>AP028268.1:7237685-8617268 GCA_030269945.2 Trilocha varians | reverse complement strand
TAAAAAAATTCAAGGTCAATTAAAAAATTTACACTTAACCATTCCACTATTCAATATTTTAACCAAATTGGAAATAAGAAGAGGTTTTTCAATTTTCGTAAGTCCAGAAATATTACCTGGAGATTCAGCGGTCATCTGTTTTAAGAGAAAATTTCTTACTACCAAGCATCATAGAGCTGGGTGCCCCCCAGCGTAACGCGTCGCGCCGTCCCGCATAACTCCGTGCTGGGTTCTGGCCTCAGCCGGGGTTGAGACGCTGAGTGGGAGCGGTTGGATGTTTTGGTGCGGTTCAACTTCCATATATGTGTCCTGTCAATGTAATTAAATAATCGACTATCTCATTGTTTTTTAAAAAAATTCAGGTATTAGTAGTACAAGCATCAGCTTTCACCAAATATGTTGGCAACATCACAGTGAACTTTGATTGTGAAGGCAACTTGATAGATTGGAGCGGTGGAATGATCCTCTTGGACAGATCTATCCCTGAAGGTAAATACATTTTCTTCAAAATATAATACATTTAGATAACGGCATTATGATTGTATTTATGTGTATTCTTTTATAAGTAGTTAGTTTGTTAAGTTATAGAACTAAAACATTAAGAATGAGCATCACGAACAAGTTAAGCTATACTATCGAAAAAAGGTGATCGCGTTTAAATATTAAATACACGATATGCTTAAACTTATTATAAAGGGTTCTGATTTATCGCATTTTGGGGTTCTTTGGGATTCAAGGGATCTCTGATGTTGTAACTACATTGTTCTTTATGTATATTTTGTTTTGCAAGATGGATAAAACAATTGTATTTACCTATTCTATTTCCTTATTTTTCCATCAATATCTTCAAGTTGTATATTCTTACAGACCCAGAGATGAAAGCCAAGCTAGAGCCATTCACTAAACAAGTGCACGAAAGTGAAACAGTACCTATTGGAGAGACCCTCGTTGATATGCCATTCAAGGCCTGTCGAGACAAGGAATGCGCTTTGGGAGATCTCGTTACAGACGCTTTTAATGAAAAGGTAAGCGTTTCAAATAAGTATTGGTTTATGAGCGACGATGATCAGTTCATGATCTGGTTGTTGCCTGTTAATTGATATATCTACCAATGAAAAAATTAAAAATAGAGTCCATAATGGTAGGTAATTAGTAGTTTTTAGTAGGATGGTGACCAATTACGATAAGTTGGACAAAAATAAAAAACAACAGTAGATCAGCTTTGCTATCATTTTGATTACTTTTCATATCACTACTCTTCTCCAATAACCAAGATTCTCTACTATGATTGTTTTTTACATTAGAGATAGACTACCTATAACCGCCTTTGCCCGTCATTCTCATTTAAAGGGATTCCTTTAAGAAGGTCAAAAAAGGCTCTTATATTGACCTTGTTCGATGGTATATATCAACACTATCAACCATTGATATCGATTATAGAATAAAAACACAGTTTCACAATTCAATTGATTTGGTTGAAGTACGATGACGAAATCATCAGTGTGAATGAAACTCAGTACGTGATGTAATTTAATTCTTTTCTAACCCTTGACCGTAATACTCAGTCATATATCTAAACAAGACGTCTGATTATTAAATAACTAATTTGGATTTAAAGTAGCATTGCAGGATTAAACGACTCTACAAAAAATCGTTTTTTTTTTCCGAACGCTTATAGTAGGTTTTTCGGGTAATTATGCACAAAAACGAAAAAAAATACCTCTCTCTTATAAATGTTTTTCGTTTAATTACGATCTAAAATATTGAAATTTTGTATATTGCAGTTTTTTGGTGTTGGCCCGTGTCAATAAACAAAACTTATGGACATAGGTATATGTGTGTAAACAATAAATAAAAAATAAAAAAATAGTTTCAACCATGCAGGATAAAAACACCGTGTAAAACTTACATGTATAAGAATGCACAAAACCCATTAAAATATCTAAATTTCTCAATACTCATCGAAACGTCTTGAATTATACCTTTTTTTTTTAGTTGGAGGAAATCACCGGATCCCCGCCCGCGTATGTGGGAGTTGAACCGCACTAAAACCTCCAACCGCTCACACTCAGCGTCCGAACCCCGGCTGAGGCCAGAACCTAGCACGGGGTTATACCTACTTCTTCTACTGAGGGGACCTGATTATATCACACACTTTTCGTTTGTAACAAGTATTCGAAATAAATATTAGGTAACTTATCAACTGTTGTTTCAGGCAAAGAACACCATCAAGACGGATTTGAGCTTCATCTCGTTTGCCCAATGTTCTTATCTCACCTCTAATATTCCCGAAGGAAGTAAGTAACTATTATTTCACGCTATTTCTTGTGTAAGAGAAGAGTGTTAATAAGAAAAGATAAATAATTCTATAACCAATAACGTTAACACAAGTTTTTGAATTTATACTAATTTTATAAAACTGAAGAGTTTGGTTGTTTGAACGCGCACAGTAAGCGCTGGTCCGAATGTTGAAATATTCAGTGTTGGGTAATCTATTTATAATGAAGGCTATATTGTAGTCTTTGTGATGCAGATCGAGGTGTGTAGGTCAGCTAATAAAAATATTAATATTAGCAAGAAACTATTGAACGAGATTCTTCACCAGTTATTACTTACTAGGTGACCCTCGCAACTTCATTTGCATCACAGAGGGATACAACAAAGCCTCGATAAATGAACTTTTCAACAGTGAAAGAATTTTTCAAATCGAACCAGTAGTTCCTGAGATTTGCGCGTTGAAACAAACAAACTCTGCAGCTTTATAATATTATAATAAAATAATTATAGTATAGATTTCTAAACAGAACAGAATGGCGTGAATGGGTCACGTCATTCATCTAGTACTTGTACTCCTTGAAACCAATTCTGATTTTCATTTGTCTTAATATTTTTACAGCAATTGTACACGGACATATTGTGGAGTTATTGCCTTACTTTGACCAGATAGAAACATTCAGATTAAAAGGAAAATACATATTTAAGATCTTGGAAAGAAGCGTCAAGGATATCAAGCCTACGGACAGATACAATATGCTACAAGTTTCTGGTAAGTTTGAACAATTATTTTGATAGGTGATTTTATAGTACTTAATTCTCGACTCGAAATACTTGGCAATTTAGACGTAAAATAATAATTTGAAAAGTAAATGATAATTCTAATAGTAAATACAAAGGAATTTCTGTAATTTTATTCACATTTTAAGTCACAGTTCAATTACTTAAAATGTGAAAATGAAAAAGAAAATAAATTTATTAATAAAAACTTAATATCTATACATATACATATATCTTGCAGCTACCTCACTAGGCAAGCCTGTATCGAGACAAACCAATATTACTCGTTTACAAACAGATTTTTTAGCCTTTAATCTAATATTCTAACTTACCAACTATCTTAAGTAATTACTAAAACATACTATGAAAAAAGAGAAAGAAAAATTAAAATAAAATACAACACAGATATAACTTCTGACTATTCATTTGATTCCTCAGCAAAACTATATCAGTCCACTCACTATGTGCTCACTATGTGTATGTCAATCTATTAAATCTGACCCACAGGTTTGGAAGTAGTCTACAACATGACAGAACCAGAAGGTAAACGGCTATACTCTGTGAAGGTTGGCAGTGAAAGTTTAGACGCCAAAAAGTACTACCAGGTTACTGCACCAGGATTCTTGGCTGATGGAAACGAAGGATACACGGTAAGTAAATCAATTAGAAATGTTGTAAGACCGTATAGCATCATTGTCAGTCCGTAGACGTCCACTGCAAGACATAGGCCTCCCCCAAACTTTGCCACAACGACCGATCCCGCGCTGTCTGTATTCAGTCACTTTCCACGATCCTGCAGATGGCGGTAGGGATGCAGTAGCGAACGACAGACTGGTCTGAATTTACTGTATTACACTAAGTGTAGATTGGTTACCTACAGAACAATTAATTAAAAAAATCTCAAAGAATAATAGGTAATTGGTATTGTGCCACGATCATTATTTTTCACAGAGGACTTTTTTAAAACCTTCATTTAACTTGCACTGGATTTAATTACATAACCATGTCAATTTGGATGGAATTTTGCCCGTTTAATTTGACCAACTGTCCAGTTTCTAATTGAGCTGAGATTTTGTACGTGTTTGTCACGTGACAATGCAATAAAATGGTGCCATAGGTTGTAGGTAGTGGCCTTGCAGTGTCTTCGGACATTCGGAGTAACGATAACCATTTACGACCAAATAGCCCGTAAACCTATCTACATTGCAATATAAAAAACGTTTTTATTTTCAGATATTCAAGGAGCATAAACAGAACATGAAAGTCATCGGCTACGACCAGGAAGTCTTAAAAGATTACATCAAGAGACATACACCGATCGATTTGACCCTCGGCAACAGAATAAAGATCATCCATTAGTCCAAATAATTAATTGTTAAATATTATTGTATACTTTTGTTAATAAACTACTTTACATAAATCGTTATTTTAATTTATATCGTCGCCTCAGTGCTTGTTTGGCCAATCTGCACTCGCAGGAGACAGCAAACAAGCACGGAATTTTCGTTAAGTGCCGTGTTGAGAAAAAAATTGAAATGAGATTTTTATTGTTTTAGAATTGAATATTTTAAAAAATATTTTACCAGTCGGATGGAAATTTTATTCTTTATAATACTGCATTAAAAAGTCATTTTCGTAAAAAATGTCAGATTGGCCAAACAATCGTGGTAAGAACCCGTTGAAAATGCATGAAAGTATTATAGAAAACCGCGAGTGTCTGAATAAGTTTATCGGTTATATTAGTTATATCTCTCTGTGACGCAGACGAAGTTGCGCGGATCAACCATTTTATTATATAAGTCTCTTTATACATTGTCATACTGAAGTATATTGATTTAACATTTTTAATTAATTTGATATAAATGTAGCTGCTGTTATTTTTAAGGACTGTTTTATGTCTTAATTACTTTCTTTCTTCGCACCGTAGCCTGGAAGAGATCGCTTGAAAGAATAAGGCTGCTCACTGATACACTTTTTTTCAGCTTTTTCTAACTTTTCTTTTAATTGTGGTGTTTTATATTGTAAAACTGTATTAACACGCTTAAATTATTTTGCGCACATTTATTTCGAGTGATGATTATAATATATTTGTACCTAATTACTTATTCGCAATTTAAATATAAAAAAGAAGAGCTCGCCAATTATTATCTTACATTGCGCATTAATTATAATTTTAAATTTTAATTAGTATTGATTATCATATTATTATATTTGGATTTTGAAAATTCCACTTGAGATTTTAAATTAAGGTTAGGAATTGAATAACCAGTTTTAAGCTTCCTGGTAGTCTTCTCAAGTTTAAATACTTATTTTGAAAAAAAAAAAAAATTAAAATCCATTATTACGAAGTTACCGGTTACTGCTTTAAATAATAAGGAAAACTTTATTATTGTTAATGCCTAGTTTTTCTTATTTTTTTACTGTTTTTTAGATACTGTTTTTGAGTACGTCACATATATGTTTAGTCAGGAACCAATTCTTCAATTTGATTTGGAAACTCAATCTTATCGTTTTATAGTTCTTATTGCTATAGTTAAAAAAAATAAAATAAAAAATAAAAAATCATTTAGTTCTAAAAAAATGTTTGCGCAACTGGGGAGCAATGAAATAAATAGGGAATTTTGTTACAAAATAGTATTTTTAGCCACTTTTACATTATTTTACGATAAAACAAACACTTAATCATGCTGTTACACTGTGTCTATATTATTCCCTTGTTTACTTTCTCTATTTTAGTCATTTATGAAATTATCAATCAGTCTTCTTAAATTAAACTAAGTACACACACGTAGTAACTTTGCTAGGAATTTCGCCAATTTAGAAGTTGAAGGTGAAAATAAGTGGAATATTAAAATAAAATGTACAGGAAATAAAATTAGACAATTATAAAACTATTTACGCAAAAAAATGATTTTCGTCATTCCGTTGGTTCTATTCCAGTATATGTAGAATCCTTATTTTTATTAAATTAATTATTTTTGTCATTTAAAGATTATTCTAGAATATAATATAACATTAACATTTTTAAATGAGATATAGTCATCCAAGCATAAAATAGACTAATGGGCAGTAAACATATATTATCGTTACCTAAATTACCTACATAAAACAGAAAAATAGTAGGAGAGACATTGGTAACAATTATCAATTTACGCCAGCATACATAGATCAAATTGTTATATTCATTCACTCATTTGAATATTTTCATTGTATTATTTTATACATAAAAAGTGAAAAAAAGTCACTTGCAATTTTTTTGGAACGAAGTTCCTTATTGCGCGTTATCGAAAGGGGGCTAGACGGAAATTGTTATGAAAAAGTAGTCACGACACTTTTTTGTTTTAGATGATTATCGCTAGATGGCGCTGTGATTAAAATATTTTAAAAGAATTCCTTATTTTGTTTTATATGATTAATGTTAGATGGCGCTGTGATCAAAATATTTTATTTAAGTTATAATAATTAGTTAGTTTAAAACGTCTGTCTGTCTCTCTTATTTAATTAGTCTAACTTAAAAAAAAAATTAATTACAATTCCCTCACTAATTATTCGAAAGGAACTTCGTTCCATCCGAGTGTCCCTTGACACCTCTCAAGTTTTTTTTACGTCACACTTTTTATGTTTATACATTTTGACTAATCTGACAAACCACCAGAGACGATCACTTTTGGACATATTCTATTTATTTATACTCCCAAATATACTACGAAACACGCTTCAGTAAATCCAAAAATGATTTCAAGGGCTCCCATGCTAAACTACATATAACCACTAATGACTTAAGGTCGAATTTAAAAGCAGTTAATCCAGTTTGCAAAATATACTACTTATATTAACGTTTTCCATTTACAGTACAATTAATTCGCAAGCGTAGGAAGGTTGGCAGTTTGCAAAATGGAGTCGCTACCACAGGACGGGTATCTTAAATTTAATCCTGATACATTACATAGTTTAAGAAAGAAGTTCAATTTGGAGAAGAGCGAGGATATAAATAATGTTATAGATATACTCGACAGTTGGATACAACAGCAGAACTATTTTGTGAAGAAGGATTTTTGTAAGTTTTTTTTGTTATGAATTTCGTATTTTTTGTATTATTCATAAATTTATTTCATAATAATAAAGTATGTTTATTGCTCTTCACAAATAACATATTATAAATAATTTGCGAAGGTCTGGTGTCTGAAAAAAATATCTGTTTTACTAGTTTTATTTGATTTAATTTATGAAGAAGTGTCTTTGAATAAATATAAAAAAATAGAATAGTAAGTTATTAGGATTATTTATATTCAATCATGCATTTTAGCATCTAAGCCAGACCATCCCTAACTGGGGGCGGCACGACGGGAAAGATTGCCGAGGGTGTAACGCGTCACGCCGTCCCTCATAACCCCATGCTGGGTTCTGACCTCAGCCGGGGTTCGGACGCTGAGTCGAGCGGTTGGAAGTTTTAGTGCGGTTCAGCTCTCATATACGCCCCCCGCGGGGCGGGTAGGGATCCGGTCATATCCTCCAAACTAAAAAAAAGCCAGACCCTTACTACCAAGTGGGTGGCGAGTTCCCTTATTAGCTACTGCATTAAAATCTACTTCAACCAAACCCTCTTATTTTAGAATAGAGAGTTTAATATAAATATATAATATATTCATCAAATAATATTTTCATCAAATTTGTTATCAGACAAATGTATAAATATTACCATCACATGATTTATAAGTTCAAATGACTGCTTAATAAAAAAAAAAATCATCACGTTTTTAAAACGAGTTGTCACTAGCGAAATATGTAAAGTGTCTTTTCAATATTATTAACATTAATTATGTAAAAACGTTAGAAAAAAAATGAACAAAGGATTTTTGATAACTTTAAAACATTTTATCATTATTTAAATTAGACCCGAAATATCACTTTTTGAAACCACTAAACTCATAAATTGGGATATTCTGTAATAAGGTTTCCAAAATAAATTTCAATTGTTATAAAATTTAAAATCATGTCATGCGCTGCAACTTTAGAACTACTTTTCGAATTCTTGTATTGAAGCAAGTTAACCTTAAATACGAAGAGTATTATAAAGTATATTTTTCCGTATAAAATCTTAATGCAAACCTTTATGATAATTACTAGGTACTAAGTATAAAGTTAGCGTGCTTGATATTCAAGTCAAGGCGAGCTTGAAATTAAGTAACTGCTATGACTTTTTTGTATTAGCGATAGTTTATCATGCCAAGTAATATAGAATCAGATTAGTCTGTTTTTATTTTTATTTTATTTATTCTTCTTGTACAAAAAAATAAGTAAAATGGCGGACTTAATACCTGAGACATTATCTACCAGTCAACCTAGGGTGGAGCAGAGAGAACAATAAGTAGGTGAACAAGAGAAGTGCACACATGACCAAAATATAAATACATATTATACATAAATATTACACGTATACTATTACAATTAACTATATGAAAACAAATATTTATAAAACATATAGATTTATATACATATATACACACATACATTTTATAAATATTAATTATAGGACTTTAGGTATTTATTGCCATTTAGGCAAACGGGCCACCTGATCGTAAGTGGTTAGTGTCGCTCATATTATATTGTCATAGAAACTCAGCTCAGCTGTTTAGTAATAAAATATTATACTTAATTATTAATATTTTTCTTGAAAGATAAAGTCTACTTATTAGTCTATAACCTACAATTAGGATCCTTGAAACACAAATAACGTAGGATCATTCATAATACTGAATCTAACAGTAGGCGATTACGAGCTGGTGACGCTGTTTTGTTTTTTGACGATGTTGTTTTGTTTTTTGACGACGTTGTTTTGTTTTTACAGCTAGAACATATTTGGAGAACACTATAATAGTCAATAAAGGATCTATTGAAAGAGCGAAGCTGCAATTGAGCAGGCTTTGCACATTGAAGACATTGTTGCCTAATTTCTTCGAAGGATACAAATCACGTAAAAGTTTTCTGGACCTTAAGAAAATCTTGTAAGTGATCTACTTTTAACGACATTTTTTTTTGATGTTCAGCTATGTAAGCTTACAAAATGAAAAATATGAAAAGCAAATATTTTAATCGATTTATAAATACAAATCTAATAAAACAGCAGTTTGCAATGGTGTCTTGATGAATTTTTCTGCAACGACCTTTGTGTACGGATTTGATTATCTGACATTAAATATTTCTTTGTTTAAAAGTAATATTCTAAATCACTACAGAACCTGTTGTGAGATTTAGAATTATAAGTGTAAATATAGTTTTATTACAGTCCTCAAGCATGGTTGCCAAGACAGACAGCTGATAATTGCAGAATACACTTATCTAGAGTTGAAAATGGGATAACGTCTAAAGGAATCTTCGATGTTTTCAAATTCGGCATATTGGTAAGATTATTTTAACGTGTAGAAGTATTTTTAATACTAGGTAGTGTTGTTTACCTAATCTTTTATCTATACTAATATTATAAAGCTGAAGAGTTTGTTTGTTTGTTTGTTTGTTTGAACGCGCTAATCTCAGAAACTACCGGTCCGATTTCGAAAATTCTTTCACTGTTGGAAAGTCCATTTATCGAGGAAGGTTATAGGCTATATTTTATTTTCAAAAAAATTAGGGATCCGTATGAAAATATCGAATATGTAACACAAGGTGAATAATCGAAAACCTATTTATGCATACGCTGCAAAAACTATTGACAATAGAACAAAATGATGTACTACGGGTTTTTAGGTCTTTTGAAGACAAACAAAAAAGTCCGCGACAGCATATATCTAACTATCATAGTTTAGTCACAACAACTGCGTGAATAATCGAAAACCTATTTATGCATACGCTGCAAAAACTATTGACAATAGAACAAAATGATGTACTACGGGTTTTTAGGTCTTTTGAAGACAAACAAAAAAGTCCGTGACAGCATATATCTAACTATCATAGTTTAGTCACAACAACTGCTTTTATGTTCAAAATAAAATTAATTCGTCCGAAGAATGAATTTAACGTTAAATTAGTTTTGTTATATTAATCCTTATCCAAATAAAGTATTTTGTTATCAAGAGTATTAATGTAGAAGTAAATTACTTTTTGTTTTATTCCAATCGGACTTTTCGTTTAGAAGTTATTACGAGTATAAAACTCCCCGGGCCGCGCAAATAATATCGCAACAGCATTAAGAGTACTGTTTGAACCCCTTTGTGACGCAGACGAAGTTGCGGGGGTCATCTAGTCATATTATATATAAAAATGAATCGCAAAATGTGTTGGTAAGCGCATAACTCAACAACGCCCGGACCAATTTGGCCAAATCTTTTTTTAAAATGTTCGTTGAAGTTCAAGGATGGTTTTTACGGCAGAATTAAAACCATCCTTGAACTTCAACAACTTTAAAGAATTTAATAATTGATATTTAATTTAAAGTGACGCAGACGAAGTTGCACGGATCAGCTAGTTAGTAATAATAATACAGAAAAGATTCAGTAGAATGTCATAAAGTTACTAATCCTACCTACCCTACCCTACCATTGCATAGGTCCATGGGCGACGGTATCTCGTAATTAAAAAAAAAGAATAAAAACGGACTGAAAGTAGCACATTCAGTTGAAGGGGGCGGCGCGACGGGAAAGAGTGCCGTGGGCGTAACGCGTCACGCCGTCCCTCATAACCCGGTGCTGGGTTCTGGCCTCAGCCGGGGTTCGGACGCTGAGTGTGAGCGGTTGAAGGTTTTAGTGCGGTTCAACTCCCACATACCGGATCTGGTGATTTTCTCCCTATTTCAAAATGAGTCTGAAATCACAAAACTTTTTATATAATGAAAAATTATAATCTCACACTGACAAACAAAAAAAAAGTAGATTAATAATCATTCAAAAAACCTTCACGGTTCGCTTCAGATTTACATAGTTTTAAGCAGTTTTAATATTTTACCGATTTTTAATTACGTTTTTCAGCTCAACGAGTTCCTACGTGCGCATGACTACAATGATGGCGTGCTGTGGTGCGTGGATCTTAGAAACACCAACATCATGGACATGGTTGCATGTATAAACTTATCGGACTTACGTAATGTGATAGCTATAGCTATGGTAAGCTTTTGTTAAGTTAAAATAATAAAAATGCAAAAGGTATAAGAAATTAACGGCAAAGTAAGCAAATTCGTCGCCTCAGTGCTTGTTTGGCCAATCTGACATTTTTTACGAAAATTACTTTTTAATGCAGTATTATAAAGAATAAAATTTCCATCCGACTGGTAAAATATTTTTTTAAAATATTCAATTCTAAAACAATAAAAATCTCATTTCAATTTTTTTCTCAACACGGCACTTAATGAAAATTCCGTGCTTGTTTGCTGTCTCCTGTAAAATTTGCTCGAGTGCAGATTGGCCAAACAAGCACTGAGGCGACGCAATGGCGCAGGACCGGTCATTGTGGTGAGGTTTGGGGGAGGACTATGTTCAGCAGTAGACGTCTATAGGCAGATGATGATGAATAAATATAATGAAGGACATGATAGTTAATGTTAATACTAGTACCATTATATTTTTATTCTTCACACGCACTCATCGGCATAATGCGGCACGGTATGATGCGTTACACACTGTGGCATTTTTTACCATTATGTGCAAATAAAAATAATTATTACCTTTGGAAATTTCAAAGAAATTAATCTAAATTATTTGAATAAATTTGTCTCTTTGTGATAAAGTATTTTTTGGCATTTGTAACAACCAGACGTCACTTAAAGGGCTTCGACCAATAAACCACTTTAAAATCAACTACCAAAATGGAAATAGACATTATTAATAAAAAAAGTATTGTTATTCCACTTAAAAAGAATAAAATATATTTTACTATTACAGGAAGGATACGACACGAGACTAAAGGCAGTCCATTTCATAACGACATCTAAAGCTGTGGAAGTGCTCATTAACATGTTGAAACAGGTCATGAGCGCTAAACTTGGTAACCGCATCCATTCACATGCAAGCATAGACAATTTTTACAAGCACATAACACCTCTTGATATACTACCAGTGGAATATGGCGGGAAAGAAAAACCATTGGCTGACTTGTTTGGTAAGATAGATGTTGGGTTTCTATTTTAGATCCTATTGTAATATTTAAAAATCATATCTTCGAGGAACTGGCAGGCTTATCCTCTCAATAGATCTTTCTTATTTCGTATATATTTGTGGGTAAATACCCTGTATTTTTGTAGTATTTATGTAATTATGCATAGGTTTATTGTGTAGTATAGTATTTTATGTATGGAAATTTTTATTTATTATATTATATTTATATATTATATATATTTTTATAATAAATCAAATTGAGCACCTACCATTGTTTTCTCTACACCACCTTTGGTTGACTGGTAGAGAATGCCTTAGGCATTAAGTCCGCCATTGTACCATTTATGTGCATAAAGTTTAATAAATAAATAAATAGTATTGTTTAACTTTTAAACTATGAATAGGCTAGTTTTAGATGAGACGATTACCTAAGGCTGTTATTGGAAGTGGTTATTGTCCCTCATGATAAACCTCTGCAGTGTTAGGAACCGTGAGTTGACCTACAACCCTTCAGGATTGTCGGCTTTGAATTTTGATCCACACAAAGATTTGCTTTTTACTTACTCAACAGGTTTTCTCAATTCTGGCGTAATGCTTTTTCAATCTTATTTTATTGTCTCCCACTTTCCGAGAAGGAAAGTCGAAACTCATGTTTTCCTACTCCTTCTATTATTTTCTGATTAAATTCGTTGCGGGGCCCAAGACAAGTTAGCTTTCCCTCGGGTTCCTGGGCTTCACTGCTCAGAGTCATTACGATGGTCGCCGCTGTGGATCCTGGCTACACAGGAGTTACAGTGGTGGGAGTGAGAGGTGGGCAAATACCCGAAAAAAAAATTACCCAACAGGTCAGCTTGACTTTAAGATTTCAAGTTCAAATTTCAAAATATTATTATTACAAACAGTTTAAATCTTCATGATAAATTTACTAATTGTTTCTTCTGTTACAGAGGAATTAATAGATATTTTCACAAACAAAGAAGGAACGAAGTATTTTGAAGAGATGGCTCAAGCTGGTGTTATTGAGGCTCTGAGACCAAAAGAAGATGTTGCAAAATTTGACGAACAATCTCTGGGAATAGCTGGATCTTTTAGAACTTTAAGTGTGGATTAAATATAAGTAGATTTTATAAGTATTAAAATATAAATGTTTTTAATTTTAAATATTTAATGTAACTGAATTGTTGAGGGTTTACTGTGCTTAACGAAAGATTAAAGGGTCGGAATAAAGTTGTACAACTATAAATATTATATTGTATTTCTGACATTTTAACCTAGATTAGAGGATAGTATATTAAAAATATATTAAAAAGATGAAAACAAGGTTGTTAGTTCTTTTATTTATGAAGTGTGGTGATGGTGCTTCACTTTAATGTCTTTATTATCTTCCCTTCTTCATCATCATCATCAGCCTATAGACGTCCACTGCTGGACATAGGCCTCCCCCAAACTTCGCCACATCGACCGGTCCTGCGCCATCTGCATCCAGTGACCTCCCGCAATCTTGACCAGATCGTCGGTCCATCTTGTGGGGGGTCTACCAACATTGCGCCTACCGGTTCGTGGCCGCCACTCCAGAACTTTTCGGCCCCACCGGCCATCCGTTCTTCGCACAATGTGTCCTGCCCATTGCCACTTCAAAGATGCAATTCTTCGGGCTATGTCGGTTACTTTAGTCCTTCTGCGGATCTCCTCATTTCTGATTTGATCACGCAGAGAAACACCCAGCATAGCCCTCTCCATTGCTCTTTGAGTGACTCTGAGTCGTCTAATAAGACCCATCGTGAGCGGCCAAGTCTCTGATCCATAGGTCATCACTGGCAACACACACTGGTCGAAGACTTTTGTCTTGAGACACTGCGGTATTGTGGACGAGAAAACTTTCCGTAGCTTCCCGAACGCTGCCCAGCCGAGTTGGATTCGTCGCTTGATCTCTGCATCGAAGTTGGACTTACCTAATCGGACAGTTTGTCCCAGGTATACGTACTCATCGACAACTTCGAGCACAGAGTCTCCGATAGATATTGGAGAAGGTACGACATGGACATTCGACATAAGTTTCGTCTTGTCCATGTTCATTTTTAGACCTACTTCCAAGGAAACTCTGCTGAGATCATTGAGCATTGCAGAGAGCTCCTCCGCGGTTTCAGCCATGATCACTACATCGTCGGCGAATCGAAGGTGAGTTATGTACTCGCCATTTATATTGATGCCTAGCCCTTTCCAATCCAGAACCTTGAAGACATCCTCCAGTGCAGCGGAGAACAGTTTTGGTGATATGACATCACCTTGTCTCACGCCGCGCTCTAGAGGTATTGGTTTCGAGGTCTGGCCTTGGAGTTGGACTGACATAGTGGCGTTTTCGTACAGGAACTTCAACACTTCGATATACCGGTAGTCCACTTGGCACCGCTGAAGAGACTGCAATACAGCCCATGTTTCGACAGAATCAAAGGCTTTCTCGTAGTCCACAAACGCCAAGCAAAGAGGCAAGTTATACTCCTCGGTTTTCTGTATAACTTGTCGCAGCGTATGTATGTGGTCTACGGTACTATAGCCTTTTCGGAAACCGGCTTGTTCGGGAGGCTGGAAGTCGTCAAGCCTGCGTGAGAGACGATTCGTGATGACCCTCGAAAACAGCTTATAGACATGGCTCAGGAGCGTAATGGGTCGATAATTTTTCAGAAGGGTATTATCACCCTTCTTGAAGAACAATGCGACCAAACCCCTGGTCCATGCCCGTGGCGTTTTCCCTTCGAGTATGACGGTATCGAAAAGCTTCTGAAGAGCCTTGAGGATAGGTTTCCCTCCCGCTTTCAGAAGCTCAGCCGTGATACCGTCATCACCCGGCGCCTTGTTGTCTTTCAGCTGTTTGAGGGCCATCCTAATCTCGTACAAGCTGACGTCCGGAATATCTTCGGTATAGTGTCGGGTAAGTTTGGCTCTTGGGTCTTTTGCCAGGTTTGTCACGGGTTGCCGAGTACATGTGTACAACTGTCCATAGAACCTCTCGATCTCATCCAGAAGCTCAGGACCCGATGAAACAACTCTGCCATCAATGGTCCTCAGTTTTGCCAACCGACTCTGCCCAATAGACAAATCTCTCGCGAATACTTTGGTGCCTTTGTTTCGCTCAATGGCTTCTTCAATACGCTTAGTATTGAATCGGCGCAGGTCTCGTTTTAAAGATTTAGAGATTTGTCTATTGAGGTGCCGATGTTTAGTGGCATCATCTGAGGATTGCAGAGCCATTTCACGGCGTTGTTCCATCAGCTTCAGGGTAGAGTCCGACAGTCTCTTGGTTCTGTTTGTACGGTGGGCCTTGAAGAACTTAGACCCTACCGCTTGGACAGCTTCCACAAACCCGTCATTGTACTCGTCCACTGTGCCGGCCAGGCTATTAAGGCGGTTCTGAAGTTCGAGCTGAAAGCTATCGGGGTTTTGGATGTGGGCTTGTGCTGGTCGGAGCGTAGACTTCATCAGCCGGGATCTCTCAAGCTTGATCTTGAGATTCAGCGTGCCCCTTACCATTCGGTGATCGCTTCCAAACTTAATGGCATTGATCACAGAGACATCGCTGAATATTTGCCTTTTTGTCGACATGATGAAGTCTATCTCGTTTTTGGTAGCACAGTCGGGGCTCATCCAGGTCCACTTCCTGTGGTCTCGTTTTCTGAAGAAGGAGTTCATCATGTATAATGCCTCCTTCTCCAGAAAACCCGCCAGTAAGTTTCCCCTGTGATTCCGACACCCGACTCCAAATTGCCCCACTCGCAGCTCTCCCTCAGAACGTTTGCCCAGCTTGGCATTGAAGTCCCCCATGACAACGGTGAAGTGAGATTTGCAGCTATGCATGGCTCTGGATATGTCCTCATACATAGCCTCCACCTCATCGTCGGAGTGTGCCGAGGTCGGAGCGTAGACCTGTATGACCTTCAGCGAATAACGCTTTGTTATTCTGAGTATAAGGCATGCTACCCTAGCCGACACACTCTCTATCTTCACGATGTTGTTCACGAGGGACTTATGGACGATAAACCCGACACCACCTTGGGACAGTTGTTCGCCCTCCCGGAAGTAGAGCAGGTTGCCGGACCGCAGAATTATCGAGTCCTCCCCCTCTCTTCGGACTTCAGATAATCCTACTATGTCCCAGCGCAGCCGGCTCAACTCTTCCTCTAGTTCCGCAATTCTCTCGTCTGTTCGCAGTGTACGCGTGTTTAGTGTTGCCAGGTGCAGTTTCGGTTGTTTTTGGTAGCCGGATCGCACCCGGGGATTCTTAGCACCCCCTGCCCCACTGTTGGCTTGGTCGCTACCATAACCAAGCACAGTGGGGCCGCCGGGGACTGGGGGCCAATTCTTTTTTGACGTTTTCATTTCGAGGGGTAAAACATGAAATAGAATCCCTTCTTAAAAACATGAAATAGAAAGAAAGGCCACTTTAAAAAATGATTTAGGTTCATCTCTGTGGTTTATTCAAACGTATATTATATGTACCATGAGCACGAATTCTGTATAAATTATCTCTACCGACGATAATTTCGGTTTCTATGATATTCTGAACTTAGCACTAAAATAAAAAATGTGGATGGCCATCAGTGCAGAAACATATTGGATGCCACGCACGGGTAGACTGTTCACAAAGTAGACGGATGAACCTGGTCAGGGCCGTAGGTTGACAAACAGCACAAAATCACAATGGCTAAATATAGAGGCTGTCTATCTAGCAACGGGTAATGATGATACTGATAATTTAGTTTTAGCTAATATCAACATATTATTAATGGATGCAGTTTCACAAAGCCAGGGTTGTGTCATCTGAACGCATCTGATTGAAAGTTCGTGGAATAGCACTTTTAATAGGGGCTTCAACCTATCCTGTATGTGGAATCCAGTGTTAGACGAAAATAAAGCCAAAAATTCTAGTTTTGAGACGGCAGCCGATACTGTCAGTGTGGTATGCCGAAAGGTGAGTTTGAGTTCCAGTGGTACCGGCAAACGAACGAGAAAGAGGGTAGGCAGATTTGTCTGCTCTTGAATGACCTACCCGCAGTTCCTCAGTCTTCCCGTGATCATGGCGCTTGCAACAGTGCTGAAATATCGGGACCGCTCAATTAAAAATAATCGTGGTAAGAACCCGTTTAGTAATAGTGTAAGTGATGTAGATAACCGCGAGTGTTTAAAGAAATTTATCAACAAATTAAATGCTCCGAACTCAGTAGAGCAAACAACATAGACTTAATGTATAAATTATAAGCTAAACAAAAAATGCTAATACCTATTCCACATTAGCAGATAAACCAGTCTAGGATAAACATTCTTTTTGTTGTTTTGTATATAATCAGTTCTCTCGTGTAGAAGGAAGTATATACACGTTTCAAAATGGAGTCGTTGTCACAAGATGGCTATTTCAAATTTAATCCTGACACTTTGGAAAGTGTAAGAAAAAAGTTTAATTTAGAGAAGCAAGATGATATGAATAATGCTATAGATGTACTCGAGAGGTGGATAAAACAACAGAACTATTTCATCAAGAAAGATTTTCGTAAGTTTTTTTTTAATTTTGACATAGTTTTTATTTATATAATTAAAGTGATTTGATATACTGTTTGGTATATTGTTTTTTGACGCGTTACGTTAAGTCATCGCTTCTATGTTACTCTTAGACACAAGATGTTGAACGGGTTCTTACCAGCATATTCAATTAATTGAGTTGTCTCGATATTTTAAAATGCATGAAAGTATTATAGAAAACCGGGAGTGTCTGAATAAGTTTAGAAGATGTAGACTTCAAGATTATAATATTATCGCTATTGAAGTATCTGTCCTTCTCTATAATACAATGTATTTCATTTTTGGCTACAAGAAACAAGACGTAGATTACCGTGACCTATGGTACTAATAAAGAAAAAACTATCGATTAATTGTGTTTGTTAAATTTTTAAACTGTATATTTTGACGTTTTCATTTAAAAATAAAGATAGTAAAGAGATACTAGTTGACCTTTTCGCTGTCGTATTTGAGTTATAGATTAAAACAGTTTTTGCAAACGTTTTCGTAGTATTAATTTATAATTTATAATTATATTATAATTTATCGTAATATATTAAAGTATAGATATATATAAAGAGGCCAAAATTAGGTGGATTAATTTAAAATCAGACGATTATAATATGTAAAGTAAGGTTACCATACTAAAATTGAAGATAATAATTCGAAATAAACGTTTTTTTTTTAAATGTGAAAAAATATTAAGTTTCAAGGTTAATCATATTTAAATAAAAACAGTACAATTTACCGAGAATGTTTTTAAAACAGCAATTAAAAATTCACGATTGCCAAGAAAGACGACATTGCTTCGAAGTTTCGAGTCGAGGGTCGAGGTCTAAGTATTACAAAAACCTATTCAAATTAGGACCAAAATTGATAAAACTTGTTTCTATTTATGGATGGAAAACAAATTAAAATATATATTTGTAAAATAATCAAATATAATTTGAACATTCTACGAAGATAATGGTCGCTGTGGGCAGTCTAATTTAATAAAAATAATTAATATTCGTTGCCTACTATTAAGGTCTTATCTTAAACCTTATTACCGGACCGTTTTTCTTCAAGTAAAGGAGATTGGTGATAACCTAAATAATCTAAAAACTAGAACTACAACAAAATATAGTTTTAACTAACAATAATTACAAGTTCTGTTTTATGATAAATTTCTATCTATATCACTTACACAATTAGGTACTAAACGGGTTCTTACAACGATTTTTATTAAATGAGCGATCTCAATATTTCGGTACTGTTGCAAATTTAAAAAAATGTTTTTAATTAATCTGCTCTTAAATAACCTACCTCCCTAAAAATCGTGGTAAAGACCCGTTTAGTAATTCTGTTTTATGCTTGCTATTGATGTTGTTTTGTTTTTATTTGCAGCAAGAACGTATTTAGAGAACACTATAATCATCAATAAAGGATCACTTGAAAGAGCAAAACTGCAAATGAATAGACTTTGTACATTAAAAACACTTCTGCCTAATTTCTTCGACGCGTACAAATCACGCGAAACTTGTCTTGCCCTTAAGAAAACCTTGTGAGTTATTACTTTTTATCTGGATTAATAAACATAAATGCTATATATTTTAATTTACAATATTTAGATATTATTACATTATAATTATATTATTCTAATTTATAAGGTACTAGCTGACCCACGAAACTTTGTCTGCGTCACAAATTGAGGCAGTTTTACAACCAACGTATTTTATCTGATTTAATTCTTTGACTTTAACTCTTGAACTTCTGCATTACGATTGAACTGATAGGCCATACATATAATAATTAGAAAAATAAAAATGAGATAAAACTATAACTACAAAGTACTGTAGTACAAACAAAGAGGCATCGTTGACTAGTTATTAATATATTTGCAGTCCTCAAGCGTGGTTACCGAAGCAGACAGCTGATCATTGCCGAATTCATTTATCTAGAGTAGAAAATGTGATGACGACCAAAGGACTCCTTGATGTTTTCAAGTTTGGTGTACTGGTTCGTATAATATAAATTTGTTACTTTGTGCCAGCGGTAGTGAAGAGTATGACCTGTCAAAGTACAACTTAGAACCACATCTATTTTTGGAATCTGGTTAACTTTTTAAAGATCAGGTGGGCCGTTAGTTCGTCTGCCTACGTGGTAATAATAAAAAAAAAAAAATATATTATATTATATATTATAGCTTGTATTTCTGAATCACGTTACTGATTCTTGATTGACCCGACTGACTTATAGTATTTCTGGCTGTTGCTGGTCATTACAAATTAATGTATAGTTATTTTTTGTAATATTTGTCTCTTGTCTTTTTTATTTTAAAGCTGAACGAGTTTCTGCGTAGATACGACTACAATGATGGCGTGGTATGGTGTGTAGATGTCAGAAATGCTAACATCATGCAGTTAGTGGGATGTTTAAACTTATCAGACTTGCGTAATCTGGTAGCTATAGCCACGGTTAGTATTTATGTAAAGAGGGTAACTGGTAAGACATGCTATTTATTGAAGGACATGATAGTTAATAGTAGGGATGTCACGAAAATTCGCATTTATTAAATATGCTGCGTATGTTTTGAAAATGTGTTAATGTAGAGGGAATCTGACAAAATCAAAATAAAGGTCTTCTCAAGCCCTTTCAAATGAGCCCAATCACGATGGTTCTATGACCTTCTATAATGTCAAGATAATTTGCGGGGGATTTCAATTATTCAACTCCCCTAGTAGATCTGAAAACACACTGATCAGTTTGTTAGTGGCAATAGAAATGGTACTCGCAACATCCTTAATAATTTAAAAAAGTATATATATTTTTATGAACCAGAAGTGGTTTTACTTTTTAAAAAGCATTCATTAATGGTATGCAAGGAACCTCCTTTACTTAATAATAGAAATTATTAAAATTAAACCCATCTGAATCCAAAGCAAGTCCAACGTATCCTTTTTTCACGATCTCTCCAAATTGGCGCCAATCCCAGAACCCATAGATAGCTGTGCAGTCTATCAGTTCCATAGACAATATATGGGTCGGCTTCGGGTTACTGAATCTTTTCGCTTGACACTCTTAAGAATATAGTTTTTTTTTTATATTACAGGAAGGATACGACGTAAGACTGAAAGCCGTACACTTCTTGACGACATCAAAAGCTATAGACGTGGTGATTAATTTGCTGAAACAAGTGATGAGCGCAAAACTTGGTAATCGTATCTACTCACACACGAGCGTAGAAAACCTTGCCAAACTTATATCGCCTATTGATATACTACCGGTTGAATATGGCGGGAAAGAAAAACCATTGGTTGATTTATTTGGTAAGATTGCTTGTAATAACTACTAACTAATATTGTAAAAAGGAAAACTTGTGAAAAAGCTCAAAAACTGTTGCACCATTTTTTTAATTATTTCACCATCCGAAAACTATATTCGACTGTCATGTTGGCTGTGTGGCATGTTGCGCCATCCTGTTGAAACCAAATGTCGTCCATGTCATACTCTTCAACTTTTGGAAACAAAAATTCGTTGAGTATGGCACGGTAACGCTCGCCATTGACCGTAACAGCGGCTCCTTGCTCTTTTTCGAATGATGCCGCCGACAAACTTCCCGGTTTCCGATTGAGCTCACATTTTGCACGCAGGTGTAGGTATATTGCGTGACAATGCAATAATATAACAAAATGGCGCTGATCTGATGATGGATTCGGAAGGCGGTCATAGGAAATCCTGTATTCAATAAGATAAACCCGTCTTGTTTGGGCCTCCTTTTAATTGTCTTCTTTAAAATAAATTATTTTATTTATTATTACAGAGGAATTAGTAGACATCTTCACAAACCAAGAAGGAGTAGAATATTATGAAGAGATGGCTCAAGCTGGTGTTATTGAGGCTCTGAGGCCAAAAGAAGATGTTGCGAGTTTCAACGAACAATCTCTGGGAATAGCTGGATCTTTTAGAACATTAAGTGTAGATTAAATATCTGTTGATTTAGAAAAGAGTACAAAATAAAACTCAAAACATTTAATAATGATAATGAATTATTATAAGTTATTTTAATTAGATTATACCTTTTTAAGTAATTTAATGGTAAATGATAAAAAATCTTCGTAAACAAATTATATTTATGTATCCGACTTTTGGCAATAATTATTAAAGATTTAACCTATGGAAACATTAAATGACATGAAAAGGTTGTTTTTTTTTTTTTTTTTTGTGTAATTAATATTAAATTCATACAATGAAAGAAAATTGGTTCCTACCTAATTACTATTTTTAGAGTGGTAGTAATATTATGCTGATGTGGTCACAATTGTATCGATTTTATACATCCAAAGATATATTGCATTACAAGGAAAACCTTTAGATAATACAGATGTAAATATTGAATAATACTTGATTATTTCAACAACTTTGTTAATCAGTGCGCTGTTATCATGATGGCTCATCTTATCATCTATACACAATGCAAATATATATATTTTTTAATACTTTATTGTACACTACACAGAAAACCAGTTATATTAAAAAATGTTCACATAAAACTCTTCGGTATTCCCAGAACGCTATGACTTGTCCTTCTTCAAACGAGGCTTGAGGTGGGTCCTTAAAGTTAGGTCGTAGGTAGCGACCTCTCAATGTCCCCTGACATTGTAGAGGTTCATGAGCGACGGTAACCACTTACGATCAGGTGGCCCGTTGGCTCGTCTGCCTACATCGCAATCAAAAAAAAAAAGGACGAGCTTATCTCAATACTGAGTTTTCTTACAGAAAAACCTAAATAAAATTTACAGGAAGTAGACTTTAATGTAAGGTAGAGAAGTGTATATCCTTATTACTATGTTGGAATCTGGCAGATGAGCCAACGGGCTACCTGATCGTAAGTGGTATCGTCTCTCATGGTCTTTTGCAATATCAGAGGACACTGGTCTTTCTACGACATATCTTTAAGAACTAGGAATATGAAGTTTGAAAATATTGTATAGTTTTGAAGAGAAATGTTATTTCTATTTTGAACTCTTATTGCTTTCCGAGTAAATGAAGATAATGGTGTCGGTATTTACTATGATTTTGTTTTATTACATTCCCTTTTTGAAAATACTATATTATACAAAAAAAAGACATGCCCGTTGAGTATCCTGCCAGTTCTTCTCAGGACGGTGGCTATAATTATTATTTTTTGTGTCCGAACTGGTGGTAGCTTTTAACTTTTAACATCAACAAGAATGAGTACGTCATCAATGTTGAAAATAAAGTATTTCATTTCATTACTTATATAACAAAGAACGTAATTTCAAAATTATACTTGGCTACCCCATATGTGGCTTTATGTATCTATAATAATAATAGTATCGAATGCAGAAATACAAGGTTTCGTAGGAATGGACAATCTTGATTGAAGACATTCGTCAGTTTAATCTGCCTCAAAATGTGGTTGTTTTTAAAATTAATTAGTCTCTAATCTAAACTGCAAAAGAACTGGAAAACGATATTCCAGAAATATCAGTTACAGTGATTTGAAGAGTTAGTTACCTACGATTATAGTCAAATATATCCAAATAAGGGCTCATAAGGGTGCTTACCATATATATTTAGGTATATATATTATCTCCTATATAAATAAGAATCAATTGCAATTCTGGTAGTTTTGCTAAAACTCAAGAACGGCTCAACCGATTTCAAATACATCCCGTATTTATTTTTATTTCATTTATTCCACCTACTGTGACGCAGAGAAAATTGCGCTGGATCAATAGAAATGAAAATTCTTTTCCCCACGACTACGAGAATATACGCTTAGCGAACAAAATTACCTTTAAGCATCAAAAGCCATCAGTTCAAAGTACCTCGAAGTATACTCCAATCTATTTATATTCATCCGATTGAAATTATAAATCACACAAAAACAAAAATTAATAAATATTTCCACAAATTCCTATACGTCATACGAAGCCGAACAAACCAGTCTGTGATTAATATAGAGTTATATGTTATGTTTTCCACATACGATGCAAGCAGTTTGAATGCGGAGACCGACGAGTTAGCACGTTTCAATATGGAGTCTTTACCCAAGGATGGTTATTTTAAATTTAATCCTGATACTTTAAAGAGTATAAGAAAGAAGTATAACTTAGAGAAGAGCGATGATATGAACAAAGTTATTGATATACTCGACAGTTGGATAAAACAGCAGAATTATTTTAAGAAGAAGGATTTTTGTGAGTTTTTTTATTATTGTCTTTATTTGCGAAACTTTTAATTAGTAAGTGATTTTTTAAATGAGGTTATTAGCCTGGAAGAAACTAATTGGACACTACTTAGACAAAATAATGATTCATATTTTTTCTTTTCAAAATAATAGATAGATTTTAATTAACTTATCACCTTTTACAATTGTCGAGCAATTCAACTTTAGAATATTAATACTCTTTTTTTTAAATCAGAGATGAATCTTTAGTCAAGAGAGTTTAATTTTTTTTTTCCTTAATATAGATGCATTTTCCAAAAGATGGTAACTTACTAACTAACTTACTACTAGAAGTGTAAAGCTTACAGTTGAGTCTTAAAACGAATATAATTTATATTTGGTCATGTCTATATTTAAACAAGTTTTTTTATCAGCAGTATTAAGAAATGAATACACAAATTATACATTTATGTATGTAAAATATTTTTTTCGTAGTATATTAATTAACTTCAAGGCTTTTTCAATACTTTGAAAGTGGATAAATATAATTTATGCAATATGAAGCATCACTTTGTAAGAAAGGCAAGAAAAAGTAATATCTAATCTAAGTAATATATATATATATGAAATCGATTGATTATGAGATTTTTGGATTTTATTCAACTGAATCCTATTTATTTAACAATGCTTCTTGTGCACTGCATGAAACCTAAAGTATTATAATCATAATACTATTATAAAGGCGAAAGTTTGTAAGTATGATTGTATGGATGTTTGTTACTCTTTGAATGAAACTTTACCACAATATAGCTTATACATCAGAATAACACATAGACTACAATTTTTGATAATAATTTTAGCAATAAATGAACTTCAACTAGACGGGACGAACCTGAAGTCCACGCGAACGTTTCGCGAACGCTTCTTTAGAAATATATCTTACCTCTCTTTTTTTAAATACATCTAGTAACATGGAACTATTATTTTTAGGTCCACTGTTGGTAAGCGGTTACCGTCGCTCATTAATCTTTGCAATGCAATCAATACCCTGGACTTTTCTTAAACCTCGTTTAAAGAGAGACACGTCTAAAATAGCACTAACACAAAATAGCTCCCCTCGACTTTTCTAAAATCATCAACCTCAAATTTTCTTATCACAGGACTTTGAAATATCTTCTTTCCAACAAAAAAGAAACAACAAAATCGGTACACAAATGACGACGTTATCCGCGACCAAACATAGAAAAGTACCCACGGTAGAATTGAGAAACCTCCGTTTTATAAGTCGATTAAAAACGTTCTAACGAAGGTTACATGTACAGGAGAAAAAGATCACCTTAAATATTAAACACAAATAAAATAACATATTTGCCATTCAAACAACTTTAGACCACTTAGTTCGATACAAGTTTACCTTTTATTTTTTTCCTGCAAATCTTTATGCAGACCTCTTTTTTAGAATGGGCATTAATTAACAAGTTTCATGTTAGTGTGTCTAGATATTTAAATCAAGGCAAGCATCGTAATTAAGTTTACAAGTATAATATATTAGAGACACTAAAGAATAATAAAAGCGGTTGTTCAAGCTGACAATTCTTTTGTTGCTATTTTGTCTGAGTTCCATTTTTAAGATCGAGCAAGTACTTTTGGGTCACGATTTACTGTGTCTTTTCTAGGTGAACCGATTTCCTTGATTTGTTTTTGTTATATAATAAAAAAAATACAGAGTGTATAAAGACCTCTCCCGAAAACGAAGGCTGGTGTTAGTACTAGTGATGCTGGGATGCTAGCTTTTTGAAAAAAAATCGTTAAAACCGATTTCCTGGCTTATCATCACAGGTATCACTAGTACCACTACCAGTCTTCGTTTTCCGGAGTGCTGTTTATACACCCAGTATTAATAATCTAAATCGAAATTAGGTGAAAATTGATACATTATTCCGTCCTTTGTAATGCACGCAAAGTTACACCGATCATCAAGTATTAGGTATATAAAAATTATAAAAACACATTATAAGACTCTTAAAAGTAATTAAAGATAATAAAGTTAACTTAAATACAATTTGGAAGTCTTTAAAAAAGATTTTTGAATAATAATTTGATGGTATTTTGACCTGAATGTGTGAACATAGCTGTATTGTTGTTGCCAGTCACATTTGAACGTTTTATTTGAAGTTATATCAAAACACACCTAAATAAACAATAAAAACAAAAGAAATAATAAATAACTTATTTCATATTTAAACAAAACATAAAAGTAAACGATGAATATATTTTGAGTTTTACATATTTTTTAATATCAATTTAATATTATGTTCTCGATCTTTCTGTGATCTTTTGAAATAAAGATTTCAATTAATGTCAAGTTTTTTTTTATTATTTTACAAAAAATAACAACGATGCAAAGTCATATTAAGAGCGTGTTCTCACAGATTTGTTTTTTTATTTAAAGTAAGTTAAAATAAATCTTAAAATATTAGATTAAAGCTTAAGACTCTAAAATAATACATTTAATAACGTTTTATGCAAATACGCACTTTATTTTTCAAAACCATTAAGTATACATTACAATATGAATAGATACATCGTAAACCGAGTCATTAACAGGTTTACAAATATTATAATGGGACCAAAGGTTTTTCGTTTAAATACTATTTTATTACCACTGTTAGTCCTTGGCATGTTTTTCCAAAGCAGAAAAAGATCAATATTTTACAAATATATCTGTTGACATGGTGAAACAAAGATAGAAACCTGCAGATGAGTTAGACTTAAAATTCTTCCACGATAGTTGAAATTTGGAGAAATGTAAACTACGTTGTGTTGAATATTGTAACAACCCAATACTGCCTATTAATGGGCAGATCACAACAGAAGAAGGATTAGGCATAGACCATGCTTGCTCAATTGCGGATTGAGGACTTCACAGATTTTCAAAGGATTTCTAAAATCCTTTTCCAGTATACGGGTTTCCTCACGATGTTTTCCTTCACCGTTTTTACCCAGTGATGTTGTGAAAAATTGCACCTAAATCTTTTTCACATTAAAATTTAATGGTAGAAACAGCATCAACCACTTGACTTCTACGTTGAGTACTCTACATTAATCTATGAATTCAAAGCTCCGATTGTTAATCTGTATAGCATAGTACAGTTTAGTTTACATCAAATGCAAATAGTTCTAACACTCTTAGAAGATTATATCTGCTTAAACGGTACACCATACATGATGTTATGTTTATTTTTACAGCTAGAACGTATTTGGAAAACACTATAATCATCAATAAAGGATCTATTGAAAGAGCGAAACTCCAAATGAGCAGACTTTGCACTTTAAAAACACTGTTACCTAATTTCTTCGAAGGGTACAATTCTCGCAAAGGCTTTTTGGACATAAGAAAGATCTTGTAAGTATTTTTATCTTTTAGATATTAAAACAAAGAATGAGACTATTATGCAGTTTTGTAATTTTATGATTACAAATGTTGTTTAATTTCTATTGGTGCAATAGACAATTTGTATAAATAGGTTAAACTGTTTTAATGTTCACACTATGAAAATACGACGGTGACCGCTTACCATCAGGTGGGCCGTATGCTCGTTTATCTACTTGCAATAAAAAAAAAACTTTATTTTTTTACAAGCTTTATAATATATTAACTTGCACTGGATGTTACTATGTAGGTATCTGCGTAACTATGTACCTAACTAGTAAGTTGGAATGTTACAAGCTTAATTTGAGAAACTTCCCGGATTCTGATTGAGCTCACATTTTGCACGCAGATGTACATATATCGCTTGACGATGCAATAATAGGTATTATTACGTCAGAACCTGATGATGAATTCGGAAGGTGGTCATAGGAACTCTTATCCTAAACAAGATATACCTGACGTGTTTTAGCTCGTTTTACTTGTATTATCTAGTACTCTACTGCTACATGATATCCATGATCTTAGGAGCTTGTATTAAAAAAAAAACTTTAAAATAAATCTATACTAATATTCTAAAGCTGAAGAGTTTGTTTGTTTGAACGCGCTAATCTCAGGAACTACTGGTCCGATTTGAAAAATTATTTCACTGTTGGAAAGTCCATTTATCGAGGAAGGCTATAAGCTATGTTGTATCCCTCTGTAACGCAGACGAAGTTGCGCGGGTCACTTAGTTATTTATAATATGCTTTTATTTTCTAGTCCTCAAGCGTTGTTACCGAGACTAACAGCTGATAACTGCAGAGTATTTATGGCTAGAGTGGAAAATGGGATGACAGCTAAAGGAATTTACGATGTCTTCAAGTACGGTGTAATAGTAAGTAGAATATTGTAATTGAAAAAGAGAACAATGCATAATGATTTATATTGTTTATTTTGAAAGATTAATAGAATGACATAGTGTCATCTTTCTTATTTATAAAAATGAATTGCTGGTCGTTAGTCTCGCTAAAACTCGAGAACGACTGAACCGATTTGGCTTATTTTAATCTTGAAATATTCGTAGAAGTCCAGGGAAGGTTTAAACGGTGAGAAAATTTCCTTATGTGACGCAGACGAAGTTATGTGGGCCAGCTAGTTTTTCAATAAATAAATTTGGGAAATTCAAGTTTTTAGCCACCTTAGAATCTTCACAATTTTCTTCACAGTTGCATCTCAGCTTATCGCTTTTTCTAGAACACTACTTAATCATAGTTGCTTTGGTACTCGTGAGAACTTTAATAATCTTATCTTAATAATCTCCGAGCTCATTTATTTATCTTTAACAATCAAAGAAGTTCAGTTAAGTCTTAGCTACTAATATAAAGTTTTTTTGTGTATTTTTTAGTAATTAACCGTTGTGGTTGTCTCTCTCACTTGTTTTTTATGTTTTATTTGTTTTTTATGTTTTATTATGTTACATTTTATTTGACACAAATAATAAATAATTGTTTTTCAGCTGAACGAGTTAATTCGGACCTATGACTACAATGATGGTATCACTGTATGTGTTGATCTCAGGAATGCAAACATCATGGATTTGGTTGGATGTATAAATCTATCAGACTTACGTAATGTGATGGCTATAGCTATGGTAAGGCAACATTCAATTATTAATTAAATTTACGGAATTGAACTACTAAAAATAAAACTAAATTAGTTAAAAAAATCCAGAATTATTGTAAGAAATCTAACGTTGCCAGTGCAGAAGAAACATAAAAACAATCAATTAAAAACTATAAAAAATTAAAGTTGAGAAAAAATATGACGAAATCTGTATTTGTCAATGTTCACTTAATTCGAAATTTAAAAAAAGCGCGCCAACACAAATCTTACATTTAAAAAGTATTTTACAAAAGAGGTTTTAATTAATTTTAATAAAAACTATTTATAGGTGGCGCTTTAGTCGCTAGTACCCTTGGTCTTTATATTGCTTGTTACATTTATAGTTGTACATGTATAAAAACAGAAAAAAAGCGTTTTAATTATTTCCAATGCTTTGATAAATTTACCTGACGTTGCTGAGGTATCAGAGTGATGACATGTGCTTTCATGGCAATTAAAGAATAAGTTCGACATTTCAATAATACATGTAATATTTTGTACAAAAATGAAAATATCCGACTTTTTTTTGAAGAATAGTAAAATTAAATAAAAATCCTTTACAGCTAGGTATTTCTAGTATGCCATCACTTAACCCTGATTTTTTTACCAAATGACATATTCTTACTAAAAAAACATCAAAATCGATTTATAAACGATGATTTTATCCGCGAACAGAAATACTAATGCATATTGCGTAGGTATAAATACTTAATGAAGTTGGTTTAAATAAAATTACAATTTCATGCTCCATAGTCACAGAACCAACCCAGATTAGGAAGTAGAACTATAAATAATTCAACTATTTTTAAACTAACAAATTGTATATATAAGTCAAAATCCTTGAATACAAACTAACCAATATAACAAAAAATAAACGCAAAACTGGTAGGTACAGGTTACATCGCAAGATTAACCATAGCAATTAATTTTTATGACTATCATTGGCGCATAAAAAGTGTTCCGTCTTTATAATTTAAATCTGTAATTATTGAATAAACTTGGAATATACAATATGGTCAATTACCCATATTTTTGTTATTAAACTTTGCTAATATTAAACGCAGAAAAAATCTTGCCTGAGGTTTAGTGTTTTCGACACAAATAAAAACCGAATAAGGTTTCTGTTTTGCGTAACTCAAATAAATTGACAGTCATATCACTATTCAGATAAAAAATATCACAACCGAAAAAGTCCTTACGGTTATAGGTATATGGTGGGGTTTGAGAAACCCGTTTCAGGGGAAGTACTGCAAATAGTGATATTTGCGGATTTTACTGATTGAAAACAATCCTTTGCTTTTAAATAAATATACAGTATTCCAATTTTTTTTGAATATACTAAAGTACATCCAGTATTTTCATATTGCATATATTTACTTTTGGTAAGACACTTTGGATGATTTCCTTTTGATGTATAATATTATTGTAGTTGCGAAGGATCATATCAATTTTAGCAATATCTGATCACAAGAATACATTCTTTGCATAATCTTCAAAAGACGAACTTTAAAAAAAAAGTTTTCTTGTTAATTTTATTTATTACCAAGTAAACTTAATTGTTTTGTAATACAAATATTACTTGTTGCTATTACAGGAAGGATACGACACAAGAGTGAAAGCCATACATTTTCTGACGACATCAAAAGCTATAGAGGTGATAGTTAACATGTTAAAACAGGTGATGAGCGCTAAACTTGGAGGCCGTATCCACACACATTCGAATATAGACAGCCTGTATAAACTCATAACACCTCTTGATATACTACCAATTGAATATGGCGGGAAAGAAAAACCATTAGTTGAATTATACGGTAAGATTTGACTATATTAAAATTTCGGGGAATATGAAGAATATTCAGAGAGAAAGAAGGTTTTAGAAGTAAGTAAAAAAGGCTATAAAGAAGCTTATTCATTTTATAGTTTTATGGAAGACTAGCTTTTGCCCGCGACTTCTTTCGCGTGGACTTCAGGTTCGTCCCGTCTAGCCCGTCTAGTTCGCGACGTCTATGATATAGTACTATTATACCGCAAAAAATGAGTTTTTTTTTACGACTTCACATTAGAAACCTCAAAAATTGTAACCTATGCGTTATTCTGATGTATAAGCTATATTGTGGTAAAGTTTCATTCAAATCCATTCAGTAGTTTTTACGTGAAAGAGTAACAAACATCCATACATACAAACTTCCGCCTTTATAATATATACTAGCTGACCCGCGCAATTTCGTCTGCGTTACAAAGGGGTTCAAACAGTACTCGCTATGTCGTCGCGATATTATTTTCGCCGCCCGCTGTGGGTGTATTGTATTAATAAAATTGCGTTTTATACTCGTGATAACTTCTAAACGAAAAGTCCGATTGGAATAAAACAAAAAGTAATTTACTTCTACATTAATACTCTTGATAATATAATACTTAATTTGGATAAGGGTTAATATAACGATACTCATTTAACGTTAAATTAATTTTTCGGACATTTTTTTTATTTTTATAAACATAAAAGCGGTTATTGTGACTAAACTATGATAGTTAGATATATGCTGTCGCGGAATTTTTTGTTTGTCTTCAAAAGACCTAAAAACCCGTAGTACATCATTTTGTTCTATTGTCAATAGTTTTTGCAGCGTACGCATAAATAGGTTTTTGATTTTTCACCTTTTGTTACATATTCGATATTTTCATGCGGATCCCTAATTTTTTTGAAAATAAAATATAGCCTATAACCCTCGATAAATGGACTTTCCAACAGTGAAAGCATTTTTGAAATCGGACCAGTAGATCCTGAGATTAGCGCGTTCAAACAAACAAACTCTTCAGCTTTATAATATTAGTATAGATTAGATTAAATTTAGGAAATATTGAAGAAAGGATTTAGGTACTCCAAGCATGCTTTTAATTACTTTTTGTAAACCTATTGTTTGAAGAGTTTGGGACTGCAAGAAATGAAGTTGAAATTGTTTAAAATCAAGTTATAATTTTCTCGGTTTTATTACTCGGTATTATCATTATTGCCTAGTAAACAAAGTATAATAATAGTTTTCAATGATCTATAAGCGTTTTGAAGTATTACAACAATAGTATTGAACTCGAAACGTGTGTATGTGGTAGTAAGTGGGCAGTAATGGGTTGTTACAGTACAGATGATAAATAAATTAAATTATTACTATTGCCTATTTTGTTCTATTCCATGACTGATCGAAGTGATTCTTATTACAACTTTACATTAAACTTGCACTGGATGTAACTATGTAAGTTCGGGTGGAATCTTGCAAGCTAAATTTGTCAAACTTCACGGTTTCCGATTGAGCTGACATTTTGCACGATGTATTTCGCGTGACAATTCAATGATGTGACAAAATGACCCTAATCTGATGATGGATTTGGAACCTTCCGAATCACCTGGTCATAGAAACTCCTGTACTAAACAAGATAGACCTGACGTGTTTGTGCTTGTTTTAGCTAGCACTCTACTGCTACATGATATCCAGGATCTTAAAAGTTGTATTAGAAAAATCGTATTTAAATTAATTTATTATTTTACTGTTACAGAGGACCTGGTAGACATTTTCACAAACAAAGAAGGAGCGAAGTATTATGAAGAGATGGCTGAAGCTGGTATTATTGAGTCTCTGAGACCAAAAGAAGATGTTGCTAAGTTCAACGAACAATCTCTGGGTATAGCTGGATCTTTTAGAACATTAAGTGTAGATTAATTTTAAATAGGTGATAAGTTAGTTAATAAGCTAATGGGATTTGACAATAAAGATACTTGTAAATACTTGAGGGTTCATATTTTTTACTTGTCTCTACTTTTCGGGGGTTGGAGTGTAATTTAAGATGTATTTTAAGTTTAAACTAAAGTTGGATATAAACAGGTAATGGCGTGGCGCAATTCATCTTAAGCTCGTCGTAGTTAGCTCGTCTGCCTAAGAGGCAATAATAAAAAAAAACTTGAGAGGTGTCATGGGACACTCGAATCGAACGAAGTTCCTTTCGATTAAAAGATATCTTATAATTTTTTTTCTTAACGTAACACGCGATAAGGAACGTGTTTTAAAAGATTTTGATCACAGCGCCATCTAGCGATAATCATCTAAAATAAAAATAAGCAACGTGTTTTAAAAGATTTTGATCACAGCGCCATCTAGCGATAATCATCTAAGAACAAAAAAAAAGTGTCGTGACAACTAAAAAAGTGTCGTGACAACTTTTTGTAACATTTTTTTCCGTCTAGCCCCCTTTCGATAACGCGCGATAAGGAACTTCGTTCCAAAACGTTTTAAAATACTTAAGTCCCTGAAGTTCTTATTAAAGTAAATAAACTAATTTACTATGTTTTAACACAATGGTAGTTTCAAATAGTTGTTATAAACCAAGTTAAATCCGTTTTAAAATGTAAAAGATGTTCGCGCAATTTATTTAAATTTAAAACGCTATAAAATTTGATAGATACAGACTTTTCTACTTCTTTTTTTTGTACCTACTGGACTTTTATCCGCCTTGAAGGTGGGGAATGTGAGAGTCGATATGCACTAAACTTTATGATTCATTCTTAACGTCCCTCTCGACAGCACAGTTAGATTTTTTACAGCTACTTAATTAGTAATAATTAATTTCAAAAGGATTTCCACAGAACAAACGTGTTACATAATAATATTTGGAACGAAGTTCCTTATCGCGCGTTATCGAAAGGGGGCTAGACGGAAATTGTTATGAAAAAGTTGTCACGACACTTTTTTGTTCTAAGTTTTAATTAGTTTAAAACGTCTGTCTCTCTTTATTAAATTTTATTACAATTACCTCACTAATTCATCGAAAGGAACTTCGTTCCATCCGGGTGTCCCTTGACACCTCTCAAGTTTTTTTCATTACAATATACTCACAAATTTCAACAAACAATTGTTTTGGACATTGAGAAATCAATTTTACACTTGGTATATTCACTTTATGCAACTGTTAATAATTTCTCATTACAAATTATCTTCTGTATTCTTAATAAAAATAGCATTATAATTGAAAACCTAATAAATTATGGTCACGTTTTAAATATATAGTTAGAAAATGGTGCAATATTACAAAAACTGTGTCTCACGAGCAACTGTAAATAACAATTGTCTGTTACTTCTTAAATCAACCTTTCTAGATACAAGGCCAGTTTCAATTAAAAATGTATAATTTTAAACACTTATTTTTAGGCTGTATTGTTCATTTTATTTGTATTTCCTATTAGATGTTTGCTTTTTACGAAAACGATTAAGAAAATCTGAAAATGCATTTCAATTTTCAAACCATGATAATAATATAAAAACTCTACTACTGGAATCACGAGTTTACTAAGAAAAATAAAATGTATGACAGACATTTTAATATTAATTAGAAGAGTTTTTGTGACTTTTTTGTAAGAAGATGAGATGATGGATTTTTTTTTGGTAAATTATAGTATTTTCTATTCTAAGATGTGATGACTAGACATACCTAAAAAAGAGAAAAATATTCCAAAACAAAATCTCACCAAAACAAATTTCCTTATTTTTTTTAATCGCTTGAGAGATAAACGAGCCAAAGGTAAGGTGTCCATTTCTTGTGAGCCTCACAAAGCACATAGCATTGGGGTGCCTTTACTCATCCTGATTTTAATAACTTGTTTAAAAAAGGATAACTTATAGCGTTCTGGGAACACCAAAGAAAAGACAGTAGTTCATTTTAAATCGTCTGTCAAACGTTTGTAGTTTTATTTAAATATTGTACAACAAATTCTATAGAATTACTAAATAATACCGGCTATAGAATGAGCTCCCCTCCTCGGTATACCCTGAGCGTTATGACTTGTCCTTCTTCAAACGAGGCTTGAGGAGGATCCTTAAAGTTAGGTCGTAGGTAGCGACCCCTCAGTGTCCCCTGACATTGCAGAGGTTCATGAGCGACGGTAACCACTTCTATCAGGTGGGCCCTTGACTCGTCTGCCTACATGGCAATAAAAAAAAAGCATATCGAAATCAATTGTCGACTCCACTGACCTTTGGGATACCACAAGATCCTTTCAAGTCAATTGTCAATATAGGTCAGACATGATTCACTCTGAATTAAAGTACAATGCAGACTGTATTCAAGGTAACGAACCAAAATACATTGTCAAATGTAGTACCTAATAGTAAAAACATACCAAGGACACTTCTGTTACTCTGTTGTGGTTTTTAATCAGTTTGTTATACTACTTTGTACAGTAAAAATCTATACTATATATTATTTATTTAATAAAGCTGCAGAATTTGTTTGAACGCGCTAATCTCAGGAACTACTGGTCCGATTTGGAAAATTCTTTCACTGTTAGAAAGTCCATTTATTGAGGAAACTATGGTATATCCGTCTGTGACGCAGAATATAACCGAATTTCAAAAGGATTGATCTTAATGCATAGAAGTGGTTTATCAGGCTTACCTGTTTAAGGATTACTTTGAAATTAAATGTATATTTAAAATATTATTTAAATGTTTTTTTTGGTTCTGTACGGCACTGTATCACCCGATTACAGGGATAAAGAAATTGATTGAAGACTGACACGGATATGAGATTATCTTTAGATTTTTAATCCTTCTCTTATATGCTTAACCTGGGAACTGCGTCAAAATTGGTTTACTTTTGCTAAATCTGTGGTAGAAGTCAAAATTGAGCATGACGTCACATTAGTTCGGAAACTTGTTAACATTTTATAATCGTCTCATATTTTCCGGAGATATTTTTTCTCCAAAATGAATTACATCGTATTTAAAGAATAAAGAATTACTAAAATATTAGGTTTAATTAAAAATCAAAAATAAAATTTTATGAGAAAAAAATCTTTTGAAAAGATAATGAAACAAGGTAGTGATTCCGAATGAACTCCGGGCGAGCGAGCCCAGTGGAGCCATCTAGCGAAAATTGACGCACCCAGACGAGTGGTTATACTACTACGATGTTTTCCTTCATCTTTTTTTATTAATCTTTACTACATGATGAATAAACTACGTCTACGGCCCATTTGGCGGTAAGTAGTTATCACACGAGACGTATTACTTACTATTGTATTGTGTGTGTTCACTAGGATTAAGTTTTATTTTGTACTGAGTTCTCATTAAATAAATTTATTTTTAGCCATCGCTCATTAGAATTCAGGGGTCATTGCTCATTACCTACTGTAGAAGTTAAAAATGAAATTTCTTTTCAATTGCTATTTCCATTTAGTAACCCAGTACTTTTCCCGGATTCCTGGATTCTTCCCTTGCCTCTTGAAGCTGGCACCTTGCATATATGATTCAACCTCACAATTTTTTTAAGTGTAGAATCGTTTCTAGCAATCTACAAGGGTTGAACACATACCAGCGACAGATTTACATAAAGAAAAAATAAACGATGAAAATTCGTGCACTGAGTAAACCGACAATGAAATGCCAACAAAACGTTTTAAACCACAAAAAATTAAATAACTTGAAATCGGAAGTCAGGGTCTAGCGTGATTAATGTTACGTTAGATAAACATTACGAGTGTACCTACTATTCATTTATACTATAAACATAATTAATTAACCTAATTATTTTATAAACTAATCTGCGCTATTTCATCTTCGTCACAAGAGATTGTGCTATATATATATATGCCTTGAAATGTCATTGAAGGTTCACATTTTAGGTTTATATTTTAATTTTCTTTTAAAATTAGTATCACTCTTCAATAGCAAGATTTTTTTTATTTTTTTAACTCAAGATAGATGTTTATCTATCTTGAGTTAAAAAAATAAAAAAAATTATGGGCCGTAGGCTCGTTTGAGCCTACGGCCCACCTGATAGTAAGTGGTTACCGTCGCTCATGAATCTCTGCCAGGACAAAGAGGGGCCGATACACATTAATTGATTTTTAAAATTATCATCAAATTTTGTCCAAAAATAATTGACTGGATCATAATTTAATAATTAATAGTTTACCAAAATATTATATTAAATACTAATGAAGCCTATAAAAAAATATTTTTCGCATAAGTCATAAACATCCAAAAGGTCTCATAAATATTACCTTGATAGTATTAAGGTCTAAAAATATTCTGTTATCATAATGAAATGTACATAATTAGTGAATAACAATACAACATTATTAAATTACTGCACAAATAAAATTATCAATAGAAACTTTCGAAAATGGTGTTCATTTGTTCGTAAATTGCTTTAAGAAGGGCTTATCAAATTCATTCTGTATTTCCAAACTCATAAAGTCGAAAATCGTAAATTAAAAAGTTAACATGAGACACGATTGTTCGCTAAACCTTTAGTGTATCTGTTACATTATTCACGAGTGGCTGCGTTCGTTGCGAGAAATCGATTTGAATCAATAATCGTAAAATCGATATGTTAATAATATTTCTATGTTTGTTTCTACCGATTCAATCGGCGGTTATCGATAAGTTTCCACTTCATATCGTGCATTACAACGATTTTCATGCCCGGTAAGTTTTAATTTATAATTTTTTTAGAGATAGATCACAGAGTATTAGCGTGGGTCTCCATTTTATTGTTTTATAATGATAACCAGGTTATATTTTGCTCTAAAGTCAAATCCAATTTTATATTCCATCGGACATCGGACACCCAAGATTTTATAGGTACATAATATTCGACCCATGCTTATTTAAAAAGATTTGAAAAAGTATAAAATAGTTATCCTTTGTTTTTTTCCGAGATTCATAAATGTGGAAAATGTAAGAGAAGAGTATCATTTTTACTTCTACGAAAAGTTTAGTTTTGGTGCTGGTTTTTTTGTTCATTTGTGTTAAATATTGATTAATAGTTTATTTATTGCATTTACGTTATTTAAATGCAGTGACGTTATTTTGTTATTGTTAGTTAACTAGACTGTAAATGAATAGTTATAATACTCTTATCTATGTAATATCATGGAACACGTATAATCAATTAATATAAATAATTCATAATTAAATTAATATAAAATGTCCCTGTTTAAACGAAGCTTAAGTAAAAGCTAAGCTTAAGTCCTGTATGGGTAACGGCCCTAAGCTTAAGAAAAGTCCTGTATGGGTAACAGCCCTAAGCTTAAGAAAAGTCCTGTATGGGTAACAGCCCTAAGCTTAAGAAAAGTCCTGTATGGGTAACAGCCCTAAGCTTTAGAAAAGTCCTGTATGGGTAACGGCCCTAAGCTTAAGAAAAGTCCTGTATAGGTAACGGCCCTAAGCTTAAGAAAAGTCCTGTATGGGTAACGGCCCTAAGCTTAAGAAAAGTCCTGTATGGGTAACGGCCCTAAGCTTAAGAAAAGTTCTGTATGGGTAACGGCCCTAAGCTTCAGAAAAGTCCTGTATGGGCGACATACAACATCAAGTAGTAGGGGTGTGCGAATAATTCGAAATTCGATTCGAGTTTCGGCGAATATTCAAAAGTTGAAGAGTATGACATGGACGACATTTGGTTTCAACAGGATGGCGCAACATGCCACACAGCCAACATGACAGTCGAACTTTTTCAAAATGCAAACTTTATATGGCCCACCCGCTATATTTTAATCTCTTTGCGTATGGGTAACGGCAACGCCCTGGCATTATAGAGGCTCATTTGCGACGGTAACCGCTTACCATTATGTGGGCCGTATGCTCGTTTAAATGCAATAAAATCTTTGGTGACGGATTGCAATTATTTTTATATCACTGTCACTATCAGAAAATGTATGGATTTAGGTACTCTGAGTTGAGCCGGGTGTAACATGAATGATGTTTTATAATGAAGATTTTTTGAGAATAAAAGCTCTGACTAATGAATTGCAGTCTCTCCTGTGCTAACGAGTTTGATCTCTAAAACTCTGACAATAAGGTTCTGTTTAAAGAGTAGTTGTTTTAAACAATGTAGGTATTTCACTCCTCTGACTATTTTTAAATTCCTTAGTCTTCATTTTAACATTTATAGCCTGATTGGTTGGTTAAAAAAGTAGAATAATAAAATATCCTTCCACAAGATGGATTTACGACCAGGTTCGAGGATCATTGGATGCAGATAGCGCAGGACCGGTCATTGTGGCGAGGTTTGAGGGAGGCCTATGTCCAGCAGTGGACCTCAAGAAGTGATGATAAATAAAATATATGTTTTTTTTTCAATCATGACAAATGAATTTACAAACAAGTCTGTCCAATGATGAACTTTACTTTTACCGTTATTGTTAAATGCATACACGTTATGCCAAATAGGTCATTACTAGTGCCCGACCGAAAGTTTCGGTTTCGGTTTCGGTTTCGGCCAGTTTCGGCCAAAATTCGAGTTTCGGCCTTAGTTTCGGTTTCGGCCAGAAAACGGCCAAACCGAAACTTTTGATAACAATTAACAGATTGATAACGGATAAATGGGGTTCTGAAATGGAGATTTTAAGCAATTCCTAATATTCTAAAATAAGAGTCATGTAGAGTTTATTATTTCAGAATTAAATGTTGCTCAGGGTTATCCACAAACTACGTCGATACATTTCATGATTTTTTACCCCTTCTTCCTTGCCACATGGTGTGTTGCTTGGAAAGTCGATGAATCCAATCTCAAGAATTCAAGGGCTTGCTCGTGGGCTATGATTTGTCCTTTTTGAAACGAGATTTAATAAAAAATAAAAATCTTTTGAATTGTGGTAGATAATAACTTTCGGCTTTAGTAAGTACTTGCATCGGATACGGGTAGAGTCGACGACGAGTTGTTATCATTGTGCGTGTGACCTGGACATGGCGGAGCATACGCTCGCTGTTTGTCCCGCTTGGAAGTAGTAGCTCCGTGTCATGAAGGACTTGTCATTACCGGACGACGTGGCTCAACTTCTGCGAGTCCACCATCTCAAGACGTGTGAGCGAGAGCTCTTCTCTCCGCGCAAGAACACGCCACCGTCGGGCGAGGGAACAGGTTTGGCATCTGCCCCGTAATCTGGCCCCCTAAGAATACCAGGTCCTACTAAGACGCTAAGAGACGGTGTTGCACTCTTTTCGTAATAGCAACCGGGGAATCGTAAACCGCGCTCCCCGACTTAGGTTGGTTTTGACTCAGACGGGCATTCAGCGTGAGGGTGTCACGTACTCTTCGTGACACTCTCACGATACTTCGGATAGTCCGCCAAGCAAGCCGACTGCTGTCGATTATCGTATTTTTCAGACACCGCTCCCTCCCTCTGTCACAATTGGTCATATTTTAGAGACAACCCCTCCCAACCCTTTGTCACACTAGGTTACATTTTGATGATCCCTCTCTTCCCCTCGTCACACATCACATTTTTGAAACCTCTTTCTTCCTCATTGTCACAACTTGACATATTTTTGAAATACCCATGGGGTGCCAAAACATATTCTCCCCCTTGACAGACTTGGTCACATTTTTGAACCACCCTCCCCTTTCCCCTTTACGTGTGACGTAATTTTTGGATAACCCATAATGAAGAGAACAAATTTTGGGAGGAATGATAAAATATGCACTAAAGTCAAGGACATTTTCAAAAAATTTTCTGTGAAATTTGTGAGTTTCGGTTTCGGTTTCGGTTTCGGCCGAAACTAAGAGCCTAGCCGAAGGTTCGGTTTCGGTTTCGGTTTCGGCCAAAAAACCAGTTTCGGTCGGGCACTAGTCATTACATTCCATGTAAGTTAAAGTCAAGTTAAACTTTGTATACAAGACGGGTTTCGATGTTGACTCTGCCATAGAACATTTATATTACAGAAGGCAAGAACTTGACTCGACAAAAATTAAAAAATAAGTATTAGATAACATATTATTACAAATAAGTCCTTTTTCGAATTGAATGCGAGAAACTGCACTATCTAAATGGAATTATTTGAATTTGAATTTCCGTGTCTTCTTTTCATTTAATCTATCTTATTTTCATCGAAATTTGAACTTGATGCAATGAACAGTATGTGATTTTTTTTTTAATTTAACACGTTCGATTTCCGAAAGTGCCAAGAGAATTTATGAAAATCAAGAATGTAATTTATCTTTCCTATCTAAAATCAACGAATATTTCCTTTCAGCGACATTTGCTTGTTTTTGACCGTACTCAATTCGCCTGTATGTTTTTTTTGTTTTTTTTTTTAATGTTTTTTCCTGATAACTTTAATTTGGAATTATCGATTTGAATGATTCTGGTGTCAGATGAAAGATGATGGTTGAACTTAGGTCCTATACTTTTTTAAAGATAAAACAAGTACTTTTGGATCTGTTTAAAAGTGTATTTTTAACGAACTAAATTTCACTATTTGCTATGCGTTTTTGTGTGTATTTCTTTTATATGGACCGATTTCGATGATACTTTTTTGTTTAGAAGAAATGTGTATTTTGAGACATCATACAAATTTGATATAAATCTGACTAGGAGAAATGGAAGTCGGTCGCAATAATCTTCTTACCGGAATATTATTCTTTAGAGTACTTTCCATGGAAAAACTATTTAAAAATTCTACCCAGTATAAGTATACATTCACTGCACTTTACAAAAAGGTCAAAACAAGGACTTGGAACTGCGTGATCTTGAATTTAAGTAGACAGTAAGTATCCTTAATGATAGGGAAACTTTATTATTTCATTTAATTGTGATATAATTCATTGTTATTATTTTTATTACCCTTTCTTTTATTATTTGGATATTATTAATTGTTTTTATATTTTTTGTCTCAAGATTGTTTCCTTATTTATATTATATTTTTTAATATAAACAGTTAATCCTCAGATAACAAAAGGTTTTACCTTTTTTACACTCTATTGTATCAGTTTATTCTCAAGCTTTTATATTTTATTTAATAATAATCTTTAGTAATGTTTTGATAAGGTAAAGGACATTCAGTACTACCTTAAGGATATATTATAAAACCAAGATCTCTCATTATGCGCGTCGACTTCCATATTGTTTCCTTCTACAAATTTGTATATTGTTAACTGATTAGAATGTTATATTTATGTATTAAGGATGTTGCGAATGTCGATTTTTGGACATTGATTTGGACAATGCGAATATTCAGTTTTGACATTCGCGAATGCGAAACCTTTTAAGCAAAAAGTTCAAGGTTTTTTACTTACAAGTTCACTGTATCTTCCAAAAGTTATTATAATTTTAGAGGCACTACAAAATAGATACTTATATTTTACCAATATTGAACCTACTTGGGAAGTAGGAGGTACTTGCCTCCCCCACCAAATAACTGAAACCCCCCGCAAATTATCTTGACAACGAAAGGTCCCCTCGAGTTTGGGCTCATTTTAAAGAGCAGGTTGAGGCCTTTAATTTGAATCTGTCAGATTCCTCCTAAATCTACACAAAATACTCCTATTTTTTGTTAAAACATTCGCATGTTTTTTTGCGAATGCGAATGCGAATATTCGTTACATCCCTATTATGTATGTATAATCAGCCTCATTTGTGCATGCTCATTCTCAAAACCGTATCGTACGAGCATAAGTTACACTTATTACCCTTTTCAATGACAAACATGCACAAATCACTCACGTCGATGCATTGGACTACAAGCAAATTCTCTTATTGTGGTTCATTTGCACTAATGAGGCTGATACGTTGGTTCAGAAGATATCTTGTTTGAAGGAGCTCCGTGCGCTGGGCGGACCTCTTAAAGAAAACTAATATTTAACAATATATTGAACTCACCCGAGCAACTTAGCCTTTTAACACTTTCGCTGCGACACCAATCTTTGCATATTTGCCGTTAGACTGCGACACGAGGTTTAATCGGCCCGCATCATGACCATACGTTAGGGCGACACGCGGTCTATTAGACCCCAATTCCTTTAACAATGTTATCCTCTTCGAACCACAGAGAAGTTTACGTTTTTCCATGCCGCACCACAGGATAGTTGCAGGAAGAATGATTTAAGTCTCGTATAGCAATGATTGTGTTAACTCACAAGTTGCACCTTATTTGAATTTAGAATTATTTACGACCTTCTTTAAACACTCGCGGCTATCTACATCACTTATACAATTACTAAACGGGTTCTTACCACGATTTTTATTAAATGAGCGATCCCGATATTTCAGCACTGTTGCAAGCACCATGATCACGGGAAGACTGAGTTCTGCGGGTAAGTTATGAGTAGACAAATCTGTCTACCCTCTTTCACAACACTCATTTAATAAAAAAAAACTTGAGAGGTGACATGGGATACCCGAATAGAACGAAGTTCCTTTCGATTAAAAGATATCTTATTTTTTTTCCTAACGTAACGCGCGATAAGGAACGTGTTTTAAAAGATTTTGATCACAGCGCCATCTAGCGATAATCATCTAAAACAAAAAAAGTGTCGTGACAACTTTTTGTAAGAATTTTTTCCGTCTAGCCACCTTTCACAACGCGCGATAAGGAACTTCGTTCCAATTGTGGTAAGAACCCGTTTAGTAATCGTGTAAGTGATATTTACAACCTATTACATTCATAAACCACGTATATTTCTATTAGTAGCGGTGGTCAGAAAACTACTTTAATCTTTATCATAATAGTTCTTGGGAATATATTTTTTATTAAGGAAATATGAGTAAAAATTCGTAAATTTTATTACTCTGATACCAGTTCTCGACAGGATCCTTGGGCTTATTAAGACTGGTTCTTTATGTAATTTGTTTATATAAGTAAAAAGATTGCATACCATTTTTTTAAATGTCAATTGAGTGTAATAGTTTATGAACTAGGAAATGAAATGGGTTCTTGAAATGAAATTTAATGAGTAAATGTGAGTGTGTTCTTAATAGTATTTTTTTAGGATGTTTGAGTATATTGCGTTCTCAGTATTACTTTATCGTATAGATTCCCTTAAGAAAATAATTTAATAATCAAAATACATAACTTAAGCATTTTTCGATTGTCACAAGGTTATTTTAAAACAATTGATTGAAAAGTAAACACACACATTATCGCCATCATCATTAGAAATAGTTTTTTAATGATACTCATTCATGATATCTACAGATAAATTCTTCAATTAAATGATAAGATAAGAATATAAGTCATTTTAGGAAATTATTATCGTTTTTTTCATCTCTCCATTTTTATCCTGGCATTTATCATCTGCAAAATCACAAACCACCATTTTATACTTCACACTATCAAACCTCTTCTTAAGTCTTCTTCTCTTCTTGCATCCATCTACTTTTAAACTCATCTTTCGTCTTGTTACTATACTCTCATCTCTTCTCTTTAGATGTCCGTAATATCCTAACCTTTTACTTCTCAATAATCAATATTTTTATGGTAAGACAGATAAACTAATTTATGGTCCATCTGTGGTACGGCAACTGTCACTCATGAACCTCTGCAATAGCAGAGGTCGTTATCTATCAAAGACTTTTCTTAAACCTTGTTTTAAGACTTGACTTATCATTATGAAATCGAAGAGTCCTACGTATATGTACTAGTACCTATAAGTGCCAAAACGCTATTTTTATAGGAGAGCACTTTGTAACTTTGCTATCACTTATATGTACCAATTTAGTAGATTCTGAAATTGTAATTTTAGAATAAAAATTTCAGCAGAATAGGGAATTTAAAGACTATTTATGCAAAAACAGTTTTCGACATTTTGTTGCTTGATTAAGTAGGATCCGTTGATATTATTATGATTGTAATTCCAAAATTCTCTTCCAGGTTCGAAGAAACAGCAGTACAGTTCCCGGTATGCAATACCAAAGACTCCCAATGTTTGGGTGGATTCGCCAGACTTTACTATGAGATTAATGCTTTAGCCAAAGAATTTCCGGATACTTTAGTACTGAATGCAGGAGACGTTTTCCAAGGGACATATTGGTACACGCTGATGAAATGGAACGTCACGCAGAATTTCATCAATATGCTGCCAACTGATGTTCATGTAAGTATGAGGTCTTCTGCATTTCAGGAATAATTATTTTAATTTGTAGTCTTGAAAAAAATCCTTCAGAGTAGGCTGTAGGTGAAGACTCCGTAGTGTCTCCTGTGATTGCAGTGGCACATGATTCATGAGCTATGGCAATGATCGGATAGCTAGCCAGCTTGTCTGCCTGAGTGGTATTGCAAAGAAGATTAAAACACTTGTGTTTTTTTTTTATTGCCATGTAGGCAGACGAGCCAACGAGCCACCTGATCGTAAGTGGTTACCGTCGCTCATGAACCTCTGCAATGTCAGGGGACATCGAGGGGTCGCTACCTATGACCTAACTTTAAGGACCGTCCTCAAGCCTCGTTTGAAGAAGGACAAGTCATAGCGCTCTGGGAATACCGAAGAGGGGAGCTTGTGTATAATTATCTCAAGATTTCTACTGATTGATTTCATATAACTTTAACACTATAGGAAATTAAATATGCATCTAGTACTCAGAGTGTATCGCATTTAATATCCATAATTTATTCCATATTTACATCACGATATTACTTAGAACGACTTAAAAAATATGTCAGGTCTAGGTCTGTGTAGATCGCGTAAGATCAATGCTACTACCAGTTTTAGTTTTGTAATATAGTAAACCGATACGATATATAATATACTTGCAGAACCGTGAAACTTTTCTTATCCCACAAGAGATGTTTCACGTGTTTTTACCTAATTTTAATTTAGAATATTGTTGCTATATACACTCAAAAACAACGTACCTTCCTATTAGTAAAATAATTTTAGAAATCGGTTCAATAGGCCCAAAATTTACCTCTTCAACATCATAAATCACTTCTTCAACCTTACTTCTTTAAGTATACATACATTTTTTAACTTTCAGACATTAGGTAACCACGAATTTGATGATGGAGTAGCAGACTTAACACGGTACATAGCAGCTTTGAAGGCACCAGTCGTTGCTGCAAACGTAGATCTTTCCCTTGAGCCATCACTGCAAGATCTGATACAACCTCATGTGATAATAAAAAAGAATGGTCATGATATCGGAGTTATTGGACTTATAACACCAGAGACAGCGGTGAGTAAAGAAATAACATTGAGAATTAAATCAAACCAAAAAAATAATTTAAGATAATTTGTGGTATATTCCAGTAAAAATAATTAAAGTATTTTATTACTTATTCGTAAAGTGATAGTCGTGGTGGCCGAGTGGTTGAAGCGCTTGCCTTCCGTACGGGAGGTCGCGGGTTCAAAACCGGCCGGCTTGTACCTCTAAATCTTAATATGAAAAAAAATTATGTGCAATTTTTCACAACACCACTGGCTAAAAACGATGAAGGAAAACATCGTGAGGAAACCTGCATATCGGAAAAGGGTTCTAAAAATCATTTGAAGATAAGTGAAGTCCCCAATCCGCACTAGGCAAGCGTGGTGGACTATGCCTAACCCCTCTTCGGAGGAGACCTGAGCTCAGCAGTGAGCAGTAATTGGTTGTTACAGTACAGTACAGTACAGTACAGTACAGTACAGTACAGTACAGTACAGTTACTTATTCACCATTTTTGTCTATTACCTACTCATTTTCGCTTTCCAGTGACGATATTATTTTGCTCACTTAGTATTTGTTATATATTTCTATATATAAATGTTCCATAATTTTGGTTGCACATTACTTATTGTCATAAAATTTTGCAGCAGATTAATTAGTTAGATTGTATTATTTTATTTGTGTTTGCGGTTATTCTGTTTTCTTCCGGACTTTATCTAGTTGTTGATTAACCAATAGTAGGTCAGTCTTGGCTACGATAATGTTACAAAGTCGATGACCGTATTCGCTAAAATGTAGGTAGGTGTTGTAAAAATATTATAGTGTAGTTAATTATTAAACCTTAATTTACCGGTACTTTTAAGTTTATGAATCGGTTAAACCGGCAACAATAATTTATTTTAAAGAAGACTTTTTAATTGTAAGCTTTTAAGATCCTGGATATCATGTACCAGTAGTGTGCCAGCTAATACAAGAAATCTATCTTGTTCAGCACTTGAGTTCCTATGACCACTTTCCGAATCCATCACCAAATCAGCGCCATTTAGCCACGCCATTTTCATATTATTGCATTGTCACGCGATATACATCTGCGTGTCAAAATGTCTCCTCAATCGTAAACCGGGAAGTTCGTCAAATTTAACTTGCAAAATTTCAGCCGAACTTACATAGTTACAGCCAGTGCAAGTTAATATTTAAAGCTTGTAAAAAAGGGTACAATAATAACATAATTCTAATTTCAACTTCAAATTAAGAGTTTTTATCTCTTTATACTCATGTACTTTTCGTTTAATGCTTTATCTTTTACTGGCTGGCTACATGTATCTATACTAATATTATAAAGCTGCAGAGTTTGTTTGTTTGTTTGAACGCGCTAATCTCAGGAAAGTCTGATTTGAAAAAATTTTTCACTGTTGGAAAGTCTATTTATCGAGGAAGGCTATAGGCTATGTTGTATCTCTCTGTGACGCAGACGAAGTTGCGCGGGTCACCTGGTTTTGTGATTTCTTCCATTTCAAAGTACATATATATAATGTAAATCTTCACCTGTTTCCTCCTGCTTCTTAAAAATGCAGAATGTTGTTAAGTAGTTAAGTATTTTACCAAGAAACGGTTTAGACGCTCGTTAGTTTCGCTTCGTGTTTTTCAACTTCATTTTGATTACTAGGCCACTTTACACATGGAGTTTCATTTAAAGCTGCGTCTATTGTATTGATCATGATCATATCATTTGCCATTGTTTGTCATTTATATTTTGCACAATAGTTTAAATTTACGAGTAGTTTATTTTTATGCATTTTCCAAGATTTTGGGAAGTTCCTTATCGCGCGTTGTGAAAGGGGGCTAGACGGAAAAAAATCTTACGAAAAGTTGTCACGACACTTTTTTTATTTTAGATGATTATCGCTAGATGGCGCTGTGATCAAAATCTTTTAAAACACGTTCCTTATCGCGCGTTATGTTAGGAAAAAAATATATAAGATACCTTTTAACCGAAAGGAACTTCGTTCTATTCAGGTATCCCATGACACCTCTCAAGTTTTTTTTCTTAAATAAACAAAAAATACCATCCTCAAATTTGACAGTATGACAATGTTACTCTTCGGTTTTTATACTGAACTTTGGTTAACATACATAATATTACGACAGTCTAGTCTGCCGACACACTCGTCTGCGTCATGTAAAACGAAAGATTTGTTTGCGTATCTATCTGGCAGATAAAACGCTTCGTATAAATGTTGTCTATCTTATTTATGGATCTGACAATGACCTTTTATTGTTGTGTCATTCAAGCTGTTGTTGTTAAATAAATGATGTTAGATTTATCTCTTCTGATATATAAAATTCTCGTGTCATAGTTTTCGTTGCCATACTTCTCCGAAACGACTTGACTGATTTTGATGATTTTTTTGTGCTTATCCGATATCTATGAGAATCGGCCAACATCTATTTTTCATCCCCCTAAATTTTAGGGGTAGTTCAGCCCTAATTTCTTTTTTACGAAGTTGCGCGGGGCAGCTAGTAATACTATATTTATTTATTACAAATATCTCGGAAAGAGATCGATGTGGATTGGTATGGTTTGGCACAACACGATCTATTTTACTATTGCTATTTGTGATTATTTTAGGTTATATTCTAAAATTGAAATCTGCCTCCCTTTATAGCCCAGGCAAAGTTACGCGGTTCAACTAGTAGAATATAAATGATAAATTAGTTACGTTAATCACACTTGAAAATTATGAAACTTAAGTATATGAATGTAAACCCACGTTTTTTTTTTCTCTATTAAAATTAACGTTATACATTCATTTATAATGCTTAATTTTCATTACAATAATACAGCTGCATTTTATTTATTTTTTGCAAATCAAGTGAGCATTTGGGGCTATAGAGCAGCAAAGCCTATATACAGTCTATAGCCTGTAAATACTCCATAGGTATATTCATAATTTCAAAAGTTACTGTTAGTTCTATTCTTCTCAATGAAGCACGTAATGTATTGCAGTTGATTCAATAGATTGAAGTATAACAAAGTTTGTAATCTTCCTTTTATTACGCTTTCAATAGTAATAAAAAGTTAATAAATTTACCTTTAATTTTCAGACTTCGTCATCAAGTGGGGGCGTGATATTCTTAGATCCTATAGCCGTAGTGAAGAAAGAAGCTCAGTCACTCAAAGATAAGGGAGTGGAAATCATTGTTGTTCTATCACACTGTGGCTTGGATGTCGATGAGTGAGTTGTCTTGTTCTATTTATTCATTTCTAAGTAGAAAAGCTAACGAACCACCTTATTGTTAGTGGTTACCGTCGCTCATGGACTTCTGCAATATCAGCGTACAATGACTTAATGATTTAAACAGACTTAAATTATAAAACTTGAGAGGTGTCATGGGACACCCGAATAGAACGAAGTTCCTTTCCATTAAAATAAATCTTATATTTTTTTCCTAACGTAACGCACGATAAGGAACGTGTTTTAAAAGATTTTGATCACAGCGCCATCTAGCGATAATCATCTAAAACAAAAAAGTGTCGTGACAACAAAAAAAGTGTCGTGACAACTTTTCGTAAGATTTTTTTCCGTCTAGCCCTCTTTCACAACGCGCGATAAGGAACTTCGTTCCAATAACAATCCGTTACTGCAAAAGAGCGATTAGGAATAGTTTACCACGCTTTCCCTATGCGAATTGGGGACGTCACATATCTTCTAAGGATTTTTACAATCCTTTGTCAATATGCAGGTTTCCTCACGATGATTTCCTTCACCGTTTTTAGCTAGTGATGTTGTAATAAATTGTACTCGAATTAACTTTGATCAATTGTTACCTACAGGAAATCGATTTTGATAACATGGTTTTCCAAAATATCTACAGCCGACATTATCTCCCGATTCAAAATATAACAATTAAAAACACTTAAAATGCCTAAGTGTTTTTTTGAAGTCAACCGAAAAATTGCAATCTCATCTTTTGATAAAATATCGTTATAAAATTTAATCATGATTTAAAGTAAGCTATGGCTAAGTAGAAACCGAAGTATGATAGATAGGAAAACGAAGCCAGGTCTTTGCATTTAAATGTTCTTTAAGTCGACTGAGATGACTCAAAGAAAGATTCATGTGGATCTATGATAGAAGCAGTAGGTACGATGTATTATTTATAGTACACTAGCTGCCCCACGCAACTTCGTCTGCGTCGAAAAAATAAAAAAAAAATTAGGGGTGGACTACCCCTAACATTTAGGGGGATGAAAAATAGATGTTGGCCGATTCTCATAGATACCGGATAAGCACAAAAAAATTCAACAAAATCGGTTAAGCCGTTTCGGAGGAGTTCAAGTTCGAACACCGTGACACGAGAATATTATATATTAGATTATACGGATACCTACAATTTTTGACTTTAGAAAATTGATAATTGTTACAAAATTCTTAACTTTACAAAATTCTAAACGAACTTTTTAAATTGATTTAGTGAAAGTTACGATATTTATTATTTCAAATAGACATTTCAATGTTATTTTTCTGTTTATATTATCTGTAATAAGTTATTGAAATGAAATGAAATACTTTATTTTCAACATTGATGACGTACTCATTCTTGTTGACGTCAAAAGTTAAAAGGTACAACCAGTTCGGACACAAAAAAATAATATTTGTAGCCACCGTCCTGAGAAGAACTGGCAAGAAACTCAGCGGGCATGTCTTCTTTCTTTTATGAGCAAATTGAGAAAGTAAATTGAGGAACAAGATTGTTATTGAACTTTATATAACCTTTTAGTCTAAATTTCTATTAAAAGATAGAAGTTATAAATAGACACAGGAAATTGAAGTTTCGTTATTAAAACAATTTTTCTCGTAATATTATTAGTATTCACTAAAAGAATATACTGATATGAAATTTAGTACTAAATAACCTTTGATACCATGTCTGAGAGATATATCATTAAAATTAAGTTTAGATGTCAAAGGTGGAATTAAATCATCGGAGTTATCTAAATTAATGACTTATTTCAAAAACGGAGATAACTCAATTCGTGAATATGCTTTATGTTTATTCGCGGATAACTCTGTCGATTGTGAACCGATCCTGATGATTCATAACGTTTTATGGTTATTTATTGACTATTCTTACATATTACAAACGTTCAACAACAGATCGACAACAGAATTTTACTTGTTCTACCAATTCTACTAGTTTCATTTTTGCTTGAAGAAACCTTTTGTCAATTAAGAAATCAATATCTATTATTATTATACAGATTGACAACAAAACATCTACCTGAGATGAAGAATTGGAATGGACTCCCGTCCGCGGTGTTCCCGGAGCGCTATGACATGTCCCACTTTAAACGAGGTTTAAGAAAAGTCTTGTATGGGTAGGCGGTAGATAACGGCCCCTCTTTGCCCTGGCATTGCAGAGGTTTATGAGCGACGGTGACCGCTTACCATCAGGTGGGCCGTATGCTCGTTTATCTACCTTACAATAAAAAAAAAAAAAAAATTATACTACCTTTCAGGGTTATAGCCAAAGAAGCTGGAGAAAATGTCGATGTTATAGTTGGTGGACACTCACATAGTTTACTTTGGAACGGCACTTCACCATCACATGAAAAGGTTTCAGGCCCTTACCCGGTATTGGTCAAAAGTGCGCAAAATTCTGACCACAATGTAAGTTCATATTACATATTGAACCAACGGCCATTAGTATTTTTTTATGATAGCTTTGCTTCTAAAAAGCATAATGTAATATAGTGTTAAATGGTTTGAGAAGAGTTCTTTATGGTAGATTGTTGGTGTATGGGCGACGACAACCACTCAGCACTAGGTGGGCGGTAAATTTCTATGCAAACGGGGCATAGAGAAATTAAACAAGATATTATTTTACTTAATGGAATTTAGTTTTCAAAATAATTGGCGTATGTTATAATAGACAATGTATGTTTTTTTTCTCTACTAAATAAATGTATATGATAAAGAAGTTAATATGATTTTAGGTATTAATAGTTACAGCATCCTCATTCACAAAATATTTGGGAAATATAACAGTATTTTTCGACAAAAATGGAGAAATTTCAGATTTTGATGGATCACCAGTCTTTTTGAATAGATCTATTCCAGAGGGTGAGCTACTTGAAATTTTAATATAATATTTAATTATTCACAGACTATCATCAATACTCTTTATAATATTATTTTGATAACATATTTTATTGTAATTTCTTATATTTATGAGGTTCAAATGAGTACCACATTTAATTTGGTTATTGATTCGGAAATTGATGTATTTTTTAAATTCAATATTGTGTTAAAACTCATTTTAGATCCAGAAATTTTAGCCTTAATGGAACCTTACAAAAAAACTTTATATGCGTTGGTTGGTGAAGAAATAGGATTCTCTAATGAAACAATATCGGATTTCGAATGTGCTGCCCAGGAGTGTGCGCTTGGAAACATTGCTGCTGATGCTTTTCGTCAGGAGGTATATATTTTTATTGTATTTGTGGGAAGGGTAGTAGATATAATAAAGAGTAATTATTTGGGAATGTTATGTTATTTGATGAAAGTTGTCCAAGATGGCGACCGCCAAATATTGAATTGCATTTTCTTACTACCATCGTAATAATGTATGTCATTGTACATATCGATTGAAATATTATTTCAGTAAGGTCTAGAGGGGTGTGTTAACTATTACTTTCTTATATAAATGAAAGAAGACGATAGAAGATTATATAACGATGTTACTGTTTTTTCAGGCATTACAAAACTACCCAACCAATTTGACATCCATCGCTTTCTTACTCAGAAATAATATTAGAAATCCTCTACCAGTTGGAAGTAAGTTGTTATAAATTTATTTTGGCAGGTAACGAGCTACAGTCTATATTAATTTACATGTAAGGAAGAGGTTACTATTGTCCATGGATATTCAGCATGCGCATCGCATAATCCCAAATGGTGCTTATTATTTTACATTTTGTGTATGTTTCTGAATTAAAAAAAAAAATTGGTTGCCTGTAAAGTCGGTATACGGGCGAAAGTTTTACGTGACAACGACTCGGGCATGGTTAGCCCGCCTAAGAGCGAGAGAGACAGACATAAAAAGTGAAAGGCACGCGTGCCTCTCACTCGCTCTCGTTGTGAGCGCATAACGTGAGCTTCTTGAAGTGTCACCCTGCAAACCAATTTATAAGACGTTGTCACGTCAATATGAAGAATGTTGTACTATTAAATTAATTAAAAATCAATGTCGTCTGCAAAGCACCACTCATGATAAGGTGGCCAGCTTTTCTTCCAATATGTAATAAGGATGAGCTAGCTGTACTTACTTCACGATGATAAAACGATCAGTCTTTCCTGTGGTTATGTTTCAACTACATTGTAATTTTATTTATTTATTTTCAGGATTAACACGTGCAGCAGTTTTAAATATATTCCCATTTTCAAATAAAATGGTCGTTCTGGAAATCGAAGGGAAGTACATACTGGAAGCATTACAGAGAACGATGTCAAAGTCTTACAAAAATGTGCCGTTCGCTGGACCCTGGGTGCCACAGATCTCTGGTAAGTTAGATAAATTTTGAAGTCTACCTTACTATGTGTGTTTCAAAACTCATACTTGATTTTAAAATTTTTCATTTTGTGAGCTAAAATTTCAGATTTATTAATAATTTTTATTGATCTAATAATAACATCTACATCAAAATTCTTGAAAGTATCATAGAAAACCGCGAGTGTTTGAATAAGTTTATAGCATCTACATATTTATTTTCTTGGGTATTTATTTGATTCCTCCAATCTTTTCCCAATGCTAAAAAATATCCATACACAAACGAAAGGGTTATGTTGTTATGTTGTTTCAACCAGCCTTTACAACTGTAGAGAAGGGAGATCTTTTAATGTAAAAATCTGTTATCCAAGTATTTATTTTTCTACCAGGTATGCGAGTAGTAGCAAATACGACGATGCCGCGAAATATAACTTCGGTTATGGTGAAAGAAGATGATGTGTATGTGCCTCTAGATATGAACAAATTCTACCAGCTAGCTACATTGGACTTTTTGGCTGAAGGAGGAAGCGGTTATACGGTAAATACAAAGCAAATTTTAGTAATAAAATTTGTGTGATAAAATAGTTAATTTAATGCAAATAAATTTGGAAAATAGAGAGTATTTTTGGGCAATTGTGACACCCTACTACGATCATGTTGGGGTCACGAATTACAGCCATCACTTAAAGACCCTTCAGATAAAGACGATATAATTACTGATATTAACTATTGCAATGTATTTCAGATGTTAAAACAACACGCTCGCAACCCTCGGCCTGCTGACGATGTAGCAAAAATCTTTGAAAAATCACTCAACAGTTTATCTCCCATAGTTGAATCAGAATATTTGGATGGTAGACTAATACTACAATAAACTTATTCAAACACTCGTAATTTTCTACATCACTTTTATGCACAATTAACGGTTTTTTTCCACGATATTAGTAGAAAAATGCGAACGAGAAAGAAGGTAGACAGATTTGTTTGCTCTTAAATCGACCCGCAGTATCCAATCTTTTCGTGATCATGACGTTTGCAACAACGTTGAAATATCAAGACAAATCAATTAATTAAATATCGTGGTAAGAACCCGTTATGAATGCATGCAAGTAATACTCCAATCGATTTACAATTGAATTAGATTACCGTTGGTGATTAAGTAGCTTTAAACTTCATATATGCAAGAAAAGCGAGATCATGTAAATAATTATTAAGTTCCTTATTCTGTCTGTCAGTTGCTATGATATAATTAGTTTTAGTACTTTTAAAATCATTTAGGGTTCATAAGTTCTAATAGTTTGTACGTAAAAGATATAAAAATGAGCGTAGGCGTAGGCACTGTATTTGTTTCAACTGTGATTTGAGAACTAGAATTATATACTAAATTATTTGTTTTTTTTTTCTGTTTCTTACTATTAGATATATATTTAAAGTTTAAAAAAAACCCTGAGAGGTCTCATGGGACACCCGAATGGAACGAAGTTCCTTTCAATTAAAAGATATCTTATATATTTTATTCCTAAAGTAACGCGCGATAAGGAACGTGTTTCAAAAAATTTTGATTACAGCGCCATCTAGCAATAATCATCTAATACAAAAAAAGTGTCGTGACAACTTTTCGTAAGATTTTTTTCCGTCTAGCCCCCTTTCGTTAACGCGCGATAAGGAACTTCGTTCCAACATCCTAGAATAAATTACAAATATAATATTAAGAAATTATAGTTCTCACGTATGTTTGTTCGTAGAGGAACTAGCGACATAATATTTTAAGTAGTACAATTTTGTGTAGTGATACTAGTTATTTAGCTTTATCAACTTCCGTCTTATAAAATAAACTTTGAATTAAGATGCAAACTTGTTTTGTTTTTATTAACATAGCTTGTTTGTTCTTTGTTTATTAATATTGAAATATGGTAGATACAGATAGTGAGATAAATACATATAACCTTAAAATTCGTAGACTTTTTACCTATAAAATTTGCTACATCTTCAAAATTTAAGGGGATAATCGCAAAATCAACCCGATAACTATTGGAATAGAGACCGATTATGGTCATGTTTTACCAAATAAACACATGTTTTAAAAAAATCATAGCGATTTTCCTGGTCAGCAGATTAACAAAACCTTTTCATAGGTAATAGTATAGCATCTTCATCAAATCATCATCCATTCTTAATATTTGAGAAAGTAAAATATGCTTATTTTGACAAACAAAAGTCTCGACTGTCCTTTGGTATAGGTTCTTCAACATCGATTATAGACTATTGCATGTTTTAACAAAGTTAACGTGCATTTTGACAGTTCACACATTAAAAACGAATGAAAAACATCAACATTGTCGACTGTCCCTCCAAGGACTTCTATTTAATTCTTGATAGTCAACTTTTAATACTTCAAACTGAATTTTACAGTTGAACAAACAATTGTAAGATATTCCATTCAGTAAATTGTTCGATGTTGACTGTTCAAATAGCTGCTTCAGCGAATATTGAATAAGGCACTGAACTAAGACTCGATTCCGCTGACCACTAATTAAAAGGGGATTGTGTGTTGAGTGATACTTTAAGGAAATTATGTCAGCCATCTTGTCCGACTTTGAAAATATTTTAGGTTAAAGAATATTGTAGAGTATCAAGCTGACGGCCTTGCAGTGTAAACGTTTAGCTTCTTATAAAGCATAAGTGTTTATGTATGTGTTAATTTTGAAAATTACAAACTCGATGAGTTTGACTTGTCCTTCTTCAAACGACGCTTAAAGAAAGTCCTTAAAAGGTAGGCCGTAGGTAGCAGCCCCGCAGTGTCCGTTGACATTGCAGAGGTCCATGAGCAACGGTAATCGCTTACGATCAGGTGGCCCGTTAGCTCGTCTGCCTACAAGGCAATAAAAAAGAAGTTTGTTTCATCAGTTTATTTTTATGCCGGGTTCCTAGACAAGTTAGCTCTCCGTCGGGTTTCTAGACTTTACTGCTGGAAGTCATGATACTGCAGTGGATCTTGGCTCCACCGATTTCATTAAAGGCAGTGGGCAACTACAAAAGAAAGAAAGAAGAAAGAAAGAAAGAAAACAACTTTATTCCACACACACAAAGAGGACACAAAGACAAAAAAATGTTGTGAACATAAATTATCAAGGACACTTTTAATATACCACCAAAACCATCACTATTCATTCCCAACCTCGCACTATTCAGAGTTTTAGATTAAAAACTTAAACCTCTTGGACGTTCAGGTCACCCAGGTGTAGTTGAGCCAAATAGTTCATTCGGACAAAGCGTCGTTCCAATCTACGGGACGGACGCAAATAAATATCGGGCCGAACTGAAAAATGGGCCTGTTAAACGGAACGGCACACAGTGACCGAAGCAGACGGTACATTAACTTCTTCCGGATTTTAGGGAAAAAGTTTAGAGAGCCGTACATTAAATTGTCGATTTGGGGAAAGTTTTTAGAGAACCTGATTTTTGGAGATTCGTTTTCTGTGTATTTACTTTTGTTTCTGTTTGTGCATTTCATGGATTTGCGTTGTGTAACAGTATTGGAATTTAAACTAATAACGAAACGAAGAGTTGCACTCTGCGTACCTACCTACTTAATTTTTTTTTTCGAAATTAGGATTTCTCAGATTTGTCTACACTCATTGGTTCAATAGCGGACTTGAATGTGCAGGTAAACCTGTTAAGTAGGTTTTTTTTTTTTGGGATAGGAGGAATCGCTGGGATCGCTTCGCCAGGATGGAGGTGCGAGCTCAGAAGGGGCTCAGCTGAGAAAGGGTATGAAAGGACTGCTAAAAGTCGCCGCAGGGCAACTTGTTAGCACATAGTGATTCTACCACTGGATTCGGAACGCGACCCAACTGAGAAGAACCAGCAAGAAACTCCGCGGGCGTGCAAATAATGAAAAGCAGTACCGTTAAGTAGGTATGGTGCGTGCATGTTTGGCATAATCAAGTAAATTATACCGGACAGGTTAGTCTAGAACTGGCAATACAATTAAATAACTGGGTTCTCACCAAAATTTCGAGAGTGTCAGATTTTAGTGCTGTTCTTGCAGCAATGGCGTCGAGAAAATAAAATAAGACAAGAAAGCAAAGCTGTGTTCTTTGCTTGACTTCACTAAAATATGATTCTATGGGTAATTCTAATTTTTATATTCTTCTTCATAATACTTCAAAATAAATTTCGTTATCTCATCCAACGTGGAGAAAGATCCAACAATTTACATTATATCACTGAAATCGGCTGAGTTTTAATAATTTATTTTAATGTATGTTAATTGGAAACCATTATTTCAGGTATAATTTGACGGACACCGTCTGTTCGGTATTGTGGGCCAGATGTTTCTAACACTTGAACCGATTCAGGTAAGTTTTTGACTCAAGATAAATCTTTGTAACTGAATTAATTAGATTATTTAAATTATGAATTTGGAATATCGGATTTGGCGCGTAATATTGTTTTTTTTAATACAACATTGGTAAAGGTTTCCTTCTCATTTCATTTGTGTGTCTTATCTAACTTTATTGCAGCAATATCAAGAGGTGCATCGATCTTACATTATTGGAACGAAGTTCCTCATCGCGCGTTATCGAAAGGGGGCTAGACGGAAATTCTTATGAAAAAGTTGTCACGACACTTTTTTTGTTTTAGATGATTATCGCTAGATGGTGATTAAAATCTTTTAAACAATTCCTTATTTTGTTTTATATGATTAATGAAGAGAGAGAGACAGACGTTTTAAACTAACGAATTATTATAACTTAAAAAAATTAAAAAATATTATAATTCCCTCACTAATTAATCGAAAGGAACTTCGTTCCATCCGGGTGTCTCTTGACACCTCTCAAGTTTTTTTTAAATGTTATATTATTGTTCACAAGTTAGTGAATAAAGTTAGAATGTTCAGTTGGTATATCTTAAAATTAAAAAAATATTTAGAATACTTTATCATTTTAGCACATTCAATATCTCTTGGGCTCTTGTCCTATAATAAGAAACAAATAAATTAATTAACAAATTGCGAAAATGAAGACATTGTAAATATTGCATTCAACGCAAATTACTTTGTCTATTACAATAAAAAATAACAAGCGTAAAAAATCAACTCTCACAAGTCAACTCCCACAGGATCCTATAATTACTTGTACAAACTAGAATAATTCATGAAATTTTGTCGTCCAAGTTTTATCAGACAAAAGTTCTAATTAGTCATTAAATTGCGTAATTAAATGTGGTTTTGAGGTTACCTTTCTCATTATGAAGACAGTTAATACTCTGGCTGAAGAGAAGAGAAAACTGTTTGTATTGTTTTGTGGTATTTATAAATTATCAGGAAAAGCTAAAATTACACATTATTGAAGTTATGTGCGTATTAAATTCTTATAAAACAGTCAGATGTTAATTACTGTAGGTACCTACTATTTTTAAAGCTTTCATTGATCTTATTTATTTATTTAAAGGAACAACAATCAACAGTATAACATATTGAGAAGACACACTTTGCTTATAACAACTTAAGATTATTCTAATATGTATACCTATTGTGTCCACAACATTCATAACATGCAATGTACTCCAAATCAATATTAAAAAAACAATAGTATTTATAATGCAAAAAAAAAATTGAAAAATTAAATATAATAAAAATAAATGATTAAAAATATTCGATTACATAATTAAATAGTTCCAAATTTAAGAAATATTGTAATTTAGTATAATTAAAATCCACTGAATGAACAAATAGGTACATGTTTCTTCAAATCTTGCACTGAATGCTCCTTTGCAACTATGCATCTATGTAACTACCTAAGTTCTGCTCGGAATATTTTTTCTGCTCCATAAGTAGGTACACGAGCCCACGGCCCATATAATGGTAAACGATTACCATCCCTCGTGCGAAATTTTGTGTGTTAAATTTGACAAACTTGAGTAGGTATAATTATGATTAATAATTATTACGTAGCACAGATGAAACAGATTGGAAAGATTTACTAGTTTTCGGAAGTTTTCTATACAAAAGAAAATTTAAATTTTATGATATACAACTTAATATGTAGATTGTGGAGCCCGTAATTTCTTTTATATCTTAAAAACCAAACACTTACGTCATGCAGTAACACAAGATCTTTGTTTGATCTGTAGTATATTTCCTCCTCACTACTACGTAAACAGCAACCGGTATCTTCGATCAAATAAGACTCAGATATACAATACCTACAATAAGAGCGCAAAATGACAACTCAACACAACCAAAATAAAAAAATACCATCATTTGATCTTAGTATTTGAGACATAGACATGGACATACTTTATTTGCAAAAAAAGAAACATACAATTCAAAAAAAGAAAATAACAAGCAATTACCTAAAACTAATTTCTTTTTTCACAAACCAGCCGTGACTCAGCATAATGCTGAATACTGACACAGACCAATACGATAATTGCCAACATCCAGCGCTGGTTTTTTGAGATTTGAGATCCCTTTGCCGTCAGATGTCACGTTTTTCTGAAGAAAGTAAGCCTGGCTGCTTGCTCACAATCATCCACAGCTAATACAGATCCAAAGTTGGACATAGGCATCCCTCAAACCTCCTCACACGTCCTGCGTTATCTGCCTCTAGTGATTTCCTACAACGGCACTAATTGAATAAAGGTAAATTACTTGTCTGATTTTCAAAGCTGATTTTCTCGTATATTTTAAACAATATCCTTAATCCTTTTTTTAGGTTTCAGCTGAAAATCAGTGCATTTGGTCTTCTTTGAGTCCATTAGCTTTTGCTGAGCTGAAACCTATTCGCACGCCAATGAGGACAAGCCTCTATGTTGTTTGGTTTTATTTTATTTTTTAACTTTTTTTGTACCTTGTTTAAATAGGTATTATACTGTTTAAATGTTATAATAATATAAATGTCCGTGCGTGTTGAATAAATACTTTTTCTTTCTTTCTTTCTCAATATTCAATTCTCTATTGTATCTTTTAGTTGTTTGGAGATATTTTAATCTTTAGCTAAATTGTTATTATCTTGTTATTCTTTGCAACGAATATGTTTACATTTACAAATACCCACACTTTGTGATACATATTGTTTCATTTCTACGTCAATAAATCATAAAACACACTTTGTTTGAACTGTGTATCTTGTTTTATTTGATCAAAGATCAGTTGGTGTCGATTACAATAGCCACTGTGTAAGTTTGTTTGCATACAGCGTTGAAAGCTTTCTGATATTTGGTTGCATTCATAATGTTATGCCACGTTTACACATTGGCTTGCCAACTTTTTTTTTTTTTTTTTTTTCAGTTGGAGGAAATCACCGGGGTATGTGGGAGTTGAACCGCACTAAAACCTCCAACCGCTCACACTCAGCGTCCGAACCCCGGCTGGCTCCAGAACCCAGCACGGGGTTTTGAGGGACGGCGCGACGCGTAACGCTCTCGGCACACTTTTCCGTCGCGCCGCCCCCTGGCTTGCCAACTTACAACTTTCATATTGGTCGCCAGTCACCGTCATTTTTTTGCATGTGCGTTGGACATTGGTGAGCTGATGTGGAAATGCGACATTATATATGTTACCAGTATAATGTGTAGGATTAATAGACACAGTAGTATTGTTAATTCACTTATTTTTTTTGAGTTTATATTTTTTGTTAATAATGTGTTATGTGTAAGCACCTAAAGTTTTTTGAAGCGTACAAGTAACAACATTGTTTGAAATCACTCTCGAAATACACATATTTTTCTATATAGTTTCACAGTTTCTTCAAGATCAGTAGTGTTTTGTCAAAAACCACAAAAACTACACAGATTAAGATTTTAGAGTACGGAATTCCGTAAGAAGGTACATTAAGTATTATATAGTTTCAACTGTTCTTTGATCATTCTTCACGTATCTATCAGTTGGGGGCGGCGCGACGGGAAAGAGTGCCTTGGGCGTAACGCGTCGCACCGTCCCTCATAACCTCGTGCTGGGTTCTGGCCTCAGCCGGGGGGGGGGGGGGGGGTTCGGACGCTGAGTGGGAGCGTTTGGAGTTTTTAGTCCGGTTCAACTACCATACCCCGGGGCGGCCGGAAATCGGATTACCTCCAACTAAAAAAAAAAAAGTATCCATCCAGTATCTTCATTAGTAAACCTTGGTTTCAAACAACAGTACGTCACATAGGTTTATAGTCTACAACTCCAATGTTAAAGTTCAATAATATATTACTTTAGCTCCCTCCTTCGCCCGTAAACACTGTTTTCCAAACTTGGACACTCCTCTTCCGTTAACTGATTTATGTACTTTTTTACTTGGACTTTTTTAACACAACGTTCTTGTTTACTGGCAACATTAAGGTTTGATTTATTTCTTACTTTTTATACTCAGTATTGTAGTTTAGTCATTAGTAATAACTTTTTAGTTAATGTAGTAAAAGTATTTAAAATAAATAATTCAGTTGAAACTGAAAACCAGCGTTATATGTCGGTTGGGGGTGATATATAACATTAAGCTGAGTTCCGACTGGTTTGTGATGAAAACTTATTTATTCCATGTTTGTTTTTTTTATTTTTCATTTCTGTAATTTTATACCTGTTTTCATCACAAATAAACGATGTCTATGTCTGCCTATATTGAATTTGTTACTTTGTTAGGAATATTATTTATTAGAAAATGGGGGAATGGCGACGGTAAAAACTGCCTTAGTCGTCACATAACCTCGTGCTGGGTCCTAGCCTCAACGGGGTTCAAACGCCGGTGGTGAGTGGAGATTTGAGTGTGGTTCGATTCCCACATTTCGGGCGTTCCACGCAACATAAAAATCTAAAGACACGATGTCATACAGCGCCTGAGAGATACCCGTTTAATCTAATATATAAAATTGTCGTGTCACGGTGTTCGAACTTGAACTCCTCCGAAACGGCTCGACCGATTTTGATGAAATTTTTTGTGCTTATCCGGTACCTATGAGAATCGGCCAACATCTATTTTTCATCCCCTAAATGTTAGGGGTAGTCCACCCCTAATTTTTTTTTTCGGCGCAGACGAAGTTGCGCGAGTCAGCTAGTTATATTATAAATCTAAGGATAAATTAGAAACCTTTTTTCGCTATAAAATCACGTAGAAAAAATAGAAATAAGCCCTTGAATAATAAAACAACAATCAATAACTCACAAAGTAAAATTTCAATTAATTCGCGACAAGCGACTAAAGGTTTTATTAAATTAAAGTTAATTGTCAAATTATATTATGAATTGTCCAGCAAACAATGTGTTCAAAGAATCTTTTGTGAGCAATCCAAGCGTTGTTTATGAATTTCTAAAATTCACCTCAAACGACAGACGACCTTTGTGTAGGACTAAAAAATATTTTATAATTATTTCAAATTCTCATATTTTATTAGGTATTTAGTGCTTGTTATATTATGTCTGTAATTTTGTTGAAACACGCAACAAAAGATGGTATGATTGTAAGAAGGTTGATAATTATGAGTTTGTGGTGTGTAAGATAGGAAGGAGTGGAGAGAGAAGACATATTAATTTCATGCATTTTGAACGGGTTCTCACCACGATATTTAATTAATTGAGTTGTCTCGATATTTCAACGTTTTTGCAATCGTCATGATCACGAGAAAACTGGATACTGCGGGTGGATTTAAGAGCAAACAAATCTGTCTACCCTCTTTCTCGTTCGCTTTTGGGTAGTACCACTGGAACTCGAACTCACATCACGACACACCACACTCACTGGATTTACCAGACTCTCTGAGCATGAACCCTTAGTGACTGTTGTGTTTGCAACAACGTTGAAATATCGAGACAACTCAATTAATTAAATATCGTGGTAAGAACCCGTTAAGAATGCATGAAAGTATTATAGAAAACCGCGAGTGTCTGGACATGTCTGTATTTGTTGAAAAACGCAAGAAAAGATGGTATGATTGTGTGAAAGATGATAATTATGAGTTTGTGGTGTGACAGATGTGTGTGTGAGATAGAAAGGAATGTAGAGAGAAGACATATTACGCCGACTCCATGTAAATGGGATAAGAAATAGCGAAAGAAGAAGTTACGCAAGAAATGACTGTGTTTTAGTTATCATCAAAGAAATTAAAATGTGCTTTATTAAAAATTACTGTGAATTATTACGAAAGTCGTTTCTTGGTATCAATACAAAATATTGATAGTTTAGCTCTAAAATATATTTATGTAATCATAATTCTCATCATAAATTCGTTTAGTAACACGATAATGAGATCAAAATGAAATTATTTTTCGTAAATAATAAACTAATTGTTGATACGCATGCGCGGGCCCGGACAACGCATGCGTAAACTCAAAACAAAAATGGCGGAAAGTGCCGGCCAAAAGACCTACAAGAACATCAGTGTTATTTAAAATCAAAACCAAAATCAAAATCTCTATCTAAAATAACATTCGAAATTTGAAATACGTGATTGTTTTTTTTTTCGAAGCAGCCAGTGTTGAAAGATCTGAAACAAATGAAGACGAAGTCTCGTGACGAGCCTATAACGTACGAGCTATATTGACCTCCTTTGCTTTGATAAAAATATAATTTGAGAATGGAATAAAAACATAATTCAAAATGTCGGACGCGGAACTAAAATAATATCAATAAAGAGGTAAGTTATTTATTTTAATAGCCATGTTTTATTTCGATAGGAAATACGGATCTCGTTAAGCTAATGAAATATAATTAATATTAATTATCTGATGATGGCTTCTGACTTAAAACGGCAAATGTTTTTGAATAAATCGGAAGTATTTCATTGACTTAATACATAATGTAACCTTGTAGTATTTATAAAGCTTATTTAAATTCGATTATCACAAGTTTGTGACTATGTTAGTTATAAGTATCTCATCGTAAGAAAACAGTTTTCACCACGTTGCAGCGTTGATACTACAATTGCGACTTCCTTGGATGTAACCTATTTGACGAATCGTTCTTCTTCAAGAAGCCTTCTCTATCTTTCTTTACGTTAATATCTTTTCTCATTTAAATAATGATAAGGGAAATGGAAGTGCACGTGTAGCTAAATCGATTTTGTTTTGTTTGTTTTTGTAAGAAGATTTATGTAGAAGACAATTTAACAATGATCTAAGGAACTTTTTAACACAATGAATTCGAAGTGAAAGCAATGGAGGACAGAGTGATACTGGACAAAACTCTAATAAGTTAAATTTTAGCAAACGGGAGTATAATACAATAACTATAAAAAAGTTTTATATAAATTAATCTGATGAACTCAGACTTATAATACTTATATGACGTGAATTTTAAATTTAGTTAAGAAATGAGAGAATATCAAAAGTTTTGGAAACGTCATGAATGCAAGAATAAATTTGCATAAAATAGAGTCAGATATGCTGACTAGCAAGTTTCTTTCTAAAAGACTTATTTTTGGGTAGTAAGAGATATGTAGAGTATATGTAAGAGAGAAAGAGAGAGACGAGATAACTTATAATGTACTTTTAAAACCAACGTCGCATCGAAGACGAAATAAATACGGAAACAAATTAATTCATCTCATGTGATGCAAACGAAAAAGCGACGTTCATTTTTAATTTTATTTCGTTTTTAATAAAACTTTTCAACTGTTTTTCAGTGATTCGGTTCTTTTTCTAATCGCACAGAATTTTTTTTATTTTCTTTTTTATATTCCTAACCTCAAATTTAACCAAACAAAACAAAATTTCGGTAAACGTTCCAATGAAGCCTTGCTCTGAAACCATTTAAAGATTATCAATTTGACTTTCATAACAGCCCTGCTCCTAAGCTGAGTAAATGGAGCGAAATTGATAATAAAATTAATTTAGTACTGGGCCTCTAACAAGATTCTGTAGGGAGATGACTCCTTTCGTGACAAAACATCTCCCGAGAACGCCTACTGTTTTCGAAAATTTGAACTTCAATGGAGGTTAAAATTTTGATGTTGACATTTAATAATTAATTAAGTAAGGCTAATTAATTTAATTGTTTGGATGTTTTCAATTAAAATGGATCCAGAGCTTTTGTTGTAGGAAAGTTTCGGTTGTTTTGGTCTGAATTTTATGATAAATAGATATAATACGGTCGACTAGAGCTTTAAGAATAAAAAAGGTCAAACATCTTTTCAAACAGATTTTGCATAGCGTATCTATTGATCGCAAAAGAAAACTGAAGTTGTTTACGAAAATTATTAGATATAAGTAGTTTGTGTGACAAAAACTTAATAAAAAAACTTGAGAGGTGTCAAGGGACACCCGGGTGGAACGAAGTTCCTTTCGATTAATTAGTGAGGGAATTGTAATATATTTTTTTAAAAATATATTTTTTTTTATATCAAATAAAATATATTATTTATAAAAGTTATTATTATTTAAATAAAATATTTTGATCACAGCGCCATGTAGCATTGATCATATAAAACAAAAAAAAGGAATTTTTTTAAAAGATTTTAATCACAGCGCCGTCTAGCGATAATCATCTAAAACAAAAAAAAGTGTCGTGCCAACTTTTTCATAAGAATTTTCGTCTAGCCCCCTTTCGATAACGAGCGATAAGGAACTTCGTTCCAATTAAAACACTTTGCTAATTCTGGTATCATCAATCACATCAGACTATTTTCGAATTGAGAATAATTATTATCGCAGCAGGAAAATTAGATAAATTGATAAGAAATATTACAAAAAAAGGCGTAAAATATTTAGGTAAAACTTAGAAGGCTTTGAACGCGGTTTTCCAATTTCTGTATGAACTGATTTCGATGACTTTTTATAAAACAAATATTTAATACTAAGCTCGCATAAATTTGATAAAGATCTGGGTACTATTTTTAGTGCTATTCTTGCAAAATGGATGCCAGTTGTATTCACTACTACATACAAACAAACACATACTATCATACCTAGTTTTTATTTACTTCAAAACATTAAAAAAATATCGAAAATTACACAACCTTCGATTTTTTTGCGCATTTTTAACGCTAAATTTAGTTCCACGATGATCAATTTAACAGATAACCCATTACATCTATACTAATACTAATATTATAAAGCTGAAGAGTTTGTTTGTTTGAACGCGCTAATCTCAGGAACTACTGGTCCGATTTAAAAAATTCTTACACTGATGGAAAGTCCATTTATTTTCAAAAAAATTAGGGATCCATATGAAAATATCGAATATGTAACACAAGATGAATAAATCGAAAACCTATTTATGCGTACGCTGCAAAAACTATTGACAATAGAACAAAATGATGTACTACGGCTTTTTAGGTCTTATTATGACAAACAATAAAGTCCGCGACAGCATATATCTAACTATCATAGTTTAGTCACAATATGAGTATCGTTATATTAACCCTTATCCAAATTAAGTATTATGTTATCAAGAGTATTAATGTAGACGTAAATTACTTTATTCCAATTGGAGTTTTCGTTTAGAAGTTATTACGAGTATAAAACGCAATGAATATATGGGTGCACAGCGGGCCGCGAAAATAATTATAATAACTCGACGGCATTGCGAGTACTGTTTGAACCCCTTTGTAACGCAGACGAAGTTGCGAGAGTCAGTTAGTTAGCTAGTTTTTATTATATAATTTTACGATCTTGGTTTAATACCGCGTGGGTATCACGTTTTGCCCACTTTTATGTCGTCTATTAAAAACGGAGGCATATTAACGAAACTCGACGTGATGAGACGTCTTTCTCATATTTGCCCAGAATATTATTATTTTTACCATTAGTCCGTAGATGTTTACTGCTGGACACGGGCCTCCCTCAAACCTCGCCACAATGACTGGTCCTGTACTGGCTCTGACCAATTCGTCGGTCCATCTTGTAGGAGCATAATATACATATTATTATTATTATGAACCTGTTGTATTTATAAAAAATGTTTGAATATGATATTGATATTAAAATATCCAGCACCAGGGACGTTTTAACTCATTTAAATTACATTAGCTTAAATATCTTAAAGCTTATCGATAATGTCAAACTATAGCATTCACATTGTAATTAATGTTCCCCTACAATTGAACCGAGGTGACAATCACAGGGAGTCGTCTATGGTACTCACGATACAGGCTTGCCTAGTGTGAGTACCACTGTTGAACGACAGTAGTGTAGATAACAACATGAACTTAGTATTAGAGTGTAAGTTTGTAATTTATTTCATGTTTGTTTGATGTGTTATGTATGCATGTTGGAAAATAATAAACATTTTGAATAATTTTTTTTGCATTATTGGAGTGAAAAAAATCACACATACACAACAAAGTTGAGTTCCAGAAAAGTCCTTAAAGGTAGGAGCGGACAGGTGGTACGAACGGTGGCCCGTCAGCTCGTCTGCCTATAAGGCAATAAAAAACTAACAAAATATTGAACATGGTCATTAAAGTTTGTCTTCAGCCTTTCTCTGCAAGTTTATTTAGATATTTCGAACACTGTAGTGGAGGATTTGTCAATCAAGTGTACCAACACTTCATTTCTCTGAGCTTTAGTGGAGACACACCCTTTTAGCTATTGTTAATGTAATTATAAAGCCTGGTTTAATCTTACGAGGCGATAACATCGTTATTCGACATATACATTGCGTGCAAAGTGAGTCCTACGTGATTTTATAGCCGAACCAAACATTCGATGTATGTTTTATTGCCTCTAAGATAGGTAATGTGGAGTTTGTACACGTATACGCTCGCGATTAGAAATTTTAATGTCTGTTTATGTGTCAATAACTTTGAGTATATCGCTTGAAATAGTGTGGGATTTAATGCATGATAAAATTATTATATTATCACCCATTTCTCACTCCCACCACTATGACCGTAATTCCTGTGTAACCAGGACCAACGTCATCACTCAAATAGTCCCAAGAACTGCGAAGGAAAGTATGTGTGTGATCAGATTATGATAGATCAAGTATGTACTAATAATGATCATTATTATATTAGGCTAGACAAGAAGCGCTTGTTAGTATTTTTTCAAATGAGTGTCCAAGTGATTTACTATGTTAAAAATCTTTTAAAACACGTTACTTATTTGTTTTAGATGATTATCGCTAGATGGCGCTGTGATCAAAATATTTTAAAACACGTTCTTTATCGCGCGTAAAAAAAATAGGAAACAAAAAAAATAAGATATCTTTTAATCGAAAGGAACTTCGTTCCATCCGGGTGTCCCATGTCACCTCTCAAGTTTTTATTTTTTTATTTATAGTTTTAGTGGGTACCTACTAGTATTATAGATAAGGTAATATTTTGGCAAGTGATATGAAAGAGGTTTTTGTCTGGTATATAAAACGGTCTCATATCGCAAGAAAAGCTTACACTATTCAAACAATATTTGAATCAATCAAAATATACCTTTTTCGGGTTCCGTTCAAAAAAGTATGATCACTTCGTTTGAATGTATTTTAAAACTTTACACTACATTAGGAAAAAGGAAAATAAAATAACTACCTACCAAAAAACTAATAAAATTGTGTTCAAACTTATTAAAATGAAAATCAACTATTTTTATAAAAAATAACTTTTTTCAACACTTATACGTAAACCAATACGTGGTTTCAACTATACTCTCAATCAAAAGGAGAAAAGCTGCACGTATATTGAAATTCCTTTCAAGTGTATATTTCGAATGGCCGACATGTACTCGTACGAGCCGTGGCACGAGGTCCAATTTAATTGAACACAACAGATACTCGACAGTCGAGTTACGAAATTGGAAACACAAGTGCGTCTCGATCAATAGGTTTTAATTTTGAGTGCTTTTTGAATTTTTATTTCATAAGTTTTTAACTGACATTTTTATATCGCGCAGAGCAATGTAGATAAAATTTACTTTCAACTTTCATATTGTCGGCCGTCACCGTCATTTGTTTTATACTAGTGTTGGACGCTGGCGAGCCAATGTGGAAACGCGGCATTAGAAGGATACACGACATATTATTGACTAAATTTAGTGTGCGCGAGTGTCGTAATTTTTAATAGATTAAAAAAATATATATTGGAATATGAAGTCTATGCGATACCGTATTTTGACACCGAATATCAATTGTCGCTTGCTGACCAACTGAGTTCAAAAGTTAGGATTTTATTAATTTTGATGACATTAAGTTGTTGTATTTTTTTTAACTCTAATGGTATTTCTAGCTATTTTAAATCTTAAACCTATGCAGTAAAGTCTAGTTTCAATAAATACCAGCGCATCACAAGCTTTTCAATTAATGTATCTTAATGAAAATCCTTGTAAACTCTGTAACAATACGACAGACAAGACTATAAGGTAGTTCTGTAAGTAGAGCGCTGTGAACTCGACGTCCCATTGTGTTCATTTCAATTGTCTGCACAACCTTACTTTTCTTTTGTTTTACATCGAACGTGTGTAGAAAAAGGTTATGTGTTTCGTAATGGTCGAATAATGTTGCATAGTATTTTGAAACGAAGTTCCTTATCGCGCGTTATCGAAAGGGGACTAGACGGAAATTCTTATGAAAAAGTTGGCACGACACTTTTTTGTTTTAGATGATTATCGCTAGATGGCGCTGTGATCAAAATATTTTATTTAAGTTATAATAATTAGTTAGTTTAAAACGTCAACGACAATTCCCTCACTAATTAATCGAAAGTAACTTCGTTCCATCCGGGTGTCCCTTGACACCTCTCAAGTTTTTTTTTACCATTTCAATTGTATGTTATGAAGAAGTGATGAAGTTGTAGGGGTAATTTTTGGGCCTATTGAACCGATTTTGATAATTTTATTTTACTAATAGGATGCTATGTTATTTGTAAGTGTCATAGTTATAAACTAAAATAAAATGCAAAAATTGTTCAGGTCTACTGAAATAATGATTACTTTTCTTTAAACACACTCGCGGTTATCTACATCACTTACACTATTACTAAACGGAGTTTCACAAAGCCAGGGTTTTGTCATCTGAACGCTGTTACATACCAAGACTGGTTAAGGAAGCTATTGAAATTTCGAGGAATAGCACTTTTAATCGGGGTGACGGCTTCAAACTATCCTGTATGTGTTAGACGAAAATAAAGCCAAAATATCTAGTTTTGAGGCGGCAGCCGATACTGTCAGTGTGGTATGTCGAAATGTGAGTTCGAGTTCCAGTGGTACCGGCAAACGAACGAGAAAGAGGGTAGACAGATTTGTCTGCTCTTAAATGACCTACCCGCAGTTTTTCAGTCTTCCCGTGATCATGGCGCTTGAAACAGTGCCGAAATATCGGGATCGCTCAATTGAAAATTATCGTGGAAAGAACCCGTTTAGTAATAGTGTCAGTGATAAAGATTACTTTTTACGGTAAATTAGTAATGATATTATTTCTCTAAATCCAAACTTGCAAATGTAAAACCGAATATGTAATTTATAACAATACTTTAAAATTCTTTGAAAATGCTTACATATTACAAAAATATAGTATATTTTAGAATCGACACTAAAAAGTACATAGAAATAAGTTTAAATCATCAACAGTAAAACTTAAAGAGATTGGACGATGAATTTTGAATGAGTCCTAAAATGTATGCAGCATTTTAGGTTTTTATTATTCAGAAAACTATTTACTACGTTTGAGGACTTTGGCTTTATGTTGTCTTAAATTATACAGTTTTAGTATAATGTATTTTTATATATTTGGTAGAGAGGAACATAAAATAGAGACGTATATGATTTTAATTTAAAATTATTTCCCATCAAAGGGTTATTAATTCTTTCATGCATTTTCAACGGGTTCTTACCACGATATTTATTTAATTAATTGAGTTGTCTCGATATTTCAACGTTGTTCCAAACGTCATGATCACGAGAAGACTGGATACTGCGGGTCGATTTAAGAGTAAACAAATCTGTCTACCCTTTTTCTCGTTCGCTTTTGGGTAGTACCACTGGAACTCGAACTCACATCACGACACACCACACTCACTGTATCTACAAGACTCTTTGAGCATGAACCCTTAGTGACTGTTGTGTTTAGCACTGGATTCCACACACTCAAAAATCTGAAGCCGTCGCCACGTTAAAAGTGGTATGTCTTGAAATCTCGATAGCTTCTTTAACCATCCTTGGTACGTAACGACGTTCAGAAGATAGTACCTGAGGATTATGTAATTGTATCCAGTGATTGGAACCCGAGTCGAGATTATTAATTGTAAATAATGTCAATAGTATTTTTTTTTTTTTATATATCATCAGGTTATGGAATGAACGCTATGACTCGTCCTTCTTGCTTATAGGTAGATCGTAAGTAGCGGCCTTTCAATGTATCCTGACATTGTAACGTCCATGAGCGACGGTAACCACTTATGATCAATTGGCCCGCAGACAACAAAATAGTAATAAAATTGATTTTCTTTACACTATTGATAAACCCTCATCAGTTTAACGTAAGTCTAGACTAAAGCACAGAGGGACCACAGTCATCTATTCTATCAAAGAGCTCACTTATAGTCTAGCAGTCGGCACTAATCGGATTGGGGCACCCACTGTGATTCTATTAGCCACAGACGCGTCTTGTAGCCCATTTATTGGTACTCTGATCTATACCATGTATATGTAGATGTGTGGAAAGATTGTGATGAATTTTAAATATTATAAAAGATTTTGCAAAGAGTGTTGTTTTTGTTTTGCAGAGTATCAGGTTTAATTTCATATTATGTATATGGACGATAAAAACTACCTCAACCGTTTTGGTTTTAAATTGAGCGTTAATAACAAATCATATTTTGAAAAATTACACAGTCAAACGACGAAACTTATTTATTTTCGACACAACTTAAAAATAACATCTAAAAAAATAGGCTTTTCATGAATAACGAGATGGCCCTTTCTATGCTCTTATAAGAGACAGTAAACACTTATCTTCAGGTTGATCGTAAGTTCAATCATTTGTCATGCATTAAAAAGGCTACACACACGTGGTTTTAGTACGTCGCCTCGTCGCCTCAGTGCTTGTTTGGCCAATCTGCACTCGAGCAAATTTTACAGGAGACAGCAAACAAGCACGGAATTTTCATTAAATGCCGTGTTGAGAAAAAAAAATTAATTAGATTTTTATTGTTTTAGAATTGAATATTTAAAAAAAATATTTTACCAGTCAGATGGAAATTTTATTCTTTATAATACTGCATTAAAAAGTCATTTTCGTAAAAAATGTCAGATTGGCCATACAAGCACTGAGGCGACGAGTAGCTTATACGCAGACAATTTCATGTGAGGGTCTTACTTATAAATCTACAGAATTGGAAAGAAATTCAAACATTGACAATATTACAAATGGAATTCGGGTATTGCAATAATTTATTATCAAAAATAGCCATTGAAGAAGTTGAAATAACAGCAAAAAACTTAAAAATCTACCACATTTAATAACCACGCAAAAAATAAAGTGCATAAAGAAAACGGGATCAAAAACGTAGGACATTTGGACCATAACGCGTAAGTAATGCGACGATACCGAAATCCAATTCCAGGTGTCGGCAGCGATAAAGATTCTGCATAAATCAGTTATATAATCCAATATTACCGCATTTCAGGGCCCGCTAATGTACGCTCCATTGAAAATCTCTATTCCAATTTAAATGAGTTATTTCATGGCGATGTTATAGAAAAAATGGTAGGAAGAAGTAAACCTTATCAGTTTTTTGATAGGTTCAATAATTTACATAATTGACGTGTTTAATGGGGACTACAGATTATCACCGTATAGCTTCGTGAGCAGGTTTTCACGTAAGTGTGAATGATTTTCGCGGGGTTCACGCGGAAACATCCATATTCACGGCCGTTAAAAGCATAGGTCTTATTAAAACCTACTCATAAAATCATTAGGATTTTTGTCACTTCCTAAATTTTCGTTGTTTGTTAAAAACATCGATACCATCTATTTTGTATACCTAAGCTGCAATTTTATTTAAAATCGTTGTTAATTCTCATACTCAAATTATTTCAGCATCTGTTTTTACGTCCATTAGGTACTCATCATCTCGGTTTATCATCGAGGGAATGACTTGTGCCGTGGTCTCACGTCATGAATTCTTGGCGAGTCTGAAGTCGACATGAAACATTTGACAATCGCTCCTTCACTCATTTGAAGTTTTTTTCGTGTATTAATTAAGTGATTTGTATGAACTTTAATTTCTGTATAAATATTCTGCAACCGCGCCTTGAACGGGTTCCATGAGAATAAATTTAGAAATTGATAATAAAATTTTAGTATGAACGTGAGTGTTACGCCGAGGTTATGGTATCGTATAGAGTATTTTGAGGTTATGTCCTATTGGAATTTTGAGAGGGTTGGGAACTTCACTCAAACGCTATGGAAATGTTAATGATGCCTTAAATTTTTTATAAGGTTTGAAAGGATTTTACTCTGATGAAATGCTGCTACATACTAGTACATATATGATTAGTTTAAGAAATATGTTGGTGTATTTTAATTTAGGAGATTACCTATAAACGATATAGAGATCAGCTTTAAATTAAACGGAAACTTCGATCAAGCTATCATTTTTTTAGAATAAAAGATTACAAAGAAAACAGTGTTACCAAAAAAAAAAACACTACAGCATTACAGGAACAAAAACATTTACTGTAATAAAATAATACAGCATCGAATTTGGTAACTGATTATTATGAAATGTTGGTCGCTAAATCATTCAGATCAAAAGACGGGATCTTTTATTTCGGTGGTATTCCGTTGCTGCTATTTTGTGTATCTAGTAATATTTGATGAAATACAAGAAACATTATAATATGTGTATGTTTGTTCTAGTAGAACAAAAATAATGAAATACTTCAGCTAACTTTGATTGAATTGAATACAAATACACACACACCTCTTTCACAGCACAAATCTTTTAAAAGCTCTCAAATTTAGATGTTAAGAATCTTCAAAACTTACTCCATTAATATATTTATTTATTTTAATTCAATTGTCACTCACAAGTCCATTGTATTACGTGAAAAACTTCACTACTCTTTTCATAAACATGCAACTAGAACTCTCGTCAGCCTAACAAGTTCGCGATTTGCGTCAAAGTTGGCCATTAGTTCGCGTACATGCAAGTCTCGAGCAAAAACTCTATAGAGCACAGACAAGTGCCAGGAACAGTTTCATTACAACTTTGAAGTGTTCTGTTACTTGTTTATTACGGAAAATCGCTCTACTGAACTGTTAACGTGTAGTCGAAGAATCGGTTATTTATTGCAAGATTAACTTCATTTTATTCTCTACTAGATGACCCTCGCAACTTCGTCTGCGTTACAAAGGGGTTCAAAAATTGTAGCCTATGTGTTATTCTGATGTATAAGCTATATTGTGGTAAAGTTTCATTCAAATCCATTCAGTAGTTTTTACGTGTAAGAGTAACAAACATCCATACATAAAATTTTCGCCATTATAATATATATTAGATTTTGTCTGTGAAAATTGTCTTATTTATTTATTGCTCTTCTACTTTTAATAAAGAGAGCAGGCATAGTCAATTACGCTTAGGTAGCACGGATTGATGCTTTATTTACGAGGTATGTAATTGTGCTATTTCAATAATGAGTTTTTGTATTGTATTGTAATTTACGAGGTAAATAAAGCATCAATCCGTGCTAAAAGATAAGAAAACAGGACCAGGACAATGAGATGCGTCGATAAACAGTAAAGTGCTGTTCAAAATAAATGTATAAACGACAACATTCATCAAGACCTAACTCGTTTAATATTTCCAACAAAACAAACTTCGTAGAACACGTAATTAATATCCAAACTTATTTAATGACCGTCCTCAGTTGTTAATTTTATTTGTCTTATTAACAGGCGACAACCAAATAAATTATTGGTGAAGTTCGACCGTTACTAGGCTATTATCTCTGATCGTATTGTCTGGATGTCGCCGGCTCTGGCACATTAGTCATCGAACAAAAATCGTGATAAATTTGCGCTTTTAAATATTGGAAAACAATGCTTTTTGTCCAATAGGAAAGTTAAGAGTTCTTTGTATTTTTAAAGTGGTTTTGTGAAACACTGAGATTCTTATCCAGGTGCAAAAATCATAATTGATGTTTTTATGTTCATAAAAAGACTAGACTTCGGTTTAAGTTTCGGCCGAAATTAAGAGCGTTCTGATGGTCCGAATTTGGTATCAGCTTAACTAAGAAAATTCGGTCGGACACTGAGATGGAGTATTTTTTCATTTATTTTATTACTAAAAAAAAATTGTATGGTAAATACAGGGTGGATCTGTAACTTTGGACAATCTGACGTGGGGTGAATGACCTGTTGTTAATAGCTTAACTTAGAATCCCTTTTATTTTAGGAATGGGTAAAAACAATTTTCATCATAGTATGGAAGTCCGCAACGATAGTCATACGTTTTCCATACAATGTCAGAAAAAAAAGTTTAACCGATCCAAAAATAAAAATGGTGCTAAGTTGTATTTCGACAGGTCATTCACCCCACGTCACATTGTCCAAAGTTACAGATCCACCCTGTCTAAAAAAAAAATAGTAAACTATCATATAAATCTACAAACTTAGGAGTTAAGTTCGAAGTGGTTTCTCTAAAAACTACTTCGTATTCCATATCATAGTTTTTATTAATAAAACTTTCATTTAAATTCCCTTCAGACTCAGTAAAACTATTGTCTTTCGCAACTTCATTGCTATTTCTTACAGTGCACAGTTTTATTTCAACTTGTTTGTTTACATTGGGAGTACTTATGCTAATGCAAACACATTTGCCGTTTGTGGAATCACTTTTCTATTTTGCTTAAACCGCCCTTTGCCTGTCGAGGGACTTTACTTTGCTGATTTCAAGATTTCAATGAATTTGAACAGTATTCGATTCGATCGAACGCTTGGAACTTTAATAAGGTTAAGGTATCAACAAAAATAATGAGGAAATTGTTGGATAGTAGATGTAACTACATTCTTTATTTGTATGTATGGATATTTCGTTATAAACTTAAGTTCTCGTCAGTTTACCTAAAAAGAAACAAGAGAAAAGAAAATCTATGTAGTAGGCATCATCATTATTATTGTCAGCCACTAGACGTCATCAAAGATGTTCATTGCTGACATTGGACTCCCCCACTACCTATATTACCTTGCCTTTACCTACTAACCTAAGCTATACCTATGTATTTACGACTTTGAATTGGACATCGTTCCATCTTATGAGAGGTCTGTACAAGAGAAGGGTGCTTCTATACTATGTATTATAATTTTCAATTGTTTCAGATTGTGAACTACAAAAGTTGTGGTTAAGTAATAATCAAATCAGAAAATGAGATATCCGTGAAAAATGGACAAAAACAACAAGAAGAAGAACCATTCTAATGGAAAATATAAGAAAAATGGGAAAAACGATAATTACAAAACTGAAGACGATGTCATTACGACTTGCTGTCTCTGCGTGAAAACAAAAAAAGGAAAGAAGAAAAGTTTGATCACGGGCTGCGTCACAAACTTGGGAATTTTAGTTTTGCTTTTAGCGTACACTTTACTAGGAGCATTTATTTTCCTAGCTATAGAAGGAAACACTTCAAAAATACATCAAAAAACGTTAGCAACTACCTCGTACCAAGCTAGCGATCAAAAGCCTGTGCCTGTAACAAAATTGAACACTAGCATTAGTCAAGCTAGTGCCGAACTTCGATCTCAAACCGTGGAGAGTATTTGGGAGATAACGGTTTCACTGAACATACTTTACAAAGAAAACTGGACAAGGCTGGCGGCTCAAGAGATAGCCAGATTCCAAGAGAAGTTAGTGGCCAGAGTTGCAGCTGATGTATCAGCTCAGTATGGAGGAGCAAGAGCATTAGAATCTGCACCAGATTTGGTGGTAGATGACTATGAATGGAATTTCGCGAAAGCGTTCCTCTATTCACTAACTGTTTTAACAACTATTGGTAAGATATTAGTTGAAGTCTATTTTTCAGGCTCCTTATTTTCGATTGATATGATAATTTATATTTTTTTCCCAGGTTACGGCAGTGTTGCACCTCGAACAGCACTAGGCAAAGCAGTTACCATAGGATATGCCGTGATTGGTATACCATTAACTCTTCTTTACTTATCTGTAGTTGGAGCTCTATTGTCAAGATTAGCAAGAAATGTGTTCAGCAGAGCATTGTGTTGTTGTTTGTGTACTAAATGCGGTTATTGCTGCTTGGATGAAAGAACAATAGCGAACAAAGATCGAAAGGAAAAGGTTAAACGACAAGATGATTATAGGAACCAGACTTTACATCTACAAGAACCGTATTATGTACGATCTCCTTCCGGGACTATTATTTCTGCTTCGCAAGCACATAGTGTTAGCACAACTTCAATAAAAGATAAGAATCAGGGCTTGAGTTTTTTGAGGGATTGCGATTCACTAAGTTGTACGGAAACAGACTCCAAAGTTTCTTTGCGTGGACTTTCGATTCTTGCTCCAGTGTGTTTGTGTCTAGCCGCCATATTTACGTATATATTTTTTGGAGCATTAGTTCTCTATCAACTTGAGGGCTGGAGTCCCATAGATGGTGTCTACTTTTGTTTTATGAGCCTCAGTACAATTGGGTTTGGGCATTTAGCACCTGGTGCCACCCAAAAGAATGGTGCGTCTACAGGCACCGTTTGGTTTTGTTCGATCTACATAATGACTGGTCTTGCATTGACAGCGATGTGTTTCAATGTACTGCACGACGAAATTGTTCATAGACTTAGACACCACGACAAAGTATTGAAAGCGAACTCACAAAAGATGTTGACATCAGAGTTTTTGCATAGATCTTGACGAGATGAGAGCGGACAATTTACAGATGATACACTACTTCATTCTGAAGGCGAGTCTTTGCCTGAAGTATTGCATCATATTGGTTCGAGGTGCGAAGGTGGAGCTATTCGACGGACGGTATATACTCTCAGAGAGGAGAAAGAACCAGAAAGAGTGACCCCTATGTAGCAAGTTCGGTGACTTTGGTTAAACCATTTAGTGTGTGAGTGTGTTATAATTAGAAATATTGAAATGTGTGTCTGTTTCTCTGTATACTAAAATTTATGGATTTTTATATTTGATGATTTTATAGACAGTGAATTTTAAAGTTTTCGTCGATGACTTTGTGGTTCTAAAAGCAGTGTTGGGAACTTTAAAACTGAAATAATACTAATTGACTGAACTTGTATGTTAATTATTTTAATTAGGCAAGTAATTAAAATGTAAGATGTCAAATTTAAATGTAATTTTAAGATTATAATATCTGTTTTTTTACGAATTTCATTTTAAATTTAAGAAGAAAATCAAGGGACATTAGATTTCTTTAGTGAAGGAAAATATGTGCCAAATCATTTTTAGTATTTGTTGGTGTACGTGTAGATAATTTTATATTATGTCGTTATTGACTTTTTTGTGAAAATATATTGTTCTTAACAGTTATTGCTTCAAAATGAAATTGAAGAATCATTTAAAGGTTTAGTATCGAATTTATTTTATATTATTAGAAACATAGCAACGTAACTTAGTTATTTTGTTCTATAAGATTTGTAGAAAAACTAGTGCCAAACTAAAGTATTGGATACATACATTAAGTTTTATTTGTAATAATAATAATTACGTACGTATGTACAGTTTATTGAAATTAAAATATCGTTTATATTATTTGTGATATTGAATAGTGTTTAAAATAAAACTAACAATAGGAGAATAAAGAGTTTAACTAAATTAGCAGTTGCGTTTTAATCTAAAAATAATCCAACACTGGTCCTAACTCGTTGATTCTATCTGAAGTTATCTGAAAAATGTTTCAAAAATGAAACAATGAAATGTTTTGATTTAACAATTTCGACCCCAAAATTGGAGCTACTTGCAGTAATCTGAAAACACGAGCTCAATAATGAATTTTGTAAGATGTTACAACAATTAAACTACTAAATATGAAATACCAATCTCGGAAGTTGACTAACCTAACCTTGCTTAACTTCTAAGTTAAACAAAATAGCTAAAATCTCAGTTTTTCAAAAATTTTAATTCGAATATTCGGCGAATTTCGAATAATTCGAAGATCCGAATTCGAAACTCGAATCGAATATTCGTATTCGATTCGGAACGAATAATTCGTGAGTTCGAATTATTCGCACACCCCTAATCCAAATATAAAATAAATTAAAGCTCTTTTCACACATCCCTATGATTCAGTGTACTTTTAGAGTTTCCCTTCAAAACACAATTTAAAATATGCTTATAATTTAAAATGCTATAAACCTAAAAAGCGCTTGAACTCCTAAAAGCAGCTATAAAAACCTAAATTGGTAACGGTAAACTTAGATAACAGCTTAAAGTTTTAGTTGACGGTTTGTTCGTTTACCTGCAAAACTAAAATAAAACAATTAAACTTAATAACTGCTAAAGTGAATATTATTCAATTTGTAACAAGGGTAAAGATTCTCCCGATATTTCCAGAGAACAGTTTTCAATGGATATTTCCAGATCCCTAATGATCGACGTCCGGCCTTTGCTTTAATACCTCTTAAGTCTAGGAGCTAGAGATCACAGAAACGCTTAACTGAAAACTCGTTTTGTAGTTTTTTTTTGTAAATAAATTTAGAAAACACAAGGTTACTCTGAAGTGTTTAAGAATTTGTGACATTTAATATGTACTTAAGCTATTTTATTTTTGTTATCCCTTCATTAAGTGGATGATTAAAATGTTCGTTTTAAAGTAAACATATCAGAGACAAGTTTTGAAATTTAGTAAAATAGAACATAAGTCTGAAACAACCAATATTTTTTAAAATGTTGTATTACGATGGATGGATGGAGATGGATTATGGTAGTGTTGGTTATAATTTCGTATCTCAATGTTCTAGAATGTCTAATATCTTTTGTCTTACACATATTTCGTCTGGAACTGCCCAAATAGACAAGAACAAGGACTAAAAAGAATTCAATGAAATACTACTGGATTATCATAAATACGCTTATTTTGAACAAAAATAATTTTATGTCACTTACAAAATAATTCCTACCTCTTAGACTACATTTTGCCAGCAAAACGGCAATAAAGATCATTAATTGTTTTTGTATACAAAAATGGCGGAATTCTCCCATATGTCAATTAATCATGATTAATGACAACACTTTACCGAAATGTATGAAACATTATCACTGGGTATTGTTTATTTCAGTTAAAAATATGGAACCGATTTTTTTTTTTATTGCCATGTAGGCAGACGAGCAAACGGGCCACCTGATCGTGAGTGGTTACCGTCGCTCATGAACCTCTGCAATATCAGGGGACATTGAGGGGTCGCTACCTACGACCTAACTTTAAGGACCCTCCTCAAGCCTCGTTTGAAGAAGGACAAGTCATAGCGCTCAGGGAATACCGAAGAAATACCGATTATACAAAGCGGAGATTCTATTTTTTATTGCTTTAGTAGACGAGCCAACGAGTCACCTGATCGTAACTGGTTACTGTCGCTCATGGATGTGGTTGTGGTAAAGTGTAACTCGTCACGCCATTCTGCATAATCCTTAAGGTATTCTGGCCTCAGGTGGAGTTCGACCACCATTATATCTCTAAGCTGCATCGACTGGTAACCTACTAAGCTGAATCGACTCTAATGAAAAAGTATGATGTTATTGCAAGAAAAGTCATCATAAGAGAGGAGATGATTTCATGACTATTTCTATTCTGCATCATCAGGAACCAAGCCAATATCAAAAACCAAAATTTCACGCCCAGAAACATTTTTATCAAAATACTAGCTGGCCCACACAACTTCGTCTGCGTCACATAAGGAAATTTTCTCAACGTTTAAACCTTCCCTGAACTTCTACGAATATGTCAAGATTAAAATAAGCCAAATCGGTTCAGCCGTTCTCGAGTTTTAGCGAGACTAACGAACAGCAATTAATTTTATATATAAGACTAGCTGGCCCGCGCAACTTCGTCTGCGTCACATAAGGAAATTTTCTCACCGTTTAAACCTTCCCTGGACTTCTACGAATATTTCAAGATAAAAATAAGCCAAATCGGCTCAGTCGTTCTCGAGTTTTAGCGAGACTAACGAACAGCAATTCATATTTATATATATGAAGATTAATTAATTAATTAATTAATTCGCATCGCATTAAATTTCCCATCACTAGTATTTCCACTACCCAGCTTAAACACAGGCTTTTAATAATAAAAGCAATTAGTCTTCATCTCGTATTCACTCCGTTAATGGACATCACTTGATAACAGCAACTGAATAATATAATACACTCGAATAGTTTTTGGTAGTGGGATATTTTGACTACGAATACAATTGTGGCAAATTTAATTTGACTTTATATACAGTTTTTGTTCCTGTATTAACAGTTACACTGTATTTTTTACATATAGGCAGACGAGGAAATGGACCACCTCAATGGTGGTAATCGTCGCTCCTTTAAAGAGTTTCTTAAACCTCGTTCGCAATATACCATACCCGGATGGAGTACGGTAAAAACTAATTGTGGAAGATCACGGCGGTTCCATGTTTTAAATATTGTAGATAATAAGTAAGGTGGTGAGTTGTAAAAGATAATATATATGTATTTGAAGAAAAAATAGTTAAGGTAGACAATGAAAGGTAAAACGGAATTCTCGGACTCGAAATTTACACTTCACAAGCTTAGGAGCATCTAAAATAGTGTCCAGTTACTGTTTTTTATTCATAAAAACAATAAATCTTAAAAATAACTAAATCTACCATAACTAGCCACAGCAAAGAAAATAAACCTCTAAAGAACAATCAATCACAACTAAGTTCATTTGAACATTCACAAAAAATTAAAGGCCCTAAAACCAAACGTAATTCCGACATTAAAATGAACGAATCACGTAAAATACGAGATCAGCGTAAAACGTATCCAAAACCTTTCAAGTTACAATCGTTAGGAATGAAAAACACCGGTTCATCCATTCCTTTTGCCTGTTAATTTTGCCCAGCGGCTACGTTAGGGGAAAATCAATTTAAAGATCGTATATCCCGTGATTCTCGTTTTAAAGCATTCAGAAATGAATCTTATATCTTGGAAGTAGATTCGATTTTAGATTGCAGTTATATATCGCTCTGGTTAGTCTTCGGATGATTTAAAACGGGAATATTTCAAGTGTAAAGTTTAAATATTGTTTTGATGATGCACGTCTCCGGAGCTAATGGGATTTTTAAATTGAATTGATTTGTGTGTTCTAGTGTTTTGTTTGAGGATCTTTTTGTTTTTATTGGAAGCTGATCGTTTTGATATGAGTGTGAGGTAAGTTTTTTTTCTTGTCTATCCGTAAGTTCCTAAATTCTAGCTCACTTTGCTAGAATTTGACGACTTCCATGTTTAAAAAACCTTTTTTAAATATTAATGTATTTTTTTTGGAAAACAGCTACTTTTGATGAATCTTCGATTAAGCATTGCAAGAAGCAACAACGCTACTTTACGCTTTAAAATTATTTGTCTTTAAAATAATAATATACTTAAGATGCAGGCATAAAAAACTTTGAAAAACAGAGTAACTTTTTTGGCTGAAAGTTTTGCATTATTTATTTTGTATATTGAGTGAAGATTTATAAATACACTTTAAAGTGAATATGGTAATCTCTTAAAGTTTTATATTCCATTACATTAGAATTCTGCGCTTAAAAAACTTAATTTATATTCTTAGAATACATTATGTTTACATTATTTATGTATGAGATGGTATAGAGGTTAATATAACTACTAAATTGTACTGAAATGGATCAGTGTATTAATATTTTATGATATTGCTGTATCCATATGCATTTAAAAAACTTTATCGTAATGATTTGTCATTAAGTTTTTATTTTTATTACGTACATTTTTGTTATATTGGTTTAAAACTAATTCTCGCTACTCTACGTCATGCACACAGAGTCTGAATTTTTTTATTGAAACAGTTTATTTTACGTGTAGGCAACAAAACTATAAAGAATGCCGTAGTGCGTAATGCGTCGGGTCGTCTCGCATAACCTCGTGCTGACTTCTGTCCACAGTTAGGGTTCGGACGCTGAGTGTGATCGGCTGAAGGTTTTAATGCGGTTCAACTGACACATATTTCACGGGGAATACGATGATTTTCTCTAACTAAAAGAAAGGTACCGAAACGTTGCTGAATGCAGGGGATTAGATAGCTTTGAGCCGGTCCTGAATAGGTATCCACACTGTGTTACGCGAATCAACTTTTAGCTTAACATTTTGATGACTAACTTACAATTAAAAATACAGTTTTTATCATTATCTATCTATACTGTAATAGTAATATATATATGTTAAGAATGATACTAAAAAATACATCTTCATTTAATATTTTAAAACCAAAAATACACAACAAAACATACATGATAGTCACCATTTTAAAATCTAAATGAGGCGTTGCGACGACGTTACAGTTAAATTAAGGTTAATAAATAAAGCTACACTGCGTTACCCGTAATTTGTACCTTGCGTCGGAATTTTACGTAGATGTACGTTAATCTGGATTTGTGTTTTTTTTTATACCATGTAAGCAGACGAGTCAAGGGGCCTAATCGTGAGTGGTTACCGTCTCTCATGGACCTCTGCAATATCAAGGAATACTGTTACGAGCTGAGGTTCGGGATAAGTAATGAAACACGGTTTTATCCTTAGGAAGACTCAAATTTATTCAAATCACAACTTGAAACACTAAAATTAACACTTTACAAACACTTTTCGCAATTGCTTCACTTGTTCGTTTCGATGTGTTCACTTTCGTATTCCCGAGTGGAACTGCTGTCGCTCCAAACTCGCCGGCTATTTATATTCAGAGACACTGGCTTCTAGATTGTTCGCAATGCGTCTCGAATGAAGTGACAGAGATAGAAGTATATATCTCTGTCTCACTCACACATAGTTCTAGAAGATTCTGGAATAGTCTCGAGTGGAGGGACTAACAATGTTCTAGAAAGTTCTCGATGCGTCTGGAAAGTTTTTCTTGAAACTTCGCGACTAGCCTCGAACCTTCTCGAACAGTCTCAAATACTGTTCTATAAGCTTCTCGACTAATTTCGAAGGGTGCGAAAGAGATAGCACTATATATCTCTGTCTCGCTCACACACTTTCTAGAACATTCCCGAACAGTCGTGTGAGAGAGATAGCACTATATATATCTCTATCTCACTCACACACTTTTGGATGTTTCTAGAACATTCTCGTAACAATACTATATGGTCGTTACCTACGACCTATCTTTAAGAACTTACTTCAACATTCGTCTTTCGAAACTATTTTAATCTTGTAGATGATATGGTTAGCGCCAGCGTTTATACGTATACCTTTACAGGTTTTCTTTCCAAGAAGTTTTCTTTACCGATTTTATCCATTTTAAAAATAAAATTTAGAGGTACGAGCCTTATTAAACCCGAGACTTCTCTTTTCACTTGTGTACTTTTCATTGTCATTGTAATTGATCTATTCAGTCTATATGTCTGATCTTCTCCTAAAAAAAGGATATAAGTTCTAAAAAGGTATATATGTTAAGTATATCCAGTACATCAAGATCCTCGTATAATGATCAGCCCTAAACGTTTCGCCGTGGCAGTAAATCGCTATAATTGGAAGCGGTTGGAAGGAATTCCCCTGAAGCTGTTAGTTATGATATTGCATAGAAACCATTATGTTGTAGTTCATTACGTGTTTAGGCTATGTTAAGGTTTTATAAGAAATATTGAGGTAAAAACGAAAGTTTGGAGGTTTTTTTGTTCAACAGCAGAGATGATAAACTTAACAACTGTATTTATCAGAAGTACTTCCTTTCCAACAAAATTATCATCAAAATCGGTTCATCTAGAAAGACAATATACGCAAACACATAAAAAGAACACGCAAAAAATTGGAAACGTTAAAAAATACATTTAATTACATTTTTAAGCATAGCTCGATTCTTGATAAAAATGCTAAGTAATATCACGACAACAGTCATTTTCCAAAAGGAAAATTTTGGAAAAACAGTTATCTAAATCAGTTCACCTTCACTAAAGTAAATATACAAGGAATAATAAAGACGATATCTTGATATTTATGATAATTGGAAGTCGATCAAAAATGATATGAAAATCATTATGGTTATGAAAATTCATACACAATTTTTGACGTTGGTAAATATATTTTTTGTACATAAAACGAATTGCTTCGTACATTATCTGCACGTGATTTCCACAACAACGACTGACAAAGTTGGCCGCACCGCTGATTTACGATTTTGTCATAGACTAGTCGATTTTTTGTAGACGGGACATGATGCGAATTTACTGAAAGTAGCTGAAAGTTAGCAAGAAGAATAAGAGTTCTAAAGAACGGTAAGACACAATATATTTTTATTATTGTTACGCAGGCAGACAAGCTAACGGCCCACCTGATCGTAAGCGGTTACCGTCGCTCATGGACCTCTGCATTGCCAGAAGACATTGCGGGGCCGCTACTTACGGCCTACCCTTAAGGAGTCTCTTCAAGCCTCGTTTGAAGAAAGACAACTCATAATATAGAATATAAATATAATATAGAGAAACAGCTAAACATTTTAGTTATGTGTAAAATATCTTGTGAATAAAATTAGTCTAGTCACAGACTTCAATGAAACTGACTAGGTAGGTGTATTTCTAAATAAATTATTTACTTACAAATAAATCTGAAAGATACCTAATTATATTTTTTTTTCAAGTATGATTGAATTTCAGTAATTTGTTCATAATTGAGCAAAAATTTAGATAGAGCTGAAAAATTGAGACGGAATCACATCTGATGAAAATAAAACAAATCAGAATGTTATCGAATTATCCATGAAGGAAAAAAAAATGTAAATATTAACTGTCTACCTACTGAATTCTAAAACGTGTAAAAAGTTTACTAACACTGAAAATAATTGTTATTAATCACGAGACAAACCCAAGAATAATAAACCGACGACTAAATTAATTATCTATCTAAAAATGGAACGTCAATATAGACCCATCTGTTTTAATACTTAATCTATGTCAGCTTTCAGTTCATTGGCGATAGGCGTTATAAATCAAATTTAGCTAAACTGTCGACCTGGTTTGGTCAGATCAACTCTAGTGGGATTGAATTGTGCAAATTTCTGTTCTCATGTTTGTTTATTAATTAGTGTTTATTAGCTATCCTGTGTTTAGTGTTAAGTTTTCACTTTCATTTCTATTTTTAGAAAAAGCACAAAAATTAAAACATATTTTTCAAAATTATGTGAATTTATATACGAAATCGGTTCATTAACATAATAAATATTATGTATTTACAAACACGCCAAGCTAAAAATGTTCGTTGAAATATATATTTTTAAATATAGGTAAGCTTTTTTATTTTTTTTTATTTTATTGTCATGTAGGCAGACGAGCCAACGGCCCACCTGATAGGAAGTGGTTACCGTCGCTCATGAACCTCTGCAATGTCAGGGGACACTGAGGGGTCGCTACTTACGACCTAACTTTAAGGACCCTCCTCAAGCCTCGTTTGAAGAAGAACAAGTCATAGCTAGAATAAGACCCCATGTCATGATGACACTACCACCTTTTATTTGGGACAAAAATCATCCAAATCGGTCCATCCAAACTAAAAGTACGAACAACAAAGACAAACATAAAAAATCTACTTAATGACCACCTTTTGGGAAGTCGATCAAAACTACATTTTTATCACAATCAGTTAATAAAAGTTAACATATTTTCATATTGAAATCAATATAGTTTGAATTCAAATAGCGATTGCTGAATGTATTCATAGCTTTGCAATGAAAATTCATACGAGCAGAAGTTGAAAACAAAATACTATGAGTTTTCGCGCACGAAAAGTTGAGAATTGTTTACTATTATTTAACTTTTCGACGAAACTAGAATTGTTTATTTGGAAAGAGTAGTCGTGGATTGTTATTGAATATATCCGTCAAAATTATTTAACAACATTAAAGAAGTAATAACGTGATTTTATAGGAACTGTAAGGGACAATCTTCGGAACTAGTGAACCGATTACTTCTATGCTTATACTAAGTATACACAAAGTTGATTTACAAGATAAAATACAGGGTAATATCATAGAATTATTACTTCTGGAATCAACATCATGAACAACAAAATGAAGCCAATTTAAAGTGCACCGACCGCGCGTAACAACACGATGTTTTGAATCAACATCATAAATAACAAAGTAAAATTTTAAAGAACTTATGTGTATGTAATATTTTATTAGTGTGTTAAACGAATTGAGTGTCATCAGTACACTAACGCCAGAATATCGTGTAGTTACGCGCGATCGGTGTACTTTCAATTGGCTTCATTCTGTTGTTCATGATGTTGATTCCAGAAGTAATAATTCTATGGGTAATATTCAACGTCGTCTTTCTCAACGTCGATCTTGTGGTATTTCATTTTTGGCTATTTTTCGTCCTGCAGACCATCAGGGAATCTTCTTGATGTGATTTTAAAAACGAAAAATCGAAAATATAACGATTTAATATTATTTTAACTAGTTGACGTTGTGAGATATTGTGACTCTCATCCTGTGTTTTGTACGCCCCAGAGATAGCCGTAAACATGCTATATACACTTTAATTGACAAAGGGTTTTGTTTTGGAGTCTTATAAATGCTAACGGACCTTAATGGATTCAGAGGACAGTATAGGATCTAGGACCTACTAAGCCTCGTTTTAAAACAAATCAAGCATTGTTATTGTTAAATCTCAAAACAAACAAATCGATCACTGCAGCTACATTAAGGGTGGTCAATGTATCTTCAAGAAGTGGCAGCAGCAATTGATTTATAGCCGACAAGGCAGTGAGGGCAGCGAGCCTCGCTAAACCTGCCTCTGTTCTCCGTCTATCGACAGCTACTCGTGTAGAATAGGGTTGGCCAAACTGTTGTTATTGGAGTTAAATTTTTGGCCTACGGTCCGCTTTAATAGATCTTTTTTGCATCGTACCGTCATGATTTGGAATGAAAGTAAATAAACTCTTTAAATGAAAGTTGAGAGAAGTCGTGTATAGTACAGGGATGGGTAACAGCTCTCGATTGATCTAGTATTTGCAGGGACTCATGAGCGACAATACACACTTAGCTACCATAAGGTGGGTCTTAGGTTCGTTTATCTGTCACACAAAAAAAAACTTCGTTAGAATAAAAAAAAACAATGTTAACAATTATAATGATTTCCATGTTAAATCCTTTGGTATACGAGTTATAAAGACTACGTACCTACCGTTCAACATTGAAAGCTTTTTTTATTTTTTTCTTTGACAAATCTCTTGTTGACAACCCTATGTAGTTGTGTTGTCAAACGCGCAACACGCAGCGTTGGCCGTCGCTTATCGCAAACGAGCCAACTTCATGTTTTATGGAGCTCCCGAATTGGCCTCCATACACTACCTCATATAACGAGGATTGTCCCGTTTTTATACGATTGTATTTTATTTTTACTAGTTTTTTGGGAGCTTGGCTAGTGATAAATACTTTTTAAACGAATAATTTGAGTCTTGTTTTGTTAAATCATCAAATGAGGTTTAAAATTAAAATTGTAGGAGTAGGTACGTAAGGGCTTCATTGTGTCTTGGCATTCCGAAGATAACCGCTCACTATCATGTGTTTTTTATTTGGTTATCTCTCATTGCCGAGGCATTGCAGAGGTTCGGTCACCGCTTACTAGATGGGAGTAAGCTCGTTCATCTATCTTGCAAATAAAAAAAGAAAAGGTTTTTTAAACACGAAACTTATTTTAGAACAATTTACACTCAAAAAAATATATATATTGTTCTACGTGTTTTAAGCTCATGTGAGCACTTCTCTTGTACACCTACTTATTGTTCTCTCTGCTCCACCCTCGGTTGACTGGTAGATAATGCATCAGGCATTAAGTCTGCCATTGTACTTGTTTTTTTGTACAAGAAGAATAAATAAAAATAAAAAAGAACTGCCAATTTTAAATTCCAGAATACCTTCGAAAATTGTTCAAGACTTTTCTGGCTTATCATGCAAGTTTATACGTTTCTTCGCTGAGCTGGAATAGTTTTTACTGAGACGAATGAGCGAACGGAGAACGTGACTTAGATTCAGGAGTTTTAAATTCGAGTGAGAAGTATCTTCGATCTTTGAACTTACAAAGACGCTGAATTTAAATTCAAGAGGAATAGTCACGTGTGCTGAAACTCAGCTAGAAGTTCACATACAAGAAAGGTGTTATATAATAAATCAATACTAATATAAAATAGATAATGTAATGGTGTTTGTGATGTTATAGAGTATCTGTAGATCTAAACTTATTCAGACACTCGCGGTTTTCTATAATACTTTGGTGAGTGTGGTATGTCGTGATGTGAGTTCGAGTTCCAGTGGTACCACCCAAAAGCGAACGAGAAAGAGGGTAGACAGATTTGTTTGCTCTTAAATCGACCCGCAGTATCCAGTCTTCTCATGATTATGACGTTTGCAATAACGTTGAAATATCGAGACAACTCAATTAATTAAATATCGCGGTAAGAACCCGTTAAAAATGCATGAAAGTATCTGTAGATCTATTGAACCGATTTCGAAAATTCTTTAACTAATAAGAAATTTCGTTCGGCCTCCTTGATGTAGGCCTCGGCATAGACATATACATAATATTATTGCAAAAATCATAACAATTTTAAGATTTCTTTAAATTAACTAGCTCATTTACCTTACATAGATCAGTTACACATTCTTTATAACCATTATTTGCATCATTTTCTCGCAACTAAAGCCTTCGCATTCATAAATATAGTCTAAATACGATCGTATAAGTTGCATTGGCGTCATAAAACAGTCGTAAATCGAGAAACTAGTCCACAACAAATGTTATTGTTCGAGAACGATGCTTTAAAAACAGTATTCGTGAAATACGAGGAGTTTTGCAATAAATATTTATAGGTATTGCAGAAACAATGGACGATCGTGAAGTGTAAGTCGCAGATGGTTTATTTGTGGGAACTTTACTAGTATTTTATAATATGGCTTACACATACCCAGTATGAAACTTAAACCATTTTTTTGGCTTACTTGTAAATCTTTCAAAAATATGTTAAGTTTTGGTTAGCTTTTCGGATGTCTACAGAGAATTGAGGCAAGTAGGCATTAGTTAAAAGTCAAAATTAAATGTTTTTATATTTTTAAGATGATGCTTTTTCAAAGTTACAGAAGTACATCCAAATCCGACCAAATTTTGTCGTAATAGAAACAAAGTGTGAAATTGCAACAGTAACCACTTACCGTCAGGGCCGACTACCTTATCTACGTAATACAAGCCCTTGAAACTTCAACAGCAACCATCAGTCTATCGTTCAAAAACTCTTAGCTGCATAGAATCTGATAATAGAATGGACTGTCTTCATTTGCCGAAAAACAGGCACTAGTTTGTGCAATAATCCTGACAAATCCTAGATCGTGAAACGTCAATCTTAATTTTGACTAGCTTCGGCATACACAAGCCAAAACCGTTAAGCCGATTACCGTTTCAATTGGTCCACGGATAGACAAATAGGAATAGATAGGTAGGTTGAGATAGAAAGAGAGATTGGTTTGAATTGAAAATTTTCTCGTTCCATTGTCGAGTTCAGTCTTATGTTATTTAGTTTATTCATAATATTTTCATTTTGTATAGTAGGTCGTCTATAGGTGACATTTGACAGCCAGGAATAGAAAGTCTAATGCCGTGTTTCCACATTGACTCGCCAACTCTCAACTTTCATATTGATCGGTCGTCACCGTCGTTTGTTTTATACGTGTGTTGGACGTTGGCGAGCCAATGTGGAAGTGCGACATTTAACCTAAATGTGTTCTTTTTTTTCTGTTGCATAGTAATGAGACGAGCTTACGGTCCACTTGATGGTAAGTGGTTACCGTTGCTTATAGCATACTGCAATGTCTGGGAAAACTATAGAGCCAACACCTAAAACCTACCGTGTATAATTCTTCTCAAACCTGACTAATATTTATAAAAATACTACTCAACTTTTGTGCAACGTAACGGTGTATCTTTAAACTATCGTTTTCGGATCTATGGGTAATTCAGAAGTTAACAGACGAAAATTCGATAAAGTAATGCGAGAAAAAAAACTAACTTGCCAAACGCTGTCGGCCGGACTTTGAGTAATGACGGCGCATTCGTGAGGTCCAACGCATATTGCGATCTTGCACTCAGAAATTTATAGAAAATCATTGATACTAAAAATATTTTTTCAGTGTAAGTAAGGCCTGATTTCTATTAGATGAAGACATTTTCTCGTTCAGAAGGTAGTACCTGAGGATTATGTAATTGTATCCAGTGATTGGAACCCGAGTCGAGCAGATGCTCTGCGATCGCCGATTTATGCGGTTCATTGTTTTAAATCGTAATGTGATGTGAGTTCGAGTTCCAGTGGTACTACCCAAAAGCGAACAAGAAAGAGGGTAGACAAATTTGTTTGCTCTTAAGTCGACCCGTAGTATCCAGTCTTCTCGTGATCATGACGTTTGCAACAACGTTGAAATATCGAGACAACTCAATTAATTAAATATCGTGGTAAGAACCCGTTGAAAATACATGAAAGTATTACACTACATTAGATTAAGATTACCTAACACTAATTAGTATTTAGCTTATGTTTAGTTAGCGTTTTTTTTGCAATGTCGAACTTAGTAGCCACATGTTTTTGGAAAAAAAAAAATATTGCATTCTTAAACAAAACTATAATTAGTAATTGTTACAAATATTATAATAGGTCGTTTCTATGCCATTTCCTGTGCCATTGAACATGTCTAAGCAGAATTCACAACGACGTAAGCTATTCTCATTTTGATCAGTCATTCCATTTATCAATCTCGCCTATTAATGCCTTTTTTCTTGTTTTTCTTTGTTTTTTTTCTCACCGAAGTTAATATGTTTTGATGATTAAAAGCGGCAAATTTATTTAGGGTTAATATGGGTTATTTTTTATTATTTTAATTTAACAGTGTATTGTAAAGAAATTTGAGGTATAAAGTTTACCGAATGCCGTATACTAGTTCCTTTAAGTTGTGTAAGTGAAATCGTGGTGGCCGAGTCGTCGAAGTGCTTCCTTCCGAACGGGAGGTCACGAGTTCAAATCCGGCCGGCTTGTACCTCTAAATCTAAATGTGAAAAAGATTTATGTGCAATTTTTCACTCACTGGCTAAAAACGAACATCGTGAAGAAAACTGCATGTCGGAAAAGGATTCTAAAAATCCTTTGTAGATATGTGAAGTCCCCAATCCGCACTGGGCTAGCGTGGTGGACTATGCCTAATCCCTCTTCTGAGGAGACCTGAGCCCAACAGTGGGCAGTAATGGGTAGGTACAGTATACTAGTTCCTTTAAGGCATGTTCATTTTCAGGGGAAATTGCACTTATTACCTTTTACGATAACAATCATTTGCAAATGACTTCCGTCCCTGCAATTTCGTTTAATTGAAATTTGCTTTTTTGGATGACATGCACTAATGAGACTGATGGTACATTACACTCTTTTTTATATCATTTTTGTATCATCATCATCAACAGCCCGTCGTCTACTGCTGAACATAGGCCAACCTAAAACCTCGCCACAATGACAAGAAATGTTGTATCGTTCTATTTGTAAGAAAAAGTTTAAACAAATAGGTATATTTAATTAATAATAAACCATATATGGGTAAACCATGTATGGGTAGGTGATAGATAACAGCCCCTCTTTGCCCTGGCATTGCAGAGGTCCATGAGCGACGGTAACCGCTTACCATCAGGTGGGTCGTAGGTTCGTGTATCTATTAAGCAATTAATTTAAAAAAATGTTTTTACCAAATATACTCAATCCATAAATCACTGATAGCACACAACAAACTATATTATATCTTTATAATAAATGTGCGATATAGATTATTAAGCTGAGCGTGCACTAAAGCAATTTATCTTGAGGCATGTCAATGGACCTTGACGAAAGCCAATGAATCACCTGCCTAATGGACGTTTTACACATATATATCTTCAGTTCTGCACTGCTGGTTTTAAGGGATATCCTGGAAGTGCTTCCTGAAAGTTCACTTTGGAAATCCTTCGCTATTCCAATACTTCTAAATTTTTGTTTATAAGAGATTTATATAGCTAACCAGCGCAACGTTCTCTGTGCACGAAAGGAAGACAGTTTTAATATAATTTAAGTTTGCTTAATTTTATATAATATTATTCGAGATGATTCCAACATCTCCGTTCTATCATCGCACCACCCGTCGTCGAGGTGGAGTTCATCCTTACTATTTGGAACCACCGCGATCATCCACGGTCCGTTTCAAAAATTATTTTCTGCCACGCACCATCCGACTATGGAATGAGCTCCCCTCTTCGGTGTTTCCCGAGCGCTATGACTTGTCCTTCTTCAAACGAGGCTTAAAAAAAGTCCTTAAAAGGTAGGCCGTAGGTAGCGGCCCCGCAGTCTCCGCTGACATTGCAGAGGTCCATGAGCAACGGTAACCGCTTACGATCAGGTGGCCCGTTAGCTCGTCTGCCTACAAGGCAATAAAAAAAGAAGAAAAAATATAATTCAGGCTTACCTATGACACTCGGAAAGAAGGTAGCTTTCTATTGGTCAAAGTATAGTCGAAATCGGTTCCGTAGATCCAAAGATTGCCCCTACTTACCACGTAGCAAACATCACGACATTTCTTCCTTATAATATTAGTAAAGGAAAACATCGTCATCATCATGATAAAACCTACATAATATGGAAGCTCTTCGATTATAGTAATACATAGAAATTTTACTAATTTGCAAAAAATAAGTTTCTTTGGAATATTCTTATGTATAGTTATCGTGATAATACTACTATAAAATATAAAGCTATAAAATAGATAAAGCAAAGATTAGAAGCAAAACCTAATAAAAACATATCGAAATTAAACTGACTCATTTGGTCCTAAAATACCAAGTTATATTTCATCTTCAATAATCAAACATTTCTTTCCTACGTTGAAATCAACTTTCTCAATTCAAAGTTTGTCGGAATCCATACCTGTTTCAAGTATCCATGACAACGCAGAGCTTCCCATTCTCAAATAAATTGAAAGATAAACTTATTCTTTGCGTTTTGCTTTGATTCCCGTATTCGGTTTCTTGTAGGGAATTCCAATATTTGCGAGTTATAGACCGTATTAATAGATTAATATACGAGAAGCGTAAATATACTAAAATATACTTGAGCTTCAATGTTAGCTAGCATATTTGTTTCTTTGAAAAGTTAATTAAAAAATAATAATATGATCTCGACGGAGATATTTTAGAAAAACAAGGAAATACTTAATACCAGTCTAAGTGTGCGTTGATTGAAAAATGTTTGAAGAGGGGTATTATATTGCAGTATTAGCATAGTCAGAATATTTGGGTTCTTAAGTAGTCAACTGTTTTTATATTGTTTTTTTTTTTAAACCTATGTTCTTAATTAGTCCTTCTTCAATAAAAGTTATGTATAAATAATAGTACATAGTATTTAGAAAGCCAAGCATCTAGTTCTAAAAAGTCATACTATCCAAAACAATACATATTTAAATGACCAAAATACCAACTAACTATATCAAGACCTATATATTCTGTAGACGTATGAATAGTTGAAATTCATGGCGTGTTTTCACGATGTTAATGCACTGGAAATGTACCCGAATGCAGAGTACACAAATTAGTGTAAAATTCATTTAAATTTTGTTTTGTTATGTAAATAATGCACCTGGGGCACGAAAATGAAGGTGCAGGGACGAATTTAGCACATTAATTTTAACGTGTATAATTTTGTACTGTATTTGGTTGGCTGCTTTTTAAATGCTTTATATTAACTTTCTCTGGATAACTATGTAGTTTTATAATTTCGGGTGAAATCTTGCAAGCTGAATTTGACAAGCTTCCCGGTTTAAAATTGAACAGACATTTTGCACGCAGATGTATATCGCGTAACAATGCAATAATATGTCAAAATGACGCTGATCTCATGATGAATGCAGAAGGTGGTCACGGGAACTCTTGTGCTAAACAAGAAGACCCGTCGTGTTTGTCTTCGTTTTACTTATATTAGCTAGTTCTTTATCGATACATGATATCAAGGATCTCAAAAGCTTGTAGGTATTTATAGTTTTCTTTAAAATAAATTAATTATTCAAGATACTATTATGTCTTGCTTTTCAGTGCTGAATACTTGAATAAAAAAACAAAATGGCGTCCAAGTACACCCTGCGGTAAAATATGCAAGTTTCAACGAAGTAAACTTGACAAATGTTTTATGCTCCTATAAATTTAAATTAAATGTGTGGAGAAGTTTTTCATTAAGTTTTACAACAAAGTTCATCTAGAACTTAGATAAAATTTAATAAGAGTTAGTTCTATCATTTTACCACTTTCTTTGTGTTTTTTTTTTAAACTGCTTCTGATTTTAATTGGGAATTTATATAAATGCAAAGATACAGTCTATCTATCAAGGAATGCTATAAGCCTAAATAAAGAGATAGTTATGTCAGAGTAAAGGATAGGCACTGTGTATTGGTTTTCATTTTTTATGTTTTTAAACTACACAATATATAATATTATGTGTGAAAAGCATTTGATTATAGAATTTATTTAGTTACTATACGTATAATAATATACTATAAATAATAGATAATGTAATTTCACCCATAAATTTTCGTTTGATATCTCAATTTTATATTGACAAGAAAGCTACATGAAAACCCAAATGATAAAGTTGGACACGATCGGCCCTTTTAAATACAAATAAGGGGAAGGGTTACAAACACGAGAGTTTAGAAAACTAAACTCAAATATACAAACCCTCATTTACACCTAACACACACAGCTTCAATGTTCTGACAATAATCTGATAGTTTAATCTTATATATAAAAATGAATTGCTGTTCGTTAGTCTCGCTAAAACTCGAGAACGACTGAACCGATTTGACTTATCTTAATCTTGAAATATTCGTAGAAGTCCAGGGAAGGTCGGTGAGAAAATATCCTTAAATAACAAATATGTGACGCAGACGAAGTTGTGTGGGCCAGCTAGTACAAAATAAACTAACGACGTGTTCAGATGTTTTCCCAACACCACCGGCTAGAAACGTTGAAGGAAAATTACGCGAGGAAATTGATTCTAAAAAATCCTTCGACGATATGTGAAGTCCCTAATTGGACAAGCGTGGTGGACTATGCCTAATCCGTGTTCTGAGGAGACTTGAGTCAGTGGCCAGTAATGGGTAGTTACACTAGGTACTGTAGAATACGTGTCCAGCTTGATATTTGTAAAATGAGTCCTGTAGCACAAGATTTTAGGTTCGAAATGAAATGAAATGAAATTATTTATTCTCAACGTTAATGAAATTATCATGCTTGTTGATGTCAAAAGGCTACCACCAGTTCGGAAAAAGAAAAAGCCACTGTCCTGAGAAGAACTGGCAAGAAACTCAGCGGGCATGTCTTTTTTGTATTATTTTTCTGTTTTTTTTAATCTTTTCAACTCAATATTAAAATTTTTTGTTACATATTTGACCTAAAAACGAAAGCTTCATTCCCACTTAGTGCAGTCCTCTAGAAAATCACTAATTGTATAATAAGCTTTACTGCACAAACGATTTTTCACAACTTTTTTAAATGTATGCGTATTAAGACTTTGAACGTTAAGTGGAATCTTGTTGTAAAGGCATATCGACAAACTCACAAATGATTTATTGATTTTGCGTAAACGAGTTGCTGGTAAAGCAAGCTTGTGTTTGTTCCGGGTATTAAAGTTGTGCAAGTCTGAAACTTTGGGGAAATCATCAATATTTTTCCTTACAAACATTACGTTCTCTAAAATGTATTGGGATGCAAACGTTAGAATATTTATTTCTTTAAACTTGTCCCTCAAGGATTCTCTTGGGTGCATATTATAGATTGCTCGAATGGCTCTTTTCTGTAGAACAAAAATCATTTGAACGTCGGCAGCATTACCCCATAATAAAATACCATAGGACATTACACTATGAAAATAACTAAAATAAACTAAACGAGCTGTATTTTCATTTGTATATAATCTTATTTTTTTAACCGCGTATGCTGCTGAGCTAAGCCTACTAGCCAACTTACATATGTGAGGGCCCCACTGCAATTTGGAATCTACTGTTATACCAAGAAAAACTGTAGACTCAACAAGCTCCAATGCCTCCCCACTCACCATAACATTACTTTCGACCTGTTTTACATTTGGCAAGGTGAATTTAATACATTTAGTTTTCTTACTGTTCAACAAAAGATTATTGACGCTAAACCAGTTTAGTATGCGGGAGATAGCATTATTCACGTCGTCATAGTCATTCATCTGACGTTTGATTTTGAAAAGTAAGGATGTATCATCAGCAAATAATACTATCTCATGCCGGCATTCCACAAAACTAGGTAAGTCGTTTATATAAACAAGAAACAAGAAAGGACCCAGAATAGATCCCTGAGGAACTCCCATTTTTAAAGGTACGCCAAAAGACCGCTTTCCTTTAACATCAACTTTCTGTATTCTTCCGGATAAATATGAGTCAATAAGATCTAACGAAGAATCCCTAATTCCATAATGGCGTAGTTTCCTTAATAATGTGTCGTGATCAACGCAATCAAAAGCCTTAGATAAATCGCAAAAGACTCCAAGAGCATCATGCGACTCTTCCCAAGCCTCAAAAATATGTCTTATTAAATTTGTACCTGCGCCTATAGTAGAACGACCCCTAGTAAAACCGTGTTGTTTACTGTGTAGCAGGTTATTTAAATTGAAATGATTAAGTAGCTGTTCTAAGATCACTTTTTCAAAAATTTTACTTAACGAAGGTAGTACTGAAATTGGTCTAAAGTTGGAGGGATCCGAGGTACTACCGGATTTAAATAATGGTATCACTTTACTATATTTCATTAGATCAGGAAACACACCCAATTTTATACAATCATTAAATATTGTTGCAAGGTATGGTGCAATTACATCAATAATAGGTTTTATTACTTTCACCGATATTCCCCAAAGATCAGGAGTTTTTTTAACATTAATTTGTTTAAAATTTCTCATTATGTCCATAGTACTAACATTTCTAAATTGAAAACTAACTCCACATTTATTAACATGTTCTTTTAATAACGATTCAGCAACAGTGGGAGAAGAAATAAGAGACTTTGTAGTGGAAACTGGAATATCTGCAAAATAATTTTCGAATATATTAGCAATTTCTTGTTGCGTGTTTATTATTTTATCATTAATTTTTAACGCAAATTTAGTATCAACGTTTCTTACATTTCCTGTTTCCCGATTAATTATATTCCAAGTCATTTTAATTTTGTCTGATGCATTGTTAATCAGATTAGACAAATGTAGCGACTTAGCCATAGCACAAACTTTTCTAAAAATTTTTGAATAATTACGAACATATTTTTTAAAAGATTCACTACTATTATATGCTTTTTCAGAATAAAGATCATATAATTTTTGTCTACTTCTATGAATTCCAACAGTCGCCCATTCATTAAAAGAACTTTTACCTTTTAAGTTAATCATTTTTGGTGTAAAAACAACACTAAATTCTTCGTTAATCATGTTAAAGAAAGTTTTATAGAAAACATCTGGATTTTTATTGTAATTTAAGTATGACATTTTCTTAACAATGTTAATTCTAAAACTTTCCATGCGACTATCGCTGATTGGAACAAACTTAAGCTTTTTTATGTCATCAGTATCTGAGCATGACTTAGTTGTAAAGGATAGAAACTGTCCACTGTGATCTGAAGTCAGCTGATTAATTACATTATAATTTCGTATCTTTTTTAAATTTGTGAAAATATTATCTATACAAGTTGCTGTTGATTCAGTAACTCGTGTTGGCTCAAGAAATAAATTTGTAAGGTTATATGACTTTAACAATGTTGTGAACCTAACGGTGGTATTAGTATTTTCTAAAAGGTTAATGTTAAAGTCACCACAAATGCAAATACTCTTACTAGTTGCAGAGAGTTTTACTAGTATATTTTCCATTATATTTTCAAAGTTATCATAATGTGAATTTGGAGGTCGATATGCAGTTACTAAAATGAAGCTATCGAATTCAACCGAGGCCACTTCAATGGTTCGTTCTTCAGAGAGATCGACAATATCGGAGCGTTCTTTACATTTGATATTCTCACTAACAATAATAAGTGACCCGCCACGAATTGCTTTCTCCCTGCAGAAAGAACTTACAACCTTATAACTATCAAAATTTAATAACAGTTCATGTTTTCGAAACCAATGTTCAGTTATACATAGAATATTAATTTTATTGTGCTTTAAAAACAAATCAATTTCAAGTTCTTTGCCTTTCATACCCTGTATGTTTTGATGAACCAGATTTATTACATTAGTTTTACATGAAGCATTGCTGGTAGTTAGGCTGCGTCTAGTATCATTTATTATGATGCCAGAGCTTAACTCTTTTGTCTTTAAATTAAGTTTAAATTTGTTGAGTCAGATTTCAACTTGTCAATAACATTAATTTTCCCCTGCTCAATAGAAGCAGGCTGTGGGTGAATTAATTTTAATGAAGAACTATTAGTACTAATACTAACTTGGTCATTAATATTATATGCTACCAAAGTAGCTAAATGTCGCTGTGTAAATTTGGATACATACATGGTATCTTGTGTCAATTTAAATCTATTAACAAATTTAGCCATGTCAATTAATAAGATTCCACTACAATTATGTGTAGCATTGTACATGAACATATTTATGTTAAAAATACACTGATTATGTGCTTTGTCTAGGTTACTACAGTATGGGAATGTACATAAAATAATTTTACATTTTTTCTCCGATTGCAAATCAACCAGAAATCGAATACTGTAGTCCAATGATTTTTTGCTAACATTGGCATGACTACCTACCATTATTACAATTGTAGTTAGAGCGTCACAATGAATTGACTTCAATTTAGCAACTATATTACAGAAGGGCATACCTGGGTAACACATATTAACAACCTTTTGTTTAAGGCTCATTGCTAACATTGGACCAAAACTAACACCTATCTTATCGGATAACACTACAGTCTTTCTACACGACGTCGGAATATCGGTGACAACCGGGACCACTTCCCGTCGCGTCAAAGGCGAGCATGGTTCCTCCTCTGCTGCGATGTGGTGCGCAGGCGATGCAGGGCGGGGACACGCAACCGGTACTTGCGTGGCAGGCGGCGCGTCCGCGGTGTCGTAGGGCGCCGACGCAGGTGTATGGGAGACGCGGCGACGGCGACGGCGAGTGCGACGGGAACGACCCGCTGCGGGACGTGCTTCATCAGTCGTGTGTGCCACACATCCCGAGTGGTCAGAATCGATCGGGGTAGTGTGGTTTTTCGTCATGTTAGATTCAACATCGACTTGCACTGTGTAGGTGATATCAGTGCAGTCGACCTCTGTAGTTCCGCCGATGCTGGTCCTCATCGTCTCCAATCTCGTGGTGTTGTTGTCAATCAGCTGATCCATTTCTAAGCCCAAATCATGTATTTGCATAATTGATAAATTGAACTCATGCAACTCGGCAGTTAACTTGTCAATGTCAGCTTTGTCTTTGTCCCAATCTCTCTTGTTATCTTGAATTTCTTGCTCCAACAATTTTATCTTGTTTTCTAAATTTATTTTATTTTGTTTCAGCTTAATAGCATGTTTATTTTTCTTATTTGAGTGTTTAGTCTTCGTTATAATTTTGTTAATTTTAAGGATCGACTTTCTACTAGCTGGACCTTGATCTTTTTTTTTTGCACAGATTTTATCAGCATTGGTGTGTAATGCATCCAGGTCCATGTTTTCTAATTCCTCATACAAACTTCTGGTCCTCGTGACAGTTGGCTCAGTGAGTTGCTGTGCTTGTCCTTCTTGCAGTCTTTGCATGTCATTATAGGCATCAGCAAGTTGATGTTCTAGTTGAGATATTTTTTGTAGTGCTTTTTCGTACTGACTACTGAACTCATCGTAGTGTTCCAGTATGTGTTGCAACTTGTCTCTCTCCTCTCGGACACCTTCAAGTTGCTCGTCAAGTTCAGTCAGGGTACTTTTCAATGTTAAATAGCGATTGTTAACATTTTCAATTTCGAGCTCACTTTCGTCACGTTCTTGGAGAAGCCTTTCATTCAACTCTCTGCTGGCTCTGAGGTCCTCCATTGTAGTCCTCAATTTGAGCTCCAGCTCCTGAACGTGCGTCTGACGTGTGGTCACTGGCATGTTTATGTTTTGTGAGCTGAAACACAAAGAAGAATGATAATCCACAGTACAGAAAATAATTTTACAGAGGAAAATAAGCTTTAGATTTATAAAAAAAGTAATTTTCACTTTTAATTTAGTAGAAATAGAGAACAAAAAAGAATATAATTTTATTGAAAAAAATATAAAAATTTAAAAATTTACTTAATGATTAAATTAAATTTATCAATACCAACTTCAAAAAAAAAAACTAAACTAAATTTACCAATTAAAATTTATTTGTCAATATTAATTTATGAGTATTAGTCTTGCTATTATTATTATATATATTTGAAATTTTATATATGTTTCACAGTTGTAAGTACAAACAAATAAGTGTTGTAAATTTCAATTTATAATAATAATATGTAGCTGTCAATTCAGAAACAATGGAATACTGGGTCCCCACAAGTAGCACCCGTTCACGAGTTAACGTGAGAGTCAGCCATCACCTTCCTCAACCACTATAGAGGGAAGTAGGCGACCCGGCTCCCAACGCTACCACAAGCCAAGACCGTCCAGTGAGCAAACCAATGTCTCCGTCTCAACAACCACACGCCAAAACGTTTTTTGTTTGTACAAACAACAATGGTTATTATTATAAAGTATATTATACGAATATTATGTAGGATTGAAGATATAATAACACGATGTACTTTATAGTGTTTGTTATATTTTATTAGATCATTTATTTGTTATAACACACTAAGATTTAATCGAAATGAGCAATAAATTAATAGTAAATAGAACAGGGACTAGAATAAAGTAAAAGTAGTGAATAGATAGGAAATATGAAACTGAATCTAATAGAAGTTAGAGTGGAAAGTAAGATTGAGATTAGATTGAAAGCGTAATACAATTACACTCAGAGTGTTTCACAAATATAGTTCTATTTGGTTATTTGTTATTCTTTTAACAAACTAAAACGTTTTTTTTTTTTTTTTGCAAATGTAGGTAGATTTTTTTTTAGAATCTTTCTATTTCAAATTGATTTGTTTCAAATTTATTGATACTTAATATATATATACACTAAAAAGCAAATAAAAATAGTTATTATATCGACTACGTAATAAATAAAACAAGTACTCCCCCGGTTTTATGAAGTCTTCGTTTAAAGCCGGTAACCTCCAGGCGAACACCGTTGATGTTTTTCCTATTCAATTATCTTCACAAAACTTGCTCCAATAGCCGAGATAACAATAAGAACACTTCACAGACTTGTAAATAATTTCTTAATATGCAATACGACTTAATTAAACACGTTACTGGATTTATTTTGATTTAAATTACGGAGCGTTTAAAATACTGTGTTAACACAACAAGCGCCACCTAGCGGTCTCTCCGGTCGAGTTCACTATGCTTTTAGAATTTTCAGTCGCTCATAGCATTATAACTCATAGCTGTATACAGAATAGTTACTCCTACATGGTTCATGGCTTGATAGGAGTAATAATAGTGGAAGCAAAAGAAAGAATTATTAACCTATTTCCAACACTGTAACAATGACGCTAAAAAATTTGCAAAGAAATGTCTTTTTTAATTTTAATAATTTTGTTACCATATTTTAAAGGCAGTGTGTCTCAGTAGACTACCTCGCTCCCTTGTTATCCCTATACGCCAAATTAACAATTGAAACTAGAAATTAATTACATCTAGTGGGCTTATAACTGGTCGACCCTTTTTACGAGGATCTACAGGAGAACCTTTGACTTGTTTGTGTAATCCTCTTCTATTCTATGTATTTTACAACAAGAATAAAACTGTCATCAAAATATATAGTTTTTAAAGGAGTTTTATTAAGTTATAAGTAGTAACTGTTATTTTGTAGTATGTGAATGAGATGTAGTGTCTATACGTAAACAAATTAATCCATATATTTTGAAAGCTGGCTGAAACATAATACATATAAGCTGACTGTAAATTTTAATTTGTGTATAACTTTAGTTAGGTTGCACAGTTTTGGATGATATTTTTTGGAACGAAGTTCCTTATCGCGCGTTGTGAAAGGGGGCTAGGCGAAAAAAAATCTTACGAAAAGTTGTCACGACACTTTTTTTGTTTTAGTTGATTATCGGTAGATGGCGCTGTGATCAAAATCTTTTAAAACAAGTTCCTTATCGCGCGTTACGTTAGGAAAAAAAATTATAAGATATCTTTTAATCGAAAGGAACTTCGTTCTATTCGGGTGTCCCATGACACCTCTCAAGTTTTTTATTTCATAAGGTGATAGTAATTGCAAGATTCTCATGACTCGTACTCTTGGAATTATCCTAAAAATGTAGTTTTTGTAAATGTATTTCAAAATTTTCTGTGCGTGTTACGTATTTTTCGAATCAAACGATTTCACTTATAGTTTTTTGTTATTAATTAAGTCCTATTAGGCATGTTCTTATAATAGATTCTTCTAAATCATACGAATAAAACAACAAAATCGGTACATTTTTTTTAACTATTTTAGTTACTCAGAAAAAAGGAGAAATACCCTGCATTTTATGGTAGGTATTTATACCAATGATGAGGGTCAGTCATAGATCACTCGATGTTCCGGAGACAGAGGTCCCGTGATTAAATCAGGTCAGATCAGATCAAGTGACAGTTTCCGACAGATCGACATCGACTAACCATCCGTCAGATTGTTCGTATTATAATGTTTTACTAAGTATTTTGTTTTTTGAAGAAAATAGATGAATTAAAATGGCGATGGGCAGGACATACCGTACGAAACAAAAAAGAGAAATGGAGCAAAATTATAACAAACTGGTACCCCAGAGACGGCAAGCGAAATAAAGGTAGACAACACAAGAGATGGGAGGATGAAATAAAGAGAACTGCTGGACCATTCTGGAGACGTGCCGCTCAAGACAGAAAACATTGGAAAGAGCTAGAGGAGGCCTTTGTCAACAGACACTCTGAAAATAGTTATATATTAGATCTTATTTAAAACTAGTTTAATTTATAAAAGTATGTGTTAAGTTTTTTTTTTTTAAGTAATTTGTTATTTACATAGTTTTATCTGCAGTTGTATCTTATTTTGTAGTTTTTTTTCAGAAAATAAAGGCTTTTGTATTGTATAAGTAACTTAATAAAGATGTGATCATAATTTAATTAAACATAACGACTGTCATTTTTCAGAAATAATATAAAATTTCAGCAAAAATTCACACAGGAGAACTTCACTTTTAGAAACAGAAAATCACGAAATCAGTTCACGTATAGAGCTTACCACATAAAAACTTACTTAAAAATCGCCTTTGGACCTTAGTACAGAAGACATAACAGAACGCTACCTACTAATGAGGGGGCGGCGCGACGGGAAAGAGTGCCTTGGGCGTAACGCGTCGCGCCGTCCCTCATAACCCCGTGCTGGGTTCTGGCCTCAGCCGGGGTTCGGACGCTGAGCGTGAGCGGTTGTAGGTTTTAGTGCGGTTCAACTCCCACATACCGGTGATTTCCTCCAACTAAAAAAAATACCTACTAATGTATTCATTTAAATACTCTTCAAACCTTTTTTAATTTAATTCCAATTTAGTTTCCTATCAACAATTTAATAATTTGGTCACCCACAAAAATAAGCTTCAGTTTCGTGCCTTATTCTTGGTCATTGAAAATCGAATAATAATAAATAATAAAACCATTTATTGCCATAACACAAACTAGACTAAATTTAACAACTAAGAACAATAAAATTAAAAAGCGTTAAGGCAAAGGGTAGTGGCTCAGCTATTGCTGTCGGAAGACACGCACAGGTGCATTCGGAGCAGCGCTGATTTTCAGCCACTCCCGTATCCCAGAGATGTTGAGTGGGATGACGATGTTGGCACAGTTCAATAAAAGATTATACCTCATAAAATACTAAAATAAAGTAGAAAAATTAAATGACTACTATTTAAATCATAAACACTAGAAAAGTAAACAAAAAAAAACTAAAATGATAATAAACTATAAAAGGATATAAAACTATAGTAATCGAAAAGCATTAAAGAAAATACAAGATAATTAATACAGTTAAGTTTAACTCTGATTTGCATTGTAAAACAAATAAACAACTCTATCTATAAAACTACCCGCCAATTCTCTTAAGGCACTTTGACCAAAGTTCTCTAATGCATTGAGCGGAGCATTGAGATGCAAAGTAACAATTCATCCATTGTGTGACTTTCATCTACTTTGAACTTACTTCGGCTGATTTGAAAAGAATGGAGATATATTGAATATTTGTATCTATGGATATTTTTAGAGGATTCCTTTGTTGATAGCTGGATTTATTTTGAGTAAATCCCTGATTTTCGTACTGTATGGGGCATGTGTGAGTCGAACCGCTCTAAAACCTCTGAACGATTCTCACTTAGTCTGAAACTCGGATGACGTCAGAACCCAATTCTCAAAAGTCTCAATTTATTAAAATCTTGCCACGAATATCCTTTTCCGTGTTTTAAAATAGCAAAAGCACTGTAACTGCCCGTTACTGCCCACCATTTTTATTTTGCCATGTAGACAGACGAGCCAACTGGAACACCTGATCGTAAGTGGTTACCGTTGCTCATGAACCTCTGCAATGTCAGGGGACACTGAGGGGTCGCTACCTACGACCTAACTTTAACTGGGCTCAGGTCTCCTCAGAAAAGGGTTTAGGTATAGTCCACCACATTTGCCCAATGTGAATTGGGGACTTTATATATTTTCGAAGGATTTTTAGAATTCTTTTCCAATATGCAGGTTTCCTCACGATGTTTTCATTTAGCGTTTTACCAGTGGCGGTGCGAAAAATTGCAGTTAAATCTTTTTCACATTAAGATTCTGTGGTTACAGTGGACTTATGGCCAAAGGGAGATCTCCGACCGGGCGAGGTATGCCCGGTCAGGCCGAAGCCCACTGTAGTAGATTTCAAATGTCGTATATATGCGAAGATTTCTGCAAATGTCGTAACCACGATTCAGGATCTCGCGCGTTATTATTGGTCGCCACAATTAAATACAAGCCGGCCGTTTTTGAATCCGCGACCTTCTGTACGGAAGGCAAGCGCAGACATAATACATCAATCCAAAACCAACCCTAGATGCTTTCATACCTTACAAAAAATACCTACAGTTCCAGTTGCGTAAAACACTTCAAGTACATTCACGTAGTAATCTAGGTTTTGCGAGGTAATATCTCTAATATATGCGAACTGAACCATCAATCTCTTTAAGGCGTTCTTTAATTAAATTTTCGACGACCTAGTCTCTGGATGCTCAGAATATTTCCGAGGCACTTTTGATAATTTACGTTTAATTATGTAATTTATATGAACGTAATTAAGTTTCGGATGTTTAAGATGATATTACACAACGTTTGATGTGAAAGCATGGCTTTTATAGCTTTAATGTGTTTTTGTTGATTATTTATTTGTTAGGGAGGTATGGAGGTATTGGGAATAGGGTTAAAAGCAAAGAAATTTTTTTTTTTACTGCAGGATAGATAAACGACCATACGGCCCACCTGATGGTAAGCGGTCACCGTCGCTCATGAACCTCTGCAATGCCAGGGCAAAGAGGGGCCGTTATCTACCGCCTACCCATACAAGACTTTTCTTAAACCTCGTTTAAAGAGTGATGTGCGATATGCACTTTGAGAAACTAAAATACTTTTTTATGTTTGTTAGATAGTACGATAAGTTTGTATTGTGTGGACTAATTCAGATGATTATCAGATGAAAGATGATGCTCGTTATCCCATTTAATTTTTTAAACATTTAATATTGTTTTTGAATCTGTGTTTAAAAATGTATGTTTTTAACAGGTAGTACGATTTGCTGTTACGATTTTTTTGTGATTTCGAAGGTTTGTTTTAGAAACACTTTAAAATCTGATATAAATTTGATAAAATGTAATTAGTTTAGAGTTTAGATTAGTAGTTTATGTGCTATTTTTGAAAAATGGACGTTATCATTTTTGTAATTATTATTTACAAGAAATGTAAATGAGCGATTAAAGACTTCTAAAATAACACAAAAATAACAGTGGAAGTAAATGAATAAAGCATTTTGTCCTTTGTTGTGAACCACAAAACCGCATGCACTATTTCTTTCAGAATGTACCATCGCTGTTTACAGTGAAGGTACGGTTTGCATGAGAATATTTTATTTTGCTGTAAATTTAAATGCAGTCGTTTGTTAGATTGAAATTTGATAAATATGTTGGAATATACTATACGGGGTGAATTATTATCTAATAATTAGAATTGAAATGGTGTGCAAGGTCACGCAACGTTGTAAGTCAATGCTGCGTTGTCCAGATCTATTTTTTCGGGGATGATTTACGTTTAAAAAAACGATTTAAGAATCAAGACGTATTTATTACTATTCTATATATGACGGGGTGATAACAAGGGAAACCAACCCATTCACCATGCGGGTAGTTGGAAGTGGAGACTTGCTATAAATACAGGCGCTGGCCGCTGTTATTATTCATTCGTGTTTGAATTGTCGAGGCGAACGGACCTCTTGATGTAAAAGTAATAAACTGTTAACTCGTTATTTTGAAGTTTTTATTCAAAAGTATTGATCATCAAGTGTTCAAGTTGACATTGTAACGTCATTCCTTACAAAACAAAACGAAGATCGACTAATTACAACGTCATTACACCTCAACACATTATTTACGCCGTCATATATAATAATTAAGATTAAATGCTAAAAGTGATTTATTTAACTTTCTAAATTACTTCAATCAGTTCAAATTCAACCAGGTCTATCTTCTAAATCTTAGAAAAAATCATTTGAGCAAAATTTATCCTCTTAGAAGTCATTAACAATAACGAAAAAATTCCTACTCTAATTCATTTGAAATTAAAGCTAGATTTTATTTAGTTTTGGTCTAGAGTTTTACTTTGCAAACGTTACCACAACAATAGCCGGACTTGTCGCTCCCGAGCGTCGCGGCGTCGATGCTCGAGAGCGACGAGTCCTGGAAGGCGATGCTCGACTTCTGCGAGTCCACCATCTCGCAGAAGAGGGTGGCGGGGGGTGCGAGGGAGCGATTGTACGCTTCCCTCCGCCCAGCGACAGCAACCCGCCGCCGTCGAGCAGGGGGCCGGAACCGGGATCTCGCCCGGAATCTGGCCCCCTAAGAGTTTCGGGTCCCCAACGCATGTGAGTGCGAGCGGGGACCCAAGAAGGCGTCGTGTCTCGCTCAGCACGCGCCTTAAGCAAGAGCGACCGGGGGATGGTCGACCGCGCTCCCCGACCCACGCTGGTTCTGACCCAGCGGGGTATTCCGTGGGAGGGTGACACGCGGTCCCATCTTGGCGGGCTTCGGAAAGCCCGCCGACCGAGAGAGCCGGTGGCCGTATTCGCCGGCGGCTACCGGTTCGGCGTCCGGGGACGGAGCGACGGGAAAGTGTGCCGATGGCGTAACGCGTCGCACCGTCCCTCCAAACCCCGTGCTGGGTTCTGGCCTCAGCCGGGGTTCGGACGCTGAGTGTGAGCGGTTGGAGGTTTTAGTGCGGTTCAACTCCCATATACCCCGCCCGCGGGGCGGGCGGGGATCCGGTGATTTCCTCCAAAAAAAAAAAAAAAAAAAAAAAAAAAAAAAAACCACAACAATAGACGGCTGATTCTAATGACGATATTGTTGCGGCGACACCGACTGACTTCCGATATGTGTCGATTGGATTCACCAATCATTACCATACATTAGAATACTGTTACTCAGCCTTTGACAGCATATAATACATCTAGGTCTATGGTTGCGTTTACATATTGGCTCGAAAACGTCCAACACTTTAAAAACAAATGACGGTGACGGCCGACCAACATGTATTGAAATTATGTGAAACATCGTTTGAACGGTGGCCTAGCAGTTGTCTTTTAATTTTTTAGAAAACACGATATAGTGATCACTCTTCTCTTGTACACCGTGAAAGATTTATAGTTAGATATCGCGTACCTATTAGAGATATTTTTCAATCTATTAAAGTAGTCGATAGGTTTTCGGCTCGGAAATGCGATGATGTACTTTACCTACTTGATTTGGGAAGAAGAGTTCGATGATAGCAAAAAAATCGAGATAAAAAGTGACGTTTTCATTTTAATTTTGTAAAACACTTTAATTGTCATTTTTGATACTACGTCACGCCTTCGGTTCGCTGTCCAATTAATACTCACCTACGTTTATTAAGTTTAACGTAGGTAAATTTTAACATAAACAAAATAATGTTTCGTAAAAACCTATATCAGTAGTCATTAGGTACATAATTCGATTTCGTTTAGGATATTCTTTAAAAGCCAGTAAACTTTGCCGGTTCTATTCCAGTAAATCAATTTAGGTAAATTGATCTTTGCGTATTTCTAGTAAACTCCTTTATCTGATTTACATAGAGAATCCTAGTAAAAGTAAAATTACTTGAACTAGAAAGGCTAAATAACTGAAAATAGGGAAATTATATTCTGCTCGTTTTACTATCAATAACCTACAAAATTTTTGGTTTTAATATTATCATAAAAATTAGAAATAATTTCTAAGAAAAATAATAAAATGAGCTATCCAGCTCAACGCTACAAAATTGTATTTAATTAATTAGTTATTTCTTAGAAAATTGTTCCTTCCGAAAATATAAACGCAAATTAGTTTCAAGTTAAATCATTTCCTTTGCCATTTCATCAGCAGATTAAGAAAGCAAGCAATCTTAAAGACGCAATTGAATAAGGTAAACTTAAAGGTGAAAGGTAAGGTAAAGTAAAAACAATAAGTAGTTAGGTAGACTGACTTGGTTTATAAATATAAGTTATAGGTGGCCCGGGTCGTCTACTTATCATAATCAATACATAGTATAAAACAAAGTCGCTTTCGCTGTATGTCTGTATGTATGCTTAGATCTTTAAAACTACGCAACGGATTTTAATGCGGTTTTTTTTAATAGATAGAGTGATTCTTAAGGAAGGTTTGTATGTATAATAAATGCATAATGTAGTAGAGAAACACTGATAAATTTAAAGGTTTCTAATGTGATGTCGTAAATAAGCACGTTTTTTTGCACTTATATTGCAAACGCTGGCTGAACCCTACGAGACCAAAATAATGTACTACAGTATTGTTCACCTTAAAAAGTTCAACAAAAAAGGCCGCGATGGTATATGTCTATCTCTTAGGGATAACCCAGCATAACCATTTTTATTCTTTACTAAAAAATGGTTATTTACGAAGTGATTTTAAACAATACAGCATTAATCCTTATCCAATTAAGTCCCTTAAATAAATTGTGCATTTATTATAAATCAATATGCTTTTTACAGCATGTAATTTAAGTGAATATTACCGAAGATATTACAAATTTAAAATGCAAGGTCGTAGTTGTTTGCGCCGGGCGGCGCGTGCCTATATAGGCTACAATTTTTGAACCCCTTTGTAACGCAGACGAAGTTGCGCGGGTCATCTAGTAATATTATAAAGGCGAAAGTTTGTATGTATGGATGTATGTTTGTTACTCTTTCACGTAAAAACTACTGAATGGATTTGAATGAAACTTTACCACAATATAGCTTATACATCAGAATAACACATAGGCTACAATTTTTGAACCCCTTTGTAACGCAGACGAAGTTGCGCGGGTCACCTAGTATGACAATAAAAAATAGATAGGTAGGTATAGATACCTAAAGATAGTTCCATAAAGTGTCTTTATTTCATGATTGAAAGACGAGCTTGTGACCCACCTGATGCTATATGTTCCTGATGATGATTCCTGTTGTTCATTTTCCTCTCTGATCCCAGGGAATTACCAACACAAAAGACAGTATTCATACAAGCCTTATAAATATACCTACCTAGGTGGTGACTTTGTGATGTCATGACATTATAGAAGTTCACGAGCGATGGTTACTACTAACCATCGTGTAGGCCGTATGTTTGTTGCTACATGCTACGCAAAGATTTAGTAACTACATATTCAAGATCAATTATATTCAACAACGAACAAACTTATAAGAGTAGTCAAGTACTTTTTTAGTTTGAACTAACTTAACACAACAAAATTACTAAACGGGTTCTTACCACGATTATTTTTTATTGAGCGATCCCGATATTTCGGCACTGTTTCAAGCGCCATGATCACGGGAAGACTGAGGAACTGCGGGTAGGTCATTTAAGAGCAGTCAAATCTGTCTACCCTCTTTACCGTTCGTTTGCCGGTACCACTGGAACTCGAACTCACGTTTGGACATACCAAAGTAAGTAAGTAAAGTTTGTAAATGATGTAGATAACCGCGAGTGTTTAAAGAAACTTTTAACATCTGTCCAGAATAACAGCTTTACCTATGTAGAAAACTGCGCTAAACCCTCCGAGGCACTTGAGCTCGTAGATCGCAGTAATACGGAGCAATGTGGGGTTGTGGTCAGCTTGCAGCGTTCAGCTCGAAACATTGCCGCTATATTAACGTCAGGGTATACTGTAGTTTCATTAGCAATTTTACTGTTAGGGTACAAAATTAGGATTTTTGAAAGATGTTCTTGTGTCGTGCTGGTGGATGAGTAGATTGTACAAACCCCATTACTGCCCACTGTTGGGCTCAGGTCTCCTCAGAAGAGGGCATAGTCCACCACGCTTGCCCAGTGCGGATTGGGGACTTGACATATCTTCAAAGGATTTTTAGAACCCTTTTCCGACATGCAGGTTTCCTCACGATGTTTTCCTTCACCGTTTTTAGCCAGTGGTGTTGTGAAAAATTGCACATAAATCTTTTTCACATTTAGATTTAGAGGTACAAGCCGGCCGGATTTGAACCCGCGACCTCCACCACGACTTTAATTGATGATCTACTCATATACTTACTTACTTTCAAAATATAGGTGCTAATTTAACGCAGAAATAATGGATGGTTAGGTCTCTTTTTTGGGAGTAAAGTTGTGGACAAGACGAAGTAGGAGATGAGTAGGTGAGTTTAATTTAATCGGGCTTCTCAATCCTTAATATAAGAAATGCAAAGATTTTTGTGCAACCTACACTTATAAAATAGTGCAAAGTAGCAGTGTTAGTAAAGAGTGGGCGATCTAACGTTTGCATTTTGAACTACTGTTTATTTAGAGAATGACAGCTCAAATCTCATTCAATTTGTTTTCATAATTTAGTTAAAGGTTTGACATTTACGAAATGGGACGCTATATGCTTGAACAAAATTGGTAAATATTGAAAAGGTACTTCCAAAGTGGTGAGCCTTCAGTCCAAACTGTAAGAAATGTGAAAAAAAAATATCCATAAAAATGATTGACCTTCAAGGCAGTTTGTGGATCAATTTGTGAAACGTGTTCGAGAAACTGGATCGTTGGTGGACAAAACAACCCGTTCACGTTCATGGCATCATTGGGCCATTTTTCTTCGAAAATGAGCAAGGAGCCGCCGTTACGGTCAATGGCGAGAGTTACCGTGCCATGCTCAACGAATTTTTTGTTTCCAAAAGTTGAAGAGTATGACATGGACGACATTTGGTTTCAACAGGATGGCGCAACATGCCACACAGCCAACATGATAATCGAAAAATGAAAAAATGTAAACTTTATATGGTCCCTTGCATGCTATCAACACAAAAATGCATAGCAATATTAACACAAAAATGCATAGCAATATTAACACTGATTTTTTGCCATTGCGTGACAGTTTAGAAATCTTTTGAATATACTTTTGAAGCCACAAATCCGTGGAATGCTTCTCAAAAAACTAGCAGCATTGATATCTAACACCATAGGACTTTAAATACTAAATACTTTCCTTTAAAATCAATAACAAAGCAATTAGCAGAAGTTAAATTGAAGATTCGAGATATTTCCAAACAATGCCTATAAACCTTTGGTGGTGACAACTGATATAATTCATTTAGCACTCTGCCGGACCGCTGACCGGAGAACAAAGCCATTCTGTGATCTGGAGATCGTAAGCTTACAAACTTGCTTCTTTGTTTCATTTTGTATTGTAATTTAACAAAATAGTTTTACCTATCTAGCTGTTGTAGTTGAGGGTTTGAACCGGTTATCGTGTTGAAAAAAAGACGTAATTAATCACCACACCAATGATTTCATATAGTGAAAAAAAACATCGTCAGAAAACAGGCATAGTAGAGAATAATTAAATTCTGTTAAACTTATATCCTGTAGTAAGTAAGGAACTAAAGAGACCGAGTCTACGGCGGTATTGGGTTGATACAGTACAGTGAGTAAATTTAAATTATAAATTTCTTTAAACACTCGCGGTTATCTACATCACTTACACTATTATTATTTTGTCATCTGAACGCCGTTACATACCAAGACTGGTTAAGGAAACTATTTAAATTTCGAGGAATAGCACTTTTAATAGGGGTGACGGCTTCAAACTATCCTGTATGTGGAATCCAGTGTTAGACGAAAATAAAGCCAAAAAATGTAGTTTTGAGACGGCAGCCGATACTGTCAGTGTGGTATGTCGAATGTGAGTTCGAGTTCCAGTGGTACCGGCAAACGAACGAGAAAGAGGGTAGACAGATATGTCTGCTCTTAAATGACCTACCCGCAGTTCCTCAGTCTTCCCGTGATCATGGCGCTTGAAACAGTGCTGAAATATTGGGACCGCTCAATTAAAAATAATCGTGGTAAGAACCCGTTGAGTAATAGTGTAAATTTAAATTAGTTTCGTTAGCTAAGGTCTAGTAGTGTAGTATCTAAAAATGTTAGTAAGTAGGTACAATTTATTGTAACCTCCTTTCTTTCCTGTCCGAGTCTCTTCAATAAAGGAATAAGGTACAAGCTCAACTAATGCGCGTTTAAAATTTCAAATATCATTGAGCGTAGTTTTATTCCTCTAATTCGTATAATAAAATGCTTAATTTATTTTACTGTCTTTTCTGAATATAAGAACAAACATTGGACGCCAAGCCATTTTACTTTTCCACATAAAAATGTACGTTTAAAATATTTAACATATGAAATGCGGGAATGTAAATCGTGCTTAATGAAACGAATGCATCTGGGTTGGAAATAATGCATGCCTCATTTGCGCACAGCCTCTACACATATGCGACGTAATTTTAATGTGTGATAGTCCCAGTGCTTGCTAACAAATATAAAATATCTAAGGAACAGGGATAGGAGTCAGTAATTTTTTATGAAAAACCGACCTGAGGAGAGTTGTGAAAGATAGGTCGTAGGCAGAGGCCCTGCAATGTCCCCAGACATTGCAAAGGTCCATTAGCGATGGTAACCATTTACGGTCAGGCTATTGACTCGTCTGGTTACGCGCGACTGTTGCGACTTATTTTTTTTTTATTGCCTTGTAGGCAGACGAACCAACGGGCCACCTGATCGTAAGTGGTTACCGTCGCTCATGAACCTCTGCAATGTCAGGGGACATTGAGGGGTCGCTACCTACGACCTAACTTGAAGGACCCTCCTCAAGCCTCGTTTGAAGAAGGACAAGTCATAGCGCTCTGGGAATACCGAAGAGGGGAGCTCATTCCATAGTCGGATGGTGCGTGGCAAAAAAGTGTTCCTGAAACGGACCGTCATCAATCAATTTCCTTCAATCAGAGATAAAGGGTTAGAATCCAATCAGTTAATTTATATCTTAATTTAAGAAAATTTACGTGCAATTTCTAACTTTACTTTCTTCACTTTCTTTAAAAACCATAAAGGAAGACACCTTGAAAAAACCTGCAAATTAAAAACTTAGCCAATAAATATTGTGACCATAATCTACCCATTATAACTGTATAGTTATATTCAAGAGTTGTATTCAAGAGATCGCAGCAGTATGCACTACGATTGGTACAATACAGTTTTACATCTTCAAGTTTACTCGCACGTCGCTGCTACTGTGACTGTACCTTAACCTCCCCTCGATTGCAAGTCTTCGCTCTGTCGCATCTATTTTCCATTCTTTCCTTGTTTTATTGTGTCTCCATTATCGGGTTCCATTTGCCTAATCATTACTCTGCGAGTGCAAAGCCTCAGTATTTCAAAAAGATACAAGTCTGAGTGAAACTGAACAATATTAACTGTGTTCGGTGCCTGTCTATCTACTATTTTTATTGGGTTGTTTGAAACGTGCACTGTGCTGATTTTAATTTCTAAAAGCATTTCATCTACCTATGCATCTATTTATATTACCTGTTTCAACAAAAACTGGTATCCTGAAAGAACTCAACATGAGTTAAGTTCACTTTTGCTATGTCTTTATATTCTATACTTTTATAAGGAATATAGGAATAAAATAGATGTTTCTAAGGAATAAATACAGATAAGCGAAGTGAGGAAATCAGCATATTGGAGAGGACAAAGAATATTAGACAATCCAGCCGTATAACTCCATTATTAGAACGGTAGGTATACAACAGAACAGAGAACACAGAACGTCGTGTATTTTGGAGAATTTTTGATATTTTTACATTAAATTGTTACTGATCGCATTTAACCATCATCTCATGATCTTCAATATATACCGTCATTTAAAAAATGCTTTGTACATTACTTATTAATATAAACAAGACTTTAGAATCATTAAAACTGTTAAAATATTATTAAATTCCAAAGAATCTGGTGCATTCTTTAACCAATATTTCCTGCAAAGCGTATCGGGAGCGACGGGTGCAGATTTCAATTAATATTTAAATCCGATACGGGTGTCGGGCTGTCCGACATTCGCTTTGAAAATTTTAATCTTCTCTGTTTGTTTATGATATCAATATCACAATTTTAAATATTAGTTTTCAACAGATAAATGTTTTTGTGAATTGTTTGCACTAGTGTTTTATTCCTTTTTAATAATATACGAGTGGTTTGTTGTATTTTTTTTGGTTATATTTTATTGCAGACAAGCGAACGTTCTACTTGATTGTAAGTGGTAACTGTGCTTAGACGTTTTTAATACTTTGGTTAAATAATACAAACCCGCGACCTACATACAAAAATATTTGATGTGGATCTTCATTCAGAGACTTTTAAAAGTATCAACTCAACCAAGTACTTCTGTGCTTTTTTGAGAATCTTCAATGCGATACTGATACAGCGATATTATCTACCCCATTCCAAACACAACAGTATTAAGTCTTCATAGCCTATCATCACTTTACAGATCTGCTAATAAACCCTGTAGACTTTAACAAATAAAACATACCTTTTTATGTAGTGATTTAATTTGACACTAAAATTTATTTCTAAAACATATTTATGAATAAACCTTCTTTAAAAATTATGAGCCGGAGGCAGACTCTCGACGTATTTGCACATCCATCGCATCACAATCAACCAGATGATAAAACTGAATCCTATCAAAATTATTTGTCCCACATCAATTTCAAGCTCTTGCGTCACCCTCCCCATCCCTTCTCACTAAGCATTATATGAAGCACAATAAAAAACAGTACCACCAATATCACCAGGGATCCAAATATGGTTAAGAGTTCTCCAACGTGTAAGGTAAGACCACACTGCGCCATTTTGTCGACTAAGTTCCTTGGAAGTATTTGCACATCCAGCTCATAACGATCAGAAGTGTTACAAATGCGAATGCTATGAGTAGTATTTGTATGACATCTATATTGTAGCAGATTGCGTCTTTCTTCCCCATAGTTTCACCTTCCACTGGTTATGTGGCAGACAACGAGAAAGAGGAGAACGAGGATTACGATGGAGCCAATTACCATCAGCAGTTGATTCAAGTTGAAGCTTAGCCCACAGGTGGTGTTAGCAGTTTTTTTACCCATCTCACTATTGGTATACTACATTGTACCGAAGTACACAGTTTTTATTAGATTGTTTTTACATTATTTTTATTTAAAGAATCTTAAACATGTCGAATTTTGACATATTGATGTTTTAATATTTTCACATTTAATTTACGTCATTCTATTATTATAGACAATTGTAAACAAGCTCTTAAATTACATATGAACCTATTTTGTTACAACTTTTTAAATGCATGGCACAAGTTATTCGATTTTCACTTTTAGCAATCTCTAGGGAGGTACTTCTATTAAGGATTGTTTAAGGAAAATACTGTACCGGTAACAAAAAAAGTCTTAAAATATTTTTTTTCTTATATTAACATTATATAAAGTAATATTTTATTGACAAACATAACAATATGGTTAACTTTTATCTACTTATTTTTAATTTATTTTAATTAATAAATGAGTCTTCTTCAATCGCAGTCTGGTGGAGTATTTTTAATACTAAGCGTCTAATTTCCCAGTCCTGAAAGAAACACAAATCATATAAACTTTTGTACTTTGTTTATCTGCCTAAAGGTGATCGCCCGCATCACCTTTAGTTATTACCTTAAATACGTTGTTTTTAACAATATTTCAATCGTCTGTGAGCGGCTTACTTTAGGATTAATTTTTTTTAAATCTCATTATTTAGGTCTCACAAGATCACAATAATAGGTACTTTCACATCATGTTGCCCATTGTGTAAAAGATGATTCCTAAAATATGACCCTGACCTACATTGGAATATAATCATTAAAATTGCCGGCAACCATACATTAACAACATTTTTCTGAAGACGAAGATAAAAATAAGACCACAATCTTCATAAGCTTGTTTATTCTATATGCCATCACCCATGCTTTAGAAGTTGATTTGTTTCATTCAATGGTTAATAAAGTATACTATACACATAAACTTACCATTTGTATTGACGATAACTGAACAAAAAACAATTGAAGTCACTAAAAGTATCAAATCTCGCTCTCATTATCCAAAATCTTAATTATTAATGTAACATAACCAATTTATAATATTTATAGATCCCCTAATATTTTTTCGCATTTATTTTTTTTCTCTTGATTTTTTTTATTATTTTATGTGAGGTACATAAAATAATAATAAAAAGTGAAACTCTAACGCTCTTACTTTGAGTTTAAGTTTTAAAGCTTACTATACGATTACTGATTTCCTAAATAACTGTACTAAATGGAAATGAAGGTTTCGTTATAGGTCATTTTACAATGTAAAATGAATTAGAAAAAAAATATGCCCAGTGATTTTCTTGTGTTCTTTTCAGAACAGTTGTTTTTTTCCCGAACTTGACATCAACAAGTCGTCGCCTCAGTGTTTGTTTGGCCAATCTGACATTTTTACGAAAATGACTTTTTAATGCATTATAAAGAATAAAATTTCCATCCGACTGGTAAAATATTTTTTTAAAATATTCAATTCTAAAACAATAAAAATCTAATTTCAATTTTTTTCTCAACACGGCACTTAACGAAAATTCCGTGCTTGTTTGCTGTCTCCTGTAAAATTTGCTCGTGTGCAGATTAGCCAAACAAGCACTGAGGCGACGAAGTGTAATCATTCACAACGTTGAAAATAAACAATTTCACTAAGTATTGTTTGTTCAATACCTATATTTCATGACCATATTGTTGATTTATTATTACACCTACTCTATCAATTCAGTTGTTTCAATATACTCCTAAAATTAGACGTTCCCAACACCAAGGTTAATCAAAGTCATAATTATTTAAAACCAAATTTATTAAACCAACTTAACACTATATTACATGCCCAGTAACTAAATGTAGCATACAGTATTATCACAAAATAATTACTTTACAGAAGTGTTCATGCAAAATAGAATAGAATAGAAATAAAACAGAATTAAATCGAAATTGAAGAACTCAACGAAATAGTTATGAGTATCTAACGAGAATCGTTTCAGAAAAGTATTTTGAGTTTATACAGGGTAGATATATTATATCGGGAATGGGAGTAAAAAAAACTCAGATATTTATTGGAATAGGTTTAAGGTTTTTTTTCAATTTCACATGTTAAGCCATGCCTTTTCTATAATATTATAGCGGGCCACCATTATAATAATATTGAAAAAAATACCATTCCAAAAACAAAAGTGTTTCCAAGTTAAGTTTTGACAGGATATTCTAGAATTCTAGAGGATAACCCACCCTGTACAACAAATAAGTCTAATTTGTTAACTCTTTAAGTAGATTTTAATTCTGTTTGGTATATTTATTATTTTGTGTTATTATGTAGGTACATAAACAATGTTATTGTGTTTTAATTGTTACAATTTTACAATAAATGCATTTTTAATTTATTTTTTTAGTAAAATGTTTTTTTGAAAAATAATTATATGCAATAAATAAAATTTGTACTAACTAAAATCTAAACTACAGTTACGAATTAGTTCGTAATTTTTGAACTTTCTTTTTGTATTTAATGAACGAAACTAATCTATTATCATCTATTATCTATTTGTTAAACCACTAAAATAACGATTGAAATAAATACTCTAAATTTATAATTATAATTGCTAGTAAAACATTAGAACAGTAAAATATTTTCTTTAATTTAATTGCCATAAGTTTAATTAATTAATTAACGGTAACCAACCATAAATGGCACAAAGCTTCTGCTGTTATCAATAAAATAAAAAAATATCATCTTTGGTCGGTAATTTGTTTATTAAAAAGTAATAGTGCCATTAGAAATGTTAAGTGAAATATTAATTGAAACTGGTCTTTGGTTTGATAAGCAGTGAAGCAAATTGTATTATGAAGAAGATTATAGTACAAGAGACTTAGGAGAGCAAGAATCGCCCATCTGATAACCTGAAAATTGGTTTCAGTTGAAAATGAAGACTTATTGCAACTATTTAAAAGTATTAAAAGTTTGATAAAGATAAACTTATTCAGACACTCGCGGTTTTCTATAATACTTTCATGCATTTTCAACGGGTTCTTACCAGGGGTGACGGCTTCAGATTATCGAGTATGTGGAATCTAGTACTAAACACAACAGTCACTAAGGGTTCATGCTCAGAGAGTCTTGTAGATACAGTGAGTGTGGTGTGTCGTGATGAGAGTTCGAGTTCCAGTGGTACTAGCCAAAAGCGAACGAGAAAGAGAGTAGACAGATTTGTTTGCTCTTAAATCGACCCGCAGTATCCAGTCTTCTCGTGATCATTACGTTTGCAACAACGTTGAAATATCGAGACAACTCAATTAATTAAATATCGTGGTAAGAACCCGTTGAAAATGCATGAAAGTATTTGATAAAGATATTAAAATGAATTAGCCAAGACTGTGTAAAGAAGATATTGAAGACGAAATTATCATGACTGAAACCTCCTTTGATTCTCAGACGGGCGATGATGCTTTCAGCAGGGCTATTCATAATCGTCCAATCGACTCGAATTCCATAAAAACGCTTCATTTTCGTTCTCGAAGCAAACTGTCAAAACGCTTATAAAAGCTATGTGTGTTAATATCATTTTCTGGTCTTCGAGAAATTTGGAATCAGTGTCGATTCCACAATTGTGAATAGCCCAGGCTTTTTAGACTATTGAACATAAAATTACTGTCGTTTGTACTTTTTGAGGATCTTCCTTCGGCTGTTCTCCATGGATCTGACCACGAGCCAGGTCGCGAAGTTCTTTGAAGTGTCATGGATGCTATTGACAATGTTCACAAACGCAGCATGGGGTAAATAGCCGGTATTCCTGGTGGTGGTACCGACGAGTTTAATGGCGGATTGAACGAAGGTCTTAGCCGTGGGTGCGAATAGAGAACTACGTCGGATACCAGACATGTTTGAGCAGACGAAACCGGGCAAAATGCATTGTACGTAAATGCCTTTCTTTGAGTATTCCATGTCGAGGCCCTCCGAGAATTTGTCGACATATGCCTGAAATAGTGATGAGGTTATAGCATATTTCGGACACTGTTATTATTTTGGCACATGAAGATTTAAAAAATATAGTTATATGCGTCCAAGTTTTGACGTTTAAAAGACTACTTTTTCGTCGAAGTATTGTGCCATCAAATTATCATTCATCAATTATATAACAAAGACCACATGAACATTGTGTCTACACCTTAATAATAGAGACAATAAGAAAAGTGCCAATGGACACATTCTGAGCATAAAATCATATAGTAATTTAGGTTAAAACAAAATTGCCTATTAGTCTGAATTAGACTAGATTGTAATTATAATAGTGTGCGTTATAAAATTACGTATAGTGGGAAAACAAAAAAAAAATATTATTATTTGTGTAAGCTTTTAGAAATATGTATATATTTCAATTCGTTTATTATGAATAAACAATACTTCAGTCTATCTTAAAGTTAATCTCAAGCTCTCAGCTGCTTAGTTTATATTATTTGTACTTAGTATTAAGACAATTTAGTCCATTTCCTTTGGCATCATAGATTAAATCCTTCTCTCTTACTACTACTATCAAACTATTTCCTAGAATATAGGAAAATTTCTTACCTTAGTAGCAGCATATACAGTCAGCAGTGGACTAGGTATGATAGACGATGCTGAACCGATGTTGATGACTACGCCCTTCTCTCTCTTCACCATTTGTGGTAAAACGATGTGCGTCATCTTTGTGATGGCGACCACGTTAGCCTTGATTAGTGTTGGAATTATCTTGTCCCTATGAAAATCAACTATTTATAATAGATATTGGCTAGTTAAATTGAAAAAGGAAAGATTAAGGATAGGTATATTTTGGTACATAATAATGCTTTCGTTGTTTTGTTTCTACGTCAAAAAGTAAAATAGTTAATTGCAAAAAAGTTGAAGTAAAATGTTGCAGCCAACTGCATTATCCGCGTATTCATAAGATAATTAATTAAAACTAAACAATAATGATTTGAGATGCACACTACATTGTTAAAATAAATATAAATAAAATTCAAATATTTCATCCATTTTTGTTGCATTATTCAATATTAATTAATTGCGATTGTAAATGAATAAGAATGTAAATGTTAGCTTATTATTTTTTTTGTACATGAATCAATTTAATGATCTTATAACAATATTACATTATTTTATCATACGAATACTAAATAATAATACTAATGTGGTCGTTAATGACCTTTATTGTTAAAGAGCGACCTAAAATAAATAAATTAAAAAAAAAATATATAATAATATTTTCATTAAGGGTAAATAAATATTTATAGAAGCTTCCTTAATTCCCAAAAGAAAGCCTCATATTTATAACATAGGGTTTGTAGGCTCAACGCATTATTGTGTACTCTCTTACGTGATACCATCATCACGTCCTCCGAGTTAATGGATCAGAGCTAATCACGCCATTAAATACAAAGGTAACGCGGTCACAAATTAACTCTTTCGTTGTGAATGTTTGACGATATAATGGGAGCAAAATTTGGAGCTACTGTTTGGTCTCTAGAATCATTAGATTGTAATTTTATAAAGAGTCTCAAGAGACAAGGATGAAGATACACTATGGTGTTAAAATATGTTTGAAATGAAATATCCCCAAATTTAAAGTTTTAGTTCGAGTATTATATATATTATTGTGATTCAAACGTGTAAACTTATTGAAATTCAATATCCTCGAGTAAGACGTAAATAGACCGGATACTTCAAAAATAATATCATTTCGGTGGAGCGTCGATAGTTCAAACAGCATTCCGTTTCGATGGCACTTATTTCATATCACGTGGATATTGGTACACCTGGCGTCGAGAATGGCGCCCAACGCGGTGCGGTTTGGATGCGTTCTATATTCGGAAAGCTCCACCGCGATATTAGAACGAGCTATCCGAACGATTGCTTTTTAGTTGACGCGAAATATCGTCAAATTTTTCCTTTTGTAATTTTTCGATTCGGACAAATCGATTTAGTGATGGGTATTTTATTTTTTGTGATTTGTGAGAATTATAATAGAAAACATAGGATTGTATAGAGATATGAAGAAGACTTTTAATAAGCAGGTCTATTTTTGGAATAACTGAAAAGAATAGACATCAAATAACTTTTATTTAAAAAAAATGCATCACGATGTCACACATTCAATTATCCAATTGTTACAAACGATTCCAATTCGCTTGTGCTCAACAACATCACACGCAAAGGAACAAATCGAATGCGAGCATTTTGGTAACCACGTCGCGAACTTAAACAAATTTATTTTCTCTGTTCAGTGAAAATAACGAGGTAACACCGACGCAACTCACATTCAGAATTAGGTTTGGTGCTGTTCCACTGAAGTAAAAATACAGCGATATTACGGAAACAATGTTAGTGGATTGTGACAAAATACACCGAGTAGTACCAATTTTATTGATAAGGAGTGTATCAGGGTGTAGAGCTAAACGAATGAGTGCAAGTAAAAATCGATCTTTTTCGTCCGGTGTAGGGTCTCCTTAGGCGTATTGGAAGCCATAAGCTTGCGTACTATACTGCAACTTTTACGCACAAATTTTCCTCACGATTTTCATATGCAGCTTAAACGCGCGATTTTCACTTATTACGTACAACAAGTGCATTTTACGCTAATGTAGTCATAGCATTAACACCTTCAATGACGAAAATAAGTATTCAAGATTCGTACTTATAATAGGTACTTATGAATTCAATATGATAATTTGAAATTACGAGTGATACTCGCTTTATCTAAAATATTCTAAATAATATTCATATTATGAGAATATAATTCGGAAAAATAAACTAGCTTTCAGAATTTATTATATTATAGTCGAAAATGTACATTGACTGAAATAAATTAGAATATATTTATCCTACTTAACTTCAGAGAATGATATTATTTATGGATAAATTGTAACCTAGTAATTTACTATTATCAATAATTACTTACCATTCAGGCAGGTCAAGAAAGTATTCAGGGTAAGTGTAGGACACTCCGACATTGTTGACAAGAGTACCGATCTCTAAACCAGCAATTTCCTTCTCAATGTTTTCGTAGATCGAATCGTCCCCGCTGAAGTCAGCTTGTATTATCTTCGTGGCGACTTTGTATTCTTTTTCTGTTTAAAAACAAAATATAAACACATACACTTATTGATAAGAGATTCCACTTTATTTGTAAGAGTTCATTTATCGTTATCTAAAAATTGATTGCTGTTTTTGTCCCAACCCATTACCGCCCACTGTTGGGCTCAGATCTTCTCAGAAGAGGGACTAGGCATAGTCCACCACGCTTGCCCAGTGCGGATTGGGGACTTCACATATCTTCAAAGGATTTTTAGAATCCTTTTCCGACATGCAGGTTTACTCACGATGTTTTCCTTCACCGTTTTGTGGTGTTGTGAAAAATTGCACATAAATCTTTTTTCACATTTAGATTGCTGATTTGGCTAACTTTATACTTGAAATATTGAAGTCCAAGGTTTATACAGAAAATTGACATTAAGGAAACTCTTATATATTCCGCATTAGCTGCTGCCTGCGATGTCATCTACGTGAACTATACCTCGTTTTTTCATCCATTTTTTTTTCACAATGAAAAAAAGTAAGTAGGTTCGTAACAGACAGACTTACATTCGCATTTATAATATTAGTAGGGATTATGTGACTTAGACCAAATTGCGCGGGCCAGCTTGTTTAATATTGTTAAAAGATTAATATTTTCTGTGACACAAAGTCTACTAATCTTATTTGATAAACTGCGATAAAAACTGTTCATATTTATAGTTTCTACTTAGAACAGTTTCTAAGTAATTTTAATTTAAAGCTTGTGATTAATCACTTACCGATTTCTTCGGCTGTAGCTTTTAATTTATCAAGAGATCGACTGACTAGAACAACGTCACATCCGCGAGCCGCTAACTGCGAAAAAAAAAATGTTTAGAATTTACAACACTTAGAGAAAAATCACCACGTATTATATAAAAGTGAGGAAATATGAACTAAGGAAACTACATTCGGCGGGAAAGAGTGCGTAACGCGTCGCACCGTCCCTCATAACCCCGTGCATGGTTCTGGCCACAGCCGGGGTTCGGACGCTGAATGTGAGCGGTTGGAGATTTTAGTGTGGTTCAACTTCCACATATCCCACCCGCCTGTGTGATTTCCTCCAACTCAAAAAAAATAAAAAAAACGTAAAAGTTATGAGTTTTCAATATAGCATCATTGACAACCATCAAAGGTGTAAAATGCAATGCTACCAAATAAACCGATATTGTCGAAGCAATTATAAATAATTTAATTGAATTTTAATAACTTGGGCATTTAAATGGGTATTCTAATGAGCGTTTTTTAAAATTAAATGCTCATTCAAAATATTCATGTGAGCTTATAGATGCAACAATCCATGTTAGAAAATCTAGCTTATAACATTTCAATCAAGAGCACATCTTTAAAAATGTCTAGGAAATTTGATAATATTTTTTCGATTTTGGTCGTGATTGGTTACTGCCATTTTACACTCGAAATGCACATTTAATTATATTTGACAAAAGTCTGCCACGCTACAAAACTACATAAATCCACTTTCACACCATCCATCTTTTTATAAACCCATTCTCATTCCAATCTTCATAATATAAAATTCAGTATCATACAATATTAAAGTCAGAATACTCGTACAGTATTAAAACAGGATTAAAATAAATAAAGCTTCAGTCTGGTAGTAGCGTTGTTTATCACGCATCTCAAACAGCCCCGGGGTTTCAATATTAATATTGTAATGGATCTGTTTGCTTAAATGTATGAAAATTAATGACATATTCGACAAGACCGGGAGTATAGAATAACTGTACAGAAGTAATTATTAAAACAGTTCGCTTTTAAGGAAGAAAATAAATTTAACGTTCCAATAAAAGTTAACATGGTTGAACTAAAAGTTAACATGGTTGAAATAAAAGTTAACATGGTTGAACTAAAAGTTAACATGGTTGAACTAAAAGTTAACATAGCTGAACTAAAAGTTAACATGGCTGAACTAAAAGTTAACATGGTTGAAATAAAAGTTTACATGGTTGAACTAAAAGTTAACACGGTTGAACTAAAAGTTAACATGGTTGAACTAAAAGTTAACATGGTTGAAATAAAAGTTTACATGGTTGAACTAAAAGTTAACATGGCTGAACTAAAAGTTAACATGGTTGAAAAAAAAGTTAACATGGTTGAACTAAAAGTAAATTTTATGAAACCACTTCTGCTCCTTTTGTTTGTAGCTGTTTGGTGATTTTTGCAATTATTTCAGTATTCAAGAACATCATTTATTTATCACTCATCAGTAAATTTGGACAATTTTAAACTAATTTAAAAAATATAAGTGAAGAAAAGGTGTTCAAAATACAAAAAAAGGAATATTCTGAAAAATAAACTAAAACGGCTATTTTATTTATATTATTTAGAAACATATCTTAAATGATGAAATGGAGAAAAAATTGCTAATTTTAAAATTATAACAAACTATTTCATTACCATATCGCTAGTTGCATTTGAAAATGAATTGAAAGTTAAATGAGTAGCACCTAATGCAAATATTTCTGTCTAAAAAAGTGGTACCTACAGTCTACTTTTTTATTGCCATAACCAACGGGCCACCTAATCGTAAGTGGTTACCGTCGCTTATCTCTACAATGTCAGGGGATACTGAAGGATCGCTACCTACGACCTAACTTTATGGATGGAAGGTTGAAGCCTCGTTTGGAGAAGGAAGGAAGAACATAAGGTTTACCTCTCTTTAGTAAATTATGCTGTAGTGAAGGAGACGTCTCGTTTCGTTAACGACGAATACATTTCTCTGTTTGAAATTGTAAATGTACATTGTTCGATGGTTGATACGTCACATATACACCATTTATGTTTATATGCCCTTCTTTAATATCATTTAAAGTGTTTAACTATTATGTATGTTTTAAACAACCGTATTAAATCTCTCAAGTCATAAAAGCTCAATAAAACAACTTTCCAATAACAATTAGGTAAGAATAAAATCAGTCGGACGCTGAGAGTGAGTGGCAGGAGGTACAAAATTATAGTTTTAGAAATACTTGAGATACTCAATAAATTTACCTAAAATTCCACACGATATTCAGTCGAATTACACGACAATAATTTAGACAATGAAATATAACACCTAAAATAATATTATTAGGGTCGTTATTACAATTCCGGAGAAAGAGACTCAGCCGTATCAAGAAAATTATTATCCAATTAGGTGAGATATAATTTTCAGGAACAGTGTTCAAATGATTTAATAAATTTAATTTTGACGCTTTACGTTAAGGAGAATTAAGAATTTGAAGGATGTTTAAAATGATTATAATAATATTTGAGAGCAAAATTAAGAATTTATTATGGGCCGCACACAAACAATTTTAGATTGACAATATTCTGAAGTTTATTATATCCAGATATTTTATTATGCTTTGTTAGAAATTTCACCTTTATTTTATTTATTTATTTATTTATTTGTTTACACATTAAAGTTTTACATTTTCTATTAACGTTTATCAGAAATTGAACTTAATATCTACTATTGAACGTCGTTACGTACCAAGGATGGTTAAAGAAGCTATCGAGATTTCAAGACATAGCACTTTTAACAGGGGTGACGGCTTCAGATTATCGAGTATGTGGAATCCAGTGCTAAACACAACAGTCACTAAGAGTTCATGCTCAGAGAGTCTTGTAGATACAGTGAGTGTGGTGTGTCGTGATGAGAGTTCGAGTTCCAGTGGTACTACCCAAAAGCGAACGAGAAAGAGGGTAGACAGATTTATTAGCTCTTAAATCCCGCAGTATCCAGTGTTCTCGTGATCATGACGTTTGCAACAACTTTGAAATATCAAGACAACTCAATTAATTAAATATCGTGGTAAGAATCCGTTGAAATGCATGAAAGTATTAATATCTACTTAATTTCTAATAATTAATGAATATTTTTTGAAACTATTTTTTATCCCATACCTCTTTAGCGTATTCCTTTCCGATGCCATCGGTGCAACCCGTCACAACTGTAACAAAGATAGTTTGGTTACTATGGAAAAAGTTAATTTTTCCTGACAAAAACACAAGCACAAACATTCTATGTTACTCTCTCTCTCGTATATTAGCTATCTACTTACTAGTAAAAGTAGTTCTGTAAATAATTTATCTTCTTATATATAAAAATGAATTGCTGATCGTTAGTCTCGCTAAAACTCGAGAATGACTGAACCGATTTGGCTTATTATAATCTTGAAATATTCTCAGAAGTCCAGGGAAGGTTTAAACGGTGAGAAAATTTCCTTATGTAACGCAGACGAAGTTGTGTGGGCCAGCTAGTCTTATATATAAAAATGAGTTGCTGTTCGTTAGTCTCGCTAAAACTCGAGAACGACTGAACCGATTTGGCTTATTATAATCTTGAAATATTCTTAGAAGTCCAGGGAAGGTTTAAACGGTGAGAAAATTTCCTTATGTAACGCAGACGAAGTTGTGTGGGCCAGCTAGTTTTAAATAAAACTTTTAGGTACAATCATTTAAGATCCTGGATATCATGTAGCAGTAGAGTGCTAGCTAAGCTAATACAAGTAAAACGAGCCCAAACACGACGGGTCTAATTTGTTTAGTACAAGAGCTCCTATGGACACCTTCCGAATCTTCATCAGATCAGCTTCATGATCATATTATTGTATTGTCACGCGATACACATCTGCGTACAAAATGTCAACTTAATCGGAAACCGGGAAGTTTGTCAAATTTACAAAATTCCACCCGAAATTACATAGTTACATCCAGTACAAGTTAATAGCTTGTAAAAAATGGAATCGAATTCTAAACCTACGTGGTAATACTCATCAACAAACATTATTCAAATTAAAATGGATGCATTGATGCGTACATTTATTTAAAAAAATAACAGAATCAGTATATTTCTAAATTTCCATAAAAATCGAACGAAAAAACGTAAAAATACATTTTGATTTAATGATATCATAATACAGAAAACCTCCGTTGAACAAAAATCGCTCCGTTAAAACCTCAATGCTTTATTGCTAATTTCACATTTGTTTGAAAATACGAAATTTACATACATTTTTTTTTTCAAATCGTAATATTCTGTTGCTATTGGTACAGGATAAGACCAAAAGTCATCTGAAAACCGATTCGTTAAATTTTTTTGAATTCCATAGCCCATAGGTACTTTTTTTAAAGTTAAACAGAAGAGTAATTCCTTACAATAAAAGGAATAGAAGTTATGTGGGATGCCTGATTAGCTAAAGGTACTTAGTTGATACCAGGAGTAGGACTATACCCTATAAATGGGTACCTAGCGAGAGGATCTGGTAGCCGTTGACGATAAGACAACTACAGTCTATATCGAAAACCTTATTTTAAAATCTAAAGTTACGTCGCAAAAAATATCTCCGGAGATATACGGAACTAAAACTTGAATAATTTTATATTTAATTATGATTCCTGTTCAATCTACATAACTTGTATTTAATCTTAAGTATATTGATATGTGGTATAACGCAGTTCCAAATATTGTTTTGTATCTTTAGTATCTCACGGACTGTTCGTATTACCATATAATAATTTATTCGCAATTATTATATTATCATGTACGTCACATATATTTGTTAGAAAAAATATTAAATTATAAAGGAAACTTTAAATTGAGTATAAAATCGAATTTGTTCAGTATTGTTCAGTAATTATTTCCTTTAATTGTTATTCCGGGATCATAAAACTAAAATAATAATTGACACGTTTTTGTATTTTTTATCAAATATTTATAATAACACTTAACTTCTAAAGTCATTGATTAAAATATTATTTTTACAGGTGATACTTTGTATCGTTTGACACCGTAAGTTTACTTTGAAGTGATGAAGAGAGAGAGAGAGAGAGAGAGAGAGAGAGAGAGAGAGAGAGAGAGAGAGAGAGAGAGAGAGAGAGAGAGAGAGAGAGAGAGAGAGAGAGAGAGAGAGAGAGAGAGAGAGAGAGAGAGAGATGAGAATTACGAAACAAAGCGAATGTGGATTTGAAAGGAGATGGATTAAAGGAAGGCCTAAAAAAGATGGGTGGTTGTATAAAAGAAGATTTGAGAATTTGCGGAGAAAAATTACCTATTATGTTGGATATTTCTTACTTGGCTCTTCTTAATTTATTTGTGTTTTTTTTACTAACCTCATGATATTTTTTATTTTACCTTCTAATGTAAGTAGCTCATAATATACCTATATCAGTTTTAATCCAAATTATCCCTCATATAATACATCTAGTAAACAAGCTATAAACACTAAATTGACCAAGTGCCATTTATATCAAGTTATAAACTATCAGCAAAACTTTTACTTGGCAGGCTTTCACGTGAACCAGTCCTGTTGAATGAGGTTCATGGAATAACCGACCTTGAGTCACTGCAATAACAGCTGTTTTCCCTCGAACTTGAACTCGGCGGTGAAAGTCAATGCCGTCTTGATACGAGATTAGTGTATGGAGAGACTGTTACGGAATAATCGTTTGTGTTCAATTAATTAGTTGAAATGTGTGGATTTTGATGAATTGTGATGGATGTGTGTGTGTGTGTGTGTATGCAATTTGTTACAAAATCACACGCTAGAAACGGTGAAGAAAAACATCGTAAGGGAACCTGCATATTGGAAAATTATTCCAAAAATCCTTCGATGATAATATTAGTTGAAGTCCCCAATCCGTATTGGTCAAGCGTGATGATGCCTAATCCATCTTTTGAGAAGACCTGAGTCCAACAGTTGGCAGTAATGGGTTGGTATAGTGTAGGTACAGTGTGTGAGTGTGTGTGTGCAATTTGTTACAAAATCACTGGCTAAAAACTGTGCAGAAAAAACATCGTAAGGAATCCTGCATATTGGGAAGTGATTATAAAAAGGTAATCGTGGTGGACTATGCCTAATCTCTGTTCAGAGGCGATCTGAGTCCAGCAGTGGGCAGTAAAGGGTTGTTACTAATACAGTACAGTGTGTGTTTGTTGAACCGTGTGTTATTTTCTTACTGTGAGGCTTCATGTAGAGAGTTTCAAATATATTCATTATTTCAAAATATGCTTCAAACGCTGTATGCTAAATGCTATAAAATAGAACATTATAATAAAATGAACCTATAATAAGCTAACTTCACACGTTTTTCAAACATAAAACTCGAAATAATTATCTAAAATTCCTTGTGAATAATAAACTTAATATAATAATTTAACGAAATAAAAACAATGCAAAAGAGTTTATCTTACATTTATTATTTATTTTTATTTGTATGGCTAAGCATGTTTAACTTGAAAAACTAACGAAAATACGATAGGTACTCATTATGGGGACTCGCGTCACTGGCGTCCGTGGGTGATACCACTTTCATGCGCGAAAGCCCACCCCACACGTAGTCCCTGGGCGGTGCCAAGGCAGTGACGTGTGGGTAGCTGCGGAGTTGAGCGCCTGGGAGTAGTCGCACTGATGCGACTGCTCCCCTCAACTTCGAGCTAGGTCATGGACGTGGAGTCCACCTCCGAAGCCCGCACAGGGGTAGGCGACCAGGCCCCTGTGTCGGAGATTGCTACTGGCGTAAGGTCGGGGCGGGCATCGGTCGCGAGTACCGTCGCGAGCGATGACTGCTCCCGATTCCAGGATTCCGTCGAGAGATTCGGGCGCAAGCGGAAGTCCGCGGCGCGCCGAAGCTCGGAGACGGGGGAGTCCTCAGCGGCCTCCGACGACGAGTCATCGGCGATGCGAACTCCGCGCCCGGGGCGTGGTGCGTCCCCTGCGGGAAGCGGTTCGCGATCGGAAGGTCCAATCTCGGCGGTCCGTAATGGAAGCGTGGAAGCGACGTCTCGCTAACCCCACCTGGGGTCTACGGACCGTCGAGGCGATCCGCCCGATCCTAGATGATTGGGTGGGTCGTGGCGAAGGACGCCTCACCTTTTGGATGGTGCAGATGCTGACCGGGCACGGGTGCTTCGGTCGGTATCTGCACCGGATCAAGGCCGAGCCGACGGCGAGGTGCCACCATTGCGTGGGATGTGACCAGGACACGGCGGAGCATACGCTCGCGCGCTGCCCCGCATGGGAGGGGCAGCGTTGTGTCCTGGTCCAACAAATAGGTCCGGACTTGTCGCTCCCGGGCGTCGCGGCGTCGATGCTCGAGAGCGACGAGTCTTGGAAGGCGATGCTCGACTTCTGCGAGGCCACCATCTCGCAGAAGCAGGTGGCGGGGGCTGAGAGAGAGAGGCTGTACGCCGCTCTCGACTTGCCAACCCGCCGCCGTCGAGCAGGGGGCCGGAACCGGGATCTCGCCCGGATTCTGGCCCCCTAAGAGTTTCGGGTCCCCAACGCATGCGAGTGCGAGCGGGGACCCAAGAAGGTGCCGTGTCTCGCTCAACACGCCCTTAGCGCTAGAGCATCCGGGGGATGGTAGACCGCGCTCCCCGACCCACGCTGGTTCTGACCCAGCGGGGTATTCCGCGGGAGGGTGACACGCGGTCCCATCTTGGCGGGCTTCGGAAAGCCCGCCGACCGAGAGAGCCGGTGGCCGTATTCGCCGGCGGCTACCGGTTCGGCGTCCGGGGACGGAGCGACGGGAAAGCATGCCGATGGCGTAACGCGTCGCGCCGTCCCTCCAAACCCCGTGCTGGGTTCTGGCCTCAGCCGGGGTTCGGACGCTGAGTGTGAGCGGTTGGAGGTTTTAGTGAGGTTCAACTCCCACATACCCCGCCCGCGGGGCGGGCGGGGATCCGGTGATTTCCTCCAACTGAAAAAAAAAAAAAAAAAAAAAAGGTACTCATTATTTTAATTGATTCAAAATTACCATTGTTAATTATTCCTGTTTTTAAATCTATAGATAAACTTGTTTGACTTGTCTATTACTTGTATTGGCTAAGGTTGAATTTAAGCAATTATTTTATTTTTTCGCCATTAAGATATTGTCGTTTCATAGTTAAATATATTATTTTTATATATTATTTGCCTACATGGCAATAAAAAAAAAAAAAAAAAAAAAAATTCCATAATCCTATTTCCTGTTTATAAAAAAAATAATATTATTGAATCCCTAATAATTGTATTTTAAATTCAAGCGAAACGAACAATTAGACAATATTTTTATTGCAAAAAGAACGATCTAGGTACTTCAATTTTTTAAGAATAACACAAAATACTTTCATGCATTTTCAACAGGTTCTTGCCAAAGAAAAAGAGAAAGAGGGTAGACAGATTAATTTGCTCTTAAATCGACCCGCAGTATCCAGTCTTCTCGTGATCATGACGTTTGCAACAACGTTGAAATATCGAGACAACTCAATTAATTAAATATCGTAATAAGAACCCGTTCAAAATGCATGAAAGTATTATAAAAAACCGCGAGTGTCTGAATAAGTTTATAATAACACAAAACTTGCCATTCATAATATATTGATTTCATATATATATTAATACATATTCTTCAAGCAATCAAAGCTATCAAACGATTTTTAACAAGCTGTTAATTTTCACACACTCAAGAATCTAATACACTATAGCTAGTCATACGTGCAAATAATTTCACGTGCTTACGGCTTGCATGTGTTAAACTGACTTAAAAATCATATTTTAAAACCACAATTTAAATATGAAACACGTGTAAAGATCGACAATGTGTCAGACAATGTCAGTGCAGTAAACAAGATCATCATGAAAAAAAAAACATTATAATGTTAATGGGGATTTAGTGTTAATTATTTTAAATAATTAAAGCTAGGAAGTGAAATAATTAGAATAAAATATTAATTTTATTGTGACCGTAACATTTATCCGAAGATTTAATGATTCACTTCCTTCGAACTATTTGGATCTATTTCCTGATTTTTTGCATTTCCAATTGAAAATCCTCATATTTTATTTATTTTAACATTTAGCATAATAAATTCGATTAGAAACTTCCTTACTAGCCATTGACCTTCTTATTTTATAAATAAATTTGGTATGTGACCTACTGAAACGGTTTCTAAAAATAGATTTTTGTCATAGTCAACGTTATGAAATGAACGAACAGCTGATGGGTTAAGTTAAGCAGCATCCACGTGACCGGAGGAACAAAACCAGTTAGAACCATCTAATCGGTTCAGTCAGGACTTTTAGGGAAATCGAAAGGAAGTGTCGCCTCGGGGTTGGGATAAGAAGGAGTTAAACCGCACTAAAACGGGGCGGCACGACGCGTTACGAACTACGGCATTCTTTACCGTCGCGACGGTTAAGGGTACGTAATGGGAGTAGTCATAATATTATCATAATACCTGTAACAATTCGTGTACTGCCCACTGTTGGGCTCAAGATTTTTCTTTGCCATGTAGTCAGACGAGCCTACAGGATAACTGATCAAGTCTTAACAGTACAACATTCCTAGCTCATCTCTCATCATCAATATTTAACTGAATAGTATTTTAAATATGATAACGGCCGGCTTTCATTTTTCAAGAATGCCACAAAAAGTATCTATTATTCACACCTTTATCAAGTTGATTTGTGATTACTTCCAAATTGTCTATATCGACGACAATCATAAAAAAAAGTTAACTTGGTAATTTCTACCTTTTAGGAATATAGTCTATTTAGATTTAGGTATTAGTCAGTCGATTCGAATCTATAACCTCACGGAAGGTAGGCGATTCAACCACATTGACACTATGAGTTCCAACACAACAATAATGTTTAATCAATATTCCGTGAGGCTACTAGTATCCGGGCTACCTACTTGTAAACATTATCAATTTCTAGATACGGATTATTTGTGGGATCTTAGACCGGCTTTGGCTAAATATCTTAAATTTTACTATCACATAAAAATAACTCTGTCGACCAACAGCTATATATAAGTAATAAAACTATAATCTTAATATTATTTACGTAAAACAATACAAGGAAATCAGTGACTAACGATGTCACCAATTAACCTAAAAAATTTAAATTCATATTCCGCCATTAGTTGCATTTAGTGCATGTCATTGACCTCACAGGAGCATGACATGTAGTTTCACTTTTCTGTGCCACTATCACTAGCCGAAGAAAGTATAGGAATAATAAGTACTTACGGGCCCATTTCCCTTTGGACTTGAAGTCGACGCGATGCACTGCAGGTCCTATAGCGTAAACATACAGGAAATGCCACAAAAACCTCACACAATAAACAATGAATAGAATAATACAAAAAATTCCGAGTTTTTCTAAATTTGATAGAACCATTTTGTTAATAATTTTAACTTATTTTTGTGTTAAATAGGTCGAGAGCGCCGGTTGACACTGTTCGCGCATGCGCACTGGCACCCGAAGAAAGTGGGCATGCGCCGTGAGCGAGCGGTAGTACAATTGAGAGTGAATGAAGCCGCGAAAAAGCACGAACAGTCGACCAAATTGACGGAAGTGAGTCGACGAAAGAGACAAAAGATATCGTCGTCTCTGTCTTTGATAAGAGGATTACTGAAGGTCATGATAGGTTCATATCAGGGATAAAATATTTGGATTGGAATTTACAATTAATTTACAAGCTGACCAGCTTCGTCTGCATTACAGAGGGAAGGGAAGTATTTGTGATTTAAGCAAAAAAATATAGGTTTCAGTTTATTTATTAGCCATATTCCTGTCAAAAACTGAATTGTTAGCAATAATATGCGTAGGTAATGATTTTTATTATTTGTGGATACGTCAGTAACCTCATTAATTTAAACTGAATCGACAATATTGTTGGTGTCGCGTATTCTGTAATTTGTTTTACAACGATTTATAAAGTTAAGGATGTCAGTATTTTAATTCAATATTATGTTTATAATTGCAACATTTCTGTATGAAGAACGACTCGTATATGGAACGGGCATCCAATAGTATTGTCTAATTTAATATGAAAAAAAAATAAAATTTTGATCTAAATCCACAAATACTGTATAGGTCTATCTAATGTACCTACAATGTCAATATAAAGTAAAATAAGTACGGATTTCTCGTTTATATTTTCAATCGATGAGAATCAGCATAAAAATCGAAAAGTCTAAAATATGTTGAAAAAAGTTCACAGTTACTATATAGGCTTGACTAACTGTATTTAAGCAAAACACCAATAAACAGCTAGTAAGCAAAGTCGTGTCGATTACAATTCGCAATAAAACGACAATTACACGAAAACTGCGAACGACGAGACAGAAGAATCACAATTAAGCAAATGTACACATAAGTATTCAAAGAACGAAGACAATGGCGAATTATTACACGCAATAATAGGGAAAGTTTGACGCCATTACGCTAATCACTTTCTGATGGGTTCGACGATTTGGGAAACATTCTAGAAATTATCGATCACTTGAAATTAGGGACAAGTTTTGTTTAATTAAAATATTTAGTAATAAACTGTGCAGAATAACAGATACGTACAGCTTAACATCACTAATACTATATCAGAAAACATCGAGATGAGAAAGAAGTGTTTGGCTTCCTTCATTGTAATAAGGAGCAAATTTCGTGTGATAAAAATATCTAGTAATATATATATACTACTATCATGACAACAGAAATTAACGAAGTGTTTGGCTGTGTAAAATGTAAAATGTATTTCTACACTGCATTTGGGATACATCATACAAGAGATCATCGGTATTCCCTGAGCGCTATGACTTGTTCTTCTTTAAACGAGGCTTGAAAGTTAGGTCGTAGATAGCGACCCCTCAGTGTCCCCTGATATTGCAGAGGTTCATGAGCGACGGTAACTACTTCCTATCAGGTGGGCCGTTGGTTCGTCTGCCTACATGGCAATAAAAAAAAAAAAGAATGCATTGGGCATTAATTTTACCTACCGTAGTTTAGTATATTTATCGCGCATGAAGTATATAAAACAAAGCATGTTTTTTACATGTAAACCTTACTCTTGAATTACTTTATAAGTTACTGAAGCTAAGTACATAAGTTACACAGCTACTATTTTATATCACATATTGGCGACCAAAAGTGCCAAAAACCAAAAAGAAATATATAAAATTATGAAAATATCATCACTTCTTTCATCACATATTCTATGCCTCATATCAATAGAAATACGCTAACCAAATTCAAACTCTTCAGAGCATAATCTTATCAAATACCCGGAGTAGAATGTCGGGTGTCTTAACGGCTGGATTCCGGATAAAGGTTATGTCATAACATCACATAAAAGGATAACAATACAAAGGACTAGCCCTTCTATCCGTTACAAGGCAATAAAAGCATTATTACGGCTAGTTTAGATACAGGGCTTAGTGTTTCTCGGTAACCCTTGGACGAGTCTCAAGAAATTTGTAGTTCATAACTGCGTGTTCTTGGTCTGTTATGGTTAATGTTGATGTTACAATTGCCTTTAATAGTACCAAGTTAAAGCTTGCTCTCTTTCTGTCTCTATATCTTGGGAGAAATTTTTCATTGATCAAAATGTTGCGGCTAATTGTACAATTTCAATATTCCTTTTAAAATTTAATTATAGAAATTCTCTTTCGAAGAAGTTACAATAATTTGAAATTTCTAATAATTCCTTTTTTTTTATTGCCATGTAGGCAGACTTCGCTCATGAACCTCTGCAATGTCAGGGGACACTGAGGGGTCGCTACCTACGACCTAACTTTAAGGACCCTCCTCAAGCCTCGTTTGAAGAAGGACAAGTCATAGCGCTCAGGGAATACCGAGGAGAGGAGCTCATTCAATAGCCGGATGGTGCGTGGCAAAAAAGTGTTCCTGAAACGGGAGAAGGGAGATGTTGGAATCATCTCAAATAATTCCTCGGAGCACTCCCCGTGGAACAACCGGTACAAGATGCAAAGAGACCCGAAGTCCCTTCGCAGACCCTTCCAGGGTCTACCCCTTTTACAACAATAATATTATAGAGCATCGTTTTTTAAAAAAAAAATGTGATTTAAGTCTACAAAAAAAACTACCAACTGAAGCCTGACCAATTCTTGAAGACAAGCATCAGTTCCTATGACATTGAGTATGACAGCATTATTCAGTTTTTTGGTCTAGTGTTTAGTGACCTTGACTGCCGCGTCATCAATCCCAAGTTCGAATCACAGTCGAGAGAGATTCTTTAAGTCGTGGGTATTGTGCATTTCATTAATAATTAAAAATATTGTCAAATAGTTAATGTATCAACCAATCTTATTAATACTGTAATATACAAAATAAACTATAAATTCTGTTTATACCATCACTGTCTTTTTTTTTTTTTAGTTGGAGGAAATCACCGGATCATGGGTAATGGGTATGTGGGAGTTGAACCGCACTAAAACCTCCAACCGCTCACACACAGCGTCCGAACCCCGGCTGAGGCCAGAACTCAGCACGGGCTTATGAGGGACGACGCGACGCGTTACGCCATCGGCACTCTTTCCCGTCGCGTCGCCCCCATACCATCACTGTCTACAAATCTTCGAATACAGAAGCATATTTCAAAACTAAAAGTACAATATCATAAATAACGCTATCTCATTCCAGAACTTTCTAGAAAATTCCGGCACCAAATTTCAGTTAAGCCCCAACTTGGAATTGAAAACAATTGCTATTGTTAAAACATTAGGAAAATACAAAAGGTTTTGTCTGTAACTGAATATAATTAATATGATCTAATGAGAAAAACCGCATGCCAACCCTACAGAGTTCAGGGGCTCACTCTGACATTTTGGGGTCGCCAAGATATTCTAATTAGTCGAATACAGCTGGAATTATTTGTGGAAACACCCCGGTTTACAGCATTACATTTAATTTGTTAGTATTTTGAATGTCTGCTTTGATATTTTGTATAATCGTTTCAAATTAAATTGATATCAAAGCCTTTGTAGTCCAGTTGATGTTTAGTCAAAGTATAATATAATATACGTTTAAATACCTAACTTAATTACGTTTTGGAAAATGACTTGAAAGTTTAGAGTAGCAAGAGTCTTTGACCGGTTGTCTGTAATAGGTATTTAAAAAATATTCTGTGGGAGCTAAATATCAAAGCATAAAATCAAATCAAAACAAACTACTAATAGTATAAACTCAGTAAAAGTCCCGTCAAAATCCCTGGTACTGCAGATATTCATGTGCGAGGGCAAAACATAAGCTCGCTTATCTGTCTTGCAATAAGAAAATATGATTATCATTGTTTTTACAACTCAGTAAAAGTCCCGTCAAAATCAAACTAGCCGTTTCAGAAGTTACAAACAGAGACAGATAACAAAAAATTATAGTAGGTACTTATATATCCATTAGGTGATCCGCGCAACTTCATCTGCGTCACAGAGGTATACAACATAGCCTATAGCCTTCTTCGATAAATGAGCTTTCTAACGGTGACAGATTTTTTTAAAATCGCACGAGTAGTTCTTGATATTAGCGCGTTCAAACAAACAAACTCTTCAGCTTTATAATAGTACACAATATTACTATCGTTCTACAACTATTATTGCAGCAAACTAAATCGCAGTATGCCACAATATAACATGGGGGCGGCGCGACGGGAAAGAGTGCCGGGAGCGTAACGCGTCGCGCCGTCCCTCATAAGCCCGTGCTGGGTTCTGGCCTCAGTCGGGGTTCGGACGCTGAGTGTGGTTGTGTGGTTGGAGGTTTTAGTGCGGTTCACTACCCCTACCTACGGGGCGAGTAGGGATGCGCGGATTTCCTCAAACTGAAAAAAGAATAATAATAATATTACATAATACCATGCTCAGCTTCGTTTTTATATTTTAGATAGTATAAAGAACTTAACATAACGCCGTCTACAGTTCTCTGCATTTCAACTATCGTAGAAGAATTTAATATCTAATGTGTCGGTTTATTTCTTTGTTTCGCCATGTCAGGAGATATATTTGTAAAATATTGATCTTTTTCTGCTTTGGATAAACATGCCAAGGACTAACAGTGGTAATAAAATAGTATTTAAACGAAAAACCTTTGGTCCCATTATAATATAATATTTGTAAACTTGTTAATGACTAGGTTTACGATGTATCTATTCATATTGTAATGTATACTTAATGGTTATGAAAAATAAAGTCCTTATTTGCATAAATCGTTATTAAATGTATTATTTTAGAGTCTTAAGCTTTAATTTACTTTAATAATTATTTCAAAAGATCACAGAAAGATCGAGAACATAATATTAAATTGATATTAAAAAATATATAAAACTCATAATATATTCATCGTTTACTTTTATGTTTTGTTTAAATATTAAATAAGTTATTTATTATTTATTTTGTTTTTATTGTTTATTTAGGTGTGTTTTGATATAACTTCAAATAAACCGTCGAAATGTGACTGGCAACAACAATACAGCTATGTACACATTCAGGTCAAAATACCATCAAATTATTAATAGTATAGATTCAAATGTGCTTCTAATTTATTATTACGCAGTCAAATTTAGTTTACTTGTATACTTACACAAAGTGATCTAATCACTACAAATATATCCACCTGTAACAACTCATTACTGCCCACTGCTGAGCTCAGGTCTCCTCCGAAGAGAAGTTAGGCATAGCCCACCACGCTTGCCTAATGCGGATTGGTGACTTCACAAATCTTCAAAGGATTTTTAGAACCTTTTCCGATATGCAGGTTTCCTCACGAATGTTTTCCTTCACCGTTTTAAGCCAGTGGTGTTGTGAAAAATTGCGCATAAATATTTTTCATATTAAGATTTTGAGGTACAAGCCGGCTGGTTTTGAAACCGCGACCTCCTGTACGGAAGACAAGAGCTTCAACCACACAATCCATCCACCTATTTAAAGACATTTTTAGAGCTTAATTAATAAACTCACTTTTTACTTAACCTAAAGTTTGTCTTCCTTTTCATCCGTTCTGATTTCTTAACTCACCCAAGCCAACCAAGAACGTTAACTTCCTACCGTAAAGTTTTAGTTTGTGTTTCACCTCGAGCCACGAACATGTATTTTATTTAAGGGAGATCCCTTGGGGTACTGAACTAAGTATTTAGTTATTCGTAATAACACACCTCTATAAAGTTTGAATGTTTCCTGTCTGAGTTTAGCATAATTAGATTTAAAATTAAATAAAGTTGGGGCGATTTTTGTTGTGTCGGAAAATACAGTTAATGATTTTTTAAAATAAATGTATTTTCATAAAACTGATAACTTTCAGAATCTTCGTTATGATTAAATTTGTATGTATTTCAAGGAGGTTTAAGAGAAGTCCTTTATAAGAAGGTAATGGATATCAGCCCTTCAATGTATAGGGGAGGCAATCTAACGTTTGCATTTTGAACTACTGTTTATTTAGAAAAAGACAGCTCTAATGTCATTCAATTTGTGTTCATAATTTAGTGAAAGGTGTGACATTTACGAAATGGAACGTTTTCGGTTCGCCCAATGGGCAGAAGATCGTTTGGCCGAAGATGAGCATTTTTACCGAAAAATCGTCTTTTCAGATGAAGCCCATTTTCACCTCGGAGGCTATGTCAATAAGCAAAATTGTCGCATCTGGGGGTCAGAAAATCCACACGTCACCATTGAGAAGCCAATGCACCCACAAAGAGTTACGGTTTGGTGTGGGTTTTGGTCTGGCGGCATCATTCGAAAATCAGCAAGGAGGCGCCGTTACGGTCAATGGCGAGCGTTACCGTGCCATGCTCAACGAATTTTTGTTTTCAAAAGTTGAAGAGTATGACATGGACGATATTTACTTTCAACAGAATCTGTCTTGCAATAAAAATGATAAAAATATGTATATCATTGTTCGTACAAGCTTTTAATTTTATTTGCAATGCATTTGTGGGAATACGACTAAATTTCACTCGATTTTCGGTTTTCCTGGTCGAGGCAGCAGATGTCGAAAATCAAACTAAATACAACCCATGTTACTCTTCAACCCTTGTTCAGACAGTTCCCAAGAACAGTGCTTGGAAGGCAATATGGTAGTGTAAACAAAAGAAATTACTAGATATCATTTCCTAACGTGTGCAAGATGTTGAGGCTTGTAGCACACATAACCTGTGTAGTGTGTGTGTGTTTAAATTCAAACAAATGTTATAATTTGAGGTGCGATGATGTTCAAGCGCTACAATTTATATCGAGTTTAACCTTAAGCACAGTATAGCCAGAGCTTTCTTCAAATATAATTAAGATAAACAATCAGACCGTGAAAACAGTACCATTTAAACACCACCAAAATAAAAAATCGCTTCTTTTGATCCCAGTCATTTAGCGTTCGTTAATTATGATCTCATAATATCGGCATACCACACTGACAGTATCGGCTGCCGTCTCAAAACTAGATTTTTTGGCTTTATTTTCGTCTAACACTGGATTCCACATACAGGATAGTTTGAAAAATCGTGGTAAGAACCCGTTTAGTAATAGTGTAAGTGATGTAGATAACCGCGAGTGTTTAAATAAATTTATGTAATTTTATGTTTCTGATTGATATACGACACACTACACTCCAATACTTTTGTGAATATTATTATGTACCTATATTGCCCAAACCAAAGTGATATTTGATAAAAGTGGCAAATACACTATAATCCAAAATATCTGACAAATCTGGACTCGGAACTTCACCACAAACAGTAATATGAATTCTATTAACTGCCCGCATTGTGAGGACGGAATAGTTCAAATAGTTATGTAGTAGTGGGTTTATCTCATGTCTATTTTATCCAGAGTAGATTTATTAATACGAATTCAAGTTTCATGCTTGTTTGATTGTGGTGTAATTTCTAGAAATGGTATTTGAATTGTTCTATTTGTTGGTAACATTTATGAAATTACTTGTATTTTATTTGGGATCGAATATTTAACGCCAAAACGGTTAGCTTTCTAAAGACTGTAATTACTTTTTTTTGTTCATGTAACGTCAAATTTTACATACTCATAGTTCACGCAATACTATAACAGTATAATATTACCTATATCGCTTACGACTACTACATGACTATAAATAATTTATTTCAAAATAAAAGTGAACACGACATACGAATGTAACATTTGTAACTAGTACTGTACCAACCCGTTACTGCCCACTGTTGGGCTCAGGTCGCCTCAGAAGAGGGATTAGGCATAGTCCACCACGCTGGCCCAATGCGGATTGGAGACTTCACACATCTTCAAAGGATTTTTAGAATCCTTTTCTGACATGCAGGTTTCCTCACGATGTTTTCCTTCACCGTTTTTAGCCAGTGGTGTTGTGAAAAATTGCACATAAATCTTTTTCACATTTAGAAGATTTAGAGGTACAAGCCGGCCGGTTTTGAACCCGCGACCTCCCGTACGGAAGACAAGCGCTTCAACCACTCGGCCACCACGACTATTTGTAACTAGACACCGATAGAAAAAAAAACCAAAACAAACCCAACTACTTCAAATTCACAACCAACAAAGGTATTACAGCGCCAAAAGTGCTCTTAAACGAACAAAATTGACTCTATCCTACAATTTCATAAAAACAGCGTCTAATGCATTCAGGAAAGCGCCTTCCAACGCCAGCAAAGTTTAATCTAGTTCTAAGTAAATTTTCCGGTGGCGGTGGCATTTTTATTGTTACTTTTAGAGCCTTTGTTCCCGGGGGCCTTAACAAATTAAATAACGTCGGGGTCTAGAGTATCCATAATGCGTTTAAAACGAGAAGTGGCTATTCGTCTGATAATATCGATGGCGCTTTTTCAAAGGTTTGGTGAGTGAAGTGAAATTTGATCTTGTAACTTCCTTGTATGAGATAACTATGTTAAGAATTATTGTCAGCTTAGTATGTCTATCTATACTGTGTGTGTTCTTTCCATTTTCGTGATTCTACTATCACTGTCCGTCCTGACCTGAATTTAAAAATGATTCTACTCGTAGATTTTTATGTATGTATTATTTCTCAATTCTATATATTTCTTTTATATATGTTTACATAAATATAGGTACTAGCTGATCAGTGTAATATCGTTTGCGTCATATTATTTTTACGATAAAAGACTAATATATGATATTATGTAATAAAGAGGACGGAAGGTAAAGTTACTCATTTTCAACTATTTTTTTTTTTTTTTTTTTTTTTTTTATTTCAACTATAGTAGCTCTCAGTAATCTTTTAATTATTAATAAAAAAAATACTATCTTTAATTTTATATTTATATTTTCAATTATGAAAATCCTAAAAAAAGGATACATTTCTTTTCAGTTACTTAGATATCTTTCTAATAAAAATTTTTTCAACATATTACAAATCTCCTTTCTCAATATAATTCAAAGGTCTAAACTCTTAAGTGTTGAATATTAAACTTCTCAACGGGATGGGACGAGTTCAATTTCCAATTATACAGCATAATAGGTCTCAGAAGAGCAGCTCAGACGTTTTAAAGTTTCTTAGTGGTGCTCTCGTGAATTTCAATGAGATCGATGTTATTTACTCTCTACGTATGGGTAATATGAAAATTAATGAGCAGATTTTTGAATATAGTAGAGTTCTTTTCAATGACTTCATTTATAAATTCGTATACTGTTTTTTTTTTAATTTTACCCATAGGTACGAGTTTTAATAAGCGATACTAATTAATATCAATAAACTTAGTTCGAGTTCGTTAAAAGTATATTCTAATATGTGAATTTAATTTTAAAGTATTGCATTTAATCAAAGATTTAGATATTGAAATTCTATTTATTATTCGGTATTAATATTGCTAGCTAAGTACCTACCAAATGCAGCCTAAAAATTCCTAAAGGTATTAGCTCTGCTCAACATACTTACAAAACAAATGACAGTGACGGTCGACCAATATGAAAGTTGGAAGTTGGTGAACCAATGTGGAAACGCACCGTAAACCGAAATCTAGTCATAGAGCACACTGTCCTCAATTGGCAAATTTAATATTCCTGATAAATAATCAAGAGACTTTAAAAAGTAAAGAAAGAAAGAAGAGTAATTAAGATCTTAAAAAGTTACGTTTTTAAACATAATAAGGATCCTCTAAATAGGTCTGCTCAAACTAAAGTTATGTGGAGACAAATAATAAAAAATACAATGAACTTAATAACCACCTCCCTTTGGGTAAGTCGGTTAACAAATATAAACAAACATAATAACATTAACAATAAAAGCAGTCTTATTTTCTATACCCTCATCCATCAGTCAACTAAGATTTAGCGGAGAGACCTAAGACCGTATTATTCCTAGATCAACATTTGTGTTGTTAGTTAAATTATTCAAGTAATCTTATATAAATACCAGCACTTACTATATTAGTTATTTCTTCAATATTTTAATTTGAATAAACAAGTGACATTCCAAAATTAAAATTGTTCTTATTTTTGAATCAATTTCTACTATAACATTGAACTATATACCTCTATAATGCACATTCATAAATATACATTTATGTCATTAAAATCGAGATTAAATCAGTAATGAGCTACTCTTTAAAAAGTTAATTAAATGTCAACTGCAGAAGGGTAATCAAATTCTTAACGCAAGGCTGGATAAAAGGTTTTTACTTAAATATTATTTTAAAAAGCGATCAAAACTTGAAGAAAACCTGTGACGAAACTGTGATAATTGACAGTTGCGAAACACTTATCTTTATACATAAAATAGAAGTATTTTTAATAACTCAAAACTAGTTGGCTATATTTAGTTGTCTCAAATGTACGCATAGATAGACGCATCTTGTCTGCCTTCGTTCTACTTGTCTCGGTTCTCATTTTAAGTTTTTTTAAAAGCGAACTTTATTCTGTTTATTGGAACGAAGTTCCTTATCGCGCGTTATCGAAAGGGGGCTAAATGGAAAAAAATCTTACGAAAAGTTGTCACGACACTTTTTTAGTTGTCACGACACTTTTTTGTTTTAGATGATTATCGCTAGATGGCGCTGTGATCAAAATCTTTTAAAACACGCACATTATAAGATATCTTTTAATCGAAAGGAACTTCGTTCTATTCGGGTGTCCCATGACACCTCTCAATTTTTTTTTTGATCTTCTTTATCTCTCTTTATAAACATGTTATTATATTATTATAATTATCTTTGTGGGTCCTAGAATTAATATTCAGTGCCGTATTGGTAGATCACGATAGATGAAAATTGTCTTTTATAAATCCATTGATCTTGTAGTAACAGTTTTAACTTTAAAATATACTATCTGTATCTGCAGTTTTTAGTACACATGTTCTCCAAGAATATACAGGGTGTATCTGTAACTTTGGACAATCTGACGTGGGGTGAGTGACCTGTTGAAATACAACTTAGCACCATTTTTATTTTTTGGATCAATTAAACTTTTTTTCTGACATTGTATGAAAAACGTACAACTATCGTTGCGGACTTCCATACTATGATGATTTTTTTTTATCCAATTCCTAAAATAAAACTGGTTCTAAGTTTTATTTCAACAGTTCATTCACCCCACGTCAGATTGTCGAATGTTACAGATCCACCCTGTATAATATACCAGGAATATACCACAGGAATTGTAGCTGATTTGTCAAAGGAACTACACATGAGTGCATCGTCGCCAACGTGATTCGAGCATCTATATATAAAATCGGGTATTTCTAGATATCTCTACTACAGTAGCGTGCTGGTATATATTGATCAGGGTGTGCAGAAACTCAATATTTTAAAACATTTCATCTTACAAAAAAAATATTACCTATTAAAATAGACTATTATGAAACATATCAAAATAAAGTTAGTAAAAACAATATACTCGGTTTTTGCTTCGTTTGTTAAATTTCAAGGTTTGTAAAATAATACTATATACTGAGCCAGTATTGTATGTAAATTTTAAGATTTCAGTTCAAGGAAGTAGGTATGGTACATAGGTCAATGCGTAATCGTTTTGTAAATTTAAATATGCAATTCTAGAGATTATTATGAAAAGGTTTTTGTAATAGGTACCTATCTGATAATAAGTATGAGTTTGTTCAAAGGTAACGCAACCTGTGAAACTTTGATAGTAGGTATAAATAAATACAATGAAATATGATAAAAAAATTTAAGACCTTTCTGAAAAGCCGAAGTTTAACAATAACTGCTATTTATCATATTTGTGTATTTGTTTCTATTTATGGATTTTTATTTAAGTATACTGTTTTATATAAATTTAAATGTAAATATAATTGTTCTTCACCACCGTCTACCGTCTTTCTTTTATTAAATGTTTTCTTTCCATGCAATAGTTGCCTGGAAGAGATTGTTTTGAGCGATAAGGTCGCCCATTGATACACTATATTTAAATTTTTGTAACCTATAACTATGTAATTGAGGTGTTTCAATAAAGAGTTTTTGTATTGTATTGTATTGTATTGTAATAACATTTGGAAACTATACCTAGAATTTTTAATGAATTTAACTTGATTCATAGGTACATCATATTTTATAGAATTTTACAACAGTTTTGAGTGTTACCGTTTAGTAAAATCATTATTTTTGACATATATCCATTTTGGAAACTGGATTAACATTCAATCCGGCTTTAAAATTAGCCTTCTCAATAGTTTTTAAGTAGTTACACTTTTTTTTTCTTTTTTGTTGTAGTTTATTTGAATTTAACAAACGTACCGTTACTCTGACTAAGTGTAACAATGTTGTTGTCAATCTCTTCGGTTTCCTGCGATACAGGCTTGACCTAGTGCGGGGACCATTGTCATAGATGTTAAGTTGTACATTGTTTTTTAGTAAAATAAACTATTTCATTTCATTTCAGTTAACCCTCAAAAAAACAATATCGATTGAATTATATCTCGTAAAATTATTACTTATTCTAAAGTAGGGAATTTTAATATTACCTTGTCACCTCCTATCAAGTCATTTTCTATTATGCTAACTAGCGAACATAATAGACGTGTACTTTAATAGACTAAAATATAAAATGTAAGGAGCCATCGTCTTAGTTTTAATTAAAACTACGTAGTTGAGTTTGACGACGACGTTGCAGCTCATTGAAAATTAATTTTCATTGGGTTCTTTGTACAGGTCGCCTTTTATGTCATAGTACAAAAGAATTCGATTAAATTACTAAATATAAAAGGAATATAATATAGTGGCGAATTTTTATTAAAATTAAATGTGTAAAATAGCAAAACCAATGTAGCTGTATTTGCTCGAAGATTATTTCAGGAGCTAAGAATAGTACAGAATCAAAATATACCAACTTAATATGTATAAGATTTCAGACAGTTTTACTTTTTACTGTCTCCAAAAGTATTTCAATTGTGTTTCTCTTAGTGAAATATAGTTACAGTAGATAGGGTTCGCTATGACTTATTTTTTGCTACGATCCATGGGCGATGATAACTATTTATAAAATAGCATAGCAGCCGAAAAACGCGTGTCAGGCGACGTGCAGTATATATGACAAATCTATTAAGCCCAGTTTAGGTATACTGAGAAACCCTAAAGGCAGTAAACCTAACGGTTAACCGTAACGGTACGTAGTACAATATATCCTTGTCTCCTATTGTTTTTTTTTTATTGCCATGTAGGCAGACGAGCCAACGGCCCATCTGATAGGAGTGGTTACTGTCGCTCATGAACCTCTGCAATGTCAGGGGACACTGAGGGTTCGCTACCTACGACCTAACTTTAAGGACCCTCCTCAAGCCTCGTTTGAAGAAGGATAAGTCATCGCGCTCAGGGAATACCGAGGAGGGGAGCTCATTCCATAGCCGGATGGTGCGTGGCAAAAAAGGGTTCCTGAAACGAACCGTGGATGACCGTGGTGGTTCCATATAGTAGGGATGAACTCCACATATAGTAGAGATCACAGAAATCATCTCACCACAAGCCATTAAAAAAACTACAACACAATTTAAATTGTAATAAACAAAGCCACTTTTGAAAGCATCATTTCGCGTGAAATAAACGCGGACACGAGAATCTCGACAAAAACGTTGGAACTTTAAGGGCCCTACAATCCTAAAGCCAGACGTAAGGGAAGAGGGAACAAGGACTCCACTTCGGCTTTGTGAATTGCATGCGAAATGACGTCACTATTTAGTACATTTATTATTTACAATTTTAAGGATTAATTTTGTTTCGACTTTGTTGAAGTGATTAATTTGTTTTTCGGGAGGAAACCGCCGGACTTCCACTGGTGGGGTATGTGGGGGTTGAACCGCACTAAAACCTCCCGCCAATCACGCTCGACATCCGATGTCGTAGGGGTGACAGGACGCGTGTCGCGATTGTCGCTCACGTATCGCCCCGTCACCACCATGGTCTTTTCCTAGTGAAATTATATAGTTGCAGTATGCAGTTGGCCTACCAGTTATCACTTGCCTTTGATGATCTAAAAAAGATTGCCCTTTATAGTCTCCCTTTCTTTATAATTCAAGCTCAATTTATCAGTTAATTTAATTCAAGTAATAACTCGAATATTATGACGAACCTAATTTATTATTAAGTTAATAGAATGATATGAGTATTCATATATTATACGGTTACGTCTGAGGACTGAGACACTAAGTAATCAGAACATACGATCCCACGTTAATTCCGCACATACCAATGTATGGGCATGTGTTTGAAGTACAGTTGCTTACAAAAGGGTTTCTTGAAAATAAAGATAAAATAAATTACTACCCAAAAGCGAACGAGAAAGATTTTAAACCTTCTCGTGATCATGACGTTTGTAACAACGTCGAAATATCGCGAACACTTATTGTAATAAAAAATCGTGGTAAGAACCCGTTAATTATGCCTGAAAGTTATAGGATATATGTATAAAGGATGATTCTAGAAGACATAATTTTTATAGAAAATATATTGTTGCTTTAATAACGTATAATATACAAAACATGTTTTATAATTATTATAGTTTCGTTTAGTTGAAACTGACTAAAAAGGATGTACTTTTTTATTGCTAACTGGATACACGAGTTTAGGGTATTAATCAATAGAGGCACGTAAAGTATCATCAAGTCACTTTTTGGTCGTCAAATAAAATAATTATTACCTGTATATCATTTTCTTATTGCTTTATAGATAGACAAGCATATATCCCAAATAATTCTACGGTCAATTTAGTCATGTTCTTCTGCAATATCTAGTAACAGACTAAATATAAAATACTCGAAGACAAAACAATTTTCACCTCCATTGTACTCTACTCAGACGTGTAATATTAAGTTAGAGCAGACGAATCGTGCAGTGTGTCGTACCTACCGAATTCAGAGTAATGAGCCCCGCTTTATTAGTTCGTGAATTTGACAAATTTTATCACAGCCTGTGTTCGTGGAAGATTTACTGTAAGTTCTAATAGTAAATATTAAGAAATAAAAGTACTTTAAACATACATGATCACAATTAGTACAGAATCTTAAATAGCTGATAGAACATCCAATGTGAAATTCTAATACCATCAACAAATTAATAATAAATTGTGCTGAAATAACTGTATACAATTTGAAAAAAGAATGTTGATTCTTCTGTGACAATTTAACATCACAGTTGCTCCTCGGAGAATGTCAGATGTAAACCTAACAAAATAGAATTTTATGTTTTTTTAATTCACATATCTGAAGACGTAACGGGCCATCTGATCGAAAGTGGGCCTCTGCACTGCATTGTCAGGAGACACTACGAGGCACACACACACGACCTAACTTTAAAGACGCTCATCTCTAATTTACATTTTAATCAAAGCTTTTTTATAAAACCACACAAACAACTATCATAATAAAAACTACTCGAAATTTACAGCGAATAAAAATATTAAAGTATTTTTAATCATAGTAACATCGCAGTGAAATAAAAATGATACAAAGTTGTTTAACATTCGAGATTTCCCATCGGAGCTGCAAGTACTAGCTTTGTTCAAGAAAACACTTTCTGACAGATCTGTCTGTTCAATATAAAGAAAATAGAATTTTGTATGCGATTGTACAAAAGCTTAGATTGGTTTAAGTAAAGTCTTGTATGGACCTTAATGTTTTAGCATTGCAGACTTTCGTGAGTGACAATAAACACTTAACATAATGAGCCGTAATCGCAGCGGGAACGACGTGGACATCTTCAACCTTCACTATTTTAGCCAATAGTTTAAAGATAAGAAAATGTAACTTAAATTCTAAATCATTAAAATTTGTTAAATCATTGCTATTTTTATTGCGAAGAAGTCAAGTATTAATTAGTAGCTTAAACTTAAACTAGCTGATATATGTTACTCTAACTGCGTCATAAACACATATAATATAGCCTGTGGGCTCAGTGGTGGCCAAAGGGAGATCTCCGAACAGGCGTTGTAGTGTATGCCCGGTCAGGCCGAAGCCCACTGTAGTAGATTTCAAATGTTGTTGTTGTAGTGCGCCGAATGCTGTAACTTAAACTAGATGATATACGCTACTCTAACTGCGTCATAAACAGATATAATATAGCCTGTTTGCTCAGTGGTATTAGGCCAAAGGGAGATCTCCAAACAGGCGAGGTAGTGTATGCCCGGTCAGGCCGAAGCCCACTGTAGTAGATTTCAAATGTCATATAATATATGCGCCGAATGCTGCAAATATTGATACCGCGATTCAGGATGTCGCGCGCTATTGGTCGCCACAAGTCCCTGATAAATGGACTCTCCAACACTAAGATATTTTTATAGATAAGCGCAATCAAACAAAAAACAGCTTTATACAAAATACAACCGCAAAGAACATACCACTCACAGTTAAGTCCTAACTAAATATACGTTTATACCTTAAACCACGATTAAACTAGTCTAATCTTTGAACCAACGGTGGGTTAATTCCGTTGCATAGTTATGAGCGTATTCCCCGAAGCGCCACCTTGCAATTAATGTATGCTGTCCTTTATAAAGGCTTGGGTACACGACTAACGACTTTATACTGCGACAAGTTTGGATGTTCGTTTTTTTAAATTGCTTATTCGAAGTATTTTTTATTATTGTATGATCTAAGTATTCCTAAGTTTATTCGTTTTCTGTGTAAATAAGTTAAATAACCATTTTATTCATAACTTGAGACGAAAATTTTAAGTTACAGGTAGTTATGCATTATAAAAAATTAATTTTATTTTTCATTAATAAAATATATTTATCGTAACTTACTGGTCGAAGGTGGTAGAGGATGGTTGTGGATAACTATAAATTTATTATTATGGAAATAAATGTTGACCGATTCTCGATGTTGTTCGATAAATGATTTTTAATCGTCTCGACATTTCAAAACTGTTTCTAGTGTCATGAGAATCCTCAGAAGAATTGAAATAATAAAAGATTCAACGATCAAATTAAACTTAGAAATAATAATAATTTATTTATTCATCTTCTGTTTACAAGTGAAATAAAAAACTATTAGTTAAATTCATAAAACTAAACAAAAATTCGCAATCGCAAGTCGTTGTCTGTCTGCGTATGCCTTGACCTCTAACAGGCAATGACCAACGTATGCATTATTAATATCGATCCTATTCCTTATGCCGACTATCTTCGTAAGCCAGGCCGACACTGATATAACTTAATACCTATTTATCTTCCTTACTACGTCTTAAGGAATATCTTCTAATGTAGTAAGTTAAAACTCAATTTTAAATCCTATAGCACGATTTTTTAATAACTTAAATAATCCCGAAGCTTATAAAAATAGTTAAATAGAAAGGTAGTCGTTTTATATCCAAAATTCCTGCAAAACGATTGTTGCTCGACCGACAACTGATGGAAATCCTGGTAAGAACCCGTTTAGTAATTGCGTAATGATTAAAATCGGGAACTTATCACCCAGCTTCAATGTCCATATCTGTATACCATGTCTGTACAATCACCCTGTTTAGACAAGAGTAGGAGTCAATGGACATGTAGGTAGATGGTAAAAAAAATGTTTTTCAAAGAACATTGATAGTCCAGTTAATCGAATGAAAGCCTAAAACCGTTAACTGGTGACAAATTAAATTGAAGATTAATTAATTTTAAATTTATCGTTCATTTCGCTAAATGTGGAATGTACTCCAAAATAAATAATTTCAAGAGAAAAAATATCTGAGAAAGCCTTAGACGAGGACACGAAATTAATTGAATAAATAGACAATCATACAGAAAGCATTTCTGAATTATAAATGAAACGTGAATTGAATCAACAAAAATCCCAGCTTAAGTAATAAATTCACTCCAAAACCCACACGAATATATTGGAATTATTAATGTTTTCAGTTATGTCTATTGAATTCATTGTCATTGACACCATAGATACAACAAGGGTTCTGTACTCTTTTTAATTTACTACTTATTTGTTAAACTTAAGTTAAATATTAAGTTACTTGTTGTCGACTACAGCTAAAGTTCTTAAAATTTTTACTTCAATGAATTTCACACTTGTTAGATGCATGTTGCACAAAGATCTGACTTGATGGTTGTAACTTCAAAACCTATTATTTCAAGTATTTCTATCTTTTAATAATAATTAATCTTGTTAATTGTGGTGGTAGAATGCGATTGATGCCGAAAATCAATGATTTGAATCCAACTGGGGAGTACTCCAAAATTAGTATATCAACAGAGAAATATGTGTGGATAATAAAAACACCACTGGCAAAATCAAAGAAAAAAATATCGTAAATCACACATCCATGCATCTATCTATGGAAAGTCACCCTGTTGGATTAGGCAAGCGCGAACTATTCCTGACTCTTTCATTGAAGACACCAGAGTTCAGCCACGCTTCAACCAAGAATGGTATTTTCTCAGCAGTGCTATATATACTCCATCTAATCTGTTTAAAGCAACTCGCCACGAAATAGCATAGCTATAACTACAGTTGAATCAAACAGTAATATAATAGTTAAGTCAATTTCAGTTTCCTTTGTGAACGTTTAACTGTTACTGACATCTTCATCTAATTCGTAATCAACGAAATTGGCTATTGAATGCACAATTAGGTACCAAGAATCAAGTGCAAGCTCTCTGAGATTGTTGACCTTTTCCAAATGTGTCCAGACACTAGATGTCCCGAGTAGCTTCGCCTTTGCAGGGACACGTTCAATGCAGACCACTGCCACTTGCGAGTATTGGAAATCATTAGGAGAGGTCTAAGTCCAGTGAACGTTTTGTGGCTGCAAGTGAAGTTGATGATGACTCATAGTAATCAGTGAAGAATCAATGAAAAACTAGGTATTAATTTCGGTGTTTTTTATATCAGGAATAGATTAATTTTTAAAGAAGTTTAAGAAGTGGTATCTATAGTACAGTACTTATCGCCTAAAATATGCATCCATACTTTCAATGCCCTGACCTTGCAGAGGGACATGAGCGACTTATTATCACAATGGAATCTATTTGACAATAACAAACGAACAATAAAATAGTTACCATCAACGCTACATTAATATTTTCGCTACAGTTCCAGAAATAGCAGATGTTTTAAACTATAGCCATCGAACGAAACACGAAGTAACTACAGTGGAATATGAAAATCGTTGACAGGTCCTACTCGTGCGAATTCAATTTGCGCATAATATTCAATTTGCCCCGTGTCAACACTAGGCACTGACGAGTCTGTCCGAAACATAATATAGGATTTTATATTTTCTTGCTTAAGGTACGGAAATCTTGATCGAATTATATAAATACGATTTCAAATATAATATTGGAGAGGACATTTTGGTTTATATATCGAGCTGTTATAGACAAGATCTAAATATGGCTTTCCAGTTTTGTTTATGGGAAATTGTTTAAAACGACAAATACAAGACCGTACCTTCGAGGTCTAAGGATGGAGGAATGCTAGTTAAATGAGATCCACATTACTTAAAACAAATAAGAAGTTAACCGTGCGACAAAAAAAAAATGTCACCGAAATTCCCGATCTCAAGTGACCAGAACTTGTCTAACACCAAACCACTCTTTTCAACTAGTTAAAACTTATGTTATTTGCCACCCAAATATAACAAAATTTGTTACAAAACTCAGTTATTCAATCTGCAATTCTCCTGTTTTTATATTCATACACCAAACCGCTTGGGTGTGCCACTGTAGTTGAATAAATTCCTTTGAGGATACGAAGGTAAAACAATGTAAGTCGGAAAGGGCTTAGTTTGGCTTAAATACGTAATGTTCGTATACGTTTGCTGAGGTTTTGCCTCGTACTTGTTAAAGAATAACTAAGAGAATGTGGTTTTTAATTAACGGTAAAAGATGAAGTCTGGAATTTGAAAGGCTTGTGATTTGAAGAGTATTGGGATAATTGTTTTTGGGATTTGGGTTTGGGATAAATGTGGTAGGAAAGCTTAATCCATGAAGTCACCCTAGTGGGCCCTTATTTAGATTGATATTTAATAGTACCTACTTATATGTGTAATATTTATGTATAATATGTAATTATATTTTGTTTATGTGTGTTTATAAATATATATTATTGTAGTTATAAGATTTTTTATGTGCACAGAATAAATGTTTTTTTATTTGATTTAATCTTTTATATATGAAATTTGTCTTACTGTATATATTGTTCTACGTGTTTTAAGCTCATGTGTGCACTTCTCTTCTACACCTACTTATTGTTCTCTCTGCTCCACCCTTGGTTGACTGGTAGATAATGCCTCAGGCATTAAGTCCGCCATTGTACTTATTTTTTTTTGTACAAGAAGAATAAATAAATAAACATTTCGACTCCATAATAGGTACTTATATTTCATTTAGAGTCAATTACTATGGTTTTAAAAATAGGTAGACAAATCCACAGGTGTTCCACACATGCTTGCATGTGGTGTGAAGTAAAGTGACTTGTTATATTTCAATTTCGGTGAAGGCTTTTAAAAACATACATAATATATTATATTATTTTTGTGTCATTTTCTATCTGTGTACCATCTCAACATTTGTGACTTCACTGCCAGCTGAGACTGAAAACCATCGCTGGATGTTGGCATAGATTCTATAATCTGTGTCAATATTCAGCAACAATTACATATCATTTTACATTTCCACGACAAACCAGCGCTGAGTCTCGGCTGGTTTGTCGTGGAAATGTAAAATGATATGTAATTGTTTTTAATTTTTCGTCTTGTGTATCATTTTTACCACAAATAAAGTTTGTCTATGTCTATGTCTATCACCAATATCTTTAGGGGTGCATTTACTCTATGACTAATATTATACTTAACTGTAACGAGATTTTGACCATCTTAAATTCACAAGTACATATACTCACGCATCTAAAAACAAGGCACAAGTCTCAAAACTTTTTGATTTATAAACAAGTGTCCGTACAAAAAAAATGTTGTCCAACAATAAATGGGCACACCGCGGATGCCAAGCACAGAAGGCACCAGACACTTTGTTTGCTTGTAAATTTCTCCGCTAGAATCTTTGTATTCGTAATAAAAGTCACTTTAGCGAAATTCTCTGTTCTAAATTAAGGTGGGAGTCGCTGCGAGAGATTGAAGAGGGTCAAGCTTGGGATGCGGCTGAGATGCTATTTATTTATTTTGTATAAGTTCTGGCGTGTTGCTTTAAAATATTTTGGTTTTGTTGTTTTGTGCATAAGATTTATTAATTTGGGATTTTTGATAATCCCTTTTTAATTTTCATAATAAATCAAATAATTAAAATTAACGTAAAAAGGATCGTTGAAAACCAAATGCGTGAAATTATTTAACAATTTAATTTTACTTTAAATATTTCCTCATTTGATAAAATTTTTTAACTGGTCGTGTGATACGATTCTTTAGTTTAGGGACACTTACTATATTATTTTGGAAAGTTTTAATTAAAAAAAACTATGCACTAAGGAATAATTTTAATAAACTTTTTCTATCTTTAAGTTGTTAGATTTTTGACTATTGACATCGACAAAATTAAATAATTAACATTTAACTATCGGTTTTTTAATTACCAATAATAACTGACGTCGATTTTACTGAAAAAAAAAAACAGTTATTAACTTTTTTATCGTGTTTATTATGTTAGTCTTCGAGTAACTTATTGATAGATCAAACGCACATAAAGTATATGAAGTAAATTGTGTTTTTCGAGTCAATATTTTACCAAAGTTATGAAGCCCGTTCATCAAATAAAATCTTATTAATATCTTATTTTATCAAACAGATACACTCGATCAAATTGGATTTAAGATATTAATAATTTTAGGGAATTTATCTTACAATACCTACTTATTGATGGCTTTTGATTCAAATATTCCAGCCGGCTTGTACCTCTAAATCTAAATGTGAAAAAGTATGTGCAATTTTTCAAAACACCACTGGCTAAAAACGGTGAAGAAAAACATCGTGAGGAAACCTGCATGTCGGAAAAGGGTTCTAAAAATCCTTTGAAGATATGTGAAGTCCCCAATCTACACTGGGCAAGTGTGGTGAACTATGCCTAATCCCTTTTCTGAGGAAACCTGAGCCCAAAAGTGGGCAGTAATGGGTTGGTACAGGTACGGGATTCAAATATTCCGTCCTAAGTATTCCGTCAAGACTTCTCTGTTGTAATGATGAATAATGATTTTGAAGGAGACAGTAACTTTGAGGTTCAGGAGGAACAATACATTGAAAAATCCTTTTAAGTTTAATACTATTTAGATATTACATTGAATTGGCGTTCAGACCTCGGCCTGCAGACCATTTAATAAAAGAATGACAACAAAAGATTGTATGGACTATATTTCATCGATACATACTACCCATTTCTGTGATTTGCATGTTTAGCAGTTAGTAAAAATGTTTGCAATAATTGTATAAATAATTTATTATAAAGAAAACTTTTTAAATACAAGCTTTTGGGTAGAGTGCTAACTAATACAAGTAAAACGAGCCCAAACACGACGGATCTATCTTGTAACATAAGAGTTCCTATGACCACCTTCCGAATTCTTAATATACATATACCTACATTGTCATGCGATATACATCTGCGTTCAAAATTTCAGCTCAATTGGAAACCTTTTGTCAAATTTAGTTCGCAAGATTCCATCCGAAATTACATAGTTACATCCATCATCATCATCAGCCTATAGACGTCTACTGCTGGGATAGGCCTCCCCCAAACCTCGCCACATCGACCGGTCCTGCGCCATCTGCATCCAGTGACCTCCCGCGATCTTGATCAGATCGTCGGTCCATCTTGTGAGGGGTCTACCAACATTGCGCCTACCGGTTCGTGGCCGCCACTCCAGAACTTTTCGGCCCCATCGACCATCCGTTCTTCGCACAATGTGTCCTGCCCATTGCCACTTAAAAGATGCAATTCTTTGGGCGATGTCGATTACTTTAGTCCTTCTGCGAATCTCCTCATTTCTGATTCATAGTTACATCCAGTACAAGTTAATATAAAGCTTGTAAAAATAAGTCAAATCTACAAACTCTGACTGAAATATACATGCACTCCGTGCAGACGTTGATTATAATCCTAAAGAGGTAAACAACATTACAGTAAAAACTAATGAATATTCCATATAACTAGGTAATTTCACCTTTCATACGATATATTTATTCTCTCACTAGGCGGTTTTCTCCCTACAACGCGAGATTAAGTGGCCGAATCACTTTAGGTGTCGCAAAGAAAATGTCTCGTTAAAATTCATGAGCAGCAATTGTTGAGTTCCCCTGAGTTGAGTGATATTAGGTTTTTCATTGGAGGTCCTTTGTGGGAGCTTATAACTCTTCTATATTAGTTTTTTGGGGTAAAATTGCATTAACTTAGGTAAATTGTGTTTTGGAAGTGCATATTGTTGTGGTCATGTTGTTTCAGGCACATTAAGGTTAAATTGAGATCTCATCACTCATGCTCAGGGTCATAAGATTGTCTGTGCCAAATTTCATCAAAATCGGTTGAAAGTTTTAAGCGGGAGAGCGTAACAGACAGAGTTATTTTCTCATCTATAATTTTAGTAGGGATTATCTATTCAAATAACGTTGCCATTGAAATCCAACTAAAAACCATCGAACCCCACGGTTTAAATCGAAGAATTCGTCGATTCTTCACCTCGTTGTTTCTCAAACACTATGACATGTCCTTGTTCAAGCGGGTTCTTTTGTTTTAGGGTGTAAAGGTTTCTTACTGAAGGCAATACGAAACATCTCCGATGAGTATTGACATTGTAAAGACCTGAAGCGGTCCGGAACGCTTCTTGGTGTATATCCTAAAACTACAGACGAAACACATTCTTCTCTCGTAGCGCGACACTATTTAACGATATGTCTACTGATTTAGATATTGATCTTTTCTGTACAGACTCAACCAATATCAAGAGACTAATCAGTACAAAGTACTTTAATCCAGTGACTTAAGTAACTTTAACCCTTTGTTATAGTATGTTTTCTATCAGTTCATAGCAAACTTAAACGGATCAAGTGCGTTTATTAGTTTATTAATTTGTGGAAGCTTGTAATCAGCAATGTTTTGTTTATATACTTAATTGTAAGTCTTTAATAAGTAAAATTTATGTTATTAGTCTGTAAGCTTTCCTTAAAAATAAATAAATAAATATCGGTTGTTCGCTAAAATCATCATCAGATAACTTTGTTTTCTAAAACAGACTGAAACCCTATTTAATGTAAAGTACATAATGTATTTTTTTCTAAATCTACAAGAAAATATAAAGAAAACGTAAAGTTCATATTTTATAATATAGAAAAGTTTTGGCGGTTCAAAACGCCGTGACCATGAAACTTTTACTAAACAACGCAAAACCTTTTATCGCAAAGTTAAATTACAAGAACATTCATTAGACCAAAACAGTGATGACGCGAGAAAAACCGCTTTCAGGGTTCCGTAGTAACTTTAATGGTGTACTCAAAAAACAGAAAAAAAAATTGGTTGCCTGTAAAGTCGGTATACGGGCGAAAGTTTTACGTGACAACGACTCGGGCATGTTTAGCCCGCCTAAGAGCGAGAGAGACAGACATAAAAAGTGAAAGGCACGCGTGCCTCTCACTCGCTCTCATTGTGAGCGCATAACGTGAGCGGAGCGTAACGCAGTTTCTTGAAGTGTCACCCGGCAAACCAATTTATAAGACGTTGTCACGTCAAAAACATTTAATATTTGGTATTCAAATATTTAAAAGGCACTTTATAGTTGTAAAATATCGTTAATGGTAATAAAATAATTGTGTATTTGGAGCAATTATTCGTCGCACCGTCGTTTATGCACACGAGTATTAAAAAAATATTTTTAATTTTGTAATTATTATATAATTTATGACACGCAGGTAAAATAAGCTTCATATTAGTAAAATAATTTTCGAAATCGGTTCAATTTATCCAAATGTGACCCCACATTACCTCAATAATAATATAATATGTATTAGTAATCTTAAAGAACAAATTTAATTGAATTTCTTACTTATAAAACTATGGTATTGTATTTCTACAGAACCCTAAACTGCACGAGGAATGACACGCACTTAACAGTTTTTACAACACCTTGACATGTCGTGTTTTGATTATAAAAAGTGGGATTGCTTTTTTGATTAACTGCCTTAAAACTTCGCCTTATTCGCGGTTTCAGTTTAATTTCGTTGGCAAGTTAGATTAACTTTGAGATCTATTGCTCTTTGCTTCAAAATATTGCTGATCTTCCAAGGTGGGACAAGAAAATCACATTAATATTCATTAAAATCATACATTTATATTACAAAAAATGTCTGGCTAATTTGATGATCAACGGCAAATCTAGGTCTGTGAGTGTTTACAGCCGTTTTCTTACTTTGTGCAATGTTTCAACCGTTGTATATATATTAGCTATATTTTAAGAGCTTTCCTCGATCGTCCTTTGAAGAAAAATAACTCAGATCTCTTAAATTGAAAGCCTATAATTTAATACTCTCAAAAAAAAAACTTGAGAGGTGTCATGGGATACCCGAATAGAACGAAGTTCCTTTCGATTAAAAGATATCTTCTATTTTTTTTTCCTAACGTAACGCGCGATAAGGAACGTGTTTTAAAAGATTTTGATCACAGCGCCATCTAGCGATAATCATCTAAAACAAAAAAGTGTCGTGACAAATTATCGTGAGATTTTTTTCGTCTTACCCTCTTTCACAACGCGTGATAATGAACTTCGTTCCAATACCTTTAAATACCTACAACGACAACACTTTTCTTTTAAAATGGCTGATATTATTACTCAAAGTTAACACAGAAAAGCTTTAAACACAGACACTTTAAAATATCTTCATCGTTAACAATTCTTAATATACGAAACAAGATAATAAAACTTTGTTCGTGGAACCAGTTTTAATGCCTTTTCCGCAAAGAAAACAGGACAATAAAAAAGTTTATAATAAACTCTTAAAAATATCCATTCGTCTTAGAAAACTCAAAACATCAACACATCTTCACAATGAACGAATGAAACACGGAAGTGATAATTTTCAATCCACTTCTGGCAAAGTGAACTTTATCAAAGTACATCAAGAGTAAGGCATCAAAGAATTAATAGAGGGGACATGAAATCTAGGGCAATTGGGTTAAAAGTAATTAAGAATATTGAAACGAAGTTCCTTATCACGCGTTATCGAAAGAGGGCTAGACGGAAAAAAATCTTACGAAATGTTGTCACGACACTTTTTTTGTTTTAGATGATTATCGCTAGATTATCCTTAAGGAACGTGATTTAAAAGATTTCGATCACAGCGCCATCTAGCGATAATCATCAGGAAAAAAAATATAAGATATCTTTTAATCGAAAGGAACTTCGTTCCATCTGGGTGACCCGTGACACCTCTCAAGTTTTTTTTTCTTTATAAATCTTCAAATATTACTCCCACTTCAAATATTAGTCCACACTTAAAATTTAAGCTTAGTTATTACTTCAGGTATTTGCATATAGCCATTAAAATTTGATCATTATAACTGCAAGTAATTTCAAGTAAACAATTTCCTTACTTAGGCGATTTAGGCGGTTGTATACCTATAGTTCGGCCATTCAGAGAATGCGTTCCTGACACGTCGCGATTGAACTGACGACGGAAATTTGTAATGCCATTGCAGTTACGATAAAAATATTTTTACTGGTTGTTTACCGTTTTAACAATATATGAGCATTAAAACAACTATTATATCTTATTATATAATTAATTATAATATCAATAATCAATGAATGTTATAATTTTGTGCCAAACTGAGTGTCAAATAACTTGGTAAACAATATTTTTCTGATAGGTGTCAGGAACGCATTCTCTGAACGGCCGAATTTTAATACGTATTATTAAATCTCACATCAAAATAACCTTATTCTAGAGATCACAGTCGTAACTATTATGAGGAGCATCTTAATACCAGTTTGGTAATAAGTTATTCCTAGAAGCTCTGTCTATAATGTTTATGATATTTTAATGTCTTTGAGAGCTCCTAGCAGTGAACACGGCCGAGTAATAAACTTTAATAATAATGCTGTCCTTTAATTTAACTTGGTAATTTACTTTCGTTGTAGGAAACATTTTATTGCTGCGAAATCGACGAGAATTAAGTGAAAATTTCGTCTTTTACAAGATCCGAAGTTGGAGGTCAGTAATGTTATTCTGTGGGTGAACGATTACTTTTTTGTTTGCAGTGTTTTTTATTGTTTTAAATAAAATAAAAAAAATAAAAATAGTCTTTATTACTGAGTTAATATCGCGCGTCTCAGTGTGCCTTTCGGCATAGGCCTCCTCCAGCTCTTAGCACTGCTGTCTGTCGTCGGTTACTCTCCGCCAGTATGGTCCCGCTGTCTTCTTTATATCGTCCTCCCATCTACAAGGAGGTCGACCTCTGCTTCTCGTAGAGTCCCTAGGATACCAGTTTGTTACCTCTTTGCTCCACTTTTCTTCCCTGGAACTTTTTATTGTTTAGTATCTTATAAATAAGGTGGATCAAGTGACCTGGATGTCAAGGTATTGGTATGTCACTGATAGCATTAAGTACCTACAGGATTTTTTTGCAAAAACTACAATAGGCAAAATAACAGTAACTATAGTGTACATTTGTCTGATGATAAATATGATGATGTATACTTGATAAAAAGTGACACAATAGCTCAGGTTTACACCAACAACATTTGTGCTTGTTTTATTTTCTTATGCGGGCCGACCTACATTTTTCTGAATTTCAACTTGAAATTTTAAAGCAAATTGACTGGATTTTTATCCATACAATAACAACAAGATAATAGACAATACCTACATACTTATTAAAAAAAAATTATAGAATATTTTGTTTTATATATTTCGTACTAAATATACAAATATAACTTACATTAAAACTTCCATAAGCTTTCACTTAAACAAAATCAAATTCACAGTACCATTTCTGCAAGAACAAAGACAAGTCATGATATGTATAACAGCTTTGTTAACTTCACATCTCGTGTTCTAATATGAAAAGTTAAACTTATGAAAACCCGTAACAGTCTCACACGAACTTCACGTAATGCACCCATCATGGGGTATGATAATGTCTTCAAAACTTCGTGAGCTTCATTAAATTAAATGGTCGATGTGGTTAGAGAACGAAGAAATAACCAGTAGAGACATTGCAGTCTTCAGTGTCATCTGCTTGAAAGATTTTTGTTTGCGATTATCTTAAAAATAGCACGATAAATGTAAACAAAAAATAGTGTTTCAGGAGTTCGGAAAATTGGTAACGTTCTAGTTGGAACGAAGTTCCTTATCGCGCGTTGTGAAAGGGGGCTAGACGGAAAAAATTCTTACGAAAAGTTGTCACGACACTTTTTTGTTTTAGATGATTATCGCAAGATGGCGCTGTGATCAAAATCTTTTAAAACACCTTGCTTAGCGCGCGTTACGAAAAGAAATATTTTTTATAAGATATCTTTTAATCGAAAGGAACTTCGTTCTATTCGGGTGTCCCATGACACCTCTCAAGTTTTTTTGATGTAGGTATATTCGATCGCGTAATGTTTCTGGAAAAATTAAGTCTTAAACGCAATTTTTATATAAATATATTATGAAAAAGATGATGCGAAAACCAAAAGTGAAGAAAAATTTCAACTTTTTAAATAGGTAAGGTAGTGAGGTAAACTGCCAATTGGATGGTATGTGGTTATATTTATGGTTTTGGGGCATAAAAAAGCTGTGTATCACCCATTATTGAATTTTAAATCACACGGAAACATGGAGGATGATAATTAAAATCAATCCTTCAGTTTGGAATGTTCTGACGTTGTATGATTGAAATCTGGATTTCATGAAATTTTAATACTTTTATAATACTACAACAAAACAAACAATGTAATGGATCTTTAACTGTTATTTGATAATTTTACGTCATCCAACTTGGCTACAATCACTTTTTAAAAAACAAAGTTTACCTATAACGTTCTACATAATTGTCAAATAGAATTGGGAGTATTTAAACAAGACACCTTCACAAGATTAAGCCATTTCGTGTTCGCATATAAGATAATCCGTGCCATATTTCGACGAAGTACGTGCCTCGAGTCGAACATCAAGGATTACTGCTGTGGCCGCTGACTTTTAAGTAGATAGGAGTTAGTTCGGACTTTGTATGCCTTTGAATTACAGTGCGTTACCCTTAAAGAGCTGATCATAGTCCTTTTTAGTTTCGCACATGTCTGGAATAAGTTTTTGATTTATTTGAATTAGTTTACATATGTACATTTGGTTTTGTTAATGTTATTTCGTATTATTCCAATTAAATTAAATGGTTGTTCCACGGGGAGTGCTCTGAGGATTTATTTGAGATGATTCGAACATGTCCCTTCTATTACAGTACCACCCGGCGTCGAGGTGGAGTTCATCCTTACTATATGGAACCACCGCGTCATCCACGGTCTGTTTCAGGAAGACTTTTTGGCCACGCACCATCCGGCTATGGAATGAGCTCCCCTCTTCGGTATTTCCAGAGCGCTATGACTTGTCCTTCTTCAAACGAGGCTTGAGGAGTGTCCTTAAAGTTAGGTCGTAGGTAGCGACCCCTCAATGTCCCCTGGCATTGCGGAAGTTCATGAGCGACGGTAATATAAAAAAAAACCAATAAAACAAAAAAAAAATCGTCGTCACTATGTAGTATAAAACAACGTCGCTTCCCGTAATCTGTCCTGTATGCATGCTATATTGTACGGAATCTGATATTTTTTCTGGTTTTTTATTTGAAATCGTAAATAATCTTGCTGTGCCACTGGCCAAACTCACCCCTTGTGACGTAGACAAAATTGCGCAGATCAACTAGTTACTAACATAGATTAGTGGAAATAAGACTTGAACTAAGCAGAAAGCAACAGTAATAAGTACAGTAGATCATTATTCACAACTTGAAGACCGGTCCAATGTTTTCAATAAATACACTGAAAATTATCTAGACTGCATAAGATTTCAACCTCCTGTTTATTCATTTCCTCCTTCCTTCATTTTATTAGAGCTGTTCTAAGATTCGAACAAATACGCTCAAAGACAATAGCTCTTTTCACACGTCTTATTAAACTTTCACAAAACGGTTTTCCCTATTTTGCACATTCATCACGAGCTCCCTCAAAATACGCGGTAGAAATATGTAGTTCAAGACAAACGTTCCAAGGGATTGATGGTCATGAATATAACGTATGTGTCTTGTCGCCCCAATGAATATTGAATTTTATGTCGTATACATAAGACTTTGTTTAGAATACCAAATCTTATCTAATAATAAAAAACCCACTTCAGTTATGGCATTAGCTTTGACAATGTCATTCGAGGTTTTGACAAGTGAGGAAGGAATGGGACTGAATCGTCGCCTGAAAATGGCACAGATTAGGAATGGATGTAGGTTTCGACTTCCGAGTAGTAATTACGAGTTTGGGTAAAGAAAAAGAAACTTTAATCGAAAACAAAGGTAAAGATAATGGGAAACTTAGCTTGGGATTACAGTTGTACGATACTACGATGTACACACGATTTCATTAATAGACAAAATTCTAATATACTTACACATGAAGGAGTTCCGTAATCCACAATCGTCATCATCCTTTAAACGTCTGCTGGACGTAGACTAATTCTAAATTTCACCTTAACGTCCAATCGACTTTTATAATATGCTTCTAGGAATTTGGACTAAGCTGGTATTAATAGTTCTTCAATTGAAAAAAAACATTGAAATCTCGTTCAACATTTTCCACAAGATTATCGAGACAGTTTCGACCAAAAATATTATGATATTTAAAAGTATAAACAAGGATTTTATCCTTAAATTCTCAATCATTTAAACGTTGTTCGTTAGTTAAATCCTAACTGTTGCAAACATCCGTGTCATAAGCGAAAAAGGTCCAAAATTTTTGCCAACATTAAAATATTTTTACACAAACAATTTTCGACGCGCGCTTGCTTTTGAATATATTATATGTAGGGAGAAAGGGCAAAAGACATGTAAATATTTTACAAGCTCGGCTTCCCCGTTTGTACATCCGACATCCTGGGAATCACTTGTTATACTGAACGTAATTTATGTTGGACACAAAAATTATTATGACTAAAAACGTGCATCGGTTGATAAGCTCGTAATATTGTATTATGATTTATTTATTGGTGTTGCTTTATTTATGACTTTTTTGCATTTATAATAAATATTTTCCATGAGCGATTTATCAGCGTATCTCCTGGAACTTAAGTCATCATAAAGAGATAAAAGTACCTAACCTTTGTCATTCCTCTAGATATCCTGTACCCATCACTGCCCACTGTTGGGCTCAGGTCTCCTCAGAAGAGGGATTAGGCTTAGTCCACCACGCTTGCCTAGTGCGGATTGGGGACTTCACATATCTTCAAAGGATATCCTCCTCTAGATATCACTATGTATTTTTTTCTTATCAATCAGTTTAACAGCAAATAACTTTTCAATACTCACTCGATTAACGCATAATTACCATGTTATACAAGGTAGATTTTTTCAATACACACAGCTATCAAAAACAGTCTAAAATGGATATAGAAAATTTAGTTCAGAGGAAACATTCCTTTTTTTTTATTTTATTCCTTTTTATTTAATTTTACTGTATGCTGACGATACTAAAATATACAAGACAATCCATTCTCTTAAAGATGCCTTGCTTTTGCAAGAAGATTTAAACAAATTATGTAAATATTGTGATAATAATTATCTTTACCTTAACACTAAAAAATGTAATGTTCTGTCATTAGTTTTTCCCGCAAGAGGTCACCGATCAGCTTCAACTATTATCTTTTTGATGAACCGTTGGGAAGGGTAAACTGCGTCAGGGACCTGGGTGTCTTGCTGGACAACGGTCTATTATTTAAACCACATATAGAATTGATTTAAAATGTTGCCCTTAAAATGTTGGGCTTCATATTAAGAATCTCTAAAGAATTTACTAATCCAAACACTCTTTTAATCTTATATAAGACCCTGGTGAGGTCTCAACTTGAATTTGCATCTACAGCTTGGAACCCTCAATATGATGTATAAAAAGATCAGATTGAACGCATTCAGAATAAGTTTTTAAAACATTTTAAGTTTAGGTTTAATGATTGTTCACTACTGGATGACTCACCGCTATTGCCATTAGTTAAGCGACGTGTTTTGCACGATCAGATGTTCTTGTTTAAAGTTCTAAAGAATTATATAGATTCACAATATTTGTTACGTAATATTAATTTGAGATGTTCTACCCGAAGCACGCGGAAACGAGATTTATTTAGTATGCCTTCGTGCAAAAGTAATTATGCAAGAAATAGATTTATTATAAGATCTTGTTCAACTTATAACAATCACTTTAGTAAATTTGATGTATTTGAGTCTTCAATACATACATTTAAAACAAATATTACTTTGTATTTACATAACAATAATTTCTAGTACAATTGTTATTTCGATTGTCTTGTTTTCGCTTTAGCCTTACTTGCGACTTTCTTAGATAAGTCTACTTATATGTAACCTTAATAATTGATTGGAACCATATTAGTTGCGCTGTATAAACTTATGAGTCACTTTAATTTGTGGAAACTTTGTTGGTCTCTGTATTATTATTATTCATAAAATTATCTGTCACTTTATGACTGTTTGTTTCCCAAATAAATAAATATTAAAAGACCGATAACTGCATTCATACGTTTCTAGAATCTTTATTGCTACATACATATACCTAATAATTCTTTAAAGAATCACACCCTGTATTTACCAAAATAAGCAATCAAAGAGTTAGCAGACAGACTTAAAATCGATCTTGAAGCCTTATACATCACAAAGTTAATTTAATTGAAAACACGAAATATTTCAAAAGTCTATTCAAAACAAAAACTAATTTCGTACCGTGGCCAGACTCCAACCAGTAATCCAATCTGGCTGTTGAGTTTTCAAAATGTATGCTTTTAATGCAATTTCTAGAATATTCCTGTGGTGTGTAGTGTGTTGAATTTCGTTCATGCTTTCAGAAAATTGCTTACACAGTACTTTGTGGCCGGTTAAGAAATTTAATCTGTTTTGCTTTTGAAGTTGTTAGAATTTAGTAATAATAGTCCAGCTTTTAGTATAAAATATCAGGTTCGTTATTGAAGCTTTAAGGTTTTAGAAACAATTTTAATTTGTTTTAAATTATAAACTTATTCAGACACTCGCGGTTTTCTATAATACTTTCATGCATTTTCAACGGGTTCTTACCACGATATTTAATTCATTGGGTTGTCTCGATATTTCAACGTTGTTGCAAACGTCATGATCACGAGAAGACTGGATACTGCGGGTCGATTTACGAGCAAACAAATCTGTGTACCCTTTTTCTCGTTCGCTTTTGGGTAGTACCAATGGAACTCGAACTCATTTCTCGACATACCAGACTCACTGTATCTACAAGACTCTCTGCGCATGAACCCTTAGTGACTGTTGTGTTTAGCACTGTTTTAAATTGGTGTATAAATTAGTACTCGTTTACCATGAGCTTCAAAATCATCAATTCTTTTAAAAGCAAAATCAGCTTGTCTCAGTGTATCTCATTTAAGATTTTGATGCAGATGAAATATGATAAATACTAAACTATTTCATAATTTAACGATTAAAATTAGTTTGTAGGTACCTACAGTGGACTTATGGCCAAAGGGAGATCTCCGACCGGGCGAGGTAGTGTATGCCCGGTCAGGCCGAATCCCACTGTAATAGTAGATTTCAGATGTCGTATATATGCGAAGATTTTTGCAAATGTTGTAACCGCGATTCAGGATGTCGCGCGCTATTATTGGTCGCCACAAGTTTGATGCAGTTATTATTTACCACTCGCATTGGAAATCTTTGGGGGAGGCCTATGTCCAGCAGTGGACGTTTGCACGTTGATAATGATGATGATTTTTTACCCGTTCTTTTGTCTTGTTATTAGTTTATATTCATCAATTTCAAGCTGAAATACTTACGTCAAACTAAAGCCTACTCTTGTCCTTTATCGTGGTTTATTATTTGCAAGAACTTTTGAACCCGCATTTGAGTTAAGCGCTCGATACACGCAACACTTACTACGCTAATCTCTTTTAAAAGCAATGTTGGCTTCTAAACACTGTTTTAAATGAAATTAAAATGAAATGGAAATAAATGCTGATATTAAATATAATTTTGACTAAGAACTGTAGCAATTTACTTCATTAGTCCTCACAACTTTTAATCTATCCCAGGAGATAAAAATAGTTTTGTTTCTTTACTGTGAAATTTACCTATCCTACCTTGATAAATGTATTATACAACATTGAATTTATATTATACCTCAGATGTATACGCACAACTCTTAAACTTTATTATAGATAAGCTTCATCATCAGCCTATAGACGTCCACTGCTGGACATTTGCCTCCCCCAAACCTCGCCACATCTACCCGTCCTGCGCCATCTGCATCTAATGACTTCCTGCGATCTTGACCAGGTCATCGAGGGGGCGTCCATCTTGTGTGGGGTCTACCAACACGCTTGCGTTTTCCGATTCGTGGCCGCCACTCCAGAACTTTTCGGCCCCATCGGCCTTACGTTCTTCGCACAATGTGTCCTGCCCATTGCCACTTCTTAAGATAAAAGATGCAATAGATAAGCTTATAATCTCAATTTTTCCATAAACTTTAGAAACAATATTCAATGTGGAGATAAGAGGGTTTCTTAACCGTTGGATCTTCTTTGAGGGTGCTATAATAGATATGAAACTAAACTACCCGGACGGGGTAGCTTTCGTGTGTAATGCTAATGCGCATTGGATCTTGAAATTGTTTTTCGAATGTCTATTGAGGAATTTGGGAAGGAACCTTTCAATAAAGATTTATAAGAGGTTTAGCTGTGTGTTGCTAGTATAAAATAGAATATAGCAATGGTAATAAGCTTATCAGATGGGTCGGTGGTTCGTGTGTATGCCTTGTATTAAAAAAGATGGCGCCTTAGTTAATTTTGTGTAGTGTCGCGTCGGTTGCTTTTGCTTTTCACTAAATTTTTACGTAGGTATTATCGAAAAATAAATTGTTAATAATAATCATTTTCGCTACTTTGGCACTTTAGTCTTTTTACCTTTCCAGTGTAAATTTAGAAAATATGATTTCCTTTGCAGTTTAAATGATTATACAATATCCTATTTTTATTTAGGGAATAGAAAACTTTAATAATATAATATTTTCATTTAAGGTAAATAATAGAGCAAATCGAGTATACCTACGACTGCAAAAAACAAACTAAACTGAATCTAAACTTATTCAGACACTCGCGGTTTTCTATAATACTTTATACTGAATCCAGTGCTAAACACTACAATCACTAAGGGTTCATGCTCAGAGAGTCTTGTAGATGCAGTGAGTGTGGTGTATCGTGATGTGAGTTCGAGTTCCAGTGGTACTACCCAACAGCGAACGAGAAGGAGGGTAGACAGATTTGTTTGCTCTTAAATCGACTCGCAGTATCCAGTCTTCTCGTGATCATGACGTTTGCAACAACGTTGAAATATCGAGACAACTCAATTAATTAAATATCGTGGTAAGAACCCGTTGAAAATGCATGAAAGTATTAAACTGGATCTATTTTTACAATTACGTGTGATCTCACAGGATAAACAGAATCTAAGAAAAAAACACAAAAAACAAAAACTAAATATTAATATTTACAAACTCGCAATTCTAACCACTATACTTTATGAATATCAAAAAGCCGAGTAAAAGAAGTGGCAACGTGGAAAAATTGCACGTTACCAAGACTCGGTCGGATGAAATTGAAAAGCAAACGCAATTTGTAGCGAGAGATGGAACCGACGACACTCCACGACACTTACAGTAATAAAAATATCATAAAACTCGTTTTAAATATGGCTGTACTAGAAATAAGCAGTAATTCTTTTTAGGAGACCTGAGACCAGCAGTTGGCAGTAATGGGTTGCTACAGTCAACAGAATTTGAAGTTCTTGATCTATTTTACTTAGCGCATCTCGATCTAAAGGAAACTAAAAAAAAAATCTTTTTTCACAAAACGTGAAAAATCGTTGGTTGTGTCCTGATTTAAGAGAGATAAATTATGATTTAATGTTCTCATCACTCATTTAGTATTGAATATCAGAGATATTTTAAAATCACACACTCACCACCTACATATACCTAATATCAATAAATACACTGTCAAACTATGTTTGTACTGTTTTGTGTTTAGTACTGTTGTACTAAATAGTGTCTTCAAACAAATAACACTAATCAAATATTTACAAAACGTGTCTTCAGTTTAAAAAAAATCTTAAGAGAATCCATGAAACACTTTAGTTGTGTAATTTCTAAATTATTAATAAAACGTTATACAATGATTTTATTATAGTTTAGTTGGTACTATTTTTACAAGCTTTAAGCTTCAAATTTTCTGGTTTACAATTGAGGTGACATTTTGCACGCAAATGTATATCGCGTGACAATGCAATAATATGACAATTAATCTGATGATGGAATCGAAAGGTGTCATAGGAACTCTTGTGCTTAATAAGATAGACCCTTCGTGTTTGGGTTCGTTTTACTTGTATTAGCTAATACTCTACTGCTACATGATATCCAGGATCTTAAAAGCTTTTTTTAAAGTTGTCTTCAAAAAGAATTATTACGTTCTAGGCGTACCTATATCTACTAATATTGTCTAGTGTATTTGATCGAAGTGTCTATCATCTGTTACCCGTATCCTAATGAACGTTTGGACATCCACTGTGGGTCTAATCTGATGGCTGATTGGTTCAATGCAGGAGATGCCTTTGTTTGTCGTGTACTCCAATTTTGAGGACTAATGGTTTGAGCATGATACCGAATTCCAGTTGAGGTTAGGTTTTCTGTTCATCTGAAATTTTGTCGTGTTTTGTTTTTTAACGAGAATGAGTGCACTAAACAGTCTAATAGAACTACTTTTTTCCGTTATAAAATAGTATGAGAAGCATAATTTCTCGCGTAATTATACGTATCTGTTGAAAGTATGTTAACATTGAATTATTCTTAAAACTAAATAACCTTACTAGATTTCGTTCAATGATTTATGCCAGTTTTGGGATTAACAGTGATCCCCGCACTAGGTAAAACCTGTATTACGGGCGATACGAACGTTTACATACATAATAGCTTAACCTAAAGCACGCCATCGTCACCACACAAAAAGTAGACGAAAAAAAAAATAGAAAAGGTGTGCATATGTGTGTAAGTGTTAAAGTGTGTGTGTGTGCGTTTCTGTATGTTTGAGAGTGTGAGTGAAAGTGAGTAAGTGTGAATGCAAAAGGACAATAAATTTGGTGAACAATTTACTGACAATGGATTGGACTTATATAATAATATATCCTATTACTACTTATAGTGATTTTACTTTTAGTGTTATGATAAATCTTCTTCAGATTTATTATAACATTCACTATTTTCTCACACGATTACGTATGAGAAAAGTTTCCAGACATGTTTTCTAAGTGTCCCAGAAGGTGTTATAATATGGATATAAAATATTTTCTAGTCAGGAGCACTTATTCGTCTACTAACAATCTCTGAACAATTTTCTGTGTGGATGAAGATGAGAGAATTTAGCTACTTAGTTGTTAGCAAGATAGATTGGACAGAATATGTTTTATAATATACTAATACTATATATAATATATACTAATATTACTTAAAGTTGCCCCTCAGGTTCCTGGGCTTCACTGTTCAGAGTTATTACGATGGTCTCCGCTGTGGATCCTGACAACCCACGAGCTGCAGTGGTGGGAGTGAGAGGTGAGCAAATACCCGAAATATTATTTAAAGTAAATACATTATTATCTACTTAATAAAAAAAATTAAAATTCCGTTACAATATCCGAAAAGTTCACACGAGTATAAAAGATAAAAAAGACATAAACATACCTATGTTACAATCATTAATCGGATATACATAACTACAGCATAATACAAAACAGTAATTTATAAAACTTACATGGAGGCCAAAGACCCAAGATGGAATCTGTCGATACATTGTAATCAAAACTGCGACGTTAAAAGAGTATTGACCGAGGATTTTAAATTGCACTATAAATAAAATAGCCTTTTATTCAGAATCTCCATGTAGGATTGTTTAACATTTTGTAATCTTAATAATAAAGACTTACCTAGTATTTGATTTTTTGTAACCCTTTTTAGATCCGTTTGCCAATTGGCAAAGGCCTCCTCCAACCTTTTCCATTCCTTCCTTTCCTGCGCTACCCTGTTCCACATAACTCCAGCTATCTTCCTTATATCGTCGTCCCATCTCTTAATCTGTCTTCCTCTTTTCAAATTGCACTAGGTAAAAACTTTACAGTTACACGAATAGTGATAAAATTTAAAGCTGAAAAAAACTAAAGCCTGACTTTAGGACTCTATACCTAGTTATTTATTTGATTGTTTGTTTGTCTCGAATTGGCTCCGAAACTACAGGTCCGATTTCAATAATTCTTTTAGTTTTGTGAAGTTCATTTATCAAGGAAGGCTATAGGATATATTCTTTGTGATGCAGACGAAGTTGCGCGGGTCAACTAGTAACTTATAAGTAAAAAAATGTAATTATAAGCCATCTTATACATTCAACATGAAGAAAAGAAATTAGTCCATGCGATGTAACTGTGATTCACAATTGTAAATCAATGATCTAATCAAAAACACAATCCTTTATTTATTCGACATATTGTTTAGGCGTGGTCATTTGTGAATTACTCTGGGTGAAAAAGGTAGGAAACGGCCTATTGTGTGCGAGGGCAATTGATCGCAGGCTCGCTTCAACGATTTTATTGTCGACCAGCTGCTAATGAAGCGCCGTTACGATGTACTGAATGTGTTTATCTTTCGTTAGTTATGTGTGAGTTTAGCTTCATTATGTTTAAATTCCGATAGCTGTGATGTCGTGCTTGTGGCATTGCTATCAAAGGAATGATCTGATTTTGACTGATTGGTGAATTGTTAGAGTACATTTTGCTTTTTTTTTATTTCAGTTGGAGGAAATGACCGGATCGGGTATGTGGGAGTTGAACCGCACTAAAATCTCAGTGTCCGAACCCCGGCTGAGGCCAGAACCCAACACGGGGTTTGGAGGGACGGCGCGACGCGTTACGCGCTCGGTATTCTTTCCCGTCGCTCCGTCCCCAGAGTACATCGGATAGCGTAAGTTTGTCATAGATACCTACGAGGCAATGAAATAATAATGAAACTATAGGTAATTGATAAAAAAGTCAAGATGGCGGTCGCGCCAATATGGCGGATTACAGTTCGTTTGGAAAGTTTATTTTTCAAGTTCTTTATGTCAATAAAGGTATATGTTAATTCATTATTGTCAACTATCGCAGTGCCCTAGTTTTGTGAAGTTCAAAATTTTGGATTTAGGTAATTGATTTAATGATTATGCTTTCCCTGTATTTCTTCTTCTAAAGTTGTAATAAATGGGCCAGCCAGGAAAAAATATTGAGTTAAAGATAAAGTTAGTTCTTCAACTTAAACAGAGACAAAAAAATTCCGTTATAAAAATTCCGTTAAAAATAAAATGCCGGTTTTTCAGCAAATCCAATTACTTACGGATGTTTGTGCATCGTTCTTAATACGACAAGACAATATGAAATATGAGAAAGCCAATTCTTTTTCACGTTTCCATTTTAAAATTTATCTTTTATGTTACACAATGTGTGCGGCAACAATGTCTTTTGAATAAACACAGAAAATGTTTGTTTGGTTTTTACTGAACTGGTAAAGAATTTGATGCATATTTTAAAACATTTTTCGTTTGTGGAATTGTTTAAAATAGATTTTCTTTGAATTTTCTTCTTAAGACATAGGACCTACGTAATTATGACTATGGTTTTAGAGGTTTCAGAATAAGCAGAGAAGTAAATTTTCATTAAATCATTAATTTAAGTTCTTCCAAATTAACAATTTATGTTTATATAAGTTTGTAATTTATAATTAATAAGATAATTCAAAATTTCTTGGTATGAAGATTATATTTACACCGAAATTTAATATAATCTTTCTTTATTTTATAGCAATAAATCAGCTCGAAGACAAACAAAAAAACTACTTAATTATGAGTAAAACTTTTTGTTAATATCAGTAGTTTAGTCATTAGCATAATTAATGGATGTCTCAACCGGAATCAGTAAAAACGTAAAATTAATCATCTTTTTGGTAAGAAAAAAAACTTGAGAGGTGTAATGGGACACCCGAATAGAACGAAGTTCCTTTCGATTAAAAGATATCTTATATTTTTTTTCCTAACGTAACGCGCGATAAAGAACGTGTTTTAAAAGATTTTGATCACAGCGCTATCTAGCGATAATCATCTAAAACAAATAAGGAACGTGTTTTAAAAGGTTTTGATCACAGCGCCATCTAGCGATAATCATCTAAAACAAATAAGGAACGTGTTTTAAAAGGTTTTGATCACAGCGCCATCTAGGGATAATCATCTAAAACAAATAAGGAACGTGTTTTAAAAGGTTTTGATCACAGCGCCATCTAGCGATAATCATCTAAAACAAATAAGGAACGTGTTTTAAAAGGTTTTGATCACAGCGCCATCTAGGGATAATCATCTAAAACAAATAAGGAACGTGTTTTAAAAGGTTTTGATCACAGCGCCATCTAGCGATAATCATCTAAAACAAATAAGGAACGTGTTTTAAAAGGTTTTGATCACAGCGCCATCTAGCGATAATCATCTAAAACAAATAAGGAACGTGTTTTAAAAGGTTTTGATCACAGCGCCATCTAGGGATAATCATCTAAAACAAAAAAAGTATCGTGACAACTTTCCGTAAGATTTTTTTTCGTCTAGCCTCCTTTCGATAACGCGCGATAAGGAACTTTGTTCCAATTATCAAGTAATTACTTTATATCGTCATAGTAAGGAAAACTCATTACAAAATATTATGATAATTGTAAGCATAATTTAATACAGCTACATTCATTAATATCTTAATATATATATTTCTTGTGTTCGTGTGTATGTGACTGAACTCCTCCTAAACGACTGGACCAATTTTGATGAAATTTTTTGTGTGTGTTCGTGGAGATTCGAGAATGGTTTAGATTTACTGTTGGTCAAGGTCTGATGATGGAGCTGGAAGGTGGCCACAGGAACTCTATCAATAAGCAAGATAACTTCATCGTGTTTGGGCTTTAATGAAGCGTCCTGATGAGTACTTTAGATTGCCGGGAACATTCCTATGCGACGCAGACGAAGTTGCGCAGGGCAGCTAGTTTATATGTATAGGTAGATACATGACCACGAAGCAAAAAAAACGATTAAAATATATATTTTCCTTTTCATTATAATGTTTAAGAAAATGACATATACCTATAAAAAAAAAGTTTCATACAAATCTCTCATGCTTGAGCAATCTAGAAATTCCCAAGATTTAAAATTTACTAGATTGAAAAAGGTCCGGGATCCCGGGACTGGATTCCCTACTTGTATCAAAGCGTCTTGCAATTATTATCAAAATCAAAAAATAATTTATTCCGAGCATGCCGCACCAACTAAAAATAACAATGCCCGGAAATGGTCACCGACTCAGCAATGCCGCAACCACCGCACAACACGGGGCTGCGACGCTGATCTTCCGTCGGCACCACACGTACACGTTAGCACTGTGCTAACCACTGCGTATAACAATTTTATGAAGAAAAAAAAGAAAAACCTTATAAACTATACAAAATAACAGATAACCAATAAAAGATGAATTGATGTTATCAATACAATAAAACTCTCAGATTAATACTTAGCTTTATTATAATAATTCAAATATCACAAATTACACTTTAAACTTAAACTAACTTAAATCATACAAACGTATACTTAAATTAACCACAAATCGAAATATCACTAGAACACTAGACACTATCATCACTCAACCACTACTTCTACTACTATTAGAATTTCTAATACTACTGCTGCTACCATTTTACTACTAAAATCTAGCTATTAAAACGTAAGAGTTTTAAAGTGTAATTAAATAATATAACAAAAATGTCAGAATCAATTTAAAACAGTTAAATTTATTGCCTATGTATTTTATAATAACTGTATATTTTTCAACGGTTTTATTTTATTTCTTTAAAGAAGAACTAACAACTGATCAAAAAAGTGCTGAACTTGTAATACATTAATATCACTATTCCTAGCTTTCCTAACATAACCTTGATAAGTGAAATTGTACTCGTAGCTATTAATCTCCAATTTCAGATATATTTTTTCTATTATGCTAAAATCCTAAGCTTGGTAACGCGATATCTTATTGACGATATTTTCTAGTTTAGCCATAGTTAAATTACTCAATTCATTAATTTCAAATAGTATCAATGCATCTAGATTCTAAAGCAACAATTAATATTTAAAACTAATATTAGTCGAAGTCCAGTTTTCTAAATGAACCTGCTAGGAAATCTTCGTTGGTGTCGGATGCTGGTCTTCTATTTTCATTTGAGACCATTTTACTAGCTTCTATCAGCAACTGTTTGGTTCTAGTACTCCTTATTTCCTTTTCGTATTGACCTGTTAGGAAATACAATTATTAATCAGGGTAATTAAAATAGTATGATGGAAAAATACGTTATATTTTATTGATTTGGCTAGCGAAACAAATGACAAAGGACAAATACAGTTCACATTGTGAGAACCGGTTCTCGTTGCCCATGAAGCTCTGCAATGCCTACGGGACTTTTCGTAAATCTCGTTTAAAGAGGTGAGGAGAGGAATACCGTGGACAAGACAATCCAAATCGTAATTAATTGTTTTTTATAGAAATGTTTTATTGGAACGAAGTTCCTTATCGCGCGTTATCGAAAGGAAGAAGAAGTTTATACGACACTTTTTCAGTTTTAGATGATTATCGCTAGATGGCGCTGTGATTAAAATCTTTTAAAACAATTACTTATTTTGTTTTATTTGATTAATGCTAGATAGAGAGAGAGAGAGAGACAGACGTTTTAAACTAACTAATTATTATAACTTAAAAAAAAAAAAATATTACAATTCCATCACTAATTAATCGAAAGGAACTTCGTTCCATCCGGGTGTCCCTTGACACCTCTCAAGTTTTTTGTTTTTTCTGGTGTTATTTTTATATATTACACATATAAACCTTCCACCATTTTTATTGCTTAATACGTGAACGTTTAAAATATCTTAAGAAACATAATATATTATATAGGGACAGACCGCGGAAGCGACTTTGTAATGAAACAAATACGATTAGATGTGGTTACGACTTTGTTTGACGCACAACTTTAATGTCCTTTTTAAGTACCCACAGTTTTTCTTAAAACAAAACAGGAATTCGACACGATTGCATGTAAAAAAGCTAATTGGTTTTCTTGAATTCATACGTCTAATTTATTCTTCTCGGGTTAACGATCGAGGGTTTTTGTTTAGATAATCAACGGTTAACGAAGACACGTTTTATTTTTTTATACCTAAACACAAAACGTAATTTGAAGTTTTTGTTTAACTGACATTAGTTTTATGGTTGCACGTCTGAGCTTTAATATGCGTGATGTTATGTACTTCTTTGTAATAACAATTATGTCGAAATTTTGGTATGTTTTGGTTCTGGAATTAAGCGTAAAAATAGTTCATTGTGCCATAAAACTATCCGGTGATGGGGGATACAAATCGTACGAAATTGTGTCGAGGTACACATGACAAGATAGCTCTGTGGCTACTCGCAGACACCACAATAGTATTGACAATATTTCAAAATATCCAATACGACCATATGCAAATGTAACCACTAAAAATCGCACGTGAAGCGTAAGCTCATTTACCTATGAACATCGTGATCATCAGCAAAAAAAATAAAAAAACACCTTGAACACGATTCGAATGACAAATTATAGGTTATTAGTCAAACTATAGACGTTATATACGTTCAAAAAAAAACATAACTAATATTTTTTATTGAAATACGCTTTTTCATATCATTTGGACCTATATGCGAAGTGGTGTGTGGGTGTTTGGCAACAGACCCAATGCAAAGGCTCATGGACAACAGTAACTGTAACATTTGATGGGCCTTAAGCTCCTTTGTGTATCTAGCAATAATAACTTTGTACATTTAGTTAAAAAGACTTACTTCTAAATTCTGAAAGGGAAGGCTCTTCGCCACCATAGTCTTTGGGTAGGTACTTCTTGGGAACGCATTTATGTAGTTCTTCTAGACTATCGTGGACGTATAGCCGGTCCATCAGCTTGGGGTTGAAGAACTGCCTCATGAATGTAACTAAATGTTGGAAGACTCCTGTCGCGTTGACGACGTGGATAGCGCTTATTCTGTGACCCATTCCCTCCTGTAACAAACAAGTAATATTAAAAAAAGCTTCCATAGCTCAGTCTTTTTCAGTTGCTGAATTTTACTCAGAGGCGGTGTGATGTCTTACTGTATAACGTGTCGTGCCATTTCGCATTTTTTTAGGCAGTTTGTATTCGCTGGCCTTTCATCCTCATATGGGGTATGTGGGAGTTAAACCGAACTAAAACCTCCTACCACTCACACTGAACGACCGAACTTCGGCTGAGAACAGAACCCAGCATGACATTGGGCGGAGTGACGAGTCACGTTGCACGCCAAGGCTCTTTCGGCTCTCCCTATCACCTCCTACTTCGTTCTAGTCTAATCCGAGGTTCAGACGTTGTAAGAGAAAGAGGTTATAATGCAGTTCAAATCCCGCATTTTAATTTGAGTTGGATGAAAGTGCGATAACACGATAACCGGCCGGCTTGTACCTCTAAATCCAAATGTGAAAAAGATTTATGTGCAATTTTTCACAACACCACTGGCTAAAAACGGTGAAGGAAAACATCGTGAGGAAACCTGCATGTTTGGAAAAGGATTCTAAAAATCCTTTGAAGATATGTGAAGTCCCCGATCCGCACTGGGCAAGCGTGGTGGACTATGCCTAATCTCTCTTCTAAGGAGACCTGAGCCCAACAGTGGGCAGTAATGGGTTGGTAAAGTTGCAATAACGCTCCATCATTTAGAACGGGATTTAACATATACTTAAATAAAATGACTTAAAAGAATATTACGACGCATGTGATGTAAAAAAAATTCTTACTTCACAAAAGACCATTAAACAAGACAATTACTAAACATTAAATAAAACATTAACTCAACTCAAATAGACAATAAGGTACTATAAAAAACTACTAGGTACTTCCAACTTTTTGAATAAATTGTCTTTGATAAAACGTCAATTACAATTCTAGTTTTTAGTATACAAAGAAATATATGAGTAGTTCTTTATCCATTGAGTCGAAATTGAATTGAACCACTTTTTAGAACAAAGACGTATCAATACTTCACACACCCCTTACGGAGTGGTAGCCACGAACCGGTAAGCGCAACGTCGGTAGACCTCCCACAAGATGGACCGACGACCTGGGGCTGCCATCACCCTCCCGACAGGGAGGTGCGACCCCGCTCCCCTTACGGGAGCTGTTCCCCCTTTTGGGGACCCCCCACGTATCGGTGGGGGTGTTTATTTTTTAATTTTTAATTTTTGTAAGCCCCCTTATGGGGCTTCTATTCCCCCCTCAGGGGTATGGGTCGCCCAAGCCTGGCTTGGGGACCTCTTCTTTGAGGTCTGGGGTCGCGGAACGGAGCCACGGACTTGTCCGGGACTCCGCCCCGCGTCTCCGGGTCCCACTCCCCCTCAGGGAGCATATTAATCTCCTACGAGATTAATGCCACCTCTCCTAACGGAGGGTGGCAAAGTTACAACCCTTTTTGTCCCCTTACGGGACTCAAAACCCCCTTCAGGGGATGGGACTCCAAACTGGAGGTCCCTCAGTACTGCGGACTCTTGTCCGCGGTCCCGTTTCCCCTTCAGGGAGCGGCCGACCTCAGTGCGGGCCCTTCCCTCTCCACGTTTCGTGGTGTTGTCGTGGGAGGGAGGGGCCGGCGGGGGCTGGACGGGGCCTCAAACCTTTTATTTATTTTATTTTTCATTTTGTTTTCTTTTTGCACTGATTTGTTACTTTTTTTTTTTCTGTTTCGAATCCATGTTTACTTTGATTTAATCTTTTAATTTTCCATAGTTTTTGTATAGTCCATATTTATTTTGTTTTGTAATTATAAAATTTATCGTATTAGTTTTAGTTTCTGTTATTTTTAGTTTTGTTACAGTCTATATTCCAATAGTTTAGGTTAATTGTAAATAAATATTGTAAATAAAGGGTTATCCCACCCCTTAAAAGGGAAAAAAACCTAAAGTTTTAGGTTTATTTGGGACCAAATTGTTGATTAATCGATCATTATGTTGTTCTTCACTTCTTCATAAGAAGACCGCCCAGAATGGGCTGGATTTCGGCCGGAGCTGGCGGAGACTCAACGAAAAGTCAAACCAACCAAGAACCAGTCCATGGGAACACCCCAGAAAGGGGAAAACTCAACGCCACATCACTACCTTCACCTCCGCCCAGAGTGGCGGAGAGAATGAGCCCGGGCAGCGGGGTTGCACCAAGGCCCGTCCGTGTCCCCCTGACGGGGGACACGAAGACCCCCATGGCTGGCTGGCCGACGACCTGGTCAAGATCGCGGGAGGACATTGAATGCAGATCGGGCAGGACCGACCGTTGTGTCGAAGTTTTAAGGAGGCCTATGTCCAGCAGTGGACATCTATAGGCTGATGATGATGATGATGACACTCTTATATCAATGTATTATCTTTAACACTAAAACACTTCCCTATTATTAGGAAAAGTCAGATTATCTGATCTCCCGGATCTACTAATATAAAAATTTTGTAATTAATAACTATGCATCGTATTTTTTATTAATTAATCACGGATTGTAAAATATTTCCTGTTCGTCTTGAACTTGAATTTTACCCTTCAACTCTAGTTTGACTTGAAGAAGGTCGTATGGAAAATATTAAACTAATTCTGTTGATATTTTAAAATATTTGAACCGAAAGGTTTTTGTAATATTATTTGAAACGTAATTGAATTTTTTGTGATAAATTTCAATAATTTAATTACCATTTAAAGTTGTTAGTAATATCGTTAATAAGAAGTTAATTTGTCTGTAATACACAAAAACATAATTAGGTAAAACTGAATAGATTTTCAATGAGTTCATGGTTTTTACCATAAATATTTTTACGCTATTTTGTCGCACATAGTAGCTTTCATCAATTTTATGCTCTACACATACCACTATAAGGCTCAAATCAAAACTCTTTAGTACAAAATTATTGACACTTCGAAGTAGCGTTTCATTTTAAGTCCTATTTGGTGGGCATTAAGCATAAATTAAATTGTTTAAAATTTACGTCCACGTGATTACGAGATTAGTGATAGATATTGTTTGACAACAAATTATCACCATTAGAAAAAAAAAAATGGATAAACAACCCGTTTTATTTCAATGTTGATGACGCATTTTATGATGCATTAAAAGGTCGTATGTGTTATTGAGACTAAAATGTGTTAATTTGTTGCGAAAATTGTTAAAGCTATAAATAATATTTCGATATAAAAGGTCAAAATAGAATTCATTTAAATATGACAATTTTAATCGAATGCTGATAATAAATTTTGATTATCATATTATCTGTTTTATCCTTTTTAAATAAAACCCGACAGATATGACAATAGTGGTATACCAATGATCATTATCATTTTATTGTATTACTGACTGCAAATTTTACATTTTATATTATACTGCAAATTCTTTTGCATCTCAAGGACAAGATTAAGTAAGTTGTTTTGATGTAAAATATATTTTAATTTACGATGTAATATAAAATCCCCTTAAATTATCAGTGCTTCTTTGCTATACTACGAACCTTTTATGCAACGAACATGTCTTTAATTTCCCTAAATCTTTTGAAAAAACCTTAATTTTAAAGATAAGGACAGACAAGCGGCAAGCGACTTTGAAAGTTCACGGTAGTAAAACATTAGGAAATAACCTCTTAATTGTTAATAAAATCAAGATTAAGTAATTAATTTTATTGGAACGAAGTTCCTTATCGCGTGTTGTGAAAGGGGGCTAGACGGAAAAAAATCTTACGAAAAGTTGTCACGACACCTTTTGGAACGAAGTTCCTTATCGCACGTTGTGAAAGGGGGCTAGACGGAAAAATTCTTACGAAAAGTTGTCACGACACTTTTTTGTTTTAGATGATTATCGCTAGATGGTGCTGTGATCGAAATCTTTTAAAACACGTTCCTTATCGCACGTAAAAAAAATTAGGAAAAAAAAATTATAAGATATCTTTTAATCGAAAGGAACTTCGTTCCATCCGGGTGGCCCTTGACACCTCTCAAGTTTTATTAAACTAATTAAGATTATTTTATCGACTTACATGGAATATTTGAGCGGTTTTCTGTAGAATAAGCGGATTCAAACGCAGCAAATGACTGAAACTTGAGTGTTTCATATCCAATATCCATACATCGGTAAGGAAATAGTCGCATTTCAGTCGAACATCAGACAACTGTAAGAAAAAGATGCATCAGAACATATAAAAAAAAAATATAAATTTGACGTCTTTCATTTGTTTCATTGTAACTTTGAGAAAAAAAAAAAACAATAATGGAAAATTAAAAATCTACATTTTTACATCAAAGACTCACTTCATTATGTAAAATTATACTTTTAATTAACATCTCCTCAATTTTCGCTTTGTTTCACACATTTATTTTATAAAATTTAGTGACTTGATAGTTCTTGCAAATTTACTTCAATATTTCATTCATTCAATCAGTAGAGATGAAGTAAAGAACTATAGTTAAAATCATTTTTCTTTCGCTATACCTTATCCCATTTAGCATCGGCGCAATATTATGTCTTGTCTCTCCACCCCTTTCTATCTTTATATACATCATCTGTCACACCACAAACCAACATATCATCCTTCACACAATCATACCATCTTTTCTGCTGCTTTCCTCTCCTCTTACATCCTTACTTTAGTTTAAATTAAATACTGACCATGAATGTATTTCTAAATACAGTTTCACAAGAGAATTTGCTTGGATCAGCGTCGTTGAGTGCAAACACTGAAATTCTGCTTCCTTTGTACATCCTAGGTATGGAAATTTGAGTGCTGCAACAAAATTAAAAATAAATATTTTTGAAAATTTAAAAAATGAAAGAAAATATTTGAGTAGACCTTCATGTTCTTAAAGCTTTAGTAAAAAGTCTTTAAATCATTTTATGTGAAAAAAACAAAAGTGCCATCTCAATTTTTTTTTCTACATTGTTTATTATTTTTAAGGCCTCAATAATTATACGTACCTTGTATAACAATTAAACTTTGTTTTTTTTTATACATTGAAAACTTGAACAACATACAATTGTAGTAATAATTATGTAACTAACCATAACACAGTCATAAATCATAATTATATGACTTTGTGTTGTTTTTAAACCACGATATTATCCATTATAATATTTAATGGCTTGAGAATAATAGACAAAATAGTTAAATCTAAACTAAGGGCACATTATGTAACAGGAGGACGGAACTTGTCATAATTGTGCCATAACTTATTACGCCAATCTATATTTAAGGCTCACGAGAAGACTGGATACTGCGGGTCGATTTAAGAGCAAACAAATCTGTCTACCCTCTTTCTTGTTCGCTTTTGGGTGGTACCACTGGAACTCGAACTCACATCACGACACACCACACTCACTGTAGAAAGAGGGTAGGCAGATTTGTTTGCTCTTAAATCGACCCGCAGTATCCAGTCTTCTCGTGACCATGACGTTTACAAGAACGTTGAAATATCGAGACAACTCAATTAATTAAATATCGCGGTAAGAACCCGTTGAAAATGCATGAAAGTATTATAGAAAACCGTGAGTGTCTGAATAAGTTTACTAAATATTTGTTTATTTTTTTTGTTTAAATCACAATCTCCAGCTTAATTATTCTAGAATCTAAAGTACTATGTATTTCAAATTAACAATTAAGAGAAATAATTGCTACTCCAGACATCTATACAATTTTTTTTCCTAGTCCTTATGTAGAACTTAATTTACATACTACGATTGTATTTAAATCGTAAAATTTGAACCATTATATTTGAGATAAAAACTAGTGACGTCAATTTTAGGATTTAACAACCGGTTTCAATACATTTGATTAACGTTCTAAATTATATTGTGAGAAAAAATTAAGTTGTTTCAAAGCTCGTTTTTTGGACGTAATGTAATGTTTTTTTTTCATGCTCTACATAAAAAGCAGAAAGAAGATTACGATAACTAATCGGTGTAATTTTTTAAAAGTTACTTGATATTATTTTCCTTAAAAGAACAATATGAAAATCTCATAAACGGTCACACCGAACTATTAAGTATTTGTCGACAACTGGAATTCACTTATACAAACTCCCTCTTATAAAAGTACTATTTCTACTCTTGTTATACAAATTATTATCATTCCATATTAATACATGAATTAACACATTAATATTGAATTCCTACCGGTAAAAACGAGTAAATATGTGCCTGAGTAAACATGTCTCTCTATAAACGAGGTTTAAGAAAAGTCCTGTATCGGTAGGCGATAGATAACAGCCCCTCATTGCCCTGGCATTGCCGAGGTTGACGGTGACCGGTTACCATCAGGTGGGCCGTAGGCTCGCTTATCTATCACTAACTTAAAAAAAAAATCTAAAATCATCTTCTATTTTAGACCAAAAGAAAACTAATTTAATAAGTAGGTCGTTAATTCCGTATAAATTATTCATAAATTAAAGTTAATGTTTTTGCTTACAATATTTAGTCATAAATACTTACTAAAATGACCACAAGTCGCTTGAATCCGAAAGAATTTTTTCTCTGTTCTGTATTAATTCAGGAGCCAAAGCGCGGTATTTGTAGAAACTATCGATTTTTCGTTTAGCCTTCTCGATCGAGCCTTTTGTGATGATCAACATCCTTTCAACGTAGTCGCGATCTGCGAGATAAAAGTAAGTTAAATAAAAGTGAACATGATTTTAAAACTAGTTAATATAAAATGGCGGCCCCTCAATGCTTGCGAAAGCTTATGAGCGACGGTAGTTACTTCTGGGCAATAGAAAGAAAGAAGAAAGAAAGAAAGAAAGTAAACTTTATTCGACACACAAATAGATTTATCTACGATGCAATTTAAACAACAAAAAAAAATCGATGCATGTTATGCTAGGCTACAGTTATGGAAATGTAAAAAAGTACAAATATGTAAATTCAGTTACAATAGGCCAATTATTTTGCATATATACGCGAGTTTTATCCATTTATTTGTGACCGATCGAGACATCAATTAAAGCTCATCACGTTGTAATTGAACATGTTTGGATTTGTTTGGATTGACTTGGATTGAACTATACATTGTTTAAATGAAATTGATGGAATGGAAACAGTGTTATTTAACATTTAATAAATACTTCTTTCATGTGAGAGTAAATGACACACATAAGATAAATGGAAATATAAAATCTTGTACTAATTAATGTGTTGACGATTGCAACACTACTAATCGCACTTTCTATCATAACAGTTTTTACTTGTCTATAAAGTTCTAATGAAACTGGAATTAATATAGTAATATATTTTCGTTAAACTAAATGCGACATTTAAAGAAAATTTTCACCGTTTGTTTCATTCCATTATTTAAATATACTTAACTATTGTTTACAGTTTAAAACATTTGCCAAAGGTTAACCGTGTCATCACTTCGATTACCTTGTAATTCAACAAGAATACTAATATTGCAAATCGTTGAATGAGGCAATGTTAAGAGCGTATTCACTAGCTTGTAGGTCAAACTTGTGTTTCTGAATTGAACCAAAGTTGAATTGAAACTTGTTAACCTTCAATAACCAATCACTAGTAACGACCAAAAGTCACCGTCTACTGTGTATTCCTTGGCTCAAGTCTCCTCAGTAGAAGGAACATGCATAGTCCACTTCGCAATGCTGCAAAGGATTTTTAGAATCCTTTTTCAATATACAGGTTTCCTCGCGATGTTTTCCTTACCGAAACAGTGCTGATAAATTGCACTTTAAATTTTTTCAAATTGGTTTAGTGGTACAATCCGACCATATAAGCAGTGGCGTGCATGCAAATTTAAGTCAGGGTATGCAGAAATATAAATTTGAGTAATTTTCCACATATTTATGTCCTATAATCAATTTAATTTAACTTTTACGCTAAATGTGTGCCAATAAAAGTAGTGAAAAGTGTATTTTAATTAAATTTACAACGTTTAATCGTTTTTTGTTTAAATTTTTAAGCAAATTTGAAATGATACGGTATGCAGTGCGTATTTGCTTGAATGAACTGCACGCCGCTACATATAAGTGCTTAAACTACCAAGAAGATCAAAAATGTACGGATCAAATACCAACCTATTCCAGCTTCTACTAGATGTGGTTGCTTTTCAAACCAGTCTATGATGGTTTCAATGTCTTCTTGCAGTCTTGCATCTTTGATGCCCAATTCTCTTTTGATCTCTTCTTTGTCATCTTCAGTGCAGATGAATAATGGGTGCTGTTCTTCTATGGACGGCATCTGTAAATAAAGTATGGTTGTAAAATTCTGATTAATTAACTTGCTAGAAGATCGGCTACTAAGATAAATATTAATATACTCGTGGATAAGTTAGAAACCGGATTCGAATTTCGAATGAATTAAATTATTATTGATAGTTTTGGGCATAAGAAATTACCAAGAGTTCAATATAATAATGTATATAGAAAATTGGATCGTGTTGTGCCAAATAATAACCAAGCCACGACTTGGCCAAAATTTAGTTATATATTATATATCCAACGTAAAATCACATCTATCATCATGTCAATAAGTTTGATTTCAATCTGACATGTAGAAGCAAAGTTATCAAAAAACTAAGGATGTCTTATGAATATATCAAACTTAAAAATTAAATATCTCGGAAACAGGTCGATGTGGATTAGTATGATTTGGCACAACACGATCCAATTGGTCAAAATTTTAAAAGTTGTGAAAGTGCATAAAGCAATCAATCCACTGGTGAGTCAACAGATTTTCTTCCCAATAGATTAATATGTAGAATTCAAGTTGCAATTATGTCATTCCGTGTTTCCGCTTATGTTACAGGTACATCAAACAAAAACAAGGGCAAGTACATACAATAAAATCACCTTGTGCTTAAAAACTAACTCTGATAAACATTTAGAGTGCACTTATACCACGGAATTACCTGCCAAAAATAGAGGCTATGTATATACCACCCTTTTGACAAGTACACTTGCGCTAGGGTCAATAAATATACTTATATATACTTATATACTTATTATAATATGTAGTATGTGTATGTTGATGTATGTAAGAGGAGATAAAGACTCATGAAGAGATGGCTAGATGGTCTTCTCATCTTTGATTCAAAAATTCCTAAATCCTTAAATATTTTTTCTAGAGAAGCAAAGAGGCGTAAAAATTTGTGGCGAGAACCGAAACTTATATCAGAATAGGAATAATTGGAGATAAAATAGATTGCACTGTTGAATTGGATAAGGTAAATTAAAAATATGATCATATCTAAACATTAAAGGCAAGCAAATTTTCATTCAAAAATGTTGTAACTCGTCAACTAGTTGTATTTGCCAATCATATCCGTTATTACAGTCTAAGAACAAGTTATCTCACAACCAAGAGGTCTGAGAACTAGTAATTTCGCTCCGACATTACCTTCCAGACTTAACTAAAAGTTTTTAGGACGTACGTGAGCAAACGCAGTTAAAGCCGACGAATTAGTCGCGACAGGTCAATGTGCTCATTACAAGCTAAATGTACCTTAGTAACGTTTAACTTGAAATATTATATCTTTTGACGGTTTCTTTTTAAATATAATCGTTTAAAGTTCAAAAGTTTAATGATGTTGAGACTGACACTTTAATTATATGGAACACAATATTAATATAACAAAAACTTGAAATAGTGTATAGTTAAAAATATGTATCCATTGTAAATATAATATAAATATATCCAAGTAAAAATTATGCGTTATAATAACAAATTATTTAAATTAATAAAATCATGAATTAAAATAAACATTGGAAATCGTAATTTACATTTGGTTAACTAATTTAAATATAATTTAAATAACTCACTGTTTTTATTATTTAATTCAGTTGATAACTTTACACACAATTTCCCTAACCGATAAGATCTTAAAAAGGTCAAAAAGTGTCAAATTAATATGTGATGAATCCTCTCAAAATAACATATAAACAGGAAAACACTTAAAGACGCGTCCAATTTAAATGCAAATGCACTAAATCCTTCACCTTGGATCGAAAAAAAAAAGATTTACTGAGTAATAAATACTTTATAAATCGAAATAGTTCCGGTTGACCCCTAATATTCGTAACTGATAAGCGAGGTCGAAATGTATTTTTATAATATCAGAAACAAATAGTCGAGAAAATTCTATGAAGGCTGAACTAATAAAAAAAAAACACAGTGGTTGTTTAAGATGAAGTTCGTAAAATATTACATTGATTAAAATTTACTGAGTAATAAATAATCTATAAATCGAAATAGTTCTGGTTGACTCCTGGAATTCGTAACTGAAAAACGAGGTCGAAATGTATTTAAAGTATTTATAATATCAGAAACAATTAGTCGAGAAAATTCTATGAAAGTTCAAAAAAAAAAAAAACACAAAGAGTGATTGTCAAAGATGTGTCGAAAAATATTTCAAGAATTTTTAAAATATCGGAAACAACTAGTTTTAAAATTCTACGAAGACTCAAATAAAATGGAGAAAATTCTAAGAAAGTTCAAAGTATAGAAATATGTTAAATCGATAGCAGTTGTTATGCAGCTTAAACTATATTAAACAGCTTAGGCTACAGTTACTGAATATGCAGCTTAAGCTGTAGTTAGTTACAATAGTTGCGATCGGTGTAGCTTAAATTAAAGTTTTCAAAGCCGGAATAAACGTTTTTGATTATATAAAAGAGGTAATTAAATTTTAAAAAGGTTATAAATAGAATATAATATTTGACATGGAGTTTTAAATACAATTGCTAATTAATTTTATAAAATGAAGATTCACTTTACAAAAAATAATATTTTGTTCAAATAAATGTTTTTACACTTCTTCAAGTAAGAAAAATAAGTTAGTTTTTTGTGCACCATACAAAATTATACTATGGACAATATCACAAAGGATGTAGGATATTTATCAATCAAAATTAAACTTCAATTTTCAATTAACTCCATTTCTCGCTCCATCATAGTTTTAATCCACTTTTATTGTAAAGAATTTTATTTACGCTACAAATTTTATACATTCGTTTACCAAAATTTCACATCTATTAATTCTGCACCTATGTTTCTACACACAACAACCTTTTTCGTAACTAAATATTCTTGCTTCATTTTATTTAACTAGGTACACTGAGAAATAAAAATAATATACATTTTTAAACTACCATAACCTAAGCTGGAATATCTAACCAATTAAAAGTAACTTTGATACAAAAACAAATGGAAGGTAAACAACTTTAAAACGGTGAACGGTCACCATAATATAATTAAAATGCATAGTTTTAGTACCAGTTAAATAATTCAAAGAATTTGACTGCAATTACAAATACATAGTAACGAATGAGTATTCGAATTATCGAATTCGAATCTCGATACAAATTTTCAAATCGATACAAAATTGAGATAAGTACTCGTATATATTATGTACAAAGATGTTTTATAAATTTGATTGTTGAATTTGCGCGATAGTCACTGATCCTTACTTTTGTGTGGGTTCCGGATTCAATTCTATACAAAATATATTATCAGATAAGATTATACTCGATGTACGCCTTCTACTTTTTCTTACTAACTTTTTTCTAACATTTATTTATTTATGCATGAAGTATCAGCAGCTTACAAATTGCCGAATGTTGTTCATATACCTACATTGAATAAGTTTTTACAATAACTTTTAGAACACAACCCAAATGCATTTTTTATTAAATTCTTAAGTTTATAAATTGGTAAATATGATGTATACTAATTTAATACAAAGTAACTGTAATTTATACAGTAAAACGAAGAATTAAAAAACAAGTTTAAATATTTATTTTGGCTCTTTCTTCTAAACATCTTTGTGAATGTATGCTTTATAAATCAAAAATAATGAAAAAGATTTAATCTCAATAAAAAATTCAGTGTTATTCTCAAAAACAAAGTATAACTGTCCATTTTTTGTAAGATTTTATCTTATTGAGATATTTTTCATGACAATGCTTGGGAATAAATTTAATAACATTTGTTAAGTTTTTGCTATTCAGAACAAAATGAGAATGTTTTTAAATTTTATATGCTAATTAGTGTTATGTAGTAATTAATTTTTTTACTCTAATGTCAAAAATAAATAAATTAAGAAGTCGAAATAAACTGTAAATTGCAAATTTATCACTTTCAAAATACGACCTCATAATAATATTTGTTCGAGTGCACCGAAAGGTCAATTCTGCATCTTGTTTAAAATATACTAATTCATAATTATCTCCAAGGTTCAATAGAATACAGAAACAGATTAAGTTAAAGATAATCGTTTACAGTAATAAATATAATGATATCGTGCATCCATATACGACCTTGTGTTTCTTTTGAAAGAGTTCTAAGAGATTGTATCTGATGGTGTACGTTTATGGTTTAGGTAATTGGTATAATAATTGAATGTATGTAAATCTTTATGCTTATTTATATTTTAGATCATTATACTTTAGACACAAATTATACATAAAATTTATTCAGGTTTTACTTTACAATTGGGACTTTTTGCAATGAATGCAATGCGCTTTAAATGTTTTTGATTCAAATTACTATCGATGTTTTCAATATTTTATCAACTATCATTCAAAACTATAGACTGGCAATTTTATTATATTAATTCACTATTTTTAATTAGATTTGAAAAAAAATGAATATTTAACATAAATTATTCAGAAATAAACTTTTGAAAAACATCCAATTAAATTATTAAATTATAAATTAAATTATTGCTGAAAGCGAGTCTTCAATATATATTTTTGTGAAACTGATTTCAATTGTTCTTTTATTCATTTCTTCATATTTTATTTTCTTTTATGTGTATTCTATGTAGAGCTCCACTAAACATATGAGTTTATATGTTTTCTAAAAAAGAATTGACTGTATTGTTCATGTTTATAATATTATTAAATCAACTCCAGTTAAATACACAGAGTTGCCGTTGTAATAATGCTACGGAAATCAAAAGATTTTTCCTGAAGTGGAAAGTAATATAAATTGAAAGCTTTTTTTCCTTGTCGTTTAAAATTTACGTCTTCTATTGTTTTTTTCATAATTATTTTTAATACAGAAAATGTTGTTTTAAGTTTCTATTTTTTACATACATTAATAAAACGGTTTGCTTAGAAGTCAAATTATATTTGAGTTTAAGTTTGCTCAACACTAAACTGATGAAATTAATTTATTTTGAAAACCTTTTTTGTTCAGTTTCACACATTTAGAATTAAATTAAGTTTTCGCTGTGTTTATTTTCTTTTATATTAGTATAAATAGTATTTAAGTTAGAAAAAAAACTGAAAATATATCTTCTAAAGTTATTACTCACCTTGACTTTAAGATATAATTTAATAAATAAAATTCACTTTAATTAACACGTCTGTTAGACAAGGCACTCCGTAAGGTTTTGATCAATTTTCATCTCGTATCAGTGATATTGTATACGTTTCGACTGGTTAGATATATGACCTCTATTATATTTTTCTGACAGTTACGCACAGCTTTTAATGGGAAGGCGTGGCTTTTGAAATTGCCTGAGCTTTTCAAAAAACCTGTTCCTTGACGTAATGTTTGTTGAAGATGCGTCAGGAGGATATTATTTTTGAAAAACAAATTTTGAGGTCATTATCAGTGTAACTGTATTATAATTTGATTTTTGATTAAAGAGATGTACTGGAAAATTTGTATAAGTTTTTGTTTGAAAATTTCAAATTAAAATAAAATGAAAAACGTTTTTTTTTCTGTTGCGATAAAGAAAAATTACAATATGTTAATTTATGCGAGGCACGACCATTGACATGACATTTCTTTCAGTGTCTGTTTCATGTGAAATGCTTCTATTAAGGATGGAGGTTTGTAGTCGATTTAATGATAAACTTATTATCAACAGAATAATAATATTTTAAGCAGATTCAAAAATTAATAATATTTTATTATTTTTTGTATAAGCTACTTGAGCATATTATTATCTACATGTGTGTGTATGACTTTTGATTTGTATAAAAACATAATATTGTAGTAATATTCAACCGTCATTATAATAGCTGCTTATGAGCATTGCTAATATAAAAAAATCTGTAAAATTAAATTAGGCTTTTTTTGATAGTAATTAATTTTTACGTTTAAGAGCCTCAGTTTTGGGAAAGGTTTCATTATTCGATCCCTATTATTAGTACCTTTTTAATTTTGGGATTTTTATTTTTTTTAAATCGTTTAAGAGACCCATGTTAAATGGATAAATCAATTTTAAAAATTGGTGATGAAATGATTTCGAAATGATGATAATAAAAGTTTGAACGATATCATTATTATCGTAGCAATACATATTATTACACGGCGCGTATTGCGAGGAGGTTCCTCTCTCTTGAGCCCTGACCACTGATGGCTTGGGTCTTAGACCTCGTCTTCAGTGGCCCTCTGTTTTTTATATTGTATTTTTAAATTTTATTGGAACGAAGTTTCTTATCGCGCGTTGTGAAAGGGGGCTAGACGGAAAAAAATCTTACGAAAAGTTGTCACTACACTTTTTTTGTTTTAGATGATTATCGCTAGTTGGCGCTGTGATCAAAATCTTTTAAAACAAGTTCTTTATCGCGCGTTACGTTAGGAAAAAAAACATAAGATATGTTTTAATCAAAAGGAACTTCGTTCTATGCGAGTGTTAAATGTTTTTTAAAAATAGAATGTACAAGATAAGTGCATAAATGAATATATATGTGGAATATTATAGGAGGTTTTATTTTAAATTTGCTTTGTAGTTTATGAATGTCAAACATGACAGTTTCAGAAAAGACGTGTATAAAGATGGTTGTAAATAATGATTAAAGATTAAAATTAATTAAACGAAGAGTTTTCAATTCCTACATATTATTATAAGTACATATTATTATATACAAATAAAACAAATTCGCTTTCCGCTGTTTGTACATATACGTATGCTGTAATTTTTTAAATCAACGCAACGGATGCTGTTTTTTTTTGTAAATAGAGCATTTCAATAGGAGAGAAGGAGATTACCATAGTTTTTAATGTGACTTCATATATAAACATATTTTTCTGCGCTTACATCGCAAATCTACACAATAATATATATTTTTCAATAACTAAATATATTTCTTGCAACTTTATGTTATAATTTATACGAGAGACAACAAGATAACGTTTTAACTCTTAAAATTATGTAAAATCACCTTTAACATAAATTAATCACAAGTTAATAGGAAGGACAAAAACCGCGTAAATGAAAAATAAAATGTATTATTGATGATTCTTGGAAAAAATCGACATCATCTAAAATTTAAATTTTTTGTATCACATTTTATTTTATTTTGTTAAATAATAAGGATTTCATTATTTCTTAGAAAATTATATTTATATAAGTGAAGTAATAACACATTAAAATAATTTAATTATAAAATAAGATATATAGTTGCTGAAAAATAGAACGCAAAAGAATGACCAAATACCTATCTTAATTTAAAAATTATACTTTTTGCTGTCTTAAAATACATATTCAATTTTAAAACATTCTTTTGTTATATTTTTTTATATTTATAAGTTTATTGTTTGTAGTATAATATGACATAATAATTATTTCAAGAATATAATCAAAACGTTTAAGAGTTTTTTCTAGATGAAACTTCCAGATTATTATTAAATAAATTTACATATAAAAAGGTTAATAGGAATTATAATTATTATCCATTTAGTTTTTTTTATTTTACTTATTTTTTGTATTTTATTTATTACATTTCTTTAAACACTCGCGGTTATCTAAATCACTTACACTATTACTAAACGGGTTCTTACCACGATTATTTTTAATTGAGAGGTCCCGATATTTCAGCACTGTTTCAAGCGCCATGATCACGGGAAGACTGAAGAACTGCGGGTAGGTCATTTAAGAGCAGACAAATCAACAAATTTATTTATCTTCTTCTTCTTATATATAAAAATGAATTGCTGTTCGTTAGTCTCGCTAAAACTCGAGAACGACTGAACCGATTTGGCTTATTTTAAACTTGAAATATTCGTAGAAGTCCAGGGAAGGTTTGAACGGTGAGAAAATTTCCTTATGTGACGCAGGCGAAGTTGCGCGGGCCAGCTAGTTACTTTATAATTATTGTTTTGTGTGTCAAACCTCAAACAAATTTCAAGAATAATGAATATTAGATAATATTTCAGATTAACGTACAATGCACTACGCTTGCCTCTGCTCTACATAAGCTGTTGCTCTCAAGATTTCCAATAAGATATACAAAAACCATATTTATAAAACGATAATTGGTCTGATTTTAATATAAGGATGAGAAGCCTGGATAATAACGCTGAAAGAAGAGAGCAGCCTCTTGGGCACTGAGAGAATAATCCTAAAGAAAATCTTTGGGCATAAGCATAGAGCTGATGGAACCTGGATCATCAAAAATACACACAACTAACATCATTGTAGAAATCAAAGCTTATAGACTCTGCTGACATGGCCACGTGGAAAGAATGGGTGGAGCGCTAAAAGAGCTTAGTAAAACAATGTCGCGTTACGTCGTGGTGGCAGATCTGTGTAAACTAGAACCACGCCTAGTGCTATCTGTCACAGGACCGAGTTTTTTTTCAGAAGCCAAGACTCGCTTTGAGTCGTTGAGCCAGTGAAGTAAGCAAGTATATCAGAATAACATACAGGTCACAATCACTATACCAAATTATTATTGTTTATTGAAAGCTTTTTTTTACATTTATTTAATTAAAAAATCCAAATAATAGAAGTTGAAAACAATACCTATCTATACTAAATTATTATACTAATATTATACCTTTTATTATAACTTTTTTGTTTGACTGTAATGAATAGGCTCATAAGCTACTAGACCCTGGATTAATCCCTATCCAAATTGAGCATTATACGTTATTAAGGGTATTAATGTAGAAGTAAAATACTTTTTCTTTTATTCCAATCGGGTCGGGGATTTCGTTGAGAAATTATCACGAGTATAAAACGAAATTAATACGCCCGCCGCTGACTGCTTCTAAAAAATATCGCGATAATATCGCAGGTGCTGTTTGAACTCCTTTGTGAGGCAAAGTTACACAGGTTGTCTAGCAATTTATAAATTGACAGTTACGTGCATTAGTCAAGCGCAGATTTTACGCTAGAGATCCCGCAATATGTCAAAATTGGTTTCGAAAGATCTTTGACACCCAATACCAAATGTCACTATTAACGGGGGCCTAATAAATTGAATTTGATAGACCTCCGTGCACACGCAAAGCCACGCAACATTATTGACAAAAACAAAAAATTGTACTTTGTTCAAAAATACCTTAAATAAAAAACTACTACTTAAATACCCTAAAAACTTTTCTTGTGGCCTTATGATACATTGTAGAAACCGTTACTTCAAAGTAAAAGTGCGAAAATTAATTAATACTCATTATATTTCCTTCAATTGTGTTTCTCCGCAAGATTCACTTCCTTTCAACTGTAAATGAAATATATGATAATGTTTTTAATAGTTCATAACAGGAAATAGCTGCAAAATAAAATCAAATATTCAATTCCTATGTTTAATGTTGTCATTTACATATTTTTGTGGAAACTTCTAGGTCATGGAAAGATAGTGTGCCTTACTATGTTATAGTGCTCATGGACATTATGCTAATATAATTTTTCATGCACATAAAAGACTAAACTATGATAGTTAGATATGTGCTCTCGCGGAATTTTTCTTATCTTACTAAGATCTACAAACCTGTGGTCATCATTTTATTCTATTGTTAATAGTTTTTGCAGCGAACGCAAAAATATGTTTTCTATTTTACACTTTGTGTTACAAATTCGTTGTTTTCATACGGATTCCTAAATTTTTTCAAAATAAATCTAATATATAAAATTGTCGTGTCACGGTGTTCGAACTTGAACTCCTCCGAAACGGCTCGACCGATTTTGATGAATTTTTTTGTGCTTATCCGGTACCTATGAGAATCGGCCAACATCTATTTTTCATCCCCTAAATGTTAGGGGTAGTCCACCCCTAATTTTTTTTTTCGGCGCAGACGAAGTTGCGCGAGTCAGCTAGTTATAAATAAAAACCTTCCATAAGAATCGCTTTATCTATTAAAAACCGCATCAAAATCCATTGCGTAGTTTTAAAGATCTAAGCATACATAGGGACAGACAGATGGCGGATAGCGACTTTGTTTTATAATATGTAGTGATGGTGAACGTAGAGGATTGTTTAGGATGATATCAAGCTTTTAAATACACAGGTTTATTGATGATATCGAAGGAGAATGTCGACTACCCTGTAAATCCTGTAATGTTACCAAAATACGGAATAAAAAAATGAATTAGGTAAAAACTCCGGCTATGGAATGAGCTCCCCTCCTCGGTATTCCCAGAGCGCTATGACTTGTCCTTCTTCGAACGAGGCTTGAGGAGGGTCCTTAAAGTTAGGTCGTAGGTAGCGACCCCTCAGTGTCCCCTGACATTGCAGAGGTTCATGAGCGACGGTAACCACTTCCTATGAGGTGGGCCGTTGGCTCGTCTGCCTACATGGCAATAAAAAAAAACTCTTTAACTTTATTGCTATTCCTTTTTTTCCTTATAAATTATTGTAACTGTAAAATTCGTATCTAATAATATTGATTACAAAAACAACTATAAAACCGTGTTTAGGCTGTTTATACAATTTCACAATACAGTGTGAAACCGTAATTGCGTTTTTTCTCATCGACATCAATAATTAACCGATTTTATTGTTCGAAATACTAGTTATTAAATGTTTATTATATTGAGATTACGTTTTGCGCATTATTATATACAATGTGTAATGGTTTATTATTTATGTAAATTGTATCTAAACGTTTCTAAGAAAAACTGAGTAGTCGATTCCGTCATCTTGTTTACAAAATTTTCCTTTCGAATGAAAAAAAAAATTGTAATGAAATGTATTATAATTTCAAAATTTTCAAGGTCTGTGCTGTCTCAAAAAAAGCAAATAGCTTAATTTGGTAAAAAAAACTAGGTATATTATCATCATCATCAGCCTATAGAAGTCCTCTGCTGGACATAAGCCTCCCCCAAACTTTGCCATAACGGCCGGTATATTATAAAAGTGTTTAAAGGACTATCAGTGTGCTCTTTTGGCCTCGACAATGGTTCGGACGCTGAAAGTGAGCAGTATATAGATAGTAGTTTTAAGTGCAATTCGACTCCCTCCTACCTAAAAAAAAACTTGAGAGGTGTCAAGGGACACCCGGATGGAACGAAGTTCCTTTCGACTAATTAGTGAGGGAATCGTAATAAAATGTTATTATTTTAAGTTATAATAATTAGTTCGTTTAAAACATCTGTCTCTCTCTTTCTATAAGAAAAAAAAAACGAATTATTATAACTTAAATAGAATATTTTGATCACAGCGCCATCTAGCATTAATCATATAAAACAAAATAAGGAATTGTTTTATAAGATTTTAACCACAGCGCCATTTAGCGATAATCGCCTAAAACAAAAAAAAAGTGTCGTGACAACTTTTTCATAAGAATTTCCGTCTAGCCCCCTTTCGATAACGCGCGATAAGGAACTACGTTCCAAAAGTATTCCAGTAATTTGTATATGGGATTTCCGAGTCCTAAAGTATTACATTGTATTTTACTATGCAAGCAAATGTAACTTCAGTTCTCATACAACGTCATTAAAAAAACCTACTCACGTGCTCTTAAAGTTCAAGTTTTGTAGATAAATTAAAGTAGTTTCTTCACATTACAAGCTTTTTATTAACTTGCATTGGATGTAGCTATGTAACTATGTACTAATGCACCTATGTAAATTCGTGTGGAATCTTGCGAGTTAAATTTGACAAACTTCCCGTTGTCTGATTGAGCTGACATTTTGCACGCAGATGTAAATCGCGTGACAATGCAATAATATGACAAAATGGCGCTGATCTGATGATGGATTCCGAAGGTGTTCATAAGAACTCCTGTACTAAATAAGATAAACCTTTTGTGCTTGGGCTCATTGTACTTGTCTTGGCTAGCACTCTACTGATAGGATATTAAAAGCTTGTATTTAAAGTTTTTTTTTAAATAAATTATTCACTTTGCATCAATATATTATTATATACAAATATTTAACACAAAATATTATAATTGGGAAGATTATACTTCGTGTAAAGTAGAAAAAAAATTAAATATAACCTTATTTCAAGTTTGTCTTTTCTATGGTTTTGATGAAAATATTCATTAATTACAAAATTATTAATTTAAATAATTACAGTTGTTACATTAAGACATTTTCCCACGAAATGGTTATTACAGCACCATGGCTTCCACATAAGATTTTTTCACATTATATAACTTTCAGGGGTGTGCGAATATCGTTCGAATCGAATCGAATCGAATATTAAAATTCGATTCGAAATTCGAACCTAATTCGAATCTACGAATTATTCGAAGTTCGACGAATATTCGAAAAATTTCGAATAATTCGAAAAGTTTCGAATATTCGTTGAATTTCGAATAGTATCGAATTTGAAGTTTCGGATCGAATATTCGTATTCGATTCGGAACGAATAATTCGTGAGTTCGAATTATTCGCACACCCCTAATAACTTTATTACCTAGTTATGATTATACTTTAACTAAAATCAAAATTCTACAAAACGTTAAAAATAAAGTTATGGAATATTTTATTATTTATTATTATTATTGTAGGAAATCAAACGCTGCCAGTGAAAAGAAAACTTCAGAACAAGAAAATTTAATAAAACAATAAAAACTTAGAGCAAAAATATGACGCAATCTGAATTATACAATATTCACACCAATTCCATTTTTGACCAACACTACATCGTACATTTAAAAATTATATTTACATGAGGATGAATTATATACACAATGAGGTTTTAATCAAATTTATTGCGTGATAGATAAACGAGCCTACGGCCCACCTGATGGTAAGCGGTCACCGTCGCTCATGAACCTCTGCAATGCCAGGGCAATAGGCATTTAGTTAAGGCTTAATTATTAATCTTTTTATGCTTACCTACTTCCTTCTTTCTTATTTTACATCTATTGTTATTCTTTGATTTTGTATAGTCATAAAACTCTAATTTTATTGCCTCGTGGGCAGACGAGCTTACAGGTCACCTGATCATAAGCGGTTACCTTCGCTCATGGACATCAACTTGAACATTAATAATTTTACTAAAATCTTGAAACAATAAAGCCTGTGAATCCAATTAAGGTTTTTTTTTTAAGTTTCACAAAAGTAAACATAGAAATTACGTGTAATTATAAAACCATCAAAATATTAAAATAGTTTAGTAATTTTCTGTTTATACAATCTAAAAGTTTTTGTAGTTATTAATGAAACTAAAATAGTTGCGTAATAATTGGTTGATAACAAAAAAAAACTATTTTTAAACATTTGAAGTTAAGGTACAGTTACACATGGGACGGAGCGACGGGAAAGAGTACCGAGCGCGTAACGCGTCGCGCCGTCCCTCAAAACCCCGTGCTGGGTTCTGGCCTCAGCCGGGGTTCGGACGCTGAGTGTGAGCGGTTGGAGGTTTTAGTGCGGTTCAACTCCCACATACCCTGGGATCCGGTGATTACCTTCAACTGAAAAAAAAAAAGGGTACAGTTACACAATTGCTAGAAAGTAGCATGCTTTTTAGTATGCTCATGAGCATACTTATTTCAATCACTTGTCTCATCTGTCTGTGCACATTATTAGCAATGTTTCGAAATACGTACCACGAAGTAGCAATTGCTCAAAAGTAGCATGCTTTCGTGCTATTAACTACCATGTGTACCTTTACGTAGTTCACTGGATTGACGATATAATTTAATTATAGAACCTATTATTTATGTAAGTTTTGGTGACCAACGTTCGTGAGAAGTAAAAAAAATCGCTAATTATGTTTTTATAATACCTAACACTAGTTGCTGCCCGCGACTTTGTCTGCGTAAACGCGATATAGCATCAAAAACACCAACGATAATGTAATTCTACTTGAAGTCTCAGATAGGCTTTAAAATAGCTAAAATCTGTTCCTGGGAGATGATAGTTTCATAATATTATATAGACTATGTGTTGACTCGACTTCTTAATAATATTTGTGCCAAATTTGAAGTGAATCCATGCAGTAGTTATCGAATTTATTCCGGACAAAACTGAGTTTTCTACCGTTTTATTTCTATGTATTCTGAAACGCGTCATCGTTGTGTGTTACGATCACTTGACATAGGCGAGTGTTTTTAACGTTTTTACTTTCCTATCAATTTATTATATGTATAGGACTAGCTTGGGTCCGTCTGCGGATCTCTTCATTTCTGATTTGATCACGCAGAGAAACACCCAGCATAGCCCTCTCCATTGCTCTCTGAGTGACTCTGAGTCGTCTTACAAGACCCATTGTAAGCGGCCAAGTCTCGGATCCATAAGTCATCGCTGGCAACACACACTGGTCAAAGACTTTCGTCTTGAGACACTGCGGTATTGTGGATGAGAAAACTTTACGAAGCCCAAAGAATTGCATCTTTGAAGTGGCAATGGGCAGGACACATTGTGCGCAGAACTGATGGCCGATGGGACCGAAAAGTTCTAGAGTGGCGACCACGAACTGGTAGGCGCAGCGTAGGCAGACCTCCCACAATGTAGACCGATGACCTGGTCAGGACCGCGGGAAGAGGCTGGATGCGGACAGCGCAGGACCGATCGATGTGGCGAGGTTTGGGGTAGGCCTATGTCCAGCAGTGGACGTCTACAGGCTGATGATGATGATGATGATGATAGGACTAGCTAACCTATGCCTAATCCCTCCTCTGTGGAGACCTGAGCCCAACAGTGGGCAGTAATGAGTTTGTACCTACAGTAGGTACATATTATAAGAACTAACTCAATAGGTAAATACTTTATTATATTTATTTTAGTTAAATATAACTAAACTCGACAAAGATCTAGAGACGTTGTTATTTCATGATATGACAAATTATTTTCAACAACATTAAATAGTTTCTCGTATAATTTACTTTAAACAATTATGAGATTTAGTTTAAAACTTATCGCGATTTGGCTTATTTTAATCTTGAAATATTCGTAGAAGTCCAGGGAAGGTTTAAATGGTGAGAAAATTTCCTTATGTGATGCAGACGAAGTTGTGTGGGCCAGCTAGTTCTTAAATAAATATTGCTTTAATTTATGACGTCATTTATAAAATAATACAAATAAAGTTAATGAAAAGATTTAAGTGCAATTTTTCACAACACCACTAATACACCACGAGGTGTATTAATACAATTTAATGATTTTTACAATGGACAAGATTTGTAATTGCGACTGTTGTATTTATTTTTATAATATCGTCATAATCAAATTACCAATATATCGATTATAAATTAAAAATATTTCTTACATTACCTGGTTTAACACAACCAAAAACAGCAAAATCACTAAATTAAAATACTTTTCAAATAAGGAAACATCCAACAACCCCTTTACATAATTAAGCATGTTCATATGCGTAACATGCGATATTAATTTCGAAATTAGAAACCTGAGCTCGATAAACAAACACGCGTCCCTGATGAGTTATCAGAACGTGATTAGAATATATTTAAAGAGAATTAAAGTTCGGCCGTTCAGAGAATGCGTTCCTGACACCTATCAGTCACGAAAAATATTATTTACCAAGTTATTTGACGCTCAGTTTGGCACAAAATTATAACATTCATTGATTATTGATATAATAATGTTGTTTTAATGCTCATCAATTGTTAAAACGGTAAACAAACAGCAAAAATATTTTTATCGTAACTGCAACGCCATTACAAAGTTACGTGTCAGGAACGCATTCTCTGAACGGCCGAACTATAAGCGAGTAACGAAATAATTGTTTAATTCTAAACCGACTGAAAAACTGTGAAGGCGACAATTTTTTACTGCATTTGATGACCCAAGGACCCACTAGTTGATAAGATACACGTGTCAGATTTTTTCACACTATAGTTTTCTTTAAATATCACGTTTAAAATCCAGTTGTTTCAACTATGAAAATGTGACCAATTAAATAAATAATTGGCTGAATGACTCCAAGATGTGTTTATTGAACAATTTTCTTTTAAAACAATACGTCTAAAATAAAAACTCTTCTATGATTATCAATTGCAAAAACTTATTGTAATTTAAGACGTCAATCTTTTGAATCTTTGATCAGGTATACTTAGATAAGCAATGAGAGATTAAAATGGGTACTGGCATCAAAATCAAAACATTACCCAATAGCATATTTGATGCTATTACTATAAAAATAAAGTTAGACAAAAGTAGACTTGATATTTACAAACTTTATATTAACTTGGACAGCAAGAAGAACCAATGCGTCAATCCTGTCTGAGCTAAAAATCGAAATAGGCTGTCCACCGTGTGCCTCTAGCGGATCTTTGCATACTTTGGCCATAATATAGCTAGAAAAAAGATGACAATCTTGAGAAGTTAATTGTTGTTGGCCAAGTGCAAGGCAAGCAACCGAGAGGCTGATCTCCAACACGGGGATTTGACCACATACGGGAATGTCCCTAACTTTAACACTCAGGGAGGCTCAACACAGAGCTACATGGAAGAAACTGCTGCATAGCATTACGTCGACTTCTAGCAGAAACGACCCTCAGTCATGAGGATACGACTTAGAAGAATGTCTTTAAACACTCACGGTTATCTACATCACTTACACTATTACTAAACGGGTTTTTACCACGATTATTTTTAAATGAGCGATCCCGATATTTCAGCACTGTTTCAAGCGCCATGATCACAGGAAGACTGAGGAACTGCGGGTAGGTCATTTAAGAACAGACAAATCTGTCTACCCTCTTTCTCCACTACCACTTGAACTCGAACTCACATTTCGACATTCAGACTTCCCGTGATCATGGCGCTTGAAACAGTGTTAAAATATCGGGACCGCTCAATCAAAAATAACTATGGTAAGAACCCGTTTAGTAATAGTGTAAGTGACTTAGAAGAAGATATTAACTTGCAATGGTGACCATAGGAACTCCTGTACTAAATAAGTTATCTGAAGTGTTTAGGCTCGTTTTACTTACTTAACACCATACTGCTACATGACAATATCCAGGATCGTAAAAGCTTAAAAAGTCTTCTTTAACATAAAAAAAAACTTGAGAGGTGTCATAGGACACCCGAATAGAACGAAGTTCCTTTCGATTAAAACATATCTTTTTTTTTTTCCTAACGTAACGCGCGATAAGGACCCGTTTTTAAAAGATTTTGATCACAGCGCCATCTAGCGATAATCATCTAAAACAAATAAGGAACGTGTTTTAAAAGATTTTGATCACAGCGCCATCTAGCGATAATCATCTAAAACAAAAAAGTGTCGTGACAACTTTTCGTAAGAATTTTTTCCATGTAGCCCCCCTTTCACAACGCGCGATAAGGAACTTCGTTCCAATTACTCAACACACTTGAGGGAACGATGTGAAAATGTATTGTTTCATTTTTAAGTTTTTTTTAGTTGGAGGATTTTGGCAGTCTTGTATCTTGGTGGCGGCGCGACGGGTAAGAGTACCGAGTGTGTAACGCGTCGCGCCGTCCCTCATACCCTCGTCCTAGGTTATGGCCTCAGCCGGGGTTCGGACGCTGAGTGTGAGCGGTTGGAGGTTTTAGTGCGGTTCAACTCCACATATCCCACCTGGGGAATCCGGTGATTTCCTCCAACTGAAAAAAACATCTCGTATCTTCATTCGAACGATGTTTTAAATTGATATAATTTATTATGTTTTATAATTTACAGTAATGACTATGCTAGCCTAAGCTTTGTAGTTTAGGCAATTATACTCTTATAGTTTTTGCTCTTTTTTGTACACGTCATTTATACTTGATCAATATAGCATTATACTACATAATATGAGTATAATATTGTATTGAAATTGTTCTTTATCATCTATTTGATGTTGAGTATCATTGTTTCTATGGGTTGTTATTAGGTGAACCTTCAGTAAGAACGGACGTTTTATCTAAATGGTTTGATTAATCTTGTCGGTAATAATCATAATACTATTATAAAGGCGAAAGTTTGTAAGTATGGATGTATGGATGTTTGTTACTCTTTCACGTAAAAACTACTATATGGATTTGAATGAAACTTTACCATCATATAGCTTATACATCAGAATAACATATAGGCTACAATTTTTGATAATAATTTTAGATAGACGGGACGAACCTGAAGTCCACGCGAACGAAGTCGCGGGCAAAAGCTAGTATAATATTAAATAGAATAATTTACAAAATCAAAAGTATTTACATTTTCAACAATACTGAAATAACTACTTTAACTAATTAATTAAAAGATTTCTAGAAATATACTAACAAAACCTAATTGTTATAATTTGAAACAAAAGTCCATTATATGAAGTACCTATCTTTTTTTTATAATAATATTCATTATCTTGCACTTTTTGCAGTGCACTTAAAATAGCTTGTAAATGACGTTTTTTCTACCTTACTTATTACTTAATGCTCATTAGATAATATGTTAGATAATTTTAGTACACAAAAACATTTACATTAAAATCTGAATGTCAGTTCTAGAAACATTTTAACAAACAAAAAATCGGAACAAAACCAACAGAGAACCATTTTCAACGAGTTGTACATTTAGCTTACATGTCAACTGATCGTATGTGGTTACCATCGCTCTAGGACCTCACTAATGTCAGGGGACACTGCGTGCCCTAGTAACGACCTATTTTTAAGGATTTTTCTTTAACAAGGATAGATTATAGCGCATGGAAACATGAGGGATTTGTGTTAAAGGAATAATTTTCCGATAGTATTGTATAGCTTCTTTAATACTACTTATTTAATAGCGCAGAGTAATTTTGCATTAGCACAGATTATGTATGCACAAACTTTTATAGGTATACTTTTAAAATCAACGAATGCACTTTATTGCATAAAAAACTTGAGAGGTGTCATGGGACACCCGAATAGAACGAAGTTCCTTTCGATTAAAAGATAGCTTATAAAAAATATTTCCTTTCGTAACGCGCGATAAGGAACGTGTTTTAAAAGATTTTGATCACAGCGCCATCCAGCGATAATCATCTAAAACAAAAAAAGTGTCGTGACAACTTTTCGTAAGAATTTTTTCCGTCTAAGCCCCCTTTCACAACGCGCGATAAGGAACTTCGTTCCAATAAGATAAAATAACATCATTTTGTGAAATTCTTGAAATCATCTTTTCTACTTGACATACACGCTAGTGTAAAGCTCACAGTTTTACTTACAGTTTAACTGTATAGTGTATAGGTAAACCTGAGCCTGTAAATTGCACAAGGTAAGTATGTCATATTACTTAACTATACCCGAAAGGTAGTAAAGGCAAACCCGCCAGGTATACCTGTTCATTTGTAATGATCTATCGCGAGTTATCGGATGTTATTCATGCATATTAAACTTTTTATCTAAGTTATTTAATAACAGTTTGTGCGTCAAACAACCGGAATGAATATCTTAGAGTTTTTTTAATGAATACTCCTCGTTATATGTTTTGTTTATGGCATTTTAAGAACGTCTTTGCCGTCCATTAGAGAAGGTATCATCATTGACGTAATTTTACACTTTATTTACTGAATCGCTTCCATCTAAATTAACTATAATAAGTAGATTTGCAATTAAAGTTTTAAAAAGGCACTAACTAAACACAGCCAAAAATCATCATCATTTTACATATATACTGCCAAAATTTGTGTCGCCTATTTTTAAACGTTTCATTGACAACTTTCTTTCTTGTTATATATGATCGAAGGTTCACAGTGACTTTAAATTTTACCTTAAACATGCTTTAGAGTTAGTCAAATATTTTCACCTACCTTAACTGAATATTCTCAAAACCACAAACACAAGTTTATACTCATTCACAACACATTATTCTTGCGCACCAAGTATCGGACTAGTTTGAATGCTGGACTGGAGAAAGGTTAGATTGATTATACAATACTATGCAACACGCAACCGAGAGGGGGTCATGGTACCATTTTAAAATTCAACAGTGTTTGATACTGCGTAACCTGTTCCCTAGTGTCTGACCCGGTTTAAGTTTTGAAATAATTTAAAATGTTTAATTTATAGTTTTGAAGTGGAAGTAGGTACTGAATTTACTAAAAACTGACTGAATATTAAAGAATGAATAGTTTGGGAAAAATTAAAAGGCTCGACTTCCATTTTAAAATGATTGCATTAAAACTACTGATAAATAATTTAGTAGAATTGAAGAGGGATACCGTTTTTACTTTTGAAAGTAGGTCAAAACTGAGCTCCCTAGACTATATTCTATTCTTAGATGTTTAAAACTAGGCAACCGATTTTGTTGTTTTTTTTATTACATAACGATTCAAATATGACTTCTAAGTAATATACATTAGCATGCTAGCAAAGTGAAAAATTTAAATTGTCAAGTTTAATTAAATTTTGAAGTTGATCACTAAAGTTACCTGTAGTTTTAAATAACATTAGACGTAGAACATAATTATGTTTCCAGCTCATTAGTTTTGACCACACTAGTTTCTTTGAAATACATCTCAATAAAATAGTTATCATTAAAGTTCATTTTAACGACGTAATTCAAACATTACATGAAACAGGATATGAGTAATCTTCTTATATATAAAAATGATTTGCTGTTCGTTAGTCTCGCTAAAACTCGAGAACGGCTGAACCGATTTGGCTTATTTTAATCTTGAAATATTCGTAGAAGTCCAGGAAAGGTTTAAACGGTGAGAAAATTTCCTTATGTGACGCAGACGAAGTTGTGTGGGCCAGCTAGTATTATATAATAATAATGAGGAAGAGAGTAATAGTTAAAACATAATGGAAAATCAATTTGCTATTTCAGAAGAACTCCAAAAATTATTAGATAATTTTAGGATAAGTTTAGGTTTAGATAAGAGAAGGTCTATGCACACGAATCTTGAAGAAAATTCTTAAAGGTTGTCATGTTGTCATTGTATTTTTTGTATTTGTGAGAATTTAAATTAAGGATGAAATCATTAATAAATAACAACATGATTAATCAGTTTAGGTCGTTGAATTAGCCAGTTTTTTTGTAATAAATACGTGCTATAAACTCGAAAACAAATGTAATGATATTTTTGTTTAGTAATTATTTTAATTCGTACCTATAATATACAGGGTGTTAAAATCCGACAAACAATACTTTCAAAGCAAATAGTATACTTGATGTAGAAGCCATCCACCAAGTCTGGGTTTTCTTGGCATAATATATCATAAGGTATAACTAATCAAAACTACGTGTTAATTTGTGCAGGATCAACCCTACCGTACTGACCTACACCAACAGCTAAAGACTTAAGCCGGCTAGTCACCTCCTGTATCATAGAACATTGTAATAATACACGGGACAAAAATCACATTCTAAACAGGATACATGCGCCTGTGTACGTGAAAATAGATGTAGCACGCTAAATGTAGGTCAGGATAGGGTTGTCAAAAATAATACAAAATAATAATTTTTCAACTTTGTATGGGAAAATAAAGTAACTATCTCCGTTTCAAAAGTATGTGTATATGATTTGAAATGTGATATAGATTAAGCCCTTAACGTATTGTTTCACCGGGCACCAACACCCTGTATAAAATTTATCCGTATATCCCTTGGTCATCACAACACGTATGAACAGATGGTTTTTTTTTTTTTTTTTTTTTTTTTTTTTTTTTTTTTTTTTTTTTATTTAGTCCACATAACTGAGATAAACTATTAAATACATCGTTACTTATTGTCTATTACATAGTTAATACTAATTATGAGTAAATCCCTGCTTGATGTAGACACAGCTACCGTAGTAAAATATAAAATACAAAAAAAAGGTTAATCTAAAAGCAACACAATATTCACAGTTTAAAGTTAAGATTCAGTAATTAGTTTCCTCAATAAGGACTTTACTGAGGCTAAAGAACCAGGACGGAAGATGTCGAACTCAGACTGAGTATCATTGGCGCCGCTACAAATGCGATAAATAGGGGAATGTAGGCCTAGGTTTGTTTTTGACTGTGGTAAATCAAAACATTTTCGGTTACACAAACGACTACTAGAACGAGGGACACAATGTTAATTAGTTGCAAGATCCCAGGAGAATCGATGTAATTGTGCAGAAGTTTGTAAAGAAACATAATGTCACATAATTTTCTACGCGAATGTAAAGATTCTAGCTTATAGTGCGAAAGACGTTCATCATAGCTGTTCAGATTACGACATTGGTTGTCTGAAAAAGAGAGTTGGTACAAGAAACGTTTTTGAATACTTTCAATTCTGTCAATGTGCGTCTGATAAGATGGGTTCCATACTGTACTACAATATTCTAGAATACCTCGTATTAGTGTCGAATAAATTGAGATCGTAAGTCGCGGTTGCTTAAATAATTTCATCTGCCGGACAACGAAACCAGAGAGTCGCGACGACTTATTGACGATGTTGTCTATATGAGCTCTGAAACTAAGCGAACTGTCCACTATGATTCCCAAATCACGGATAGAATTAACTTCTTCAAGTGGATTGTCATTCAGAAAGTAAGTGAATTGGGATGGTTTTCTTTTTCGTGAAAACTTTATGTGGAAACATTTATCATAATTTAGATACATGCGATTCCTGGTACACCATGAGTTGATACTATTTATATCTGATTGTAATATTTCTGCGTCTAATTGATTCGAAACAGGTCGATAAATTTTTAAGTCATCTGCGTATAGTTTAAATTTTGAGTTGATGTAGGTACCGATGTCGTTAATAAATAAAATGAAGAGAAGAGGCCCCAAATGGGACCCCTGGGGTACTCGGAAGGAACCTCAAATATGTCTGATTTAAAACCACGCACATACACCAATTGTGATCTATTCTTAAGATAAGATTCACACCATCTTAACAGAGAACCATGTATTCCCGCACTTCCCAGTTTAGCGACAAGCAATTCGTGATTAACCAAATCAAACGCCTTTCGAAAATCTGTGTAGACTGCATGAACCTCAACATTCCCGTCCAGATGCTTCGTAATATCTGCTACATATTCAGTTAGATTAGTATTGGTCGACCTACGAGGTAAGAAGCCATGCTGATTTCGATCGATGGATTGCACAAAGTGCGCATGCATATTTTTGTGTACGATAGACTCAAACAATTTACCCGCCGCTGATAAAATCGAGATGGGCCTATAATTAGATATTAAATCTAGCGGGCCTGATTTATGAATGGGAGTTATATGGGCCTTTTTCCATTCTAACGGGAATATACCGGTTTCGAGAGATCTTTTATATATCGATGTTAGAGGCTTATAGATGTTTTGTGCACACGTCTTCAAAAAAATAGGAGGAACCGAGTCAGGGCCCGGCCCTTTATTTTCATTCAAAGACTCCAAACCTTTGAGGACCTCATCCTCCTCTATTGTACAGTCACTGTATACAACAGTATTCAACATGTGAACGCCTGTAACACCTGATTGAGGCAGAGCAGACAACGACGAAGACGAACCGTTTCCCATGTACACTTTTTTAAAGAATGTGGAGAATAAATCGACTATTTTCTGTCCATCCTGGACAGTGGTTCCGTCATAGGTCATCTCATTTGGCATTGAATTGCTGTTAGATTTTCTGTCTTTAAATATCTTCCAGAAGTATTTAGGACTATGTCGTAGGTAAGTGGCAGAGTCCAACTTAAATTTACTGTAGCACTCCTTTATCATCGCATCGCAACGTTTCCTGAGAGTTGTATACTGTAGTTTATCTCTCAGATTGCCATATTTTTTATACCTAGAATGATATTTTGCTTTTTCTTTAATAATTTTGATTAAAGGTTTAGTAAACCATAATGGATATGATTCGCCACGTGGCCACTTTAAGGGAGTGTTCTCGGCAATAATTGGTTGGATAACACTGTAAAATGTATCCACCATCGCATCTACATTTTCACAATGGCTCCATCGTTCATTCCAATCTATCTTATTTAATTGTTTGTTAACGGATTCGTAGTTACACTTCGAAAAATTTAAGCATGCGATATTTTTGGGTCGTAATAGACGTTTTCTACGGTAGGAAAAGTCGATTTCAAGAGCTGGATGATGTGCATCAATTGAAACGAACGGCGTCTCTGATCTGGAGACCGTGAGACTAGCAAGAGTATTACTTAAAACTAGGTCGAGAATACGCCCATTTGTGTTGGCAATCAAGTTACATTGCCGAAAGTCACAGTAGGAAAGTGAGTCCACCACGATGCAGAACCACGATGTATGCACTATGTTGAGTTAAGTACATGCACTTTTAGTTCAAATTTGCAATAATTTCACGCCAAAATGAATAAAAAACAGCAGCACTTTGTGAAACACTGTTCTTACTTTGACAACCTTTTTGACACTTGGTATTCGTTGCGATCAGGAACTAGTTTATGCATTATTTTAACTGAGCAAATGACAACTGGTAGGCCAACTTTCAAACGGTGTTTCACATATTTTCAATGCTGGCCATTGCATCCAAACCTCCTTTTACATATTGGTCGGCCGTTATCTTCATTTGATTTTTACGTGTGTGTTGAGGTTGGCATAAATTGGGTGAATTATAAACATGAAATAAAAGGAGCGCCTTTTGACAAGTGTATACAAACAAATAAGTGTATATTAACAACCCAAAATTGCAAAGCGTTTTTTTTTTGTTGGAAATCGCCTTGGATAGGAATCCATATGTGGGAGTTAAACCGCACTAAAACCTCCAGCCGCTCACACTCAGCGTCTGAAATCCGACTGAGGCCAGAACCTATTACGGGGTTATGCGGGACGGCACGATACGTTACGCATTACGGCACTCTTTCGTGCTGCGAAAACTGCATGAGCAAAAATAACCACTTATGGCTCCTTGCCGTCTGCAACAAAAAATACTGCTTACAGCAGTTAAGGAAGTCATTGGACTTATTATATGTCAAGTGTTCATTTATGTTCAGTTATATAATAATTTAAGCGGACATAGCAGTACTTATGTGTGTAAATGTGAAGCTAATTAAATAGTGTGACTGAGCTTTTGATTTTATATCTATTTGTATACTAACTGTACCACCCCATTACTGCCCACTGTTGGGCTCAGGTCTCCTCAGAAGAGGAATTAGGCATAGTTCACCACGCTTGCCCAGTGCGGATTGGGGACTTCACATATCTTCAAAGGATTTTTAGAACCCTTTTCTGACATGCAGGTTTCTTCACGTTTTCCTACACCGTTTTTAGCCAGTGGTGTTGTGAAAAATTGCACATAAATCTGTTTCACATTTAGATTTAGAGGTACAAGCCGGCCGGATTCGAACCCGCGACCTCCCGTACGGAAGGAAGCGCTTCGACCACTCGGCGACTACGACTACGATTAATCGTAATTAATCGATATTAGATATTGCCCGAACAATAGGAAATAAAGCTACTTACGAAAATTAGCTTGACAATAATCAAGTGCAAAAATTGACCATAGATCTTGGATACGCACAATAATACACCAGATTTTGACACTCAATATTACTATGCATTAATTTTAGTTTTGAATTGTGTTTATATCTAATGATATTTGATCAAAGCCTTCGTGCTAATGATACGTACTTTTACACAATCACAAATGTCATAAGGGCCAAACATTGATTGTGGCCATGTAACTAAAGTACAATTAGCGTGTATCGGCAGCATTGAATAATAGTTAACACCATAGATTACTTCTTAACGTGTTATTGATGAAGATTGGGAAACAGTATAATAATATACAGGGTGGATCTGTAACTTTGGACAATCTGACGTGAGGTGAATGTCCTGCTGAAATAAAACTTAGAAACACATTTATTTAAGGAATTGGTAAAAAAAAATTTGATCATAATATGTTCCATACAATGTCAGAAAAAAAAGTGTAACCGATCCAAAAAAAAAAATAGTGCGAAGTTGTATTTTGGCAGGTCATTCACCCCATTTGAGATTGTCCAAAGTTACAGATCCACCCTGTATTACTAGCTGCTGCCCTCGACGTCGTCCGGACACTAAGTAACAAAAATACACTATGGTCTTTTGAAAAGTAGGCGTTGGTGATAAAAGTAAAGACTTACGTTTGTATGTAATTTAAAAATGTCCAATTACTTTTCCTGAATGAACCGATTTTGAAGATTCTTTTTGTTATCTTAAGTTGACATGTCTGCCGATATTTCTTTGAAATTTTATCAACATTTGACTAGTATTTCTCAGAAGTTATTCAGAATTAATTACTTAGTCGGTATTCAATGATTTTTTTGATAATTTTTACTCGTTTGATGAAATTTAATGAATGATAAAATTTGAATTAAATAGTTTTCCTTTAATTTAATCTATCATGTTTCTTTGAGAGATTTGATCCTTATAAGTCACTCTACCGATTGGTGCAATAAAAATACAGATTGTGATTTTTTGAAATTGTACCACGTCCGATTCCTGGCGAAACAACACGTTTTTTTAAACGGTTTTATTTAGCTCACCCCGTTTGTTTTATTTATTATTTATTAAATGTATGAATGCTGTTGTGTTTATTTTCAAAAATAAAGGAGTTTGAAAAATTTCCACCCTGTACCTGTAGTCAAAACCTTCTTCAAGTTGATCAATACCTGTTAATAATCTTACAGGATTTACACGAACTAAAATGCTTGAAAATAAAAAAGTATCTTAATAATATAATATATGTTATATAATCAATCATAAAAACCGGCATTCCAACCAAACGTTTATCCTTGTAATCGTAACTGCGCATAGCCATTTTATAATTTAACTTTTTTCCTCAACTCAATAAAAAATCGAACAGGTTCTTTTTTAAATACAAAACAATCCTAAAATGCGTCAATAGATGTTATCATTGCGTCAATAAACGTGTCTGCGAGATATCAATTATTGCGATTTTTTTCATTCAAAATTACCTTTTGGTACTGATATTTGATACTAAACTTTTTATTATCAGGCTTTTGGTCAGTTTCAGTAATGGCGATTAATTTTCCTTTTTTTCAGTTAATCTGCAATGCTTTTATGACTTATATGTCTTATACTATTACTAAACGGGTTCTTACCACGATTGTTTTTAATTGAGAGGTTCCGATATTTCAGCACTGTTTCAAGCGCCATGATCACGGGAAGACTGAAGAACTGCGGGTACATACCAAGACTGGTTAAGGAAGCTATTGAAATTTCGAGGAATAGCACTTTTAATCGGGGTGACTGTTTCAAACTATCCTGTATGTGGAATCCAGTGTTATACGAAAAATGAGCCAAAAAATCTAGTTTTGAGACGGATGCCGATACTGTCCGTGTGGTATGTCGAAATGTGAGTTCGAGTTCCAGTGGTACCGGCAAACGAACGAGAAAGAGGGTAGACAGATTTGTCTGCTCTTAAATGACCTACCCGCAGTTCTTCAGTCTTCCTGTGATCATGGCGCTTGAAACAGTGCTGAAATCTCTCAATTAAAAATAATCGTGGTAAGAACCCGTTTAGTAATAGTGTAAGTGACGTAGATAACCGCGAGTGTTTAAAGAAATGTATTATGTTCTTATGTTTGGTAAGTGCGATAACTACGTTATCAAGGTAGAAAAATTTTCACACACTTAATTTTTTTGTTAGCTGTAGATCTACTTTTAAATCTTTTAAATACAAGTTTCTAAGATCCTGGATTTTATAAAGAAGCTAAGTACAAGTCAATACAAGTAAAATGAGCCTAAACACGAGTCTAACTTGTTTAGTACAGGAGTTCCTATCAAACTAGTTACTTTTCATACAATTATATTAAATCGTAAGTTGTTACGCGATATACATATTTGTACAAAATTTATTTCCAATCAAAATGACGGGTCTATCTAGTTTAGCACAAAAGTTCATATGACCACTTTCCGAAACCATCATCAGATCAGCGCCATTTTGTCATATTATTGCATTGTTATGCGATATACACCTGCGTGCAAAATGTCAGCTCAATCAGACAACGGGAAGTTTGTCAAATTTAACTCGCAAGATTCCACCCGATCTTACATAGGTACATTAGTATATAGTTACATAGCTACATCCAATGCAAGTTAATTAAAAGCTTGTAATAATAAAAATGAAACATTTCATACGAATTATCATAAAATAAGTAGACAAGAGTTTATTATAGTTATGTTTGTAAATTTTAAGAATAGTGATTGTTTTTTTTTTTGGTATAAAACTCAACGTGATTGAAACACGTGTTTTAACACGTTCAGAATTCACTAACTAAAATAACGTTGTATTTATCGTGTATTTTTCAAAAAACTTCATGATGTTCATTTGTTTTGTGATCACAAGAAAATGTGAGCACAATGATACTTAGGTAAAAAGGATAAGGACGGAATCGGGTATTTGCCCACCTCTCACTCCCACCACTGTAACTCCTGTGTAGCCGGGATCCACAGCGGCGACCATCGTAATGACTCTGAGCAGTGAAGCCCGGAACCCGAGGGAAAGCTAACTTGTCTTGGACTCCGTAACGAATTTAATCAGAAGATAATAGAAGGAGTAGGAAAACATGAGTTTCGACTTTCCTTCTTGCAAAGCCAGAGACAATAAAATAAGATTGAAAAAGCATTACGCCAAAATTGAGAAAAGCTCCACGGACATTGATTTTATTAAATTGATTGGACCTATGTGGTGAGCTGTTGTACTATTTTGGATGCCAATAGTAGTTATGGCAAAAATGTTTGAATGCACGGAAAATTGCGCTAGATGCTACAAGATCTTTGTAATAAACGACTTTAGACTCAACGTGTAAGGAGTTTAACATAGTTACGCGTTCCATATGCCATAGATTGCACTCCCAGAGGATGTGATGGGCTGTCTGTTCATACTTGTATTGATCAGTTGAACAATCGCAAAACGGTGAATCTACTAATTTAAAAGAAAATAACTTTTGTTTAAAATATAGATAAGGAAGGAAATAAAATATTCGATCATGTAAGTAAGATAGATTGCATCAAATACAGGTTTATTCTTGGAACTAATGAAGCACAACGAGTTTTGGTACCACCTGATGGTAAGCAGTTACCGTCGCTCATAAACCTCTGCATTACCAGGGCAATGAGGGCAATCACCTTGTATTATACTGTTAACAATACAATACAATACAATACAAAAACTCTTTATTGAAACACCACAATTACATAGTTATACGTTACAAAACTTAAATATAGTGTATCAATAGGCGGCCTTACTACTTCTTCTGAATGAGAAAGTCCAACACACAATCTTTTACGAATCACAATATCTTTATAAATTCAATCGATTCGAATGGACTTCCGATTACGCAAACGGAAATTTTTGAGGTCAAGTAGCATAATGAATCTAGCCAAATTATGCAATATTAATTTAAGGAATTCATCATTATGTCTTAATGTTATGTAATTATGATTCAAGTAGCCTGATACCTGTGAATACGCCGTCGATGTCTTTTTTATTTAGAACCGGTCATACGTAAATGGTTCAATTCAGATCTTTTTGCAATATCGTTTTGGAATCCTCTTTTGATTGCAGAGGTTTTGGAACGAAGTTCCTTATCGCGCGTTGTGAAAGGGGACTAGACGGAAAAAAAATCTTACGAAAAGTTGTCACGACACTTTTTTGTTTTAGATGATTATCGCTAGATGGCGCTGTGATCAAAATATTTTAAAACACGTTCCTTATTTGTTATAGATGATTATCGCTAGATGGCGCTGTGATCAAAATCTTTTAAAATACGTTCCTTATAGCGCGTAAAAAAAAATAGGAAAAAAAAAAAATATATCTTTTAATCGAAAGGAACTTCGTTCTATCCGGGTGTCCCTTGACACCTGTCAAGTTTTTTTGACTTATGTTTGGATAAAGAAGAGTTTTGTACTGTAGACAAAACGTTACGGCTTTGCCCTAGCCCGGGTCCTAATTTGACATTCGACAAGAGTGAAAAAAATTTCCGTCTCACATAGTAAAATGAACGTTCCCAGCCACATGATGATGAAATCTCGTAAAGGTTTTTAAATGCCCTAATACCTACATATATAAACAAACCTACATCAACGATGATCAATGACTACCATCTTTTATCAACCTTTGCATCAGGGACTGGTAAAAAGGTGTTAAATACTCATGTTTTCCGCAATAATAATTTTCAAAGAAGTTACATGGTTCTGCACAGCGATTTTGAGAATAGTAATAAATAGAAATAAGTAGAAAATAACAGAAATAGAATATAAGAATGTATTAAAGTAAAATTAGTAGATAGTTTATATAAACAGTGTTAACAACTGGAATAAGTAGATATATAAGATAGAAAATAAGAATGTACAACTAAAATAAATATAAAACGTAGAAAGAGGAAAATACAAAGTTATGTAGCTTGTTTAAAAATGTAATCGTTAGTAGCGGTAAGGAAATAAAGGCACAACATTTAGTACTTACTTAAATTAAGCACCCTAGAATAGCAAAAATTAGAAGATTAGGGAGCAGGCAGCCAACCCACCGGCGAAAATTGTGAATGGGAAGGATGAATGTGAGGTATACGGTATGACAGTAGAATAGCAGCTAGAACTGGAATGAGAGAGAAGACAATATTAAGAGTAAGAACATCCCCGAAAAAAAAAAAACACTGAACTAGTAGAACCACCATAAACCAACCCATTAGAGATTTTCTGTTTATAAACATATGTATTTCTATTAAATCAGTAACCGGTTTTAAAAAAGTTTGACATATAACATATTGAAGAAAAAACCAAACGTGAGACGTCTTTGCACGTTTGCTGATTTTTTGTTATCATTACATTAGTACAAAAAACACCGCAATAGTTAGTTGGTATGCATAAAAACGTTAGGTAATATTCTGGCAATTTTTCATAAAGATTTGAAATGAAACAAAGGATGTAAAAAAATATGTGTGAAAAGTAACAGACAGAGATGAACAATGTGCTCATAATTGTATCTCATTTCTTTTTATTTATTTATTTCATTTAGGAACATCTACAGTATAACATATTAAATAATCATTCATTAACAATTCACAACTTAATTTCCAATATGTATACCTATTAAAGATATTCACAGCATTCAATATAATTAAGTAATGTGCTCCAAAAGGCAAAAAAAAAAAAAATCTCAATCAAAAAATCTCAAATTTCTTGGACCGATTTAATTGGATAAACATCAATTTTAGAACTAGGCTCACCACTTACCCAACTAATGGATGGGCCCCGCAGTGACCCTTGACATTGCAGAGGATTTTTTTGTTAATTCTTTTCATTGATTTAGGAATTCGTTAACGTTACTATAATTGGTATAATTGATATTATTTTGGCCGGCCGGCTTGTACCTTTAAATCTAAATGTGAAAAAAGATTTATGTGCAATTTTTCACAACACCACTGGCTAAAAACGGTGAAGGAAAACATCGTGAGGAAACCTGCATGTCGGAAAAGGATTCTAAAAACAATTTGAAGATATGTAAAGTCCTCAATCCGCACTGGGCAAGCGTGGTGGACTATGCCTAATCCCTCTTCTGAGGAGACCTGAGCCCAACAGTGGGCAGTAATGGGTTGGAACAGGTACAGGAAATTATTTTATTAAACCCTTTTTGACGTAATGTAAATAACAACATAAGTAGGTATTCATTTATTTAATTTTTTTTTCATTCATGCGTTTCAAAACACTCTGAACTCTCGAGTTGAACATTTAGAAATTTCTGGATTTTGATTATTGAGTTAAGCAAATTAGTAACCTTCTACTAAAGTTTATTCTTTAATTTATTAATACACCTGATAAAGTTTACGGCAATTTGTTCTTTAGAATACCATTTTATATTAAGATACTAGACGAGAGTAAAAATGATGAAAGTACCTGAGCCACGTATAATAGCAATATCCGCTTAAAATGTTCTAAAAATAATAAAATCAACTTTGTTCGTCATGATAAATTCATTTTGAATCTTTGATCCATTGATAGCGGGTTTTATTATGTTAATATTTTCAGTAAGAGCTTATAACAGTTACCTGTAACGCTCCTAACTACAGATGATATAAATGAAAAAAAACATCATAAGTATTCTCTTGTGAAAACTTTTAAATTATAAGTAGAGTCGATTTCTTATGCACCGGACGATGTTCTTTTATTTTAAAATTCATTAACATGAATCGATCGAAATTTCCGTGCATTCAAACGTTTCTGCCATAACTATTATTGGCATCCTAAATAGTACAACAGCTCATCGCATAGGTTCAATAAATTTAATAAAATGTCCGTGGTGCTTTTCTCAATTCTGGCGTAATGCATTTTCAATGTTATTTTATTGTATTTCTTTGCGAGAAGGGAAGTCGAAACTCATGTTTTTCATACTCCTATCATCTTCTGATTAAATTCGTTGCGGGGTTCAAGACAAGTTAGCTTTCCCTCGGGTTTTCCTGGGCTTCACTGCTCAGAGTCATTACGATGGTCGCCACAGTGGATCCTGGCTACACAGGAGTTACAGTGGTGGGAGTGAGAGGTGGGCCAATACCCGAAAATAACATAAATCGACTAGTTCCAGTGTCTGAAAAGTGAAATAACTACTTACCACACAACTCGTAGGTAATTTTAACTCGGTAAATCTAAATTAATTCCAGAAAATCGAACTTATTTTAAACCTTAATACACTGCTGTAATTTCACAATAAATTCAATATCATGTTCAATTCCTCCACTTGTATTACGATTAGTGGACAACACGACTTCATCCCAATATCCCACGGAACATTCCAGAAGTGACCACCAACATGCATTAACAAAATTGGCAGCTCTCAAATATACAGCATATTTACGAACGAGTTTGCAACGTAATACGGTTGAGGTGACACGAAAAGGTGAAAGATCAAAGGTATGAGGACCGCATTCAAGGACGTCCGGGTAAACACGGGTCAGGATTGGACAAAGAAATATGGACTCGAGAAATTTTAGCGAAAAACGTTTATAAAACGATGCTCGAATGTTTATTACTGAAAGCAGGTATTTCTGCTTTAATAGACAAGAATAGTGAAGTAATACCGAGTGACAAAAAAATCGGAATCGCCTCTAAATTAATAATCAAACAAGTACCTGTACCTGTACCAACCCATTACTGCCCACTGTTGGGCTCAGGTCTCCTCAGAAGAGGGATTAGGCATAGTCCACCACGCAAAGGATTTTTAGAATTCTTTTCCGAAATGCAGGTTTCCTCACGACGTTTTCCTTCACCGTTTTTAGCCAGTGGTGTTGTGAAAAAATGTACATAAATCTTTTTTCACATTTAGATTTAGAGGTACAAGCCGGCCGGATTTGAACCTGCGACCTCCCGTTCGGAAAGAAGCGCTTCGACCACTCGGCCACCACGACTTAATCAAACAAGTAAACAAACCGATTTTTCAGCTTTATAATTACCTTTACTTACCTTACTGCTGGACTCAGAGTTAGCCCTCTTAAGTTCAGGGATCAGGCATTAATAAAGTCCATCAACATGTTTGCCTATAATTGTAGGTCGGGGACTTCAAAATTAAATTTATGCTGTTGAAGAGTTTTTAAATATTTCTCTAATATGCAGGTTTTTTAGCAAGGGGTGTGGTCATAAATTACACATAAATATTTAAAAATAGAGATTTACAGGTACAAGACGGTCTCGTGACGTCATCAGGAAGGTAGGCGTTTCAATTTCAACCACTTCACCTTAGCATTTGTGGTCTAACGCCCCAAGCGACTGTAAAATTCGAAAATTTTGGACAATTCAATTTAATGCTCTCAACCTAAATATAAGGTTCGAAATGCGATGTTACTCTATAAACTCGATAGACAGTGTCATTATGATAATACCATCAGACTGCAATTTTAGCTTTCGGCGCAAGGCGTTGGACTTAAAATTGAATGAAAGGAAATTACTGCGTGAGACGAATTTTTAAATCAAATATGATTTAAAAATTCCTAATAAGGAAAGAAGGCCAGGGATTACATTCAATTATTGTACTTTGATAGTGAAGTTATCATTATTTTCTTATATATAAAAATGAATTGCTGTTCGTTAGTCTCGCTAAAACTCGAGAACGACTGAACCGATTTGGCTTATTTTAATCTTGAAATATTTGTAGAAGTCCAGGGAAGGTTTAAACGGTGAGAAAATTTCCTTACGCAGATGAAGTTATGTGGGCCAGCTAGTACCTAATATAAACTGTGATGTTTAAATTTAAAACCCAAGGTCAATTGTGGCATGTCAATAATAATTTAGCAAATTAAATTCTGCGTCTCTGTAAAATAAATGTGCAATTTATTAAATTATTATATTTATAAGTGGCAATTCTAAGTACAAAAAAAGTGTATTATTACGTCAATTATTAAATTATAATACCTCATTTTCTAATATTCGTGCTGCAATGACGAATTTATAAACTTTTCAAGGATTTTTCGGTCCACGTCTAACTTACGGTGGGTAGTTCGAGAAATCGACAATACCTACCTAACATATAAAATAAATTCATGAAATTAGTGACATCTTCATAGTCTCAACCTCTTTCGTGAAGTGTAATACTGGCCGAAAATAATCGTCGCGAACGTCTAGACCAGAGCGTGGCCAACTAGATTTCTGTAGAAACAGAAGACGATTTGACGTATTGAATTAAAAAAAGTGTTAATCGGATGTTCTAAAGTTTAAGTTAGGTTAAATATAAATTTAAAAAGTTCTATCAATTGTGTCACCTTCTCGATCATCCGCCAAGACTGCAGATGAAGACAGCAATACTATTAAGGTAGGTAGAGTGTGCTATCTACCACATTACTGGGCGAGATTTTTTTAAAATTTTAATAGCTATAATTTCATAACATTAATTATTAAAATATTTATCTAATACTTTTGAAATTTATACCTAATAGCATTTATTCATTGATAATTAAGACACACTTTACAATAGCAAAACCTTAATCTAATCCAAATCAAATCATATCTGGACACAGACCCATTCTATAAAAATACATGAAAATAGCTTGTATCTAATAAATAATAGAGTTTAAAATTCCATGAAGCCACGTTTAGTCTACTATTAAGCTTCTGAAGGATCCAGGCAATCCCATATATTGGTCGTTGAATTGATCTTTTGATCTCCGGGATTCATCAGTGCGAGCATTTTGCACATCTTTAAGGTAGTTCTCAAATTTAGGAGTAGATAAGGCTTTTATTAAATCATCTGAAATAAAGAGAGATCATTGTAATTTTGCTAAAAAAGTGTTATAGGAACCGACCTGCGTCAATTCGTCTGGGTCACTAAAAATCTAATTTGAGATCTTTAAGAATAAATTTATCTACTTCCTTTTATTTTAATTCATTGAAAGCAACTCATAAAAATAGATAATTCAAGCTTAAGATCTAGTTATTATTTCAAGTATCTAAAAGTATCTTAAATATTTTTTTAAATCGATTTAGCAGATACAGCGATTATACTAACAACATTCGCGATATCATAATCTATACCCCTATTTTATTATTTATATTAAGTTTTAATAAAAGAAAATCTAAAATCATATTACCATGAAATTCTTTAATTGACTTTTCATCACCACCAAAGTCTGAAGGTAAAATTTCTTTTGGTATATTTTTTTGTAAATCCTCTACATCATTGAAAGCGTGGATTCTTTTACCTATCTTCTCACTCATAAATTGTTTCATGATTTTTATAACGTTTTCTATAAGTTTTGAAGGCGTTATGAAGTGAATACCTTTTATAATTCCTCCGTAACCTTGCTGAAATCAAAGAAAAAAAATAAGAACAAGAAAAAATATATCATCAGATAGAAATCAACATAGAATTTGTTTCTGCTCGTGTGCACCGTGGTCCGTGAGCTACCTATCTACATATATGAATAATCAATAATTCTCTTTATTTATATTTAAGAACCAAGTTACTGTCGATCATAACGCCATTTTAGTTTAATTAATAAATATATGAAAACCGAATGACGAAGCAGATGGGGCTGTAAAGTTCTAGTGTGGCGGCCACGAACCGGTAAGCGCAACCTGGGTTCTGGGTAGATACCATACAAGAAGACCGACGACCTGGTCAAGATCACGGGAGGTCACTGGATGCAGATAGGGCAGAACCGGCCGTTGTGGCGAAGTTTGGGGGAGGCTTATGTCCAGCAGTGGACGTCTATAGGCTGATGATGATGATTCAAAACATCTCTTATGTACTTTATGTTGGAATTGATGTTGGTGGCGCTTTATGTTCGAAATTAGAACATTGCATTGCTGAATACAGACTTTTCTACATTTTTTTCACGACTTTATTTTTCTTTTCTGATTTGTTCTTAATTTCTCTCTGACTTAATGTTTACTTTTAAAAGTAATAAACAGTACTTACGATAACGATGCTCATAAATTGCGGCAGATTGAGAAAATCGATTTTAGTTACTATATCAGTTACGTTGATCTCTCTATAGTCGTTTAAAAATATGTAACCAGCGCTGTAGTCTTGGGACTTCAAAAATTCGCAGAGCTGAAACAAACACAACAGATTATATCTACAGTTAATTACAGCAAAATAGCACAGAGTAACTGTAAGATATATTATGATAATTTGCTAAAGTAAAGAAAGTAAAGTCGTGGTGGCCGAGTGGTCGAATCACTTCCTTCCCTACGGGAAGTTGCGGGTTCAAATCCGGCCGGCTTATAATTTCAAATTTAAATGTAAAAACATTTTCACAACAGCAATGGCTAAAAACGGTGAAGAAAAACATCGTGAGGAAACCTGCATATTGGAAAAGGGTTATAAAAATCCTTTGAAGATATGTGAAGACCCCAATCCGCATAGGGCAAGCGTGGACTATGCCTCATCCCTCTTCTAAGGAGACCTGAGCCCAACAGTGGGCAGAAATGAGTTGGTACTAATATGCTAAAACTACACCTGAGACCTGCAAAAACTTCTATGAAATTCTCATTCCGATTGGATATAATATTAGAAATGTCTATAACACTAGAATAATACTAGTATTTTTTCATGTACCTGTAATCTATTTTCGACTGTTATATTGATCAGCCCGAGAAAATCCATGGATATAGGCCTCCCCCAAATCTTGCCTCAACGACTTATGTTTGGATTGGAAATCTTAGAATATTACCTCAATGTAGGTAGTAGGTATAAGGTCTAGAACCAAAATATTATACTTACAATCACCATGAACTGGTAGAGGTGTATAAATGTTTTGACATCGAAATTTGTATTCAAAATCTTAGCTATGATGACTCTGTAGTGATCAGGCGTCAGTTTCGGTAGTATTGTGAAATGGCTGTAAAATAGATTTAAAAATATTTTAAAATTGTATGCTTCATATACAATTGTACTGCAAGAACTTTGACTATTGGGCTTTACCTTAACTATATACCATTTCAACGCGGAATGATGAAATGTTAAATTAAAATTAAAAGTAACGAGTCCGATAAATAAAACTATTTAAATAATTTATAGCAATGATTCATACTGCAATTTACCGTGACTTTTAGAGAGGGAGTTTTAATAAATAAATCAAATAATTAAGATCATCATAAGTGGGCATTAGCTCGTAGATTTGCTACTGTACGCAATCTAGGAAGTCTTTCTCAAATTATTTTTTTGTATTATTTAATTTTAATAATATAAGATTAGTTAGCTGCCCATCGGGACCGCTCAATTAAAAATAATCGTGGTAAGAACCCGTTTAGTAATAGTGTTAGTGATGAAAAAGATGTTGCTACCATAACCATAAACAACTTTTCTAAAATACCTTAAAAACAAGAAAGATGGAAATGTTTCAACCCTAACTTCTGTGTATAACTCATAAATCATATTGTTCTATTATACAAAGTATTAGATGAAATATTACCAGCTATCAAAAACGATGTTTATTTCTGATAAATTGGTGCACGCAAAGAAAACAGGCATAGTGGTTTTGAAAGTACATAGTCTGTCGATGTGTTCTTTAGCTTTCTCTACAGATCCTTTGCCAAAAAGTAAAGCTCTTTCCAAATATTCTTTATCTGAAACTAAAAGTGCAGCAATAACTTAATTAGAACGAAGTTCCTTATCGCGCGGTATCGAAAGGGGGCTAGACGGAAATTCTTATGAAAAAGTTGTCACGACACTTTTTTTGTTTTAGATGATTATCGCTGGATGGCGCTGTGATTATAACTAAATAAAATTTATTACATTTCCCTCACTAATTAATCGAAAGGAACTTCGTTCGATCCGGGTGTCTCTTGACACCTCTCAAGTTTCTTTTTTATTTCTGTAACACAAGCAATTAAGATTTATCTCTTAAATGCTAAGAAGTAGGATCAGAACAAAAGGAAATACATTATTATATTAAATCGTTAAGGAAGTTGGATGTCGATATAAAAAATAAGTAAATTCTCCTCATTGTTCTTTTCTATAGTTTATATCAGCATTTACTTTCCTGATTTATCCGGAGCTTAAATTTCTGTAAAAATGAAATTAATATTTTCAAGATTATTGTGAAATACGCTTTTGATCATTCTGTAAACGTTTAGGGAAGTTCATTTCTCTTGGAGCCACAAATCTTAAAATGGCGGTCTTGATAAACATTTAAAGGTATTGTTATAATATTCTAAAAACTGGAGGACCATCAAGAAGTCTTAAATCGAAGCTGGAAGGTACTCATAATATTATTGAAGAAACGAAAGCTCACAGTTTTTACTAATACGGCTATGTTAAAAGCATGGTTGATGATCACTGACCTGAGATTATTTCGATCAAGCTGTACGTAAAAGATACAACTCATGCGACGTCATACAATCTACGTAACGTAAAAGATCACGTCAGATTAAGCGACCTGCCACAACACTGAGGAAAGTGGCATAACCTTTGATCGCTTTGAGGCTGGAATCCGGCTCGTCCAGGACAAGATTAAGGGGAGGAGAGCCTTAGCTAGAAGGAGAACATCTTGGCCAGTGAACCTACGCCAGTGGTTCAACAAAAGCATTATAAGTACTCTGTTTCGCGCTGCTGTCTCAAAAGTTTAGCTCGCCTTACTGATTGCCGACTTTCGATAGAAGATGGCACAGTAAGAAGAAAAGCTGGAGTAAATTAATAAACACGCACTCAGCCTGTGCAATACCAGGATTGAAGGGCCGTTACCCATCAGCTACGATAATATAAAGAGGGTCATGGCGTCATAGCGCTCCGGTAACTTTGAGGACAGAAGCTTATTCCAAATCGGGATGTTTAAAAAGTATTTTGAAGCAGACTGGGAATAAATGCAGCAGTTTCGAGTAGAAGCAACTTCAAAAATACAATGTAGACTCACCAATTTCTGTGTCAGTAAAATGACTTTGTTTTTTAACCCATTCATCCAGAGTCCGGATGGAATCTTCTAGACGTCCCGGTTCATCCAAACCAAAAATTTTGCGTACATTCAGTTTTATTTCCGGAGTCACTTGTAGTATATCAGCGTAATCCATTTTTGAATATATTATAGCGCAGTTTACAACAATACTAAACGAATGCCACGCCAACCGGCATCTTTATGTAGTTCGATTGTTTTTTATGTTCCTATTAATTTCGGTTTTTAACATCTTCATAAATGTCAGTGATATGCAAAAAACTAACCAGTTTATATTTCTTGATTTTGACGTTTAGTGGCTATTACGGAAATAATGTATGTAGACATGCAATCATTATATTTTTTCTCGATGATGCATTTTGTATTTACAACGAAATTGTTCAAAATAATATTAGATCTAAAAATGTTAATAACCACTCAACTGGGATCGGCATCAAAATTGGTTTGTTTACTTTTGCCGAGTCTGTGGCAGGAGCCACTATATTTTTGCTGAATTAGCAGTGTAGTGTAGTTTAATAATAAAGAATTACAAAAATATTAGGTTTAATTACAATTCCAAGTTTAAATTTATTGGAAAAATTGATTTTAAAACGACACTCAAACTCTGTAGTGATCCCGAACGAACTCTACAGTTTCGAATGGAGCGAAAATTGATTAGAACATGAAGAGGGAATGCCGTTATCACAATAAAAAACTTGAGAGGTGTCAAGGGACACCCGGATGGAACGAAGTTCCTTTCGATTAATTAGTAAGGGAATTTTAATAAAATTTTATTTTTTTAAGTTATAATCTCTCTCTTTCTAGAAAGAGATTATTATAACTTAAATAAAATATTTTGATCACAGCGCCATCTAGCATTAATCATATAAAACAAAATAAGGAATTGTTTTAGAAGATTTTAATCACAGCGCCATCTAGCGATAATCATCTAAAACAAAAAAAGTGTCGTGACAACTTTTTCATAAGAATTTCCGTCTAGCCTCCTTTCGATAACGCGCGATAAGGAACTTCGTTCCAAAAAAAAAATTCATCCTCACCAGAATCTTTTATACCTTCTTTGACTTTACATTTTGAGTAAAAGTGTATTACTTTGTCAACAACACCTTTTGAGTAACAATTTGTCCAAGGTCTTCCTTTAGTATTAGAATAACTGCAGCAGTTGCCTATGTCAAAGTTCCATGTTCTACTCTTTGTTCTAAGTAAGACTCACCGTGTTTGGACTAGTTTTACTTGTCTTCATAGCATACTACTTTTATATGATATCCCGGATCTAATAAGTTTTCTTTAAAAATATTATTTATCATCTTTAACACATGTATGTTAACATTTTATGTACAGTTTTTTCTTGTTTAAAATGTGTCTTTATAATATGCTTTATGTTGCTATAATGAGTATGATAGTAAGAATTTTAGTATTCATTTTAATAAAGTGTATAAGAACGGGTCGTTAAGTATAATTTACGTTGCAATCACAAAAAAAACTTAATACATATTAACGAATGAAATTAATCTTTTAAATTAGAATTATTTTATTTGACATGGAAGTCAGTTACTTCTAATAGTTTATATTACAATTTACAATGTATACTAACGAACTTTAAAAGACGCTAAAAGAAAAACATAATTTCCGACATTAATTTTTTAATTAATAATACACAAAAGAAAAACAAATCATTTTAAATGTTACGGTCTGTAATTCCGCAAAGTGATAAAATTAGATTTTCATTATAACATCCGTGTGAAAAATTTATTCTGTACTAGCTTTTGCCCGCGACTTCGTTCGCGTGGACTTCAGGTTCGTCCCGTATTATCAAAAATTGTAGCCTATGTGTTATTCTGATGTATAAGCTATATTGTGGTAAAGATTCATTCAAATCCATTCAGTAGTTTTTACGTGAAAGAGTAACAAACATCCATACATCCATCCATACTTACAAACTTTCGCCTTTATAATATATATTAGATGATGTAAGAGAAAAACATGGGCCATTCGAGAATGTTATCTTCTTACTGGGACGGTATCTTGTCGAATTGTACTTTTGTTTTGAGAACACTATATATGTATAGGAAAATGTTTGTGATATATATATCAGAATATAGTTATCATTTTATAGATGTGAGTTAAAACTATCTATTGTGACTATCATTTAATATTGAATTCATGGTAAAATATTTCCAGTTACTAGGAAACTACTACATAATTTAATTTTATAATTAATTTAATATTTGTAATCACAGATACGGCTGTTCAGACATAATAGAATTAGTTATTTAAAACCCAGGACGGTATTACGGCGCGGGTTGCGTGTTCGTCCATTCTTTGCAGTTGCTACCTGCAGAACCAAGGCTGGAGTTCGCGCGCCTTTACGTCGTCTTATGGATAATTTTAATAACGAATTTCCGATCTCGATTTCGCTATGCCGATTGGCATATTTAGAGAGAAACTTATAGACATTATAAGACATTAAGCAGGAACATATCAATTATATTTAGTCCGTCTGTTTACTTAAATTCAGTTATATCTTCAACTGCCTTCCTATATTTTATATTCCTTATTTCTATTTTCACTTTTACGCTAGGCTACCGGTTTTTTATTACTTGATTTTTCATCTGCAGTTCGCTTCATTTATTTCATTTTATATTTCGTGGATAACGTTATGAGTTGTACATTTGAATCACTACTTAAGTTTCATACATTTGTACATATAGACTAAGTTTAGTTTATAAAATATATTGTGCAACTGTTTGTTAATCCCAAATAAAAGAAAAAAAAAATAAAAGAAATTAAAGTATGTAGTCAAACAATTAATTTCTAATCTACAGTCAAAGTTCTAAATGTTCCCGCCATTCCCAGGTACTCCTCGTTGAACTGACTCGTCGTTCTTTTACTTTCATCAGTGACTGCTGCATTCATCATCCTCATAAAATCTTGATGCTTCTCAGACCCTAGTTCTTCTAACCAGATATCTGTTGAAAGAAGTGATGATTTAACAAGGTATATCTGGTAAGGCCGGCCTTAACCTTGTATTTTTTTTATTGGAAGAATCCCACCATTGGGATATGTGGGAGTTAAACTGCACTATTTTTATTCTCTTTTGTACCATTTTTGCCACAAATAAAGAATGTCTAAACGCTCGCACTCAACATTCGAATCCGGGCTGAAGTCAGTACCCGGGTGGGATATGTGGAGTTGAACCGCACTAAAACTTCCAACCGCTCACACGCAGCGTCCGAACCCCGGCTGAGGCCAGAACCCAGCACGGGGTTTAAAAAAAAAGTGGTTCTAAGTTTTATTACAACAGGTCAGTCACCCCGCATCAGATTGTCCAAAGTTACAGATCCACCCTGTATATATGCTAGAATTTATTTTGGAAAAAAATTGAGATGTGTACTAAAAAGCCATAGTGTGAAATAATATCTAAAAACTTTCTGCACGCTGCGAAAACTATTGATGTGAAAATCAGCTAGTACCTACTAGTAAAAACTACTTTTTAATAAGAAATAAGGTATATATAATTACTTGTCAATTCTTTTAAAGGTTTTTCGTCGCCACCATAGTCAGCAGGAAGGACACTTTTATCCACATACATGTGAAGATCTTCTATATTCGAATGTGATTGTATTCTGTCAGCTAACTTCGGTTTTACTATTTGTTTTACTGTTTTTATTAATAAATCAATTACTTTTGATTGTGATATCATGTGAATAGCGTGTAATCTTGCTCCGTAGCCTTCCTAAAAAAATAGCACATGTTTTAGAGTAATTTTCATTTTATTTTGGTCAGGCGATTTTTAGTTTTATTACTAGTTTCAATACCTATTTAAACAGGGCTTATAGATAGTTAAAAAGACTTGACATGGTATGTACTACACACTAAAATATCTTCAAACAGAAGCAGTCCCATTCAGTGGATGAGTCAATATCTTCAGGAAAAATGTTTGGTCATCCCTCCGAATGAAAGAATTGGCCGAAAGAGACATATTATTAAATGTATATTCTTTAAGGAAAAAATTTGAGAGGTGTCATGGGACACCCGAATAGAACGAAGTTCTTTTCGATTAAAAGATATCTTATAAAAAATATTTCCTTTCGTAACGTGCGATAAGGAACGTGTTTTAAAAGATTTTGATCACAGCGGAATCCCGTCAACCAAAAAAAAAAAAATGCCCACTTTCACAACACGCGATAAGGAACTTCGTTCCAAACCCCACTCGTCTAAGGTAGAGTCCAAAGATTATTCTCAAGAACTTACTGTTAGGATAGTCATGAACTGCTGCAATTCAGAAATGTTTAGTTTGGTTATAATCGTCATCAAATTAGTGCTTGTATAATCGTTTACACTAATAAAACCATTGACATAATCGTGAGCTTTGAGATATTCGAATATCTGAAATATTAAATAATTTATTTTAAAGAAAAAAAAATACGACGGGTCTATCTTGTTTAGCACAAGAGTTCCTATGACCACCTTCCGAATCCATCATCGAACGCCATTTTATCGTATTAATGCGTTGTCACGCGATATAAATCTGCGTGCAAAATGTCATGCGGAAAACGGGAAGTTTGTCAAATTCAGCTTGCAGGATTCTATCCGAACTTACATAGTTACAGTCAAACCGCACTACATACACGCTCCATGATTCTTGATTTACTATTATCTGTATTCATTTATTTTCACTTATTTTTTACATTATATTAAAAAAAAAATTAACAAAGAAATAAAATTAAAAAATACAATATAAAAAACAGAGGGCCACTGAAGACGAGGTCTACGACCCAAGCCATCAGTGGTCGGGGCTCAAGAGATAGGAACCTCCTCACAATACATGTCGTGTCAAGAACGACGGCCTTCTGAATCAAGCCCTTTATCCAGCCGGGGAGCGAAAGCTTCTCAAGATGACGGTCGAAGCTTTTCGCTATTAGACCGTGCACAGATACAACGATCGGAACAATGATGGTCGATTCAACGCGCCACATGTCGGTCACCTCGTCCAAATATTTCAGCTGTTTTTTTATTATTATATTTGTAAAATATATAATTTCAGCCCTATAACAGGAGTATGGTAACTAACCTTGTGACACTAGAATTTTACATATATGATTATGTTATTTATTTTCGTCTAATAAAGTACATTATGACTCACCAATATATGAAAACGAAAATAGTCGAGAACGTCTGCAGTTGTGAAATCGGAAACGTTGATTTTAACAAAAAATACTCTGAAAATTTTTCGTCATTTTCGGTAAAGGAATAACTGTCCTGAAAACAAGATTAAAATAAAAAATAAAATAAAATAAAATTTATTTAAACAGCAGAACATAGTATAAAAATATTAACATTTCTTTTATTTGATTGTTTTTGAGTATTTAAATTATTAAAGTTTATTATATATAGGGTGTTAAAATCCGATGGAACAGTACTTTCACAGCAAATAGTATACTTGATTTAGAAGCCATCCACCAAGTCTGAGTTTTCTAGGCATAATATATCACAAGTTATAACTAATCAAACCTACGTGTTAATTAGTGCGTGATCAACCCTACCGTACTGACGTACACCAACAGCTAAAGACTTAAGCCGGCTAGTCACCTCCTGTATCATAGAACATTGTAATAATACACGGGACAAAAATCACATTCTAAACAGGATACATGCGCCTGTGTTCGTGAAAATACATAAAGCACGCTGAATGTAGGTCAGAATAGGGTTGTCAAAAATAATACAAAATAATATTTTTTCAACTTTTATGGGAAAATAAAGTGATCATCTACGTTTCAAAAGTATGTGTATATGATTTGAAATGTGATATAGATTAAGCCCTCAAAGTATTGTTTCACCGGGCACCCTGTATGTAAAAAAGATTGTTGGTTTGTGTACGCTTCAAAAACTCAAAACGTTCTGCACGGATCAAGCTGAATTTTTAGAGTGATATAGACCGCATCAAGGGTTGTTTTCATAGAATTTTTGCATCAGTTACAAATACGCAAACGCGAAAAGACAGTTTTTTAACGATCAGCTGTGTATCAATGCCCGCGCCATCTGCCGAAAGCGTGGAAAGCACTCGATAATAACAAACACAATAAAAAAAAATGCTATTTAGGCCCTAAGGGAATTTAACACATTAATTTTCATTAATGTTAATTTTGCTTACATTTTTTCAGCGATCGATCTCAATCCTGTGTTGAAGTTTAAATCAGTAAAAAAATATGGTACCAACGTCCTCAGTGTGCACAATTTATCTAGTTTTTGCTTAGCCTTTTCAACAGATCCCTTGGAAACAATAATAGCTCTCTCCAAATATTCACGACCTGTAATGTAAAAAAATTCATAACGAGACACACAATTTTTTTACAAGCTTTATAGTAACTTGCACTGGATGTAACTATGTAGCGGTGAGTGTAACTATAAGTTCGGATGAAATCTTGCAAGATAAATTTGACAAACTTCCCGGTTTCCAATTGAGCTGACATTTTGCAACAAGACGTATCTGTACCAACCCATTACCGCCCACTGTTGGGCTCAGGTCTCCTCAGAAGAGGGATTAGGCATAGTCCACCACGCTTGCCCAGTGTGGATTGGGGACTTCACATATCTTCAAAGGATTTTTAGAACCCTTTTCCGACATGCAGGTTTCCTTACAATTTTTTCCTTCACCGTTTTTAGCCAGTGGTTTTGTCAAAAATTGCACATAAATCTTTTTCACATTTAGATTTAGAGGTACAAGCCGGCCGGATTTGAACCCGCGACCGTTCGGAAGGAAGCGCTTCGACCACTCGGCCACCACGACTTCATGAATCGCATCATGACTTGTACTAAATACACATTTAATTTAAACTTTATTTTCCTCATAATATAAAAAAATCGTATTCGACTTGCAAGTTACAAATACCTACCGTATTTAACTACGTAAGTAATTTAGATCCACAATTAAAATGAAATTTCGGTTTTCTAAAATGCGGATGTTTTATAGAATTGATTTTAAAGAATTTTTTTTAAATAAAAACTTTTCCTGACCGATCCTGGATATTATGTAGCAGTAGACTGCTAGTTAAGATAGGTAAAACGATCTTAAATACCACTGGTGACCTATGACCACCTTCCGAATCCATCAGATCAGCACCATTTTGTGTGTGTGTTTGTGTGTGTTGGTACAGGAACAGGAACCCATTAAAATTAAAAATTGATACTTACTTATATCGTGGTAAGAACCCGTTGAAAATGCATGAAAGTATTAAAAATTGATACTTACTAAAGTCTTTTTTGATCAAATGATCTTGCTTAGAGATCCATTCTTCTAAGGCATCTATTGATTCTGTCATCATTTTTTGATCTAAGTTGAAGATTTTTCGAATTTCCTCTAAAGCATTCGGTTGGAACTCCAAAATTCTTTGTTTGCAAATTTGATCCATAGTTAACTTAAATTTGTAAGATTTTTAACACATTTAATTATTTTGTAAACCTATATAATATTAAATATTGGGCAAGTATATTATGTTGCACCTAAGTCGTGAATGAGAATTTTCGTCTGTGTTCAGATATTTAAATTAAAATTATACAGGGTGTCCCAAAACTAGGCGACATGAACGGGTAATACCTTAAATATTAGAGATAGGAAGTTTTGCTGAAACGAATCATCATTTTGGAACGAAGTTCCTTATCGCGCGTTGTGAAAGGGGACTAGACGGAAAAAATTCTTACGAAAAGTTGTCACGTTCCTTATTTTGTTTTAGATGATTATCGCTAGATGGCGCTGTGATCAAAATCTTTTAAAATACGTTCATTATCGCGCGTTACGTTAGGAAAAAAAAATAAGATATCTTTTAATCGAAAGAAACTTCGTTCTATTCAGGTGTCTCATGTCACCTCTCAAGTTTTTTTTATTATTGATGTTTAATGATACTACATTCACAGATTTTTAGTAAATTGTTTAGTTTGTCTGAAAATCGAGCAAGCAAAATCGGTAAAAAGCAACACCTTATATTTTTATGACGCCAATCGAAAGAACAGTTAATTACAATTAATCTTTGCTAACAAATGTAGTGTCTTAAACAAAAGGAACAAGGTGAATCAAGATTTTATGTACCTTATTTTCCACCATTTACTGTGTTTGTCTGACTGAGACCCGAGACCGTTCATGTAGCATTTTGGGACACCCTATATAGTTGTGGGAAATGAATTAGAATTATAATATAAACAGTAATCATAAAGTTTTTGTTTGAATATTTGGTCAAAACCGGACTTAGCGACATTAGATAACTAAAGAAAAACTATTAATTCTGATTTTGTTAGGTAAAGGCATAATAATATATTACTATGTTATATCAATCATTAACATATTATGTACAGAATTACGTCATTAGGTATATGAAAAATGATTCTTGTTACACGGATAGTGTTACAACCATTTTTCAAGATTTAACATCTTATTGTACAAGACATATTTTAGTAGTAATAACAGTATGAAAAATCTTTCAAACTGCATCTAAAATAATCTAGTACGTTCGATCGTAAGTTCAATGTTATGAAAACTAATATCATGAAATTTTATGCAAGAAGAAAACAAAGAACAAGAAACATAATTGCCACTGAGAATAATTTCGACTTATAAGATTGAGTAAGACTATCAATTATAATATTAATTAAGATTTTATAAAAATAGGTATAATAAGACTATTCTTGGATTATGTCATTAGCATATTTTTTATTATTTTATTCGATAATTAGCATACGTTAAATATGTTTCTTTTTTTCTCTTTAAAATTATCCATGCAACACTTCTTATTATTTTAGATATTGTATGATATTCCGTGGAGCTGAAAGACTTACCGTTCGTCGGTCGGCCCGTCTGTTTCTTGCGCGTTCAAAACTTGAAGTCTGTTCCTATTGGTTTTCGCGGCAGCCAATGGGCGCGCGGCGTACGAAGCCCCGGGCTACCGGAACAAACGGCTTGTCCACAACTCACGGAAATCATACTCCGATAAAAGTATATCTTGTGTGTGTGTGTGCAGTATTTCAGCTCAGTATTACGACACAAGAAAGAAAACAGGAAAATTTAACTAAAGGTAAAACCTGTGCACACGATATCTGTTCCAGTACAGGAACAGATATATTTTATTATTCTTTACTATATTACTATTCTAATATCTCAGGTATTGATTAGTTTTATTTTAATAGGGTTCCTTACCAAAACTCCGAGCTCCTGGACAGGGAGCGCTTGATGGAAGCCTCTACGGTGGCGGCGTGGACGCCTATGCGTCCACACCCTGTGGATGTGGAGGTCGAGGCGCTATGGCTCCGGGACACGATGCATCGCATTAGCGATGCTTCGATGCCTCGGGTCGGCCCTCGGCCTCCGAGCAAGTCGGCGTACTGGTGGTCGCCCGAGATAGCGCAGCTTCGTGCTGTATGCGTCCGGGCGAGGCGCCGGTGCGCCCGACATCGCCGCCGTATCCTCGCGCGTCGCGACGATCCCATCGCGTTCGCGGAGGAGGAGGCCCGGCTGTATGGCGAATACGCGGAGGCGAGGGACGCCATGCGGCTGGCCATCAAGCAGGCCAAGAAGAGGAACATGGAGGCTCTACTGGCGACGACGACCCTTGGGGGCGCCCGTACAAAGCGGTGCGCGGGAAGCTGCGCCCGTGGGCGCCTCCCATGACCGAGCGTCTCCCACTTCAGCAGCTGCGGGACATCGTCTCGACGCTGTTCCTGCAGGAGCAGGACGGATTCATTCCGCCTGCTATGGGTGACCCGCCGGATCACACCGGCGGTGAAGCCACTGCTGAGGTGCCTCACATTACGAGGGATGAGCTCCATGTGGCCGTGGTCAGAATGAGTGCGAGAGACACGGCCCCCGGCCCGGACGGCATCCACGGGGTATTCCGTGGGAGGGTGGTACGCGGTCCCATCTTGGCGGGCTTCGGAAAGCCCGCCGACCGAGAGAGCCGGTGGCCGTATTCGCCGGCGGCTTCCGGTTCGGCGTCCGGGGACGGAGCGACGGGAAAGAGTGCCGATGGCGTAAAGCGTCGCGCCGTCCCTCCAAACCCCGTGCTGGGTTCTGGCCTCAGCCGGGGTTCGGACGCTGAGTGTGAGCGGTTGGAGGTTTTAGTGCGGTTCAACTCCCACATACCATACCATACATACATACATACATACACATATCATACCGCGCCCGCGGGCGGGGATCCGGTGATTTCCTCCAACTGAAAAAAAAAAAAAAAAAACCAAAACTCCGAAAATATAATTTAACTCAAAGTGTAAAAAAATACCAAAAATAAAAAAAAAACATTTTTTTAGTCGCGGACGCTGTGAAGACTAATAAGTATAGAACGAATAATGTGCTACGGATTTTTAGTTCTTATAAAGATCTAACAGTACTGCCTGAACTCCTTTTTAGCGCAGACGAAGTTGCGAGGGTTAGCTAGTAATATAATAAAATTGTGACAGGTGGAATAACGAGGAAAATAAAGAAACAGCACTCGTAAAGTATATTTACATATCTCATTAAAATGAAACCATGTGAAATTAGCTTGCTAATTAGTTACAATAAAAACTGGCGCTGATATTAAAGGACGTGGCGAGTGAAAAAGTTTATCTTTTTTCTTCTTTCAATCTTTCTTAAAACCATATTTATGATAACATTCAAATGTAGGCACACTTTTTCATAATAGATAATACTTAGGTAAATGCGTTTCTTAAAAACAATGTTAAGTCGTTGAATGTTGATAACATGTACAAGATGAACAAAAAAATATCTGTGAATTCAATCAGGCTCAAAAACATAATAAATTTCCATGTTTCCGTTTTCAGGTCTATTATACAGAACTTTTCTTAAGCCTGTTTAATGACTTTATTAAACATCATTTAAAGAGGACTATGCATTTTGAAGACACCGAGGATGGAAGTTCTTCCTAAATCGGAATAGTATAGGGCAAAAAATATTTTTGTTTTAAATGTCCAATAGTAGGTAAATTTTGTTTACAAATCATAAAAATCACATCTCGATAATAGTACAAATAGTAGAAATTTAACTAAAACCAAATAAATTCACAAACACGACTATTTTAACAACAGTTTTATTGGTATCTATAAACTTTGTTACAAATAAAATAATTTAATCTACACTTAAGCTTCTAAAAGATCCAGGTATTCCTAAATACTGTTCGTTGAATTTTCCTGATTGTCTGCAAGACTCATCCGTCGTCGCCTTGTTCATTTCCTTCAGATATTCTTTGTGTTCCTCAGAGCCTAAAATGTCTAGCCACTCATCTGAAACAAGTGATTGTAAAATTTATTGAATTATACCTAATGAAATTCTCAGATACAGATATGAGTTCGAAAACATTGTGTTATTTCCAAATTATGAAAAAGAATTGTCAGCAAGCCATTTCAATGAGATTTTTTGAGTTGTTTAAAATTAGAAACACGTTAAGATGTAATTGCTATTTAAATTCAAAGATTCGATGCTAACATCTCACTTCCACGTCATATGTTTATTTATTTATTTGGATCTTCAACAAAGGATGAAATGAACACATACATAAAACAAATTAAAAATACACCACATATTAGACACCTGCAAAACTCTTCCATGACAAAATCATACATACCATACAGCTGTTTTATAGAACGTTCCGTTCCACCAAATTCGACTGGCAAGATATTTTTGGGCGCAAACTCTTGTAACGACTCTGAACTCTTATGGACATGAATTCGATCGCCCAGCTTAGTACTTAGCACTTGCTTGAAAAGATTCACTAGAGTATCTACCATCTTGGATTGGCTTAAAATGTGTATACCTTTGATCCTCATTCCATAGCCATCCTGAAAAGTAAGATAATAATATAAGCATTGTGCTATGTAAATTGATGTTTGCCCAACAGTATGAAACAATATTCCTCAATAGAGGGATCAGGTATTTTACTAATTTGGGACTAAAACTTTTTAACTTCAGAGAGTTTTTAAGCCCTTTCAAATTTGCATGTTTCCTTACGATGTTTTTCTTCAGCATTTTTCAAACAAGTGTTTAATTATTTACAAAATGTGTGCATTTTCACTTTTTCTTAATTTTTCCTTTTTCTGACTCTAATTCATTTTACAAGTTTTATGTTATAAACTTGCACTGGTTGTAACTATGTTCCTTCTTTCCAAAAAGAAAGAGTCTTAAAAGATTGTATTTGTATTCTTTTAACTTTTCAATTTTTATATTTAATGTACAATTTTTAATCTAATTATCATAAAATGTTGTTTTTTTTTTTTTTTATTGCCTTGTAGGCAGACGAGCCAACGGGCCACCTGATCGTAAGTGGTTACCGTCGCTCATGAACCTCTGCAATGTCAGGGGACATTGATGGGTCGCTACCTACGACCTAACTTTAAGGACCCTCCTCAAGCCTCGTCTGAAGAAGGACAAGTCATTGTTATTCACGCTGATTGTACGTATAATTTGAGTGACATTTACTATGTTTTTAACTCATGATTATAATTTAAGTAATATGTTTGATTTGATGTTTACTCTGTTGCTGCAACTTTTTCTAAAAATAAAAAAAAACTTATTTAACTTTTTCTCACCGTCATCAAAGTAACTGCTTGTCGTAAAGCTATAGGATGAAACTTCGTTGCTAAATTCACAACATTGATGTCTCTGTAGTCAAGAATGACGTAGAAACCTTTGCAGTAATCGTGGATCTTTAGGTATTCACTGAGCTGAAAAAAAAATACTTATAAAAAAAAGTACACCTTACCTTTTAGTGACAGAGAGACTACCTATTTAAAACTATTTAAAAGGTTTTTTTTTTCCAAAAACGATACAATAATTTAAAAAAGAAAAAAAAATAGAAAAGAGTCTTAGCAATATAATTGGAAAGCTTAATACCTTGACGAATTGATTATTTAATATTTTTTTTTCAATTAGTCTAGTATTTCCCGAGATTAGACTTGTACGTTCAAAGCAACAAACTCTTCATCGTTATCTATTAGTACCAATAGGTTATATACCTTTTTTTTTTTTTTTGGACGGGAGGAAATCGCCGGACTTCCACTCGCCCCGCGAGTGGGGTATGTGGGTGTCGAACCGCACCAAAACCTCCCGCCTCTCACGCTCGACATCCGATGTAGTAGGGGTGACAGGACGCGTTCGCGATTGTCGCTTACGTATCGCCCCGTCACCCCCGGACGTCGAACCGGCAGCCGTCGGTGAAACGACCACCGGCTCACTCGGTGGACGGGCCAATTAAGGCCCGCCAAGATGGGGCCGTGTGATGTAGGGTCTCCCTCGGCCCAGGCCGGCCCAGGGCCAGCCCGGGTCGGGGAGCACGGCTTACCATCCCCCGTACAGATGGCACGGAGGGTGCGCGCTGATGCCTAGCGCAGCACCTCTCGGGTCCGATGTTGGTGGACCCGGTACTCTTAGGGGGCCAGGTCCCGGGACTACTCCCGAGGTCGGCCCCCCGCTCGACGTCAGCGGCGACGGGGTTGGCCGGGGAGGGAAGAGCTCTCCCTCTCCCGCCCCGCCGCCTCCTTCTGCGAGATGGTGGACTCGCAGAAGTCGAGCATAGCTTTCCAGGACTCGTCGTCGTCGAACATCGATGCCACGACGCCCGGCAACGACAAGTCCCGCCCTACTTGTGCGACCAGGACACGGCGCTGCTCCTCCCATGCGGGGCAGACAGCGAGCGTGTGCTCTGCCGTGTCCAGGTCGCTTGTGCAATGATGACACCTCGTCGTCGGCTCGACCTGTATCCGATGCAGGTACTTCCCGAAGCAACCATGCCCGGTCAGCACCTGCACCAGACGAAAGGTGAGACGTCCCTCGCCACGACTCACCCAGTCCTCCAGGACAGGGCGAATCGCCTCGACGGTCCTTAGACCCCAGCTGGGGTTGGCCAAGCGTCTCGACCACGCCTCCAGCACGGACCGCCGAGATTGGGCCTTCCGGTCCCGTACCGCGGCTCTGATGGGACGCACCACACCCAGAGCACGGAGGTCGCAGCGCCAACGATAGTCGTCGGCGAGCGCCTCCGCCTCCAGATCACATGGTGGCGTCCTCGCCAGCACGCACGCCGCCTCAAAGGAGACGGTGCGGTATCCGCGGATGACCCTGATAGCTACGACGCGCTGCGGCCGTTACAGGATCCGGACAACAGTTGCTGTCCGGTTTCCCGGTCCGGCCCAAACGGGCGCGCCGTACAGGGCCATCGAACGCACCACCCCCGCGTAGAGGCGGCGCACGACACGGTTTGGTCCCCTGAGATTCGGAAGCAGCCGGCTCAGAGCGCCGGCCGTCCTCATCAGTCGGGGGATAAGCTCCGTAAAGTGGGCCCGGAAGGTCCAACGGCTGTCCAGTATGAGGCCGAGGTACTTCAATCGCACCCCGACCTCTATTGGGACGCCTCCAACCACGATTTGGGCCCCTGCAGGTGGCGTCACCCCAGCCCTGTGGAACCACAGGGCCTGGGATTTATTGAGCGCCACCGCGAGGCCCAATCTCCTTATACGACCGACGACGAGGGCCACCCCCGCTGTGGCGAGATGGGTAGCCTCTCTGAAGTCTTGACCCCGGGCCATGACGAGCGTGTCGTCAGCGTAACAAATCACGCTCAGGCCCGGGGTCAGGGCGCCTCTCAGCACCCAGTCGTACCCGACATTCCAAAGGAGAGGTCCGAGGACCGACCCCTGAGGAACCCCGCATACGACCGGAAACCGGTAAACGGTCCCATCGTGCCCGGTGCATACTACCGACCTGGCCTCTAAGTAGGAGCCGACCAGCCGGCGGAGGTAGGGGGGAACTCCATGTCTCTCGAGTGCCCCCCCTATCACGGACCAGGGCAAGGTGTTAAATGCGTTGGCGATGTCAAGCGACACCGCCAAGGCCATCCCGCCCTGTGATACGGCTTCATTTGAGAGGGCCCGCACGCGAAGGATCGCGTCCACGGTTATATACCTAGCAAAAATGACGACCAATTAAAACAAGTAGATTGACTTATTTGCAACATGATAAAGCTTGCCTTGAGAATAAAATTGGTTGAAAAGTTGGCCATATTTAAATTATCCACTTCACGTCAATGTCACCTAGTGTTCAGTACTTACTGTTTGGCATTTAATTTGCTCAAGTATGTAGCGTTGCTTTTTGACTCCCTTAACAGATGGCGACACCAGGACTTCCGATTAAAATTCAAAAAAAGCCCGCCATTAAGATAGTCATTTTATCATATATCTGGCGTCTTCTACGAATGGCGAGAGGCGCCGATAGGGATTGTTTCACCGGCTGGTTTGTCAAATTTCAGAGGGAAACTCCTTCATTACTGCTAATTAACCAAACTCATCAACAAAACGGTAGCTTTTAAATTTTTATTGATTGAGACATTGATCTTAATATTGGGCTGTTTGGATGGAATAGCCTTAGCGATAATCTATAGAAAAAATTTAAAGATGGCGTATGGTGGATGACAGATGACATATAAACTGTCACGGATTAGCGTTTGTCAATGTCAAGAAAAGTTTTTTCCTGGATGATTTGGCAAAAAAGATCGTTGGCTTTTGGAATTTTATGCAGATTTTGCCTCGTAATTGTTGTGATCTGCGCTGTTTAACTAATTTGGAAGGAAAAACTACTACGCAACATTGTTATTCTGGATAATAATCAGTGTCGGTGGCCTGGAGGCAGAGTAACGGTTTTTTTTATGTGAACGTTGTTTTCGTTTGGCAAACTTATTGAAAACTATAGAACAAGAATTGGAAGTGTTTTACGTAGCATTGCGGCGTTGAAAGACTCGCAATAACTCGGCTAATAGTGAATACTAATCGTCCCTTATTCAGTGTTGACTGACAGCTGTTTGCTATCAGTTCGTCTTAACTCCCAGAGAGTTGCAGGGAATTGCATTGCATTAAAAAATATTTTTTCTATTTTCAGTTTGATTTTGCTTCTTTGAGATCGCATTCAGTGCATTGGTGGTGGTGGGGTTTCTGCGAGCTTTTCCGTTCAGCGTGTATTATTACAAGTGTATGAAAATAACTTGACACACTTGATGCTGTTGTTTTGTATTTCTTTTTAATAAAAAAAACTGTTGCCTCTGAGAGTTTCTATTTTCATTATTTTTCTTTGGCAAATAAGACATATTAGCATATATACAGGGTGTTATAATCCGATGAAACAATACTTTCACAGCAAATAGTATACTTGATGTAGAAGCCATCCACCAAGTTTGGGTTTTCTAGGCATAATATATCATGAGTTATAACTAATCAAAACTAGTATAAATTTTCTATTAGTAGGTGATTATTATAGTACAGAACTCTAAAATTGCGATCGGATGCGCCTGTGTGCGTGAAAATAGCATATAGATATAGTACGCTAAATGTAGGTCAGAGTAGGGTTGTCAAAAATAATACAAAAAAATATTTTTTCAACTTTGTATGGGAAAATAAAGTAACTATCTCAGTTTCAAAAGTATGTGTATATGATTTGAAATGTGATATAGATTAAGCCCTTAAAGTATTGTTTCACCGGGCCACAACACCCTGTATATCTTTTTTTTGTAGTTAGAAGACGCATTTTTTTTTTTTTTTTTTTTTTAGTTGGAGGAAATCACCGGATCCCCGCCCGCCCCGCGGGCGGGGTATGTGGGAGTTGAACCGCACTAAAACCTCCAACCGCTCACACTCAGCGTCCGAACCCCGGCTGAGGCCAGAACTCAGCACGGGGTTATGAGGGACGGCGCGACGCGTTACGCCCAAGGCACTCTTTCCCGTCGCGCCGCCCCCAGTTTCCTTATTCGCTAGTTGTATTGTTGATTTTGCTTAACATATATAGATTTGGAACATTAATTCGTTTGCTTTTAAAGTGTATTGCTTGTTTGTTGGGAATAGGAGCTATTCTAGCTCCCATATTTATTTCTTTATATCGTTAGATACAATTTTTATTGTTTTTTTTTAGTTAAAGTAAAGGTCTGATATTCTAATGATAGTATAGTAGCTATCAAGTATTGATTATCATATATTGACAAGATTTCATATCTTGTTTAGAGACAGACCTCTAGGTATAATTTTTATTAGCTGTTAATTAAAGCAGAAGGTCTGATATTTTAACTGTAGTATTGTAGCTATCAAGTATTGTTTATCATGCATTGACAAGATTTCATATCTTGTTTAGAGACAGACCTTTTGGTATATTTTTTATTGGCTTTTAATTAAAGTAAAAGGTCTGATATTCTAATGATAGTATTGTGGCTGGCAAATGTTGGTTTTACTTTCATATCTTGTTTAGAGACAGACCTTTAAATACATTTTTATTGGCTTTTAATTAAAGTAAAAGGTCTGATCTGCTAATGATAGTATTGTATTCATTTAAGCTGGTTAAATTACAAAACAAGGTGAATTTATAGTAGTGCATGATATTTATATATTAGTATTGTATATATTAGTATTGCTTTTTTATATTGTTAATATTGCCAGGCATACTTGTGCTGGCTTCAGTTTTGTATACTAGCAGTTTTGAGGTGCTTCCTGTTAGTTTTTTTTTTATTAATATTGTTTTTTTTTGCTAATATTGCCAGGCATACTTGTGCTGGCTTCAGTTTTGTATACTAGCACTTTTGAGGTGCTTCCTGTTAGTTTTTTTTTATTAATATTGTTTTTTTTTTATTGCTAATATTGCCAGGCATATTTGGGCTGGTTTCACTTTGTATACTATCACTTTTCAGGTGTTACCTGTTACTTTACATGAAATAAAAGATATTTTATAGTGCTTCCACTGTATTTATTGAACAATTGAATACTTTCTGAAGTTCTAATAAAAAAAAAAGAAACTTGTAGTTGATTGTAGAAGCCTGGGTTGATGCACATATAAATATATTGTTCCATATTTCAGGAATAAGATTTCCTTTGATTTTCTCTGATCCAGGTAGAAATACAGCTACAAGTACACGATATGCTTAACTACAATAAATATTTTTAACCTACTTCGAAAATGGAACCTATTCAATATGTAATACATGCTTTCTTCATCGTATTGTTTGTTCGTGTATAATGTCATCGTTATTGAAATAATGGGCAAGGTTTCGGCCGGAGCTGGTGGTAACTTGGAGCAGCAGCAATACCGAACCGAACAGGCGCGATGATGCGCCACGCCAGACCATGGTCAACCCCAAGAAGGGATGTCAAGCAACGTCACACTACACCTACACCTCCGCCTAGAATGGCAGAGAGATCATGCCCGGGCAACGGGGTTACCCCTAGGCCCGTTCGTTGGCCATAGGGGTCCGCGACACGACGACCCCCATGTCTGGTTGATTTTGATGTTTCTTTTTTAATCGAAAGAAGATATTTTAAAGAAAGGAATCTATAAAATATCTTACTTGAAGTTATTTTGTGTTATTGTTGAAAAAAGTACATTTTGTAAAAATTAATTATCTATCTATACTCACAATCACAGTGTATTTGTAGTAGTCCAAAATCAATGATGAATCGAAGTCATCGGTATACGCTTTGAGAGCGTATATTCTGTAGTCATCCGGGGTAAGCTTCGGCAAATGTGCCTGTGCTCTGTGAAAATTTTCATAATCATGAAGTCATTAGTACTCCTTCGCTGAACTTCCACAAATTCATAGGTCAAGAGAACAGTTTCTTTTTCTTGAAAAAAATTAGTAGTCTAAAATACACTCTGCTACATCTACTAGAAGTATAACATAGGTCAAACTGTTTCATATGTAGGAACAGGCAGCCAGAATAAAAAATGATATTATGTCATGGACATCTTCTTTCTTTTTATATATAAAAATGAATTGCTGTTCGTTAGTCTCGCTAAAACTCGAGAAAGACCGAACCGATTTGGCTTATTTTAATCTTGAAATATTCGTAGAAGTCTAGGGAAGGTTTAAACGGTGAGAAAATTTCCTTATGTGACGCAGACCAAGTTGTGTGGGCCAGCTAGTATGTCTATAAAAATCGCTCATTTTACTACAAACTAGAGATGCAACGATAATCGCATTCGCATTCGTACTTACGAATATTTGGATTCGTAATAAATCATGCGAATGTTTTTACAAAAGGGATTCTAATGAAACCAAAATAAAGGCCTCTACTTGTCTTTTAAAATGAGCCCAAGCTTTATAGGTCTACGACCGTTCTCAAGATAATTTGTTTGGGGTTTCAATTATTAGGTGGGGGGATAAAATTACCTCCTCCCTTCTTAGTAGATTTAGTATAGGTAAAATCTAATATTTAAAATTCTTATGTCACAGTTTTCGTTGCCATACTCCTCCGAAACGACTTGACCGGTTTTGATGAATTTTTTTGTGCTTATCCGGTATCTATGAAAATTGGCGAACATCAATTTTTCATCTCCCTAAATGTTAGGGGTAGTCCACCCCTAATTTTTTTTTACGAAGTTGCTCGGGGCTACTAGTAGAGGTATATATTTTATAGTAAGTACTCATAAACTGTAATGACTCTAGAAAGAAACCTTGAACTCATGGTTGAAACGGTCAACATTCGCTTTCGTTCAATGTCCAAAATCGATATTCACAACATTCCTGCTACAAACAGACACTACAATTACTTTTATGTGTATGTATTTACTTACATTACACCTTGCAACTGAAATTTTTTTACGTCTACATCTTCAAAGAAGTTCGGCATCAATGTTTTGAACGTACACAGATTGTCTATTCTTGTTTTGGCTCGCTCTAATAGACCCTTCGTAGATATAAGCGTGCGTTCCAAATATCCTCGATCTGAAAGTATAAGTACCTAATAAAAATTTTAAAACGTGAGAGGTGTCATGGGACACCCGAATAGAACGAAGTTCCTTTCGATTAAAAGATATCTTATAAAAAATATATCCTTTCATAAAGCGCGGTAAGGAATGTGTTTTAAAAGATTTTGATCACAGCGCCATCTAGCGATAATCATCTAAAAAAAAAAGTGTCGTGACAACTTTTCGTAAGATTTTTTTCCGTCTAGCCCCCTTTCACAACGCGCGATAAGGAACTTCGTTCCAATAATTATTTTATGAAACATTTTCGTATCGAGAATAAATACAAATTACGGTGTCTTCAATATTAAAATAATCTACCTTTTCCAATAAAGAAAAAAGATAAACAACAAAGGGAAATAAAATCGTAAGACATGATTTATTATGATGTGATCATAATTTTAATTTATTAACAAGAAACCATTTATTGTGACTAAAAAGTTATCGAACTGAACTACCTTGAACCAGTGTAGTAATAATTTTTAATATTTATGCTTAAATTAAACAAATAACAAGTTTTGTTAGAATCTTTGAACTATTAAAATTGCTTTATCACTTAAGGAATAAGCCGATATTATTCATCTTTTCTTTCTACATGTATACGTTATGAATGCTAGATATTTAGTTTACAAGATTAACTATAGGACCTGATCAGAAGTGATTACAGTCACCCATGGACCTCTACAATGTGATATCAACTTCTAGTTTTTGATTATAACAGTAATAGCCCGAGAGCTAGTGCCAATTTTTGGGTAGATATTTGACGCAAGCTGAAAACTTGTCCGTTCAAAAAGGGGGGGGGGGTAGTTTTTGAGCCTATTCATTATAACCAAACAAACAAAGTTTTGCTCTTTATAATATTACTGTAGATAAAAGAATTGGTATTATTTTAAAGAACTGGTATTTTTTTAAACAAGTTTTTTTCCACAGAGATATATGGTCGACCTTAAGGGCCACTTGGTTTTAATCATAAATAACTCATCAAAAAGCATTTTAATGTCCTAGTGGCGTACAGAACAATAGCAAATTGATTTCGTTGAATTGAAGAACTTTGAATTGAAAGTTCAGAAGACCTCTACCCTCACTAAGCAAGCGAAGGCCTAGGCTGGATTGAAGACTGGAGCCCAGTAGTGGGCAGTAATAGATTGTTACGGTACAATACAGACTACCTATAATATAGGCAAATTTTATTAGAATTAATTATTTTGTTAAATTTATTGTGTCATAGACCTGTAACCTCAATGTATCCTGTAGACCCATGAGCAATGGTAATATCACTTATCACCAGGTAAGTCGTAAGCTTGTTTATCAGCAAAAAAAAAACTAATTAAAACCAAAAAGCAATATATTTACGGATTAAGAAACAAAAAAATGGATGAAACAACTTTGTAACAAAAAATCTTCAGGTTCAATCCAATAGAATGAGTATTTAAATATACGTATTAGAATATTAATCACCTAAATACATATTATTGTAATTAGTTAAACTGTAATTACAAACAAAACAAAAAATTTGACAGGTGTCATGGGACACCCGAATAGAACGAAGTTCCTTTCGATTAAAAGATATCTTATAATTTTTTTTCCTAACGTAACGCGCGATAAGGAACGTGTTTTAAAAGATTTTGATCACAGCGCCATCTAGCGATAATCATCTAAAACAAAAAAGTGTCGTGACAACTTTTCGTAAGATTTTTTTCCGTCTAGCCCCCTTTCGATAACGCGCGATAAGGAACTTCGTTCCAAAAATATGATTCAGCAACAACACCCATCTTTTGTTATGAAGAAGTTAAAATTTCAAGAAATCGTTTTATTGATATAACTGAGAATTTAGATTTATTTTTCGAGAATGCAAATATATATTTTTTTTTTTATTTGAATTATACACGTATACAAAATTACACAGCAATGCAAACAGAAAGTTTTTCCAAATGTATTTGAATTTATACCATAGAACGTTGCATGTGGACTCATTCATAAAAATGGGTTACTTCAGAAAATAATATCTTAGGTACAACGAAACGCTAATTTCCATCACAAAAATGTGAATTAACATAATACAAAACATGAACGTCGGCAACCATCTGATGGGTTTAAATGAATAACAAATTAATATTACGTATATTATAAAAAAAAACGTAAATTTAAGAATGTTAGTCAACTCAAGTCAAAGTGGAGAAGGGGACATAAGTGCACGACGAAGAAGATATTTTAAAAAATACTGGCAACTAGATTACCTATCAAAAGAGCTTATAAGACTCAAAAAAAATAATACACTCACCAAAATCTTTCTTCACAAAATGGTTCTGTTTCTTGACCCAGTCTTCCAATATATCGATAGCTTCCACCATCCGCTCCTGTTTATCTAGATTGAACTCTTTACGTACATTTATAAACGTGTCGGGGTTAAACTCAAGAAACTTGTGCTTCGGCAACGACTCCATTTTGAAACTGTTAGCCACGACACTCAGAATTCAACTGACTCAAAAGAACATGTCTGTTTGCTTATATTTCGTCATTAACAATATGTTGATATTAAATACAAAAAGTAAGCAAAACTGTTTTTTACTTACCAAACCGTCGTTTGTTTATTAAAAACACAACAGGTACAAAATACAAGATTTAAAGTCTTATAACAAACATTACTATACTTTGCGAAAAACCACCATAAATTATAAAAGTATTCCTAAAACTACTACTTACCATCAGTTGGGCCGTTTTAAATAAAAAGGCTTTCGTCAAAATGAGATAACAAGCAGGCAGGATAATTTTCGATTACTCATTTTGAATGTTGTTCAATAAAATGAAGGAAAATTAATAAAAAAATACGAGATAAATTGAAAAAAAAACAGAACACTAAAATAATTAGTTCAATTAATGTAAGTTTTCTTGGATAGTTATTTATTTATTTATTCAGCTTCATGCACAAAATGGTACCATAATGGACTTAATTCTTAAGGACTTATCTACCGGTCAATTTAAGGTAGACTTTAAATTATAGAAAATTATATAAATTTGAGAAAATATAAAAAATATATATGTTATAGTATTAAATTTTAGTTACTATCTAATATATAAAACTCTCGTGTCACAGTTTTCGTTGCCATACTCCTCCGAAACGGCTTGACCGATTTTGATGAAATTTTTTGTGCTTATCCGGTATCTATGAGAATCAGCCAACATCTATTTTTCATCCCCCTAAATGTTAGGGGTAGTCCAACCCTAAATTTTTATTTTATTTTTTCGACGCAGACGAAGTTGCTCGGGTCAGCTATTTTTATTTAGATAAAAAACTTAAAAAAGAATTTGTGGAATGAAATAATGAAAGTTCATTAAATCTAAGGTATTTTCTGTTCATAATATAACGGTTAAAAGAACTATGTAGGTTCCTAAGATAGTGTTAAAAGATACTTTAGATTTTTTTCTGGTTTTGTTGAATTATCAAAAAAAAAGATATTTGGAATCAAATATCAAATAAACACAAAAATCTTAAACGAAACTAATTTTAAATAAGTGAAGGAATCACTCATTTAAAAAGTTTAGATGCATGCAAATAATCATAAATAAGTTGAGATCTAAAATAAAACGAAAACAGAAATTATTCTTATTATAAAGATGTCTTAAAAACTCTCGAGTAGCATTACGTAAGCACTCGTAAATTGAGAGCAATGCAAATATTCCGAAGACCATTCGCCACTTGACCGTTGACCGCCAAGGTGACTACAAAATTCAATAGACTATGAGATATAATCATGTGTATGTATAGTTTGTGGCAAGAATAAATGCACTTCTACTTTTAATTAGAGAGCAGTTCATAGCTGCGGATTTATAGAGCACTTTCTCTGTCGCACACAGCGTTGTGACATTCATTGGCAGTTGTTATTTAAATTCAGTTTTACATATAACTAGCTGCCCTGCGCAACTTCGTCTGCGTCGTTTAGGAATTGTTACCGATAATTTTCGAAAAGTACTCATCAGGACGCTTCATTAGAGCCCAAACACGATCAGGTTATCTTGCTTATTGACGGAGTTCCTGTGGCCACCTTCCAGCTCCATCATCAGACCTTGACCAGCTGTAAATCTAAACCATTCTCGAATCTCCACGAACACACACAAAAAAAATAATCAAAATTGGTCCAGTCGTTTAGGAGGAATTCAGTCACATACACACGTACACAAGAAATATATATATTTAGATTACAGAGTTGTAAAAAATCTAAATATTTTTGCATATTTCCTAAAAGTCGAAGTGCATTTATTCTTGCCCCAAACTATAAATTGCAAGTGTACCTACTGTACAAGAAGTACAGTAGATCGCGTCCAACACACGTTTAAAAAAATGACGGTGACAACTGACTAATATGAAAGTTGGAGAGCCAATGTGGAAACGCGATATTTAATAGTGCAATAAGATGTTCCTTTTGTATCATTTAAAACCACTTATCACAAGATACAAATGCATACAATACAAATTAAGGATAAGACTTTGTTCCCACTTAGCGTAGTCATTTAAGTAGTTATTAACTGTAAATTATGCTGATACAGCGCAGTAAACAACAGTAAAAAATAAACCTTACGTTCATGAACGATAATAACTAGAAGATGTCATTGTCTGTATTTTGCTATAGCTACGTAATACTTGTTAAATATGCAAAAAAGCAAGTCAACTTACTACTAGTATTACCTAAAAACCTATTTTACCAATTGACCTAATTTGCCAAAATTGGCTTCTCTATTCTGCATACTCTCAGGGAGGAAAAAAAACTATCGTTACTAATAAATGTGATTAGACAAGATGAGAATGACCTTATTAGGCGAATACAGAATTGAGAAAGTGAATGAAGATGGAAAGATGAGAATGTGGACTTAAGAAACGATGATAAGAAAATACACGACGTTACACACCAGGTGACTTATGCTAGAAAAGAAGTACATCAAGAATAAACTTTCTGGCCCAAGAGCTGACGCCAAAGTTTGGAACTGTATCTCGGAATCTTTAAGTCCCGAAATTTCCGGATCAGATTGGTACCGGGATTTTCGGGATTGAGGACGATTATTCCCGGAAACCTGGGATAATCACGAGATTGACAATTCAATAATTTTAGGTTTTATCACAAATGTTTTACGAAATGTGAATCTAAATTGGTTTTAAAAAGTCTCTAATGATATTGCGCACTTGTTTATAAAAAATATAGATACAAATATTATGATCAAATTTATTTCATCAATCGTTCCATTTTAACCATTACGTTGCACATCGTCTAGTGTTACGGTGTAGGTACATATATACATACATTAGCTAAGTGTGACTATGAGCTTTTAAAATTTGCAGTAGTAACATATTATCACATTATTTTGCAAAATAAAAATCTATTTAATCCCAAAAATATTTTTATTTTACTTCATAAGAGATATACAGGGTGATTTGTTAGACAGGGTACATACTGCAGGAGGGTGATGAGTACTCTGTTCTAAAACGGAATATTACAAAAAATAAGTAAAATTACCAAAAAAAATTTTTTTTTTAATTCTAAATTCGACAAAACTACCTTAAACATAAACAATTTCGGCTAAACGAGTGTTGACTAATGACCTCTAGTGATCTCGCGCACCCCACACCTCCCCCACACCCATCAGCTGTCCAAAAACCATCATTTTGCAAGAATTTTAGATATTTTTAAGTTGCGATTACTAAGGTATTAAGCCATATTCATTGGTAATAATATTTTTACTGGTCGTATATAACCATCAGCTACCATGACCTTCAATATGTACCCTCTCTAAGAAATCACCCTGTATAAAAACACATATTCTCGTTGCACTTAATCTACAATTAAGCTTCTAAAAGATCCAGGTATTCCTAAATACTGCAATTTTTTAAAGTTGAAGTTGAAAAGTAAATCTTCCCGCGAATGCCGTTTATTTGGAACAAAACTCGACATATTTTTCGTTAAAAAAAATATTTCTACGCTGCGGTACTTGTTGATAATACCACTGGTTATTGTTACTAGATGTCCAAGTTAGTAAAGAAGTACGATTTCAGACATGTACGTCGACTACATTTATTGCTAACGACATCTATATGTGAAACCCGGGAACTTAGTTGCACACCTATGTATATATTTTCACTGCATATATTTTTAAATTGTCAGATGACGTCAATCACGAATTGTCAATTGACGGTAAAGATGAATGAGACTTGAAATAGGATATTTTAGAACCTATTTTAGAAGTTTGATCATATAAAATGAAGCGTAGAATGTAGTATTGCTATGTGCCAAGAAAAGGAGCAATCATAACTACTCATCTGGAATCTACTGGGTTTACTATTCCCGAAATTGAGCACGAGGTGAAATTAGTTCCGAAACTTGTTTTGTTTACATTTTGTTATCGTCTCATATTTTCTGGAGATAATAATATTTTGGTTCAAAATGTATTACAGCATATTTAAAGAATAAATAAATACAAGAATATTAGATTTAATTAAAAATCAAATTCAAAATTTTGTGGTAAAAAACATTAAAAAAAAGATAGTCAAACAAGGTAGTTCATTTCATTTAATTTCATTCCGAATGAACTCTGGGGGAGCGAGCCCAGTTTCACCATCTAGCAAAAATTTACATTCCCAGTTGAGTGGATAAATACTGCAGTTGTTATATATATATCAAAAAATACACCTTGTACTTTTATGACCTTAATCGATAGAGTGACTCTTAAGGATCAAATCTTCAAATCTCTATAAATGGTAAATGAAATGAAAGGTAGTTAAATTAAAAATCATCAAAATCAAGTTTTAAGAATTTTATGAAACAAGAATAACACTTTGACTGCAAAGCTTAAAAAATTGTGTGTATCGATGAGTGTAGTATGTAGTTTCAAGAATTCATTCATAATTAGATTTAAATTCTAACGAATAAAATCCAATCCATGTCCGCAATCCACAATAATATATACAATTCATGCTTGTTCACTTTATGAATGTCAAATCGAGAAAATATAGACCAAGAGGTAACACATTCTATGTGTCTAGTAATTTTGATAGAGGTAAGTATTCAATAAGAGATTTCTTAGTGCCTTAGTTTTATACTATTTTTTTACCGATTAGTTATCAGAAAACATGATCTAAAAGAACTGACTTGACTTGTATATACTTTTTTTTTGTTGCAGGCAGATTTTTTTTTTGCTGAAATATAATAATCACTTCTGAATATGACAATGATGGTATTCTAACTATGAATTTTTGAAATCGATCAAGTACTCGGCATTATTACAAGTAATGCTTGAATTTGCCTTATGAAATGCCTCTTATACTTAGTTCGTACACAAGTTTCAATTTAAACCCATTTGAATTAAATAAAGACTTGATTTGAATTAAAACCTTTTTGGATCTATAAAAGTAATACCGGCTCAACTTTTCAAAATCGAATAGGTTCTGCCGTTTCTAAGCTAATCGTGCACAAGCATTAATCTGTTATAGTCTGTCTTTATATATTTTATATTATTGTATATCTTTTTTCATCGCCATCGTCAACATATAGCATGAATTTCATATACCAACAAGAAATATAAACAGTAGTGTAAAATACTTCATTTTATATCATTTTGTTTTTATTTGTAATAATAACTCAATGTTTAAATTTATTAAACAATTAACAATCACCACAATTAATCTACACTTAAGCTTCTAAAAGATCCAGGTATTCCTAAATACTGTTCGTTGAATTGACCTGATTGTCTACGCGATTCATCTGTAGTCGCCTTGTTCATTTCCTTTAGATATTCTTTGTGTTCCTCGGAATCTAAAATGTCGAGGCACTCATCTAAAAGAACAATAAACAGAGAAAATCTTACAAAATTAAGAATTTAACCGCTTTTTATCACATGCATATCAATGTAAGAAACATAAACCATTTTTTTTTGTCTGTCTGTCTATCTGTGTGTTCCCATTTATCGCTGATATGAATTGAGTTATTTCGACTGACCTTTTATTGGCAGATAGCTGAAGTAATAAGGAGTTACTTAGATCACATTTTTTTTCGAAAAAACTCTAATTTTAAGTTAATTAAGTAATGTTGCAATGTCCAGTACTGCGTACAGTTAAAGCGCATGTCGCCATCACAAATCTGTATGTACCCTTCTTTTGTGACACAGACGAAGTTCCGTGTCAACTAGTTAGTAATAAAGAAGACTAAATAACAATCCAAATATCTGATTTTCTAGTCAATATAAGAAAAACTAGTGATATTTTTACCATGTAACTTCTTCAAAGATCTTTCTTGTCCCCCCAGTTGAGTAGGCAGGACGTTTTTTGGTATATAATCATATAATGTGTCCAAATCTTTATGTATATGGATACGACTCATTAGTTTAGCACTAAATATTGGACTTAAAAGTGCAAAAAACATGGTCGCCATCTTGGATGGAGTTATAAAGTGTAGACCTTTTAAATTCGAACTGTATCCATTCTGAAAGTAAGAATAATGTATTTTTTTGGATATGTTACCTGAAATGTATGAAATCAAGGAATTTTATACAATTCCTAGGATTTCATACATTTCCAGTAACAGATATACCAAATTAAATTGTTGAGATATTCGTGTTTCGAAATTATATTTGCAAATGCCTTTTTGAGAAGTTATTTTTTTGCTTTTGTTTTAAAACGTCCACAAAACTGCTTAAAATATAAAAAATCTTAATTTTGATATTTACTTACTCTAGCATAGTATTACATGAGTGTGTGTCTATTTTTGTAAATAGAATTAGATTTTTCATAACCCTTCTTGTTTTATAAATCATAATTTAATTAATTTAATTTTTTTATCATTAAATTCCTTTGACAGACAGAGCTCAACCATTAATGTTTCGAATTTTATTTAATTTTATAAGTTAGAATAAAATTTAGACCAGACAAAGAGATGCTAGAGTAACAAATTTTTATATTTGTTGCTTATTTTCCCACTTACCATTAACAAGGTGACTGCTTGTCGAAGATTAATGGGATTTACTTTAGTCAGGAGATTTGCAATATTTATTTCCCTAAGATCAAACACTAATTGAAAACCTTTGACGTAGTCGTTGTGTTTGAGGTATTCGCCGAACTGGAAAGTGCTTTAAAATTAATAATATGCCAGACAGTGATAGGAGCTACTTTTTAAATCTATCTATACAGGGTGTCCCAGAAAGAAAGTTCCTTAAATATCGGAGATAGGAGGTTTTGCTCAAAGAAAACCTCATTTTATTTTTTGATATTTAATAGTAGACGTATATGAGCAATAGTCGTGGTGGCCGAGTGGTTGAAGCGCTTGCCTACCGTACGGGAGGTCGCGGGTTCAAAACCGGCCGGCTTGTACCTCTAAATCGTAGTATGAAAAAGATTTATGTGCAATTTTTCACAACACCACTGGCTAAAAACGGTGAAGGAAAACATCGTGATGAAACCTGTATATCGGAAAAGGGTTCTAAAAAATTCTTTGAAGATATGTGAAGTCCCCAATCCGCACTGGGCAAGCGTGGTGGACTATGCCTAACCCCTCTTCGGAGGAGACCTGAGCCCAACAGTGGGTAGTAATGGGTTGTTACAGTACAGTATATGAGCAAGGGTTACGATCAAGTGGCTTGTTAGCTCTACTACTAGTCAATAACAAAAATGTTTTTTTCTTTAATGATGCTAAAAACAAAACTCGTCTATAATAAAAACATACAATTACAAAGTACTTGAAAAAATCTATGACTTCTGAGGAAGTGATGTTGTCTCTATATGCTTTCATTACGTATATTCTTAAATCATCTGCCGCAAGTTTTGGAAGAACTGCTTGTGACCTGTAAATACAAAAATATAAAAAGTTTATTTAAATGTATTAAAATTAAATGTTATTAAAACTATATGTTATTTAATTTTAAATATAATGTTTCAAATTAACATAATATTAAATATTATAATGGAAAAAAAAACAGGTTTGAAAAGGTCCGAATTCCCTAATCCTAATATACTTGAAAACAGTTATTGAGCTATTGCATAGCTTTTATCGCGGGCCTTGAGCGCGGGGACTGAACCCAGAAATTCCGTAACGCAAAAAACTTAACGCTCCAGTCATGCAGTACCTTGGTGTAGTGGTCAGGGCCATAGCTTTTTGTGCTTGAAGCTCAGAGTTCAAATCCTGGTGTCAGCATTTTTTTTGTTTATTATTTCTTTGTGTTTTTTTTAGTTTTTTGTTTTTGTCATTTTAAGTTTTATTCCTATATGGAACCAATCTTTATTATGATTTTGTTTTTCATTACTACTGAGCGAAGCTCGGTCGCCCTGGTACTCTATATAAATGTACGTCGCGTCTTCTAATAAATAAATAATTAAAATTGTATAAGTTGATACAAAATGCAATGCAATAGCTTTACCGTGGCAGTCCCCGAGTGCCACACGTCTTTTTATGAATCTTTAAGTAGTAAATTTTTCTGCTGCTTACAATAAATGTGACAATGCACATTGTCGAACATTTAAGTTCTGATAAAAGTCCGGCATCAGTGTTCTGAACGTGCACAGATTGTCTATTCTTGTTTTAGCTCGTTCAACTAGACCCTTCGAAGTTATAAGCATACGTTCCAAATATTCTCTGCCTGAAATTTCGAACAAAGCATTTGGTAATGTCAAATAATTTCCATTGTTACCATCGTCATCTAAAATATTGTATTAGAAAACCGAATACCTAAGAAACGACAAAAAGACAGAAAACTAGACGGGAGAGTTTTCGAAAATAGCAGCATCTGTAGCAGAATCAAAGGAAATGCTTTTCTATACTAATAATATAAAGCTGAAGAGTCTGTTTGTTTGCGCTAATCTCAGGAACTACTGATCCGATTTCAAAAATTCTTTCACTATTGGAAAGTCCATTTATCGAGGAAGGTTATAGGCTATATTTTATTTTGAAAAAAAATAGGGATCCGTATGAAAATATCGAATTTGTAACACAAAGTATATAATCGAAAACCTATTTATGCGTAATTTATGGGCTTCTATGTATTGTATGACTTTTAAGTTTTGAATAAGAAACTCACTAAAATCTTTCTTCACAAAATGATTCTGTTTCTTGACCCAGTCTTCCAATATATCGATAGCTTCCACCATCCGCTCCTGTTTATCCAGATTGAACTCTTTACGTACATTTATAAAAGTGTCGGGGTTGAACTCAAGATATTTTTGTTTCTGCAACGACTCCATTTCGAATCAGTAAATACACTCAAGTGCAGTGAATAGCATAATCAAAATGACGCTTATATTTGAAAAACTTTAGGATTCATTTATACAGTTGTTATTTTTTTGTAATAAAACTAACGCGATTAATACGATCCTAAACTCATAGTTTTATTTATACTTAATATTTTCGTTAACTGACTTACTTGACTAGCTTTATATAAACTTGCACTGGATGTAACTATGTAAATTCGGGTGGAATCTTACAAGCTAAATTTAACAAACTTCCTAGTTTTCGAATGAGTTGACATTTTGCACACAGATGTATATCGCGTGGCAATGCAATAATATGACAAAATGGCGCTGTTCTGATGATTGATGCGGATGGTGATTTTAGGAACTTTTGTATTAAACAATATAAACCCGTTGTGTTTGAGCTCGTTTTACTTGTATTACTTTTTTACAGAGTCAAAGCTTGTTCTGAAGAGTTTTCTTTTAGCAAAGACTGTGGTCTGACTTTTCCTTTTTTTTTTAACACAGCTTTCATTCGTTCTTAGGAAATAAAATAACAATGACACATTACTTATTAAATATGTATTCTTCTGATTCATAGTTTACTTACAAAAATTGTCTCCGTTTGAATTATACATATATCAGTTCTAATTGCAATGAAAAGATTAGAATTCAACATTTTAACTCAATTTATATATTATTTAAAATGTTTATTTATAAAAACTGCAATTATGGTAGTTTTAATTGAAGTCTGACCAACGTAATAATATGATAATGAAATGAAATAATTTCATTCAAGGTTAGTTGGAAACTTCTCGAAGAATAAACAGGTCCTAAGTTTTTATATGCATGTACGTTTAATTATAACTATAAAAGTATGTTAGTATGAACAAAAAGATTATGTTCGTAAAGTTTTGATTTTCTTATACAAGTTATATCTGACATTCCAGAGGTCTATGAGCGATGGCGACCTAATAAGATCAATTGGTCCGACGTTTCGTTTATCCAATAGATTAATAATGTTTTATCAAAGCAAAATTTAATAATCTACAGTTAGGCATTTCCTATTGAAACAAAAAGTTTCATAATAAAATTTGATTTAAGTATTTGACAATTGATGCAGTACAAAGTTATTTTCATAGGATGATAACAATTTAAAGTAATGATCGCATGTGATCCAGTCGCAGTCCTGTGGTATTCTCAAATAATGCAGGAACAACGGAAACCACTTATCGACAGATGTATTGGGCCTTAAGTTCGTCTACATACGGTACAATAAAATATTGAAGAATTTTTAATAGCAATGAATCTTTTTAGTGTATGAAAATGAAACATTAAAAAGCTTTCAAAGTTTATTGATTCCCAAAAACAATAACTATTTTTATACATAATATATATTTTTAATTCCGGTTAATCTACGCTCAAAGTTCTAAAAGATCCAGGTATTCCTAAATACTGTTCGTTGAATTTCCCTGATTGTCTGCGTGATTCATCTGTAGTCGCCTTGTTCATTTCCTTCAGATATTGTTTGTATTCTTCGGAATCCATAATGTCTAGGTACTCAACTGAAAGGACATTAGAAATATATATATATAGACTTAGGATGTAGAAAATATTATATTTTAAGATCATAATATTACTGATAAAACATATAACACCCTGTATATATAGTATATCATTCGGTGTCAGAATTAGATGTCACATGATTCTTATAATGAATGTATGTGCTCTGTACGTTTAACAACACTTTATTTTCCAAAACACATTTGTGCAAACATGCATTGTTTTATTATTTAGTATTTGTTTGTCTTGAATTACATTTACGATGACAATATATTTTATTTAATTTCATTATTATTAGCTTCTTACATTTGATTGAAGGCCATGGCATAATGGATGCCATGTTGCAGGAAATCCTTTCTATCAAAAAAAATATATTCAAAACTGTGTTGGTAAGCATACCTTAACAACACCTAGATTAATTTTGCCAATTTGAAAAAAAAGTTCGATGAAGTGCATTGATGATTTTTACATCGACAAAAATTGGAGTAATTCGAAATCTTTAGTGCTGTGTAGGGTTCACGCAGACCACATCGCGGGCAGTAGCTAGTTAGTAAAAATAAGTGACAAATTAAATACGCTCATTAACATGTAATACAATTATTACATCTGGAACTAACATCATGAACAACAGAATGAAGCCAATTTAAAGTGCACCGATCGCGCGTAACTACACGATATTCAGGCGTTAGTGTACCGATGATACTCAATTCGTTTAACACACTAATAAAATATTACATACACATAAGTTCTTTAAAATTTCACTTTGTTATTTCTGATGTTGATTCAAAATATCGTGTTGCTATGCGCGGTCGGTGCACTTTAAATTGGCTTCATTCTGTTGTTCATGATGTTGATTCCAGATGTAATAATTCTATGCTCATTAATTTTCTGACACTTATAAAAAACGGTTGAATCTGTTTACCATGTAACTGCTTCAAAGACCTTTCGTATCCACCAAATTCGATAGGCAAGATATTTTTAGGTATATAATCATATAATGTGTCCAAATCTTTGTGTATGTGGATACGGCTCATTAGTTTAGCACTAAATATTGGGCTTAACATAGCAAAAACCATGTTCACCATCTTGGATGGAGTTATAAAGTGTAGGCCTTTTAGACTCATGCTGTACCCATCCTGAAATTATATTAGAATAATGAAGTATTTTACTAATAGGCATTTAGGCTTTTTTTTTTTTTTAGTTGGAGGAAATCACCGGATGTAATATTGAGTTGAAAAAGAAACAAGAAAAACAATACAAAAAAGACATGCCCGCTGAGTTTATTGCCAGTTCTTCTCAGGACAGTGGCTATTTCTTTTTCCGAACTGGTGGTAACCTTTTGACATCAACAAGCATGAGAATTTAATTAACGTTGAGAATAAATAATTTCATTTCATTTCATTTCAAGTTTTCAGCTAGCATAAATGCCTCGGCGCGACGGGAAAGAGTGCCTCGGGCGTAACGCGTCGCGCCGTCCCTCATAACCCCCGTGCTGGGTTCTGGCCTCAGCCGGGGTTCGGACGCTGAGTGTGAGCGGTTGGAGGTTTTAGTGCGGTTCAACCCCCACATACCCCACTCGCGGGGCGAGTGGAAGTCCGGCGATTTCCTCCCGTCAAAAAAAAAAAGCGTCCGTTTAGCCCCGCAATACTCAGCAGCCAGAACTAAGGACCTACTTTTCAGTTTGTCTCAAAGACCTGACCCAAGAAATAGCGCCAGCTCTCGGGACATAAGTTTAAGTTAGAACTTAATTATGATATCTTTAAAGCTACTTATACTATTAAGACTTAATTGATTTTTGCTATTTTTATATTTTTTTACATAACTACTAAAAATAGTCGTATTCGCAATAGACAAGAGCAATTTGTTCTAACATGTTTCTTTGTTATTTCTTTAATTTTCAATTTACTTACCATCAGCAAAGTAACTGCTTGACGAAGATTAACAGGATTTACTTTGGTCAGTATATTTACGACGTTTATTTCCCTATAGTCAAATACTAAATGAAAACCTTTGCAGTAGTCATGGGTTTTCAGGTATTCGCCCATCTAAAAAAGTTTATGAAATAGAAAATGGTTAGTGAGAGTATTTTTATGTTAAATTTTGATTACGCTTGGACTTTATATAAGTTAAAGAATAAGTGTAAATTTTACAACACATACAATTACAATATATTTGAAGAAATCTACGCATTCCGAGAATGTGAAGTTGTCTTTATATACTTTCACTGTGTATATTCTTAAATCATCCGCTGTAAGTTTTGGTAGAATCGCCTGTGACCTGTAAATATAAGGAAACTGAAATGTGATTTAATAGTTATTTTTTCCATTTTCAATGATTTTAAATATACTAAATATTATATTAAATGTATGCTTAAATCTTTAAAACTCCGCAACGGATTTTGATGCGGTTTTTTTACTAGATAGAGTTATTCTGAAGCGTTCTATTGAAGTTTTTAAAGGTATATTTTATTTTGAAAAATATTAGGGATCAGTATGAAAATATCGAATTTGTAACACAAGGTGTTCAATCGAAAACATTTATGCGTACCCTGCAAAAACTATTGATAATAGAACAAAGTTATGTACTATGGGTAGTTGTAGATATTAGTAAGATCTGAAAAAAAGTCCGCTAGAGCATGTATTTAACTATCATAGTTTAGCCACAATAACCGTGATTGAAGATTCATAGTTTCATATTTTTTAGTAATTATAATGCAAGTGCGATCTTCCTTCTCTTGGATCTTTAAGAGGTAAAATAAACTTTTTTTTTGCGACAGGAGGAATTCGCAGGATTTGTTGGGTATGTCTGAGTCGTACCGCACTAAAAACCTTCTGCCGCTCACGCTCAGCGTCCGAACTCTGGCTGAGGACAGAACTCAGCACGCTGGTACGGGCATGTCATGAGACGGCAAGACAACCACATGACAAAAGAGGTTTTATCAATGGCCGACGGAAAACGAGGTCGTGGTCGACCCCAACTACCTGGACCCAGACAATTAAAAACGACATGAAATCGCTTAAGCTGTTAACGGAGACAACCCACAACCGAGTGCTGTGACGCAATCATACTAGGAGGGCTGACCCCAACTAAATTGGGAAGAAGAAGAAGAAAAAGTAGGCAGATGACTGAATGCATACAATGCTTATTATTTTTAATTAACTAACTACTTACAATAAGTGTGACAGCGCACATTTTTGAATATCTATATCCTGAAAAAAGTCCGGCATTAGTGTTCTGAACGTGCACAGATTGTCTATTCTAGTTTTGGCTCGTTCCACCAGACCCTTCGTAGTGATAAGAGTGCGTTCCAAATATTCTCTACCTAAAATATGAACAAAAATAGTTTACTCAACATCTTCTGTTTATCATCGTTATCTTTACTAATAGGTAGGTATTATAAAGAGAAAAACTTTATTTGCTTAGTTGTAATGAATAGGCTCAAAAACTACTAAACCGTTTTTTTTTTATTCTTTCACCATTCAAAAGCTACATTATCTACAAGTTCCATAAGGTAGATTTTATTTTGAACAAAAATAGAGATTCGTACTTAAACTTCAATAATGTAGGCCATGATGTAAAAAAAACCCAAAAACTTTTTTACATCCCGTACGCTGCGAAAACTATTGGCTATATACAAATAGAACAATATGATGAACAGTTTGTAGGTCTTATTAAGATCAAACAGTGTTGACTGAACTCCTTTTTGAAGAAGATCATGACGAGTATCACCTAGTTTAAAATAAGTATATATTGCAGTGAGAAACGATGGAAAAATCAAAGTGAAAAATCTGAGATTAACAATGAAAATCGAATAATCTAATAATCTGCGCACAAAAAGTGAGATTTAATTATTATTTTAAAATAATAAACTTATTCTGATTTATGAAAAAAACAACAATAATTGGCAATTTCTATTTTAACTCCATTGCAAGGTCAAAAACCTTGTCATGTTGCTTGATTCTTAAAACACAATTTGTTATGGTTTCCATAAAATTATCAAATAACAACACCTTCTGTTAACTGAGATTGTCGATTGTTTTTACTACCTCATAAAATGGCCAAATTAAAACAACCAAATAAAATAAACTTACTAAAATCTTTCTTCACGAAATGGTTCTGTTTCTTGATCCAGTCTTCCAATATATCGATAGCTTCCACCATCCGCTCCTGTTTATCCAGATTGAACTCTTTACGTACATTTATAAACGTGTCGGGGTTAAACTCAAGATATTTGTGTTTCGGCAATGACTCCATTTTGGAACTGTTAGCTACGACACTCTGACCATAACTGGATTGCTTAGTTAAAATACGCCTATATTTATTTGAAGTTCTAAAAAATCTTAATATTTCTGTCAACTCATTATAAAATAGATGGATTTTTTCAATGGAATTATCGAATGACTTTTGGTTTTGGAAATGCTGTAGATGACCAGTCTGTGTCTCATTTTATCGAACCCTTTCCAGCACCTACATTAGTATTGTCATGTATTATGTACACATCTGTAGCCAAGATTTTTCGACTGACCTTTTAAGGCAATACCCGAGTCTGGCAAATGTTAATGCGGTATAATTGTTCAAAGATGCTGGAAAACCAAGGTATCAGTGTTAATTAAGCTGAATAAATATATTCGTAAAATTTAAATCATCTTAACCACTCAAGTGGGATCGGCAACAAAATTGGTTTATTTACTTATGCCAAGTCTGTGGCAGGAGCCAAAATTGAGCACCAGTTCAAAAACTTGCTTTGTTTACATTTTTTTATCATCTCATATTTTACGGAGATAATGTATTTTTGTTCAAAATGTTATACAGGGTATTTTAGCAATAAAGATTAATTATAATATTAAGTTTAATTAAAAATTGATATAAGAATTTATTGGAATAAATAAAATAAAAAAAGATACTCAAACACGATAGTATTAGTTTAGTGCTGGTTGAATTAAAACAAGTTAAGTATAATGTAAATTTAGTATATTACTAAGATTTTTTTGTTTGTAAGAACGAAAATAATTGTATGAATATAAAATAAAACAAATGATATTTGACTACTATAATTAAGTATTCAAGGCTATGTAGAATTTTCGCAAAGTTGAACAATTACTTGTGCTTAATATGTGTATTTGAGTAACAATAAAATTAAGGATGTTTAAAATATGTGTGTAAAATATTTTCCTGGAATTATTAATCGACAAAAATTATTGTGCCGTTTTGTGCCTAAACGATTTCCGGTTTAGATTCTTCGAAATCATTTCATATAGAAAAGAAAAACACGCAAAAATGCCCAGCAAATCGTATTTTTTTTCTGTTTAAAATACACTTATTTAAACACAGATCCAAAAGTACTTCGATCTTTAACAAAGGAAATGACCGTCACCTTTGATCTGACACCAGTATTATTCTAATCGGTCCACCCAATGACCTTTTCCTTTTTGGAAGTCGGTCAAAAATCATACTATTCCACCACCATACGGTGTTTGAAAAATTGTTTACTATTAAAACAAAAAAGTAGTGAACTAAAATAATAGCAATTTTAAGAATCTTACTGCCTGTTGATCATTTAAAGGCAGTGGTTCAGTCAGTGAGTCAGTATCCAGTACCAACCCATTACTGCCCACTGTTAGGCTCAGGTCTCCTCAGAAGAGTAATCACCTCAGTAATTGTATGTTTTTATTATAGACGAGTTTTGTTTTTAGCATCATTAAAGAAAAAAACATTTTTGTTATTGACTAGTAGTAGAGCTAACAAGCCACTTGATCGTAACCCTTGCTCATATACTGTACTGTAACAACCCATTACTACCCACTGTTGGGCTCAGGTCTCCTCCGAAGAGGGGTTAGGCATAGTCCACCACGCTTGCCTAGTGCGGATTGGGGGCTTCACATATCTTCAAAGGATTTTTAGAACCCTTTTCCGACATGCAGGTTTCCTCACGATGTTTTCCTTCACCGTTTTTAGCCAGTGGTGTTGTGAAAAATTGCACATAAATCTTTTTCACATTTAGATTTAGAGGTACAAGCCGGTCGGATTTGAACCCGCGACCTCCCGTTCGGAAGGAAGCGCTTCGACCACTCGGCCACCACGACTTTGACAGTGAGTCAGTATGAACTTCATTTATTTTTTTTAAACTATAAGAATGAAACAAGGAAATAGTTTTCGTCTTTATTGATTTCCAAAAACATTAACTATTTTAACTCCAAATTATGACATTACTGTAATTACAATATTTATACTAAGTACTGTCAATCTACGCTCAAGCTTCTAAAAGATCCAGGTATTCCTAAATACTGTTCGTTGAATTTCCCTGATTGTCTGCGCGATTCATCTGTAGTCGCCTCGTTCATTTCTTTCAAGTATTTTTTGTGTTCTTTAGAATCCAACATATCTTGAAACTCGTCTGTGAAGGTAGAAAATAGAAATTCATGAGCGAAATATAACTTGTCATATTTTATTTTGCTTGCCTTTTATTAGGTCATTTATATCGACTGCTTCAGAAAAAAATGTATGCGATTGTTTTAATTTGTGTGTCACTAATGATTTATCACTTAATTAAATTAAACTGCCTTATATTCCGAAAATATCTTGATCTTTAAACTTTACTTTTGCCTTTTTACTATAATTGTGAAGAGAAACATATATATTATTCTTTATAGATTTGCCTGAGTGGCCTTTCTTCAAATGCCATTTAATTATAATTCTTGTATATTCGATCTCAATAACAATTATATTATTATAATGTTTGAAAAAAGATGAAATAATTTACCGTGTAACTGCTTCAATGGTCTTTCACATCCGCCAAATTCAGAAGGCAGTATATCTTTAGGTATATACTGGTATAAAGTCTCGACGTGTTTATGGACATGAATTCGACTTAACAGTTTGAAACTAAGTATTTGTTTTAATAGACCTATGAACAAGTCAACCATCTTGGACGGGGTTACAAAATGTATTTCTTTGACTCTCATCCCGTAGCCATCCTGAAATTTAAAAATTAAATTCAAAATTTTACAATTAAAGACTGACCTTATATTCTTGCTTTCTACTACTACTATTGTGGGTGTGACAAATTTTATCCTCTAAATTGCAACACCAGTACCTGTACTCGGTGCAGGAAAACTTCATAAGAAAACGTGCATATTATTGAAGTATTTAAACTCCTCGAAGATATAATCACTTTTTTGCCACGCACAATCCGGCTATGGAATGAGCTCCCCTCTTCGGTATTCCCAGAGCGCTATGACTTGTCCTTCTTCAAACGAGGCTTGAGAAGGGTCCTTAAAGTTAGGTCGTAGGTAACGACCCCTCAGTGTCCCCTGACATTGCAGAGGTTCATGAGCGACGGTAACCACTTACGATCAGGTGGCCCGTTGGCTCGTCTGCCTACATTGCAATAAAAACAAAATCACGAAGTAAGCGTGTTGGACGATAAATGACTATAAATAGCCCTCTGCTAAAAAACTTCAGTCCTTCAGCATACAAATGATCACGACAAGGAAGTGACTTTTCCTTCTTTAATTTGGACTATCTATAATAATTATATATATATATATATATTCTATTTTTTATAATACTACTTACCATCAGCACCATCAGAATTTGCCGCAGTAAAACAGGATTTGCTCTTGAGACTAAATTTACAATGTTTATATCCCGGTAATCAAATATTAAAATAAAACCTTTACAGTAGTCATGGATTTTGATATATTCAGCCAACTGCAACATATTTGAAGTATAAGATAAACTTATTAATTGGAGAGATAGAGATAGTGCAAAAATATAAAAATAGTAAACTATAAATAAAAATAACTCAACTAATTAGGTTTTGCAATAACTCTCCGGTTAATAACGTAATGTTTTTTTTTTATTTTTAATTCAATCTTATTATAATAATAATAATAATAAAATAAAAGGTATAATTTACGGTCGCTACCCGGGGGTCGCCGGGGTGCATCTGGAGCCAACGCTGGGTGTCACAGTATGCGAACCGTTGGCGACGGGGGACTGAGCAGGCGGGTTCCCCTCGACAAAAATACTACAGCCAGCCAAACATCTCATTCATCTCCTCCATCTTCACCTATTTCATCAACTAAGTCACTTTTCTCATCCATCCCTTCATCTCCACAATCTTTTGTCGATATTTCTAATCATCCTTCCTCATCAATATCTTCACCTACATCATCAAACCTCCCAGTCGAGGATGTTGTACAAGAGGCAAACGCCACTTATATTGTACCCGCCAAGGCTGCGTCGCGTGCGCGAAAGAAATGGTCTGAAGATATGAATATATTCATACTGCGCACATACTTCATTATAACTAAACTCGAGACCGTTAATTTAAGATCTTACCTAACCGAACTACACCAAAAGTTTTGTGAAAAATACCCAAACATGGAAGTGAGCCGTCAACGTATTGGCGACCAACGACGTGCAATACTAAACGCCAAACTCCTATCGCCAATTAAAATAGAAAACTTAAAAAAAGAAATTAAAATAGAATTAGACTCTACTGAATTACACTCCACTACCCAAACTCTTAATAAAAATATCACAAGTACAAGCCAAAGAATGAAATGGTCAGATGAGATAAATGAAAGTATAATGAGAAACTATTTCATAATAACAAATATGGAAACAAATAAAACAGGCTACAGACAACTATTACATCGATCAATTATAACTGAGTTCCCACACCTTTCCCATTTCTCTGAACAACGAATAGCAGACCAACGACAAGCCATAGTTAATAGAAAATTTATCTCTGAGACTAGAATGCAGCAAATTCGTGACGAAGTTTTAATGATGCAAGTTAATATAGACCATAGTCTACCCCAATCGATGCCTTCAAATTCATTGCCCAGTACTGAAACTGAGGAAACGCTCCACTCGTTAATAAATCACAGAACAGATTTAAATCACGACGTAACTGAAATAACCACACAGTCACACGAACACACGCAATGTACGCTGGAACAAAGTAAACAAAAGGAAATAGAAGAGACATTTGAGCAAACTTTTGAAACTTACAAAAATACTGACCCAATTTTAAGACCTAGCCTCCCTAAACAAAAACCATCTCGAAAATTAGCAGCAATAGTAGAATTTGTAAACAGTAAAATATTACCAAAAGTAATTTCACTTGATTCTGACTTTGATACAACACAAACTGCGATTTACACTTCTGCATACACAGCCGTTATTCACAACGGCGCCAAAATTATAAGAAATACAGATTGTAACAATTATAAAGGAAAACAGATCCCAAAATGGCAAATAAGGCTCGAAAAAAGAGTAGAAGAACTGAGAATCAAAATAGGAAAATTATCTGAATATGTAAAAGGCAATCACAGCGAGAAATTAAAGAAATTTGTTGAAGACATAAAACATAAACATAAGATCCATTCCCGTCACGAAGAAGAAAATACTGAGTTATCTCAGTTTTTAGATACATTGAAACAAAAGCTAAGTGCACTTGCCAGTAGACTGCGAAGATATAAGTTGACGACGGAAAGAAAAACACAAAATAGTAAATTTATTAACAACGAAAAACTTTTTTACAGAACTTTAAATACTAATACTTATGATAAAACATCACAAAACAAATCAAAAACACCTACACCTACGGAATTAAAGGCTTTTTGGTCTAAGATCTGGTCTGACCCAGTCACCCATAACGCTGAAGCTGAATGGATACAGAATGACAGACATAACCTAAAACATATCCACGCAATGAAATTTAATAACATTCCTACAGACATCTTCGAAAAGGTAATAAACAAATTACACAGCTGGAAAGCAACTGGGTCCGATAAAATTCATAACTTTTGGTACAAAAAACTCACGTATCTCCACCCGATCATCCTTCATCATATAAACAATTTCATAGAAAATCCTAAAACTATACCACACTACTTAACTCTAGGAATCACACACATGCTACCTAAAGATAAAAATGATTTAAATAATGCCGCAAAATATAGACCTATAACATGTTTACAAACCTTTTACAAAATTTTGACATCATGCTTAACCGAACTCATCTATGGACACACCCAGATCAACAACCTACTAGCTGAACAACAAAAAGGCTGCCGAAGAGGCAGCCAAGGCTGCAAGGAACAACTCACTATAGATACAGTGGTTTCCAAATTTGCAATAAAAAATAAAAAAGATATATACACAATGTACATTGACTACCAAAAGGCCTTTGATTCCGTACCGCACAGTTGGCTTATCTATATACTTAATCATTATAAAATTCATCCAACTATTGTAAACTTTTTAGAACACGCCATGCAAAACTGGAAAACTATACTCAAACTGAACACAGGTGATTCGTATGTCGAAACCGATCCGATATGCATCAATAGAGGTATATTCCAAGGTGATTCCTTAAGCCCACTTTGGTTTTGTCTTGCAATAAACCCTCTCTCCAACCTACTAAATGAATCAAATAGCGGTTTTAAGATTGCATGCAATAATAACGAAACAATTCTCACACACCTCATGTATATGGACGATATCAAACTGTATGGAAGTTCACTGCAAGAAATCCACCAGCTTGCTGATATCACGCACTTATTTTCTTGTGACATCCATATGCAGTTTGGGATAGATAAGTGTAAACTATTGTCAATTAAGAATGGGAAAATAGAACAAAATAATTTACAGTTAAATACAGGAGAACAGATCGAACATTTAGATACAGAAGTCGGGTATAAATACTTAGGATATCAGCAAACACAGTTGATTCACCAGAAAGAAGTCAAACAATTATTAGAACAAAAGTTCAGACAACGGCTACACAAGATCTTGAATACTCACCTTAACGCCAAAAATACTATAAAAGCAATCAATACGTACGCTATCCCAATCCTCACATACTCGTTCGGAATCATACACTGGTCACAAACTAATTTAAAACAATTACAAAGGATCATTAATACTTCACTTACTAAATACAGAAAGCACCACCCAAGGTCTTGCATTGAAAGATTAACACTACCAAAATCCGAAGGTGGCAGGGGAATCATAGATATTAAAAATTTGCATAATACACAAATAACTTCACTCCGAAAATTCTTTCAACAGCAATCAGAACGTTCCTTTTTACATAAAACAATAGTTTCTTCAGACCAAAAATTTACACCTCTTAACCTACAAAACTCCACTAGTCAAATCAATGAGAAAATTGTTGAGAAATCAGATAAAATAAGCACATGGCTACAGAAATCGTTGCACGGGAGACACTGCCGAGATTTACTGGACCCCAATGTCGACAAAGCATCGTCGAACGCATGGCTCCGTTGCGGTATTCTATTCCCAGAAACAGAAGGTTTCATGATGGCCATACAAGACCAAGTTATTGACACAAGAAACTACAGAAAACACATTATCCGAGACAAATCACTCACTAATGATTCATGTAGACACTGCCATAGTAGTCCCGAAACAATTCAGCACATCACAGGGGCTTGCAGATCCATATCACAAACCGATTACAAGCATCGTCACGACCAAGTCGCATCCATAATCCACCAACACCTAGCTTACAAATTTAAACTCATTCCAACTAAAACAGCATACTATAAATATAAACCTGAGACTGTATTGGACTCCACAGACTATAAACTGTACTGGGATAGGACAATTATAACAGATAAAACTATACATTTTAATAGACCGGACTTAACACTACACGATAAGAAAAATAAAACAGTATACCTAATAGATATTGCAATTCCTAATACACACAATTTATCCACAACATACACAGAAAAATTAAGGAAATACGCAGATCTCAGTATTGAAATAAAAACCCAATGGAAGGTTGACAAAGTTAAAACGGTTCCAATCGTACTATCATCTACAGGCATCATACCTCACACCCTACACACAAGCATAAAAACACTAAATATACCTAAATTGTTATTCATTCAGTTACAAAAAGCAGTAGTTTTAAATACATGTCGAATAGTTCGAAAGTTTTTATCAATCAGTCAATAGTTTCTCCACCTTTTCTCTCATTATCATGCATCATACTATTTGTTTGGCCACAAGCCCGCAAATAGTATTAAAACCTCGTGTCCCACGAGCGAGTATTGAAAATACAATAACTATAATAATAATAATCTATGGCAACCGCCGTGTCACGTCACGTCAAATTTTACAAAAATAAATAAAATTGAAAATTTTACAATAAATATACGGTTGAATTGGTTACACGCATTAGAAAACATCTCAAATATAAGCCCAAGAAAAAGTATCTGAAACAATTCTTTGTGAACAGTAAATAGTGAAAATGTCAAAAATTCCAAACACCAATAAAAATGATGAGAAGAAACGGCGTACGACAATGCCGGCGTGTTGCCACAGCGAGCGCACAACCAACATCAAGTCATGACTCGTCGCTATCGTCAGGGGATGGCATTGACTCCCTGACGAATACCACCGGAACATCGAGCGACCAGGAGCCCCGTGCAACGAGAAGACCTGCACGCCGGGGCCGCCCACCGGTCGGCTTGGGGTCAACGCGCCAACGTGGCTCGTCTACGGCCCCCGCTACCAGTGGTGCAGTGCGCCAACGCATGAGATGGACCCAAGAGTTAAATACAAATGTCATGCGGGCGTACTACAGGGCTACGGAGGGAGGAACTAACCTCACTGCGTACCGTTCAAGAATGGTGCCTCTGTTTCAGGTCTTGTGCCCAACTGTCGACGTCACGGTGCAACGGTTAGCGGATCAGGTGCGGGCCATTCAGCGACTAAAGTTGTTGGATGAGTCTGTACTTGACCGATTGCGCAACGAAGCACTGCCTGCTCCTCCTGAACCACAACCAACACCTGTGGTAAATGTCACCGTCACCCAAGTTATACCACCAACGGAGGAACTTCAGGTGCAGGCATGTGCTAGTATCCAGGACGATGAGCGTTTGAGGAGTGCTCTGGAGGACTCAATACAAGAATTCAGGTTTGTCCCGCCATGCTCGCGGCCACGTTTACCGCGGTTGCCCATGTGTAAACGCAATGTTTCGCTAGTATTGGCCCTGGACTGCATATTAAAACCTTATTTCGAGTCGACTGAAGACCTTGTCGACACCCACTCGATTCTGTACTGCGGTGCGGTTGCTGTCTGTCGCGTGGCAGGGGTAAAATTTCCAATCCCGAACCAGACATACCGCCGACATGATGGTAAGCCGCAGTGGCAGTGCAGAATCGAGAGTCGCATAGATGCAGCCAGGACCCTTATAGCGAAGCTCATTTGCTTCCAGTCTGGCAACACGCGCCCACGTGTCATGCGATTTGTTGACCGAGCCTTTGCTGACACCGGTATCAGCAGGAACAATTACATGGAATGTGTTGTCGAGCGTGTTGACTACTGGAAGCAAAAAGTTTGCGCATGGGCGAACCGTATTCGTCGGTACCGAATAAGATCGGAGCGGTACCGCTTGAATAGAGTCTTCCAGAGTAATCAGAAGAGTGTCTACAGAGATTGGGAGGCATCTCGAGGAAGAGTGACCGATGGACACCCACCAGTTGATGAAAACGTAATGACTTCATTTTGGCAAAATATTTGGTCGGTACCCATCGGTCACTCCGAGGGAGTGTGGACGGAGGCGGTCGTGCGCGCGTGTGAGCCTATCAAGGATATGAACACCGTATCCATAACGCCGATTGATGTAGCTTGTGCGGTACGTTCGGCCCCGAACTGGAAAAGTCCGGGACCGGATGGGCTGCACAGCTACTGGCTGAAATGGATACGTAACTCACACGGGCGCATGGCTGCTCAGTTTCAGCAGGCCCTTGAATCGGGAACTCTCCCAGATTTCATGACTTCAGGAGTCACTCACCTGATATACAAATCTGGCAATACCTCGGACCCTAAAAACTATAGGCCAATTACTTGCTTACCAACTATCTATAAGCTACTTACTCCATTCTGAGAAAAAAAATTCAAATACATATTTCGGCAAATGACATAATGTCACCTTCTCAGAATGGGTGTAAGGTAGGATCCCGAGGTACTAAGGATTTGCTCCTCATAGACATGGCCATTACGCAACAAGTTCGTCGAGGCAGAAAGGGAGTCCATATGGCTTGGATTGACTATAAGAAAGCGTACGATTCGGTGCCCCATTCATGGCTAATGAGAGTTTTAGAGCTTTATAAAGTACATTCCACGCTACGCTCCTTTCTTAGTTCATGCATGGGTCAGTGGTCTACGTTTCTTCGTCAACCAGGACATGTTGGCTCTCCGGCCTCCCCGAGCTTGATAAGGATAAGGCGGGGTATCTTCCAGGGTGACAGTCTGAGTCCTTTGTGGTTCTGTCTGGCGCTTAATCCTCTAAGTACATTACTTGGAGATTCAACGCTAGGCTACCGACTCAAGAGAGGGGGTGAGCCCATTTCACATCTCTTGTACATGGATGATCTCAAATTATTTGCTACTAAAAAACCAGACTTAATATCTTTACTCAAAATAACCGACAATTTTAGTAAAGCTATTGGAATGGAGTTTGGAGTAGATAAGTGTGCGGTCATAGATATACAGAGAGGTAAAGTTGTAAACTCTGAGAGTTTGCAACTTAGCCAGAGTGAGGTGCTTAGATCTCTGTCTGAGTCGGAAACCTACAAATACCTTGGAATGTTCGAAGCTTTGAGTATCGTCGATGCAGATATGAAGCAATCGGTGAGGGATCGGTTCTTCGGCCGCCTGATAAAGGTTTTGAAAAGCCTCTTGTCTGGCGGAAACAAGATCCGAGCCTTCAATGGTTGGGTCATGCCTGTACTGACGTACTCCTTTGGCATTCTAAAGTGGACGCAATCAGAACTGGATGCCCTGGATAGAAAAGTTCGGCGACTGTTGACGGCATACAGGATGCACCATCCACGCTCATCTGTTATGAGGCTGTATATACCTCGGAAGTGTGGGGGTCGTGGCATGTTAAATGCCAAGGATCTGCACAACCGAGAGATATACAACCTTCGGGAATATTTCCAAAAGGTGAATGTGGGTATGTACCGTGATGTAGCAGCAGTCGATAAAGGACTCACTCCGCTATCCTTAGCGAACGGGAATTGGCGAGCGCCGAAGGTGATGAGTGTGGCGGATCGCACGGACGTATGTAAGAGCAAGGAACTACACGGTCGATTCTACCGGGCCCTTACGGGTCCTGATGTAGATCAGTTAGCCTCCGTGGCTTGGCTACGATACAGTAACCTCTTCGGAGAGACTGAAGGTTTTGTCTTAGCAATTATGGACGAAGTTATCATGACGAACAACTACCGCAAATATATTCTAAAGGATGGGACGGTCGACATTTGTCGGGCATGTCACCGTCCGGGAGAGTCTATTAGACATATCGTTTCCGGTTGTTCCCGTCTTGCTAACGGCGAGTACTTGCACAGACATAACCAAGTAGCTAAGATCATTCATCAGCAACTTGCTCTGAAATACGACCTTGTTGAAGCCGCCGTACCTTATTACCAGTATTGGCCTCAGCCGGTTCTCGATAATGGTCATGTAACGCTCTACTGGGACCGATCTATTATCACTGACAGGACTATTGCTGCTAATAAGCCTGACATAGTGATAATAGATCGGGATGCGCATCGGGCAGTGTTGATCGATGTCACCATTCCACATGACGAGAACCTTGTGAAGGCAGAAAAAGAAAAACTGCTAAAATATTTGGACCTGGCCCACGAGGTGACCGACATGTGGCGTGTTGAATCGACCATCATTGTTCCGATCGTTGTATCTGTGTACGGTCTAATAGCGAAAAGCTTCGACCGTCATCTAGAGAAGCTTTCGCTCCCCGGCTGGGTAAAGGGCCTGATTCAGAAGGCGGTCGTTCTTGACACGGCGCGTATTGTGAGGAGGTTCCTCTCTCTTGAGCCCTGACCACTGATGGCTTGGGTCGTAGACTCCGCCTGCAGTGGCCCTCTGTTTTTTATATTGTATTTTTAAATTTATTTTTTTGTAATGTTTTTTTTAAAATATAATGTAAAAAATAAGCTAATAAATGGATAGAGATAATAATAAAGCCTTTATTCAATAATCTTTACATGCGGTTACTTATCCTAAAATTATATTACATAAATATTACTATGAGTACTAATTATTTGTTGACACCGGTACGCGAAGATTATCTTGCTTTTCAGCAAAGGCCTCCCCTAGAGTTTTCCACAAAGTGCGATCTTGAGCTTGTCTTCCCCATGTTACACCTAATATTCTTCGTATGTCATCGTCCCATCGACGGCGTTGTCTCCCTTTGCGCCTTTTGTGTTGTCTTGGGCACCACTCTGTCACATCCTTAGACCATTTGTTTTGTTTACTACGTATCATATGACCTGCCCATCTCCATTTCAGTTTTTTAATAAAGTTCTTAACGTCTGTTAGCTTAGTTTTGTTTCTAATTGTTTTTAATTTAATTTTATCCTTAAGTTTGATATTGAGTATGCTGCGTTCCATACCATGCTGACATACTTCAAGTGAGTGTATATCGCGATTCGTTAGACTCCATGTTTGGCATCCGTATGTCATGACAGGAAGAATACATGACTCAAATATCTTCTTCTTGGCTCCGAGTGGTACTTGGGATTTTTTCATGACCTCTTTGAGAGACCAGTATCTCTTCCATGCCATATTTATTCTATTGTTTATTTCTTTTTTTGATAGGTCTTTTGGAGATATGATCTGTCCGAGGTATGTATATTCTTCCACGTATTCTATTGTGGTACCGTTAACGGTTATTGGAATGTAGTTTTGATTTGTCATCAATTTCGTTTTTGAAGTATTCATCGATAGTCCAACTTCATTGCTTTCGTTCACCAGTTGCTCTAGCATTTCTTGTAAGCCTGCTGCGTCTTCAGATATCAGTATAAGGTCATCGGCAAATCTTAAATGGTTAAGTTTTACGCCATTAACATTTAAACCGTGTTCCTCCCAATTCAAACGTCTAAATATATATTCCAAAACAGCTGAAAAAATTTTGGGTGACATAGGATCCCCTTGCCTCACTCCTCTTTTTATTGGAAAGTATTCACTTTCTCTCTCGGTTCGTATTTTCGCTTTCATATTTTTGTATATGTTTATGATTAGTCGTAAGTATTTTTTGTTAACTCCTTGTGTTCGTAGGGCTTCCCAAATTTTCTCATGCCTTAGAGAATCGAATGCCTTATTGTAATCAACAAATGCTAAGTAAAAGGCAATGTTATATTCGTTACATTTCTGAATAATTTGCTTAATAGTGTGGATGTGATCTATGGTTGAGAAGCCGCTTCGAAAACCTGCCTGTTCTTTGGGTTGGTTTTCGTCCAAAACATTATTTATACGGTCTAGTAGTATCTTTGAAAATATTTTGTATACATTAGACATCAAACTGATTGGTCTGTAATTGGCTATATCGTTAGTTTTTCCTTTTTTCAATCTTATTACTGATTAATTATTATATTATTATGAGTAGTTCTTGATTATTGATATGCCTAATAGTAATATTCACAAAGTGCTCAATCATACTGTTCAATCCATATTGAACATAGAAACTTTTTATATTTTTATTTGTATTTAAACTTTTTAGTTTTCGCGATGACTCTCGCGCTATGGAAAATTAAATTTAAATTCGTTATTCTATGTCAAATTTCACTCTTCATTTTTTTCGCACTTCTTTGCTAGCCATATAGGAAAGTGGTCAAGTTTTTGTAATTTTATAAATTTTTCATATTCCAATGAATTTTAAAGGTTTTTGGACCAATAAGTTTTATTTTTACAGGATCCTATAGCATTCACTTAAGAAAGTGGTCCTTCGAGTGTTTTTAAAGTGGTGCCAGTAAAGTTTTTCGGTCCACAAACTGTGGTAATTTCATACCACATATGCATGCATTACATTACACATTGCTCGCTTAGTACGAGTACAACTAGTAAAATTAAAATATAGAAGTGGCAAATAGTATCCATTTTACACAGACTTTCCTAGAAACTGCTATTATTTTTGTTGCATTAATAGGAAGTCAACGGTAGTGAAATGTCAAGACGCTGCAAAATCGTTGATTACCACCTACTCAGAACTCTTCCAAACTTCTAATAGAGGTTTTGCCGTTATCTTTGTTCTAGGCACTCGGATTGATAACTCCAATGAGGATCACTTACACTACTACTAAACGGGTTCTTACCACGATTATTTTTAATTGAGGCGGTTAAAAATAATCGTGGTAAGAACCCGTTTAGTAGTAGTGTAAGTAATGTAGATAACCGCGAGTGTTTAAAGAAATCCAATGAGGATATTATTGAACTAAAACCACTTACCATCAGTAGGTCCATCTGCGTATGAGACAGGAAAAAAAGCTCTCAGTTGAAGAAAATTTAAATTAAATCAGTGAATGAAGTTTTCTGTATTGGAACATTAATACGTAGTTTGCATTGTTGAATTTCAATAAGGAGTATAAGGAAAAAAAATGGTGGTACTTACAGGTACTATATATTTGAAATAATCTACTAAATGCGAAGCAACGAAGTTATTTGTAAGTACTTTTAATGTGTACACTCTTAAATCATTGTTTGTAAGTTTTGGTAAAGCTGCATGGGCTCTGAAAACGAAGAAATACAATAGACAAATGGAACTGCTATGACTATACGACTCTCATTATACTAGAGGGGTACCCAAAAGAAACCGAACTGGCATTGTTGCGGGCAGAATTTTTGTAGTACTGCGTTCTGCTGCTAAAGGCGTATAGAGCCACTATTCTCGAGTCAGTAAGTCAAGCGTCATTGCCAAACCTTGCCACATCGACCGATGCTGCGCTGTCCGCATCCAGGGACCTCCCGCGATCCTGACCAGATCGCCGGTCTATGTTGTGGGAGGTCTCCGCTGTGCCTGGTAGGTGGTCGCCACTATAGAACTTTTCAGCCCCATCGACCATTAGTTCTTCGCACAATGTGTCTTGCCCATTTCCACTTCAAAGACGCAATTCTTAGGGCTATATCGGTAACTTTGGTCCTTCTGCGAATCTCCTTATATCTGATTTGATTCCGCAGACAAACACGCAGCTTAGCTTTCTCCATTGCTAAGAGAGCTTAACGACTAGTAGCTTAACGGCCTATAAGACATTGTAAGCGGCCAAGTCTCTGATCCATAAATCATCGTTGGCAACACACTCGTCGAAGACTTTCATCTTATCTCGAGATACTCGATGTATTGTGGATGAGAAAACTTTCCGAAGCTTAATATCCACATCGAAGTAGGACCTACCTAGTTCTAAATATTTTAACATAAACTTTAACTTATTATTAATATTATATGTAGTCGCTACATTTAAGTGTTACGTTACGTGTACGTTTAAGTACTCCTATTTACTTGGCAAATTAAATAATTATACAATTTATCACCATTGTTTTTTAAAAATCAAGGTCTCACATTGTCTCTGACAATACAACGTCTAAATATTGTATTAATTACTTAAAACTAGCTAGATTGTTATCGCATCCATCTTGATGTAATAAAAAAGATAAAATGTGAAATTTGTTTATCCGCTTCCAATAGTCATCATCATCATCATCAGCCAATAGACGCTGCTGGACATAGGCCTCCTCCAAACCTCGCCACATCGACCGGTCCTGCGCCATCTGCATCCAGTGACCTCCCGCGATCTTGACCAGATCGTCGGTCCATATTGTGGGGGGTCTACCAACATTGCCATTGTCCAATAGTATTCGAATGGAATTCAAAGTAACACTTCTACACACTTCAAATTTCTTAAATTTTAATACTCACATTATATGAGACAGTGCATATTTTCGAACGTCTAGGTCTTGATAAAATTCCGGCATAAGTGTTCTGAACGTGCACAGATTGTCTATTCGTATTTTAGCTCGTTCCACTAGACCCTTTGTAAGTATGAGAGTGCGTTCCAAATATTCTCTATCTAAAAATTAAGGGTAATTATTACTTAATGCAATAATATAATTTCATTTGAAATATTAGTATAATTTACAAAATATTATAAAAAATATTTTTTACTCACCCAAGCATCTTGTATCATCGCACACGTAATAAAATGTTAAAATGATACTTACTATATCTAATATATTATAATCATATAAAATAATACTCACTGAAATCTTTCTTCACAAAATGGTTCTGTTTCTTGACCCAGTCTTCCAATATATCGATAGCTTCCACCATCCGCTCCTGTTTATCCAGATTGAACTCTTTACGTACATTTATAAACGTGTCGGGGTTAAACTCAAAATATTTTTGCTTTGGCAACGACTCCATTTTGAAACTGTTAGCTATGATACTAAGAAACAGACTGAATTTTATTTCAAATTTATATGTAGGCTTATATTTGCATATCTAAAAAATAATATAAAAGTTAAGTAATTTAATTGTACTTAAGTAATTGTATTGTACTTTAGAATTGTCCTATGTTATATAATTAAAATGTAAATTCAGACTATAATAATTAATTGTCAGTTGAAACTTGTTCAAAAGAAGTAAATTAGTCGATGATATTTTTATATTACGACAAATACATACATACATAATACGAGTAATAAATGTATACATATCTGCACTTAAGATTGTCTAAACTCCAAAGAATGATACATCTTATAACATCTTATAACAATACAAAAAGGTTAGATTAAAAAACTTGAGAGGTGTCATGGGACACCCGAATAAAACGAAGTTCCTTTCGATTAAAAGATATCTTATAATTCACATTTGGTAGATACTAGATAGATGAGATTGGTGGAGCTGGAATAAGGACGAAATCGGGATCTACAAGATATACATATATATATATATATATAGATACTTAGTATTATTGTGATTAAGAAAAAAAAATCTTCAACTTTTTGTTTACCCAAACATAGTTTTTATTTCAAATTCCATCATTTATAAATACATAATTTATTCAAAATAATCAATCTACACTTAAGCTTCTAAAAGATCCAGGTATTCCTAAATACTGTTCGTTGAATTGACCTGATTGTCTGCACGATTCATCTGTAGTCGCCTTGTTCATTTCCTTCGAATATTCTTTGTGTTCTTCAGAATCCAGAAGATCTTGCCACTCATCTGTAGAAATAAAAATAAGTTCAAAAGTAGGTAATTACAGAAAGAAAAAACAAATGGCCCTTTGTATGACCTTGTTTTTTTTTCATTATTTTATTCATTTGAAATGTTTCCTTAAAATTAAAACGAAAAAATCAGTCAATAAATGAGCGGGACTATGCCTAATCCCTCTTCAGGTCTACTGTGCCCAGCTATTGGGCAGCAATAGGTTGTTACTGTAATGATACCTATGGATATAAAAACAAATTTTACCGTGTAACTGCTTCAAAGGTCTTTCGCATCCACCAAATTCAGTAGGCAGTATATCTTTAGGTATATACTGGTATAAAGTGTTGATATTTGTGTGAACATGAATTCGACTTATCAGTTTGGCGCTAAGCATTTGTTTCAAGAGAGCTATGATCTTGTCTATCATCTTGGATGGAGTTACAAAGTGCACACCTCTGACTCTCATTCCGTAACCATCCTGAAATTAGGTCATATAATTTATACAATGTATAGTTTGTGTCTTAATTACCTTAAATGGACTGTAGATTTTACAAGCTTTGTATTTACTTGCACTGGATGTAACTATGTAAGTTCGGGTGGAATCATGCTACATAAATTTGATAAATTTCCCGGTTACCGATTGAGAGTTCATACATATTTTACGGAGATGTATATAGTATATGTGACAATGTAATAATATGACAAAATGGCACTGATCTGATGATGGATTCGGAAGGTGGTCATAGAATTTCTTGTGCTAAATAAGATAGACACATCGTGTTTGGATTCGTTTTACTTATATTAGCTAAAACTCTACTGCTATATGATATCCAGGATCGTAAAAGCTTGTATTGAAAGTTTTCTTTACAATCATTTATTATTTAATTCTCTGAACTCTCATTGGTGAATTGATCAGTAAAATGGTTCATGGTCGCACTTTCTCAGCACTCAAGAGGATTTTCCTGAATCCATTCTTAATCTTAAAAATATATCTTAATAGTTGATTATAGTTTTTTAATTGTTAAAGGCAAAGGTGTATAAACTTATTCAGACACTCACGGTTTTCTATAATACTTTGATGCATTTTCAACAGTCACTAAGGGTTCATGCTCAGAGAGTCTTGTAGATACAGTGAGTGTGGTGTGTCGTGATGTGAGTTCGAGTTCCAGTGGTACTACTCAAAAGCGAACGAGAAAGAGGGTAGACAGATTTGTTTGCTCTTGAATCGACCCGCAGTATCCAGTCTTCTTGTGATCATGACGTTTGCAACAACGTTGAAATATCGAGACAACTCAATTAATTAAATATCGTGGTAAGAACCCGTTGAAAATGCATGAAAGTAGATATAGGTTCTCCTAATAACTTTTAATTCGAGTAGGAATACAACGAATATTTTCAATGACATTCACAAAATACATGAAAGGTGTATAAGCTAAATTTGTAGTTGTTATGAATACTTATGCAGCCTATAACCTAGTTCTTTTCAATGTATTCAATCTTGCTTACCATCAAAACAGTAATCAGTTGACGCAGTAAAATAGGATTAGCTTTAGAAACTAAATTTAGAACGCTTATATCCCGGTAATCAAATATTAAAACAAAACCTTTACAGTAGTCGTGAATCTTGAGATATTCAGCCATCTGTAACAAGAATATAAAATAGTAAAAATAAACAAAATATTAACTGGTTTTGAAATTACTCTCCGGTTAATCATGTTATAAAACTTATATTTAAAACTAGCTGACCCGCGCAACTTCAAAGTCAAAGTCAAGTCAAATCATTTATTTCAAATTAGATGTGGACACACATACATTTTGAATGTCAAAGTTAAAATCAAAAGTTCTACCACCAGTTCGCTAAAATTACGCCTCCGTCCTGAGAAGAACCGGCGCAAGAAACTCAGCGGGCATGTCTTTTTTTCATTTAATATGTTTTTTTTTTTTTTTTTTTTCGTCTGCGTTACAAAGGGGTTCAAACAATACTCGCATTGCCGTCGCGTTATTATTTGCGCGGCCCGAAGTGCACCCACATAGAGATTTTCTTAATACTTGTTTCCGTAAGAACCTTGTACAGAGTATCAGAAAACTACAAAAAAAATATGCCAAATCGTTCAAGCCGTTTTCATGTTATGTCGTGACAACAGAAAACGGGTTTCATTTATATATATATAGATTTCATGACTGGTGACTCATAACATTATTATAAGTGGTTTTAGTTTTTTTAAGTGCCTAATAGTAACATTCACAAAGTGCTCAGTGATATAAATTGCTCGTTAGATACAACTAGCAAATAAGAAAATATTGTAGAAGTTGCTATCAGTATCAATTTTAGATATATGCCTTCCCACAAGTTGCTATTAATTTTTGCATTGAATTTACAGCCCGCCTAGTGGGAAGACCTACCATTGACTGAATATGCAAAATGTCAAGGCATAGTAAAATCATTAAGCACCACATGTTACAGATCACTTCTAAGAAGGGTTTTTCCGATATTTTTGTCATTAGCACTCGGATCAGTGATTTTTATAAAGTGAAGTAAAATTACTTATCATCGGTTGATCCAAACGCTACCAGAGTACCTACAGGAAAGAAAGGCAAAGGTTTAAGACAGTCGAAAGGGAGCGAGGTAAACATGTTTTCTATGGAACATGGGTAATTTGCGTAAATTAATTTGAAAAGTATAAATTAAAAAAATTTAGTGACATTGCAGAGGTTCATGAGCGACGGTAACCACTTACTATCAGGTGGGCCGTTAGCTCGTCTGCCTACAAGGCAATAAAAAAAAAAAAAAAAAAAAACAACTTACATGTACAATATATTTGAAATAATCTACTAACTGCGAAGCGACGGTATCGTTTGTAAATAATTTCATTGCGTACACTCTCAAATCATACTTTGTTAGTTTTGGTAAACCTGCATGGGCTCTGAAAATTAAGGATTCCAATAAACAAAATACAATTTAGTTTAGTAAAAAGACATGAATATATATAAATATAATTAATATTGAATAATGCAACGAAAATGGATGAAATATTTGAATGTTAAAACTTATTTGAATTTGTTTATTAATGTTTTATTTTATTTATATTTATTTTAACAATGTAGTGTGTATCTCTAGTGGTGTATTATCATTATTATTTAGTTTTAAAATTATTTTATGAATACGCGGATAATGCAGTTGGCTGCAACATTGTAATTCAACTTTTTTGGAATTATCCTATGTTAAACAAAATGTTTTAGCTGTTTATTATCATAAATAAAAAAATATATAATTTGCTCATATTTTCAAAACACATTAATATGTATGCAGTATATTATTAACAAACTAATTTAAAATGGCATTATCATTAACATATAATTTACGAATTGAAAAAAATAATAAAACCATTTATTGCCATAACACAAACTAGACTAAATTTAAGAACTAAGTACAATAAAATTAAAAAGCGTTAAGGCAAAGGGTCGTGGCTCAGCTATTGCTGTCGGAAGGCACGCACAGATGCATTCCGAGCAGCGCTGATTTTCAACCACTCCCGTATCCCAGAGAAAAACTTACATTATATGAGACAGTGCATATTTTCGAATATCTATGTCCTGATAAAAGTCCGGCATCAGTGTTCTGAACGTGCACATATTATCTATTCTTGTTTTAGCTCGTTCCACCAGACCCTTCGTAGTTATAAGAGTACGTTCCAAATATTCTCTACCTGAAAATGGTGACCGCCTTTTAACTTAAATATTTTGGACATATTCGCTTACTTCATTAATTGTAGCAGCACCCAAACTGTAAGGATATTTTAAGTATTATTACAGTTTTATAAATGAACACATACTAAAATCTTTCTTCACAAAATGGTTCTGTTTCTTGATCCAGTCCTCCAATATATCGATAGCTTCCACCATCCGCTCCTGTTTATCCAGATTGAACTCTTTACGTACATTTATAAACGTGTCGGGGTTAAACTCAAGATATTTATGTTTCGGCAACGACTCCATTTTGAAACTGTTAGCTATGACAGTAGGAAGAACACTGAATTTTATTTCGAAATGCGAATGCTTTCATTTGCATACTGCAATATTATAGTTTTAAAATAAATAATAAAAGTAAGGCAAATATAATAATATTTTTAGTTTAGAATTGTCTAGATGAAGTCTAGACAATTCTCATTATTAAAGTACATAATCAGACGATAGTATGTTTTTAATTATCTGCTGGAACGTATATTAGTTCCTTTAGAATTAGGAATTGGATAAAAAAAAAATTTCATCATAGTATGTAAGTCCGCAACGATAGTCGTGCGTTTCCCATACAGTGTCAGAAAAAAAAAGTTGATCCTATCCAAAAAATAAAAATGGTTCTAAGTTATATTTCAACCGATCATACACCCCACGTCAGATTGTCCAAAGTTACAGATCCACCCTGTATATAAGAAGTAAATTATTCGAGAATTAATTTTTATACTACGTCAAATGTATTCTAGAATTGAAATTGCAATTCCACAAAAATGGTACTAAGAATCTAATATCTATAGCTCTTTAAGTCCAAGTATTTTTGTATTTTTTCCGTTTAATATCCCCAACACATATTTATCTTTATGAACCTTATATTTCTAAATCATCTTACAGCTACTTTACGAGTTGTCACAAAAACATTTTTCTGATACATCATAACTTGCTATATCGTAATCATGGCAGTTTGTACGTATAGATATATCAGTAAGTTCTTTATTTCACGCTAAAACCATCCAACAGATTAATGTGGAATTTTATACAAGTATAGCTACGTTATTACCTGGGCTAGTATATTTTATAGCAACATTTGCGATTTGAAATCGGTAAATAGATAGGCAAGATAAAACGAGACAAAACTATAACATATTATTTTACAAATGGCAAGTTGCCTCAAACACATTACTTGACTTAAAAAAAAATCAAACATTTTAAAAACGTAGGGATTCGTTTAGCCCCGCTACTCAGCAGCCAGGTCTGCATTTCCGAGTTGGGGTATAGCAATAGAACTATATACCAAGTTTTCAGATTGCCTCAAATACCTGCTCAAAATTTGCCACTATCTCTTGAACCAAAACGTGACAGTAAGTATGGTAGCATCAGTCAATGTTTCCTTCACGGTATAACTAACAAACAGCTTTAAATGGAATTTTATCAAAATATAATATCTGATTTATTTCCTGAATTATAATATATTATATTTTGTAGTATCATACGAGACATTTGGAGTCTGTAGATACTACATAGATGAGATTGGTGGAGCTGGAATAAGAATAAAATTGGGATCTACAAGATAGTATTATTGTGATTAAGAAAAATTACCCAAACGTAGTTTTTATTTCAAATTCCATCATTTATAAATACATAATTTATTCAAAATAATCAATCTACACTTAAGCTTCTAAAAGATCCAGGTATTCCTAAATACTGTTCGTTGAATTGACCTGATTGTCTGCACGATTCATCTGTAGTCGCCTTGTTCATTTCCTTCGAATATTCTTTGTGTTCTTCAGAATCCAGAAGATCTTGCCACTCATCTGTAGCAATAAAAATAAGTTCAAAAGTAGGTAATAACAGAAAGAAAAAACAAATGGCCCTTTGTATGACCTTGTTTTTTTTTCATTATTTTATTCATTTGAAATGTTTCCTTAAAATTAAAACGAAAAAATCAGTCAATAAATGAGCGGGACTATGCCTAATCCCTCTTCAGGTCTACTGTGCCCAGCTATTGGGCAGCAATAGGTTGTTACTGTAATGATACCTATGGATATAAAAACAAATTTTACCGTGTAACTGCTTCAAAGGTCTTTCGCATCCACCAAATTCAGTAGGCAGTATATCTTTAGGTATATACTGGTATAAAGTGTTGATATTTGTGTGAACATGAATTCGACTTATCAGTTTGGCGCTAAGCATTTGTTTCAAGAGAGCTATGATCTTGTCTATCATCTTGGATGGAGTTACAAAGTGCACACCTCTGACTCTCATTCCGTAACCATCCTGAAATTAGGTCATATAATTTATACAATGTATAGTTTGTGTCTTAATTACCTTAAATGGACTGTAGATTTTACAAGCTTTGTATTTACTTGCACTGGATGTAACTATGTAAGTTCGGGTGGAATCATGCTACATAAATTTGATAAATTTCCCGGTTACCGATTGAGAGTTCATACATATTTTACGGAGATGTATATAGTATATGTGACAATGTAATAATATGACAAAATGGCACTGATCTGATGATGGATTCGGAAGGTGGTCATAGAATTTCTTGTGCTAAATAAGATAGACACATCGTGTTTGGATTCGTTTTACTTATATTAGCTAAAACTCTACTGCTATATGATATCCAGGATCGTAAAAGCTTGTATTGAAAGTTTTCTTTACAATCATTTATTATTTAATTCTCTGAACTCTCATTGGTGAATTGATCAGTAAAATGGTTCATGGTCGCACTTTCTCAGCACTCAAGAGGATTTTCCTGAATCCATTCTTAATCTTAAAAATATATCTTAATAGTTGATTATAGTTTTTTAATTGTTAAAGGCAAAGGTGTATAAACTTATTCAGACACTCACGGTTTTCTATAATACTTTGATGCATTTTCAACAGTCACTAAGGGTTCATGCTCAGAGAGTCTTGTAGATACAGTGAGTGTGGTGTGTCGTGATGTGAGTTCGAGTTCCAGTGGTACTACTCAAAAGCGAACGAGAAAGAGGGTAGACAGATTTGTTTGCTCTTGAATCGACCCGCAGTATCCAGTCTTCTTGTGATCATGACGTTTGCAACAACGTTGAAATATCGAGACAACTCAATTAATTAAATATCGTGGTAAGAACCCGTTGAAAATGCATGAAAGTAGATATAGGTTCTCCTAATAACTTTTAATTCGAGTAGGAATACAACGAATATTTTCAATGACATTCACAAAATACATGAAAGCTGTATAAGCTAAATTTGTAGTTGTTATGAATACTTATGCAGCCTATAACCTAGTTCTTTTCAATGTATTCAATCTTGCTTACCATCAAAACAGTAATCAGTTGACGCAGTAAAATAGGATTAGCTTTAGAAACTAAATTTAGAACGCTTATATCCCGGTAATCAAATATTAAAACAAAACCTTTACAGTAGTCGTGAATCTTGAGATATTCAGCCATCTGTAACAAGAATATAAAATAGTAAAAATAAACAAAATATTAACTGGTTTTGAAATTACTCTCCGGTTAATCATGTTATAAAACTTATATTTAAAACTAGCTGACCCGCGCAACTTCAAAGTCAAAGTCAAGTCAAATCATTTATTTCAAATTAGATGTGGACACACATACATTTTGAATGTCAAAGTTAAAATCAAAAGTTCTACCACCAGTTCGCTAAAATTACGCCTCCGTCCTGAGAAGAACCGGCGCAAGAAACTCAGCGGGCATGTCTTTTTTTCATTTAATATGTTTTTTTTTTTTTTTTTTTTTCGTCTGCGTTACAAAGGGGTTCAAACAATACTCGCATTGCCGTCGCGTTATTATTTGCGCGGCCCGAAGTGCACCCACATAGAGATTTTCTTAATACTTGTTTCCGTAAGAACCTTGTACAGAGTATCAGAAAACTACAAAAAAAATATGCCAAATCGTTCAAGCCGTTTTCATGTTATGTCGTGACAACAGAAAACGGGTTTCATTTATATATATATAGATTTCATGACTGGTGACTCATAACATTATTATAAGTGGTTTTAGTTTTTTTAAGTGCCTAATAGTAACATTCACAAAGTGCTCAGTCATATAAATTGCTCGTTAGATACAACTAGCAAATAAGAAAATATTGTAGAAGTTGCTATCAGTATCAATTTTAGATATATGCCTTCCCACAAGTTGCTATTAATTTTTGCATTGAATTTACAGCCCGCCTAGTGGGAAGACCTACCATTGACTGAATATGCAAAATGTCAAGGCATAGTAAAATCATTAAGCACCACATGTTACAGATCACTTCTAAGAAGGGTTTTTCCGATATTTTTGTCATTAGCACTCGGATCAGTGATTTTTATAAAGTGAAGTAAAATTACTTATCATCGGTTGATCCAAACGCTACCAGAGTACCTACAGGAAAGAAAGGCAAAGGTTTAAGACAGTCGAAAGGGAGCGAGGTAAACATGTTTTCTATGGAACATGGGTAATTTGCGTAAATTAATTTGAAAAGTATAAATTAAAAAAATTTAGTGACATTGCAGAGGTTCATGAGCGACGGTAACCACTTACTATCAGGTGGGCCGTTAGCTCGTCTGCCTACAAGGCAAAAAAAAAAAAAAAAAAAAAAAACAACTTACATGTACAATATATTTGAAATAATCTACTAACTGCGAAGCGACGGTATCGTTTGTAAATAATTTCATTGCGTACACTCTCAAATCATACTTTGTTAGTTTTGGTAAACCTGCATGGGCTCTGAAAATTAAGGATTCCAATAAACAAAATACAATTTAGTTTAGTAAAAAGACATGAATATATATAAATATAATTAATATTGAATAATGCAACGAAAATGGATGAAATATTTGAATGTTAAAACTTATTTGAATTTGTTTATTAATGTTTTATTTTATTTATATTTATTTTAACAATGTAGTGTGTATCTCTAGTGGTGTATTATCATTATTATTTAGTTTTAAAATTATTTTATGAATACGCGGATAATGCAGTTGGCTGCAACATTGTAATTCAACTTTTTTGGAATTATCCTATGTTAAACAAAATGTTTTAGCTGTTTATTATCATAAATAAAAAAATATATAATTTGCTCATATTTTCAAAACACATTAATATGTATGCAGTATATTATTAACAAACTAATTTAAAATGGCATTATCATTAACATATAATTTACGAATTGAAAAAAATAATAAAACCATTTATTGCCATAACACAAACTAGACTAAATTTAAGAACTAAGTACAATAAAATTAAAAAGCGTTAAGGCAAAGGGTCGTGGCTCAGCTATTGCTGTCGGAAGGCACGCACAGATGCATTCCGAGCAGCGCTGATTTTCAACCACTCCCGTATCCCAGAGAAAAACTTACATTATATGAGACAGTGCATATTTTCGAATATCTATGTCCTGATAAAAGTCCGGCATCAGTGTTCTGAACGTGCACATATTATCTATTCTTGTTTTAGCTCGTTCCACCAGACCCTTCGTAGTTATAAGAGTACGTTCCAAATATTCTCTACCTGAAAATGGTGACCGCCTTTTAACTTAAATATTTTGGACATATTCGCTTACTTCATTAATTGTAGCAGCACCCAAACTGTAAGGATATTTTAAGTATTATTACAGTTTTATAAATGAACACATACTAAAATCTTTCTTCACAAAATGGTTCTGTTTCTTGACCCAGTCCTCCAATATATCGATAGCTTCCACCATCCGCTCCTGTTTATCCAGATTGAACTCTTTACGTACATTTATAAACGTGTCGGGGTTAAACTCAAGATATTTATGTTTCGGCAACGACTCCATTTCGTAACTGTTAGCTATGACAGTAGGAAGAACACTGAATTTTATTTCGAAATGCGAATGCTTTCATTTGCATACTGCAATATTATAGTTTTAAAATAAATAATAAAAGTAAGGCAAATATAATAATATTTTTAGTTTAGAATTGTCTAGATGAAGTCTAGACAATTCTCATTATTAAAGTACATAATCAGACGATAGTATGTTTTTAATTATCTTCTGGAACGTATATTAGTTCCTTTAGAATTAGGAATTGGATAAAAAAAAAATTTCATCATAGTATGTAAGTCCGCAACGATAGTCGTGCGTTTCCCATACAGTGTCAGAAAAAAAAGTTGATCCTATCCAAAAAATAAAAATGGTTCTAAGTTATATTTCAACCGATCATACACCCCACGTCAGATTGTCCAAAGTTACAGATCCACCCTGTATATAAGAAGTAAATTATTCGAGAATTAATTTTTATACTACGTCAAATGTATTCTAGAATTGAAATTGCAATTCCACAAAAATGGTACTAAGAATCTAATATCTATAGCTCTTTAAGTCCAAGTATTTTTGTATTTTTTCCGTTTAATATCCCCAACACATATTTATCTTTATGAACCTTATATTTCTAAATCATCTTACAGCTACTTTACGAGTTGTCACAAAAACATTTTTCTGATACATCATAACTTGCTATATCGTAATCATGGCAGTTTGTACGTATAGATATATCAGTAAGTTCTTTATTTCACGCTAAAACCATCCAACAGATTAATGTGGAATTTTATACAAGTATAGCTACGTTATTACCTGGGCTAGTATATTTTATAGCAACATTTGCGATTTGAAATCGGTAAATAGATAGGCAAGATAAAACGAGACAAAACTATAACATATTATTTTATAAATGGCAAGTTGCCTCAAACACATTACTTGACTTAAAAAAAAATCAAACATTTTAAAAACGTAGGGATTCGTTTAGCCCCGCTACTCAGCAGCCAGGTCTGCATTTCCGAGTTGGGGTATAGCAATAGAACTATATACCAAGTTTTCAGATTGCCTCAAATACCTGCTCAAAATTTGCCACTATCTCTTGAACCAAAACGTGACAGTAAGTATGGTAGCATCAGTCAATGTTTCCTTCACGTTATAACTAACAAACAGCTTTAAATGGAATTTTATCAAAATATAATATCTGATTTATTTCCTGAATTATAATATATTATATTTTGTAGTATCATACGAGACATTTGGAGTCTGTAGATACTACATAGATGAGATTGGTGGAGCTGGAATAAGAATAAAATTGGGATCTACAAGATAGTATTATTGTGATTAAGAAAAATTACCCAAACGTAGTTTTTATTTCAAATTCCATCATTTATAAATACATAATTTATTCAAAATAATCAATCTACACTTAAGCTTCTAAAAGATCCAGGTATTCCTAAATACTGTTCGTTGAATTGACCTGATTGTCTGCACGATTCATCTGTAGTCGCCTTGTTCATTTCCTTCGAATATTCTTTGTGTTCTTCAGAATCCAGAAGATCTTGCCACTCATCTGTAGCAATAAAAATAAGTTCAAAAGTAGGTAATAACAGAAAGAAAAAACAAATGGCCCTTTGTATGACCTTGTTTTTTTTTCATTATTTTATTCATTTGAAATGTTTCCTTAAAATTAAAACGAAAAAATCAGTCAATAAATGAGCGGGACTATGCCTAATCCCTCTTCAGGTCTACTGTGCCCAGCTATTGGGCAGCAATAAGTTGTTACTGTAATGATACCGATGGATATAAAAACAAATTTACCGTGTAACTGCTTCAAAGGTCTTTCGCGTCCACCAAATTCAGTAGGCAGTATATCTTTAGGTATATACTGGTATAAAGTGTTGATATTTGTGTGAACATGAATTCGACTTATCAGTTTGGCGCTAAGCATTTGTTTCAAGAGAGCTATGATCTTGTCTATCATCTTGGATGGAGTTACAAAATGCACACCTCTGACTCTCATTCCGTAACCATCCTGAAATTAGGTCATATAATTTATACAATGTATAGTTTGTGTCTTAATTACCTTAAATGGACTGTAGATTTTACAAGCTTTGTATTTACTTGCACTGGATGTAACTATGTAAGTTCAGATGGAATCTTGCAAGCTAAACTTGACAAACTTCCGGGTTTCCGATTGCGCTGACATTTTGCACGCTGATATATATCCCGAGACAATGCAATAATATGACAAAATGATACTGATCTGCGAATCAGCAAGCTAAAGTGGCAATGGGCTGGGCACATATGTCGAACAACTGATGCCCGATGGAGTAGACGAGTTCTAGAGTGGAGACCGCGATGTGGTAAACGTAGTGTTGGGCGCCCCCCTGCTAGATGGAACGATGACCTAAGAAAGGTTGCCGGTAACAACTGGATGAGACGAGCAGAAGTTCGAGCTCAGTGGCGTATTTTGGGAGAGGCCTATGTCCAGTAGTGGACGAGTGTGGGCTGATGATGATGATGATACTGATCTGATGATGGAATCGGAAGGTTGTCATATTAACTCTTGTGTTAAACAAGATAGACACATCGTGTTTGGATTCGTTTTACTTTTATTAGCTAAAACTATTCCGGATAGATATTCAGGATCATAAAAGCTTGTATTGAAATTTTTCTTTAAAATAATTTATTATTTAATTCTCTGAGGTCTGTCTGAAGATCGCACTTTTTCGGCACTCAAGAGTATTTTCCTGAATTCATTCTTAATCTCAAAAAGATATCTTAAAATTTGAAAATTATAGTTTTTTAATTGTTAAAGGCAAAGGTGTATAAGCTAAATTTGTAGTTGTTATGAATACTTATGCAGCCTTTAAACCTAGTTCTTTTTAATTAATTTACGAGTATGTGCGAGGGAGTTTTGGAGTGGTTCCTATATCGGAAAAACTGTCGGAGGCAAGGCTGAGATGGTTCGGCCACGTGTTGCAAAGATCCGACGATCATGTCGTGAAAAAGTGTCTTTCCATGGCAACGCGAAGGAGAGAGAGAGGTAGACCACAAACGACTTGGATGACATGTGTCCAAAAGGACATGAAAGGTCGTGGTCTGTCACCGGACGATGCACAACAGCGGAGCAAGTGGCGCCTCAAAATAAAGAAAGCCGACTCCGCATAAAGGGAAAAGGCGAGGAGAAAAAAAAAATATAAAAAAAATCTTGCTTACCATCAATACAGTAATAAGTTGACGCAGTAAAATAGGATTAGCTTTAGAAACTAAATTTAGAACGCTTATATCCCGGTAATCAAATATTAAAACGAAACCTTTACAGTAGTCGTGGATCTTGAGATATTCAGCCATCTGTAACAAGAATATAAAATATTAAAAATAAAGATAAACAAAATATTAACTGATTTTGAAATTGCTCTCCGGTTAATCATGTTATGAAATCTATACTAATATTATAAAGCTGAAGAGTTTGTTTGTTTGTTTGTTTGAACGCGCTAATCTCAGGATCTACTGGTCCGATTTCAAAAATTCTTTCACTGTTGGAATGTCCATTTATCGAGGAAGGTTATAGGCTATATTTTATTTTGAAAAAAATTAGGAATCCGTATGAAAATATCGAATATGTAACACAAGTGAATAATCGAAAACCTATTTATGCGTACGCTGCAAAAACTATTGACAATAGAACAAAATGATGAACTACGAGTTTTTAGGTCTTTTGAAGACAAACAAAAAAGTCCGCGACAGCATATATCTAACTATCATAGTTTAGTCACAACAACTACTTTTATGTTCAAAAAAAAATTAATTCGTCCGAAGAATGAATTTAACGTTAAATTAGTATTGTTATACTAATCCTTATCCAAATAAAGTATTATGTTATCAAGAGTATTAATGTAGAAGTAAATTACTTTTTGTTTTATTCCAATCGGACTTTTCGTTTAGAAGTTATTACGAGTACCTATAAAACATGAATACTCCTCGGGCCGCGCAAATAATATCGCAACAGCATTAAGAGTACTGTTTGAACCCCTTTGTGACGCAGACGAAGTTGCGAGGGTCCTCTAGTCTAATATATATTATAAAGGCGAAAGTTTGTAAGTATGGATGTATGGATGTTTGTTACTCTTTCACGTAAAAACTACTGAATGGATTTGAATGAAACTTTACCACAATATAGCTTATATATCAGAATAACACATAGGCTACAATTTTTGAATCCCTTTGTAACGCAGACGAAGTTAAGACGACTAGACTAGACGGGACGAACCTGAAGTCCACGCGGACGAAGTCGCGGGCAAAAACTAGTTTATATTTAAAATTTCATGACTGACTCATAACATTATTATAAGTGGTTTTAGTTTTTTTAAGTGCCTTATAGTAACATTCACAAAGTGCTCAGTCATATAAATTGCTCGTTAGATACAACTCGTCGCCTCAGTGCTTGTTTGGCCAATCTGAGATTTTTTACGAAAATGACTTTTTAATGCAGTATTATAAAGAATAAAATTTCCATCCGACTGGTAAAATATTTTTTTAAAATATTCAATTCTAAAACAATAAAAATCTCATTTCAATTTTTTTCTCAACACGGCACTTAACGAAAATTCTGGCTTGTTTGCTGCCTCCTGTAAAATTTGCTCGAGTGCAGATTGGCCAAACAAGCACTGAGGCGATGAACTAGCAAATAAGAAAATATTATAGAAGTTGCTATCAGTTCCAATTTTAGATCAAGCCTTCTCAAAAGTTGCTATTAATTTTTGCATTGAATTTGTAGCCCACGTAATGGAAAGACCTACCATTGACTGACTATGCAAAATGTCAAGGCATAGTAAAATCATTAAGCACCACATGTAACAGAACACTTCTAAACTTCTAAGAAGGGTTTTTTCGATATTTTTGTCATTAGCACTCGGATCAGTGATTTTATAAAGTGAAGTAAAACTACTCCTCATCAGTTGATCCAAACGCTAGAGTACCTACAGGAAAGAAAAGCAAAGGTTTAAGACAGTCGAAAGGGAGCGAGGTAAACATGTTAACTATGAAACATGGGTAATTTGCGTAACTTAATTTGAAAAGTATAAATTAAAAAAATCTAGTGAAACTTACAGGTACAATATATTTGAAAAAATCTACTAACTGCGAAGCGACGATATCATTTGTTAATACTTTCATTGCGTATACTCTCAAATCATCCTTTGTTAGTTTTGGTAAAGCTGCATGGGCTCTGAAAATTAAGGATTCCAATAAACAAAATACAACTTAGTTTAGTAAAAAGACATGAATATTTGCTCATATTTTCAAAACACATTAATATGTATGCAGTATATTATTAACAAACTAATTTAAAATGTCATTATCATTAACATATAACTTACGAATTAAACACTTACATTATATGAGACAGTGCATATTTTCGAATATCTATGTCCTGATAAAATTCCGGCATCAGTGTTCTGAACGTGCACAAATTATCTATTCTTGTTTTGGCTCGTTCCACTAGACCCTTCGTAGTTATAAGAGTACGTTCCAAATATTCTCTACCTGAAAATGGTGACCGCCTTTTAACTTAAATATTCGCTTACGTCATTAATTGTTAAAAATATACTAGCAGCACCCAAACTGTAACGATATTTTTCTTCTTATTACAGTTATATAAATGAAAACCTACTAAAATCTTTCTTCACAAAATGGTTCTGCTTCTTGACCCAGTCTTCCAATATATCGATAGCTTCCACCATCCGCTCCTGTTTATCCAGATTGAACTCTTCACGTACATTTATAAACGTGTCGGAATTAAACTCAAGGTATTTGTGTTTCGGCAACGACTCCATTTCGTAACTGTTAGCTATGACAGTCGAAAGAACACTGAATTTTATTTCGAATTGCGAATGCTTTAATTTGCATAACTGCAATATTATAGTTTTAAAATAAAGACAGATTTGTCTGCTCTTAAATGACCTACCCGCAGTTCCTCAGTCTTCCCGTGATCATGGCGCTTGAAACAGTGCTGAAATATCGGGACTGCTCAATTAAAAATAATCGTGGTAAGAACCCGTTTAGTAATAGTGTAAGTGATGTAGATAACCGCGAGTGTTTTAAGAAGTATAGCTACGTTATTACCTGGGCTAGTATATTTTATATCGTAGCAACATTGCGATTTGAAATCGGTAAATAGATCGACAAGATTTAATTCCAGCTCCACTGGAATTAGAACGATGCGTGCCGGAATCTACAACTTAGTATAGTAGTGATTAAGGGCAAAAAACTTCAAGTTTTTATTTAAATAAGTAGTTTTTATTCAAATAATAAATCATCATTTAATAAGTTAAATAATTTATTCAAAACCATCAATCTACACTTAAGCTTCTAAAGGATCCAGGTATTCCTAAATACTGTTCGTTGAATTGTCCTGATTGTCTGTGCGAATCATTCGTTGAAGCTTTGTTCATTTCCTTCAGATACTCTTTATGCTCTTCGGAGCCCAAAATTTCAAGCCATTTCTCTGAAAAAAGTTAATCTAATATTATTTACATGAAATAAATTTATAAATATAAATGTCACCGGAAAACGACAAGAACCGTTAATTTATAATTTTTTCAACAAATATGTATGAAGAGACACAACGTGATCTGCTCTCTGATTGATTGAAATGGTGTGGAAGTGACTTATTCAACAATCAAATCGCGGATGACGTTTTGTTACTTCAAATTTGTTATTTAACGAGTCCAGTCTGTCAGTTTATCAATTTCCTAGGAAAATGATAAATTAACATGTTTTTAAGATTCATTTTCAAATAAGAACATTTATTGTAGTAATTTTATCAACCACGCACCTTATACGTTAACGATGACAAATTAATTTTATTTAAAAGAAAGAAAGACACAATTGAATCCTATCATACTGTCCTGTACCAACCTATTACTGCCCACTGTTGGGCTCAGGTCTTCTCAGAAGAGGGATTAGGCATAGTCCACCATGCTTGCCCAGTGCGGCTTGGGGACTTCTCATATCTTCAAAGTATTTTTAGAACCCTTTTTATATATGCAGGTTTCCTCACGATGTTTTCTTTCACCGTTTTTAGCCAGTGGTGTTGTGAAAAATTGCACATAAATCTTTTTCACATTTAGATTTAGAGGTACAAACCGGCCGGATTTGAACCAGCGACCTCCCGAACGGAAGGAAGCGCTTCGACCACTCGGCTACCACGACTTTATATACACAGATAATGTGGTAATAATCTGATGTAATATCTCGAAATACTATTTACATTTCAAGTAGACAGCGACCTTCAAACTGGAATAATATGTCCTCTACTGATCGGTTATTAAAAAAACTGATCATTTATAGAGGTTTATTACATCGAAATCGTATAAGAAATTCAAAACCAACTTCTAACACGTATATCATCTATCAAAAATCATACAAAAAATGAAAATCGAGGAGAAACATCAATATCATCATACTTAACCACTAACGTTCGGTACAACGCTGCTGGATATAAATTTATCCCAATGATTTTCAATGGCACATATGTACAATCTATTAAGACGAGAGTAAATAATAATGAGCCGTAAGCCACACTAAGCTAGTATTTCAGTCGAGTAGCGATTTACTCACTAAATGTGTACGTACAGCCAAAATTTAGTCGAGGAACTGTACCAACCCATTACTGCCCACTATTGGGCTCAGGTCTCCTCAGTCCACCACGCTTGCCCAGTGCGGATTGGGGACTTAACATATCTTCAAAGAATTTTTATAATCCTTTTCCGACATGCAGGTTTCCTCACGATGTTTTCCTTCACCGTTTTCAACCAGTGGTATTGTTAAATATTGCACATAAATCATTTCCACATTCAGATTTAGAGGTACAAGCCGGCCGGATTTGCCCCGCGACCTCCCGTACGGAAGGACGCGCTTCGACCACTCGGCCACCACGACTTCTGCTACTAAATTACTCGCTACTCGATTAAAATACTAGCCTACTGCGAACTACGCTTTATATTTAGTAGGCAGTAATTAGACAACATAAATACCATGTAACTCCTTCAAAGGTCTTTCAGATCCACCGAATTCCGCTGGCAGGATTTCTTTAGGAGCATACTCGTATAATGAGTGCAAATTTTTGTGAACATGAATTCTGTTGGCTAATTTAGTGCTTATTATCTGCTTGTAAATAGTAATTGCCAAATCAACTAGTTTTGATGGTGTTATAAAGTGTATGCCGCTGATTCTCATCCCGTATCCATCCTGAAACATTGTTAGGAATTTTATATACCGCTGAATTCTTCAAGATGAAGCTATTTCTATAGCCACGCTTACTTAATTGAGAGACGATGTCAAATATGCAAATGGATTTTAAGTTTTTGAAAAATTAGTCTCTATTTTCATGTATAATTAACGGGTTCTTGAATAATTAATTAATTTATTCTCGATTTTTGTTTGCTCTTTAATGCTGCAGTATCCAGTCTTCTCGTCATCATGACGTTTGCAACAACGGTGAAGTATCGAGACCACTCAATTAATTAAATATCGTGGTAAGAATCCGGTAATTATGTTGGAAAGTAATGTAGAAAACTGCGAGATTTTGAATAAGTTAATAACTGACTATGTCATCCAATATTAAGTAGTGTTTAATTAAGTAGTCGGTCCATCTTGTGGGAGGTCTACCAACATTGCGCCTACCGGTTCGTGGCCGCCACTCTAGAACTTTTCGAAATTAGTAAAAAAAAGGAAATAGCAAATATTTACTTTAGTTTTAAAGCTAATGATTGCATTCACAGATTTTTGTTTTTATTTTACACCAGATGATGTTGAACCAGTTAAAATTCAAAAAAGTTGAGTCGCGTATTTTAGTTGTATCTGTCGATAAAATTTAAACGCACCTTCCGACTGGAGTGAACTTCCCTCTTCGGCATTCCCAGAAAGCTATGACATCTACTTCTTCAAACGTGAGTTCAGGTCTTTAAAGTTAGGTCGTAGGTAGCGACTCTATAGTGTCCCCTGACAATGCAGAGCTCTATGATAGTAACCACTTACGATCAGGAGGCCTGTTGGCTAGTCTGCATACATGGCAATTAAAAAAAACTCATGTTTCTTAGGTTTGATCTTTTTTTTCTAAAAATCTATAATTGCAGTCAACCATTGCATCTTTGTTTCAAGTACAACCCCTGATGGCATTAATACCAAAAGACAAGTGTTTTAACCGCTGGTCATACAATTTTAAACCTTAAAACAATGATCCATTGCGTCTATTATTATTTAAGATAGCAATCGAAGGAATAATTAAAGTAAATCTCACCGTCAATATTGTGATTGCTTGTTGCATTGCTATAGGGTTTAAATTCTTCACCAATTTGGCGATGTTAATATCACTATAATCAATTATGATCAGAAAACCTTTACAGTATTCATGTAGTTTGAGGTACTCGCTTATCTAAAAACAAATTTTAATAGTTATTATCGATGTTGCGATGCGATGGAAAAAATTGAAATGGAAGTGGGCAGGACATGTTGCCCGGCTAACTGACCAGAGATGGACTAAAAAGGTAACCTTCTGGAAAGGCCCACTAGGCAAAAGAACAAAAGGTACACCTATTACACGATGGGAAGACGAGATTAAATCGATAGCCGGACCAAATTGGGGAAAAGTACCTGAAGATAGAGAAAAATGGACGTCACTGGAGGAGGCCTTCACCCAACTTGGGGTCCAGTAGATTAGAAGTATAAAAATATATAGAAAGTAAAAATACATATAGAAATGTAATAAAAAAATATTTATTTATTATCGATGCAATTGATTTTAAATAAAACTAGATGCTCAATTCGTCTGTATGATTTTTTTCTTTTTTTATATGTTTGTTCCTCGATAACTTTAGTTTGGATGGACTGATTTGCATGATTCTGAGGTCCGATATCATTTTTTTTAAAGATCAAACAAGTACTTTTGGGTCTGTGTTTAAAAATATCTATTTTTAACGGACAAAATTTCACAATTTGCTATGCGTTGTTGGGTGTATTTCTTTTTTACACGAACCGATTTTGATGACTCTATTTTCATTAGAAAGCAAACATTTAAAACATTATCTTATTTAATTGATAAAGATCTGACTGGTAGTTTTTGTGCTATGCTTGAGAAATGGAAGTCGGTCGTTTTCATTTTTGTAATTAAAATAAATATATAAATATTTTTTAAATGTGCTTTTAACTCACTATAATCATATATTTGTAAAAATCTATATAATCAGAGCTATTTATATCGTCGCCGTGGACTTTTTCTGCATATATCCTTAAGTCATCCTTCGTAAGTTTTGGCAAAATGGCATGATATCTGAAAAACAAAAGTTTATTTCCTATTTAAATTAAAACGAATTGGTTGTCGTTAATCTCACTTTAATTTGCATAATTTTGATATTAATTATTTGTGGTCAAGAGAAGGTTTAAAAGGTCGATGAATTTAAAAATCCTCGAAATTAAATAGAAAGAAAGAAATACGTTTAATGAAAACTCAGTACATTAGATAACTTAATACTAGTAAACACACAATACAATATTAGGTCTGCAGATAAACATAAAACTATTACATCATTGCGGAAATTGTACTGAGTTTCACAAGGCTTCAACTCAGCACATGCTACAGATTACCACAGCGCTGGTTTTCAATTGAAGTCTGTGGTGACTCACAAAACGCTATCACGGTAGACAACAAGGTGCCAATATTTTTGAGTGCCTTTCCGGTAGACGTAAATAAAAACAACAATTTGGTTTTCTCTGTGCTTATAGCAATTCTGAGTCGAAATTTGATTTTGTCACGCAGACGAAAATGCCAGCTAGTTTTAACTAATAACTTGACAAAATTTTAATTAATTGTATACAGCATATTCATGAATCAAATTAATGTTTAATCATTTATATAAAATAATCCTAATTAAAATTTGTCTCACAACTTACGATTTTTTCTTCTCAATGTTTACATATTTATTACATTGCTTATTTAAATATTAAAGTACAAAATAGTTTCTTAATTACTTGACTAAAATCCATGTCAAAAAGGCAACAACAATATCTTCACATCAGGTGAGTAAAATGTATCCACCAAAGTAATGAAAGAAATTAAATTATACTTTTTATTGCGACAGTCCGATGAGCTAAAAAACTTCCAATTATGCTCGAGATCGTTATAATATTGCATTTAAATATTGGCTCGCCAACTTCCAACGCACGCAATTAATGACAACTGGTAGACCAACTGTCAAACGGTGTTTCACATAGTTTCAATGCCTACAAAATCCCCATTTACATGTTGTTCGGCCTCAACGTCATTTGTTTTTTGGACTTCCAAAAAGGAGGAGGTACTCAATTCGTCTGTATGGGTGGACCGATTTGAATGATTCCAGTGTCAGATGAAACGTGATGGCTGAACTTAGGTCCCATTGTTTTTTTTAAAGATCGAGCAAGTAATTTTACATCTGTGTTTGAATATATGTATTTTTAACGGGCAACATTTCACGATTTGCTATGCATTTTTGCGTATATTTCTTTTTATATGAACCGATTTCAATGATTCTTCTTTTGTTAGAAAGCAGCCATTTTGAGCATTATCTCATATAAATTTGATAAAGATCTGACTTGTAGTTTTTGTGCTATACTTGAGAAATGGAAGTCGGTCCTTTTCATTTTTGTGATAAAATTTATTACGAGAGTTGGACATTGGCGAGCCAAAATTTAAACGCAAAATTTGCATTTACCATCGATATTAATCCACAATATCAGAAATTACTTACAGTATATGTGACAATGGTATTTTTTTAAGATCTAAATCTTGATAAAAGTCCGGCATCAGTGTTCTGAACGTGCACATATTGTCTATTCTTGTTTTAGCTCGTTCCACTAGACCCTTCGATGTTATAAGCGCGCGTTCCAAATATTCTCTACCTAAAAGTTAAGATGAAGACCTAGTAAATGCGTAAAGGAAGGTCTTTGAAGGTAGGCATAGGCATAGGCAGATAGACAGATGGGCTTTGAAGAAAGGCAGAGGTTCATGAGCGACCATAAGCTTGCTTGAGCCTACATGGTAATAAAAATAATAATATTACTCGTATGTTTATATCATAAGAAAGGTGAGCAAATAGATCACCTGATCGTAAGTGGTTACTGTCACTCATAAGACACTGCGTGGCTGTTAACAACTGCGGACTAATTTAACAATTTCTTCGAAGTTCGCTCAAAGGTTATATTTTTAGATATTTTTATCTATAGATGATATATTTGTTAGAAGTTGGTTTTGAATTTTTTATATGATTTCGATGTAATAAACATCTATAAACGATCAGTTTTTTTTAATAACCGATCAGTAGAGGACATATTCCAGTTTGAAGGTCGCTGACTACTTGAAATTGATGTAAATAGTATTTCGAGATATTACATCAGATTATTACCACATTATCTGTGTATATAAATTCGTGGTGGCCGAGTTGTCGAAGCGCTTCCTTCCGTACGGGACGTCGCGGGTTCAAATCCGACCGGCTTGTACCTCTAAATCTAAATGTGGAAAAGATTTATGTGCAATTTTTCACAGAACCACTGGCTAAAAATGGTGAAGGAAAACGTTGTAAGGAGACCTGCATATCGGAAAATGGTTAATTTTTCTAAAAATCCTTTGAACATTTGTGAAATCCCCAATCCGCATTGGGCAAGCGTGGTGGACTATGTCTAATCCTTCTTCTGAAGAGATCTTAACCCAACAGTGGGCAGTAATGGGTTGGTACAGATTATCACATATGGAGATGATTATAATCACTTTTTGCAACCTGATTATAAGAAAGAAAACATCTTAATTCCACACACACAAAGAGGATACAAAAAAAAGTAGAACATACAATTTTCTTATTTATAACGTCCTCTCAGGATCAAAAATATAGCCTATGATACTCAAAATCAATTTGTTAAACCTCCAACTGCTGACACTCAGCGTCCAAACCTCGGCTGAGGCCACAACCAAGCTCGGGGTTATGCGATACGTTACGCACTACGGCACTCTTTCCCATCACGCAGTCCCCAAAGTTATACATAGTTGAGGTAATTTAAAAAATAAAACTTACTAAAATCTTTCTTTACAAAATGATTCTGTTTCTTGATCCAGTCTTCCAATATATCGATAGCTTCCACCATCCGCTCCTGTTTATCCAGATTGAACTCTTTACGTACATTTATAAACGTGTCGGGGTTAAACTCAAGATATTGATGTTTCGGCAACGACTTCATTTTGAAACTTTTAGCTTCACAGTCAGAAACAAACTGAATATTAAAAGGTAAAGGTTTGCTTATATTTGGAAGATGATTTATGTTCATCAAAATATCGTATATGTAAATCGGTATATGTAAAAAAAGTTTTTGATAAAGGTTGGTCAGAAGTTTAAAGTAGGTATGTAAAAAAATGTGTAGGTGTAATGTAATATGGAAGAATCATAATTTTAGTAGATTTTCATGTGATGCTTCTTATTAAATACTTTTAGCGTTATCATAGCAAGCGCTGGTTAGATATATCAAATCTTTTTACTGTCTTATTATTGTCTCTGGCTGTACGAACCAATTGTAATATCTTTGTAAGGTCTCCCGCGATACAGGCCTGACCTAGTGCGGGGACCATTGTTGAAGATGTATCAGTTTGTATAAAAAAAAAAAAAATTCTGATAGTAAACTATTTTGTATTTTTTTTTTGCGACCTCCATGTAATTTTTCATGGAAATATCTGTCACAACCATTAAACGGTTTTTATGAAATACTAACTGCTGCCCGCAATGTCGTTTACGTGAACAATATACAGCAAACAACCGCGAATGCCTATTAAAAATGAGGTTGTTGATAATAAGATAAAAAAATTGAGTTGTATTTATTTCTTAATGCCACATTATAGAAAAATAAATGATTCGAAAGAAAAAAGTAAATACAAGCTTTTAAGATTTTGAATGTCATGTATCAGTAGAGTGCTAGACAAGACAAATAAAATGAACCCAAACATGAGCCAAGATCTATCTTATTCAGAACAAGAGTTCCTATGATCACCTTCCGAATCCATCATCAGATCAGCGCCATTTTGTCATATTTTTGCATAGTCACGCGTCAGTATACATGTGCGTGCAAAATGCAGCTCACTCGGAAACCGAGAAGTTTGTCTAATTTAGCTTGCAAGTTTCCAACCGAACTTACATATTTACATCCAATGCAGGTATAAAGACAGGTTTATTTTTAAACATTTTTATTTAATTTTATTACTTATTATGTCAAGAAAAATATTAGCAGAGACCGATCAGAACGTACTCAATGATCATTAATTATAACTAATAATTTACAATCTATATGTGGCAAAGAACAGCCTAAACTTGTTATTAATATTTTTTCAATCACTATTATACGAAAAATAAAAATATCTATAAACAAAAAAACAAAAGAAAGGCAATATAGCATTTAATTTAATTAACAATACAGTAATCTACAATATACCGACAAAGATGTTCACTCAACTCAGAGATTTTTATAGTGTTTAGTTTGCGCCATTTTTATTCTCTAACAATCTATCTAGTTTATTTTTGATCTAAAACTACCTACAATGTGACTAACTCTGATGCTATCCGAAATAAAACAATTGACTGTGATCTCTCAGACTACTATTATTAGAATACAAGTACAAGGTATCTACATTCATTATTTATCTTATTTTCAAAAAACAGAGGGCCACTAAAGACCGGGTATACGACCCAAGCCATCAGTGGTTAGGGCTCAAGAGAGAGAGAACTCACAATATGTGTTGTCTCAAGAACGACCGCCTTCTCAATCAGGCCCTTTACCCAGCCGGGGAGTGAAAGCTTCTCTAGATGACATGGCATTCGAAGCTTGTCAGACCGTGCACAGATACAACGATCAGAACAATGATTGTCGATTTAACACTATACCTACTATGTATTTTCCATATTAATTTATTTGCTAATTTTTTACATTATATTTTGAAAAAAACAATCACATAAAAATAAATTTAAAAATACAATATAAAAAATATTATTACTATTATTATAACCACAAATACTTATTTTAGTCTACACTTAAGCTTCTAAATGATCCAGGTGTTCCCATATACTGTTCGTTGAATTTTCCTGATTCTCTGCAAGACTCATTCGTAGTCGCCTTGTTCATTTCCTTAATATACTGTTGGTGCTCTTCAGAATCCAAAATATTCAACCACTCTTCTGTGGAGATAACAAATGAATATAGAATACGGTGAAGAACGGTGCAAATCTGTTTTCTTCTTTGAAAAATAAGCAAGCAGCTACTTAAATGACTATACTATCAGTTTTTGAAAGGATGGAATATTTCTATATTGGATGGTATCTAAAGCTATTTGACAATGTTTATCAAATATATATGATAGCCAAAAAAAAATCAACAAAATTAGTTAATTTAAGAAAGAAATATGCGCAAATTGGTATTTATTTATTTTATCGTGAAATCTTGTCCACAAAAAACTTCATTCAAGAAAACTAAGAAACATAAGTCAAGGTAACATCCTCTTTTTGGGAATTAGAATCAAAAATAAGAGTACGTTGAACCTCTGGGTTAGAGATACTTCTGAAGAACGTGGCTGTTATTCATTTATTGATGTCTATAATCATCTATACTAATCTATACTAATATTATAAAGCTGAAGAGTTTGTTTGTTTGTTTGTTTGAACGCGCTAATCTCAGGATCTACTGGTCCGATTTCAAAAATTCTTTCACTGTTGGAAAGTCCATTTATCGAGGAAGGTTATAGGCTATATTTTATTTCAAAAAAATTAGGGATCCGCAGGAAAATATCGAATAAGTAACAAAAGGTGAAAAATCGAAAACCTATTTATGCGTACGCTGCAAAAACTATTGACTATAGAACAAAATGATGTACTACGGGTTTTTAGGTCTTTTGAAGACAAACAAAAAAGTTCGCAACAGCAAATATCTAACTATCATAGTTTAGTCACAATAACCACTTTTATGTTTTTAAAATTTAATATTTCGTTCCGAGATTGAATTTAATGTTAAATGAGTATCGTTATATTAACCCTTATCCAAATTAAGTATTTTGTTATTAAGAGTATTAATGTAAAATTAAATTACTTTTTGTTTTATTCCAATCGGACTTTTCGTTTAGAAGTTTTTACGAGTATAAAATGCAATGAATATGTCGGGCACAGCGAGCCGCGAAAATAATAACTCGACGGCACTGCGAGTACAGTTTGAAACCCTTTATGACGCAGACGAAGTTGCGAGGGTCATCTAGTAATATTATAAAGCTGAAGAGTTTGTTTGTTTGAACGCGCTAATCTCAGGAACTACTGGTCCGATTTCAAAAATTCATTCAGTGTTGAAGAGTCCATTTATCGAGGAAGGTTATAGATTATGTGGTATCCCTCTGTGACGCAGACGAAGTTGCGCGGGTCACCTAGTATAATGATAAATTTCGTATTACTTGAATAGTGAATCAATAAAAAAGAGAGAGGTCTATGTCTAACACTGGACGTCTACGAACTGATGATGATCATGACGATGATGATGACTAAAAAGAAAAAACTAAACCTAAGGACTTTTTCAAGAATCAGACAGAACAAAAAAACAGTAAAATTAAGAAACCTGTTTGAAGTTTTAAAATTTATCCATCATCATATCGTCGCCTCAGTGCTTGTTTGGCCTATCTGCACTCTAGCAAATTTTACAGGAGACGTTTTTTTTGTTTTATTTATTAAATAACGTTTAATTTTTTAATTTGATACTTAATATAAATACACGAGCTACCCACAAATTGAATTATAAAGAAATAATATACAATAGTTCATGATTCTAGCGTATTTTACATGTTTTGTGTGACGATAGGCCAAACGTGCACTAAAAATTTTTCGGATGTTTACTTACAACAAACGTGCACTGAAGATTCACCAAAGGATTGTGATAATTTTCCGTGCTTTTTTGTGCTAAGTGCTAATATTGTTGATACAGGATGTAACTTTTTAATTAGTATAAGTTTTACTGCCGATTTCGCTTGTTCCGTTGTGTATATTATTTTAAAATATGACCAACTTCTCGATTTTTGATTGATGGGTTTTTTGCGCTTGAAGCGTCCTGGTGAGTATTTTGTCTGTAGATGAAGGTCAAGGTCTGATGATGGAGCTGGAAGGTGGCAACAGAAACTCTGTCAATAAGTAAGATAACCTCATCGTGTTTAGACTCTAATGCAGCGTCTTGATGAGTTCTTTGCATAATCATGAATGTCAAGGTCTGATGATGGAACTGGAAGGTGGCCACAGGAAATCCGTCACTAAGCAAGATAACCTCATCGTGTTTCGGCTTTAATGAAGCGTCCTGGTGAGTACTTAGTCCCTAGATGACTGTCAAGATCTGATGATGGAGCTGGAAGGTGGTTACAGGAACTCCGTCATTAAGCAAGATAACATCATCGTGTTTAGGCTCTAATGAAGCGTCTTGATGAGTTCTTTGCAAAGACATGATTATCAAGGTCTGATGATGGAGCTGGAAGGTGGTTACAGGAACTCTGTCAATAAGCAAGATAACCACATCGTGTTTAGGCTCTAATGAAGCGTCTTGATGAGTTCTTTGCATAGATATGAATATCAAGGTCTGATGACGCAGCTGGAAGGTGGCAATAGGAACTCCGTCATTAAGCAAGATAACATCATCGTGTTTAGGCTCATATGCAAAGAACTCATCAAGACGCTTCAGTAGAGCCTAAACACGATGAAGTTATCTTGCTTATTGACGGAGTTCCTGTAACCACCTTCCAGCTCCATCATCAGACCTTGACATTCATGTTTTTGCAAAGAACTCACCAGGACGCTTCATTAGAGCCTAAACACGATGATGTTATCTTGCTTAATGACGGAGTTCCTATTGCCACCTTCCAGCTGCATCATCAGACCTGGATATTCATGTCTATGCAAAGAACTCATCAAGACGCTTCAGTAGAGCCTAAACACGATGAAGTTATCTTGCTTATTGACGGACTTCCTGTAACCACCTTCCAGCTCCATCATCAGACCTTGACATTCATGTTTTTGCAAAGAACTCACCAGGACGCTTCATTAGAGCCTAAACACGATGATGTTATCTTGCTTAATGACGGAGTTCCTATTGCCACCTTCCAGCTGCATCATCAGACCTTGATATTCATGTCTATGCAAAGAACTCATCAAGACGCTTCAGTAGAGCCTAAACACGATGATTTTATCTTGCTTAATGACGGAGTTCCTATTGCCACCTTCCAACTGCATCATCAGACCTTGATATTCATGTCTTTGCAAAGAACTCATCAAGACGCTTCATTAGAGGTTATCTTGCTTATTGACGGAGTTTCCGTAGTCACCTTCCAGCTCCATCATCAGATCTTGATTAAGATCAAGGATCCTATATTCAAGATCCAGGATGCAGAATCCAACATTCGGATCCAGGATTCACAGTACAGAACAATTTACAAACAGATTTCGAAAACTCGAATTTTATTTATTTGTATGGAAAACGGGCGTGATACTTGTCTTAACCTGACAATTGGTTTAAAGTTTTTAAAATAGAACACCCTGTTTGAAATTCAACTGAGTCAACGGTGAATTAAAAAAAATACGTATTTCTCTATTTTTAGCGGTGTCTGCTCATCTTTGCTTTTATGATTTGTTGAAGAAATACTTTTAAAATGATATTCAATCAAATTTATGAAAAAAAAAACATAATTTAATAAACTATTTCTCATTTTTTATTGTGATTTCATGCGAATCTCACTGTGTTTCGAACTACTGTGACGTCATACAAAATGGCGGATACGGCGCTACGCCGGCTGTGATTGGTCAATTGAGTTGCGATACAACAAACAAGCACTGAAATTTTTAAAAACTACCGATACAGCAAACAAGCACGGAATTTTCGTTAAGTGCCGTGTTGAGAAAAAAATTAAAATGAGATTTTTATTGCTTTAGAATTGAAAATTTTAAAAAGTTATTTTACCAGTATGATGGAAATTTAATTCTTTATAATACTACATTAAAAAGTCATTTTCGTAAAAAATGTCAGATAGGCCAAACAAGCACTGGGGCGACGATATCCTTCTCTTTTACTTTAGTTTTATTTTCAAGTATGCCTACCATGGACCTCTGCAATGTAACAGTTAACAAAAAATATATACCATGTAGCAGCTTTAAAGATTTTTCGCATCCCCCAAATTCAATAGGCAAGTATTCTTTAGGCGCATACTCGTATAGTTCTTCTATAGTTTTATGTATATGAATGCGGGTCATCAATTTGGCACTAAATATTTGTTTTAATACAGACATAATCAAATGTGCCATTTTTGATGGAGTTATAACATGTAAGCCTTTGATTCTCATCCCATAACCTTCCTGAAATATATTTATTAGTATACTAGATATAATAATAATAAAAAACTAGGTAAAGGGCCTGATTCAGAAGGCGGTCGTTCTTGACACGGCGCGTATTGTGAGGAGGTTCCTCTCTCTTGAGCCTTGACCACTGATGGCTTGGGTCGTAGACTCCGACTGCAGTGGACCTCTGTTTTTTTATATTGTATTTTTAAATTTATCTTTTTGTAAATGTTTTTTTTTTAAATATAATGTAAAAAAATAAGCTAATAAATAATAAAAAAATATTCCAATCAAACATACATACAACTTAGAGACTTAAAGAGAACAAAAAATAAAACAGTTTGCTTGGGAAAGGATACCGGCTCAGCAATTCCAACAGGATTAACACAGTTAACACTGCGGCGCTGATCTTCCGCCGACAACCAAGCGAGCGACGCGAACACTGCCACTGTGCTAAGCATCTAGCACACGTGTAATATAATTTTATAATGCATATAACGAAACATAAAATTTAAATTAAAGATAGATAGTTAAATTAGAGTTAGATATATATATATATATGATTTGTAATGTCAGCAAGTATTTTCCTCGCTCACATTACAAATCACAGTCACAATCAGTACACATCTGATCGTTTAAAAAAATATTTTCTTGCAGATTTGTATCTGATGTAAAAATAGATAAAACAATTCTTGATGCGGATCACATATCACTCTAAAATGTCAACTCTATCTCATAACATAACTTTTTTATAAATAGACTAGCTGATCTCTAATATTTAATGTACTTCCCATTCGCGTTGCATAGAGACTTCTTGTATATATAAATGATATTTTCAAATAAGTACATATCATTTCTTAAATTACTTACCATCAATATGGTAATAACTTGACCTAACAAAACAGGATTTGCTTTTGTCACCAAATTTACTATATTTATATCTCTGTAGTCAAATATCAACATGAAACCTTTGCAGTAGTCGTGGATTTTAAGGTATTCGGCCATCTGTAACAAAAATGAAAGAAAAACATAAAATTTGACCACAAATTGGTGAACCACTAATTAGTAAAAAAAAATAGAATTGTCATATTATTTAATTGAAATTTATATCTAGTTATGTTAGATCGTCTGCCTACGAGGCAATAAAAAAGGTCACTTCATTTCAATGATCCTCCTTCTGGATATCCGTACTCCTTATATCTGTGGTTCGTGGCTATATTATGTTATTTCTATGATTTTGTATTTTAATAAAAAAAATATGTACAAATTTAGTTATTGACAGAGAGAACTCTATAATATGTAAAGGTGTAGAAAACTAAATGTGACAAAAAGTTGCGATTATTTCCGTCTTCCAATTGGACATGCAATTATTATTCTCCATATGGATATTTCTTTTTTTTTTATTTATTTGGATCAACGAACAACAGTACAATAATTGTTAATTAAAGAAACTAACTTAGCGTACTTAGATTAATTGTACAGTCAGCTATGTTAATCACAACAGCAATATATAATTGTGAAATTAAAAAGTATACTATTAACAAACAATGCATAGAATCTATTAAGAAATGTTAGATATAGGTTTTACAATTTCTTCCTTAATATATAAGTGATAAAAGAGAATATATATAAAAGATGTAAGTGTAAAATACTAAAAAAATCAAATTTATACTTACTACTATAATATATTTCAAATAATCGACGATATGTGATGAAGTATACTCGTCTGTGTGTACTTTCATTGCGTATATTCTAAATTCATTCGGTGTAAGTTTAGGTAAAGTTGCTTGAGATCTGAAAAACAAACATAAAAGAAACAAGATGATAAAATATATAATTGCAAAGCAACAGACCTCCTTTTGTCAAGTTTCTCTCTATTTTTCTTTTCTCCTATCACTGTAAGGCTATTTTATATTCATGGCTTTTGAAATTTCTCCTTTGTAACAAAAAAAATCATCAAAATCGGTTTATGAATAATGACATGAATGATGCAAGAAACAGAATATATAAAAGCACTACATAAAAACGTTCCTTTTAAAAGTTTGTTAACGGCTAAAACTGAATTAAAAATATGTATAGATTCAATGTTTATTCATTTTGGTAACTTCATGTATACTGCTTCTCCATCTCGTCTTTTGTATAGGTATGAAGCAGACCTTCATTAGTCAATTTTAATTTACTTTAATGGTCAAAAATAAGTACTGACAGAATATGTGTTATGGCACATTTTCGAATATCTATGTCTTGAAAACAGTCCGGCATCAGTGTTCTGAACGTGCACAGATTGTCTATCCTTTTCTTGGCTCGTTCCACTAGACCCTTCGTAGTTATAAGCGTGCGTTCCAAATATTCTCTAGCTAGAAGATTGAAGAAAAAAATGTTAGATTTTTCATCGGTCAATGTAGTGATATCTATTAAATATCCATGAATATTAATTTGCTCAACTGCATTCCTTAATGATCAATTAATTTTTAAACATAATATTACAATTGACAAAAAGGTATACATAAATTAAAATGTCACGATGGGTCTTATTAGACGACTCAGAGTCACTCAAAGAGCAATGGAAAGGGCTATGCTGGGTGTTTCTCTGCGTGATCAAATCAGAAATGAGGAGATCCGCAGAAGGACTAAAGTAACCGACATAGCCCGAAGAATTGCATCTTTGAAGTGGCAATGGGCAGGACACATTGTGCGAAGAACGGATAGCCGGTGGGGCTGAAAAGTTTTGGAGTGGCGGCCACGAACCGGTAGGCGCAATGTTGGTAGGAGGGGTCTACCGACGATCTGGTCAAGAATACGGGAGGTCACTGGATGCAGATGGCGCAGGACCGGTCGATGTGGCGAAGTTTGGGGGAGGCCTATGTCCAGCAGTGGACGTCTATAGGCTGATGATGATGATGATGATGAAATTAAAATGTTAAGGTAAGCGCACCAAGCCGCAACACGTGCGTCCAGTGACTACCAATAGCCTACTTGTTGTTTCACTTTAGGAGCAAACTAGAACCCAAGGAATTTTCGAACCTATCGACCTTGCATTTTTTTTTTTTTTTTTTTTTTTTATTGCCACGTAGGCAGACGAGCTAACGGCCCACCTGATCGTAAGCGGTTACCGTCGCTCATGGACCTCTGCATTGCCAGAAGACATTGCGGGGCCGCTACCTACGGCCTACCCTTAAGGACTCTCTTCAAGCCTCGTTTGAAGAAGGACAAGTCATAGCGCTCGGGAAACACCGAAGAGGGGAGCTCATTCCATAGCCGGATGGTGCGTGGCAAAAAAGTATTCTTGAAACGGACCGTGGATGACCGCGGTGGTTCCAAATAATAGGGGTGAACTCCACCTCGACGACGGGTGGTGCGATGATAGAAGGGAGATGTCGGTATCATCTCGAACAATTCCTCCGAGCACTCTCCGTGGAACAGCCTGTACAATATGCAAAGAGACCCGAAGTCTCTTCGCAAGCCCAAAGGTTCCAGGTGGTCCGTGAGCCTGGGATCGTCAACAACACGAACAGCCCTGCTCTGCACGGAGTCAAGTGGATGCAGTTGGTATTTGGGAGCACCAGCCCAGAGATGGGAGCAGTACTCCACGCGTGGCCGTACTTGAGCTTTATAAAGCACAAGCCTTTGCCTCGACGTGAAGTACCGCTTCGCTCGGTTGATGACTCCCAGCATCTTAGCGGCGAGTTTGGCTTTGCCTTCCAGATGACTCCGATACTGAACAGTGCTCGATACGTTGACCCCAAGGATCCCAATGCTCTCAGACACTTCAAGAGAGACTTCTTGAAATTTCGGCGCCATGACAAATTGGTCCTTCTTCGCAGTGAACGCGCAAACCTGTGTCTTCGAAGGGTTGAACTGAACTAAGTTCAGTTCACCCCATCTGGAGACCCGCCCCAGAGAGTGCTCCACTTCAGACACAAGTTCAGCTCGTCTCTCCTGCACCTGACTCCGAGAGAAACTCTGATGGCCAGTATATCGCGCGTCCCCCGTACTATCATCCGCATAACAATGCATGCCATCAATAGACAACATGTCATTGATATGCAGAATGAAAAGCGTAGGGGAGAGCACTGAACCTTGTGGGACGCCAGCATTAATGGTCTTGGTATCGGAAATGCATCCGTCAACCACAACTCGGATGCTCCGACCATCCAAAAAGCTAGCGACCCAACTGCAGAGTCCCTCGGGGATTCCGTAGGATGGTAACTTCCATAGAAGTGCCTTATGCCAGACCCTATCAAATGCCTTCGCGACATCGAGGCTTACCGCAAGTGCCTCGCCCTTGCTCTCCAAAGCCTCAGACCACCGATGGGTAAGGTATGCTAGGAGGTCACCAGCCGACCGACCATGGCGAAAACCATATTGGCGATCACTGATCAGCTGGCGATCCTCCAGGTAGCCAAGGAGCTTAGCGTTAATAATCCGCTCCATGACCTTGGAAAGCAAGGAAGTAATCGCGATAGGCCTATAATTTGATGGATCTGACCGCTCACCCTTCTTGGGGACAGGGTGAACGAGGGCAGACTTCCACGAAGACGGAACCCTAGAGGTGTTGTACGAGAGACAAAACAGACGCGTTACTGCAGGTGTCAGCTCAGGGGCACATGTTTTTAGAACCACTGCGGGGATACAGTCCGGCCCACTGGACTTGTGGACGTCGAGGGAGCTAAGTTCCCGCCTGACCGCACGCTGTGTTATACGGATTTCAGGCATGGAACCAATACACCGAGGGATGGTGGGCGGCGTAGCTCCCCCGTCGTCCAAAGTCGAATTAGACGCAAAAAGTTGCACTAAAAGATTGGCCTTCTCCATTGCGCTATGAGCCAAACTGTCATCGGACTTACGCAGTGGTGGGAGACTGGATTTACAGAAGTTGCCCTCTGCAGATTTGGCAAGTGACCAAAAAGCACGGCTCCCTGAAGGATAGCTCCCTAGTCGCTCGCCAACTCTAGCGATGTGCTCCGATTTCGCCTCGGCCAAAGCCTTCTTGTAGGATCTAGAGGCAGCATTGAGCTCCCGCTTCTTCGCATAGGTGTTGGGTTCCTGACGCTTTCTGGCATCATTCCATGCCACATATGCGGACCGCTTGCGGTGTGCAGCGTCCCGACTGGCAGAATTGTACCAGGGAGCACTGCGACCCCCGACGGGCACCACAGAGGACGGAATAAAAAGTTCCATCCCCTGCAGCACCACGTCTTTAAGACGGTCCGCACAGGCGTCAGGATTATTGTCGAAGAAGCAGAGCTGCCTCCATGGGTAGGATTGCATTTTGCAAAGAATTTGCTCCATCCACTTTAAAGTCGCAATTCATTTGCTTTTATTTTGTAGTCAGTGTACTTACAAAAATCTTTCTTTGTAAAATGGTTCTGTTTCTGGACCCAGTCTTCCAATATATCGATAGCTTCCACCATCCGCTCCTGTTTATCCAGATTGAACTCTTTACGTACATTTATAAACGTGTCGGGGTTAAATTCAAGATATTTGTGTTTTGGCAACGACTCCATTTTGAAACTGTTAGCCACGACACTCAAAAATGTACTAAATATAAAAAATCTTACTTATACTTATATTATGTTTGCAGAACTTAATTATAATAATAATATAATGCAAGTTGATATTATATTATAGTAATTAAAATAAAACTGAACAAAAACTTAAAATTAGCCAGTTTATTACATACAACAAATTTAATTTTGTTAATTACTCGAGCCAGTTTTGTGATCAAATTTAAAGAAAACATAAAACTAAGAAAATAAACGTTAGAAAATAAATTTATTAAAAAAAAAGACCTTAAACACAATTTTAACATCATAGATGAACATGTAGCAGTAAAGTGATAGCTAAGACAAATAAAACGAGCCCAAACACGACGGGTCTATCTTGTTTAGTACTGATGGTCCTATGGCTACCTTTGGAATCCATAATCACATCAACTCCATGGTACCATATTGTTGATCATACGATGTACATATTATGCGTATACAATTTCAGCTCAATCAGAAACCGGGAAAATTGACAAAGCCCGCAAGATTCCGCACCCACTTAGACACTTGTACACATACATCCATAGGTACCTACTTAATTACGTCCAGTACAAGTTATTATGAATCTTAAAATATATAGTAATAATATTGGAACGAAGTTCCTTATCGCGCGTTGTGAAAGGGGGCTTGACGGAAAAAATTCTTACTTATCTTATTTTTTTTGTTTTAGATGATTATCGCTAGATGGCGCTGAGATCAAAATCTTTTTAAAACACGTTCCTTATCGCGCGTAAATAAATTAGTAAAAAAAATAATAATTATAAGATAACTTTTAATCGAAAGGAACTTCGTTCCATCCGGGAGTCCCTTGACACCTCTCAAGTTTTTTTTAATTATAAATATGATAACGACTGACTTCTATTTCCCAAGCTTAAATCATCAAATTTATACGAGATAATGTCCAAAGTGTTTGCTTCCTGAAAAGTAGAATCGAAATTGATTCATACAGACGAATTGCATCCCTCCTTCTTTTTGGAATTCGGTAAAAAATTAACAAAGAATAATGAGACACCTAATTTTAGTTATTAAAAACTTATATGATCAAGTTTTTATGACTAAGCGAAAATACAAGACTTTAATGATTTTGGTGATGTTGTTGCTATTTTTTTAATTATTATTTGTTCTCTAGCTATATTTAATCAAAGGAATTAGTGATTGTATTGTTTTTATCATGTTACAGTTGTATTATCATGAATGATACAAGCCATTGAACTCGAAACAGTTCAATTTAATAAAATGTACTCATGTTTTTATTTAATTCTGTGTTGATGTCAAATTATTAATAGCAATTAATATTTATGAATATTTAAACTGAACATGAAGTACGCTACTTACTAGTTAAAATTGATTATGTTTATTGAAATCTTTAATTAACTCTCTATATTTTTCTGTGGTAAATAAAAAGCTTTATAACTTACTAGGTGACACGCGCAACTTCGTTTGCGTCACAGAGGGATACAACATAGCCTATAGTCTTTCTCGATAAATAGACTTTCCAACAATGAAAGAACTTTTCAAATCCGACCAGAAGTTCCTGAGATTAGCGCGTTCAAACAAACAAACAAACTCTGCAGCTTTATAATATTATATTATAGTATAGATTAACTTATAAAAATGACATTAACTCATACTTTTCACTTATTTATTTTAATATATTCGTGTATATATTATATCTACTCTACACGACAAGGTATAAAGTAATAAACACTACTATTAATCTACACTTAAGCTTCTAAAAGATCCAGGTATTCCTAAATACTGTTCGTTGAATTGTCCTGATTGTCTGCGCGATTCATCCGTCGAAGCTTTGTTCATTTCTTTCAAATATTCTTTATTTTCTTCAGAGCCTAGAATATCTAACCATTCCTCTGAAAAAAGTTTAACTATTACACTATTTTAATCTACACTAAATAGTTCAAGATACATGACTTACACTATTACTAAACGGGTTCTTACCACGATTATTTTTAATTGAGAGGTCCCGATATTTCAGCACTGTTTCAAGCGCCATGATAACAAAAATAATCGTGGTAAGAACCCGTTTAGTAATAGTGGAAGTGATGTAGATAACCGCGAGTGTTTAAAGAAATTTAGTTCAAGATACATACAGTTTTTGAGATTGTAAGTTTTCATGAGATTTATTTTTGAAACAAAATGCACAGTATTAATATTATTATCAACCATGCACAGGATTCAATGAAGATGACGAATAAATTATGAAAATAATGCGTACCAGTATTGAAAGGCACAAACCAATATCTTGTCATCATCAATGGTTAGGCCATTAGACATCCACGGCTAGATATAGGTTATAAACTTATTCAGACACTCGCGGTTTTCTATAATACTTTCATGCATTTTCAACGGGTTTTTACCACGATATTTAATTAATTGAGTTCCAACGAGTAAACGAATTCCAGTGGTACGACCCAAAAGCGAACGAGAAAGAGGGAAGACAGATTTGTTTGCTCGTAAATCGACCCGCAGTATCCAGGCTTCTCGTGATCATGACGTTTGCAACAACGTTGAAATATCGAGACAAATCAATTAATTAAATATCGTGGTAAGAACCCGTTGAAAATGCATGAAAGTAGATATAGGTTCTCCTAATAACTTTTAATTCGAGTAGGAATACAACGAATATTTTCAATGACATTCACAAAATACATGTAAATGATATGCGAATGTTAGAGTAAAGTGGGGTGGATTTTGTGTAGATAAAGGGAGAATTTGATAGGACAAATATAAAGCCACTAACTGCCCTTTAAAATGAGGCTAAACTCGATGGGTCTATTGGTACAGCACTACATCTGGGGGCAAGTCAATTATTGGGGAGAGGCAAGTATGCCTTCCCTTTCTAGTAGGTCCAGTGTAGAAAAATATAACTGTATAAATGATCACTTTAGAAAGATGCAGATTTCTTGTCAGTAAAAAAATCTTCAATTTTTTGTTCAAAGTGTCAAAAATCAATATCCACAAGATCCCTACTTCCTACAGTCTGAAAAATCTTATAATATCTAGTGAGTTTCAAATACTTAGCCACAAAAACATAAATACCGTGTAACTCCTTCAAGGGTCTTTCGTATCCACCAAATTCCACTGGCAGGATATGTTTAGGAGCATACTCGTATAATGTATCCAAATTTTTATGGATGTGAATTCGGTTGACTAATTTAGCACTCAGTATCTGTTTCAAAATAGTTAAAGCTATATCCATTAATTTTGATGGAGTTATTATATGTATACCCCTGATTCTCATCCCGTATCCATCCTGAAACATTTTATTAGAAAATACACACACTGTTAAACTCTGTTCTCCTTGGTGAAACCGGTTTAATCCATGCTTGCTGATTGCAGATTAGGTACTCCAACAAATAACGCGTTGTGCCATGGTAGAAAAAATACTTAAAATTTATTGTGAGAAACTGCCCATATATTATCGTTAAGTAGATACTTTATGATTAAGAACTAAAAGTTGACTAAATCTGTACACGCATTCCAATTCAGAATACTTCATTTTCTCTATTTGGCGAAAAAAAAAAAATGTTACTATATATTGTCATTCAATGGCTACAACATTCGGAGGAATTGTAATAAACCTCTTACCGTCAAAATAGTGATTGCTTGTCTTAATGAAATAGGATTCAAATTTTTCAGTAACTTTGCAATATTTATTTCTCTATAGTCAATTATGATCATGAAACCTTTGCAGTATTCATTTAGTTTGAGATATTCGCCTATCTGAAAATATCAGTAATTAGAATCCACCCAAATTCATGTTATTTTAACATTGTCCAATACTCACGATAGCTTAAGAGCATTATTACAAGCTATATATTAACTTGCACTGAATGTAACTATTGTGGTATATTTTGCAGATTTATATCGCGTGACTATGCAATAATATGACAGAATGGCGCTGATCTGATGATAGATTCGGAAGGCGGTCATAAGAACTCTTGTGCTAAACAAGATAGACCCGTCATGTTTTTCTACTCCTTCTATTATCTTCTGATTAAATTCGTTACGGGGCCCAAGACAAGTTAGCTTTCCCTCGGGTTGCTGGGCTTCACTGCTCAGAGTCATTACGATGGTCGCCGCTGTGGATCCTGGCTACACAGGAGTTACAGTGGTGGGAGTGAGAGGTGGGCAAATACCCGTAAGACCCGCCTTGTTGGGATCGTTTTACTTGTATAATAAGATTTAGAACAGTTTTCTTTAAAATAAATTATTTTAACACCTTCCAATGACAGCTTTAGATCATTAGTTATACAGTATATCTAAGAAAAGCTAGTGCTACTTTTGAACTTACTACAACGGTATATTTATAAAAAGCTATGAAGTCGAAGGAGTACATGTCATCACTATGGACTTTCTCTGCATATATTCGCAAATTATCCGGCGTGAGTTTCGGCAATATGGCATGATATCTGAAAAAGGATATTGAATTAAAAAATATTACAGAATAGTCAAAGTCTTCGATTCTTAGGGAACATTTTTTTTTGTTTAGTATAAAACTTATTCTAGAATTAAATTGACAAACTTTATTAGCATAACATGAGTCTAAATTTAATTGCCTCTTATTATAAGTAATTTTTCACACGGTAATTAAAAGCATTAAATATTATAACAACTTCAATCTATGCTACATTGACAATAATAACAGCTAAATCTATCCACTGAAGCAACAAAGAAAATCATATTAGACTCACAGTATATGTGACAATGGAAATTTTTTAAGATCTAAATCTTCATAAAACTCTGGCATCAGTGTTCTGAACGTGCATAGATTGTCTATTCTCGTTTTGGCTCGTTCCACTAGACCCTTTGTAGTTATAAGAGTACGTTCCAAATATTCCCTACCTAAACATGAAAACGGAATTATTGAATTAAGATTAAATAAGAGTCGTGGTGCCCGAGTGGTCGAAGCACGTCCTTCCGAACGGGAGGTCGCGGGTTCAAATCCGGCTTGTACCTCTAAATCTAAATGTGAAAAAGATTTATGTGCAATTTTTCACAGCACCACTGGCTAAAAACGGTGAAGGAAAACATCGTGAGGAAACCAGCATGTCGGAAAAGGGTTCTAAAAATCCTTTGAAGATATGTGAAGTCCCCAATTTGCACTGGGCAAGCGTGGTGCACTATGCCTAATCCCTCTTCTGAGGAGACCTGAGCCCAACTGTGTGCAGTAATGGGTTGGTACAGGTACAAATGCTTAGCTTGAATCAAATGAGCACACTGTTAAACTGTTTGTGAATGATACTGTCACCCACAAGCCTTTGTTACGAGACACTGAATGACTGTTACCTACTGCTTACTCTTAAGGATTTTCTTCAAGTTTTGTTTGAAAAAAGATAAAGGCTAACCTAACCTTCTGCATACCAATGTCAAAAAGGATCAATCCTGTCTGAGGTAAAACTCGGCCATACACCGTATGCCTCCAACAAATCCTTGCATACTTTGACCATATAGCTAGAAGAAGAGATGATTATTTTGAGAAGCTCATTGTTATCGGCCAAGTGGAGGATAAGCGGCAGAAAGGGCGATCATACTATGGTCTGATCAGATATGGGAACTATTGGTAATGGCCCTAACGTCAGCACTCAAGGAGACTCAAAACAGAGCCAGAAGCAATTGCTGAACAACTTTACGTCGGCTTCTAGTACGACCCTCGAACATATGGATACGACTCAGAAGAAGAAGAAGAGAACCTTCTACAAACCAAGTTTGTCAGGTGTTGAGGATGTTCTGCACTATTTGCCAAATATTTTTTTAAATATAATGAACAGGAATGTAATGTAGTAAACACGACCTATAAATAGTTTTATACAACCAGCATAGGTTATAAATATTTGTCATTTTATATTTCTGTTGGTTTCCCAAATAAATAAATCAATAAATAAAATAAATAAATCGCAGTTTGAAGGTCGAACCATTTGTCATATCCGAAACTCAAGTAAATATTTTACGTATATCTTACGATGTCTCATCGTTTTATTTATAGACGTGCTAGACTTTTCACTATGATTACGTTTTTCTTACCGATAACAATGCCATTTTTCGGCTTAAAAATATTAGTATACTCGCAATTCTAATGCATTTACTGCGAAAAGAATTGTCAAATCACTTTAGCAATCCCACATTCACCTCTTCTACATCAAACTGATACGCTAATAGTATTATAGATTAACTATCAACCGGTCAATAAAATGGAATCTTACTAAAATCTTTCTTCCTAAAATGATTCTGTTTCTTGACCCAGTCTTCCAATATATCGATAGCTTCCACCATCCGCTCCTGTTTATCCAGATTGAACTCTTTACGTACATTTATAAACGTGTCGGGGTTAAACTCAAGAAACTTGTGCTTCGGCAACGACTCCATTTTCAAACTGTTAGCTAGCACAGTCAGAACTGAACTGAATAATATTGAAAACTTAGGCCTATATTTATGGAAGATGAATTATGTAAATTTAAATATCTTAACTGAATATAACAAGCTGCTTATATTTGTAAAATTACAATTTATTTTAGGAAATAAAAAGTTTTGAGACATCAATCCATACATCAGGATGAACTATAGAATTGTTAATAAAATTTAAGTTTAAAAACATTTTACTGTGTATATTATATTTGTCGTTTTACGAGGAGGGGCATTTATCTATCTACAATATAAAAAAAATAGTCGTAAGATGTGTTGCTAAGGAGTAAGGACTGGGGGTGACGGGGCGATAGGTGAGCGACAATCGCGAACGCGTCCTTTCACCCCTACCAGCCCGGCCGGGGATTGGACGTCGAGCGTGAGCGGCGGGAGATTTTAGTGCGGTTCAACCCCCACATACCCCACTAGCCCACGCGGGGCGATTGGAAGTCCGGCGATTTCCTCCAATCCAAAAAAAAAATAGGAGTACGGACTTAATTGAGCAACGCCTGCGCGAATTTGGCCAATCCCTTTAAATTAAATTTTCGTTGAAGTTGACAGATTGTTTTGCTGAGAAAAAAAATATTGCCGGAAAAAAAAGGTATATTTTTAGTTACTTTGCCATATAGATAGGATTCACGCAAACAATGTAGCGGGCAGCAGCTAGTCATGTGATAAAAATCTAGAACTCCGAGCACGCTACTACTAATGAGTGAAATAATTTATACAGACTATTATATTTTATATTAACATAGCTATAATTTAATATTACATTAGAAAAAAATATTTAATTAACAATAAAACAAAACAAAAATAGATTTTCTCGTGGGAAGAAAAGTCGTCAATGCACGCATTGTCATTCGAAAATAATTTTAGAATAATTGGAAATATTACAATTAATTCCGATAAAAGATCTATTTTTGACCGACTTGAATAATTCTGGTGTCAGATGAAAATTGGTGGTTGAACTTAGGTCCCTTACTTTTTTTTTTAACATCGAACAAGTACTTTTGGATCTGTTTCAAAATGTGAATTTTGACTAAAAAAAAATTCACAATTTACTATGCGTTTTTTCGGATATTTCTTTTTATGTGAACTAAACTTTTTGATCTTTAAAAAAAAATATGAGGCCTAAGTTCAACCATCACCTTTCATCTGACAGCAGAATTATTCAAATCGGTCAAAAATAAAAACTAAAGTTATCGAGGCAAAAAAACAAACGTAAACATGAAAAAAGCATAATATAGACGAATTGAGTTCACAATCAAAAAACAAAAAATCATAAATAGTTAAGCTTAACTTAAACATTAATTTAATGGTATGACTTTAATGAAATGAAGTAGTTTATTTGTAAGGTACTTAAATGAAAGATCATGCTTGTGAACGTCTTAAAACTAATATTACAAGTTCAGTAAAAACTGGCGAAAAAACTTAAAGTAAGCATGTCTATATATAATTTAAGATATAAATCAGCATCTTTTTTTTAAATTTCAAGAAGCATCAGTGTATATTGAAGGCTAAATAAAGATAGGTAAAAGCCTTTAAGGTAGCGGCCCTGCAGTGGCCCCTGACAGTGCAGAGGTCCATGAGCATTGGTAACTGCTTACGATCAGGTGGCCCGTTGGCTCGTCTGCCGCACAATAGAAAAAAGATATACTATGATACACCAGAGGGCAGCACAGCTTTGTACAGTATGCTTCTTATGGAGCTATACTTACGCTAACAATACTGTTTACTTTTGTACGCACTTCGCGCATACTACAAAAGATACACGAACGCCTTTTTTTTTCAGTTGGAGGAAATCACCGTATGTGGGAGTTGAACCGCACTAAAACCTCCAACCGCTCACACTCAGCGTCCGAACCCCGGCTGAGGCCAGAACCCAGCACGGGGTTTGGAGGGACGGAGCGACGCGTTACGCCCAAGGCACTCTTTCCCGTCGCTCCGTCTCCTACACGAACGCCTATGAATATTTTGTTCGCAATCTCAGTCTTGTGTTTGTAATTTATTTCAAAGATTTTTTAAATACATGCTTTGATGATCCTGGATATCGTGTAGCAGTAGAGTGCTAGCGAATAAAAGTAAAACAAAACACTACACAACACGACGGGTCTATCTTGTTTAGCACTAGAGTTCTTATGACCACCTTCCGAATCCATCGTCAGATCATCGCCATTTTGTCATATTATTGCATTGTCACGCGATATAAATCTGTGTGCAAAATTTCAAGTCAATCGGGAGTTTGTCGTATTTATCTTGCAAGATTCCACCCTAACTTACATAGTTACATCCAGTGCAAGTGAATATAAAGCTTGTAAAATAATATTTATAGACAAAGAAGCCTCGCTGTGCACATACATTTGATTTTAATTAATTTTAGCAGGATAAATTAAACTAAAAGTACTTGTATATATTTATTTTATTGCATGATAGATACGCGAAGTTTTGACGAATCATATTGCTGTCTTATAATAAGATCATTATTCTTTATTTTATGCTTGTATCATAAAATTAATAAACGTTGTCTTCAATCTACACTTAAGCTTCTAAAAGATCCAGGTATTCCTAAATACTGTTCGTTGAATTTCCCTGATTGTCTGCGCGATTCATTTGTAGTCGCCTTGTTCATTTCCTTCAGATATTCTTTATGTTCTTCAGAACCCAAAATTTCAAGCCATTCCTCTGAAAGAAAAGTAAAGAGAGGTAAATTAAATTTCATTATATAAGTTAGGTATAGTATTCAAAATTCAAATTCAAAATTATTTATTTACTCATCATGCATAACAGAAATCACAATTTAAACGATTATAACAAATAGTAGTATTTACAGGCTAGTAGCATGTTGATCATGACATAACAAACGCTTAACTATAGTACTCACACTAGGCAAGCCTGTATCGTGAGTACTTAAGGTACACGATTACTTATGATTGTCACTCCGGTTCACTCAGTTCTTGCTTTAATAGTTTTTTTAACAATTTAATTTTAATAATACTAATTAAATAAATTAACAAGTTAACAAGACCGTTTTAAAATGTGTTTCCATAATAATCAAATAAAATTGAAAATGTAAAAAAAAATAGTAAAATAAAATAATAATAATTAATTAATTCCATGCAATAATGTGATAAAAATATACTTCTTATAATTTATTAGTATTCGATAATATATTCAGTGGTAAATAATTAAAACATAATATAAAAAAGAAAATATAAAATAAAACGAAATAAAATAAAATAGGACATATATAACCTACGACACTATTTTTATTAATTTCTCGGATAGTATTTGATAGATTTTTATCTATCCCATTCAAATTGGCTCGACAAATAAAGTCTTTTCATTCCACCTATACTATTAAAATATATTTTCTATATAATTACCCAACATCTTACTTTTACGGTGAATTATATAGTTTTTTCAATTTTGTAAGAAGATCATACAATCTGTAGAGTTGTAATATTCAAGCATAAATCATAATAAAATATTACAGTAGGTAGTAGAGTCTAATGAAGATGATGTAAGTAAGGAAATTCAAGGTAATCAAAACTGAACTAAAAAAATACCGTGCAATTGCTTCAGAGGTCTTTCATATCCACCTAGTTCTGCAGGCAGGATATACTTGGGTACATACTCGTATAACGTATCCAAATTTTTATGCACATGGATTCGGTTGGCTAATTTAATACTAAATATTTGTTTGAATAGAATCAACGCCACATCGACCAACTTGGATGGAGTTATAATATGTATACCCTTGATTCTCATGCCATAGCCATCCTGAAATGAAATAGTAGGTATTATTTTGGAAATCTTTGACTTTATAATTGGCAAATTCTTTCGAGCAGAATGAGAGAATAGTTGAATACATTGAAATAACGATGATCGAAGTTTTTATATAGAAAAAGAAGAACTGTAAAATACTTTCATGCATTTTCAACGGGTTCTTACCACGATATTTAATTAATTGAGTTGTCTCGATATTTCGTTGTTATTGCAAACGTCATAATCACGAGAAGACTGGATACTGCAGGTCGATAAGAGCAAACAAATCTCTCTACCCTCTTTCTCGTTCGCTTTTGGGTAGTACCACTGGAACTCGAACTCACATCACGACACACCACACTCACTGTATCTACAAGACTGTCTGAGCATGAACCCTTAGTGACTGTTGTGTTTAGCACTGGATTCCACATACTCGATAATCTGAAGCCAGTCTTCTCGTGATCATGACGTTTGCAACAACGTTGAAATATCGAGACAACTCAATTAATTAAATATCGTGGTAAGAACCCGTTGAAAATGCATGAAAGTATTATAGAAAACCGCGAGTTTCTGAATAAGTTTAGAACTCTAAAAAAATATTGATTTTTGAATATGTATCTTTAAACTTTTTAATAAAGTAACTATTATTATGTGAGTTCTGTCATAGGATACGCGTAGACATATTTTATATCAATACCTTCGGTTTAAACACCGGAAATATATGTGCATAATATATCATAATATTATATTGCACCTTATACAGTAGGGGGCGGTGCGACGGAAAAGAGTGCTGAGAGCGTAACGCGTCGCGCCGTCCCTCATAACCCCGTGCTGGGTTCTGGCCTCAGCCAGGGTTCGGACGCTGAATGTGAGCGGTTGGAGATTTTAGTGAGATTCAACTCCCACATACCCCATTCGGGGCGGGTGGGGATCCAGTAATTTCCTCCAACTAAAAAGAAAACCTTATAGAGTATCTACACTTGCAGCATCAATATGGTAAACAACTAGTATAGAAGTAGTAGTAATTATATTGATAAAAGAAAGAAAGAAAGAAAAAAAAACATTTATCTGTGATACAAAATAATTATAAAATTATAAAAGATAGGTAATAAAATATATTATTCTATTCTGAATCTGTTGGACTCTTACCGTCATCAGTGTAGTTACTTGTCGTAGTGCCACAGGATTGAACTTTGACAGCAAATTTGCAATATTTATATTCCGAGAGTCAATTATCACTAGAAAACCTTTGCAATAATCACGCAGCTTGACATATTCGCTAAACTAAAATATATATCAATATATAAATATTTATTTGTTAAAATGTCGTGATGGTCGAGTGGTTGAAGTGCTTTCCTTCCTTGTATATTTACATATCGGAGAAGGATTCTAAAAATCCTTCGAAGATAATAGAAAGAAAGAAAATTATGTATTATCCACACATATCCAATACATATTATTATTAAGAAACTTATAATTTAATAAAAGATAAAAATAGAATATGTGTGCCCAAAGGGCAGTCACTTCAGCTTTGTGCTGCACACAAAGTTGCAGCGCTGGTATTCTGGTGGAGCCCGGTAATGACGTCACACATACGAAATAATTGCAGACTTTAAGATCAAGCAATAGGTACAATAGTTTGCCTTAACTATTGAGCTATAAATAACAATAATTAATCAAATAATATTGAAATAACAAAAGTATAAAAAAGGAACTTGAAATGATCTTGTTATTAATATATATTATAATAGGTATTTCAAGTCCCCAATCCGCATTGGGCAAGTATAAATGAAGAGTACATAAAGTTTTATTTGGTTTGATCTATAACATTATATTCAAAAACTACATTATCTAATATATAAAATTGTCGTGTCACGGTGTTCGAACTTGAACTCCTCCGAAACGGCTCGACCGATTTTGATGAAATTTTTTGTGCTTATCCGGTACCTACGAGAATCGGCCAACATCTATTTTTCATCCCCTAAATGTTAGGGGTAGTCCACGCCTAATTTTTTTTTTCGGCGCAGACGAAGTTGCGCGAGTCAGCTAGTTATGTTATAAAAACGAAATAAAAAATTAATAAGAAAAAAGAGAGGACCACAAAAGACGGCCAGTCAAAGCTCTATAGCGAGGAACCTTCGCCGCCGTGTCAAGAACGACCGTCTCTTGAATTAGGCCCTTTTCCCGACCGATACCCAGGAAGCGACACTATTTTGAGATGACGGTCGAAGATTTTCGATATTCCGAAAACCCACAACCATTGGAATGGTCAATTCAATATGTCACTTGTCGGTCACCTCACAGGCCAGTTCAAAATATTTTTCCAGTTTTTCTTTTTCTGACTTCACAAGGTTTTTGTCATTAATATGATTATCTGTAGAAGTGGATGTATGTAAGAGGAAAAGAAGGCCTTAGAAGAGATAGTTGGATTGTGTGAAAGAAACTGAAAATTTACAGCGTGACAGATGCTTAAGAGGATTTACGCCAGATAAGGAATGAATTGAGAGACAAACCATATGCGCCGACCCCATTTGTATGGGATAAGGTTAAGCTAAAGAGAAAAGGGAGAGAAACCTATCAACTATAAGTGAATTTAACTATCGAAATATCTCACAATCACGGAGTGTTTGTAGTAATCTTGAGTGTCAGTGGTCGTGACGTCATCTGTATTTAGTTTTACTGCATAAATTCTTAAATTATCTGGTGTAAGTTTGGGAAAATTTGCATGATGTCTGGAAAAAAATACTTGAAATAGAAATATTATGAAAATAAATTAATAAATATATTGTTTCTTAAAAATTCTAGAGTGGCACCCATAAACTGGTAAGCCCAGCGTACGCAGATAGCTCACAAGTTGGCCCTACCTAGTCAGGATCGCAGGAGGCCACTGGATGCAGATAGCGCTGGACCGGTTGTTGTGGTGATGTTTGGGGGAAGCCTATGTCTAGCAGTGGACGGCTATAGGCTGATAGATGATGATGATGATGATTGTTTCTTAATCATTCCAGCAGCGGTGTGTCCTGTTCCAACAAATAGGAACGGACTTGTCGCTCCCGGGCATCGTGGCGTCGATCATCGTCGTCATTCATAATTACTCTACTTACCGTTTCATAGTCAACAAAAAAAATATATACATACATTTTATCTGAGAGAGGATATTTTTTAATATCTAGATCTTCATAAAAGTCCGGCATCAGTGTTCTGAACGTGCACAGATTGTCTATTCTTATTTTGGCTCTTTCCACTAGACCCTTCGTAGTTAAAAGCGTACGTTCCAAATATTCTCTACCTAACGAAAGTACCTATCATTATTTTTAGCCACAATGCATCCACTCCGGGATATAGGCCATAATTTGTTTTTAAATTGCTACGTAAGCAGACTAGAGAACGGGCCAAGTGATATCTGCTCATTTCAGAGGAATCTATAGGGCGACAACCTACGGCTTACCTTTGAGGACTAACTGCAGCAGACTAAAAGAAATCGAAAAAATGTTATGTAAATGTAAAGGTTTTTAATGTTTAATTTTTTGTACCATTTTTACCTCAAATAAAGTATGTCTAAGTAAGTAAGATAAACACTAGCTCATTTGTACAAACAAAATTGAAACTCACTAAAATCTTTCTTCACAAAATGGTTCTGTTTCTTGGCCCAGTCTTCCAATATATCGATAGCTTCCACCATCCGCTCCTGTTTATCCAAATTGAACTCTTTACGTACATTTATAAACGTGTCCGGGTTAAACTCAAGAAACTTGTCCTTCGGCAACGACTCCATTTTGAAACTGGTAGCTACGCAGTCAGAAGTAAATTTGAGTAATAAAAAGTATTACTGATATTTATATTTGTTTACTTGTGGAATATAAATTATGCAAATAGTAATCAATTTATTATAGCTTATCAAAAAAACCTTAATAAGTTTATGAAATATTAACAAAAAAAGTTGTGTCCCTCTACAGGCAAGGTCGCTTCTCGTATTAAGCCCCCCCGCACACGATATAATATTATAATACTTTATACATTACTAAGATCAAGTATGGCTTGAAAATATTAATAAATAAGCTTAAGGGCTACAACATATTTTACTAAGTTAAGAAGTTAAAGTCAAATCATTTATTTAAAATTTTAGAACTGACCATTGACTTAACTTCTTTTGTTGTATAATATTGGCTCTTCGTTAATATTAATGTTTTTCTAATAATTTTGCTCCCTGGCTGGAAACTGATTCAGAAAACAGTCTTTGATAAGGCGCGTATCGTGAGGAGGTTCTTGATTGTTCCGGTTCTAGATTGTTCGCAATGCATCTCGAATATATCTCTATCTCACTTGCACATTGTTCTAGAAGCTTCTGGAATAGTCGCGAAGAATCTTAGGGTATTATACTATTTTGGAATCTTGATTAGTTGCGTCAACTTTGAAAACAACTTGCCATAGCGATGTTCATACTTTTTTTTGCAAGATCATGAGTTAAAGTAGACTGAAAGTAAATTTTTTTGTAAAGAAATTGTGGCTGTCGTAGTTCAAAATATCATACAAGGTATATATTTTCAAAGAATTTTTAAATTTGTTTTGTAAGTAAAAAAAAAATCGGTATATTTTTTTTATTATTTCTCCTTAAGTGCTCATGAGTAGGTCAACCTTTTGGCGCCCGCTTATCGTTGAATTTTGGGACACCCTGTATACTTCATAGTCAACCGAAAGCCTCATCAAGCCTATTAAATATGCAAAAAAAAGTTAGAAAAACAACAAGATAGTTTGTATCACTTTATTGATTTATAAATCCTGATATAGATAGCTGGCGGGCTTGACATGGCCCGTAGCGTGAGGAGGTTCCATTTAAAGTAGGAATCCTATGTTCAATTGTTTTATTCGTATATTAAAAAGAGCAGTGCAAAATTAACTTAAATTTTATCACAATTCCAACATAGGCATGTTCAACATAAAATAAGCACAATTATTAGTGAGGTTTATTGTCAACAGTGCTACTGAACAATGTTCTTAAATATTCGGAAAATTAATTAAAAAAGTGTTTGAAATAAAATCTTTTGCTCAACATCTCTGACCTGTTGAAATAAAACTAAGAAGTACTTTTATTTAGGAATATAATAATTTCATCATACTATGGAAGTTCGCAACGATAGTCGTACGTTTTCCATACAATGTCAGAAAAAAAAGTTTAACCGATTCAAAAAATAAAATGGTGCTAAGTTTTATTTCGATAGGTCATTCACGTCACATTGTCCAAAGTTACAAATCCATCCTGTATAATATATTATACTAGCTGACCCGCGCAACTCCGTGATCACGAAAAAAAAAAAGGGTGGACTACCTCTAACATTTAGGGGGATGAAAAATAGATGTTCGCCAAATCTCATAGATACTGGATAAGCACAAAAAATTTCATCAAAATCGGTAAAATACAAGTAAAAGTCTTAGAATTATAATATATCAGACATTAGCTATTAATACTAAGATAAGCCTATATTAATGTAGAATACCAAGAAAAAAACCTTAAACATTGTTTCTAAACCGCACCCAATACTTTATGCATTGTGAACGGGTTCTTACCCACGATATTTAATTAATTGAGTGGTCTCGATATTCCAACGCTGTTGCAAACATCATGATCACGAGAAGACTCGCGGCTTGATTTACGAGCAAACAATTCTGTCTGAAAGAGGGGATTTCTCGTTCGCATTTGGGTAGTACCACTGGAACTCAAACTCACATCACGACACACCACACTCGCTGTATCTATAAGACTCTCCGAGCATGAACCCTTAATCACTGTAAGAACCCGTTCACAATGCATGAAAGTATTATAGAAAACCTATATATAAAAATATATTGCCTAAATAACAATCCCAAATTAGTCTACATGTAAATGTCTAAATGATCCAGACATCCCCATGTACATCTCGTTGAACTTTGCTTTGTCTCTGTATTTCTCATCTGTTCCGTATTTAGAGACTTTTTTGAGGTACTCGCAGTTTTCCTTTGAAGATAGTAACTCTGTCCACTCATCTGTAATTTAAAGTTCCAGTGAATTCATTTTAAATTACGGTATACCTAGATCCTGACAATTTTTATATTTCAAATATTAGTTTTGATAATCCGTATTATGTAAATACGTATTTTTTTATTATGTTGATCAGATTATCAATAAAATTATAATGTGACCCTTTTACTTATAAGCAAAAAGTTTTATATTTTTAGAGAGCCGGTAGTTGAATCGCTGATGACTTCAACGACATGCGACGCGTCGCGTCACCTCGCACAATCCCGTGCTGGGTTCTGTCCTCAGCCGGGGTTCGTACGCTGAGCGCCAGGAGACTTTAGTGCGCTTCGACACCCACCTGCGAGGCATATGGAAATATCGCGATTTTACGAAAGATTCAAAACACAAATTGGTATAGTTAAGAAGCTTACCAGATATTTTTTCTAGAGATCTCTCTGTCCCTCCAAATTCTACAGGTAGTATATGTTTTGGCACAAATTTATACAGCGTTTCCACATTTCTATGATGATGGACCCGTTCCCGGACTTTAGATCCTAATATTTTCTTTGCGATACCAAGTACAATTTCCATTGATTTAGAATTCGATATAAAATGAATACCTTGGATTCTTGCTGCATATCCCTCCTGTGAATAGAAATAATAGATGTAGCTACTACTTAACTGTTTTGCCTAGTGCCTAGGAGGGTCCTTAAAGTTAGGTCGTAGGTGGCGACCCCTCAGTGTCCCCTGACATTGCAGAGGTTCATGAGCGACGGTAACCACTTACTATCAGGTGGGCCGTTGGCTCGTCTGCCTACATGGCAATAAAAAAAAAAAAAAAAAAAAAAAAAAAAAAAAAAAGACAGACAGACGAACTAAGGAGTCATCAGATCATACTCTTGAATCAATAGCTTACTGCTTACTTATTTGTTATCTCTTCTAGCACTGGATAGATATATTATAGCAGTATCTAGAAGGTGCAAACGAAGGTGACAACTTTCAATTCATCGTATACAGATTTTGTTGAAATGAAATTTATTTGAAACATTTTAATATACATATATGGTATCAGTTTCTGATGTATGTATAAACAGAAATTAAATCTGAGACTCAAAACTCCGAAGTTCGAGCTATGCCGATTATTCTTTTTAGTAAAAATATTTAAGACAATACAATACTTACTAAAATTGTTGACGCAGCTTCCATCAAATCAAATATATTGAAAACAGACAATATTTCCGGCAGACTAACAGACCTATAATCAATTATTCCAATGACGCCATTGAAATAATCATGAACTTTCGCGTATTCACAGAACTGAAAAACAAAATTATTTAAATAATACTTTGACTGTAATATATTTTTGACGAATTAGTGGAGGGCCTTTTATTTTGTACCTCGGAATCCAGAGAGATGCAATGAATCTTAATATACACTTTAGATATATTTTTGGAATAGGTTATAGAAAAATATAAACAAATAAAAACTTGAGAGGATGGAACGAAGTTCCTTTCGATTAATTAGTGAGGGAACTGTGATAAAATTTTATTTTTTAAGTTATAATAATTAGTTATATAGCTTTCTATAAGAGAGAGAGAGAGACGTTTTAATATTTTGATCACAGCGCCCTCTAGCATTAATCATATAAAACAAAATAAGGAATTGTTTTAAAAGATTTTAATGACAGCGCCATCTAGCTATAATCATCTGAAACAAAAAAAGTGTCGTGACAACTTTTTCATAAGAATTTCCGTCTAGCCTCCTTTCGATAACGCGCGATAAGGAACTTTCTTCTTTGTTCCAAAATTTAAGGATTTTTTTTATCTTCTTCCAAATTTTCTCAGGGAGGTGATCTTCAATACGACTGTATATTTATTTAACCTATTTAAATTTATTTATTAGTTCTACATAGATTCTCACCAAAATCCCATGCTTGTAAAAATCTGCTAGTGTTTTCGTAGTAAGAATATCACTACGTACAAACTTCAATGCGAATACTCTGTAGTGATCTGGCGTGAGTTTTGGGATTAAACCTTGTATACTGAAAAACAAATTTATAACTATATAAATTTATTTATTTTTTACGTATTGATATATTGATAGTCGTGGTGGCCGAGTGGTTGAAGCGCTTGCCTTCCGTACGGGAGGTCGCGGGTTCAAAACCGGCTGGCTTGTACCTCTAAATCTTAATATGAAAAAGATTAATGTTCAATTTTTCACAACACCACTGGCTAAAGACTGTGAAGGAAAACATCGTGAGGAAACCTGCATATCGGAAAAGGGTTCTCAAAACCCTTTGATGATATGTGAAGTCCCCAATCCGCATTAGGCAGGCGTGGTGGACTATGCCTAACCCCTCTTCGGAGGAGACCTGAGCTCAGCAGTGGACAGTAATGGGTTGTTACAGTACAGTACAGATATATTGATGATATTTTTAATTAGATTTTGAGGAAGATTATATGCAAAGGGCGGTAGTTGACACTGGGACACTTTGAGTTACATACTGGAGCTTTTAGGAGGGATTCTTATCAATCACTGAAATATTTTATAACCAATTGGGTTACATTTGAAAAAAAATGTTTTTTTATGTATTTTAAAACTTTATTATTAATAATTTTAATATTTAATACAAAAAACCTGAAATTTTGTTTTTTCAATTAATCATAAACAATTTAAATTTGATTAAAAATCACGTGACTTTTAACTTCTGAGGTTCGAACTTTGAATTTAGTATAAATAGGTACTAATGACAAGACGTGAAGAGTGAAAACTAACATTATGACGTCACACACGCTCGGGATCTGTTGGTGTATTTTCGATACTGAATTCAAAAATTTTAATTTTACTTTAATATACCTATCTTTTGAAATATAGTGCACAAACTAAAAAAATGTAGTATAACTAATTTTTAAATGATCTTTCCATTTATTATTAAAAAAAAAATTCAAATACCCAATTGCTGAGATTAGGCCGTCGAAACAAAGCACGCGTCTATTCATTTTTTTATTGGCATACATTAAGCAAGTTATTATCAAAACACATTAATTTATCCATAAATCCTACGCTGCTAGCCTCAGATAAGACAAACCAAATATCAAGGAAAGAAATTAAAAGTCAAAAATATAACAATTTAAATAATGAATGTCAAAAAATTATATAATCATAACAAACGTCTGGAACAATGTTATTTTAGCGTAAAGAAAGTTTCTGGTTCAAATATTGAGTAATATATCATAATAATTTTATCTATATTATAATTTAGTACTCACAGTTTTCCGTTGAAATCTTTGTAGTCATTTTTAACATCGTATTTCTGAAACATGTGGGGTAACAGCGTTTTGAGTGTAGACAATCTTTCCATCTGCTTCTTGGCTCGTTCTACTGAACCCTTTGATAACATTATTGCTCTTTCCAAGTACTCCCTAGCTGTCGGTATAAGAAGCATTACTTATTCTCACATTTAAATAATGGTTTCATTAAAGTTTTACATAAGACTGCAAGACGGAGGACACAAATGAGCTGTCTTTACGCAAAAAAATAATAAAAATCGAGACCCCGAAGACCAGCTATGGAATGAACTCCTCTCTTCGGTATTCCTCGAACGCTTTGATTTGCGTTTCTTCAAATGAGGTTTAATAAAAGTCCTTGAAGGTAGGTCGTAAGTAGTGACCCTGTAACTTCCCTAGACATTACAGAGGTTCAAGGACGATAACCACATAATATGATCAAGCTCAACGAGTAAAAAACACGCTGACAGATAGTGCACTCAGAGAGGGCAAAGGTATCTTTTAAGATATTTTTAGACAAGTCTTACTGCCACATTAATTTTTCAACGTGGCTACTATTTTTGACTGACTTCCAAAAACTTTTTTATGTTTGTTCCTCGATAACTTTAGTTTGGGTAGACCGATTTGAATGATTCTGGTGTCAGATGAAAGATGGTGGTTGACCTTAGGTTCTCTAGTTTTTTTTTAAGGATCAAAAAAATACTTTTAGATATGTGTTTAAAAATGTGTATTTTTAACGGACAAAATTTCACGATTTCCTATGAGTTTTTTATATGAACCGATTTCGATGTTTTTTTTTTTGTTAGAAAGCCAACATTTTGAGCATTATCTCGACATATAAATTTGATAAAGATTTGACTGGTAGTTTTTGTGCTATTCTTGAGAAATGGAAGTCGAACGTTTTCATTTTTGTAATAAAAATATTATTAAAAAGAGGACAAGACTGGTAAATGTTTTGTTTACACCAATTTTATACAAACAAACAACATTATTCGTCAAGGTGACCATGCCCTACCTTAAATAATAATAAAAAAAAACAATATTTAATTAATTAATACAATTTTTCAAGGTCGGTTAATTAAGTTAATGTTTTTTTAAGATTAAAACTAATTATGTCAATCCAGTTCGTAAATTCTTTGAACCGTAAATTATTAACTAAGTAGGTTTTTTTGTTAACAAACAATCGAAAATTTTCTTAAAACCATTGTCTTTGTCAGGTTTTTCTTGTTTTTTGTAGTGGTATTTCCAAATGCTCCAAATGAAGAATAAAGTAATTAAATATTTGATTAAAATCTGGTTGATCTTTTTGTCCTCCAAAAATTCACTAATTTTAAACAATGACATGATGTGAAAAAAAGAAACGAAATAATATTATACAGGGTGGATCTGTAACTTTGGACAATCTGACGTGGGGTGAATGACCTGTCGAAATACAACTTAGCACCGTTTTTATTTTTTGTATCGGTTAAACTTTTTTTTCTGACACTGTATGGAAAACGTACGACTATCGTTGCGGATTTCCATGATGATTTGATGAATTTTTTTTCTTCCAATTCCTAAAATAAAAGCGGTTCTAAGTTGTATTTCAACTGGTCATTCACCCCACGTCAGATTGTCCAAAGTTCCAGATCCACCTTGTATTATAATAAGTTGAATGTTTTTTATACAATTGAATTTAAAATAAGAATATGAAGAAGAATATGTTTTAAATGTATTTTAGGAGTCCTTTCTAGATCGGAATGGTGCGGGGAAAAAAGATCTTTTGAACCGGATTGTGGGTGAAGCAGCATTGTTTGTAATGTATTTTTATGGAATACTCCTTTTTGAAATAGCCGTTCCTGCATAACTTTGGTATGCAGGAACAGCTGATTCTTAATTCCGATGAATGGTGATGGTCATCGTGGTGCCATTTTTTTTTATTATTTTACGATTTTTTATTGTAAGCCGATTTCGATGATTTCTTTAGAAAACAGATACTTTGGACATTATGTATACTCAGTATGGTATAATTTTAATAAGGAGTCAGATGATTAGCCAGAAGTTATATTTGTGTTGTTTTTTTATTTTTATTTTGTTCCTGTTTTACTTATTATTTAAGATAATTGGTAGGTTAGAATCTTATATTCGAGGATTAAATAATTTTGTTTGTAAACGGGGAGTATTGGTTGCCTCTATAAAGACTTGCCTAGTGAGGTATCTGTAACTCATACTATGTTTAGATATTAAGTTTTTATGAATAAATTGGTTTTCATTTTCAGTATAAAATGAATCGCAAAATGTGTTGCTAAGCGTAACTAAACATACGCATCAACATAAATAATTATTATTAGCATATATAAGGTATATACCTACTCTACCAATAAATAAAAATACTACCAGCGTTCGTAAGGACAAATTTGACAAGAGAATATATGAATTACAAAATGAAGACGATCTTCTTAAAATAGAAAATATATTTTTTTCCCTTTACCCTTCCATACCTCATGATCCCCTTTCCATAAAGTAATTTTCTTGAATCCAATTTGAAAAGCAACTATGACACTCAGACATTCAGACACTCGCGGCTTTCTATAATACTTTCATGCATTTTCAACGGGTTCTTACCACGATATTTAATTAATTGAGTTGTCTCAACAATATTATTCAACAACAACTCACCACGATATTTAATTAATTGAGTTGCTTCAACAACAACTGGTAAGAACCCGTTGAAAATGCATGAAAGTATTGTAGAAAGCCGCGAGTGTACCTTTATATTAAGCGGAACGCAGCAATCTTGCAAAGTCCCTTATAAGTAGAGAGGGCTAGTAACAAGTATCATTAGACATTTTTCATTTTGAGTCGAAAACTACATGGTTAAAAATTAAAAATGAAATGGCTCTATTTTTATTATTTTATATCATCAGGTGATCCATCTGCTCTATCGATAGACCAATGAAGACAATACTCACAATATTCTTTGTTAATAAAATGCGGTTGTTTCTTCACCCAATCGTCTAACAAGTCAATAGCTGCATCCATCTCTCCAGGCTTATCGAAATTATGAAATTTTCTCAAATAACTTAAAGTATCATCGTTGAATTCTAAGATCTCGTTTCGTGGTATAGATTCCATTGTAACGTCAGTACTCGAACAAGGTTCGATTCAAACTATTACAGATAAAGTAATAAATTGGTTCACCTTGGTGTCAAGTTGTTATTTGTTGTGTTTACTTAAATCACTATTGTAATTAAAATAATTAGTATATACAGTAGTCCTTTTTCGTAACTTGTTTAACATGTTATTATGTAAACAAATATTTTCGAATTCAAAATTGTGAAGACTTTTCTTAATTGTTTTGCTACGATATTTAGGAACCTTCTGGTACCTTGGAGGACCAGGATGAGACCTGGCGAGGTTTGCGTCACAACTGGTCCTGCGATGTTTGTATTCAATGACCTCCCGCGATACTGACCAGGTAGTCGGTGTATATTGTAGGAGTCTACACTACACCTACTGGATCTTGGCCGCCACTCCAAAACGTTTCGGCTCCATCGGCTATTTTTCTCACAATGTGTCCTGCTCATTGCCACTTCATATAAGCACATTTTTGGTCTATGTTAGTTACTTTAGTCCTTCTGCGGATCTCTTTAATGTGAATTACTTCGTTATACTCTAGTCTTCCAAAACTTCTTACTACCATGCTTCGTAGTTAAGATAGTAGTTCAAAGGTTCAAAGTATATTATATTATATTGATTAATTTAATAAATATTAAGATGAGGACATCATCAAGACTATTTACACAATGTTCCTATGTCTATGTCTTTTTTTTTATTTTTTTATTGCGTGATAGATAAAGAAATAGAGAGTGATAGAGGTATTTACCTAAATACTTAATCCACAATGCTTAATGGTTTTAGCTTATAAAGAGAAGATAATAATAGCAATTCTAAAATAAATAACTCTTGCTATTTTGCTTATATTCAACTAACTAGTCATTATAATAATGTTGTATAGAACAAAAAAATCTTGTTTAAAAAAATTAACATTGTTTTTGTTTAAATCACAAATTATTTATTTAAGAACTTTGTTTTAAAAAATTTTTTTTTTTGCGAAAAATAGGTTTGAAATAATTTCACCCAGAAATAATGTGGTAGAAAACAATGAACTTGTCCTTATTTGTAAAGTCAGTTTTATGCAATTATATAAATGGCGAAAGATAGTAAATTTATTTTAGTTAGCTTTTATTTTTCTCTATTTTTTACATCTCGGCTTCACCGACGGCTGCCGGTTCGACGTCCGGGGGTGACGGAACGATACATGAGCGACAATCGCGAACGCGTCCTGTCACCCCTACTAATCGGATGTCGAGCGCGATTGGCGGGAGGTTTTAGTGCGGTTCAACCCCCACAAACCCCACTCGCGGGGCGAGTGGAAGTCCGGCAATTTCCTCCCGTCACAAAAAAAAAGCTTTTATTTTTAAATTTAGGACGAACTCATTAAAAAGGAATACACAAAAGAAAACAACGATTTAAGACAAATACATATTTATTTAATACACTAGGTATTTACAATTTATTAATCGTAATTAAGTCTGTAGAATATTATAATTTTACATACCACAACAATGTTAGTAACAATTCGCATTTATTATATTTTTTATTGTTTTTTTTCTAAAAATTGTAAAACCCTTTCCTTTTAAATTATTTTTTTCAATCCTATCTACAATCGCAAAGTACACAACAAAAGAATCCCTAATTAGTCTACATATAAATTTCTAAACGATCCAGACATTCCCATGTACATCTCATTGAACTTCGCTTTATCTCTATATTTCTCATCTGTACCGTATTTAGAGACTTTTTTGAAGTATTCCCGGTTTTCCTTCGAGGAAAGTAATTCTGTCCAACTATCTGTAATAAATCAAAGAAAATAAAGAGAATCTATAATATAAAATTAATCGCAAAATGTGTTGCTCAGTGAATAACTCAATAACGCCTGGACCAATTTGATTTTTTTTAAATGTTCATTAAGAATCAAGGATGGGTTACGACGAGAAAAATCTCAAAATTGCCGTAAAAAAAGGTATATTCTTAGTAACGATTAAACTAAAATTGGTCAATGCAACTGTCATGGTTGAAGAATCACCAAAAATAACATCGCAGCAACTAATTTAGTCGCTTACTAATCTTAAACATGAAAACAATTACATACAACAAAATTAAGATTGAATATGTATAATAATAGTCTCTGCGCAACTAATATTATAAAACTGAAGAGTTTGTTCACCTCAAGAACTGAAGGTCCCAATCCAAAAATTCGTTCCATTTTTTAAGTAGGTTAGTCCACTTATCGGGGAAGGCTACCGACTATATTGTACTTTCAAAAACAGGGATTCGTACTAAACGTATGAATCCCGATCCTTACTCCCAATGTAACTACATAAAACTGCCTCTCTTTATAATACAGCCAAAGGTTGAGGTCACCTAGTTATAATTATGTATTATTGTTTTTACTATAATATGCCTGCGCAGAACACAATTTTTGAATTAAGACCTAGCTCATTACATCCCCGATGAACTCTATCTAATAAAATAAAACAAGTAAAAAAATTTACACACCAGATAATTTTTCTAAGGATCCCTTTGTTCCACCAAATTCGACAGGTAATATGTCTTTTGACACATGTTTATGAAGCGATTCTAAATCGGTATGGTGATAGACTCTGTTTCCAACTTTCTTGAAAACATTAATTAAAATATCAATTAATTTGGAATTCGAAAGCAAATGGATGCCTTTGATGCGGAATGCGTATCCATCCTGTCGAAAAAAATTAGTTATTTCGGAGAAACTTGTGTAAAGTCACTTAGTCGTAGCACTGGAAAAATTGATATATATGCCTGATTTCTAGGGAAAGACTGATCTAAATAACAAAAACCTATGAACTCTTAATAAACGATCATTTATATAAACTTAATTAGATTCCTGACAAATCTAGCTATTAACCCTTTACCATTACCATTTCATTCAGATCTCCACTGTATCAGGCACCTAAATGTAGGTTTGGATACTTCACATAATATCATTATGTTCATGAAGTTCTTCCCAATCCGAAAAACGGTGAAGGAAAACATCGTGAGGAAACCTGCATGTCGGAAAAGGATTCTAAAAATCCTTTGAAGATATGTGAAGTCCCCAATTCGCACTGGGCAAGCGTGGTGGACTATGCCTAATTCTTCTTCTGAGGAGACCTGAGCCCAACAGTGGGCAGTAATGGGTTGGTACAGTACAGTACATGAAGTTCTTCCTTCTCCAGTAAGTTCCTCAAGATATAATTTACCTTCGTTGTTTGTCACCAGTGCTGTTTTGATACCAAAAATGACCAGACCCAACTTGACAAAAACTAACATCATATTACATTTAACAGAGGAGAAGGGTAGGCTGGAAACCATATAATTAATGAATACAGCTAATTTCTAGGTTAAGTACAAATAGTGCTTTGATAATAGTCGTGGTGGCCGAGTGGTTGAAGCGCTTGCCATCCGTATGGGAGGTCGCGGGTTCAAAACCGGCCGGCTTATCTATGTGAAGTCCCCAATCCGTATTAGGCAAGCGTGGTGGACTATGCCTAACCCCTCTTCGGAGGAGACCTGAGCTCAGCAGTGGGCAGCAATGGGTTGTTACAGTACAGTACTTCGATAAGTGGAGTTGGGTAATATGGTGCTTAAATGTGGTTGGAGAGTTTGGAAATCGTTTTTATATCGATCATCAATGCAAAGTATCAATAGATGTACGAGTAACATAAATAATGAAACTTACGGTAATGATTGCAACGATTTCATTAATATCGAACAAATTAATAGCAGATAAAATTTCTGACATATTAACAGATCTATAATCCACAACTCCTAAAACTCCATTGATATAATCGTGAGCCTTGATATATTCCGCGAGCTGTAAGTTATAATTTTTTTGAATTATAATCTGCAAAATCACATTACAATTTTGGCGATAAGTAATGACGTAGTTCCTTTGTCGTCTGAAAGGATCATGAATGCTTTATTAGATATGACGGCGTAAATAGTGTGTTGAGGTGTAATGACGTTGTAAGTAGTCGATCTTCGTTTTGTTTTGTCAGGAATGACGGCACAATGTCCACTTGAACACTTGATGATCAATACTTTTGAATAAAAACTTCAAAATAACGAGTTCTAACAGTTTATTACTTTTACATCAAGAGGTCCGTTCGCCTCGACAATTCAGACACGAATGAATAAACAGCGGCCAGCGCCTGTATTTATAGCAAGTCTCCACTTCCAACTACCCGCACGGTGAATAGGTTGGTTTACCTTGTTATCACCCCATCATGTAATTATTATAAGCATTCATAATTATTTCTGGCCTCTTACCACCAGGTCAATCGTGTGCGCGTTTACTGTCTATTTTAACTTATAGCACTAATAAACTAATTGGATATAAATTAGATAGCCGAGCTTTTTCCTCCATTTTAGTTCTCCTTCTAATTTATTTTCTCCTTAAGCTAAGGTTTATTAAAAAAAGTGTTATTTTTTCTCACCAAAATACCATTTCTGTAGCAATCTAAGAATGTTTTCGATGTGATGCCATTACGACGAAATTTCATACCGAATACTCTGTAGTGGTATTTTGTAAGATTTGGTAGTAAACCTTGAGCACTGCAAGGAATAGTAATAATTATAAGAAAAATCGTTGTATCTGTGCACGGTCTAATATTGAAAAGCTTCAACCGTCATCTAGAGAAGCTTTTGCTCCCCAGCTGGGTAAAGGGCCTGATTCAGAAGGCGGTCGTTCTTGACGGCACGTATTGTGAGGAGGTTCCTCTCTCTTGAGCCAGTGGCCCTCTGTTTTATATATTGTATTTTTAAATTAATTTTTTTGTTATTGTTTTTTTTTAAATATAATGTAAAAATGAGCAAATAAATGAATACAGATAAACAAGAAAAATATCTACCTACTCAATTGTATTTATGACAGAAAAAGGTTATGTTAATCGATAATTCAAATGATGAGAAATATGTGTATCTCAATTACAATGTTTTATTTCCAAATTTGGATTCACCTCATCGAGATTTACTTTTAGATTAGACCCATCTAAAATGTCAAGTATTTATGAAAATATCAACAATAATTATAAACTTATTCAGACATTCGCGGTTTTCTATAGTACTTTCATGCATTTTGAACGGGTTCTTATCACGATATTTAATTAATTGAGTTGTCTCGATATTTCAACGTTGTTACAAACGTCATAATCACGAGAAGACTGGATACTGCGGGTCGATTTAAGAGCAAACAAATCTATGTACCCTCTTTCTCGTTCGCTTTTGGGTAGTACCACTGGAACTCGAACTCACATCACGACACACCACATTCAGTGTATCTACAAGACTCTCTGAGCATGAACCCTTAGTGACTGTTGTGTTTAGTACTGGATTCCACATACTCGATAATCTGAAGCCCCTGTTAAAAGAGCTATGTCTTGAAATCTCGATAGCTTCCTTAACCATCCTTGGTACGTAACTTGGTATTAATGAAATATCGTGGTAAGAACCCGTTCAAAATGCATGAAAGTATCAACAATTATTGTTGTTTAATATCTTCCTTTATCTCTTAACCTTTTCCTTAACCCTGGTGTATAACAAACTGTTTCTGTTTATTTTTTATTGTACTCACACTATGCCCTTTAGCTCTTTGAAGTCGTTTCTGGCGTCGTAATGCTGAAAAGCGTGTGTCATTAAAGTTTTGAGTGTAGACAGTCTTTCGATCTGCTTCTTTGCTCTTTCCATTGAACCCTTCGATAAGATTATTGTTCTCTCCAAATAGTCACGAGCTGATAATAATAATATGATCATTAAAATTTTATATTCACGTTACGCCTAATAAGTCGGGGGTGACTGGGCGAGACGTGAGCGTTGATCGCGAACGCGTCCCGTCACCTCGCCCAGTCTCGTACTGGGCTCTGTCCTCGGCCGAGATTCGGACGCTGAGCGTGAGTGGCAGGAGGTTTTGGTGCGGTTCGACTCCCACACACTCCTGTTTAAGACACTGTTCACGAATTACCAGTAGTTTTCCAAATAGAGAATTCCCGAAATATGTTGAATTTAATTGGAACGTAAAAAGAAAACTACAACGGCGTGAAAGCTTTAATTTTTTTTTCAATAATGAATAATATTTCTAAAGGAAATATAAATAAACATGTCGACTTAAAGAAAAAACTCTTGTTAATTTTCTGTCACTGAGTTGGTATCCATTGCACGCAGCAAGCGAAAGCGTTAGGCCCTCCGCACATGGAGCTACTCTAAAGGAACTAATCACAAACTCAAATTACTAAGTTACGAGTGTTTTGAGCGTCACCGTCCATACATTGCCATACAGGTTCGCACACGACGCGACTAGTCACTAACCAGTTACTAACGTATTGGCAACTGATCGCGCGACAGTTGCCGAGCTACTAGGTTACCCGAGTTTACTGTGTTTTGATGTGAAAAATGAATGAATTTATTATCTGTTTCACGCAGCTCTCGTGCTGCAACTGACATTCTGCAGTTCACATTATTTTGGATATATGGGTGAATCCAAAATCTGCGTCGATTGCTTTGGCGTCTGTTACGATGATAATATAGTATGATGACATCGTCATCTTCACTCGATCCACTCGACATTTTTATTGCTTCCAATATTTCCCCTTGCTAGGTTTTTCGCACGTGTTTATTTGGTAGTAGAAATAACAGAAATTACTGAAACCTTGCAATGTGAGTAGCGTCGTGTGCGAAATACAGTTTATAACTAGTTTGTAACTCTAATTACTGATTAATTCCGTCATATTTGAGTAGCTCCATGTGCGGAGGGCCTTACTGTAGTAGAAACATTTAAAGTTTCTATGCCGCATTATGCCGCTATTTATCCATTTTCAACTTTAAAGCAAGATGACCATTATTTATTTTTAATTTGTTTCTTCGATAAAAACGTGTTTTTTGTAACTTAATTAGGTTACTCTGATGAAGAAATATTAATTAGTTCTCGTTTTATTTTACAATAAAATTATTTTTTCGTAATTAACAATGGAAGCAAGTTTTTAATTTAAATTGACCTTTACACTCTGGTCCATATATTTTTGCATTGAGATTACCTCAATAAAGTGACCTGTTGATCACCTTATTTTAAATAGCGATTGTAGTGCATATACCTCTGCAATATCACTGCTGAGTCTTTAAGACCAAATACTCCTGAAAACTTTCTTCAAGACCATGCAGAGAATATGAGAATGTCTTCGTTCGTTATTCATAAGGCTTGTAAAGTTTTTATTTTTTTCTTTAATAATTTCAAAATACATAGCAATGTTATAGCCCCTTCATTATTTTTTTTTTTTTTCTTCTATAATTATTATAATTAAACAAGCATGCCTGATGATGAGTTGTTATAATTGTTCGTGAACATCAGTAATGTTTAGACATGCCCAAGTTCGTTTCCCCTAACTTACTAAGTCTATGCAGTAGGTATTATAATGTTATTCAGACACTCGCGGTTTTCTATAATACTTTCATGCATTTTCAACGGGTTCTTACCACGATATTTAATTAATTGAGTTGTCTCGATATTTCAACGTTGTTCCAAGCGTCATGATCACGAGAAGACTGGATACTGCGGGTCGATTTAAGTAGGTACAAACAGATCTGTCTACCCTCTTTCTCGTTCGATTTTGGGTAGCACCACTGGAACTCATGCTCAGAGAGTCTTGTAGATACAGTGAGTGTGGTGTGTCGTGATGTGAGTTCGAGTTCCAGTGGTACTGGTGAAAATGCATGAAAAATAGTCGTTAGCTCGTCTGCCTACAAGGCAATAAAAAAAAAAAAAAAAAAAAAAAAAAAGATATTATAATGATTAATAGCACTAATTTAAAAAATATGTAAGTAGTATTTTTATAAAGAAAATATTTATCAAAAAAACTTCCTCGAGGAAAGGATGAAGCCAGACAAATGAAACTCAGTAATTTGGATAAGAACCTTCTTTCACAAATATGCATAATTTAAGAAATTATAAAATAACAATATTTTTATTACAAAAATGAAAACGACCGACTTCCATTTTAAAAAAAAGAATCATCGAAATCGGTTCATATAAAAAGGAAATACACGCAAAAACGCATAGCAAATCGTGAAATTTTGTCCGTTAAAAATACACATTTTTACAGACAGATCCAAAAGCACTTATTCGACCTTTAAAAAAAAACAAACAATGAGACCTAAGGTCAACCACCATCTTTCATCTGACACCAGAATCATTCAAATCGGTCTACCCAAACTAAAGTTATCGAGGAACAAACTATTATCCGATTTGGAATGGACTCCCATCCGCGGTGTTCCCGGAGCGCTATGACATGTCCCTCTTTAAACGAGGTTTAAGAAAAGTCCTGTATCGGTAGGCGATAGATAACAGCCCCTCATTGCCCTGGCGTTGCAGAGGTTCATGAGCGACGGTGACCGCTTACCATCAGGTGGGCCGTAGGCTCGTTTATCTATCACGCCATAAAAAAAAAAAACAAAAAAATACAGACGAATTGAGTACCTCCTCCTTTTGGAAGTCGGTTAAATATTATAATAACATGAGCATTATTTCCGAACGTTACTTATTTGACAGTAAAAATGTGGAAAAAGAAAAATATAAAACACTTACAATATTCTTTATTAATAAAATGCGTTTGTTTCTTCACCCAATCGTCTAACAAGTCAATAGCTGCATCCATCTCTCCAGGCTTATCGTAATTGTAATATTTTCTCAAACAACTTAAAGTATCATCGTTGAATTCTAAGATTTCGTTCTGTGGTATCGATTCCATTATAAACGTCAGTGTTCGGACTACGTTCGATAATGAATGGATAATAAATAGGTATAAGATATTTTTCGATTTCTTTCTTTCGTTGTTTTTCCTTACATGTAGTCACAAAAAGTTTATAATTGATAGCCGTTATTCGTCTATAATTTTGACGTAAAATTATGAAGGTTTTTGTTTTAATTCTTAATTTAAAAAATTGAATAGCAAAGTCGTACGTCAAGAGATGTGATATTTAGCTAATTTAGTTTCGGAATAAAAAAAGATAGTATTCATTTTATCTAGTATTAAATGTTGTTACAAACTAAACCGCTTCACGGTATCTATCTTTCGGTGTGCTTAAAACTTTAAAACTATGATATGTTTTTTATCTGTATATTATTCATTAATTCACTTATTTTTTACACTCTATTTTTAAAATACATTTACAAAGAAAATAAGATTTAAAAATACAAAACAAAAAAAAACAGAGGGCCACTGCAGGCGGAGTCTACTACCCAAGTCATCAGTGGTCAGGGCTCAAGAGAGAAGAACCTTCTCACAATACGCTCCGTGTCAAGAACGACCGCCTTCTGAATCAGGCCCTTTACCCAGCCGGGGAGCGAAAGCTTCTCTAGATGATGGTCGAAGCTTTTCGCTATTAGACCGTGCACAGATTTGCAATGTTTTATTATTTATTTATTTATGAATGATTCCACAACAAGACTTACACTAAAAAAGTACTGAGAACACTTTAACATACACCGTGGTTAATGCACTCTTAATTACAGATGAATTAGACGTATAATACGTGTGAAGGAAAGGTGAAGGATGTCTATGTGTACAAGGTATTCATTAAATATAGGTACAGTAGAGCAAAACGGATATTTTTTGAGGTTTTTTTATTTGATTTTTAATTATCACATTTTTCTGCGTTTACATCGCCAATTCTGTCTGAATTCTTCCTTTGAAACGCAGACGAAGTTGCGTTAGTGAAACGATAATATTACAATGGAAATGTCGAAAAATAAACAACACAAATAAGATTTCTTTTTTTTAACATTTATTACCATAATTTTCTGAAGATTCCGTGTTTTTTTTTCATTTTATTCATGTATGATACAAATATTTTCATCAATAGATCCTTGTCTTTTATAAAGTTAACAGGTACCAACTTTAAATCTAAAGGAATCCCAAATTAGTCTACGTGTAAATTTCTGAATGACCCAGCCATCCCCATGTACATCTCGTTGAACTTTGCTTTGTCTCTGTATTTTTCATCTGTTCCACATTTGAAAGCATTTTTGATATATTCGCAATTCTCTTTCGAAGATAATAGCTCTGTCCACTTATCTGAAATTATATAAAGCAATAAACAACTTACTAATAATTCAGAAATTGCAAAACACCATATTAAAAAAAAAAACAATCTTCAGTCACCTCTACAAAACTCTAAGCGGAATACATCCAAGTAATTTTTTTTAATGCATGTATTGCAATGAAATAATTCAAGCATTTCCTAAGAAGACCCAAAATAACTATAAACTGCAATAGCCCATATTACAAGTCTATTAACTTGTCTTGGATGTAACTATGTAAGTTTGAGTGGAATCTTGCAAGATAAATTTGACAAACTTTCTGGTTTCCGATTGAGCTGAAATTTTTGACGCCATATAACAAAATGGCGCGCTAATGATGGATTCGGAAGGTGGTCATATGAAATCTTGTGCTAAACAAGATAGACCCGTCGTATTTACGCTCGTTTTACTTTAATTAATAAGCACTCTACTGCTACATGATATCCAAAATTTTAAAGGCTTGTTTTAAAAAAGTATTCTTGCAAATTATTTATTAACATAATAGATACTAGATATAGAAGAAATAAAAGTTAAATAAACAAACCTGATAATTCTTTTAAGGATCCCCCTGTCCCATTAAATTCAACAGGTAAAATTTCTTTTGGCACATATTCATGGAGTGTTTCCATGGTATTGTGATGATGGACTCTATTCCCAATTTTCTGACCCAATGCTTTCTTAAATATGCCAAGTAAAATATTGATAAATTTGGAATTTGATAACACATGGATACCTTTGAGTCTTAACGCGTATCCTTTCTGTTGGTAAAAAGTACGTGTTGTTAAAATAAAAACTTCAAGGATTGTATTTACTATTTAAAAATACCACCATCTCGCAGAACAGGGTGGCGGGGAGTGCGAGGGAGAAAAAATATTCTTCTCTCCGTCCTGCAATAACCCACCGCCGTCGAGCAAGGGACCGGAACCGGGATCTCGCCCGGAATCTGGCTCTTTAAAAGTTTCGGATCCCCAAAGCATGTGAGTGCGAGCGGGGGCCCAAGAAGGTGTCGTGTCTCACTCAGCACGCCCTTACGTTAGAGCAACCGGGGAATGGTAGACTGCGCTCTCCGACTCACGCTGGTTCTGACCCAGCGGGGTATTCCGTGGGAGGGTGACACGCGGTCCCATCTTGGCGAGCTTCGGAAAACCCGCCGACCGAGAGAGCCGGTGGCCGTATCGCCGGCGGCTGCTGGTTCGGTGTCCGACGCGGGCGGCGCGACGGGAAAGAGTGCCAAGAGCGTAACGGGGTTCGGACGCTGAGCGGTTGAAGGTTTTAGTGCGGCTCAACTCCCACAAAACCCACCCGCGGGGCGGTTGGGGATCCGGTGATTTCCTCCAACTAAAAAAAAATAGTACCATCCTCAGGGCGGGTCTTCGATGTTCTGAAAGCGCTTTGACATGTCCTTTAAATGAGGTCGCAGAAAAATCTTTTATACGAGTAGTTAGCAAGTGATAGGTTAGAGGCTACAGTCAATCAATACTGTGGCCTTCCAGACATTCGCGAGCGACGGTGACCATTTGCTATTAGTTAGGCGGTCACCTCGTTATAATTACGGACTATATTATCAGTAATAGAATAATTATTTATGCTTTTAAACTCTGTAATTTACAAATATCAAATAAAGAAACAATACGATTTTTTGTTACCTTAGCCTATCTAACTTCTTACAAATCGGATACAAATAGGACTTTGAAATATAATTCTCGATAAGTAACTAATAATTATTAGTATGGAGTCAATGCGTTTTAATCAATTTGAAAATATGTAATTCGTTTTTTTTTTTTTTTGAAAAAGCTTAGTATTCAATCGTTGCACTGGTAATTTAAATTAATCATGTTAACTTACATTATTAATAGTAGCAATTTCGTTTACATCAGATAGATTAACAGCAGCTAATACTTCTGACATATTAACAGATCTATAATCCAGTATTCCGATAAAACCATTAGTGTAATCATGCACTTTCATATACTCTGCTGCCTGTAATATATGTTATAATTATTTGTGAGAGTGAGTTGGAAACGATCACGAATTATTTATACATTACATGCAGTAGCCCTATGGGAAAGAGTGCTGAGGGCGAAACGCTTCGCGCCGTTCCTTATAACCTCGTGCTGGGTTCTAGACCCAGCCAGGGTTCAGACGCTGAGTGTGAGCGGTTAGGGGTTTTAGAATGTGGTGATTTCCTCCAACTAAAAAAAAAGCTCTTGTGATCTCCGCGGAAACTGACAGTTTTCTTTTATTTTATTATTTTAGCACTGTTCCTAAATATTTTTAAATGTTTTTGTGATATTTACGATTTTCGAAACATACTTCTTATAAAAGTAAAACTTTGCCGTAATACCTTGGTAATTTTGTTATAATTTTTCGCATTTTACAAGTTATATTACTTTTAACTGACAGAAAATTACTGACAAATTCGGCTTTGCTTATAAAAGAAGATCCATAGTAGCTAATAAAAACTGAAGTATGTTTTGTTAGACAAAATTAGTTCCCTCACCAAAATTCTAAAAACAAACTTATTTCTAGTATCTATAAAACTCAAATTTGACGAAACGGGGCTCGATTCATGCAAGTTATAGGAATTATAAGCATTTGATAGACTTTTTCTGTTTTTAAACCAATTTGACAGGTCAGGGTATGCAGCGCATATTGCGTATTTGCTTCTATGGACTACACGCCACTGACACAGAATAAATCATCTCACCAATATTAAATTTCGGTAGCAATCTAGATACAATTTCGTGGTCATAGTGGCTCCAGGAAGAAAACTAAATGCGTAGACTCTGTAGTGATCTGGAGTAAGTTTCGGAAGTAGTCCATCAATACTGTAAAGCATAAAAATCAAGACCTAATCTTCTAGTGGTCATGATGTTAGACGCTTGCAGCAAAATATTATATAGTAAGAATCTGTTAAATATATGTAGCGTATAGGTGACATATAGCGTAGGTACGTACTTAAATAATTTATAAAAAAAACTTGAGAGGTGTCAAGGGACACCCGGATGGCGAAGTTCCTTTCGATTAATTAGTGAGGGAATTGTAGTAAAATTTTATTTTTTTATTTAATAACTTAAATAAAATATTTTGATCACAGCGCCATCTAGCAATAATCATCTAAAACAAAAAAAGTGTCGTGCCAACTTTTTCATGAAAATTTCCGTGTAGCCCCCTTTTGATAACGCGCGATAAGGAACTTCGTTCGATTAATAAAACACATATATTACAAACTTTTAAGATCCTGGATATCGTAACGGTAAAGTGTTAACTAAGACAAATAAAAAGAATCCCAACACAACCAGTCTATCTTGGTTAGTACAGCAGTTACTACGTCTACCTTCCGACGCAATCATCAGATCAGTTCCATTGTCTCATATTATTGCATTGTTACGCGATATACTTCTGCGTGCAATCGGAAACCGGGAAGTTTATCAAATTCAACTCGCAAGCTTCCACCTGAACTTACATAGGTATATCCAGGTAAGGTCATAAATATAAAGATTTTAAAACATAAATATTTAAATAAAGTTAAGAGATAAAAATTTAATTTATTTTAATAATTTATATAATCATCATCAGCCTATAAAAGTCCACTGCTGGACATAGGTCTCCCCCAAATCTCGCCACGGTTACGGTAGTGAACGTCTATAGGCTGATGATGGTGATGATAATTATAATAATATATTTTATAATTATTAAGAACTATAACTAGACTAACATTAAATTTAACCCGTATCTTATTTCGTCTCAGAACCTGTTTTACATAACATTAATATTAGTATCTGACCTAAGTTCCCACATGGTTGAAAAAAATATCATTAATGTAATATTTAAGTATAATAAAATTGTATATTTTGTTTAAATTATATAATTAAGGTCTGATTTAGATGAAGACATTTTCTCGAACATTCGAGGCGAGAAAATATCTCAAGAACGAAAACGATTCAAACTGATTTGTACGATACTCGAATGTCAGTCGAAAAAATGTCAGGCGAGATCGTGTTTAGACGATTCTCGTAAGCAAGAATCTCGACTGGTCTAAAGAAACACAGACAATTCTCGCCTTCGATAATGTCATAAGCAAGTCTCGTATGACATTCTCGTAGGCGAGAGTTTAATTCTTGCCTGTGTCTAAACATTCTGATACGATTATGTTATGGCGAGTATTGCTTGAGATATTTTCTCGCCTCGAACGTTCGAGAAAATGTCTTCAACTAAATCAGGCGTTATATTGTTAAATTTAATTATGAAATATGCGTAATAGACGACGACAATTTTTACTGTTCGGTCCAAACTTAGGTGTGTTCCGGGCATAATATTATGCTGGGTGTAACGGCTCGCGTTCTCGACCTCTTAGGTCGGGTTTTTTTCAGAATACCCCGTCCCATGATCCACGGGAAAAAAGGGTTTATTTATTATAATAATATTATTATTCTAATTGTAGTAATGTATGACAGCTAGTTCTTGAGGAATTTTAAATAGGCTGATTTGTTAATGATGATAACATTATAAATTTTAATGTGGCTGATAAGTACTATGTTTTAAAACGGTATATTCAAAAAAAAAATAGGTAAAATTACTGAAAAAATAATTTAGGTGAAAAATCAGTATTCGACGAAACTATCCCAAACAAAAATAATTTCGGACAAAAGAATGTTGAGTAACAATTTCAAGACAAGTGATCTCGAGCACCTCACACCTCCTCTCGGGCAACAATCGATTTGCGAGAAGTGCAGAGGTCCATGAGCAATGGTAACTGCTTACTGGTGGGTGGCTCGTTTGCCAATATTTTTTTTTTTAGATTTAAGTTGCGTTTACTAAGCCTTTATAACATATTCTTTAGTTATAAATACTGTTACTGGTCGTATATGACCATCAACTATCCAAGATCTTAAAAGCATGTCTTTAAAATTATTTATAAGTTGTATCTAAATTACAATTATAACTTAACTATTATTTATCACAATAATATCACTATTTAAAAAAATTACTAGAGAAAATAGTGTTTATTAGTACTATATATTATATTTAGCATATATTTTTAAAAATGATACTTACACTACTTTTTTCATTTCTGTGAAATGTTTTTTAACATCGTATTGCTGAAAAGCGTGCGGCATCAATGATTTAATTGTAGATAATCCATCAATTTGCTTTTTTGCTCTTTCTACTGAACCCTTCGATAAGATTATTGTTCTCTCCAAATACTCCCTGGCTGAAATAAATATTGCATATTAGAAGATCCTTTAAGACTGATCCTTCTTGAACAGACACTGGGAGAGTCCCTATGCCGTACTTGGCAAACCTATACTACTCCTTGTTGTAGTCGTGACTCCAACAATGCACCCAGCTATATCGACTGCTTTAGTCGCTGATAACAATTGTGAAAAGTATCCATTGTTTAAAAACTTAATAGAAGTTGATGAGTTTGCAACTTCGTATTTGTGAAATTAGTGGTAAGACTAAATGGAAGATCTCCTGGGCGAGATGGTATATGATCCGTCAGGCCAAATTCTGCTGTAGTGAATTTCAGATGTTGTACATATGTCGCCGAACTTTGCGAGAAGGGAATTCGTAACTCATGTTTTCCTACTCCTTGTATTATTTTCTGATTAAATTCGTTGCGGGGCCCAAGACAAGTTAGCTTTCCCTTGGATTCCTAGGCTTCACTGCTCAGAGTCATTACGATGGTCGCCGCTGTTAATCCTGGCTACACAGGAGTTATAGTGGTGGGAGTGAAAGGTGGGCAAATACCCGATGTCGCCGAACGTTGCAAACTTCGATAGCGCGATTCATAGATGGCTTGCATAAAGAAATTGTAGCATGTATTATGGTATAGTATGTTTAGAAACTGTGCAACTACATATATTCTACCACTAAGCCCAAGCAAACTTGAACCCAGCGGTGTGCAGAATCGAATATTTGGTTTAATTATTGATTAACAGTACTGGTTTTAGTCTATTAGAAAACAGGTATATTGTTTGTAAGAACTTAAAAATTCATGTTTCGTTTTACTTTGTCTTGTCATCCTATTGGCTTGTACTAAGAACGATGAATGAATTAAAAGACAAAAAGTTAAAAATTATCAATACCACAGCAGAATAATTGCCAGTTTTTTATTTATAATTTTACTTAATTAAATTAATGATTAGGTTCAACTTTATTATTTAATAATTACTGTTAGAATGTTTTGAAATCGTGAATTATTATTTTATTTCCGTTTATTATTAATTTTGAACCGAGGTGACAAACACAGGGAGTCGTCTTTGGTACTCACGATACAGGCTTGCCTAATGTGAGTACCACTGTTAAACATCTGTAATGTCAATACCAACATGATCTTATGTATTAGCGTGTAAGTTTTTAATTTATTTTATGATTGTTTGTTGAATATGTGCAGGTTTGGAAATAATAAAATTTGAATTTGAATTTGAAAAAAAAAAGTTATTAAGCGAATTCTCGAATGGATTAGAAATTTGTTACAATTATTGCTAATTCGGACTACGCACTCAAAATTGCGTATTTATTTTCATGCCTCGATGACGCTCGATGTTAAAAAAAGGTTCAAGGTTATATCCACTGTTGCTTAAACAGGTATTAATATACAATTACACATGTCAACCATTTAAATGTATTAGATAGATTTTCATTCATTAAAAACTTTGAAATTATTTTTTAAATTTTATTTTTTTATTTTGAAATTTCATTATTTTTTTCTTTAAGTTTGTTTAAAAATTGTGTATAGAATTCGAATCGTGATACTGTTTGTACTATCTATAGAAAATAATATCACCTAGGTTATTTTGAAACCGACCAACCCACTCTTTTTAGGATTCAAATCAAACCAAAATTCATTTATTCATAAATAAATTTAAAAAGAAAAACACATGCATAATACAATAAAGAAACACTGTTCAGAAATGGTCTCCGACTCAGCATGTGTCGTCGGAGCGAAGAAAGTGGATTCCATAGAAAAAAAACTTTATAGTTTCGGTTTGCTCGAAAACTACTGAAAAGTCGAAGGTTTGAAAAAATAGGATACGAGTATCTATATTATATTAATTTCGTCAAAAAACTGGAATAAATAAAAAAATACTGTGTATTTTATGTTGTGATTATTTCTTGTGGTACAAACCATCGTATTGAATAATTTTAGATAAGTTCACGTACCAAAAACGCATTTATTATCCCAGTATAGATAAACCAGCTTACGGCCCACTGATGGTTGGCGGTAACCATCGCTCATGAACCTCTGCAATGCCAGAGCAATGAGGAACCGTTCTTTATCACCTGGACTTTTCCGCATTAACATTTACGACTACTGCGGATTCTAAATCGACGTCATTGTTAATTTGATACGTTTATCTGTAACATTTTTGTTAAATAACTCTCATTATTTAGGTATTACAGGATGCAAGCTAGCTTTTTTTTGGTCAGTCCTTTCCTCTCTTGCGAAACTCTGTGGTGAATTCCCGTTTGATTTCGCGAATAGGCATATTTTTTGGTCATGCAGACGAAGCTCTGGGTATATTCTTTTATAGTAGTAATGTTTACTCATCGTTTATTGTTTAAATAACTTAATAAAATTGTTAATAAAATTTGTCATTAGACAAAACAAAAAAAAGCCTACATAATACTCACCGCGACGGGAAAGAGTGCCGATAGCGTAACGCGTCGCGTCGTCCCTCATAACCCCGTGCTGGGTTCTGGCCTCAGCCGGGGTTCGGACGCTGAGTGTGAGCGGTTGGAGGTTTTAGTGCGGTTCAACTCCCACATACCCCAGTCCGGTGATTTCCTCCAACTAAAAAAAAAAGAAAAACAAAATACTCACAATATTCTTTATTAATAAAATGCGGTTGTTTCTTCACCCAATCGTCTAACAAGTCAATAGCTGCATCCATCTCTCCAGGTTTATCATAATTATATTGTTTTCTCAAATAACTTAAAGTATCATCGTGGAATTCTAAGATCTCGTGTCGTGGTATAGAATTCATTGTAGACGTCAGTACTTGGACGACTCTTAATGTTAAATATCACGAATTTTTTTTTTATTTTAAGCCTAAAATTATAATACATTTGTCGGTTTAATTACTAGTTTATATTATTTTATAACACAAGTTAGATCTTATCTTGGGTACCAGAGGTCAACTCTTTGCTGTTTGAATTTTACTCCACTAAGTTTTACTTGTGTTAGTATCGTAATGTTTGTTTGTAATGGATGTTTATTTATAAGCTTACCTTTAACGTAACCTTTTGAGTATGTGTGATAAATAAATTTATTAATTATTATTTATTTAATAAAAAAACAGAATTCCATAGAACCTAATCCAAATTTTTTTTTATAAGTGGAGCTTTAAACGAGGTTTAAGAAAAGTAAATTATAGATGACGGCCCCTCAATGCCCTGGCATTGCGGAGGTTCATGACTTGCTTACTGCGAGTCCATTGCATAAAATAAGAAATGCTTTCAGGTGTTTGTTTGTATGCTTGCACAACAAAATCCCACAAGATATTCAAAACTTACCTATACATAGGTTTAAGAAAACTATTAAAGAACGTCTGTGCAAGAAAGCCTACTGTAAGGTCAATGATTACTTGGACGATTGCACAAAATGGGAATGAGTTGCTCGCCAAGGTCGTTTCATTATAAAAATCGTTTTTTTTATCTATTTCATGTTTTTTATAATATTGTTAAAATATTTTAAAAGAATGCTCATAATAAAAACACAAAAAAAAGACATGCCCGCTGAGTTTCTTGCCAGTTCTTCTCAGGACGGTGGCTATAATTTTATTTTTTGTGTCCGAACTGGTGGTTGCTTTTAATTTTTGACGTCATCAAGAATGAGCATAATATCATCAATATTGAAAATAAAGTATTTCATTTCATAAAGCATTTCATTTTATTTCATTTCACCATCAGAGAGACCGTAAGTTCGTTTTCCTGTCTCGATTTAAAAAATATTGATGGTTAATGTCATTGTTACTTTGTATTGCTACAAACAAAATATAAGTGTTAGTTATCTTTTCTTTTCAAAGTATCGGTTCACCGAGTATGGAAAAATAAAAGAGTAAAACCTCATTAATCTCAATTTGTAAGTGAAACCAAACCAGTGTTTTAAATTATGATAATAGGTAGTTTCCTACTGTTCCTTGCTGGATGAGTGGATCTGGATAGGCGCTGACTCCAATAAAAAGAACGTCGTAGAACGTAAAGGTTTAATCATAATAATAATATAGAAAATGACGTATAGTAACAATAGTTGGCTGCTAACTCTTGAATGTAATTTTAAAAAGCCTTCAATATTATTTATTATTTAATGGCAGAGTGGTCGAAGCGCTTCCTTCCATACGGGAGGTCGCGGGTTCAAATCCGGCCGGCTTGTACCTCTAAATCTAAATGTGAAACAGATTTATGTGCAATTTTTCACAACACCACTGACTACAAACGGTGAAGGAAAAAATCGTGAGGAAACCTGCATATCGGAAAAGGATTCTAAAAATCCTTTGAAGATATGTGATGTCCCTAATCCGTGGGCTGGACTGGGCAAGCGTGGTGGACTATGCCTAATCCCTCTCCTGAGGAGACCTGAGCCCAACAGTGGGCAGTAATGGGTTGGTACAGTATTCTTTAAATGTTTTTGTCATCAAAATGAATCAATATTATTTATTATCCAATGTGTTCTTTAAATGTTTTTGGGTATTAATGATGAGTGTTAAAATTTTATTACATTTATGATTGAGATTTACTGTATTGATTGCTTTGGTTGTTGAAATGAAATTAATTTTATATTTAGAACTGTAAGATAGTAAGTTAGTACCTAAAGAGTTTACGTTCTTGATGTGGTCCTCTGTAATTGAAGGTGCGCAGGTATCTAATATGTAATGTATTTTTAATTTGTTCTGTGTATGTGTTACCTTTGTTGAGGATCCAAATAAAATAAATAAATAGTTATAGAAATTAGGGAAAAATTAGTGCGAATGAATGTTCGCCTCTCAACGATGCAATTGCGTAGTAACTGGTTAGACAAGTTTTTTACCCGCTGACGGGGAGGCGCGTGAACTTCGTTGGTGGGAAATTTTAACACCTACAATATCATTAAATGTTATACTGTCGTCATGCATAATCTCAATAACAGTTTTGTTTTATACACTTGACTACAAAACCCTAAACACAGAGTGGGAAATATTGAAACAAAAATTGCTATTTGCAATGTTGAATGCGTCAATATTTTTTTACATGTTCATATTTTAAATATGGATTATTTGGTAGAAGATCATTTATGCATTAAAAGTCAAAACACTTAAACTCGCTCTACTACTTAATACATTACTCTGGAGAGTTGGATATCATCTTTTTTAACTTCAATAAGAATCAAAACAAGACATAATACAAATTTTTATTGTTACACTATTTATACAGTTGGATAAAGAAAGAAAGAAAGAAAAACATTTAATGGTTACACAGTAGAGGATAACAACAACAGGAAACAAAGTAAATAAAAATATAAAAAGGAAAGCACAGTACTGTGTACCATAAGGCTTCAACTCAGCACATGCTGTGGTGGCACGACAGCGCTGATTTTCAGTTGAAGCCATAGGTTCACGAACGTCATCACGGCGCCAGTTGTCATGCCGTTTAAAATAATTATATTAATTACAATAATAAAAAATAAAATTATTTTCCTTTAAATTTACAGGAATCCTAAATTAGTCTACATCTAGTCATTAGTCTAAAGGACCCAAATACCCCCTTAGACTAGATCAGCTGAGACTGAAAACCAGCGCTGGATGTTGGCATTGATTTTGTAGTCTATGTCGATATTCAGCAATACGCTGATTCCCGGCTGGTTTGTAGTGGAAATGTAATATGTTCATTTTTCTCTTTTTGTGTCATTTATTCCACAAATAAAGTATGCCTATGTCTAGATCTTGTTAAACATTAGTTTTGTAAGAGTTGGGAATCATGAAGACTTCAAAGTGTCCAGTATGTGAAATCCAGTGCTAGACGAAACAAAAATCAAAAAATGTCGATACTGTCAGTGTGGTGTGTCGAGATTTGAGTTCAAGTTTCAGTGGTACCGGTAAACGAACGAAAAAGAGGGTAGGCAGATTTGTCTGCTCATAAATAACCTACCAGCTGTAGGTCCAATAAATTTAATAAAATGTCCGTGGTGCTTTTCTCAATGCTGGCGTAATGCATCTTTCAATGTTATTTTATTGTCTCCCGCTTTTGCGAGAAGGTAAGTCGAAACTCATGTTTTTCCTACTCGTTCTATCTCTGATTAAGTTCGTTGCGGCGTCCAAGACAAGTTAGCTTTCCCTCGGGTTTTCCTGGGCTTCACTGCTCAGAGTCATTACGATGGTCGCCGCTGTGGATCCTGGCTACACAAGAGTTACAGTGGTGGGAGTGAGAGGTGGGCCAATACTCGATACCAGCTGCACTCATTCTCACCGAGAAAATAGCGCTTGCAACAGTTTTATATCGGGATCGCTAATTAAAAAAAAAATTGGTTTCATTCGAACTGAAAATTTGTGAACTGGTGTTCAATATAGTTCTGTAAATGGTGAAAATAATCACGTGGGTATATTTTTGCTGATGTATTCCTAGGGGTACTAGCTGTTCCTGCATTAACTCTTTCAAGGCACCAGCTTAGTGGTTTTGCCTCAGATACGACCAGCTGACAATTTAATCCCTTGATCACATTACTCTCACTGTGATTTGACAGAGGTTTTATGAGGAAGTCACAAAAATATTCTTTTAAACTTTGTTATGCTGTAACTTCTACCACACTCCAAAGCAGCTAACCAATATGGAAAAATACTATAAAATGTCCCTAACCATTCCCACAGGATTTAGCGCGAGAGGAAATGACTAACCAAAAAAGTAGCTGGCTTTAAGAACCCGTTTGATAATTGTGTAAGTGATGAATACCAATAATTACAAAATTAGAAGTTTTATTTATTTTAATCTTAAAAGATTCTCATAAGCTATAATAGTCAATTAAAACCAACAAGTGTTATTTCGGTTAAGTTATATAAAAGTTCAGCTATTGTAAATTTTACTAATATTATTATTTACAATTTTCTTAGCGTCATATATAGAATAGATTTTTTTCCCTATTACCATTTTTTTGCCATTTGTTATTCCCACGGTTACAATAATTATTAACACAATCCAAATGTCTATTTTAAGATCGCACAAAGATAATCATATCTAAATAAATTTAATTTAAAGAACAATACATCAGATTAGAACTTAGGAATCTTAGAATAATATTTTGTAGGGAATTTACGTATTAGTCTACATATAAATTTCTGAATGACCCAGCCATCCCCATGTACATCTCGTTGAACTTTGCTTTGTCTCTATATTTCTCATCTGTTCCGCATTTGAGAGCTTTCTTAATATACTCGCAGTTTTCTTTTGAAGATAATAGCTCTGTCCACTTATCTGAAATCACAACAGAGTATAGAACAACGTCTGTTCTAATACTTTATGCTCAAGTCACAATACATTTTAATTTCTTGGAAACTATATTTGAGTGGAAAAGGTCAGCTACAAATTTAATAGCAATATTTTTAATAAACAAACTACATTAAAAAAAAGTCTGGTCTTAACCGGGTTTTAGATTTTCATTGTGAGCGATAGGAAGCTTAAGTAGTGTGTGATAAAAGAAATTTCGGCAATTTTCCCCCGTCCTCTTTAGGGAGTAGAAACCCAATCTAGCATTCTTTAAATGTTTTTGGGTATTAATGATGAGAAAATGCGTGTTAAAATTTTATTACATTTATGATTTAGATTTACTGTATTGATTGCTTTGGTTGTTGAAATGAAATTAATTTTATTGTTAGAACTGTAAGATAGTAAGTTAGTACCTAAAGAGTTTACATGCTTGATGTGGTCCTCTGTAATTGAAGGTGCGCAGGTATCTAATATGTAATGTATTTTTAATTTGTTCTGTGTATGTGTTACCTTTGTTGAAGATCCAAATAAAATAAATAAATAGCAATGGACAGTATGTAAATATGGTAAGTTAAAAGAAATCCGAATCAACAACGAACCTGACAATTCTTCTAAGGATCCGTCTGTTCCACCGAATTCTTCAGGTAATATTTCTTTTGGCACATGTTCATAAAGCGTATCTACATTTTTGTGATGATAGATTCTGTTCTCCACTTTTTGGCCCAATATTTTCCTTAGTATGTCAATTAAAATATCAATAGATTTGCTATCTGATAAGACATGGATAGCTTTGATTCTAAACGCATATCCCTTCTGTTGGTTAAAATAATATAGTTTATTTTCAGTAAAGTATATTGTTCTTAGTTGTACTATCTATATCAAAATACACTAGAGTATGGCAAAACAGTGCTTAAGCTATTAGTTGCGGGGATGACGCGACGGGAAAGAGTGCCGAGCGCGTAAAGCGTCGCGCCGTCCCTCCAAACCACCAGTCCAAGCAACAGTCTGATGTTTTTTTATATTCAAGTTGAAAATGGGTGATTTGATTTTTGTGAAAAAAAATATATCAAGATATACAGTATGTAACAAAAACCTTGTTGTTCCTTCTACCCACGTATTAAGATTCGGCATAAGTAGATAATAAAGCTAGTCTTTTATAAAAAACGTTCGACTAAAATAATTAGCATAAATATTTAATTATTAATATTTATAATGTTTACATTGTTTGTTATCTCTGCAATTCTGCATAAGGGGTTGCAGTCGTTGACCTAGACAGAGAGGGTAGTACTTCCCAACGAATCAACGCGTGCAACTGTGACCTTGACCTTGTAAGCGGCTGGATAACGGCACGTGTACGACGGTCAGTGATTTTGTAGGCTATTTTAATATCAGATATTCTAAACATAATTTGTAATGTGTCTATTTTAGTAGCTTTTGGTTTTTGACCCCTAGCCTAGCCAATGATTGTTTTTTTTTAATTGTAACTTCATTATTGTGGTGCCTGTAGTCAAGTGTATACGCCCCTTAAAGGAACAACAGTGTTTTTGTTACATATTGTAGATGTTTTTTTTTTAAATTAAGCAAAGTATCTTACCATTACTATAGTAACAGTTTCGTTTACATTAGATAAAATCAAAGCATTGAAAATTTCTGAAACACTAAAAGATCTACAATCCAGTATTAAAATCAATCCAATTGTATAATCATACCCTTTCAGGTATTCTGCGGCCTGTAAAATAATAATATTGTAATTTCTAATACATATCTATGAATCTATACTAAAATATTATAAAGAGGAGGTATGATTGTTTGTTTGTTTGTCTCGAATAGACTCCGAAACTAATGGTCTGATTTGAAAAATTATTTGACCGTTAGAAAGCTAGATTATCCACGAGTAACGTAAGCTAAACTTTATTTTGAAAAAAAAAAAAAAGATCTATACTATAACTTCTATAATGTAAACGAAGGTGTGAAAAAGATACACAAAAACAGACAAATTCTACCTAACGTTTCCGTTGCTAAATGCGCGACGTGACGGTGAATGATTACCATGGCTTATGATTTTTTGCAGTTCCAGGGCATAGTGAGGCAAGTCATAGTAATCATCATCATCTTCAGCCTATAGACGTCCACTGCTGGACATAGGCCTCCCCCAAACCTCGCCACATCGACCGGTCCTGCGCCATCTGCATCCAGTGACCTCCCGTGATCTTGACCAGATCGTCGGTCCATCTTGTGGGGGTCTACCAACGCTTTACGCTTACCGGTTCGTGGCCGCCACTCCAGAACTTTTTTATATATTTAGAACTTTAACATAGTATTCGAAAACTTGTAAAGTGCGATTAGGTTACTAGTTTTATCAGATTGTTAACTGCACTAAAACTGAGTTTTATTACACAATTATTGTTTTTCCTCACCAAAAATCCGTGTCTATAGAAATCTAAAAACAGTTTTGAAGTCAAATTAGTACCCCGACGTACATGAAATGCGTAGACTCTGTAGTGATCAGGAGTAAGTTTCGGAAGCAAACCATCAATACTGGAAAAAGTAAAAAAATATTAATAACATATTTAATACTTTCATGCATTTTCAACGGGTTCTTACCACGATATTTAAGTAATTGAGTTGTCTCGATATTTCAACGTTGTTGCAAACGTCATGATCACAAGAAGACTGGATACTGCCCAAAAGCGAACGAGAAAGAGGGTAGACAGATTTGTTTGCTCTTAAATCGACCCGCAGTATCCAGTCTTCTCGTGATTATGACGTTTGCAACCACGTTGAAATATCGAGACAACTCAATTAATTAAATATCGTGGTAAGAACCCGTTGAAAATGCATGAAAATAATAAAATATGAGAAAACGTAAGAACCTGTAATTATAAATGTATGTAAATGATACCGCGAGTTTTTACACTAACTTTGTCAACAAAAAATACGTATTTCTACAAAAAGTATAGGATTAACTATGTACCGTATCCATCTTTATCTTAATGGGTTTTTTTCAATATAAGAAACAGACACTTCAATTTAATTTATATTTATTAGTACTATCAATGTGCAGGTAATGAGTAATATTCCAAAATCTTTATGGTCGTGTTACTAAATTCAACTTTTTATCAGATTTAAATTCTTCACAGAACTTGTTTACGATAAGAAAAACCCGTAATATAACTGAAGCTATGTCGCTTTAGTAACTTAATCAAATTTTATGAATAATAATAAAATATATTTTTTTCTTTAAGTTCTATGAGAAAATACTAAACCTTGAATTATGATAATACTCATTAAATATTTTTTTCCGTTATATTTAATCACCTTAATTCTAATTATGACAATGGTAAAGCGCTTGTTAATAATGTTAACAAAATATTAGGAAGAATAATAGTCGTGGTGGCCGAGTGGTTGAAGCGCTTGCCTTCCGTACGGGAAGTCGCGGGTTCAAAACCCGGCTAGCTTGTACCTCTAAATCTTAATATGAAAAAGATTTATGTGCAATTTTTCACAACACCACTGGCTAAAAACGGTGAAGGAAAACATCGTGAGGAAACCTGCATATCGGAAAAGGGTTCTAAAAATCCTTTGAAGATATATGAAGTCCCCAATCCGCATTAGGCAAGCGTGGTGAACTATGCCTAACCCCTCTTCAGAGGAGACCTGAACTCAGCAGTGGGCAGTAATGGGTTATTACAGTACAGGAAGAATATATGTAGCTTAAGAAGTATTATTACTTAATAAATGTTTTAGTATCCGTAAAATATTGTTCCTAATATGCAATACCTGAACTTACTGGTCTTTTTTACCGACCCGCCCCCAAAACTAAGAACTTTTTGAAATGAATGTTTGTCCGCTGATAACTCTGTCATTTAACCAAATTCGATGATTATTGTATGTTGATTGAATAAATATACAATTACACGACAAATGTAATCTAAAGAAAACTATAAAAATACAGTATTTAGTTAAAAATTATACTCACAGGAAAAGGTTCATATCTTTGAAGTGGTTTTTAACATCGTATTTCTGAAAAGCGTGCGGCATCAACGTTTTAATTGTAGACAATCCTTCAATCTGCTTCTTTGCTCTTTCTACTGAACCCTTCGAAAAGATTATTGTTCTCTCCAAATAATCCCTAGCTGTGAAAATTATCTCATCAGTATAATTGTTCTCAAACAAATCATATATTATTTTTTTCAGAATCCGGTGCTATTCTTTAAGCGTTTATTTGTAATTCTCCATAGTTTCAGATTTGTCCGGATTTGAAAGTCCAGTGCCTAATTGTTGCTGAATTATGGTTATCATTTATTTGAATTTTTTTTTTAATTATTGTAAGCTCTGTAATACGTTAGGATAGAACGAGAGATAGAACAAATCGGTTTGAATACGATATATATATATTACATAATCAGTGCACTTATATTATGTTAATCATTTATTTTAAAGAAACCTTTTAAGAAATATTTTTAAAATCCAGGGCATCAGATAATATTTTTGTATCCAGGTAGCTAATACAAATAAAACGAGCCCAAATACGACGGGTGTATCTTGTTTAGCGCAAGAGTTCCTATGTATGCAATATGCATCATCAAATCAGCGACATTTATCGTAGTCTGCGGGTCGATTTAAGAGCAAACAAATCTGTCTACCCTCTTTCTCGTTCGCTTTTGGGCAGTATCCAGTCTTCTCGTGATTATGACGTTTGCAACCACGTTGAAATATCGAGACAACTCAATTAATTAAATATCGTGGTAAGAACCCGTTGAAAATGCATGAAAATAATAAAATATGAGAAAACGTAAGAACCTGTAATTATAAATGTATGTAAATGATACCGCGAGTTTTTACACTAACTTTGTCAACAAAAAATACGTATTTCTACAAAAAGTATAGGATTAACTATGTACCGTATCCATCTTTATCTTAATGGGTTTTTTTCAATATAAGAAACAGACACTTCAATTTAATTTATATTTATTAGTACTATCAATGTGCAGGTAATGAGTAATATTCCAAAATCTTTATGGTCGTGTTACTAAATTCAACTTTTTATCAGATTTAAATTCTTCACAGAACTTGTTTACGATAAGAAAAACCCGTAATATAACTGAAGCTATGTCGCTTTAGTAACTTAATCAAATTTTATGAATAATAATAAAATATATTTTTTTCTTTAAGTTCTATGAGAAAATACTAAACCTTGAATTATGATAATACTCATTAAATATTTTTTTCCGTTATATTTAATCACCTTAATTCTAATTATGACAATGGTAAAGCGCTTGTTAATAATGTTAACAAAATATTAGGAAGAATAATAGTCGTGGTGGCCGAGTGGTTGAAGCGCTTGCCTTCCGTACGGGAAGTCGCGGGTTCAAAACCCGGCTAGCTTGTACCTCTAAATCTTAATATGAAAAAGATTTATGTGCAATTTTTCACAACACCACTGGCTAAAAACGGTGAAGGAAAACATCGTGAGGAAACCTGCATATCGGAAAAGGGTTCTAAAAATCCTTTGAAGATATATGAAGTCCCCAATCCGCATTAGGCAAGCGTGGTGAACTATGCCTAACCCCTCTTCAGAGGAGACCTGAACTCAGCAGTGGGCAGTAATGGGTTATTACAGTACAGGAAGAATATATGTAGCTTAAGAAGTATTATTACTTAATAAATGTTTTAGTATCCGTAAAATATTGTTCCTAATATGCAATACCTGAACTTACTGGTCTTTTTTACCGACCCGCCCCCAAAACTAAGAACTTTTTGAAATGAATGTTTGTCCGCTGATAACTCTGTCATTTAACCAAATTCGATGATTATTGTATGTTGATTGAATAAATATACAATTACACGACAAATGTAATCTAAAGAAAACTATAAAAATACAGTATTTAGTTAAAAATTATACTCACAGGAAAAGGTTCATATCTTTGAAGTGGTTTTTAACATCGTATTTCTGAAAAGCGTGCGGCATCAACGTTTTAATTGTAGACAATCCTTCAATCTGCTTCTTTGCTCTTTCTACTGAACCCTTCGAAAAGATTATTGTTCTCTCCAAATAATCCCTAGCTGTGAAAATTATCTCATCAGTATAATTGTTCTCAAACAAATCATATATTATTTTTTTCAGAATCCGGTGCTATTCTTTAAGCGTTTATTTGTAATTCTCCATAGTTTCAGATTTGTCCGGATTTGAAAGTCCAGTGCCTAATTGTTGCTGAATTATGGTTATCATTTATTTGAATTTTTTTTTTAATTATTGTAAGCTCTGTAATACGTTAGGATAGAACGAGAGATAGAACAAATCGGTTTGAATACGATATATATATATTACATAATCAGTGCACTTATATTATGTTAATCATTTATTTTAAAGAAACCTTTTAAGAAATATTTTTAAAATCCAGGGCATCAGATAATATTTTTGTATCCAGGTAGCTAATACAAATAAAACGAGCCCAAATACGACGGGTGTATCTTGTTTAGCGCAAGAGTTCCTATGTATGCAATATGCATCATCAAATCAGCGACATTTATCGTATTGTCACGCGATATAAATCTGCGTGCAAAATGTCAGCTTAATCGGCAACCCGGATGTTAGTCAAATTTAGCTTACAAGATTTTTTTTTTATTGCGTGATAGATAAACGACCCTACGGCCCACCTGATGGAAAGCGGTCACCGTCGCTCATGAACCTCTGCAATGCCAGGGCAATGAGGGGCTTGTTATCTATCGCCTACCAATACAGGACTTTTCTTAAACCTCGTTTAAAGAGGGACATGTCATAGTGCTCCGGGAACACCGCGGATGGGAGTCCATTCCAAATCGGTATGGTACGGGGCAAAAATGATCTTCTGAAGCGAACCGTGGAAGATTCACTCGAAGTTACATAGTTACATCCAGTGCAAGCTAATATCAAGCTTGTAAAACACTGACAGTTACGCGAGGAGTTGCAGAGTCTATGTAAATATCAATCACTAAATATACCTTCAACTAAAAGTAAATCAATAATGAAAATAAATCCTTCAAAATATACTCACAATATTCTTTATTAATAAAATGCGGTTGTTTCTTCACCCAATCGTCTAACAAGTCAATAGCTGCATCCATCTCTTCAGGTTTATCGTAATTATATTGTTTTCTCAAATAACTTAAAGTATCATCGTGAAATTCTAAGATCTCGTGTTTTGGTATCGATTCCATTATAAACGTCAGTATTCGGACAACGGCCACGACAAACTATTTCAGATGAGTAATTTAATTATCACTCGTAGTTTGTACTTGGATTTTCCTACAAGATTTTTTTTTATATTGGTGACATCAGGTTGTGCTTATAATAATATATCAATTTTGATTCGAACAGCGCAAACGCAAAATCTCAGATAAAAATAGCAATGCCATACGTTAGGATCTTGATATTTTTACAGAAAACCGAATAAAAGTTATTCCATTCCATTTCGTAATAAGACCATAGAAAAAAATGATTTCTCGAACAATATATGTATTGTATAATATATACAAGTAACATGCAAAATGCATTTTTTTAAATTTTCAAAACGTTATTTACTCAAAAAAAGTTTCTCAAGATTTTTGGGATGAAAAAAATATATTTGATGATGTAAAACTTCTGTGACTCCTAATTGGTATTGTCACTCGTATTTATTCTTTACTTTTAACTATTTATTTGGGAGCGTCATGGTATTAATAATAAAAGGGAAAAACAATTTTTGACGTGACAACGTCTTATAAATTGGTTTGCCGGGTGACACTTCAAGAAACAACGTTACGCTCCGCTCACGTTATGCGCTCACAATGAGAGCGAGTGAGAGGCACGCGTGCCTTTCACTTTTTATGTCTGTCTCTCTCGCTCTTAGGCGGGCTAACCATGCCCGAGTCGTTGTCACGTAAAACTTTCGCCCGTATACCGACTTTACAGGCAACCAATTTTTTTAATACATTTTTATTAATGTTTTACACCTTTGTTGTATATTAATTTTCATATTAATAATGCATTGCATTTCACCAAAGTTTCTCTTTGTTTTAACAATTGTTAATTCCAATATCCTATCTTAAACTCCGATGTAAGTTTAAACAAGTGTCAGGCACGTAACTGATGTACACAAAATACTTTAAAGGTTTTGTAGAATTTATGAAATTCGATTCGTTTAGATCAAGCATCTGTCTATGGAAATCTCCCAGGATTTTTGGGTAAAACACCAGCCGTATAAAGACGAGTCCAGTATCAGGTGTGAGGTCCAAGAGTCTACTCTTCTATAATCCTACAATACCGCTTCGCTCCAATAATGTCCCAATACGGAATATCAATCCCGATTCGCGGCCTTTGCTCACATCCCTATATACCCGACAACCCCACGTTTACCTAATCTAATAAGGCCAAACCAAAGTCACCGTTTGAACAAGAATTAAAGAACACATTAGGGCTATCAAACCATCATTCAGCGTTCCCTGAGCATGTGCTTGAGGAACTAATCACTGGATGCAGATTCACAAATCCAGGCTTTTGTCATCTGAATGCTGTTGCATACCAAAACTGGTGAAGGAAGCTATTGAAATTTTGAAGCCTAGCGCTTTCAATCCGGGTGATAGTTTCTTCTTCCTGTATGTAGAATTCAGTGTTAAATGAAAGAAAAACCATAAATCTGGTTTTGAGACGTCAGTCGGTACTGTCAGTGTGGAGTGTCGAGATGTGAGTTCGAGTTGAAATGGTACCGACAAACGAACAAGAAAGAGGGTAGACATATTTGCCTGCTCTTTAGTAATCTTCTCGCAATACTTAGTCTTCCCGTGATCATGGCGCATGCAACAGTGTGGAAATATCGGGATCTGGATTAAAATCCGCAGTAAGAATTCGTTGGCGTTTAGTTAGTGTGTAAGTGATGTAGATAAAATTGCTATGAGTAACGTTGAAGGCGTATAACTTTGTTATAGCAATATTTATATTGGATAAAAATATTTAAGCTAAATAATTAAACTAAGTATATGTCTAGTTTTTTATGACTTTTTATTATCACTTTTTAAACATACTAAAAATACAATTATTTACCTATTCGCTATGAACCAACTTGTTACCAATTTTTTCCCATATCAATATTCAATCACAGTTATAATGCGCGCCACGAAAGATAAGACCTGTCAGTCGTCAGTAGAGGGGATTACGCGCAGGTACACTCGCGCTCACAATCTGTACCGTCAGTAAAGTTTTCATATATGTATAGGTAAATAAAACATCATATTATATGTGATAAAAAAATATATTTTACGTTTTTGCTATACTAATCACTGTCGTCATCCATAAAAGACACACCAGGCAAATTAGTTTCGATGCGATGACCACCACTAATACCAAGACAAGTTGCCCCACTCGTGCTAGGCTCTTGTACATCTTCGTCGTAACTGTCACTATCCTCCATGTCACTGTCGCTGTCCGAAAAGTTTCCCAGTGTTATTATCAATTCTCGATCAGTTAAGTCATCTATAATATGGTCATTCTCAAAATAAAGGTCTTCGATCTTCTTTGTTTTTTCACACACTTTGTCAATTCAAAGTTTTGCCTCGAGGCATAATAATAATTAACAATAACAGGAAAAAAAGCTACAACAACGATGACAGAAACGAAATAAATCACTTTTACACTCGTCAGTACTTCGGGCAACAGGAACGTGTGCGCGGGTGACGGGGAACGTCAGACGGCTGATGCGCATGCGCCGGAGCTGTACCTCACCCTGCACTCCAAGCTAGCGTTGCATGCCGCCAAAATGGACGCCCACGAATCGTCTACTGCGCAGGTTAAACCACGTGATCATCAGGTCTCATCTTTCGTGGCGCGCATTGTACTATATTTATTAACACATTATACGGATACATAACAATAATCATGTAAACCTATTTTATAAGAACTTTTAAAGACAAGCTTAACCCAATAACTTTCTTTCAGCCATTTAAAGGATAATCTACCATTTTAAAAAAGGAAATATAGTAATTTAAGAACCTAAGAATCCCTTTAATGAATTGTAGAGATATCAGTCTACATGTAAATTTCTGAATGACCCAGCCATCCCCATGTACATCTCGTTGAACTTTGCTTTGTCTCTATATTCCTCATCTGTTCCGCATTTGAAAGCATTCTTGATATACTCGCAATTTTCTTTCGAAGATAATAGCTCTGTCCACTTATCTGAAATCACAACAGAGTATAAAATAAAGTCCTGTCCTTATGTATGCTTTAGTCACGACACGATAACAAAAACCAGAAATACATTCCGCTAAAACTCTCTTTGTGACGCATAAGCTAGCTTATTATTGAATGGTATTATTTAAAACAACAATATATTTGACGACCTACATTATTTAATTATTCTCCTACTCCTACTAATAGGGGAAAAGAACAACCCATTTAAAAAATAAATCTTCGAAATCGGATTATTCCAGCAAAAGTATAAGTGGAAAACACAGTGCAACCCCATTCTAGATTTAGCTGGAGATCAGACTAGGAGCGGTAGGAAGCTTTAGTACTGCAGATAAGAAAGAATTCTGGCAATTTACTACTAAGGATAAGAGACCCAAACTAGAAATGGGTTGTCACAGTTTGATTGTTTCTTTTATTATTAATATAATTTATAATTTTCTACTTCTTGTACGCTTCATCCATGTCTACCTATTCCACCAATACCTGGTTTGCTAGAAGAAAACTCAAATATGAGTTATGTTCCTTTTGTGTACAATAAAGAATAAGAATAATATAAATCCTGACACTATAAAACGAACCTGATAATTCTTTCAAAGATCCGTCAGTTCCACCGAATTCTTCAGGTAATATTTCTTTTGGCACATATTCATGAAGTGTTTCTATATTTTTGTGATAATAGAATCTATTTACTACTTTTTGGCCCAATACTTTCCTTATTATATCCATTACAATATCGATGGATTTGTTTTGGAATAAAATATGGATACCTTTAATTCTCAACGCATATCCCTTCTGTTGGTAGAAATGTTTATTTGTAGCACTTAAAATTAAGTATATATTTTTAGTTGTAACATAAAAAAAATACTAGAGGATGATGATGATGTCATAGTCATGTATCTTAAAATTTTCAGTATATTATATAATCGGGTGGAATCTTGCAAGCTAAATTTGACAAACTTTCCGATTGAGCTGACATTTTGTACGCAGATGTCGCAGATATCGCGTAGTAATGCAATAATATGACAAAATGTCATAGGAACTTCTGTACTAAATAAGATAAACTGATCGTGTATCGGCTCATTGTACTTGTCTTGGCTATCACTCTACCGATACATGATAATATTCAGGATCTTAAAAGCTTACCTAATTAAAAAATAAGTATCAATATTCGTACGTTTTTTATAGTCAGGTTTAAAAATTGGTGATTTGAATTTTGTGAAAGTGCAAGTCACTTGTTGTATTAAAATAAATAAATGAACCTACCGTAATTATAGTATTATTTTCGTTTATATAAGATAAATTATTATTGACAGCAGTGAAAATTTCTGAAACACTCAAATATCTACAATCCAGTATTAAAATCAGTCCACTTGTATAATCATGGCCTTTCAGGTACTCTGCGGTCTGAAAAATAATAATATTGACATTATTTATAATAGGTACAACTAAAACATTGAATTCTTACGGGAAACATTTTTTGCGTATTTGCCCACCTCTCACTCCCACGACTGTAACTCCTGTGTAGCCAGGATCCACAGCGGCGACCATCGTAATGACTGTGAGCAGTGAATCTCAGGAACCCGAAGGAAAGCTAACTAGTCTTGGGCCCCGCAACGAATTTAATCAGAAGATGATAGAAGGAGTAGGAACCATGTCAATATCACCAGATATTAAATGATTTTCCGAACAAGATTTTGCACTACGATCGTTTTACGTATTTTCGCCACTATCTATCTAGATAATTTAAATATTTAAATTACTTTGTTCAGTTATTTTTTTCAGCCAGGAAGAAAAATAAAGAGGAGAAAAGAGTCAGCTGGATTTATTTTGGTAGAAAAAGTCGTCAGCAGCTCGATTTATTTCATAAAAATAGTCGTCAGCTGCTGAACTACATAATATTATATAAAGACGTTATTTGTAGAGTTTCATAAATTATTGCTCCTTATTAAAACGTGGCCAAGTCACGTATATATTAATTATTTTTTATTATTTTACAAGCTATTAAGCTTAAGAATACTTGAGAGACAATGTCTCTAAGCATCCTATGAAGCAAATGAGCTTCAGGGCATAGCTAGGCAAGTCATCGCAATCGGAAAATGATGAATCGGGATTAATTTTAACTTCATTTGTACTAGTTTATATTATAATACTCTCTGCCCCGCGCAACTTCGTCTGTGTCGAAAAAAAAAAAAGGGGTACCCCTAACATTTAGGGAGATAAAATTCTCATAGATACCGGATAAGCACAAAAAATTTCATCAAAATCGGTCAAGCCGTTTCGGAGGAGTATGGCAACGAAAACTTAGATGTATGCAGTCATTTACTTAAAACAGTACATTTTATCACACATTTATTTGTTTTCCTCACCAAAATTCCGTTTCTGCAGTAATCTAAAAAAAGTTTCGAAGTCAAATTAGGACCACGAAGAAGTTGAAATGCGTAGACTCTGTAGTGACCAGGAGTAAGTTTCGGTAATAGGCCATCGATACTGTAAATCATAAATAATGTAAAGACAATAGCATTTTAGTACAACAATAGTATTTAGATTTAACCAACTTCCAAAAAGATTTCATTTATGTGTGGGCCGCCAAGTTCCTTCATCTGTCACGTAACAAAAGGAAGATCTGTACCAACTCATTACTACCCACTGTTGGGCTCAGGTCTCCTCAGAAGAGGGATTAGGCATAGTCCACCACGCTTGCCCAATGCGGATTGGGGACTTCTCATATCTTCAAAGGATTTTTAAAATCCTTTTCCGACATGCAGGTTTCCTCACGATATTTTCCTTCACCGTTTTTAGCCAGTGGTGTTGTGAAAAATTGCACATTGCACATTGCAAAGGAAGATCAGATAGCTTTATTTGAGCTACACATAAATAATGATATTTTTTCAAACTAGATTTCACGTGATGTTATAATAATGTAAACTATGGAAATTGAAATGAAATTTTGTAAAAAATAAAATATTAACATGGAAAAATCAGTATTATAGTTGTTAATTGTTTTATTAAATACACACTTCTTAACTTCATATAGATGTACACGTATCTAAATAATGTGTTTGTCTGTCTCTCTGTTTGTTATTTGATATAATTTTATTTTAATACCAGACACAGACATTTCAATTCTGTTTATCTGTATAAATATTCTTAGATATCATAAATGTTTTGATATTGATTATTCTTAAATTTTTAAGTTCATTTATACATTACTAGCTGTCTCGCGCAACTTCGTCTGCGCCGAAAAAAAAATTAGGGGTGGACTACCCCTAACATTTAGGGGATGAAAAATAGATGTTGGCCGATTCTCATAGGTATCGGATAAGCACAAAAAATTTCATCAAAATCGGTCGAGCCGTTTCGGAGGAGTTCAAGTTCGAACACCGTGACACGAGAATTTTATATATTAGATATAGATATATATAAAATTAATTTATTTGAAAATGTAGACGCCTGGGTGTATGTAGTTGTATGTGTTGTGTATGAATGTTATTGCCTTATTATTACTATGTTTTGAAATTGTTTATTTTTTGCCATTCTCTAAAACATAAATCATATTGTAACCTTTAATTATTTATAATAATACATTTTCTTTTTATTTGATGTAAATCACTTTCAACATTATTTTTCTTTCTTTTGATTTTTCGTAGGTACACCGCAAAAATATAATACCTTGTTTTTTACTTTTGGTCCGCCATACGGTTGTCTGGAAGAAATCGCTATCAGCGATAAGACCGCCGATTGTACCTTTCTAAAATGTTACATCTTTAGTTATTGTTGATTGGTGTACAATAAAGAATATTCTATCTATCTATATACATCAACTTTTAACGATATTTTAAATTCATTACAAAAGTTGTTGAATATTAAAGGAATCTCTTAATTAACTGACATCATAAAAAGTTATGGTGATTTAGTTACTAAATTAAATTAATAAATAATAATCTATTAAATTAGTTTTTGTTTAAGTTTTATGAGAAATTCACTACCTTGAATTTTGATAATGCTAATTATATTTTTGTTCTTTTTATTTCATTGTCTTGATTGCAAATTTAAAATCGCTTCCTAAAATAATTCCACAAATATTAGGAAGAAGAACAGGGGCCGCTTGGCTGACATGTTATTATTGGCCGACTTCCAAAAAGGAGGAGGTACTCAATTCGTCTGTATTTTTTTATGTTTGTTCCTCGATAACTTTAGTTTGTGTGGACCGATTTGAATGATTCTGGTGTCATATGAAAGGTAATGGCTGAACATAGGTAGGTTTTATTTAAAAGATCGAACAAGTACTTTTTGATCTGTGTTTAAAAATGTGTATTTTTAACGGACAAAATTTCACGATTTGCCATGCGTTTTTGCGTCTATTTTTTTTTTATGAACCGATTTCGATTATTCTTTTTTGTTAGAAAGCAGACATTTTGAGCATTTTCTCATATAATATTTAAAAAGATCTGACTGGTAGTTTTTGTGCTATGCTTGAGAAATGAAAATTAGTCGTTTTCATTTTTGTCATAAAAATATTATTTTAGAAACCATTGTCTGTCTTTGATAAGTTTTTGTGCCCGAAATAAAAGCCGTTGTCTGCCGGCGTGTACTTTTATAGTCCAAACTGTCTAGAACCGAAATTCTTATATGTGCGTTTATACCAACTTCTAAAATTAACTACTTATTGTTAATATTAAAGCAATTGAATATATTGTTTGACAGCTTGAACTGCATTATATTATAATGTCTAGTAAGTTAAATTATGTTAATTAATTATTGTTTCCGTCTTTATTATTGAAGTTAAGTTTTATGTATCTTTTTTTTTTTGTTAATTCTTTAATTACACACCGCTCTGTATATTTTTTAAATAAGTTTATCTCCGTACACGGTTGCCTGGAAGAAATCGACTTAAGCGATAAGGCCGCTGATTGTTACACTGTATTCTTTATACAAAATTACTACTATTGTTGTTGCTATGTGGTGTTACAATAAATAATTTTCTATCTATCTATATTGTTGATAAAATGCCCAAACATTTTATTATGCTAAAGACTATTATTTCATGGCTTATTTTGTGGAAAAAAAATCGTATTGCGCGCAGCGATGTTTTCGCGCCAAATGTACGGGCCGACACATGTGAAACAAATAATTTTGTTTACCTACAATTTAAAAATTATACTCACACGACTTTTTTCATTTCTTTGAAATGGTTTTTAACATCGTATTTCTGAAAAGCATGCGGCATCAACGATTTCATTGTGCTTAATCTCTCCATTTGATTCTTTGCTCTTTCTATTGAACCTTTTGATAAAATTATTGTTCTCTCCAAATAATCTCTAGCTGTTGAATTGAAAATTATTACATCAGTATGTTTATTGTGACTTATTTTCTTCTAACGAGGTATATATTATTCTACGAGATGATGTTTTTTTTCAAAAGCACTGGCATCGATTAACATTTTTTTAGAATTACATACTATTAAAACTTTGGTCCTTCTGCGGATCTCCTCATTTCTGATTTGATCACGCAGAGAAACACCCAGCATAGCCTCAACCAACTCAACTAAAGTTACCGACATAGCCCAAAGAATTGCATCTTTGAAGTGGCAATGGGCAGGACACATTGTGGGCAGAACTGATGGCCGATGGGGCCGAAAAGTTCTAGAGTGGTGACCACGAACTGGTAGGCGCAGCGTAGGCAGATCTCCCAAAAGGTGGACCGATGACCTGGTCAGGACCGCGGGAGGTGGCTGGCACACTGGTGACAGGCTGATGATGATGATGATGACTATTAAAAATCCAATGTTGCAATCTTTTCTACGTTTTTTTTGTTATCCCTTATAGTTTTGTAGAAAGGAAACCTATATTAATTTATTTTTGATATTTAATAATACTGCATTGAATGATAGAAGTATTACTAGTTTAAGTTTCCGAATAGCGGAAAATTAGGTAATTACAATCAGAAATTAAACTATTCACAGGAGTTCATTATTTCCGATTTTGTTAGTTAGATTTTCCGAATTTATGAAAATCTTTGAACACAGCTTTATTATCAAAAATTAAATAATGTTTCCTTTCAGTATCTTCAATATTTATGGTACTCAACATTCACGTCGCATAGTCCTAGGACACCCTGTATAATAATCCAAATAAACCTTAAACTAACAAATCGTTATTGTTGAAAATAAATCAGCCTACAAAAATAATCACAATATTCAGATTCCCTCTATATCCACACAGTGTCCTCCTGACTTTTGTCAAAACATTCGCTTAACATTCGAATATAAACAAACAAATAAATAAATATTCGTAACATCCCTAGTATGTAGATGCTAGGCATCAGATAATATTTTTGGATCCAGGTAGCTAATACAAATGAATGTGCAATTTCGAAAAGGGCACATATCTGAATATTTTGTGAAACACTTTTTTCATGTCATGGCGTTCTAAATACTTGTATGCACCTATTATGTTCGAAAAAGGCATATCTCCAAAAACCTGGTGAAGTTATCGCAAGAAATTATTTAGACAACAACATCTCTCAGGAAATTTTCGTTCCTTCTAAAGTAAAAGGTACTTGCAGTAAGTTACCAAGCCAAGCTGATCGAGCTTACAATGGCAAAGTACCAATAAATCATTTGAAAATTGCAGATATTGCAAAGGTAAAAATATATTGCAATGGCCAACTACACACGAACGAGAGCTTCCAGAAGAGGATTTTTAAACAAAAGACAAAATTATTGCTTTTGTTTCATTATTATATTTAATTTAAATTACTAAAATACAAGTTTCGCCAAATTTATATGGTTTTTTTCTGTAACTTATGAGTACTCAACGTGGTAAATTTCGAAAAGGGCACATGTCAAAAATTTTGTTTATCGAAATATACATATATAATAACGTCAACATCAAAATATTTCTGTAACTTTCGAGAGATAATATGCCCTAAAATGGAACCCAAAAACATTTTTGCTAAATATTTGATTTATTTACAAAATAATTAGTTTTTTTCATTTCCTAGAAAGTTTAAAAATTCAGATATGTGCCCTTTTCGAAATTGCACATTCAAATAAAACGAGCCCAAATACGACGGGTGTATCTTGTTTAGCGCAAGAGTTCCTATGTATGCAATATGCATCATCAAATCAGTGACATTTATCGTATTATTGCATTGTGACGCGATAGAAATCTGCGTGCAAAATGTCAGCTTAATCGGCAACCGGAAGGTTTGTCAAATTTAGCTTACATAGTTACATCCAGTGCAGGTAATATAAAGCTTGTAAATACTGCCAGTTACGCGAGGAATTGCATTGAGCAATCACCAAATATACCTTCAACTAAAAGTAAATCAATTATGAAAATAAATCAGCCTACAAAATACTCACAGTATTCTTTGTTAAGAAAGTGCGTTTGTTTCTTCACCCAATCGTCTAACAAGTCAATAGCTGCATCCATCTCTCCAGGTTTATCGTAATTATATTGTTTTCTTAAACAACTTAAAGTATCATCGTGAAATTTCAAGATCTCGTGTTTTGGTATCGAGTCCATTGTAAACGTCAGTACAGAAACAACGTTGATAATCAACTATTCTAGATAAATTATTACTCGTTTTTAGTTGAATTCTCTCACGGAAAATATTTTAAAATTTGTTCGATTTTGACATCAAAATACAGCTATTGTGCTTTTAAAATAATAATAATTTTAATGCATATAGTGCAGACTCAAAATTGTTATTAAAATAACAATTGCACACGTCTTTGATATTTTTCTTATAATTAATTCCGATTTGGAATGGACTCCCATCCACGGTGTTCCCGGAGCGCTATGACGTGTCCCTCTTTAAACGAGGTTTAAGAAAAATCCTGTATCGGTAGGCGATAGATAACAGCCCTTCATTGCCCTGGCATTGTAGAGGTTCATGAGGTCGGTGACCGCTTACCATCAGGTGGGCCGTAGGCTCGTTTATCTATCACGCAATAAAAAAAATCGAATATGGTAATAGACTAAAAAAGAATGCAGAATTTTTTTAAAGTATTTATATTATACAGTTTCTACATATTTATATTATACTAAAACTTCACATTGAAAAAAAAAATTAACACATAAATATATGTTTGTTTAACATCTTGCTCGAATATAATTAAAAAGAGACTATAATTAGAGTATTTAAAAAAATATATGATAAGTTGTCTGCTTGACTTAGCGCCTCGCACTAAAAAAAGTATTTTTTAAAATTAGCTCCCCTCTTCGGTGTTTCCCGTGCGCTATGACTTGTCCTTCTTCAAACGAGCTTTAAAGAAAGTCCTTAAAAGGTATGCCGTAGGTAGCGGCCCCGCAGTGTCCGCTGACATTGCAGAGGTCCATGAGCAAAGGTAACCGCTTACGATCAGATGGCCCGGTTGCTCGTCTGCCTACAAGGCAATAAAAAAAAATGTTAAACAAATAATAAAATAGAGTAATTAGTCTACATGTAAATTTCTAAATGATCCAGACACTCCCATGTACAACTCGTTGAACTTTGCTTTGTCTCTATATTTTTCATCTGTACCGTATTTAGAAACTTTTTTGAAGTACTCGCAGTTTTCCTTTGAAGACAGTAACTCGGTCCATTTATCTGGAATCACGAATAATAATATGAATCATATTTCAATAAGAAATAGTGTCGGTGTATAATGATCCTACCTCATTTTTCGCAAAGATATTACTTATTATACTTATTTTTATATATAATTTTTTTTTTCGAACGAAGTTCCTTATCACGCGTTATCGAAAGGGGGCTAGACGGAAATTCTTGTGAAAAAGTTGTCACGACACTTTCTTTTGTTTTAGATGATTATCGCTAGATGGCGCTGTGATTAAAATCTTTTAAAATGAGCTAAATAAAACCGTTTAATAAAACAATTCCTTATTATGTTTTATATGATTAATGCTAGATGGCGCTGTGATCAAAATATTTTATTACAATTCCCTCACTAATAAATCGTTTCATCCGGGTGTCCCTTGACACCTTTCAAGTTTTTTTTTTTTATTGCTATGCATGCAGGAGTATTGTAGCTATGCATGAAAACTTAAAAAAAATATATAATTGTTAATCTTGAAAATATAATATATATACGTAAATATATTATGAGAATGAGAAGAACTGCAGATTTAAAATGTATGCACCTGATAATTCTCTTAACGATCCTTCTGTTCCACCGAATTCAACGGGTAGTATATTTTTTGGCACATGCATGTGGAGCGATTCCATATCAATATGATGATGTACTCTATTCCCAACCTTTGGTCCTAACGCTTTCCTTAATATTCCGACTAAAATATCGACTAATTTAGAATTTGACAACACATGGATGCCTTTGATTCTGAATGCGTAGCCCTTCTGTTGATATAAATAATAATTGTATAGTCTGTTATTTTAAGATTGATCATTTGTTGTTTTTTGGTAGAATAAAGTATATCTTCTTCTTCTTATATATAAAAATGAATTGCTGTTCGTTAGTCTCGCTAAAACTCGAGAACGACTGAACCGATTTGGCTTATTTTAATCTGGAAATATTCGTAGAAATCCAGGGAAGGTTTAAACGGTGAGAAAATTTCCTTATGTGACGCAGACGAAGTTGTGTGGGTCAGCTAGTTCTGTTATATTTTTTACTTTCGCTTTCGACAGGTTCCCTTGAAACTAACGGTAGAATCAAAAAACCATGAATCTCGTTGGACTTTTTAACTCACAAACCAAAATCGGTATTTATCTAGTATTGCCGACAATAGTTGACATATGACAGCAACAGAGGAGAGGAAAATACGTTATTAAATATTAGCAAGTGAATCCCGGGTCTTGATGGACGAGGTCCATGAAAAAAAAGAAGAACATTAGTGAACTTACGGTAATAATTGTAACAATTTCGTTAATTTCAGATAAATTAGCTGCACTTAAAACTTCTGACATGTTAACAAATCTGTAATCTAATATTGCAATCAACCCATTGCAGTAATCGTTAGCCTTCCCATGCTCAGCGATCTGTAACAATTAATATTATTAATACCAACATTCAATGTAAAATAAGCATTCTTCAATAGATTTAGGAATAGGAAAGTAGAATCAAAGTACTTGTGTTTGGCTATTTTTTGCTTACTGAAATGTATATTTTAACCAACTGAAGATATTTTCACCGTAATACATTTTTTTTCATCCTATACAAATTAGCATCAATGTCATGGATGTCTACATTGATTTTGTTGATAAAATATACATTTAATTTGACTTAAAAATTCAAGGCTAAGCAAGACAGGAATGGAATAGGTGCGACCGAGGTTGGGCATACAGAACTTTTCTTAGATTGCACGTAAAGAGCAAGTCAAAACTAAATATCGAAAAGGGATTGATTGAGACTCTACTACAGAGAAAATTATTTTAGCGAAGTTTAATTTTAGTACAATTCGAAAAAATCACACTAAAAATAAAATATAATTTTATATCTATGAATGCATTTGTTTTTCTTTTCAAATAAAAATAAATGTTTCCTTTCAGTAAAATTCTATAATTATAAGTCTAAAATGATTATTTCGATTACTTCCCATGGAGGGAGTGTTTAAAATTTTAACCTGTATATTTTTATTTTTCTTACCAAAGTTCCATTTCTGTAGCATTCTAAATATAATTTTGAATTCACACTAGCCCCATGAAGAAACTGGAATGTGTAGACTCTGTAGTGATCAGGTGTAAGTTTTGGTAGTAAGCCGTCGATACTAAAATTCAATGTTATAATTTGCAAAGTGTCGCGGTATTGCACATAACTGCATGCTGGGTCTTAACCTCATCGAGAGTGTGATTCCAACATAGTACAAGGTCAAAGTTCGGCGTGATCTACTCAAAAAAAGTCCAATAGTCAACTGGTGTGGACATGAATAATTAGATTTTCGAACGTTTTTCATCATCATCATCATCATCATCAGCCTATAGACGTCCACTGCTGGACATAGGCCTCCCCCAAACGTCGCTACATCGACCGGTCCTGCGCCATCTGCATCCAGTGACCTCCCGCAATCTTGACCAGATCGTCGGTCGAACGTTTTTATCAAGCATCAATTCATTAGTAAAGGACGGGAGGACATAAGATCAGACTTGTGGTTTCAGGGGATATCTTGACATGTTGTGTAAGTTCCATATTATAGCCACACTTTTATACACTAGTTTTACAAGACAAATAAGCGAGCGTATGACCCATTTTATGGTTAGCTGTTACTATAGCTCATTGATCTGTGCAGTGCCAGAGCATAGGCATGAGGGCAGGAGGCAGAGCAGAGCATGTTATCCATCGCCAAACATCGTGTAAAGAGGAACAAATCAGTCATAACGCATACATATTATATGTAAACCAAATGTATCACTGTTGTCACATTAGTTACGTTTTCATCTCGTCGTAACCCTTCCCAAACTTATGACGATATTGGAAATTGATAAAAAACATCAATTTATAAATTAAATTCTGTATTTCTTGTTTAAACTTTATAAAAAGTTATTAAATGCTATTGAATTACGTATTTATTAAGTATTTATTTTTAATGATCATATTTTTATACCATTATTTAGGATTACAAGTACTGCTGCAGTGCATAATATGAATCTTACTTACGCGACTTTCTTTAGTTCTTTGAAGTCGTTTTTAACATCGTATTGCTGAAAAGCGTGCGGCATCAACGTTTTAATTGTAGATAATCCTTCAATCTGCTTCTTTGCTCTTTCTACTGAACCTTTCGAAAGTATTATTGTTCTTTCTAAATACTCCCTAGCTGTTAATATAAAAACAATAGAATAATATAACAGAATGAACAAAGCCATAATATGAGTTGCCTTTCTTCAAAAAAGTGGCTAAATTTCGACCGTGTACTCGTCTCACTTGACATTGGCGAATCATCCCGGGTTTAAGGGAACGAGGTCCATGAATAAAGAAGATGAAGAAACTAGAGTTAAGAGTAGACTGTAACTGGTGGGCCAGATATTGCAGAAGTCCATGAGCGGTATTTACTTATGGCCTGTTAACTCGACTGCCTGATGACTACGACTGCATTAGGAAAACAACACGAAAACGATAATCGTATGAAGTATTAATAATTTTAAGATTCAATGTTGCTTGTCCTTGAGATTCTGTTGTAGGTTACCAGCAGGTTTAAGCTTAGTAAAAAATAGATAAATGCATTTTCGGAACAAAATAGTAAATTCATGTATTTTTTTTACTATATTATCTTGGTGTGCTTCTTTGATCTCTGCAAGGTTACTTCCTATAGTTAATTACTTTTGACTGACGTCTGACTGCAAAATTCCGATAGGGTTTTTTTTAACTTCACTGTATTTTCATGTATGTTGTCGCGCCTTACTTTTACATATACTTATGTTAGTACTTTTCCCTGAGTGAACTGATTCGAAATATTTTTTTTTCAAATGAATGTTTAAGCTTGTCCAACTTAAATTTCACATCTTCTGATAGGTTCACCTTAAACTTTTTTTTTCTTTTCACTAAATATCACTGGTCATTTTCTTTATTTTTAAGTTTCAAGAGTATAATTCAGAATAAGAATGGTGAAAAACATAAAGCATTAATAAAAATAAAAATTTCAACGTAAGCCTTCATACTAAACTTTAGACGTATGAAGGAATATGTGACGTTTTCTTGTTTGTTCTATATATTTACTTACAAAGCATTAAAAAAACGATCTTAAATGTTCATCAACCAAGTATTTTCTCAGAAACTATTAACATTAGGGGACTTTATGTTAAGGATACTGGCCACATCTAGAATATCGCCATATCTAGAATATCCTTTCTATTAAATATAACTCTGTGTTGTTGCCTAGGTTTCAGTTGGTTTGTTATAGAGAAAATTATTATAATGTAAAACGTGAATTTTAGTTTCATTAATTTATTTACATTACTTTATGCTTGAATAGTAAAAGCCTATGAAAATACTCACAATATTCTTTATTAATAAAATGCGTTTGTTTCTTCACCCAATCGTCTAACAAGTCAATAGCTGCATCCATCTCTCCAGGTTTATCGTAATTATATTGTTTTCTTAAATAACTTAAAGTATCATCGCGAAATTCTAAGATCTCGTGTCGTGGTATCGAATTCATTGTACACGTCAGTACTTGTACAAAGATTGATATAAACTATCAACAATTTTTCTGTTCAATTCCTGTTGCCATATACATCTCGTCATATATATTAATGAGTAGATAAATTATTATTCGATAATATTATTTGATAATAACAAAAAAAATGTGATTACGTTGAACTTTGTAATTTAATACTTTTTCATTATTTTTTCTTACTTTTAAAAATATACACTGAGTATGAAAAAAATAGCAGGTATATAAGAAAAGGATATATTAATACACAGAAAACATTTACATTTTTAATAATCTTTTCAATTTAATCTAATATTTTTCATGTTTGGATATTACAATGCTGTAATAAATTCAAGGGTAACGATAAAGGAAAATAATAGATCACAGGTATTGTTAATTTTAATAATTTCATAATTAATAGTACACTATAGTAAACCAATAATATCAAATAGTAACTTAGTAATACAATATTATACAGTACAAAAAATTGATCTCCATTTTTTTAATTTTCTATAGCTATTTGTGGTGAAATATTGTCAGTTATCCCCTAACATGCTGCCAAAATATACAAAATAGACACCACCATTAAACTTAAAGGATATTCATAATTAGTCTACACTTAAACTTCTAAATGATCCAGACACTCCCATGTACATCTCGTTGAACTTTGCTTTGTCTCTATATTTCTCATCTGTTCCGTATTTAGAAACCTTTTTAAGGTACTCAAAGTTTTCTTTTGAAGAAAGTACCTCTGTCCACTCATCTGTAATTTCAATTGTATTGAAATAGTCAATTGCAGTAATTGTGTTATGATAAAAGAGTTTGTGCTCTTAACCCTTTCACGACCAAAGGAAATATTTTTCCCTTCTACAAAAATTGAATAATATATATTTTTTTTTATGAATGTCAAACGTTACGTTTATGTACATTGTGTTAAAATGTTTCATATGAAATTTATAGGAAATTTGTACACCCTACCATGTTTTTCTAGTGATATCTCTTACTTTACAGAATAACTTAAATATTGTGTAGTATTCGCATATTTAGTCTCAGCCATCTTATGGCCCTGAAAGGGTTAAAGACTAATAATTATACAATTTGATTTCATTCTCTCTAAGACTAAAATTATAATCTTCTTCTAAGGACGATAACTAGAAATGGAAAAAAATTCTACGATTACATTTCTCTATATTCGTACAGAGATGTTATATTGAGCATTAATATTAGTACATTAAAACTTGTAACTTGTGTCAAGGGACACCCGGATGGAACGCAGTTCCTATCGATAAATTAGTGAGGGAATTGTAATAAAATTTTATTTTTTTAGTTATAATAATTAGTTAGTTTAAAACATCTGTCTCTCTCTCTCTCTCTCTTATACTATGAATAAAATATTTTGATCACAGCGCCATCTAGCATTAATCATATAAAACAAAATAAGGAATTGTTTTAAAAGATTAAAATCACAGCGCCATTTAGCGATAATCATCTAAAACAAAAAAAGTGTCGTGACAACTATTTCATAAGAATTTCCGTTTAGCCCCCTTACGATAACCCGCGATAAGGAACTTCGTTCCAATAAATACACTGTGCAAATTTTGAATATTACTTAGGGGAAAAAATGTATATAATGAAAATGGTAGATCAGAAGAAAAAAGATACCAATGCATGATAATATCTTTTTCATACCACGAAACCGAACCTGACATAGAAACAAACCTGTTAAAGATAAGAAGATACTCACCTGATAATTTTTCGATGGATCTTTCACTTCCTCCCAATTCCACAGGCAATATATCTTTAGGCACATGTTCATATAGAGATTCTATATCATTGTGATGATGGACTCTATTAGCAACTTTTGGTCCCAATACTTTCTTATAGATCCCAGTTAGAACATCCATCAATTTTGAATTCGCTAACAAATGTATACTTTTCATTCTTAAAGAAAATCCTTGCTGTTAAGGAAGAGAATATTTTAAATCTATTTTTTTTATTTTTATCTAGTATATTATTATATAATAATGTTACTATAATATAATGCTAATATAGTCGTTGTATCGTATGTATAAGTTTCGTAAGAGAGAAGAGAAATCAATTAAGATTTAATTGATTGATTGTCAGTTGTTTTAATTGTGTTTTTATGAGAACGGATACTTAAATGGCTCGAGAGCTAGTGCCAATTTTAGGGTAGGTATTTCAGGCAAACAGAAAACTTGGTCCATGGTTCACCTGACATACCCCAACTCGGAACTGCAGACCTGACTGCTGAGTAACGAGGCTGAAAGGACCCCTACATTTTGACGTGACAACGTCTTTAAATTGGTTTGCCGGGTGACACTTCAAGAAACTGCGTTACGCTCCGCTCACGTTATGCGCTCACAATGAGAGCGAGTGAGAGGCACGCGTGCTTTTCACTTTTTATGTCTGTCGCTCTCGGTCTTAGGCGGGCTAACCATGCCCGAGTCGTTGTCACGTAAAACCCGTATACCGACTTAACAGGCAACCAATTTTTTTAAAAATGTTTATATTTTTTTGCTATTAGTATATATCTAATATACTTCATTTTAAAATACATTTATGTCAAGTTTTGTGTTTCATTTCTAAGTTGTTTTTCTGTTGAGAGATTCATTTATAGTGACACATTTTACTCTTTTTCGGTACTATGATAATCTTAAGATAATACTAATACAAATAAACTTACAGTTACTATTGTTCCGTTTTCGCTTATATCGAACAAATTAACAGCAGATACGATTTCTGATAGATTAACAGATCTATAATCGACGACTACCATGAAACTATTAAAGTAATCATGCGCATATACGTATTCACATAGCTGAAAGAAGATATATAGGCTATATTAATATTTTATTATTCAAAACATAGAATATAGAAATAAGTTTGGAAAATGATGATGTGGAATTAAATCAGTTTCATATCTATTCGTCTTTAAACCTTCCCTGGACTTCCAAAATAATGTCAAGACTAAAATTACTGGTACTACAGCAATATAATATTATGTATTTTTAAACATAAAAATTTGCATATTACAATAAAATTAGAATTGACAAAAAACATTTTTTTTTTAATGTTTTGTTAACTTGCTTGTAATATATTGTAATTAGACTTTTTTACTTTAAAAATAATTATCAAAGTTTCTCGTTTTCTTATATAAGCTAATTCTTACCAATATTCCATATCTATAAACATCCAGTAATGTTTTCGATGTAAAATTGCTGCCACCGAGTACTTTTAACACATATATCCTGTTATGATCCTCTGTAAGCTTGGGCAAAAGGCCTTGAGCACTGTAAAGTATAGTTAATACTAAATAATACAATATATACTACTAGTAAATAGTAAAGAAAATAACATATTGCAAGCTCTAAGAAAAAAAATTCAACACGGGCTGCATCGTTCAAACAATCAAATTCTTCGGCTTTACATTACTACAGATTTAGCTAGATAGAACTCACCCAATCTCAGGATTGGATGAGGATGAGTTCAGGTTGGTACAAAATTCATATTAATTAGTACCAAATTTGTGGTAATAGGCAAAAAATGGATTTTTTAGAACATTTTTCAATCCTCAATCCCGAAATCACCGGCATCGCAAAAATACCCCGGGATTAGATTCCGAAGAAAAAAATATACAAATATTTATCAATAAATAAATTATACTAACATTGTTCCTTTTAGATATTTGAAGTCATTTTTAGCGTGGCATTGTTGAAAAGCATGCGGCACCAACGTTTTAAGAGTGGATACTTTCTCAATTTTCTTCTTCGCTCGTTCTACGGAACCTTTTGACAAAATAATCGTTCTTTCCAAATGCTCCCTGGCTGTTGATATATCACAAAATTACTATAAACCTTAAATAATGACTATAAGACTGATTTAAGGAAAGGAAATACTCACAATATTCTTTATTAATAAAATGCGGTTGTTTCTTCACCCAATCGTCTAGCAAGTCAATAGCTGCATCCATCTCTCCAGGTTTATCGTAATTATAATATTTTCTCAAATAACTTAAAGTATCATCATTGAATTCTAAGATCTCGTTTCGTGGTATTGATTCCATTGTAAACGTCAGTATACGGAAAGGTTTCGATGCCAACTATGTAGATTTCCAATCAAATTTAATCTCGTCAATAGAAGAATATTGTTCATCCTTTTAGGGTTCCGTTGGTAAATATAGGGTGGGCCAATCTAAGGTTTGCATTTTGAACTACTGTTTATTTAGAGAATGACAGCTCAAATGTCATTCTATTTGTGTTCATAATTTAGTTAAAGGTTTGACATTTACGAAATGGGACGTTTTCGGTTCGCCCAATGGGCAGAAGATCGTTTGGCCGAAGATGACCATTTTTACAGAAAAATCGTCTTTTCAGATGAAGCCCATTTTCACCTCGGAGACTATGTCAATAAGCAAAATTGTCGCATCTGGGGGTCGGAAAATCCACACGTCACCATTGAGAGGTCAATGCACCCACAAAGAGTTACGGTTTGGTGTGGGTTTTGGTCCGGCGGCATCATTCGACAATGAGCAAGGAGCCGCCGATTTCTGCTCAACGAATTTTTGTTTCTAAAAGTTGAAGAGTATGGTGGTATATGGACGACATTTGGTTTCAACAGGATGGCGCAACATCCCACACAGCCAACATGACAGTCGAACTTTTGAATAATGCAAACTTTATATGGCCCACCCCTTAAAACTATGGTACTATCATATTCAGCACCATCCGGCTATAGAATGAGCTCCCATCTTTAGTAGGTATTCTTAAAGTGTGCCATAGTAAATTATCTTTCGTCTAATGAGACTTGAGAAAACTTCTAATGGCAAATCGTAGTAAGCTGCTTTTCATTGTCACCTTGCAGAAGTTCATGAGCAACTGTACTTGGTTGGAGGAAATCACCGGATCCTCGTATGAGGGAGTTGACCCGCACTAAAACCTCCAACCGCTCACACTCAGCGTCCGAACCCCGGCTGAGGCCAGAACCCAGCACGGGGTAATGAGGGACGACGCGACGCGTTACGCCATCCGCACTCTTTCCCGTCGCGCCGCCCCCGACGCCTCAACGGTACTTACGAATAGTTGGCCTGTTGGCTCGTCTAACTCATCTTTGCTGTTCTTGACCAGTTTTAAACGTCAATTGTCTTCTTTTGCATTGAAAGTGTTTATGTATTCTTAAATTCTTGTTTCAAACTTCTATTCTAACATGTTTTCTTGTGTTGAATTAAACTGTATCGCGAGAGTTACTTGATAGTAAATTTTATTGCAATACACTTAGTTCTGATTCTCAGGCGCCGAAGTTGTTACTTCTATGTAGTATATAGGGTTTTTTTTAAATTTAATAATAAAATGCACGTAAAAACATTTATTGTTGTTTCTAAATTCGTGAAATATGTGACGAGGAGTAGTTATCAGGAACCCCACATTAAACCTGGTTCAATACGTTCTTAACTGTATTTTTTATCAAGGTTTCATTCTCGTAGAATAAACAAAAAAACTAAAATAAAAACACAATAACTGCTAATATATCAAAATTCGTCGATATTAAATAAATAAAAAACAATATTTTTTGGTTATTAAAGCAAATTTATCGTATTATTGGCGTTTTTAATAAATATACAACAACTCAAATGCACTACTTTGATTTTTATTTCATATATTTTATATTTCCATTCACATCATTTGACCTAAGAATTAATTTATTTACTACACTATAACTCCTGTAGTTCTCTGTCGGCTTGGGTATCCTCAGTAGAAGAATCAGCCATAGTCCATCATGCTTGCCTAATCATCATCGTTAGCAGCCTGTAGACGTCCACGGCAGAACATAGCCTTCCTTCAAATCTCGCCATAATGACCGGTTCTGTGATATCTGCATCCATTGGCTTCCCGTGGCCTTGAACAGGTCATCGGTTCATATTGTGGGAGGTCTGCCCACGCTGCGCTTATTTTTCGTGCCCGGCACTCTTTTGTCCTATTTTTTGTCCTTTTTGCTTGCCTAATCTTCTTCTAAGTCCTCATCCTCATGACTGAGGGTCGTGTCTGCTAGAAGCCGACGTAACGTTGTTCAGCAGCTTCTTCCATGTGGTTCTGTGTTGAGCCTCCCTGAGTGCTGATGTTAAGGACATACCCGATACTTCCCGTATCTGGTCACACCACCGTGTTGGAGATCGATCTCTCGGTTGTTTGCTTTGCACTTGGCCAACAACAATGAGCTTCTCTAGATTGTCATATTTTTTTCTAACTATATGGCCAAAGTAGTTTCGCTTGCCTAATACAGGACACATAATACAAATGTCTTTGAATAGCTTTTAGTCCTTCTCCAGATGAGCTATATTTTGGATTTGTTTATCGAAAGCGATGTGATGATTATTAGATCTCCTTCTTTTGCTCTTTTTATTCCATTTTAGTGAGATCGGTGGAATATGTTTTCATGCTCAAAATATTAGTTATCAATTGTATTTTAAAAAAGTTTAATTACAATAACAACTTAATAGTTTTTAATAGTGATGAGTAAATTTCCACGAAGTTTTTGCTGTCACGTTTACTTTAAAGTTACAAAAAATATTTACGATAATTATTATAATCGACATACTAGTTATCTTGTGTGTGTATAAAGTGTATAAGACAATATGGAAATAATCAACAATCAAATAAAAACTAAGTGAAAAAACAATCTATATTCATTTATGTTCGCTTATTTTTTACATTATACCTTTAAAAAAATACAAAGAATTGAAATTAAAAATACAACATAAAAAACAGAGGGCCACTGAACACGAGGTCTACGACCCAAGCCATCAGTGGTCAGGGTCAAGAGAGAGAGGAACCCCCCACAATACGCGCCGTGTCAGAACGACCGCCTTCTGAATCACTTCTTCTGGCCCTTTACTCAGCCGGGGAGCGGAAGCTTCTCTAGATGTCGGTCGAAGCTTTTCGCTATTAGACCGTGCACAGATACAACGACCGGAACAATGGTAGTCGATTCAACACGCCACATATCGGTGACCTCGTGGGCCAAGTCCAAATATTTTAGAAGTAAAAACAATTATTATTATAAGAAAATGATCTTAGTATTGACGTAAGCGTATCATTGTATTTTGAAGATGGACATTTCGGTGAAATTTTAAACTTCGGGATTTTTTTTTTAGGTTTTGATAATCACTATTTTCTTATATTCTAAGGGCTTTTAAAGAAAGAGTGGACCATTATCTGACTCGGAGGTCATAACTACTACAGGACTGTTATAAATAATACAATCTGTCTCCTATTTGCTGTCGTTGTTTGTTTATTTATTTATATTGCAATTATTTGTTTTTATTTACCTGTATTTTTTTCATTATTATATTACTTTGTACCCTAAATACTTATATGTATATATATATATTTATTACTATTATTTTGTAAGTATTGAAACGCCTACATAAAATTTTTCCATCTAGTTTCCATTCCATACATAGCGATAAGGCCGACTATATTGTACAACTTAAATTAATTGGTGTTTTTGGTACAATAAAGTATATTCTAATTCTAATTCATATTTTTTTATTAATTTTTAAAAATGTTTTATATAAAAGTAAATATGTAGATTTTATAATAATATAGTTTCCCATACGTCATGCAAAGGAACCAAATTTGTAATCCTAAATTAGTCTACATGTAAGTTTCTGAATGATCCAGACACCCCCATGTACATCTCGTTGAATTTCGCTTTGTCTCTATATTTCTCATCTGTGCCGTATTTAAAAACTTTTTTGAAGTACTCGCGGTTTTCATTTGAAGAAAATAGCTCCATCCACTCATCTGTAATTTAAGACAAATTAAGTTAAACGTAGATAAAATCTGGTAGTATTAATTAGACAAATATTTAGAAGCATCAAATAGTTGAAATGCATAGTGTGTATCTTCAACACACGATATAAAACAGTCGCGTCAAGATGTCTGTATGTAAGCTAAATCTTTAAAATTACGCAATGGTGTTTAAATTGTTGTTTAATTGTTGAAATGATTCAAGAGGAAGGTTTATCATACTTATAAACTTATTCAAACTCGCGGTTTTCTAGTTTCATGTTCGAGTTTCAGTGGTACTATCCAAAAGCGAGACTTCGGGTCTCTTTGCATCCTATACCGGTTGTTCCACGGGGACTGCTCTGAGGAATTATTTGAGATGATTCCAACATCTCTCTTCTATTACCGTACCACCCGGCGTCGAGGTGGAGTTCATCCTTACTATATGGAACCACCGCGGTCATCCACGGTCCGTTTCAGGAACACTTTTTTGCCACGCACCATCCGGCTATGGAATGAGCTCCCCTCATCGGTATTCCCAGAGCGCTATGACTTGTCTTTCTTCAAGCGAGGCTTGAGGAGGGTCCTTAAAGTTAGGTCGTAGGTAACGACCCCTCAATGTCCCCTGACATTGCAGTGGTTCATGAGCGACGGTAACTACTTACGATCGGGTGGCCCGTTGGCTCGTCTGCCTACATGGCAATAAAAATAAAAAAAATAAGTTGTAAGTTAATGATGTGCATTTATATTCCATGGAAAAGGATTCCTATTAAATACATAATTCACCTGACAAGTTTTGGAATGATCTCTCTGTTCCTCCGAATTCAACAGGTAATATGTATTTTGGCACATATTGGTGGAGGGTTTCAATGTCAATGTGATGATGGACCCTATTCCCAATTTTTGGACCCAATGCTTTTTTATGTATCCCAATAAGAACGTCCATCAATTTGGAATTTGATATCAAATGGATGTTTTTAATTCTTAATGTATATCCACTCTGTTGAGAAAAATATTTTTTTAGGAATAAATTTACCATTATTTGATGTTTACGAAAATGTTCACTTATTAACGGACCCACATTGCCCTGGCATTGCAGAGGTTCATGAGCGACGGTAACCACTTACCATCAGATGTGCCGTAGGCTCGTTGATGATTGAAAAATAACATTTAAGTCTACTAAAATACGAAGAATTTGTAGATGCAAATATGCATTGCATACCTTAACTTATCAAATTGGACTAAAAATAACAACAAAAATGTATTAAATTCCGATTATTAATCAATTTACACTTCACATTCTTATAATTTCCATGTAACTAATAATAAAATATAGTCGAGTTTAGTATAGCATGTTTGTAAATCAAAAGGTCATTTCTGCATACCCTGACGAGAATAAAACGCACGACATTCTATGAAAATATTAATTTTAAGAGAAGTAATTAAATAAACTTACAGTAATTATTGTCAGAAATTCGTTCAAATCAAATAAATTAAGAGCAGATAAGATTTCTGATACATTAATAGATCTGTAATCAATAATTCCAATGATGCCATTGAAGTAATCATTGGCAATCCAATATTCAGTGAACTGAAAGAAAATGGATTAGATAGAATTATATTTTGCACATCTCGACCTAAAAAAAGTCAACTCAAAAATCTAATTAAGAACACCATCAAATTCTCGAGAGAGAGAAACCTAAAAATAAATCTGCGAACGAACGCAGAAATGGTTTTCAATGTTTCAGAAACTTTAAAAGAATGAACAAAAATTAAAAAAAGTATGCAATAAAACAAAGTTAAAAGGCATGACAAGTTAGACATCTATATAGGACAAAATATAGGCCAAGATGAAGAAACTCATTAACCTAAGTCACTTAAATATGGTTTAATTTTTATCTTACCATGATTGCATATCTGTATGTATCCAATAATGTTTTCGAAGTAATAATGCCGCCGTCTAGGAATTTCAATGCGTGCACTCTATTTTGTTCGTTCGTAAGCTTTGGAAGTGTGGCTTGTGCTCTGTAATACGTTAGTAGTTTACATTGATAAAACATGCCTATATTTTTCTCATAAAAATATATATAGAAAACTATGGTAACCACTAACCACCAGGAGAGCCGTAAGCTCGAAGTATTTGCAATGCAATAAAAACAAATATTCAAGTAGTTCAAAAGGAACGAATTTTAATGATGAAATTCAATCCCAAGTCTAAGATTATTACCAGAATGTAAAGTTAATCATCATGATTATATTATATTTTATTTCTGAAATATATGAAACTTACGCTACTCCAATTACACCTTTGAAGTCATTTTTAGCGTCATAGTGTTGAAAAGCTTGTGGCATCAACGTTTTAAGTGTAGATAATTTTTCAATTTTCTCCTTAGCTCGTTCTACTGAACCTTTAGACAATATTATTCTTCTTTCCAAATATTCCCTAGCTGTTGATATAAAAATAAAATAATATTTATTGCACTGTAGATATTACAATTTACTCTATATACCCGGCTTTAACATTGCAAGGCCATTAGCTATAGTAATCGTAGGAAGCCTGTTAATTCAACGTGTTCCTATTATTTATCAATACATAGTATAAAACAAAGTCGCTTTCGCTGTATGTCCGTATGTATGCTTAGATCTTTAAAACTACGCAACGGATTTTGATGCGGTTTTTTTAATAGATAGAGTGATTCTTAAGGAAGGTTTGTATGTATTATAAATGCATAATATAGTAGAGAAACACTGATAAATTTAAAGGTTTCTAATGTGATGTCGTAAATAAGCACGTTTTTTTGCGCTTATATTGCAAACGCTGGCTGAACCCTACGAGATAGACCAAAATAATGTACTGTACATCTCTTAGGGATAACCCAGCATAACCATTTTTATTCTTTACTAAAAAATGGTTATTTACGAAGTGATTTTAAACAATACGGCATTAATCCTTATCCAATTAAGCACCTTAAATAAATTGTGCATTTATTATAGATCAATATGCTTTTTACAGCATGTAATTTACGTGAATATTACCGAAGATATTACAAATTTAGGGAAAATGCAGGGTCGTAGTTGTTTGCGCCGGGCGTCGCGTGCCTGTATAGGCTACAATTTTTGAACCCCTTTGTATCGCAGACGAAGTTGCGCGGGTCATCTAGTACAGTATACAATATGGAACAAAAACCCTGCTGTCCCTTCTACCCACGTATTAAGATTCGGCACAAGTATATAATGAAGCTAGTCTTTTATAACTAAGATGGTTAAATATTGAAGATATGGATTTTAGAGCAATAATGTTATTAGTTTAATTAAAAATATCTTTAGCTTTAGTGCGATTTTGCGTGTGATCGCATCTAAGGCGTATTTTAACAAAATCAAAAAAAAAAACTACTCCCTGTGACACAGATGACGTTGCACCGGTCAACAAGTTTAAAAAAAAAAGCTGGCATATTGAAATATGAAATGAGATTAGGATACTCACAATATTCTTTATTAATAAAATGCGGTTGTTTCTTCACCCAATCGTCTAACAAGTCAATAGCTGCATCCATCTCTCCAGGTTTATCATAATTATATTGTTTTCTTAAATAGCTTAAAGTATCATCGTTGAATTCTAAGATTTCATGTCGTGGTGTAGACTCCATTGCAACGTGAGTACGGGTACAATGTTAGATTGCAAATATTGCAGCAGTTTTAAATATATGCTTTTACAGTGAACATCAAAATAGTTGTTTTGCACATTGCTTTATTTCGTTCATTTTTATTAGGTGTGAGTTACTTGTTAGCAGTTTATTTATTTTTATTGCAAAAGATGTGTGAATATGTATTTAATAGCGTAATTAGCTTAGGTGAAAAACACACTGCCGTAGTAAGATATGTCAAATAGGTATGAAAATCTGTCAAATTGGTAGAAAAATACGCTGAATTGTACACACTTTCGCTACGTGCGCGTATGCGTAGCGTATATAATTAAGTAAGTAAGGGAATGTTAACAAATTGATATTCAATCCCTACTTATGTATTACATGGGCCGATTTTTTTGTAAGTATCTTTTCTTACAATATTTTCAAACAGAATCCGTAATGTTTGAAAAACTTCGTGTGACACACCAAAATCAGCAACATACAACGAAAAAAAAATCGTCCAATATGCAAAAGTAACTCTGTCTGTCTTTCTGTCTGTCACCAATTTTGATGAAATTTGGCACAGATAATCTTTAGACCCTGAGGAAGATCATTGACTACATTTTTATTAAAAGTGACGCAGACGAAGTTCCGCGGACCCGCTAGTTAGTTTATAATATCTAGATAATAAAAATAGCAATTTTATCAACTTCGGCCTTTTGCTAATATAAATTTTATTCTGGTGTATATTTTTTCATTACCATATTTACATAGTCGTAAGTATATGAATATAACTATGTAATTGTGGTGTTTCAATAAAGAGTTTTTGTATTGTATTGTATAATATTACATTTATTATTTCTCCTTATTTCAGTAGTTATACTTATTAATTACAATTTTGGAATTTTTATGCAAACCTTATAGGAAATGAAATTTAGGAACTTAATGTTTAATTTATGTTTTGGATATATAATTTTATAGTTAAAAAATAATCCAAATTAATTGACGAAAGTCTGATATGTGATTATTTATTTAGCTTTGTTTGTGAACCTGTATTATAATGCTTTGGATAGGAAAGTACATTAGGAATCAAAAATGAAAAAAATAGTTCAAAAATTAGTTTATTACAACTCAATAAATATATAACATTTACTTTTAATCCCATAATTTAGCGTACGACTACAAATACGATATTAAAAAATTAGTGACAAAAAAGCTGAAATAAATTTCGAAGGTTAGAAAAATATGTGTTAAAATCTAAGTTTATCTTCAATCGACCCTGGCTTTCCTTTGGCTGACTAACTATTAATTAATAATATAGTTTCCCATTCGTATAATATTGGTATACCAAAAGAATCCTACTTAATCTACATGTAAGTTTCTAAATGACCCAGACACCCCCATATACATCTCGTTGAACTTCGCTTTGTCTCTATATTTCTCATCTGTACCGTATTTAGAAACTTTTTTGAAGTACTCGCGGTTTTCATTTGAAGAAAGTAGCTCCATCCACTCATCTGTAATTTAAAAGAAGAAATTCAAATTAAAAATAACTTTGACAGAACTCAAGTTGGACCAACAATCCGGTCTGTGAGAAATCACTGCATACGGCGCAGGATCAGTTGTCATTACAAAATTTGGGTAGACCTTTAGCAATGGACGTCTAGAAGCTGATAGCGACGATTATAGTTACTATAGTAGATTATATCATATGTTGATAAAAGAGATAAGACGAGAAAGAGATACATAGAAACATACCAGTACAGATTGACCTTACCAGCCATTGAAAGAGATATCAATTAATGAAAAGTATACATGTAGAAAAGACACAACTATAACAACGCTAGTGAAACGTTGTATTAAGTGACTAAGTGCATTTGAGAATTATGATCTTTTACAAACAAATGTTTAAAATACTCACCCGACAAATCTTGGAGGGATCTCTCTGTTCCACCGAACTCAACGGGCAATACATCTTTCGGCACATATTCGTAAAGAGATTCAATATCATTGTGATGATGAATCCTATTCCCGACTTTGGGTCCCAACGCTTTTTTAAAGATCCCAAGAAGAACATCCATTAATTTTGAATTTGAAATCAAATGTACACCTTTTATTCTTAGTGTAAACCCACCCTGTAAAATTAAACGTATTTTAGAATATTGCACTGATAATAACAGCTGTTATCAAAGATTATGTTTGGCCAACCTGATGGGAAGTGGCTACCGTCGCTCATGAACGTCTATAATGACTAGGCTTCACAATTCAATTCTTTTAAGCCTTAATTAAAGAAGGTCAAATCATAGCTCTTGGAACATACCAGAAAAGATTAGTAGAATAATATTATTTAAGCTTGTGCAGTCCTAATAGATGTGATAATAGTAAAATAGAGTATATTAAATCTTAAGTAATAAAATAAAAATACGAGACAATTCATTGTAATCCAGTTGTGGAATTCCCAATTCATCGGCAGTCATACGGACTTTCAGATATCGTGAACTTGAGCTACTATAAGCCCAAACCAATGAGAAGTGGAAATTTCAGTTAAGTATTGGATGTGAATTCTGCTCCAGATATCCATTATAGCTTAAGAATTAAGCAAATCTTAAATAGAAAGAATAGGAAGTATGAAGAACTGTAATATTAAAATCTAAACGAGGCTTGAGGAGGGTCCTTAAAGTTAGGTCGTAGGTAGCGACCCCTCAGTGTCCCCTGACATTGCAGAGGTTCATGAGCGACGGTAACCACTTCCTATCAGGTGGGCCGTTGACTCGTCTGCCTACATGGCAATAAAAAAAAATTAGATCATAAATTTTAATATACTTACTGTTAATATAGTTGTTAATTCGTTTATATCAAACAAATTAATAGCAGATATGACTTCGGATACGTTAATAGATCTGTAATCAATGATCCCAATCGCGCCATTGAAGTAATCATTCCCATATATGTACTCAGTAAACTGAAAATAAATTAAGATACTCAATACGTTTGACTTTCAAATTCAGTAAAACTATATCAAAGTCAAATCAGCAAAAACTGGAAATCCGGAAATTTAATTACACTCAGTATCGGTATAGAAGCAGTTTTTAGAATGTTGATTTCATTATCTTAAGTTTTTTGTTTTCTTTTATGCAACTTCTTTTTTATTGTTATTTTTATCTGCACGTTATGTTTATGCACCAGTCTCTTATTAAACAAAATTATATCGCATAGACATAACTGGTAAAACTGAATATCATATAATAAACACAACTCTATGTCTGCAATCAGCTGATCCTGTCACTATTTGGTATACCTATCATTTTCATTAACTGAAGGTTTTTTCCTTTTTAACTTCTTTTTTATTGTATGTTTTTATTTATGGCTTTACGTTCGCACCTAGTATATCTTTCATGTAATCAAAGTTGTTAAGTTTTTCTTATATCATGTTTTTTTAAACCAATAAAATAAACATAAGGTTTGATTAATAGCAAAAAGGAAAGAAATCACAAACAAATACGATAAAAGTTAAAGCTGTATAAAGTAACAAAGTGTAAATAAATGAATACAGAAGAGACAAAATGCATACTTAAAAATCATATTATGTATACGTGCATATTGATAAAAATATACAATAAAGTATCTTTAAACATTACATTTAAATTTTTTCTTCTTCAAAAAAAACTCAATGTAATTTTATCTTTCTCTTGAGCGACTTCTTGATGGAAATGTTTTTAAAGATATATTTATTGAAATTGAAGCCCCGTGTTTTGTTAAAGTAATATTATAATTTAATTTTATCTCACCATTATTCCATTTCTGTAGATGTCCAATAATGTTTTCGATGTAATATTACCGGCACCAAGGAATTTTAATGCGTATATCCTGTGTTGGTCTTTCGTAAGTCTTGGTAGTATGGCGTGAGCACTGTCAAGTATATGTAATTTACACTGATAATATATCACAAATTTCTTACTAGCAATCGGGAATAACAAAATATTTCAAGAACGTATTAGAAAAATATACAATAATAGACAATGATAGTAGACTTGCTTGTAAATAAATACTAGAATTATACAACAAATACAGGATGTTAAATGACATCTTCTAAAATCACGAACGTCAGTGAGTAGGGAATTTGTGATGGAGCAAAAAATATTTTTGAAACATTTTGTTTGTGTACCATTATCACCCTGGATAAGATCATTAGGTCATCTTGTAGAACTTATTTAAATTCTATTGAACAGTTTATAATATAATGTTTAATCGTGTTATACTTGTAAAATTATACTCACACAATCCCTTGTAGATCTTTGAAATCATTTTTAGCGTCGTAGTGCTGAAAAGCCTGTGGCATCATCGTTCGAAGTGTAGATATTTTTTCTATATGCTTCTTTGCCCTTTCTACTGAGCCCTTTGATAATATTATAGCTCTTTCCAAATGATCCCTAGCTGATTAGATTATAAAAATAAAATAATAAGATGTAAAAAAAAAAATAAAGGCTTTTGAAATATTGAGCATCAAAAATAGGAATAAATAGCTAGAAATAGTTGAAATCATAGATTTTCTTGGAAAACTCCTTGAAAACTATAATTGCCCTGTTTTCCTAACCATAAGGAAATAATGATATTCTCACGATCTAAGCGATTGTTCCAACATCAATTTTAATATTCTATAGCAATCTCTTCAATTACACTATTATAAAATAACCGGATTAATTAAAATAAGTAAAACAAAAAACTAAAACAATGTACGTTGTCGCTCATGAACCTATGCAATGAGAAGCCATTATCTATCACCTACCCATATTATAGGACTTAACTTAAACCTCGCTTGAAGAGTGACATGTCATAGCACCCCGGCTCACCGTAGATGGAAGGCCATTCCAGATAATGATGGATTATAATTTAGAATAGTTATAATTTCAAGGTTTTTTTTTATTGCCTTGTAGGCAGACGAGCCAACGGGCCACCTGATCGTAAGTGGTTACCGTCGCTCATGAACCTCTGCAATGTCAGGGGATATTGAGGGGTCGCTACCTACGACCTAACTTTAAGGACCCTCAAGCCTCGTTTGAAGAAGGACAAGTCATAGCGCTCTGGGAATACCGAATATTTTCATTATAATCCTCTTAAAATACGATTCAAGAAAAGTCCTTTATATGTAATGATGTGTATGTAAAGATGGGTAATGGCTCCCAATATTCCAGCATTGTAGAGATTCATGAACGCTGGTAAACAATAAACATCAAGTGTGCCAAATGCTTCGTTTATCTATCAAATCAAAAACAATACTTGTCCTTTTAAAGACGAGGTTTCAGAAATGTTTTATACGGTAGGTCGTTTTGACCTCTGACATTTAAATGATACCATTAAGTAGGTTGTAAGATCATATTAGTAAAAAAATATTCAACAGCGTATGTGTATCATTATTACACGCAGCGTTACTGTGCGGAACAATTGTTTTTGTTTTATTTGACTCGCGAACCGTAATCAATAATAATAAAATGTGCGTATCTGTGCGGACATTTTATACGTTTTATATAATATAAAAGTATAATATTAATTAGGTAGATCATAAAAGCGGTGAAGGAAAACATCGTGAGGAAACCTGCATGTCGGAAAAGGGTTCTAAAAATCCGTTAAAGATATGTGAAGTCTCCAATCCGCACTGGGCAAGCGTGGTGGACTATGCCTAATCCCTCTTCTGAGGAGACCTGAGCCCAACAGTTTGCAGTAATGGTTTGGTACAGATGCAGGTATATCATACTTCTCATGTATTTTTTTTGAAATATTATTAATCTTATATATTTTTTATCACCATAACTAATTATCGCACTCCTGCGACTTTTCAACCTATTTATCAACCTTCAAATATTCTTTTAATTTTTTTAGAAAAACAAAAAATCTGTATAGCGTTCAGGCAGATGACGTCGCTAGCAGCAGTATTTACAAGTTTAACATAGAAATAGGATAGGTACTCACGATATTCTTTATTAATAAAATGTGGTTGTTTCTTCACCCAATCGTCTAACAAGTCAATAGCTGCATCCATCTCCCCAGGTTTATCGTAATTATATTGTTTTCTCAAATAACTTAAAGTATCATCGTTGAATTCTAAGATCTCGTTTCGCGGTATAGAGTCCATTGTAACGTCAGTACTTGAACAAGGTTCGATTAAAACTATAATGAATTTATGAATTTAATCTCGTTAAGTCATTTATATTATTCCTCTTTGTTTTTAGGGTCCTGTAGTACAAAGGACGGAGCTATAAGGGTTCCTTACTCTTATAGTATAGTCTTTATGTCCGAATTTTTTTTTTAAATCAAACTAGTAATATTTAATTTGGTTTATAAATACTAATTACGACATCAAAATGGTTGGTTTTTTGGGGAAAATGGGTATTTTTAAATGAATAATATATTCAATTTAAATCTCTTCTATCCACACATTCGGTATTCCCAGAGCGCTATGACTTGTCCTTCTTCGAACGAGGCTTGAGGAGGGTAAAGTTAGATCGTAGGTAGCGGCGACCCATCGAAGTCCCCTGAAATTGCAGAGGTTCATGAGCAACGGTACCAACGTACGATCAGGTGGCCCGTTGGCTCGTCTGCCTACATGGCAAAAAAAAAACTTCTTTAAAAAATTATTTAATTAATTTTTTAAAGAAGTTTTTTTTTATTATTTAAAAATCTATTTTCAGTTGTAAATTAGGAAATTTTATTGATAATAATCTTATCTCAATCTGTGGTCATGGTTCGATGTAACAGCCAAGGTATATATTATGGGTACATAGTTTTTTATATTGTAAAGTTGGCTTGTTTCTTTCCAAAAAATTATAAAAAAAAACACATAAAATAAAAAAACTAATTTAAGAACAGCTTATTTTACGAATTAACATTTAAGCGACTAGCTTATGACCTAGGACTTTAATAACTTATTAGGACCGTGACCTGATTGTAGAACTTCGATCTCGCTAATTGCATAGATAACACGTTCGCTGTACTTCGGTCACATTTGTGCATGCGGTTTAATTTTTTCTACTATACATATTTCGTAAATAGCAATCTCGCAGTCTCCCCTAAAATTGCAAAGGTCCATGAGCGACTTTAAACACTTTTTAGGCAAGGAGGAAATCTCTGGACTTCTGCCTAACTAGTGGGTATATGGGAGTCGCATTGAAACCCTCTGACTCTTACAATCAGCATCCGATCCACGACTGAAAACCCAGCATGGGTTAATGCGAGATGACGTAACGCGTTGCACGCCAACGACGGTAACCACTTACGATAAAAGTTATTGAAAAAGTTACTAAAAATACTTGATAAAATATTAAAGTTCGACAATTTGGGATAACCCACACTGAAATATTTTCGGCCAACAAAGTGTTAAGATCACTACAGAAATAAATGAACAACATGCAGTATTAATTAAATATAGCACCCTGTAAGTATAGAGTATAAAGTAGAAGAATAGGGAGCCGGCATCCCACCGGCGGGAAGTGTGAATGAGAAGGATGAATGTGTGGTATGCGGTATGACAGTGGAATAGCGGTGAGAACTGGAACGACAGAGTAGACACTATTACATAGTAGAGTAAGAACATCCCCGATCATGTAGGGGGGGATTTAGGTCAAAAAAAATAAAACAAAGTGTTAACTAATAACTAATAACTAGTCTTTAACTGAGTACGAAAAATAATTTAACTATAACAAAACAATATAACAGAGAAACGATAAAGCAGATTTAGTTTTGAACCCTATTTATGAATTACGACGGAACTCTTCTTGCAGTAGTCAGGCTTGCGCTTGCCCGATTTCCTTTTCAAAGATACTACCACAAAAAGTACTGTTCAGTTTTATATCAATTTTATATGAGGTTGTATTATTGAAGTAGATATTTAATTTAACAAAATCCGTTTATTTATTTTTTTAAACCGCACTTTAAATCATTATTAATTATCTTGTTTTTAGTAATGTTAGGTTAGCTTAGGTTATGTTACGTATTTTTTGACGTAGTCGGTACTTCTAGGTATTTCTGGAATACTATATGCACTAGAAAACTAAAACAAAAATACATATTTTCGTAAAAAAAGAATAAATTCGTGAAAAATATATCTACTTCTAGAAAAACAATTGGGATATTTCCTTTTTCATTAATATAACCTAATGAAATCTTTTAATAGTATGATTTGGAATGTTTCAAGACCGATGTAGGCAGATTTGCGTTTAGTATAATTGTTATATCTTCTGTTCTTTTCAATCCCATGACACCTGTCTATCATCGTTAGTGGTTTGAATTTCTACCGTCGATCGGCATTCAAACTCGTGGCATCTGTCCTTCTCAAAATTTTTGCACTTTCTTCCTGCCAATATAGCGAGTCTTTCAATTGTGAAGCGAGTCTTGTAAAGGCTTAGGCAACGCTGCATCAGTTAATTTTAATTATATTTCCATTTAATATTAATTTATATTCGGAAATACTCGACTAATAGCGACAGGTTTAATTAAACTTGACATCCTGCGTTTAAAAATACCATTGATGCTTTTAAAGTAATTAAATATTGATATCACACAATTTGTCTAAACAGAGGATAATATGTGCAAGGCGAACTTAAGATGCGATGATTCATTAAATTCAAAATTAAATAAAAATCTATGAAAATATTGAACATGAGTTAAAATTCCATATTTGATTTATAATAATTTATTATGTTTTAATATGTAGAAGGTCTACTAATAACTTCTTACTGTTTGTTAACATAAGTTTGTTTTAGTTCTTAAAATATTACAAATAGATTGCTCTTAAGACAAATCAGGAGTGTAATATTAGGAATGTCATTCAGTTTTTCTACACTTTCCGTATAGAAAACCCGAGATCAACAGTGTTATACTATATAGAATATATATCAGACTACTATAAATGTAATACAATATTACATACTATGCATCGTATAACCCATTGCGAAGGGTTCTGGCTTAATAGTTGAATTAATTATGTTTTATGAACAACATAATTCAATAAAAAAAACAACATAACTGCGTTTTCAGTAAAAATATATTCAAAGTCGAAGCATTTTAAACAGAAACATGTATTGGCGTTCTGGAAACACTCAAGACGCAATTATATTCAAATAGTTATGAAATAGGACAAAAAAGATCTTTTGATGCGTACCATAGATGAATCTAACAATTCCAAGTTAAAACGATGAAGTCTTTCCTGCAGCGTGTGGTGCGATAGTAGAACAGAGATGAAGGAATCACCTCAAAGAGTTCCTCAAACCATCCATTGAAGTAGACGGCAACAAAATCACAAGTACAGTAAAAAAATAAAATTGTCGATGGTAAAGTTGTGTACACGTTTATTTTACTAGATTTTGTTTTGGTTTTACATATTATCGATTCTGTTCTATAAATATAAATTAAATAAAAGTCATGTTTTTAAAAAGTTCTTTATTTAATAAATAATTAATCTACAGTTAATCGTCTAAAAGATCCCGGCATCCCCATGTATTCTTCGTTGAATTTGGATTCATGTCTTTTTGTTTCATCACTCACTAACTTTTCGACATCTCGAATGATTTGTCTTGCTTCCTCTTGTTTTAGAATGTCTCTCCATTGTTCTGTAATCCAATTAAAATTAATTCATATACTTTTAATTAAGGAACCTAGTTTATAGAAAATTATCATAATAATTGGATCTTATTGAAACTTAAGTTGAGTTGAGAGGTATATTTAAGATCGTATGAACTTATGGACGTAATTACTAGTCGTAACAACCGGTCATGCACATTTTTGTATCCAATATATAAGGTAGTTAATTCATCTTTAAAAAAACCTACTAATGCTGATCAAGTCCAGAAATTATTTCGCCAGGTCGGGCAGTTTTTACTTTCTACGCTTTGCCATTTCAAAGCATAAGGCAAATTTAAAATACGTACCACTTAATTTGGAACAGCTAGCCTCATCACCATCATAGTCTTTAGGCAGTATTTCTTTAGGAATATGTTTGTGTAGATCTTCATAGGTACTGTGTACATGGACCCTATTGGCGATTTTTTCTCTGAGTGCTTGTTTTAGTAAGTAAATCAGCTTATCAACGAAGGGTGGTGCGTTTACTATATGTATGCCTTTAATTTTAGTGCCTATGCCTTCCTGCAATTTAAATACAGTTGAATACAGTTTATAAGTGAATTTAAGTTTAATATTATTCACTTCGGATTTGTCAGCATCACATCTTTTTCGTAGAGGGCAAAGTTTGCATAGTAAATGTTGTGGACTTCATAAATTTTCAAAGGACTCATACAATGTTTTTCTTTATTGTTTTTAATCAGTGATGGTGTAATATTTTGCTCATAGAATATAACAATACCACTAGTGTTTTCGAAAGTTTTAGACGTACCAGCAAAATAATGGAAAAGTAACTGAATAATTGGGAAAATTTAAATAGAATTTGAGATGATGAAAATTAAATACTCACAGTGCACAATACTTCAGATTTTTTCACTACGATTGGATTAACTTTGCTGATCAAGCTGATATTTATGTTCTTCATATCAATTATGAACCTTTCTGCTGGAGTGTAATCAAAATTAAGTCTGTATTCACCAACCTGAAAGGAAAAAGAAATCAATAAAAATAATATTGTAAAAAAAGTTAAGTGTATGAGATTTAAGGTGGATCACTGGATCGGAAAAATCACTTTTGAAACTTATATTATCAATAGATATCCACGTAAAGTTTTTAACACATAGTTAACGCTATAATCGGACAACACAACGTCTGTTAAAGTTAAAGTGTAGTAGATATTACGTAGACACATATATTGTAACGTGGAAAACTCCTTGTAGTTAAACATATATAAATATATTTCATTAAAGATGCCAGACAACAGGCAATATAAATAAAAGTCTAGCATACAAACCTTTCCCATTTGGAAACAAGTTGGAAAAAACTCTCTCTTTTTTTTTATTACAATGTAGATAGACGAGCCTATGATGGTAAGCGGATACCATCGCTCATGAACCTCTGCAATGCCAGGGCAAAGAGAGGCCGTTATTTATCGCCTACCCATACAAGACTTTTCTTAAACCTCGTTTAAAGAGGGACATGTCATAGCGCTCCGGGAACAACGCGGACGGGAGTCCATTCCAAATCGGAATGGTACGGGGAAAAAATGATCTTCTGAACCTTACTTTAAAATGAAAGCCAAAACCCTTACCATGAAACAAACCCTGAAATAGGTGAGTAAGTTAAATTTCTCCAGTTTCTCCGATAAAAATTGGGTCACCATAACTCTTGATCGGTCACTCGGACACAATTTAGGAAGCGGCACGTAATTCCTGAAACATGTTTAGAATTACAAATGGCGCGGTTACTCATAGTAAGTCATTACAACAGTAACAAACACTTCAATGCCATCTACTGGCCCCGATGTTAGGGAAAACTGTATTTTAAGGGTTTTTGATGAAACTCAGCACTGATTCTGCGTATCAAGGTTATATACAAGGACTACAAATTGTTTGCTTGAGTGTCTTCCTTTAGTTTTTTACTCTCTTTCATCATTATCAACATCATCAGCCTATAGTTGTCCACTGCTGGATTATAGACCTTCCCTAAACCTCGTCGCAACGACCGGTCCTCCACTGTCTGCATCCAGTGACCTCCCGAGATCCTGATCAGGTTGTCGATCCATCTTACCTTTTAAAAAACTTGGATATACGTTAGGATCGAACTCAAGATACTAAAGATATCTTCACAAAAACAGCATGTTGAAAAAAAATTGCCTGTAAAGTCGGTATACGGGCGAAAGTTTTACGTGACAACGACTCGGGCATGGTTAGCCCGCCTAAGAGCGAGAGAGACAGACATAAAAAGTGAAAGGCACGCGTGCCTCTCACTCGCTCTCATTGTGAGCGCATAACGTGAGCGGAGCGTAACGCAGTTTCTTGATGTGTCACCCGGCAAACCAATTTATAAGACGTTGTCACGTCAAAAGTTGTAGCTAATTGATTGATTGATGCTGTGAATAATTTTCAAAATTCTTAGTTTACCTTGATCTATGCAATTTCTTTAAATTGTAAAATGAATGATTAATTAGGATTACATAATTACTTAGACTACATACACAACTTCCCATTCTTCTGCGAATTCTTCAATCGTTCTATTCAAGCACAACTCCGGCATCATACCTCGAGATGTAAACATCCTCTCCAGTCTTCTTTTTGTTTCTTCTATAGACCCTTTCGCTATTATAAAAACTCTTTCTAAGAGTGCTCGACCTGAAGAGAGAAAAGTTATCATTAATTTACTTGTTGATTGGTGTAAGTTCATCTAAGTAAGTCTATAAATTTTTAATCATGTAAACATCATGAAGAATTATTATGTAATTTTTTAATATTTATTGTATATTATTTACAGTAAACGATAATGTGACGGGAAAGAGTGCCGTAGTGCGTAACACATCGTGCCGTCTCACATTTCTATGATTGAAATAAATAAATAAAAATAGCCCCGGATGCTGAATGTGAGAAATTTGAGGTTTTAGTGCGGTTTAACTCCCACATATCTCACATGCCCCGGGGATTTCCACCAAAGAAAAAATGAGTAACCGATAATACGAAAACCTTCAGTAAATCTGAATGCCATTCTCCATTTTTACAGAAAAGGTAAACCAAAATCAATCTTACTCAGATATTTGCTGGCCTCAACAAGGTGCGGTTGCTTTTTCAGCCAATCTTCAACAGCATCCAAACTTTCCCGGAGCGAATCAGCGTCTTTCACTCCATAAAGTTCTCGAATTTTTCTTACATCTTCTTTGGTTACTATTATTAGTGGGTGGTAAGGTACCTCTTCCATGTTCCTATGAAGGTAAAATAGGTAAAAATAATTAATCTTGGAGTTATTGCTGTTCACGCCGATGCTTTGCTCACAAGATTTCATAAGGCAATAATTTAATGACGATCGGTAGTGCACCAGATACTACCGGTTACTACTGACCACTACGTCACCGTCTCCCACCAACCAGCTGAACAACTGGTTTTCATCGTAGCCGCCATTTTGCACTTCATACATTTGTCGCCAACCAACATTGTGAAATATTCATTGTAAAATAAATTAATATCCAAGTTTTTGAGTTTCTCATTGGAAATTCCATAATGTCCGCCTAAGGCTGAGACATAAATTGGCGCCCGAACAGGGACGAAGATAAGACATCCAGGATTTTTCGGTGCGTGTCGTCATCAAGCGAAACGTGGCGTTCACGAGTAGAAGTCCGTCGTAGATCAAGGATCCACATTGGCAGCGAAACCTGGACCTAGCCGGCCGGTTGGTGACCCATCAATCAAGTCTTCCAAGCCACACCGCAGCCCATCGCTAAGCGTCTCGAGAGTTAAGTGCCCTTCCTTGACCTACCCACAACTCCACAAATTTTTCCAACTTTAGATAGCCTAATTTCATCATTATTTATAATACAATCTACATTCATTTGCGCAAATCAAAGAAATCTTTGAAACGTTAGTCATTATCCTAAGTCTTCGTCCCCAAACAATTTAACAAACTAAATTTACTTCCAAACTTACGTAATCATTTAATTTTTTTTGCATTATTATAAGCAAACCTTTAAATAATCTTTCATGACAGGTTTTTTTTAATAATTTGCCAGATTACATAATCATTGTCTTTATTCTATTACACAATTTATCAATTCCACCTACATAAAATATTTTTTTTTATAATTAAATAATTTCATTTCATTACGCATTCGCTATTTCTCGCTGCATTTGCTTTATCTTGCGTTGCCGACCGCTTCCAGGACTGCTCGCTTCGCTGTGCTGTGCCTACTGCGCTTTTGTCCCGTTACTTCATTGCTTGCGTGCGGCGCGCCGTGCGACGTCACTGCTCATCGACAGCGCTTCGGCCAACCGGTATTTCGACACATTGAGGAGCGTGAGATATTACAATTTATAAATTTATTTTCTTCGCGCTCAAGTTGTTTGTTGGTTCATCGAAACTTGTTGACATAACATTTTTTATTTTTCAACTAGTAAATTTTATACAAATATAATGCCGTCTGACGGAGATAAGTATCTCAGTGCTAGTTCTTCGCGTGGACCTTTAAAGGAGCTCGTCACTAAACGTAGCTCAATTAAGGGTCAGATCACAAGGTTCAAGAATTACCTAGACAAACTAATTTTAGAACCCACTTTATCGAATACAGATTTAGCCGAACTGTCTCTCAAGCTCAGTCGGTTCGAAACTCTGTCAACAAGATTTGATGTGTTGCAAAGTGAAATAGAGGTTTTAAATTCCAACAATTTAGACGCAGAAGTTGATGAAAGAGACACAATTGAACAAGAAATCATTACAAGCATTGTAACCGCCAAAAACATAATAGACCAACAAAATTCAATAAAAGATGAAGACAGACGTAAATCAGTTTTCCAAGATTCTCAATGTAGTCTCGATCATGTCAACCCTGGTGTAAAATTGCCACAAATACAAATTGCCAAATTTAACGGATCCTTCTTTCATTGGCTAGAATTTCATGACACTTTTTCAAATTTAGTTCATAAAAACACTCAGCTAACGAATATACACAAGTTCCACTACCTACTTTCTTACCTCGAAGGCGACGCAGCTCGCATTATTTCTAATCTGGAAGTCTCATCTTCTAACTACGAGGAGGCTTGGAGTCTACTTTGCTCGCGGTACAATAACAAAAGATTACTAGTTAACCATCATCTAAAATCACTTTTTAACATCACTCCTATTACCCGCGAATCTGAAGGCGCACTACGCTTTTTCGTAGATCACGTAACTAAAAATCTACGTGCATTATCTAGTCTAGGTCAACCGACGGATCATTGGGACATGCTCGTGATTTTCATGCTATCATCCAAACTAGATAACACAACGCTATCGAAATGGGAGGAAACTCGTAGTAACGATATTCCAACACTCAAACAATTTTTTAAATTTCTAGTAGACCGTGCTGATGTACTAGAAGCTCTAAACCGAAACAAAATTGATAATCCACTCAAACCGCTACACAATACGCATACACATACACAAAACGTCATACGTCACTCAAGTCATACTCATAGCAACAACAAAATACACTCAGTAAATTCATTCGCCTCTGTAAATCAAACTAGTAATATTGTTAATTCACAGCCATGTATCGTCTGTAAACAAGATCATCGTATTTATAACTGCCCGATATTTCTTTCAAAAAATATAAAGGAACGATGGGCTGAAATCGACAACCTAAAGTTATGCGCTAATTGTCTAAGATGCGGACATTCACTGTCAGAATGTCGTCTAAGTAGTTGTCGTGAATGCAACCAGCGACACAATACGCTTCTTCACAACAATAATGATGCTACTAACGAATCAGATGAAGTCGTGAGTTACTCTGCCATGACAGTGCGTGGTCCCGGCTCCAGTGATGTGCTTCTTTGCACAGCTCTCATCAAAGTTGCCAATCCACACACTTCAGAAGAGCTTACAGTGCGCGCATTCTTAGACTCTGGAAGTCATCATTCGTTCATTACTAAATCACTAATGCAAAGATTATCACTTCAAATTAGATCCATAGACTCAGTTAATGTCATCGGTATTACAAATAAATCAGCAGCTATAGTAAAACAAAGTTGTACTGCGCAATTAAATTCATTACAAAATTCATTCAATATCACGCACCCATTTTTTGTCCTTGACGAGCTAACAGGTACACTACCAAACAGACCTATAAACATTAGTCAATTAAACTTACCTGATCACCTCAAATTAGCTGATCATTCATTCCATCAACCCAGTCCAGTCGACTTATTGATTGGCGCGGATCTATTTTGGTATATAATCAATAATGAAAAATATTATCTTGGCACTAACAAGCCCATGCTAATAAATTCAAAATTTGGTTGGTTAGTTAGCGGCAACATCAATAATACACAACCAAACAGTAATATTTCTACTCCAACCTCATACAGTCATAACACATATGTGCGTTCACCATTCAAATATCATTCATACAAAAAATATTCAGTCATGCATCTACCACGTAAACATTATACATCTATACATCAATCACATAAACATCATTCAACTACTCATCCATCCCACAAATATCATTCATTTATACTAAAACCATACAAGCGACATTCATACATACACGAATCATCTACTTGTAACCAATTTAAGCATCATCCATATACAAAAGACAGTAATACTGAATCAATCAATCAAGCATCATAAACATTAAAACAAATCAAAGTTGAACCTATACTAGACTAAATAATAAATAATTACTGTTCCATAAAAATACACTATTATCAATAAAATAAAATAAAAATTAGATAAGGAAACTACATAAATTAACAACTGAAAAATATCAATAAGAATATACAAAACAAAACAATACAAACAAAATTTCTACAAAGATTTAATTCAACAGATTTAAAATCTAAAAACTATAATCAAGAGGTTACGTTGGTTGGGTGCTACTTGTGTATACTTGTGCCCAAGTATTCATTTTCAATATAAGTGACATTAAATTTCAACTTCTATTTGACTTTGCAAACCAAGAAACAATATAATTTTTTTTACACAATATTTTAATTACGCTCCTCACTTCGGCGGAATACAAAAGGTCTAAAATCTATATATGTACTAAATACACATATCATTCAGCGCGTCTTACACAATGCACATTAATCATTAACGTTTCAAAGAATTTCTTTTTTTTTCATCATGCAAATGAGGGCTATCTTCAGTAGATGATCCTTCAATACAATTTCCTCTTCTCCAGATGACTACTCCTCTATCTCTCCAGGGCATCTTATCTCCGGGAGACTGCTTAATTCACTTCATGATTCTCCGTGGCAAGAACCACAACACGCTAAAGGGATCAGCACTTCTTGCATCTCGCACCGATCAACAGGACAACCTCAATTCATCAAAACAGCACGCTCGAGAAATCCGCCAGCACCTTTTGCAACGACAAGGGGAGTACATTCAGGAATAACGAACTAAGAGGCGCATAGACTCTGCCACAGTAAGCTCGTATCGCTGACACCACACTACAGCCTTCAAGGATCTGCCTCCTTCCATCCGCCCAGGATCATCAAGGTTGATAGTCAAAACTACCTATCAACGAGGGGGAAGATGTTCACGCCGATGCTTTGCTCACAAGATTTCATAAGGCAATAATTTAATGACGATCGGTAGTGCACCAGATACTACCGGTTACTACTGACCACTACGTCACCGTCTCCCACCAACCAGCTGAACAACTGGTTTTCATCGTAGCCGCCATTTTGCACTTCATACATTTGTCGCCAACCAACATTGTGAAATATTCATTGTAAAATAAATTAATATCCAAGTTTTTGAGTTTCTCATTGGAAATTCCATAATGTCCGCCTAAGGCTGAGACAATTGCCTTTATCTGATTTCAAATAATTCATCTGAAATTGATTTTATTTCATATCTATTTTAAATTATGTGTATGGGTTATGTACAGTACTTTTCAGCTTGAACAGAAGAATAATGAATGAAAATAGTTTCAATGTCTTTTATATACTTTATTATTATTAAGAGAGGGGGGGGGCGATGGGCACAAGTAGCCCATCAGGTCACTGCGACCCTTACGGATCTATTGTAACCATCCCCCGTGTTACAAATCTGCGCCAAGATTCAAGTTCAGCATGAACTGGACTATTTTCCTGGGGCAGATGTCCCTAATATCTTCAGGGAACAAAATATGTCCCCCGAAGAAATGGGATCTAATGCTGTTAACAGCAGGGTAGTCGCAGAGCAAGTGAAGAGGGGTTTCTTCCTCCTCTTCACATAGTCTGCAAGTAGGGTCCACCACAAGACGAAGCCTCCACATGTGCCTGTTCAGCTTGCAGCGTCCTATTAAGGTCCTGATGAGAATCCTTAACTGATTGCGTCCCAGAGAGAGGGCGACCCGGGTAAACCGAGCATTGTAGCCCTCCATAAGAGCTTTAGCATGTTTCTTTCCTGGGGAGTTATGCCAGTGCAGCTTGCTCTATTGGAACCCCCAGGATCTTAGTATACTTTTATATACTTACTTTAATTTTTTTTATTTGATTAAAGAACAACTTTATAATAACAATCTGAATATAATCGACGGGATGTTAAAACTGACCAAGTATTAAACAAAACCTGGCCCCATGTATTAAATTGTATAAAAAATATAACCTAGTTATATATTACTGTACCGAATGACCTATTTGTATAATTTTACTGTAATTGCTGTATTTATTGTATCAATACTTTATACTTGTCATGTTGAGTGACACGAGGGGTTATTAACATCTGTGACATCGATTAGTGTAAAAACCATACTTAGGTCATGTTTTGCATGGTCACCAGCATACCTTCAGGTTACCTTCACTCATGAACCTGTGCAATGTCATTGAAGCCTTTTTTTTTGACCGACTTCCAAAAAGGAGGAGTACCTCCTCCTCAATTCGTCTGTATTTTTTTTGTTATGATTTGAATGATTCTGGTGTCACGTGAAAGGTGATCGTTATGGGTCCCATTTACTTTTAAAATCAAACAAGTACTTTTGCTAAAATGTGAATTTTTACCAGACAACATTTCAATAGAAGTCGATCGTTTTAATTTTTGTAATAAAAATATCATACGTGTGTCTAATAGCTGTTCCACGCAACTTCCTATGCGTCACAAAGGAATATAATACAGCCTTCCTTAACTGGACTATCCAACACTAAAATATTTTTTCATATCGAAAGAGCAGTTCCTGAGATTACCGCGTTTAAAGTATACATTTCAGCAGCTTGTAATACCTTGTTAATAATCATCATTATGTATTTAATTTCAATGGTAATTAATATAATTAAACGATTAGTTTAACTAATCTCTACTTATTGCTTTTTTTGATTCAAAAAAACTCTTCATAATTAGAATCTTAATAAGATAAGTTAAAATAGTATTTTGAATGTTTTGTACTAAATCTTTTTTACTTATATATCATTTAAGTTATAAGACATTCCATATTTTTATGCAATTCTTCAAATACATATACACACTGTAGATAGCCGGGAATCTTCTTTTGTAAGATATAGCTTTCTAAATAACTTCTAATATTATAAATGCGAAAATAAACCTCTCAACCGATTTTGATGAAATTTGACACAATCTTTAGACCCTGAGAAAGGACATAGTCTACCTTTTAATTGAAAGTAACGCAGACGAAGTTGCGAGGGCTCGCTATTATAAAAAACTTGAGAGGTTTCAAGGGACATCCGGATGGAACAAAGTTCCTTTCAATTAATTAGTGAGGGAATTGTAATAAAATTTTATTTTTTTAAGTTATAATAATTAGTTAGTTTAAAACGTCTGTCTCTCTCTCTCTTTCTATAGAAAACTAACTAAACTAACTCATTATTATAACTTAAATAAAATATTTTGATCACAGCGCCATCTAGCATTAATCATTTAAAACAAAATAAGGAATTGTTTTAAAAGATTTTAATCACAGCGCCATCTAACGATTATCATCTAAAACAAAAAAAGTGTCGTGACAACTTTTTTATAAGAATTTCCGTCTAGGCCCCTTTCGATAACGCGCAATAAAGAACTTCGTTCCAATATGATAATGACTAGATTCTTAAAAATCGACTCGAATTCAACAATATCGCGACACCTGTACATGTTATTGACAGTTGCATCTTAACAAGTATTGTTATCTGTAATTTATTCGCTTCGGATATTTAACGTCTCATATTATCTCCAAGAGAAACTAATTTTAGTTGTAATTATAAGTTTTAAGTCATACCATAATTATTTTTACTATGTCATTCTTCAAATACTTATACACAATGTAGAAAGTCCAGAATCTCATTTTGAAAGGAGCATAGCTTTCTAGATACAATACTAAGTGCTATAGATTCTTAAAAAATTACTCGCATTCAACAATGTCTCGATACCTGTGCATGTTATTGACACTCGCGTTTTTAAAAGTAAGTAAGTGAAAGTATTGTTAGTAATCTTTAATTAGTTGCTTCGGATATTTAACGTCTCATATTACCTAAAATTTGTTTCCAAGAAAATGAAGTATTTTTTTAGATATGGAGAAAAAAGCAAAAATTTATGTAAAAACAATTTATTTAAAAAAAACTATTATGTTTTATTTATTCCCGATTTTTGTATCTGTTTTAGTGCTTTTAAATATAATTTTTTGTAACTAATTATCGCTAATTTAGTGCTTAACTCTTAACCTTTTCTATAACAATATTAATAGGTTTATACTATGATCAACGTAACTACTCGTAACAATTGGCTCGTCTTAGTTTGTTTAGGTCATTTTGCCTCACCGTACCTCGGCAAAGGCATTCTTTGACAAATATTTACAATAGCCTGTTTGCGGAGTAAACTATACAACTTTGCGTGTAGCCTTGGAGTCAAGGGAGTTGTGTGACGAGAAAAGAAGGCCATTTTAATGCAAAGACTCGTATTTTAGAACTTGTGGAATGAATTGTGTTGTGGTTATCCTTAAGTCGTTTTTATTCTTTGTTTTGTGACTTGGAATTGTTTATTCGTTTTTTTAATACCAGGTGAGACAATCTGATCGTGTTTAACATTACAATTTTGAGAGACTGCGGGATCGCTATTTACTGTCTTCAAGTCTCATTTGATAAAAACAAGTCATAGAATAGTCGTGGTGGCCGAGTGGTCGAAGCGCTTCCTTCCGTACGGAAGGTCGCGGGTTCAAATCCGGCCGGCTTGTACCTCTAAATCTAAATGTGAAAAAAGAAAAGTAATGGGTTGGTACAGAAGTCATAGAATTGGTATAATTAGTTTTCGAAGTATATTCTTATCATATCCAATCAGTTGGACCGTAGAGTCTGATAGTTTTATTTTTAAACCGCTACACGTACTTCGTTATAGACTCTATTTAAAGAAGAATACGTAAAGCAGTCTATAGGTTAATAATGATGATAAAAGAAGGACTAGTTTTAGCGAACTACCTACAAAACTGACAGTTAAATAATCAGCTTTTAAGTACATTTACTTATTTATTTGTACATGGAAAACTGACAGCCTAATAGAAGTTATAAATTTAGTACAATTGCAAAGTTTACAAGGCCAATTAGCAGTTTTCGCAAATAAGTAATGAAACATAAGATTGAGCGCTAAAAATAACCTTATTTTAAGTTATGAACTACGATATTACAAGAGTAAGTGATGTGAGAATGTCTAAAAGACACTTTACTTAATACATTATAGTGTGATTGATAAGGATATAACAAAAATTTTACATAATTTATCATAACTGTAAATTAAAGAAAAACCATTCAATTACAAGTAAGGAAGTAATTCTTTAATATATATTGTGATTAGCTAAGTTGGTTTTTGTTGAAAATTAATAATGAGTAACTAGAAACTTTTATTTTTATTAGAATAATTTGAAAGATATAACTTACGTCAGATTAAATATAAAATGAATAATGAAAATAATTAAATTTACGTTTATAACGCAAGTGTTTCGCAATAAAATTAACTTTTTTTGTAAATTTACGTCTATACACGATGTAATACAAAGTAATTGAATAGGTAAACTCATTAAATGTATTAAATTAATAATTAGTGATTCAATCTTGCCTAATGCCTAATCCCTCTTCTGAGGAGACCTGAGCTCAACAGTGGGCAGTAATGGGTTGGTACAGGTACAGGTACAGGATTCAATTTTAATAAAACTCAATGTCATTAATGTATAAACAATAGCACCAGCTTTTGGGCAGATAAATCTTTTAAATCAGTTAAAAGGTTTTGTTTTACAAATAATTTATTTTAAAGAAAACTTTAAATACAAGCTTTTAATATCCTGCATATTATGTATCAGTAGAGTGCTAACCAAGACAAGTAAAATGAGCCCAAACACAACAGGTCTATCTTATTTAGTAAAGGAGTTCCTATGACCACTATTGACTACCTTCCGAATCAATCATTAGATCAGCGCCATTTTGTCATATTATTGCATTGTCACGCTATATACATCTGCGTGCAAAATGTCAGCTCAATCAGACAACGGGAAGTTTGTTAAATTTTAGTTACTAGTTTTTTTTTTTTTTTTCCACACGAACTTACATAGGTACATTAGTACAAAGTTACATAGCTACATCCAATGCAAATTAATAAAAATCTTGTAACGTTCAAAAGAACATATTATCGTTCTTTCCAAAGAACATTTCAAAACAATTGCTATTCAGATATTCTTTTCATTTAAATAATATTATTACTAGTTGACCCGCACAACTTCGTCTACATCACAGAGAGATAAAATATCCTCGATAAATGGACTTTCCAACACTGAAATATTTTTTCAAATCGGACCAGTAGTACATGCACATTCAAACACACATACAAACAAAATCTGTAGCTTAAAATAAGATAAGTAATAAGTTTAGATAATGTTTGGAAATCCGTTTACCCAGCGAAAGTAACAACTATAATAAAAAGCACAGTAACTAGGATAATACTTTTTAACATATTAAAAAAAATAAACAAAAATAACTTACTTATACAGAGTCCGGACTAAATCCCAAGAGTAGTGTCCGTCACAGAATATAAACATACAATGTGGTAATCAGTAGTTTAATGTAAACCTCAAGACTGTGTGTAACTAGTGTATATACATGATGTAAGAATACATAGATTAAAGAATTTTGTAGAGTCCACAATGTCAAAACCGGTAAACGTTTATAAACTTATTCAGACAGTCGCGGTTTTCTATAATACTTTCATGCATTTTCAACGGGTTCTTACCACGATATTTATTTAATTGAGTTGTCTCGATATTTCAACATTGTTGCAAACGTCATGATCACGAGAAGACTGGATACTGCGGGTCGATTTAAGAGCAAACAAATCTGTCTACCCTCTTTGTCGTTCGCTTTTGGGTAGTACCACTGGAACTCGAACTCACATCATGACACACCACACTCACTGTATCTACAAGAGTCTCTGAGTTCCAGTGAAAAGTTTCGTTGAAAATGAATGAAGGTAAACGTTTAGTTCTATCAGGGATGATTTACGAGCTATTGATGAGTAACTGATAAGATGGATTACCTTATTAAATTATCAGTAAAACTTGTGCTAAAATGCTTAAATTTTCACTACTACTGTGAAGATTAACTGACTATCTAATATGAAATTGTGTTGTTGTTCTCGAATTTATTGTTTGTCTAAAATTAAAGTTCTAATTTTATAAGACTATCATTCTTCCTTTTGCTTAGACTATCCTAAGAGAGATTGGGTCGAGAAAAGGAAAGAAGAATAATCAAAAGATAGCTGAAACAAAACAATTCAAATATAATTTACTACATTATTAAAAATGACAAATTAATCTTACATATTTTTTACTGTCTCTTGGGTAGATTTGCTTACAGCTACCCTGATGGTAAGTAGTTACCATCACTCATAGACTCCTTCAATGTCAACGCTCACTGGACTGCCACCTACGATCAAAATAAACTATTCAAAGTAATTTTACTTTTACGAAAATTTTCATTCTACAAAAATACTTAATCTATGACATAGCACCTCCTTGCTATTACTTGGGCATACATCAGAAATACGTAAAGTAAATGTAGATTATATCTTTTCGTATTATTTGAGCTATTGGAGCAAAGTACATTATGTTTTTGATAGCTTTAGAAGCAAATACTTTGTTATCAATGACGTCAACAAAATCAAAGTCAAATAATTTATTTTCAGTTGATGAGGACACCACATATATTATTATGTTGAACGTCAAGGTGTAAAAAATAAAATACTATTAGCTATATTAATAAAAATGAAATGACGATAACTTTTGCAGCACCGAATACGATTTCATTTTTGTTTTTACGTTTGTCATAATCAAGTGAAAAAAAAACAGTAGTTTTTGGAAGAAAACGAACCTTATTAAGACCGGTGTTTGAGAAGTTTTTTTTCCAAGGACATAATTTGCGTAACTATTTTAAGCACATGCAACGGAAATGTCGAAATATTTTTTATTGATTATTTTTTATAGGCTTGCAATTAAAGTTTATTTTAACGATGAAAAATTGCACATTTTTTTTATTTACACTGCACTCTAAAATGATTCATAAGATACAGGATAACTAAGGAAAAAACATCAATTGTTATTTATTTAAGAGTAACAAAGGTACATAAATTTTAAGGCTTCTTCCTTGCCGTGTTTATAGTTTTTCTTGTTAGCACTGACGTCACATATTGTGATAAGTGATCAAGATAATATGACGAAATTGAGTCAACAATACGTGTCTTATGTAAATGCGTTGATTTAAATAAAACTGGACTATAAATTGAGGTAATCCTTGAGTGCTTGTGTTTAAGAGACGTGCCAATGTCATTTTAAAGCAAAATTAATTCAACAAGTAAAATTTTGTGGCTGTGGCGTGCATGAACCTTTTGGTCAGGGTATGCAAAGTCAGCACGCAACTATCGTATGGTTGTTAGACCTAAATTTTCAGGGTCCAATTTCACAGCTTTATCTATGCGTATACATGAATATACCGAATTTTAGAGAAATCCTTAGTACGAATACTAACTGATAGATCGATAAATATTTTTAACCATGTTTAAAATTGCGCGTAAAAAACTATAATATGATTTATGGGTGGTAAATGTGCAATGGTTGGAACAAAACCTCACTCATCATCTCTCAACTCATCACTCTCAAACATCACTCTCAAAACCTAAAATGCCAAACCTTTTGACATTTTTTATTTATAGAAACTAGTAATTCGTGTGCGCAACCACCCTTAGTTCCCAAAGAAAGTATACTTTTAACATTGCGAGAAACACAAAAGAAATACACAAACACAGTAACACAATGAAAATGGGTAAAAAATAACTCAAAAACTTTATTAATTCAATCCTCGTGTACTGTGGATTTTTCTTTCGTTCTGGATATTGTTGTTGAGAAGTTTTTATGAGAACAAGTAAGCCGGATAAATAGTAAATAGTGTACTGACCTCAGTTTTTTTATGGTATATAGTTTTAACAGTACATTATTTTAATTTAGTGAAATAATATATACAGTATCTGTACTGTACTGTAACAACCCATTACTGCTCACTGCTGAGCTCAGGTCTCCTCCGAAGAGGGGTTAGGCATAGTCAACCACGCTTGCCTAATGCGGATTGGGGACTTCACATATCTTTAAAGGATTTTTAGAACCCTTTTCCGATATGCAGGTTTCCTCACGATGTTTTCCTTCACCGTTTTTAGCCAGTGGTGATGTGAAAAATTGCACATAAATCTAGAATAAAGATTTATAGGTACAAGCTGGCTGGTTTTGAACCCGCAACCTCCCGTACGGAACGCAAGCGCTTCAACTACTCGGCCACCACGAATAATCTATAGACATGATGTGATTTATAAATCTATTCAAATTAGATTTTGGGGCTGCCTTGATGCTCTAGTACCTAGTTTGTTTGCTCATTTTATCAAATTTCCTTTTTTCTATCTATCTGACAGGCATGTATACCTAATAATTACTTTTTTTTTCTAAAATAGTTTAGTACAACTAGGTTTTAGGCTATTTCAGTGTTAGAGCAAGAAAGCTGCATTATTCCAAAACAAAAAACTTGAGAGGTCACGGGACATCCGGATAGAACGAAGTTCCTTTCGATTAAAACGTATCTCATAAAAAATATTTCCTTTCGTAACGCGCGATAAGGAACGTGTTTTAAAATATTTTGATCACAGCGCCATCGAGCATTAATCATATAAAACAAAAAAAGTGTCGTAACAACTTTTCGTAACATATTTTTCCGTCTCCCCCCCCCCTTTTACAACGCGCGATAAGGAACTTCCAATAATATGCATAGGTTCAATATTTATGCATGACATGCATTTAAAATAAAACATTTTAGATAATTTACACTTTCAACTAACACTATAAAATTCTATTTTATTTTGCATTTTAGTTTACATTTAGCACTTTTTTCAAAGCGCAGTCTAGCGAATCCGATTTAAAATTCAAACTCAAACAAGAGCAAAAAAGTTCCGAGTTTAAACCAATTTAGATAATGTTTGCATCTGACTATCGTATTTCCTGAAATAAAAGGGTTAAAATTTGTTAGCAGTTGTTTGTTTCAAGTATTGTTTGTTTACAAAAAAGGTTCGATACAGATATCAAAGGGAGCGATTGAACGCACACATAATAATATAGGTGAGGAGGCTATGTCAATAAGCAAAATTGTCGCATCTGGGGTCGGAAAATCCACACGTCACCATTGAGAAGCCAATGCACCCACAAAGAGTTACGGTTTGGTGTGGGTTTTGGTCCGGCGGCATCATTCGAAAATGAGCAAGGCGCCGCCGTTACGGTCAATGGCGAGCGTTACCGTGCCATGCTTAACGAATTTTTGTTTAGAAAGTTGAAGAGCATGACATGGCCGACATTTGGTTTCAACAGGATGGCGCAACATGCTACACAGCCAACATGACAGTCGAACTTTTGGAAAATGCAAACTTTTAAATGGCCCACCCTTTATTTGTCCACCTCTCACTTTCGTTCCTGTAACTCCTGTGTAGCCAGCACCCACAGCGGCGTTCACCGTTATGACACAGAACAGTGAATCCCAGGAACCTAAAGGATGGTTGAGATCGAGATCTTGGATGAGATACAGATTGTCTCTGCAGAACGAGAATTAAGTAGGCTGACTTAGTGAATCGACGTTTTTTTCCAATTTGTACCCAGTCTGAGAATGATTCTAGCTGTCTTTCTTTTCCCTCTAATTTCCGTAAATAATGAATGGTTTTTGAAATGAAATTCTGTCAGGAAGACTAAAATTAAATGAGAATATTCGCACTTCTGTACAGCATTCATTTTCTGTGGTTCGATGTTATCTACCGAAGACAATAGGCTTGTAAAGAACCAAGCTGTATTCTTTCTTAATGGTCTGATTGCGTCTTTTGCATTGTTTTACACATAAAATAAATCGTAATATTTTATTTAGATAAGGAAGTATTTAGTATAATATTAATTTATGATAAAAGTAAAATATCTAACGTTACTATATCTATAGGTATCAAGTAAGTAGAATATTACAGAAAAAAAGCTAACTTTACAAGGATCCTTAGAGTAAACTATATTCTTACAATAAAATATACGTTTCAAAAAGAACTACTTCACCTACAAAATAACTTACTGTCCAAACATATAGGTAAAATATCATAATAATATTATAAAGGCGAAAGTTTTTATGTATGGATGTATGTTTGTTACTCTTTCACGTAAAAACTACTGAACGGATTTGAATGAAACTTTACCACAATATAGCTTATACATCAGAATAACACATAGGCTACAATTTTTGAACCCCTTTGTAACGCAGACGAAGTTGCGCGGGTCACCTAGTATAAACTAACATGATCATTAAAAACATAACTCTAAGACCAACACTGGTCCCTCTAAGTACGTTACAAAGTTTAAAACTAATAACTATGTGACCGAGAGGATCAAGTCTCACAAAATGATTAATGTGGTACACCAAGTTCGCTGAAACTATTTTATCGAATTAAACTCTAATGATATAATTAATTCTTGAGTTAGCCACTGAAGTTCAGATTGGATATGAAGGTTTTAGGGTTGGTTATCATTTTGAAATTGGAATGATGTTTCAGTAAAATCTTTATCAAAATGAGAAAACTTGTTTTGTTATCATTTTGAAACGTTTCATATTTTAGAGGGATAATAATATTATTATAGCTCAAAACGTTAAATCCAGCGTAGTTTATCGGTTCAGTCGTTCTCGAGTTTTAGCGAGACTAATGAACAGCAATTCATTTTTATATATAAGACTAGCTGGCCCACACAACTTCGTCTGCGTCACATAAGGAAATTTTCTCACTGTCTAAACCTTCCCTGGACTTCTACGAATATTTCAAGATTAAAATAAGCCAAATCGGTTCAGTCGTTCTCTAGTTTTAGCGAGACTAACGAACAGCAATTCATTTTTATATATAAGACTAGCTGGCCTACACAACTTCGTCTGCGTCACATAAGGAAATTTTCTCACCGTTTAAACCTTCCCTGGACTTCTACGAATTTTTCAAGATTAAAATAAGCCAAATCGGTTCAGTCGTTCTCGAGTTTTAGCGAGACTAACGAACAGCAATTCATTTTTATATATAAGAAGATTACCTCGTCTGAATTACTATTCTTAAAGTATTTTTCAATAACTTCCAACACACTTAATATACTTAGTATTAAGGTATATACTATTCCTTTGAAGATATATAACAAGGCACTGTCTGAGCCTGAAGATAATCTTGAACATTAAATCAAGCTTGAGCTGATTATTTAAGGGACTAAGGCCTTTTGTATGATATCAATATAATTTTACCAACTGCGTCGTGGTTCTTACCTCCATTTTGGTATCGATCGATTCTAGTTCATTTAAGTAATTTAAGTTTAAAGTTTTGGTCACTCGCTGCTCCTTGAGTTTATCATTTACGTAATCCATCATAAAATTATTCGGTCCACAAAAATAATTTGGAACTTTATCACCTCAAAATTTTAATAATTCTGCAGTTATAATGAAGTTATACTAATTAGAAGCAAAAATAAAGTGTTAACGATACACATGGCAGGAAAAAATATAATTTTAAGGCAGAATAACTACAGACATAAATACAGCGCAGATTGAACTCCCAATAAACCATTTAACTTTTCGTTATTATTGTGTTTCAAATTTAATTTTTAATTAATTTTTGTGTAATAATAATAAATAAATAATTAAAGTTCTATGTTAAGTTTAAATAGGTAATTATGTTTTTTTTTGGAGCACGAAGGTTCTGGAGTGGCGCCCGCGTCAAGGCAAGTGCAGTGTGGGACTACCAGCTGCAAGGTGGACGGATGATCTTGTTAAGATCGCAGGAACACGCTGGATGCAGGCCGCTGCCAACCGGTCGCATTGGAAATCTTAGGGGGAGGCCTGTCCAGCAATGGACGTCTACAGGCTGATAATGATGATGATGAATGGTGACTTGTATTTTTTCCATGTTTTATATTTCAAAATATCCAGCTTGTAGAAGACAGTGATGTTCAAATTTGTGCTGTTTAATTTTGTGCTTTACTGTCTTTACACCAAGGAAATAACTTTTAAATTGTTGTACTTACCAAAAAGAAAATGGCCGACCTGATTGATTGATTTGATTTTTATTGCCATGTAGGCAGACGAGCCAACGAGCCAACGAGCCGTGGTTACCGTCGCTCTTGAACCTCTGCAATGTCAGGGGACACTGGGGGGTCGCTACCTACGACCTAACTTTAACCCTCGTTTGAAGAAAGACAAGCCATAGCGCTGGCATTTGTAGCTATTATATCTTAGATTGAGAGGATGCTATTATAGAACACAGTCAAAACTACTAAATTAACTACTAAATAAATTCCTGATAATTTCCAGTTAACTGTCTTAAAACTTAAAATTTAATTTTTGCAGCAACCTTCTCGAAAACATGTTTCTAATGCAGCTCTGCAGTTCAAGAACATAAGACGATAATATAATACGGCAAAATTAAATTCTAACCGTTCCGTTAAACTGGATAGGCCAATTAAGAAATTCCATAATAAAAGATAACCGTTTTTATGCTAATTGCGTTTGCTGAACATTACGACGGGATAAAAAGTACAATAAATTTCACACCTCGACTGTTAAACGGGCAGGTGAAAAAAAACTTTATTTGGTTATCTTTTTCTCGAAGGGTGCGAAGAGGGTTAAAAGGTCATTAATTATTTGAGGGAGTTTGGAAATTTTGTAAGTTCGCTCGAGGTCGTAAAATTTGCGTTATTACTTTCGGAGATTATCATCGCAATTGTTTTGGCGGGAAGTTTGTTTTCACTGTAAATTGTGTTTGGAAGTTTATTCGTTGAAACGTGGCTGTTTTGATAGATAGATTACAGTAGGTGTGTTAGTTGTTTTTGGTTATAATAGGAAATTTGTTAGATATATAGGTCATTTCATTAACATAATCGATTTTTTTTAAATATTTAATGTAAAATTGTATAATACTGTTAAAATTCTTTAAAAAAATATATATGCTCATAAAAGAAAAAAAGACATGCCCGCTCAGTTTCTTGCCAGCTGCTCTTCTCAGGACGGTGGCTACAATTATTATTTTTTTTGTGTCCAAACTGGTGGTAGCTTTTAACTTTTGACGTCAACAAGAATGAGTACGTCATCAATGTTGAAAATAAAGTATTTCATTTCAGTTTTAGCTGTATTAATTACACTAAAACAAGATAAATTATTCTGAAATTTAAGTGGATACTCGTATTACTACTTTTTATTTATCTCACGAAATTCCACTAATCGTATTTCAAGGGGAAACTTACTAATCCATGTCATTACATGTATATAAAACTGTTCTAGATTACCCAAATAAATACAAACTAGCGTAACTTTGTTTGCATCATATTTGACGGCGTAAATAGTGTGTTGAGGTGTAATGACGTTGTAATTAGTCGGTCTTCGTTTTGTTTTGTCAGGAACGACGTCACAATGTTCACTTGAACACTTGTTGATCAATACTTTTGAATGAAAACTTCAAAATAACGCGTTTTATCAGTTTATTACTTTTACATCAAGAGGTCCGTTCGCCTCGACGATTCAGACACGAATGAATAATAACAGCGGCTAGCGCCTGTATTTATAGCAAGTCTTCACTTCCAACTACCCGCACGGTGAATAGTTTGGTTTCCCTTATTATCACCCCGTCACGGCCATTCTGATTGGCGGTGCGCGCTCTGTACCAGCCATGTGAAGCGAGGGTTGTTGTTGTTGGGTTGTACATATTTTTAGGAAGACAGGTTTTACTAAATCTTTTCCGGTCATTTTTAAACTTTACACATTATTGAACTTTTAGAAGGAATCCTTGTATTTGTTAGTATAATAAATGGTGCATTAGTCTATACTATTTTACAGGAATAATTTTCAACTCGACATAACGGTTCCTGAGATTAGCGCGTTCAAACAAACAAACTCTTCGACTGTATTAACAACTTTAATAACGAAATATCCTTAACTTTTATCATTTAAATCGTAATTTCCTACTCCAAATTGTATCCTTGCTAATTTATATTATGAGATTAGTTAAAATAAACAAATCAAGAAGATATTCGTCTTTGAGCGAACTGAGCTCCTATAATTTCAGCAACGTGTAACCTACATTTCAAGAGGGCTTGAATTGTATGCTTGTATATAACCTTAATTCTAAAACTCGGCTACGAATTTCACTTCTATTTCCACGTAAATAAGGAACAGAATCCTGTGATGAGTTACACCAGTTTTTAATATTCATACAATGAGACACATCTTGCCTCGTGCGCGACTCAACCAATTTAAAGTCTATTGTCGTATAATTATATTACGTGCTCAGAATTCTTATTAGCCTGCCAAAAATTATATCCTAACTAGCTAATCCTCGCAACTTCATATGCGTCACAAAGAACTGTCCTTATTAGGTAGCCTAAGTCGTTGTCTGTAAAAGTAGCATATTTTATTAGCATACGAGTGAAAGTCTTCAGGAAATCGGTTCAGCCATTTCAGAGATTAGCCAAAACAAAAAGTAAACAGAGGGGCCCACAGATGGATAGCCAAATCTATTCTGTAATCCTATGAATGTTTTACAAATGTTATAATTAAAAAATATAGTTCAATATTATAGACAGACAAACCAATTTATTTAGTTGTATATCTACATTGGTGTTCATTTAAGAGGAATCTTCAAAAATTCTGAAGGACGTCCTGGTCTGTAAAGCAGAGATTAGCGAGGCAATTAAGTTGATTTAATATACTGTCGGCTTTATGAGAGAGGATGACAGTTTTTTGTCCTTAATATAATTCTGGATAAGGTTCTGTGACTATGCAATATTAAGATAGTGTATATTAAAATCAATTAACGGAAGATTACGTAAATTAAAAAGTAGTTTTTCAGTTTTCCCTAATACTACAAATGAATCCTTGTAAATTCAGTGTGAGCAGTGTTCAGTGTGATGGTGCCGGAAATTTCTCAAGTAGCGGCCACAAGCCGATAGGTGCAGCGTAGGCAGACCTCCCACAAGATGGATCAACGAATTGATCAGGATGGCGGGAGATCAATGGATTCAGACAGCAGTGGACGTCTATAGGTAGATGATACTTAATGCTTTTAGGCATTTTCTTCTAGTAACTAGAGGTGGTGCAAAAATAAAGAAGGTAAATGCTCCTACCAGTGACGACTAAACTCTTAATAAATTACAAAAAATAGACATAGTTCATTAATTAATAACCATACGTAAGAGGTGTGCATCCCTGGTACGCAGGGTACGGGCTGGCTCCAACAGTGTGCTGAATATGATCGCCACCAGACTCGATTGTGTGTATGTGAATCGCTGCTGTGCTGTTTCGCATGGAGCGGTACAGTAGCGACTTACAAAAACTTTTATTTTAATTACTACCATAGCTTGTAAGTTATTTGTAATACTAACATTTTTTTGGCCATTGGTAACCTTCAAATAAATATTATTATTATTATATTAATCCATTGTACATGCTTTTTTTTCTGGAAATACCCACTTTTGAGCCTAATTTTGTATCAAAATAATTTGGCCTCTCTATATTTCACTGATCAATATTCTATGCCCTGTCATGTTAACAACGGTGTACCGACCATGCAACTTTCGGAGTGTGAAATTAATATAAGTCCCAAGTTCCGACTTCCGATGACGTAGCAACTTCGCTTCCGGCCAAAGTTTCCATGTTCTAAAAACTAGTTACTCCATCGAGAGACTAAACATGGTGAAGACGTTTAGCTAACAGCTTTATGGAACGGTTAATATATTTAAAACTCCGCTTTTGTGGTTAAATTTTCGTAATATAATATTGTGTGTTTTAGTTGTGCCATTAGACTATGGAATGAGCTCCTTCTTCGATGTTCCTCGAACTATTTCTAGTACTTTAAAATTTGATCATTGATAACGGTCACCCTATCCGTACCTTATACATTGCATGGACACCAGTGAAAATATTGAACATAAGGAGATAGATGTCAGAACAACAAATCCTAACATACTACACCGAGAGTAAATATTTTTTTCTTATTACCTACAGCGACTTAATGTGATACAATCATCAAATTCAATTCATAAATACGTAAATAAGAATCGTATAAATAATTCAAAATCCCACATCATACGTATGATTAATTAATTTTGAACGTGCTCAATCTACAGGCGATAATAACGTTATCTTTGAAAGACTTTGACAATATCTTCAAAGAGGGTAGGTAGAAACGTAATTTACCTCATCCTTTCATGTTCTTCCGTTCATTATTGCATTCTTTCCGCTACGTACGTGACTCTCGTTTGTTTGAGAAAACGAACTAACTGAGAGCTAATAAGTTGTTTTGTTGGCTTGCCTAAATTTATTGATTCTATGCGTTACTGAATGTTACTTAATCGGCACTTTTCTTGAAATGGTTTGGTGTAAGCTGAGATGAAGTTAGTCATAATTTTAAACAGTCCTTATATTGTGGTATCATTCATTATTGTTTGGAATTTACCTGTAAAAAGAGGTATCACTGAAGGTATAGAAAGTACGTTTTAATGTATAAATCTTAGACAAGTTATCGGAATTAAGTGCTTTTTATATTTTTGTATGAATTGGTGTTTGCGTAGTGTTTCAGTTGATTTCAGAAAGATAGAAATAATTTGTTTTTTTTATATTCGTGTATCCATAATAGTAATGGTAACCACTTTTATTTATAATAGTAATGAGTAAAATTACAGTTACATATGAATTCACTTAGTTACCATGTGGCTTAAGCAATGCACCAGCGACTATACCTGGTCCCGATTTTTATTGCAGTATCATGCTAAATCACCATTAAGTTAAAAGACAATTAATGTAGCTTTATTTTACACAGAGCAGTGGAATTATTTAAGCTAAAGTCTAATGCTTTAAGCGCAAAAATACACATTAATGTTGGGGTCTTTATTCCGAATTTAAATATTTTTGTAGCACCGTTTTACTGTACTAAAATATAATGAGTTATTCTAATTATAGTAAGTACGCTCGAAAATCGACAAGGAGCTGTGTTGATGATTGTTCACTCAAGCACCTGGTGGGCGTTTAATTCAAAAGTGGTCAGGCTTTTGTACGGGCGTCCGAAAATATTATAATTTAACCAAATACTCTTGAAATGTTGAATGGTTTTGTAATTTTTGAGGTTTTTCTTGTGGTGAAGAGTAAATCAAGTAAAAGGAACATTTATATGAAATTTTGATAAAGGCTTTCCAGTAAGGACCCAGACAAGCAAATTATGTTATTTCGAGCTGTTTTTACATCTTACATCTTAATCTCTTTATTAAGTCCAGCATATTAGTTAAATTCAGGGGCTCAAGCCAAGTTAACTTTCCTTGGAGTTCCTGGGATTCACTGGTCAAAGTCACTACATTGGTCGCCATAGTAGATCTAACTTTTCTTTTACACAGGTGTTACAAAAGTGGCCAAATAATAAAAATATCAATCCGACTTTAACACCTCTGACTTTAACAAAAACCAGTCAACGCGAAGGGTGAAGTGACCTACTTATATAATTTAAAAATTAAATTGTCAAGTCAACCATTATTACGGAAAATTCCTTGGATTTGTATAATTTATTCGTCGATAGGGAAACTGCGAAGTTTCCTGATTTAATAAAAGCCCTTTTCTTCGGCGACATTTTGACGTGGGTTTGAAAAAGTTAAGATGTTTAATATGACCCTTGCAATGCGTTTTATTTCACGTGAAAAGGTAACCGTACTCTATCAAGAAAAACCTTAAGTTTACTTTTGATATTATTTTTGTTCTATAACCAATTCAAACGTTAAGTAAGTTAGGAATATAAAAAGGCTCAGAAAGGGGCTAAGCGTAAAGAATTGGGGGCGGCGCGACGGGAAAGAGTGTCGATGGCGTAACGCGTCGCGTCAACCCTCATAACCCCGTGCTGGGTTCTGGCCTCAGCCGGGGTTCGGACGCTGAGTGTGAGCGGTTGGAGGTTTTAGTGCGGTTCAACTCCCACATACCCCAGTGATTTCCTCCAACTGAAAAAAAAAGCGTATAAATTAACGTGAAAATGTTTATTGTTTTCTGAATAAAAATCTTCTGTCTTATTGGTAGTTTGTAATACCAACTTCGTACAAGTATTCCTTGACTATTTGGTCGGTCAGATTTGTTTTTAATCAATGATAGCTCTTAAATATAATAACTAAACACCTTAGTCTGAAACTAAATTGAAACTAAATCGTTTTAATAAATTAATTGCTAATGAAGACAAATATTATCTTTCCAAGTACTTGTGCATTGAAATAGGCGACCAAATTTAAAGAACGTCTTCTCATTTCTTTGGCCATACATTCAGGGATCCCTAATAATTGGACATTGGTGTCAAACTTGGTTGTCGTTGCGAACTCTTGGTGCATTTAACGAGATAAGTTCTTCTTGAGATGGATGAAGGCAAAAACTTGGTAGTTAAATATTCTGGTTTACCGGCTGCGTCATATTCCGGTAAGCGGTGAAAATTGTACTTTGGTAAAGACTTTTGTTTCTTGGGTTATTTAGATGTTTGGCTGTTGTTAATTGTGGGTACCTTTGTGATTAAAGTGTTTGACTTTCCAAAAGATGATAACAGGTTTACTGTTTCTTTTTGGGAAATTTTCTTAGCTACCATTTTAAGCGTAGCTCCAGAAGTATTTGTATTGTTCTACTTGGATTTTTTCCATAATAATAAAGTTGATGTTTTTTGTACGTTGTGATGCAATAAAAATACAGAGATGATTTTATCGAATCGTACCAGGTTCGTTTCCCGGGTGTATAAAGATATTTTAAAGATCTATAAATGTAGTTGTGTTTCTTATCAAAAATGAAGGAATGTATGCTCTCCGCAAAATTTGCTAAAATTATTATTTCGAGTACTTCTCCTGGAGGGAGAGCATTTAAAAAATTCCACTCTGTATGTTCTTCAAGATCGAACAAGTACTACTGTTACTTTCTTATTGGTATGTGGTATTATAATAATAACGAAAGCATATATCTAAATATCAGTGTTCAGTATATTACTAGCATCTATCATTATTAGTTTTCTTAGAAATTATGTACTTACGTCTACTTATCTAGATCTCCTATGTGATCCAATGTTTTCTGTAATAAATATAATTTATCTGATAAATGGATGTCTGGTACGAGTAGGTTAGAATGATCGATTTTACGTAATATAATAATATGTATACAAATATTCAGGCGTATTGCTGAATGGGACAAGCTTCTATTGATATTTAGTTCGAATCCTCTCTAAGTCTTGGTCCAGATTACATTTACAAATATGGATTTCTATCATCACGGGGTTCATTATTAGTTCAGCTCTATAACTTGCTCTTTCTCTTAGTTTTAAGAAATCCAATCATGGATCGGTAGGCGTCATGTACCAATCAGCTATAGACAACAGGCCATGATATTGTCGAAATTTCAATGGTCACTTATTATTCTGATATGAAATCCCCAGTTCATCTGCATACTTAAGAAATGAAAAAAACTGCTCAATTCACCAAAGAAATATTTAAATTAAGAGTAAGATCTGAAATTATATAATAACTAAACGTAATTCTGCAACATCAATATAAAATTTTAATTATCTTTCGAAAATAAATATTATACCAAACAAAAAACAAGGTAAAATCTGGACGAAATCTTTCGATATTTTCCTTAAACAAAATACTGTAATATTAACAATTGGAGTTGGGCTCGCTTTCCTCGAAAAAAACCGTGGAAAAATTTTAATCTCCCTTTTATAAGCTTATGTTTCAGAATTTCATGAAAATACTATTGAGATTTTCTCGAATAGAAAAGTTGTTTGGACAATAGACGAGAAAATGAAGAACATTTACGTCTTTACGGGTTTATGTTGAAAGTAATAAGATTAAAAGAATCATATTTAGGCAATATATTGATCTATTTTGTGTATTATAAGTATTTTAATCGCACAATTATTGTTTGTTAGGTACAATGCTTCGTTAAAAAGCTAAAATAATGAAAAACGAGTATTTTTTGCATTTTAGTTTAATTGAAAATTTTGAAATAGCAATTGTTTTGTCCTTTAATTTTTATTCTCGTCATTTTAATCACGAGGACAGCAATTATGAATTTTGTCCTTCTTCAAACGAGGCTTGAAGAGAGTCCTTAAGTGCCGACCGTAGGTAGCGGCCCTGCAGTGCCTTCTGGCAATGCAGAGGTCCGGTAACCGCTTACGATCAGGTGGGCCGTTGGCTCGTCTGCCTTCGAGACAGTAAAAAAAATGTTTAAAAAAATATGTTTTCTGTTAAATTATTCTCTCTTATTCTGTTCAAACTTAATTGTTTACTATATCTTTTTGCTCCAAAAAAAATGTTTCTTAAACCTGTGAACCTTGTTGTTGATATTTCTAAATTCTCTAGCAATCGACGCTCATTTAAATTTTGTCCTCGTACACTGTGTTTGGAGCCCTTTACCCTAATTTAATAAAGAAAATCTGACGGGTGCCTTGCAGCAGCTGATCGAAATTCTTATATTGTCACCCAAAAGTCATTTCGCCTTCATTTACATGATTTCTTAATTTAGGAATAGTCTTTATTGCTATAGCTTCAAAGTCTTGTTTAGCTTGGCCGGGAGTAAGTCTGGCAAGATCTAGGGTTGTGCTGACACAATTCACTGTTTATTATTAGACATTGTTTTCAGTATTGTGTGCGTTATCAACAGTTTTACGTGGCAACTCAGCTTACGGCCGGATCTCGGATGCTTTTATGTTGTCTTTTCCTTTATTGAAAATTTTCTGTTCGTTCGCTATTGTTATGGGTTAAACGATAGAGGAGTAGATTTATTTAATGTATATAAGTAGGGTTGTCTGTGTAAAGGCCTTTAGAAAAAACTAACAAAGTTTGTTTGCTCAGTTTTTACTATCTATGCTTTTAAAACATATATTTTTCTTCACATTATCATTAAGTTATATTACCAACATAATTTTGTTATAATACTTGTGCGGTTTTGTACACGATATTTATGATTTTATTCAAGTCTACTTTTTCTACAATAAGCGTCATGGAGCTCATAATTAATTACAAACCAACTTAAATCGACTCGAACTTAATCGCTTTCATCATTAAAACGAAAACCGTAATAAAGAAAACTATTTGATTTATTTAGTGTTTTTGATACCGTTGTAAAGCTCGAAGTAATTACAAGAATCGAGATTTAATTGACCTGAGGAGTCTATCGTAATAAATTTCATCTGCCAAGAATTAATGGGTACATCATTTTCATTGCTCCGTTTTAATAAAAGCCGTCGGCCAGCTATTTATCATGGCGAACGATAAAGGCTTTCTCTTCTCCTTTTTTTGTGTACTTGGGAAATAAACCGATCTTATAGAAAGATGTCGGTATAAAAAATGCGTCAGAATATTCTAAATCTGTTGGTAGATTTTGTTATTTAAGTGAAGTGAAAGCTGTTTTTATTTTATTACGTGGATCTTGTTTGAGATAAGGGTTTTGGTAGTTTTGAAACGATTTGTTATTAAGATTACTTTCAAACTTGTTTGGATCACGATAAATTGTGATTACTTCCATTTTTTCAAACTAGTTTCGTTTATATGTTCTTCATAAAATTTGAAAACACATATGAAAACATTTTAAGTTGCGTTTGTTAATTAAACAAAAATTAACATATTTTTGTAAATATACTACAAATATTTATCTAGCAATCGTATAATATATTGAGTTATAATATGTAATATGCGATGACTTGGTGATGGTAGTTCTTCCGGAGGTTCTTCTGTTTGAAGTAGCTTACCAATTAGTCAATTACTAATAGTAACCTATGGAAATTTGTACAGCAATTTTTTTATGGTGTAGTACACAGTACACATGAATGGCTAAGTTGAAATGAGAGTACTGGGATTTCCAAAAAACGTACATAACCTATTTTTTTTCACCCAATTCAGTGTCTCCCAGACTAAGGAACTAGTGAAGATATTTTTCTAGACTTTTTGAATAGTTCAAACGTAATTTTGCAAGTACCGTAAATAAATGGCCTTTGTGTATCCAAGTGAGACCTAATCAGTGCGCTCACTTGAGCTGAAACTTAGTAACGTTATCGTAAAATTACAAAGGGTCTGCTGTATCCATATCTGATAAACCGTTATTTATTGGAGGGCTTCTTAAACCTTTGCTGTAAATCAAATCTAGAATCCTGCGTCGATTTTAAATCGAGTTTCTTTTGTTTGAAATAAATGACAGATATTAAATTATTGGATTGGACAACTAACAGATATTCTAAATTTATTGCAAATGACTTGCGATCATTTTCACAGTCCATTAACTCCACTACTGGACAAAGGTTCTATCCGATTTTTGCCACAATGATCGCTTTGGTTAAGTGTGGTGGACTATGCTTCTTCTACGGAGACCTGAACCCAGCAGTAGGCAGAACGATCTTGTACTTTTTGCATCTAGTCTTTCGATGGTCAGGTCGTCGGTCCACCTTGTGAGACTTCATACTTAAGTAATTCGTTTAAATTTATATCTCAAAGTTTATATAATATTAGTTTAGTACTCAAATACCTATTTCAAAATAAAACTTTTTTGATAAACGAGGCATCAAAAAGGCTTTGAAACTTATGAAGTCTGACAAAGTTTATTTTTTGTTACTGGAAACTTTTATTTTTCTTTATCGAAAATCGTTTATTAAGCCTCTACAAAGTCTTCGATTAAAGTACATTGTTTATTCTTGAGAGAATCAAAGGTTTACACAGACTAAATTAAGTTTGAATTAGTTTGTAGGCTGGGTAATCTGTGAAACAGTCTGGGGCACTAAAACCTGCAACTGCTCACACTCAACGTCTAAACCATCGCTGAGCCCAGCACAGTGTAATGCGGAACGGCACGACGCATTACGAACTACGGCATTATTTGCTGTAACGCCGCCACCGTACACAATATTAAATGAAAAGTTAACATTTTCACGATATTCGATATTTTTAATTGACTAACACAAAAATTTGGTAAATTATTTAAGAGCAGTCAAATCTGTCTACCTTTTGGTCGCCTGAAGACACTGGATGCATTTAGCGTAGAACCGCCGATAAGGAAAAATATGGGGTATACCATTGTCTAACAGTAGATCCATCTATATCTGTATCTGTAACAACCCATTACTGCCCACTGTTGGGCTCAGGTCTCCTCAGGAGAGGGATTAGGCATAGTCCACCACGCTTGCCTAGTGCGGATTGGGGACTTCACAGATCTTCAAAGGATTTTTAGAACCCTTTTCCGATATGTAGGTTTCCTCACGATGTTTTCCTTCACCGTTTATAGTCAGTGGTGTTGTGAAAAATTGCACATAAATCTGTTTCACATTTAGATTTAGAGGTACAAGCCGGCCGGATTTGAAACCGCGACCTCCCGTACGGAAGGAAGCGCTTCGACCACTCGGCCACCACGACTTCCAGGACGAGTAGACCCATACGGGGTGGTAACTACGATGATTAGTATTTAAGTATGTTATTGACTTCAAATTTGAGAATAATAATTTATACTGTAGGTATTTAAAACCTGACGAGAAACTGAGAAAACTTAACAACATTTTCACACCAGTAATCCTAAAAAATAACTTCAATTTTTTTACAAACAAAAATAAAAGCTATCAAAAATAAGAGTACTAATAATCGTTATTTTCACCCATTCGTTCGGATAAACTCGAAAGATAAGGTGTATAACCTGGATCAGTGAGCTTGAAGTGTACTTAATACTCTACTTGAGATGTAAATGTTTACAGACGATGTTAAAACGGCTAATGAAACTCAATAGTTAAGATCGTCTTACTTAAAATACTTAAATTCATTTTTACACTCTTTATTATATTTGCCTCATAAAGGTTATTCTGTATTCTGAGTTATTTACACTTGTTTTGATGTTCTTTTAGCAAACTTTTTAGTTAGCGTTGCTATGGGTAGTTAAGGAATTAGAACAGGGTTCGAGACAAACAGAAATATTCAGTTACACTATTACTAAACGGGTTCTTACCACGATTATTTTTAATTGAGCGATCTCGATATTTCAGCACTGTTCCAAGCGCCATGATCACGGGAAGACTGAGGAACTGCGGGTAGGTCATTTAAGAGCAGACAAAATATCGGGATCGCTCAATTAAAAATAATCGTGTTAAGAACCTGTTTAGTAATAGTGTAAGAAATATTCAGATTGACTTATTGCCAATATTTTGTTGAATTAAGGTGATGGTAAATGTTAAAACTTGTGTTTACTGTGGAGTCAAAGTCATGTGTGTGCATGGAAGGTTAACTAAGGAGAGTTAACTAACTCGTGCATTACATATATGCATCGCTCTCTGCAGTCGTAAACACACATTCCAGTAGCGATTGCTCTTTCGCTCCTTTATAAATTGCATGTAATTGAATTTTCTTTTAATCTTTAATAATGCATTTTATTTGCGCAGTATTATCCTACATATAATTATTATCATCAATAAAAAAAATCCTCACTAGTTCATCCACCTTTTATAAAGTCTATAACTACTAATTTAACCCTTTGACGTAGTATTTCTGTTTGAAGAGTAGATGTACTTTGTTTGAGATCTTAATTGTAGGGATTCCGTCCTTAAAAGTTAATGAATAGTGAATATTTTCAGTCACCACTCATTTGCCGACTTGTCCAGTAGTTCTAGAGTCATCAAAAATGTAAAGCTTAAAAAATCTATTTTACATATAAAAATAACTTTGTTTGAACTTATTCAGACACTCGCGGTTTTCTATAATACTTTTATGCATTTTCAACGGGTTCTTACCACGATATTTAATTAATTGAGTTGTCTAGATATTTCAACGTTGTTGCAAACGTCATGATCACGAGAAGACTGGATACTGCGGGTCGATTTAAGAGCAAACAAATCTGTCTACCCTCTTTCTCGTTCGCTTCTGGGTAGTACCACTGGAACTTGAACTCACATCACGACACACCACACTCACTGTATCTACAAGACTCAGTGACTGTTGTGTTTAGCACTGGATTCCACATACTCGATAACGACAACTCAATTAATTAAATATCGTGGTAAGAACACGTTGAAAATGCATAAAACTTTGTTTGACTTCACATCTCCAATAAGAACATTTAAAAATCACTAAAAAAATTGTTAACAAAACTCAATTTTGCAAATTTAACAGCACTCTTCCGTAATTTCCCGCCCGGAAAATTACTTCTCAGTGAATCCAATGGCTTCCAATTTAAAAAGTCATGACAACAATAAGCAAAATAGGTAAGTAAGGCTATTTCCCGGTTTCCGATTTGGGTTTCAGAGTGTAATTTCCCCCGAGAGAACTAGAATGTTCGACAGAATATTCCGGAGCTACCTACGATTACCTGCCGAAGAAAATGGACCTTAACATGAGTTTTTATGTAGACTTCTGCGCTCATTATGTATCTATGGGACTTTAAGTTTTAATCATTTCATTCTGGTGTTTCTACAGTGTAATGTAGAATGGTTATACTCAGATGTTTCTAGCATTTTTTATGAGAGAACACTTGGAATCAATTCTTCTTAATTTTGATTTATTTTTTAATTAAATACTTCACATCTAAGTTCCATATAATGGGAGTTCGGATTTGGTTACAAGAAACTATTACAGTTAGTTTTAAATGATGTAAATATTTTCTTTTTCTGCCATTTCTATTTTGCACTTGTATAAATTGAATGCCTAAGTTGAAAAAAATAATAATTTGTGAGCAATATGTACTCTCAAAACAACATTTAGTCGTATTTCTGTCGATAGCTACTCCACTGCTTAATATGGTTCTAAAAATTTTATCCACCATAACCGCCGCGGTAATACGAGTATATTTTATTTTAGATTTATCTCTAAATAACTTTCACCATTTTGGACAATAACATCAAAAACAATTGCGCCCAAGGGAGTCTTTTCATAGGCGATATTATTCTTGACGTTTTCTAACAAAGAACCCTTTGTTTTATTTGGGTCCAGTGGAGCCACGCATATTTTTTAAAGGATGAAACCGCTACGTAAATTGCACTTTGTCATTAGTGGCTTCTTCTTTTTTCTTGTTTGATTAAGAATTTGGGATGTTCGTAATTTAACTAAAACTGATAAAATAAAATTTATTAAACCTTCTAAAATTATAATTATCGGAATAACGAACGCGTTTCGCGTTTTTTCATGTTTTTTGACTTGGCGAATAAACGACGTACAATATATTTAATTCATAAAATATAGAACAGTATTATAATTAACGCAAAGACCTATTTTTGTGGTCTACCCAGGAACAGACAAAAATTTCATATTGGGACAAGGTAAAATGACATAATTCTGAGACCATAGATTACGCGATTTAGTGCCAAAGTGTGAATCCACAAAGTTTTTTTGATTTTGTGTGTGTTATGTGATTTTAATTTCGGCTTAATTTAAGCTGTTTCCAAAACCGACCTCTCAGGTCACACGATCTACCACGAATCATCCTTAATCCCATCAAGTAAAACAAAATGGCGGCCAAGATCTAGTAAAAAGATATCTCATTTATAGAAACCAAATATCAAAAACACTATAAGCGGATGTATATCTTCCGTGTACAAACACGAAAACGATTCAATCCCGGATATATCGACGAGGATAAATGAACGGACCAAACATCGGATCCACTAAATAAATCAGCCTATTGACTTTTGCCTCCCCGATGTTCTTATCCCATCATAGTTATCCACATTAATATTCCATACTCACTTTTCTAAGATGATTTCGGCCTCTAACCTCTATTCCCAAAGGCGTAGGATATATAGAAAACATGTGATTGTGTGAGTGAATTGAATGAATATGCTGTGTAGTAGATAGAGGTTAAGTCTTTAGTAGAAATATAGTATAGATAGAAGTATAGAAATATAGTATAATAGAAATATACTATACCGTAGTAGCCTTTCTAGGTCTATACAGCTAATTATCTCACTGTCGAGGAAGTAGAATACGAGCAAAGTGAAAAAATAAAATTAGGACAAAAGATTAACAATCGCTTGGGAGAAAAAGAGTTATAGGAGTGCTGCTGTAACCCTTTTGCTTAACGCAAAAACAGACATCAATTATTTATCTGTACTGTACTGTACCAACCCATTACTGCCCACTGTTGGGCTCAGGTCTCCTCAGAAGAGGGATTAGATATAGTCCACCACGCTTGCCCAGTGCGTTTTGGGGACTTCACATATCTTCAAAGGATTTTTAGAACCCTTTTCCGACATGCAGGTTTCCTCACGATGTTTTTCTTCACCGTTTTTGGCCAGTGGTGTTGTGAAAAATTGCTCATAAATCTTTTTCACATTTAGATTTAGAGGTACAAGCCGGCCGGATTTGAACCTGCGACCTCCCGTTCGGAAGGAAGCGCTTCGACCACTCGTCCACTACGACCATTTTATCATTGATGATTAAAAACACATTATTCATTGTCTGAAAGGATTCCTTCATTTAAGGTAAGAAGACTGGAAATATTTCTAAAATCATCTCATTCCTCACAACAATGTCTCCGCAACAGGTTAAAATATTTGAAAATAGTATTGATCAAAATGTTTGACTAGAGCTATGCGTGTGAATCCTACTATGTTCATTAAGTTTTCTATTAATAGCTTTGGATGACGCAAATAGAATAAGCTAAGCAATCACTAATTAAAACTGTTTTTACTAAATTGAACATAATTTAAGCATTCCTCAACTAGACTTCAGCTGTCGGGGGCGGCGCGACGGGAAAGAGTGCCGATGGCGTAACGCGTCGCGTCGTCTCTCATAACCCCGTGCTGGGTTCTGGCCTCAGCCGGGGTTCGGACGCTGAGTGTGAGCGGTTGGAGGTTTTAGTGTGGTTCAACTCCCACATGGGGGGATCCGGTGATTTCCTCCAATAAAAAAAAAAAAAAAATCAGCTGTATATTTATAACATACCCTGGCAAAAACGTCTATTTTATTCCTACACCTCATTTCATTAAAATTTCTGCCTGACTGACGCAAAATATCCCAGATTCTAATATTATAAAGTAGCCCTAACATCATCGTAACCAAAAGGCCTTACGTATCTCTAAAAATATTCATGAATGTTAAAATAGACGGAACGATTTTAATTCGCATCACCCGGTCCTGATTCTTTGATCCTTCAAATATAATCTTCGGTATAAATGTCAGAGAATGAGGACGATAAAGATTATGATGTCACATCATGAAATCCTAATTAGGATTTTAGTCACGTGGTGTTTTCATATTTGATGTGAAATAATAGTGTACTTTATTATCGTTTATTTATAGTTGAGGGATTTGATACAGTCGTGGTGGCCGAGTGGTCGAAGCACTTCCTTTCGTACGGGAGGTCGCGGGTTCAAATCCGGCCGGCTTGTAATTCTAAATCTAAATGTGAAAAAAAATTATGTGCAATTTTTCACAACACCATTGACTATAAACGGTGAAGGAAAACATCGTGAGGAAACCTACCATATCGGAAAAGGGTTCTAAAAATCCTTTGCAGACATGTGAAGTGCCCAATCCGCACTGGGCAAGCGTGTTCCACCACATACCTAATCCCTCTTCTGAGGAGACCTAGTGGGCAGTAATGGGTTGGTACAGGACAGTATGATGAGGAGGATTCAATTGTGTATTTCTTTCTTTTAAATAAAATGAATTTGTTATCGTCAACGTATAAGGTGCGTGGTTGATAAAATGATTAACGAAATATTATAGCGCCTAGTCATTTATGGTATAATGTTGTAAGTAAGTTGTATGTAAATTAATATATTTCAGAAATGTTTTTTACTTCACCCAATGTACAAACACTCTTCAAGAAAAACAAGCAAACATCACTTACACTATTACTAAACGGGTTCTTACCAAGATTATTTTTAATTGAGCGGTACCGATATTTCAGCACTGTTTCAAGCGCCATGATCACGGGAAGACTGAGGAACTGCGGTGGTGGTGGTGGTGGTCGAGTGGTACCGGCAAATGAACGAGAAAGAGGATAGACAGATTTGTCTGCTCTTAAATGACCTACCCCTTAGTAATAGTGTAAGTCAAGCAAAAAGTATTCACAAGGTGTTTTTAAATCAAATGACAGTTTTATTTTATTTTTATACTAGATGACCCGCGCAACTTCGTCTGCGTTACAAAGGGGTTCAAAAATTGTAGCCTATATAGGCACGCTCCGCCCGGCGCAAACAACTACGACCCTGCATTTTAAATTTGTAATATCGTAATTGGTGTTGTGAAAAATTGCACATAAATGTAAAGATTTATGTGCAATTTTTCACAACACCACTGGCTAAAAACGGTGAAGGAAAACATCGTGAGGAAACCTGCATGTCGGAAAAGGGTTCTAAAAATCCTTTGAAGATATGTGAAGTCCCCAATCCGCACTAGGCAAGCGTGGTGGACTATGCCTAACCCCTATTCTGAGGAGACCTGAGCCCAACAGTGGGCAGTAATGGGTTGGTACAGTAATGCTGTATTGTTTAAAATCACTTCGTAAATAACCATTTTTTAGTAAAGAATAAAAATGGTTATGCTGGGTTATCTCTAAGAGATAGACATATACCATCGCAGACTTTTTTGTTGAACTTTTTAAAATGAACAATACTGTAGTACATTATTTTGGTCTATCTCGTAGGGTTCAGCCAGCGTTTGCAATATAAGCGCAAAAAAATCGCTTATTTACGACATCACATTAGAAACCTTTAAATTGATCAGTGTTTCTCTACTATATTATGCATTTATTATACATACAAACCTTCCTTAAGAATCACTCTATCTATTAAAAAAAACCGCATCAAAATCCGTTGCGTAGTTTTAAAGATCTAAGCATACATACGGACATACAGCGAAAGCGACTTTGTTTTATACGATGCATGTATTGATATTTCACCTACCTGCAAATACTAAGTACGCGTAAAAGTATAACTATAATATGTTTACAATATATTCTATGCTACCAAATTTTGGCCTCTACCCGAAAATTGTTTTGAATGTACCAAGTTCTATTATAACTGGAAAAGTTTCGTAATAGCGTGTGGTTTATATGTTTTTCTTGTTGTTTTATGTTTATAATTCATCATAACTAATCCAGCGTTTGATGCTTGAATTATTGCAGTTTTATCAAGTTTAGCACAAATTTTAGACTTTATTATATCTTATAATTTGCTTTCGTTGAAACTTGTTTAATGTCTATATTTATAGCTAAGCAGGTGAAATGGAATGAAATACTTTATTTTCAACATTGATGATGTACTCATTCTTGTTGACGTCTAAATTTAGGTAGTTCGAAAACCTGTTTTTTTTTTTCAATTTATTTACGGCACTGGATACGAAAATCTGTTTTTGTTTTAAAGGTCACAGAGTATTCCAGTTCTCTTTATTGAATGTGATTTCTATCTAAAAGCAAACCAATACTAACTGCTGAAAAAATATTTCGCTTTTATTATAATAGGTATTTATTTGACATTTTTCTTTACTTTATTCTTGTTACTAACGTCCTAGTTCTGGGCAATGATTATTTTAATATGCATAGTGTTTAATTTTAATACGCAAGTATTAACGTCATTAAGAAATCTAAATAATGTATTTGTTGCAAAATATAATATTGTTCAAGGCTATTTTTTCTTGATGATTTGTATGAAAAACTAATTTATTTAAAATTAGTATTTTTGTCTTTAGACGCAGTTTACAGGATTACACAAGTAATATTTTTTACACTCATTAAAATTGGTAATCAAAATCTTCTATCTAACAAATAAATATAATTGTATCTTTGTAATATGAAATTACTATTTTACTTTATGTATATGGAAGTATACACAGTATTAATATTTGATTATTTATTATGTTTGTTTCATTTCAGGTAATCTCTGAAACGATTGGAGTGATTTCAATGGCAGATAGCTGACATTATACTGAAAACTTCTTTTTTCTCCCTACGCAGACGAATATATGAAAGTCCATTACAATATATTTAAATTTTTATACATTAACCGAATAAAAAACACAATATTTAAATTACTAGTTATTCACAGAAAAAATAGCCAAAAGAAAAGTGCACAGTGTAAAATATAACGACTAATACCTAGTCTAAAATCTTTGTTTATACCACAATATCTTGTTGAAGATTTTATACACTTTCCCGTGAGCCGTCATAATTTTCAATCGACGTTGAGAATACGCTGTAACACCTTCATGAATAAGAATGGTTAGAGCCTTTCCTATACCGGGAAAGGTTTTACGTTTTTATCATAGAAATAAGGTGTTCTAGTTATAAAGGATATGGTTTTCGTTAAGTTTGTAGCCCTTTGTTTTTGTTATATATTACAGATATACATAATATAGGTACTGTATATATCTTTGTGACCGATATTTAGACCAAATGTGAAGTGTGAAGGTTTGGGAATTCACATCCTTAAAATAATGAAAACGGTGAGGAAATTTACAGGTAATCTTTTTGCATGTAGAATTTTAGACTGTTTTTATATCTGTATGTTAATGTTGTTGCTCGGAAATCAAAAAATAAAAGTAAATTGAAAGAAATAATTTTATTCCAAATTCAAAACGATACCAAATTTGAAATAAAATATCTAAAAACAAAAGATTAAAGATACCACTAAAGTTCTAAAGTCCTTTCGATTCAGATATCAACATTAAGTAACTATACTTGATAATGAGCAATATACTCATATTTCATACAAGAACTAGCACTAATAATATCGCAGTTGAACACGAGACAACCACGACATCGATTATCTTAAACGAGGTATGTAATAGGACTCTAAGGAGGCTTGCATAACAATAGAGGTATCAAGATCGTGAGACGATTGGGTTAACCAATATTATTACTGTCGTAGAAGTTCGATGATGTATTAGTCTTGACTTCAATTGAGGCGAATTTGAATTTCAAATATGATTTTAGCTTGCTTACATATTTGATAGTACTTGTATTACAAAAATGCTACTCTGGGGAAAATTATTTACTGTTTCTAAATATCTCTAAGATTAAAATCACTTCATAAAACAACGAAGAGACCAAGCTTGTATTATAGTTCTAATACCCATTTAAAATCGGAATATCTGTCTTGTATTATTTATTTGTTCTATTTACGTTACAATAAAGTGCAAATAGATGGAGATTTTATAAATAAAATATCACGATAGACTTATTCAGACACTCGCGGTTTTCTATAATACTTTCATGCATTTTCAACGGGTTCTTACCACGATATTTAATTAATTGAGTTGTCTCGATATTTGTTGTGCTCGACTCGGGTTCTTCTGAACGTCGTTTCGTACCAAGGATGGTTAAAGAAGCTATCGAGATTTCAAGACATAGCACTTTTAACAGGGGTGACGGTTTCAGATTATCGAGTATGTGGAATCCAGTGCTAAACACAACAGTCACTAAGGGTTCATGCTCAGAGAGTCTTGTAGATACAGGGAGTGTGGTGTGTCGTGATGTGAGTTCGAATTCCAGTGGTACCACCCAAAAGCGAACGAGAAAGAGGGTAGACAGATTTGTTTCCTCTTAAATCGACCCGCAGTATCCAGTCTTCTCGTGATCATGACGTTTGCAAAAACGTTGAAATATCGAGACAACTCAATTAATTAAATATCGTGGTAAGAACCCGTTGAAAATGCATAACAGTATCACAATAGACATAAATAATGCTACGATATGTTTATTTTATTTTACATTTTTCGTAAAACTTACACTCTCTTTAACAAAATATTATACTATTTATTCACTAGCGTATAAAACACTCGCTTCAATTTCAGAGTGACTCCAGTCACCAGCCGCAGTAATCCGATTTGGGGACTTATAAAGAAAAAAGTTTGGGTGGTGACAGAAAAATATGATTGTAATTCATCATCCTTTCACGACGCCGGAGCCAACGACGAGTTTTCTTCGGTATTCGACGAGTTCAAAGCAAAACTTACCGTAGATGGATATAGCTTTGAGATACATCCATGTTGATTTTGTTGAAGGTAAATTGTTTTTTGTTTTGGAAATTTCAATTTTGAAACACAATTAACATTGCACTTTATTTATTAAGGAGTATGTTAAGCTAAACACTATGTTCTTTAGTATCTATTTACTTAACCATTTTTGCTATTCATTTAATGACTCTCTAAAATCACCTTCCAATATTATAATAATCTAGCTTTTGCACGCGACTTCGTTCGCGTGGCCTTCAGGTTCGTCCCGTCTAGTCTAGTCGTATAGCTATGTGTTATTCTGATGTATAAGCTATATTGTGTAAGTTTCATTCAAATCCATTTAATAGTTTTTACGTGAAAGAGTAACAAACATCCATACATCCATAATTACAAACTTTCGCCTTTATAATATATTAGGTGACCCGCGCAACTTCGTCTGCGTTACAAAGGGGTTCAAAAATTGTAGCCTATGTGTTATTCTGATGTATGAGCTATATTGTGGTAAAGTTTCATTCAAATCCATTCAGTAGTTTTTACGTGAAAGAGTAACAAACATTCATCCATACATCCATACATACAAACTTTCGCCTTTATAATATATATTAGATTGTGATATTAGATATTAGATTAGACATTTTCAAAAGTAAAATAAGTTACGCCTTAGCTGTGCTCTGGCATGCGAAGATTGAAGGGCTGCGGTAATCACTCTTCATCAGACATCAATACAATTTAGCATTTAATCTTTCTTTATTTAATTCTACTCGTAAAATACTTTTATATTGTACAAATACACATAGTAATTTACTGGTTCTCAATTTTAATAGTATATATGAGTCTATATATTTCTATTTACTCTCAGTTCTAAGTACCCTGTCGCCTTTCAGTCTAAGATTGGAAAAACTAGATAGAAAAGTGTCTAAGATGAATGTGGTCAAAACCATACATAAAAATCAACATTCAATTTGGTGAATAGCTTCTGTCAGGAATAAGAAAAACACTAAGGTTTCAGTCAACAGTATTGAAAGGGAATAGGATGTTGGCTTCTTTTTGACGATACAACCCAATCTTTGTTCCTGTGATTCAATTTCGTTTCTGATATTCAAGATTTCGTATGTTAAAGTACAAAGAGTGGCTATGGATATTTTAGAACGAAGTTCCTTATCGCGCGTTATCGAAAGGGGGCTAGACGGAAAAAAATCTTACGCAAAAGTTGTCACGACACTTTTTTGTTTTAGATGATTATCGCTAAATGGCGCTGTGATCAAAATCTTTTAAAACACGTCCCTTATCGCGCGTTACGTTAGAAAAAAAAATTTTTGATTGAAAGGAACTTCGTTCTATTCGGTGTTCCAGGACACCTCTCAAGTTTTTTTTTGCTATTATTACGTTTTTGAGTATGTGTAACTAGTGGATGTTAAATTCGAGGATAGAGACTATCGTGTTATTTTTTGAGTTTTAAAAATCTAATCAATGATTGTAAACTACCGTGTATGTTTAAGACTATTAAGTTATTTGGTATGGTACATTTTTATCTTTATTTAAAGTAGGTATGTAAATTCTGTGTGTAATCAATTTTTCCAAAAACATTTCTTCAAGTTGTAGGGGTCATTTGAGCTTAAGATATTTCTTGAAAAACCCAACAGCTGCCAACCGGTAAATATAATAATATGACAGGTCTGTACCCAACACTGAATGTGCACACTTCCTTGCTGATGGTAGTCATATTATATTTCATTATCTCTCTAAATTCAGCTATATAACCTAAATATAACAATATTAAACACACAATATCAAAATTCTAAATATCATAAATATACGAACAAAAGCTTGAGAGTATTTTACTATATCTCATATAATTTTAAAGATATGCTTTATTCATTTTCTTTACTGTTATATGCCGCCTCGGCATCAATACAGTCGTTTCAATAAAACCTGGAGTCCTGTTTTATTCGAGAAATTATCATACGAAAACAATAAAATGAATGAGTGCACACAAAATCAAAAGAACCGTTCCTATTTCAATATAAACTACTATTTGTCTTCCTCGCTTTCAACCCTTTTCCAGTTAAGATTACTTTCCTATGTGCACTTATGTTTTTCCTTTCTCCTTCAAATCAAATTGCTTTTCTGGGATATCATTTTGTGTTGGTGCATTATATTAATCTTAAGACACAGCTGTTCGGTTATAATTTTGTGGAGCAATGTTGTCGACCTTGGGATAGAAGTTTTATAGGTCAAAGAGACTCGTATAGCAAGTTATCTATATGGAAAACATTTCGTCGCCTCCGTGCTTGTTTGGCCAATCTGCACTCGAGCAAATTTTACAGGAGACAGCAAACCAGCACGGAATTTTCGTTAAGTGCCGTGTTGAGAAAAAAATTTAAATGAGATTTTTAATGTTTTAGAATTGAATATTTTAAAAAAATATTTTACCAGTCGAATGGAAATTTTATTCTTTATAATACTGCATTAAAAAGTCATTTTCGTAAAAAATATCAGATTGGCCAAACAAGCACTGAGGCGATTTTTTTTTTTATTTTTTTTATTGCCTTGTGGGCAGACGAGCTAACGGGCCACCTGATCGTAAGCGGTTACCGTTGCTCATGGACCTCCGCAATGTCAGCGGACACTGCGGGGCCGCTACCTACAAAATGCGATGATCTGGTAGCAAAAATTAAAAACAACAGAGCTTCAAAGAATGTATGCGTTTATTTTTTGTTTACTAAAGGAACTGAATACAATTAGCACTTTCTAATTAATTGGCATGTTGTGTATTTAATGGGCTACACTCACTTGTTCACGATTTTTATTTCCAGATATTTTAGTTTTCCGGTTGTCTACTAGATTTTATTACGAATAAGTTTTTATTTTCATTTAATTATTTAATTTTTATATTCATATACTTTCAGACCTATGCCTCCACAATTGCACACCACTTCAAAGACGATATGAATGATGCATAATTATCTTTTCTCCTAAACCTTCTTACTCTTTTTACTTATGAAACCAATTACTATGCATGCAAAATAATAACCACAAATACTTATTATTTTTTTATTAAACTGATATTTTACAAAGATACTATTCACACGAAATTACAATCACTTATTTTGATATCCACTTGTCGAATAGTTGATAAAAGATGTTTTACATCGTATCTATCACAATTATTATTTACAATATTTACAGATTAAATACACCTAACAAACTTTGCAAAACAATTGAAGAAAATAATACAACATTTCATAAGAATATAATACTCATTGGTTTTTACAATTGCGGTAGAAAGTAAATACAAAAGAATAAAATTGTTGAACCTTTATGATGTGTTCACGTGTTCGAGCATTTCTGGTAGCGCGTTATATGCGACCATATTGCCAAAACCTTTAGGTTCTTTTTTCGTTACAATGGCTATAATTTCTTCCTCTGGGGGCGGTGGAGGGAACTCGGCATTCGAATCCATTGCTCCTGACACATCATCTACACTAATAACTACCTCCCTATTGTCAATTTCGATTCTGCTACGTTCTAGTGAGCTATCCTCCATTATACTGTACAAATTTTCGGATTTGCTCTTATTAAACATTTGTCAGGAATTTATATAAAACGGATCACTTATATTAACCTCGTCATTAACAGTGTTCCCCTTCTGAGACCATTCCTTTTGTTGATGCTTAATTCTGTATATTATCTCGTCATGGATAACGCCAAAACACATTGCTGTTAGCGCGAGGCCTGTTAGTGTATACGCCGAACAAAACCAAAGGGTCGTTGAATTGATAGTGTAGTATCTGACTCCATGGACAGTCGTGTAACTCATTCCAGGGACAATATTTCCGAAGCCAATCGTGCTCAACGCCATAAAACAAAAGTAAAACCCATCGATGATACTTAAATTATCCAATTCGAACAAAACAATGGCTCCGACTACAATGTATATGAATATAGCGGTGAGACATAGTAAAACTGGAGCTAATATACTTAAACCGTGCATGGACAGTTTTGAATCTGTGTCGGGCCAACTTATGATATCATCTTTGGCAGTACTCGTGGTTGGTCGTTCCGATAGCGACAAATCTTTTTGACTGTCTGGTTTTAGGACGTAGCACTCCTCTGTAGGCGTTTTGCTTGTGTTTTGACTGTTTAGCATCTCTTCTTGCTGTCTCTTCAGCTTCATTCGTCTTTCTTTCTCAGCCATTCTTCTTTCGTCGTAGCAGCAGTAGCCGCATTTGGAACATAGACAACAGCATAAGGCTTTGCTGAAAACACTTCTAGCCATTTTGGAGAGGAGTGACCCCACGCTGGATAGGTAGACTAACGTAAGTGGTATTCCAATTAGTGCATATAATATTGTGACGCCTTTGCCAAGTATTGTTCGCGGAGCGATGTTGCCATAACCTGCGAAGAAAATTGAAAGTTAACAAATTGACCAATGCTTGATTAACACCGGTAAAGTCTGTTTACTTTGTCGCTCTTGGGGATATTATTTTCGATATGTCAAATGTGAAAAGGTCAAATTTCAATATTATGTGTGGGTGTTGAAGATTAATTTTCGTATTAAATTTCCATCGACAATTTACTCTCAAAGGGTTTTGCTAATGACATTCCATTCAAGGTTTTCCCATACCTAGTTAATGTTCGATTCGTTTACGTAATCGAAGTCGTAATATAATTTCATAAGAAATATCCCTTCTTGTTCGTTCGAACAGTTTGTAAAATAAATGAATAGAATGCAAATAATCAGCTTATAATAAATAAAAGTAAAAAGAGCACTTCAAAAAAGACTACACTAAATAGAAAAAAATGTAAGTTTTATTTAAAAAACTAATAATCAAGTAATATTAACTTACCAATTGTAGTTAACACTGTCAGCGAGTAGAAAAAAGCAAGGGCTAAATTCCATTCGTGCTCCTCGTAATGGTTACTGACTTCGTTCCCGCCAAATTCTCCGAGCGCCATTTCCCTGTAACTAACGCCATATTGTGACGCCATTTCAGTAGTCACCCTCTGCACCAGCTCGTTTTGAAATTTCAGTATCTCCTGTGCAGCCAACCGCGTCCAATTCTCTCTGTACAATATATTTAGTGAGACGGTTATCTCCCAAATGTTTTCGACGGCTCTGCTCCTCGCGTCCCAAAAATAATTCGCTGATAATGTCAAATTACCGTAGTCGTAATCTTCGTCAGGAGATTTTTTACTCGTACTGTTTTCGTCTTTGTTGTTTATTTTCTGTCTGTCTGGCAAGAGGCGAGGTCTGACTGGTATTTCCACACCTCCCTCTATAGCTAAGAATACAAAAGAACCGAGAAAAGTGTACGCCAACAGAATAGTGAATATAACGACATTCGTGAGGGATCCGATAATGAATTGTTTTCTCCTGTATTTCGTAGTTTTGAAACAAAAGCAGCAAACAACTTTTTGGCGTGATATTTGTGCTCTTTTCCTGCTATTAGAGAGCATGGAGTCGGCATCTTGGCATCTGTCCAAAGGGATCCCTCCGTTAAGCGATGGCTTTGCCAACGTATACTGTTCGAAACGGTTGATTGCTTCTTTATCCAGTACCACATGATCTATATCCATTTTGAGAGCTGTTGTTACCTTCCTTTATTCTGTGACATTATTCTTCTAGAGGGATTTTATCTGGAACAATGAAAAATGTATCGTTAATACTATTTAAATATTTTCCTTGTACCTAAGTGGTGAGTCATTTTTCAAAGTCCTTCTACGTTGAACCGAATAAGTGACAAATGAAGAAGTATGAACAAAAAAGTGATTGATGATGGTTCGAAGCCTTATCCCTAAAGGATAATATCTTAAAACACCGTTAATTTCTTCTGTAAAATAAAATATACGAAATAATGAAGCATCTATTTGTTTAGAAAATATTCTCAGTTCGTAATTGGTGATCCATTTTGGAAGTAGTCTCTATCGTTTCAACTTTATTTAAAGTATTATCATTTCATATCGTAACTCTAGGTAAAAATATCTTGTAGACTTTATTAAGTTTCATAAAGTATAATTAAAAAATTTCGATATATCTGATAATTTCGACCCTGAAATTCGTTTGCAAGCAAATATCCTCTAATATACTTTGAGTCAACAATCATTTTCCTTGTCTCATGCCCAATGAGAAGGTTTATTAAAATCATTAAAATTTAACACCTCGTTTAACATGATCTCAAGGATAAGGAATGACAAAAAAAATAAATGTTTTGTAATCCATAACAATTTGAGTACGTTGAAATTATGAATATGAGGTTTAAATAGAGTTAATGCATTTTCTGTACAAATGAAGATAGTAAGAAAGAGATATTACTTATTCCAAAACAAACTGATATAGCTACATATATCATCATCATCATCATCATCATCATCAGCCTATAGACGTCCACTGCTGGACATAGGCCTCCCCCAAACCTCGCCATAACGACCGGTCCTGCGCCGTCTGCATCCAGTGACCTCCCGCGATCTTGACCAGATCGTCGGTCCATCTCGTGGGGGGTCTACCAACGTTGCGCTTACCGGTTCTTGGCCGCCACTCTAGAACTTTTCGGCCCCAACGGCCATCTGTTCTTCGCACAATGTGTCCTGCCCATTGCCACTTCAAAGATGCAATTCTTTGGGCTATGTCGGTTACTTTAGTCCTTCTGCGGATCTCCTCATTTCTGATTTGATCACGCAGAGAGACACCCAGCATAGCCCTTTCCATTGCTCTTTGAGTGACTCTGAGTCGTCTGATAAGACCCATCGTAAGCGGCCAAGTCTCTGATCCGTAGGTCATCACTGGCAACATACACTGGTCAAAGACTTTCGTCTTGAGACACTGCGGTATTGTGGACGAGAAAACTTTCCGAAGCTTCCCGAACGCTGCCCAACCGAGTTGGATTCGTCGCTTGATCTCTGCATCGAAGTTGGACTTACCTAATCAGACAGTTTGTCCCAGGTATACGTACTCGTCAACAACTTCAAGCACAGAGTCTCCGATAGTTATTGGAGAAGGTACGACATGGACATTTGACATAAGTTTCGTCTTGTCCATGTTCATTTTTAGACCTACTTCCAAGGAAACTCTGCTGAGATCATTGAGCATTGCAGAGAGCTCCTCCGCGGTTTCAGCCATGATCACTACATCGTCGGCGAATCGAAGGTGAGTTATGTACTCGCCATTTATGTTGATGCCTAGCCCTTTCCAATCCAGAACCTTGAAGACATCCTCCAGGGCAGCGGAGAACAGTTTTGGTGATATGACATCACCCTGTCTCAAGCCGCGCTCTAGAGGTATTGGTTTCGAAGCCTGGCCTTGGAGTTGGACTGACATAGTGGCGTTTTCATACAGGAACTTCAACACTTCGATATACCGGTAGTCGACCTGGCACCGCTGAAGGGACTGCAATACAGCCCATGTTTCGACCGAATCAAAGGCTTTCTCGTAGTCCACAAACGCCAAGCACAGAGGCAAGTTATACTCCTCGGTTTTCTGTATAACTTGTCGCAGCGTATGTATGTGGTCTACGGTACTATAGCCTTTTCGGAAACCGGCTTGTTCGGGAGGCTGGAAGTCGTCTAGCCTGCGTGAGAGACGATTCGTGATGACCCTCGAAAACAACTTATAGACATGGCTCAGGAGCGTAATGGGTCGATAATTCTTCAGAAGGGTATTATCACCCTTCTTAAAGAACAGTGCGACCAAACCCCTAGTCCATGCCCGTGGCGTTTTTCCTTCGAGTATGACGGTATCGAAAAGCCTCTGAAGAGCCTTGAGGACAGGTTTCCCTCCCGCTTTCAGAAGCTCAGCCGTGATACCGTCATCACCCGGCGCCTTGTTGTCTTTGAGCTGTTTGAGGGCCATCCTAATCTCGTACAAGCTGACGTCCGGGATGTCTTCGGTGTAGTGTCGGGTAAGTTTGGCTCTTGGGTCTTTTGCCAGATTTGTCACGGGTTGTCGAGTAGATGTGTACAACTGTCCATAGAACCTCTCGATCTCACCCAGAAGCTCAGGACCCGATGAAACAACTCTGCCATCAATGGTCCTCAGTTTTGCCAAACGACTCTGCCCAATAGACAAATCTCTCGCGAATACTTTGGTGCCTTTGTTTCGCTCTATGGCTTCTTCAATACGCTTGGTATTGAATCGGCGCAGGTCTCGTTTTAAAGATTTAGAGATTTGTCTATTGAGGTGTCGATGTTTAATGGCATCATCTGAGGATTGCAGAGTCATTTCACGGCGTTGTTCCATAAGCCTCAGGGTAGAGTCTGACAGTCTTCTGGTTCTGTTTGTACGGTGGGCCTTGAAGAACTTAGACCCTACCGCTTGGACAGCTTCCACAAAACCGTCATTGTACTCGTCCACTGTGCCGGCCAGGCTATTAAAGCGGTTCTGGAGTTCGAGCTGAAAGCTCTCGGGGTTTTGAATGTGGGCTTGTGCTGGTCGGAGCGTAGACTTCATCAGCCGGGATCTCTCAAGCTTGATCTTGAGATTCAGCGTGCCTCTTACCATTCGGTGATCGCTTCCAAACTTAATGGCATTGATCACAGAACATTGAACATTGTGAAGATCGAGAGTGTGTCGGCAAGGGTAGCATACCTTATACTCAGAATAACAAAGCGTTATTCGTTGAAGGTCATACAGGTTTATGCTCCAACCTCGGCACACTCCGACGATGAGGTGGAGGCTATGTATGAGGACATATCCAGAGCCATGCATAGCTGCAAATCTCACTTCACCGTTGTCATGGGGGACTTCAACGCCAAGCTACATAAATATCTCACATAAAATATAGTAAGCATGCTTATTATATATTTCAGAAGAGACCTAAACAGATACACAGACATCGCGTTAGCGAAAAAAAAGCGTCCTAAGCAAACTTAGCTGAGAACGATGGCATCGCTAATAAAATAAATCGGATTAATCAAGTATAAATCCAAATACTATTCATTATACACGTATAACTATGAATTATACTGAACACACACTCATTGACATAGGTGCATAGAACTATTTTTGATTGATTATACGAACAGGTGACTTGAAGGCTTATTAAATATACAGATTACATAATACGGCCCACTTGGTGATGAGTAGTTACCGTTGCTTATAAAAACTGTAATATCAGAGACATCACTGGGTTGACCCGCCTCAAACTTTACTTAATACTATTTATCTTTTCTGAAAGTGGCACGAATAAACCATAGAAACAGTAACTAAGTATAATTATTTACTTCAACAAAATTACGAAAAATTACTCGTGATGGAGCAGCAATTCATCAGTTTTTTCAGAGAAACAATTAACTACTTTATCGTTATAATCATAGTAGTTCGAAAACAACGAGTAGTAGGGCTCATTCCTGAGCAATACAGCCGGATTAAGTTTCGACTATAGTACACAGTTTTTTATGGTTTCCTAAACTCTACAATTTCGGTTTAACTTATGAAACTTTCTATTCAATTACTATTCAACTTTCCCTAAAAAGAGAAAATCTTTAGTGAAAATAAAATCATCTTCAAAATATTATCGAAGTTTCTCTCACTAATATCTCAAAAGGCGGTAATTAATTGAAAGATTGACATCGTGACCTTTTCATATTACTAATTGTGCAAAACTTTACCTTAATTGCCGAAGAGAAAAGACATTAAGAAATGGGACCTTTTTGAAAGCTAAAACATTTAACAAATTACATTTCTGCCGTAAATGTTAGGTCGAAGAAACATAAAAAGAAAAACTCAATGAATACGACCACAATATAAATACAACCTGTACCAACCCATTACTGCCCACTGTTGGGCTCAGGTCTCCTCAGAAGAGGGATTAGTCATAGTCCGCCCACGCTTGCCCAGTGTGGATTGGGGAGTTCACATATCTTCAAACGATTTTTAGAATCCTTTTGCGACATGCAGGTTTCCTCACGATGTTTTCCTTCACCGTTTTTAGCCAGTGGTGTTGTCAAAAATTGCACATAAATCTTTTTTCACATTTATATTTATTAGGTACAAGCCGGTCGGATTTGAACCCGCGACCTCCCGTTCGGAAGGAAGCGCTTCGATCGCTCGGCCACCACGACTTTCAACTGTTGAATCGATTGATCGCTAGATCCTTACGGAACTTCAACCTCAAGGTGGCAGTGCAACGGTGAAGAATGTATATGCAACGCGTCGTGCCGTCTCCCATAACTTCGTACTGGGTTTTGGGCTCAGCCGGGGTTCAGGCAGGAGGCTTTAGTGCGTTTAAACTAACGTATGTGGATCCGGTGATTTCCTCTAACTAAAAAAAATATCTACCTCAAAACAGTCGTGTTATAACTGATGGTCTACTTTAGGGAGACACAGAATGTAATGGAAGTTATAGTCAACTGGATAGAGTTGGGTATCGTAAAAACTCAGTCAATTTTCAATTAATTTCACGAAGTGCAATAAATAATTCAATCGCCAAATTGAATGATTCGGTTAAAAATTTTGTTTATCTCAATTCATTTTTCCGGTCACGTTCTCCAGGTTTGATTCCTCGAAGAGTCGATGAGATGGGGAAAGTAACGTGTGATGAATAAAAAAATGTAATATTTAAACGAATCCCAGGAACGGCTCATTTCCACGCGTTCGAAACGAGCGAGCAGAAAATTGATATTTTGACGTGTATGATTTTAAGGAAATACCAGCTCAATCGAGTTGGGGAAATTTATTAATTTAATTATAAATGTTATTTATGTAATGATTTTCAGAAAAAAACTTGAGAGGTAACATGGGACACCCGAATAGAACGAAGTTCCTTTCGCTTAAACGATATCTTATTTTTTTTTTCCTAACGTAACGCGCGATAAGGAACGTGTTTTAAAAGATTTTGATCACAGCGCCATCTAGCGTTAGTCATCTAAAACAAATAAGGAACGTGTTTTAAAAGATTTTGATCACAGCGCCATCTAGCGATAATCAAATAAAACAAAAATGTGTTGTGACAATGTAAATGCGGGAGTTATAAAAGTTAAAAGTTACTCGAACATCCTTTCTTTAACCTTATATTTCCATAAGAGTAAAGTAAATCAAGGCAAGCAAATTAAAAACGATAAAAGGTTTTATAATGTGACATTTATTTATTACGTCATAATATTAACCTCGATATCCACTACCAAACTACCAGTGTCATTTCTAAAGTCTACCATCGTTTTGGTCCGGTGCGGCAGTGCGAATGGAATTGATTATTCCCATAATTTAAATTAAATAGCATTTTCTTTATAAAAATGGTATCGTAACTTATGCTTACAAAAACCTCAAAACATAAAATATGTGAAGTAAATCTAAAATCCTTCCTCATGTGTTTGTATCCGCGTGAACTTCATTCCGTTGTTCTCGTGACGGGGTGCGAGTAAATAGGTAATAAGAACGAACCCTACTCAAGAGTTCGACAAGGAAGGGGAAAAAATAATTCGTGATGCAACTTAAACATATGTTTTCCTTTTTTCGGATAAAAACGGCGGTTTTTTTAAGATAAATTTTCTTTTTCCTCTACTTCTGAAAACATATTGTAATATTTTTCGACATACATTACATATGTGACAACAGTTGTGACTATCGTAATATCCAGAGCATCTATTTTCAAAATATTATCTGACATTGCAGAGTTCCATGAACGACGGTAATCCCCTTCGATTCTTAAGTTCATTTCTCTGCAAGGAAATAAAAAAAAATAGTTTGAATGAACTTGATATCTGATTTTATTATCAATTTTTTCTCATAGTTGCAAATTCCTAACTATGAATAATGCCGTGATGTGATTTGTTTCAATTGTCAAAATAGATGCATTACATTCTAGAGCGACGATCAGGTGGTCCATTGTCTCGTCTGCCTACATGCCATAAAAAAAAATAACATGTTGCCTTCTGAACTGCTCAGAAATAGTCTCACCGTCTCTAAAGACTATGTGAACCTTTTTATTAAATCCTAAAATTACCTGTCCATGAAACTACTATTTGCTACTTAAATGCCAAAGTTTTCCAAAACCTACACTGATTTTAGCAATAACAAATCCAAGAAATGCGCATTGATTAGGTATATTGTCCAGAGCCATTTCTGGTTAACGAGCCACGCATATGGGCTCCGAAACCGTAATTGGCTTCCGTAGTTTACTCAGTGTAATAGCCGACAATGCCGGTTGGAACCGATCGCTCGAAACTAATAGTACTTGATATTATTCCAATGTTAATGAATACTTGGAATTGCAGTAGGCAAGGCTATATGCGAACAAGCTCTTGATAATATTGTTAATGGTATAGATTTATAAAATACATCAGAAATTCAATCAGGTTGTGCATTAATATAAAATGACTTTGGTGTTATGGAAGCATGTACTCTCCTCTTAACTAATTTCAAAAATGTTTGGTGATGATTAATTTAAGATTTCAAATTCAAATATATCTGCCAAATCAAACCAAAGAAAATTTCTATTAAATCTGAAACTTGGTGTGTTTGAGATTTTATAGAAAAACTCTCCGAATCCACACCATCTAATCCACAGCAATCCAATCACATGCGTCTAACCAACGACCCAAACGTGCGTCATTGGTACTAACAGCACAAAAAGCAGAAACATTATGGTTCCAAATTGACTTAGGTTAGATAAGATTAGGTTTCATGGTTCGTATCACATGCTCTCGGAATGCGGGTCACAGTGGAGATTTTGGAGATCCAAAATTGGATCGTATTGTGTGGATTTCATTAAGTGCATATTTTTACGCTGTGTTTGTGAGTTTAAGTTTTAATAAGTAATAGTTTGTGATACGTCTATGAAGACGTAATGGACCATTAATTCGCTTTCTGTTTCCACTTTTGTAAATTTTTATATTTAATTTTAGCTGTGGGTCTTCCTTAAAAAAATACGAGATTATCTTTCATCACAATGCAGCAACGTAAGTGATCTGTGAATGTTTGTTTGAAAAAAGCTAAGAAAATGAAAAGTGAATAGACAGATAAATGATATGTATCTTCATTACAATTGAACTTTATCACTACATAAACTATGAACATTAATTAATATTTCTCTAGCCTTGTTTCTAGTACAACTTTAGTTCAAAAGTATATCAAAACTTGCAGCGTCTGTAGGAAACAGTTTCACAAGTCGTTATTGATGTTATATTACAAGTTTGTCGATCGAAAAATGTGTAACTAGAAACTAGCTCAGCTGTTTCCTAATATTCAGCTGGATTCAACTCTTCTTATTTTTATATGATACATTTTTTTCTTAGAATATTTCGTAATGTACAGGGTATCCCAAAAAGTAGTGCCAAATTATCAATTTTTATTTTAAAAGTTCATTACTCGTAAACTATTAAAAATCGATTAAAATACACGGGGGTGATTCGGGTACCAAAAGGTTTTCTATCTGTGGATCTCCGGTTACCACTACAATCTGGGACACCATTTATAACAATATTGTTCATTTTCAACAATCATATTCGATATCTAGAAACTACATTAGTGTTTACGTATCTAAAATATCATTATATAATGATGAATTATTTCATTACCTTATAATCATATTGCTCTAAGAATCCGATTTCTTAACGCAGCAGTCAGATCTGTAACAAAGCAAATTCAATATTAAAAAATATACGGTCTAGTTGTATCACAATTCTTATAACCTAAACAATTAATATAATCACTATTTAAACTATTTGTTATTATACTGTCCTTCATCATTATAATTATTATCATAAAACCGAAATTCGCTGCTGGACATAGGTCTCCCGCAATACTCACCAAATTAACTGGACTGTCTGATATTTCGTCTATACAGGGTGATTTGTTAGAGAGGGTGATTTGTTAGAGAAGGTACATATTGTAGGAGGGTGAGTACTCTGTTCTAATACGGAATATTACAAAAAATAGGTAAAATTACATTTTTTTTTTAATCTATATTCGACAAAACTACCTCAAACATAAACAATTTCGGCTTAAAGAGTGTTGACTAATGACCTCTAGTGATCTCGCGCACCCCACACCTCCGCCATACCCATCAGCTGTCGAAAGACCATTATTTTGAAAGAATTTTAGAAATTTTTAAGTTGCGATTACTAAGGCATTAAGCCATATTCTTTGGTAATAATATTTTTACTGGTCGTATATAACCATCAGTTACCATGACCTTCAATATGTACCCTCACTAGGAAATCACCCTGTATAAACACACGTTAATCAAACGAAATCACAAATGAAATTAAATTAACAAACTAGAACTATAAACTTATTAAATATAGACCCTAAAATATGATACCGGTACTTTACACAATTTACATGAAACTCGCCATTCTCCAGACTATTCCTTTAATATAGGAAGGCGGTAACCGAGTGACTAATTCAGGAGTCGAGAGCCAGCACCTAACTTCTGCCTAAATTCAATTTCTCTTGTACTCCGGACCGCACGACTTTCATTTACCACAATTTATGTAGCCATCTCACTGAAATTAAGGTTCAGGCATCGAATGCATCATGACATAATAACGGGGCCCCTCGTAAACTGTGTCAGCTTTCACACCGATGCGTAATATTTAAAATAGTGGACCATTTTGAATATTGTTGTGTAATTGTTGTTCTTTATTCATAAGTGTGCTCTAGCTTGTACCATTTAAATGGAATTGATTTGATTTTTTTATTCGTTTTTTTTTAAATTGACAGTTTTATAAGTATCTTGTAGTAGATATACTAAAGCATTAGTGTTAAAAATCGTACTTAAATGTGGGTATAGTAGGTATTAGGCCAAAGGGAGATCTCCGACCGGGCGAGGTAGTGTATGCCCGGTCAGGCCGAAGCTCTCTGTAGTAGATTTCAGATGTCGTATAAATGTGAAGATTTCTGCAAATGTCGTAACCGCGATTCAGGATCTTACGCGCTATTGGTCGCCACATTAAAAATAGGTTAGGTAATCGATACACGACACAAGTTAGGTTTTGAGTCCAGTCAGAATTGGTCTTTCAGAAGTTGGTCGTTCTTAGTAAGACTCCCATGTAGGGAAACTAATCCCGGGATTACCCGTCCTCAAGCTCGAGATTCCGGGATCGCAAAAGTACACCGGCATGTAGGCTGTAGTTAATATTTAGCATTTTAATTCCACTAAAGACAAAAAGTAGAAAAGAGTAACAATTTAAGATTGAAATTCCTAGACAACACTACTATCAGACTACAGTGTAAGTCGCATTATTATTCAACGTTTATGTAATTGAAGATTTAATTGTAAGTACATGTAGAAACATCAGAGCGTTAATAGTTGTCGTAAAGGAAAGGTTGCGTTGCTTTGTTGTTTATAGTTGGTTTGGCGTTACGAGGGTATACACATTCCACTCTCAACGGGAATTCTTCTGTAGCAGGGAACGTTGCGTGATAAAGTTTGTCGACAATATTTTCAAGGAATAGTAGATTGGTAAGCACACGCTACTTTTTATACTGCATTTACTGGCGAAGTGGCAGTGTTTTAAGACCAATTGTTAATTATTACGATGCAAATTACACGACAAAACCTTGCCAGAGTTGAATCACAACACGAAGGGCAAATAGTAAAACATTAATTACCTTAAAATATTGTCGTAATATCAGACTTATTTAATAATTCATGAGAGTTGTAGTAAGTCTAAAGGTATAGGCCGTAAGCGATGTTTTTTCACGTTGCAAAGCCTCCGTTACGATTACCAATTGTTAAGATCCTGAGTCTTGAAGCAGTCGCCATACGGTTTAACGTTCTACTAAGTTTACTTCAAATACATTCTCCTGAAGTCTAATTATCCAACAAAATAGCAGCAGAACGTATTCGACCACACTGTTATTCCATTTTTACTAAAAAGCACCATAAGATCTACATTGCAAGCAGATTAAATCATAACTTTTACTTACAGCTAGATAAGGCAATCGTTAAACTTTAAGAATACTGCTATCGCGTTTCAGCGTGTGTCGTCATAAAGTTGCTCTAGCACCTGAGAACTATCTCCAACACGACTTTACTCTTAACGGCTTCGATTGCCTTTATGGAACTTTAAGGCGTTTTAGTGCATAGATAAAGTTTTAGGTCTATTGTTACAAAGTTTCGATTTATTAGTTGCATTACATTGCGGCTACAAAAACGAAAACGTAAAACAAAAGACGCACGCCCCACATGAACTTTTCACACAAAACGTCAGCACGTAGAACATTCATGGTCATTGAAGAATCGAATGAAAAAGGATGTCCATTCTATTCGTTTTTGTGTGGTTTCATGCTTTGTACTTCATGCTCTCTCGGATGGCAGTGGAGATCCAAAATTCGATCGTCTGGTGTGAATTTCGTAGTCACTCGCTTAGGTTAGAGGAGAGGAGGGTAATATGGCATTTGCGTAATCGAAACAAAATAGTTTAAATTAATTAATTAATTTGGTAATTTGTATGAGCTTTTTAAGCAAAAGAAAACTACTACATTATCCCGGATACAACCTTTTCTGTGTTACCTATAAGAAATAATTGTTTTTTTTTTTGTGACGGGAGGGCTTAGATCTGAATCTGAACTGAATCTAAAACTAAAAAAAAAACTTGAGAGGTGTCAAGGGACACCCGGATGGAACGAAGTTCCTTTCGATTAATTAGTGAGGGAATCGTATTTTTTTTTTTTTTAAGATATATTAATTATTTAGTTTAAAACGTCTGTCTCTCTCTCTCTCTCTCTTTCAAGATTATAAGTTAAATAAAATATTTTGATCACAGCGCCATCTAGCATTAATCATATAAAACAAAATAAGAAATTGTTTTTAAACGATTTTAATCGCAGCGCCATCTAGCGATAATCATCTAAAACAAAAAAAGTGTCGTGACAACTTTTTCATAAGAATTTCCGTCTAGCCCCCTTTCGATAACGCGCGATAAGGAACTTCGTTCCAACAAGTAAACATTTTCTATTTAAATTGAAATCTATTCTTTCGTTATAATCATAAACTTCAACTAAACAAATTTTGTTTCCCAACAGTGTTGAACTATTCACAGGTGACACAAAATATATATGGGAACATACAAACTTGTCCTACACGATGCAACACTTTTAATACTTTACGCCAGCCAACCTCTGAAATATTAACAGTAGTGCCAACAGCGCGAGCATATCTTTCTTTTATATGGTGACAAAGTCCAATTTGTTACCAACATAACAATAACTTGCAACCCTCATAAGGTTTATGTTGTTTGATTTCAATAAAAATAGTTTGTGGTTTTGCTTTTTTTTGAGTCTATATGATTTACTCTTTAAGCATAAGTGTGTGGATTTTTGATGGACTATCTACCTTCATGTTAGATTTATTTTAATAATTGTTTAAATCGTTGTTTAAGACTTACTTTTGTTTAAATTGGTATTTAATTTTGTTATATTCAATTAAAAATGCTTACCTGTAACTGAATTGTTAAGAAAATTAAGTTTTTTCAATCATACGATTCAGTTCTATAAATCATAACAAAACAGCATTATTGTATGTAAGCGGTGCTATAATTAGTCTTAACACCACAACTACACATCAAGGACCCAAATAAAATTACAAAATCATATAACAAGCACCTTACGTTCATAAAACCTTTTCAAATATATTCTTCTTACGAGCAGAATCTCTCATGAAAATTTACTTCAACGTTCAATTTGGATCGGTGAAATTTATGGGTGCAATTTCTTTCAACGCCATACCGTATCAGATAGAGTTTACTACTAATAAAGATGCAAGTCCAGGAACGTCTGGATCTGCACTAACATAATTTGAATGTTACTACTGATATAAAGTTTCTCCTACTTTGTGATCTTAATGCCAGCCATTAGTTTTTTATGTCTTCGTAAATGTTTTATTTCATTTGTAATGGGAACTATCAACGGTTTATTAAAGAGTTTTGGGAAAAGGTTTTAAGTGCATTTTGATGGTAGGTGTGATTTTTGTTCAGGGTTCTGGGTAAAGGGATATTTTAGAAGTTGAAGACTAATATTTTGTGTAAATTACTTACTGCTGCATTAATTTAAAAATAAGACATAGATCGAGATGCTTTTTTGTAAAATGAATACTAAATTACGAAATAGGGACATTGTAAAAATTACAGTTGAGTTTAGGAAATCCAAACATAGACGGTTTCATTGATTGTTTATATACGAGATATCGAAAGTCGTGGTGGCCGAGTGGTCGAAGCGCGTCCTTCCGAACGGGAGGTCGCGGGTTCAAATCCGGTCGGCTTATACCTCTAAATCTAAATGTGAAAAATATTTATGTGCAATTTTTCACAACACCACTGGCTAAAAACGGTGAAGTAAAACATGGTGAGGGGAAACCTGCATGTCGGAAAAGGGTTCTAAAAATTCTTTGAAGATATGAGAAGTCCCCAATCCGCACTGGGCAAGCGAAGTGGACTATGCCTAATCCCTCTTCTGAGGAGATCTGAGCCCAACAGTGGGCAGTAATGGGTTGGTACATACGAGATATTGTTATTTCAAATAATTCGCTTATATTAGTATCATCATCAAAAGTCTCTATAATACCGTCACAATAACTTTGTTAATAACATTTTTAAGTGTCTTTATCTCTGTTAAAACGATTAAGATATGTGATTTTATTTGTTTTTATTTCAATCTAAAAATTGTATCAAACAAAACTTTCACACCTTACGTAAGTATACCTAGATAATAAAGATATTCAACATCACTTATTAAAATATACACCATAATAATATTACAATCATACTTAGCTTCACAAACATATTTTTTTTTATAATCACTTTACAAACACAAGCAATTATATTATCTACAAATGTCCTGGCTCTCGTCTCGAGTTAGTTTATCTTCCGAGACAGCATTCACAGGATTATTTCCCTATCTCCGAATGCAGCACTGCATCTGCACACGTCATGTCTCCTGTATGTGGTTTTGTTGTTTTGTTGCGTTTGCAGGAAGGAGTATTTCAATATTTTCAAAAATAATTAGTTATGTGCTTGCTAATGGATTTTTATTTTTACTCGGAAGCTGTTCTTGTTTTAGGTATTGGTGAAATTTAAAATCACTTAAAAGTTTTTAGAGAAAAGCTCATGGGGGTGGCGCGACGGGAAAGAGTGTCGAGAACGTAACTCGTCGTTTTAGTGAGGTTCAACTCCCACATATCCCGGGAATCCGGTGGTTTCCTCCAACAGAAAAAAAAATGAGAAAAATTCATCATGATAATATTTTTTTAATTTCATGTTTTTTTGAACTACTATCGCAATTGAATGTTGTAGGCTACAATTTAACTAAACAAAAAAAAATACGAAGACAAGGCACGTTTTTGATATCCATTTTATTTTGCCTAACAATCTTATTCCTTTCAAAATTGAAACAAACCTTTCTGTCACGAAATTTCAATCTGAGTTTCAGATAAGTCAGTATTCATATTAAACTCATATTTATTGATCCCTCATCTCGTAGGCTCGTTTATCTATCTTACAATAAAAATTACATGCTCCAACTATCACTAAAAACAGAAAACACCGCACGAAATCATCTATTCTCTACTCGTATGCAGAACAATAATCTTCCTACAACTCGTGCATGTGGGTCTGCATAATCACATTGTATAATAATACAATTTGGAGAATTGCGAAACTTTAACTGTATTACATTTGATACAATTCTAACTTAGAACGCTAGGATCTCGTGGTCATACATCTGCATAGAATCTTGATTTAATTTACAATAAGACAAATTTATATTGCTTTGTTGTTTGTCCTTAATATAGTTTGTAAGTTGTAGTTTAAATTGCTTTGGAAGTACATTCTAAAAGGCATTGCAGTTTCTATATATCATTAGATTATATCAGTCTGTATGCAATCTTAACCTCAAATTTATCAAAGAATCTCAAATAGTTCTTTTGTTCCAATTTTCCAATGATAAAATATAATATGTAATACGCCTGCAAATGAAATGAAAATTTAAGTGTTTCAATCGGATTTAAAACTCATTCATTGATATTTATGGGATATTGTAGTACATTAAATTGTCTGTTAAAAAATTTTAGGGAGTAAAAAAATGCGTGTTTTTAACATACGTATTTGCCTCTTTTAATGAATGTCATTGCGATTTTCCAACACCTCACTTTTGTATACCATTGGTAACTGGGCGTAAACTATTGTTATCTGAACTTAGTAATGGTTAAAAATACTCTGTTACAGTTGTGGGTACCTACAGTGGACTTATGGCCAAAGAGAGTTCTCCGACCGGGCGAGGCAGTGTATGTCCGGTCAGGCCGAAGCCCACTGTAGTAGATTACAGATGTCGTATATATGCGAAGTTTCTTGCAAATGTCGTAACCGCGAGTCAGGGGGGCGGCGTGACGGAAAAGTGTGCCGAGAGCGTTACGCGTCGCGCCGTCCCACAAAACCCCGTGCTGGGTTCTGGCCTCAGCCGGGGTTCGGACGCTGAGTGTGAGCGGTTGGAGGTTTCGGTGAGGTTCAACTCCCACATACCCCGCCCGCGGGGCGGGCGGGGATCCGGTGATTTACTCCAACTGAAAAAAAAAAAAAAAAAAAAAAAAAAAAAAACCGCGAGTCAGGATCTCGCGCGAGGGATTAATCTATTAGATAGTATGTAGATATCACTTCTAATAATTACGTGTACTTATAGTTTACTTTCGTTTTATAATGATTTTATTGAAAATCTCAGCATCCTCTTTCTCCTTCATCTCGTCATTTGATATCTATTATTATTGCTCGACCCATGGCCATATAACCTATAATAAATAATCCTCGTGGAAAACAAATCCTTAGCCATCAAAGCAATATTGAAACGAGGCGTTATCATTCTTTTACGTTCCCAAGAAAGGGAAGGAAACGAATTTATATTGCCATAACATTGTGAGTTTTTATAGAAGATAAACTGTTAAGCGATGGAAACATTCGTGTTTTACGATATTCCTTTACGCTAAGGTCGTAGGGTTGGTCATTCGGACGAAACGACTTCATAATACAACCACTGTGTTATATTTTATATTATTGTCTATGATTGAAGGGTCAAATGTGTCCGAAATACAGTAAGATTGTAGAGATCCAATCGTGTAAAAAAACCTACTTCATACGCGGGAGGATAATGCAGGAAGTTAGCACTAAGATATCTACGACAGTGGGCTGTAGTGTAATGTTGTTCGTTGCTTCCCGGTGTCTATCCCTATGCATGTTTAGGTCTTTAAAAAGGTTAACATAAAAGTCCATTGGTAGTTTTGATAGATAGAAGTATTTAAGAAGATATAGAATATTATGGATTAGTATCAGCATGTTTCTGACTCCAGATGTTTTTTTGAAATATGTTCCAAACTATGATACATGTTCGTATGAGGGCTAAGCTAACTTGCGGCCGAATCCAAATCGAATAATTTGTGGACGTGTGGCGGCTACCCGGCTCAAGTGTGATTTAGTGAAGGGGCTTAAGATTTGTGGCAGGCGTTGAGATGTTATTAACGCAGACTGACTTGCTCAAGCGCCTTTTCATAACGGATATCCTAACTGTTGTTTATGAGGTATTTCTAGAAATTTCGATGTTTTGGATTTGGAGGATAAAGAGATTATGGTATATTCAAAAGTGTCCGTTCGAAACAAGGTACTTAGGTTGATGTTACAACCAGTGGTAACATTTTAAACGTAGTGCTCACTTTTCAAAGTTTTTATTAGTGTTCAAAATTGAAATCCAAATTTTACTCCTTTTTGAGTAGCAATAATCGTCAAACTTTTGCAATCCCCACAGTATGGTTAGCTTATTATTTTATGAGAATTGAACTGCACTAAAGCTTCTTAAGGTACCTACACACTCAACGTCTGAACCCAGAATCTCATAATACGTTACGTTATGTATTGAGACTAACACTCATTATATTTGTATATAATATCATCACTGCCCTATACAAAAATACTAACAGTTCGGACAAGGAGACGCAAAGGCTTTGTCAAGTTATGAGACTTAGTCTTAAATCTCAAAAGCGTTCACCAAGATAAATCTCATAGCAGTCAACATATTTCGTCTTTTCATAAGTTTCCTTACGACTGTACCAAAACAACGTTGAAATTAGTATCTGTCTGAGTTCACAAAAGACCACCATTGTGTTTATATAAAGGAGTTCATGCCTCCCGCCCCGAACTATAATGCAATATAGCACCATTTTCTTTCGCGACAGAAACGTTTACTCATCTCTATACACAATTCCTATTGTATAAGGTTTCTTTTACAAATGGTATCTGCTCGCGGTTGTATACGAAGTGATATTGCGTGAAATCTGGCTAGGATTTTTTTATAAATGCGCTAAAGTAGTTACGGCAAAGATTACGGTATCAAGTGGTGACACAGACAAAATATATCTAGGTTTTTGTAGAGTAACGTGAAAGCTTAATAAATCTAAGTTCTCGAAACTCAATATCTAGAATTTTTTATGTGTAGTAACTCATAAATCTGGTAGATCATAGATATTTGAAATTGTTCTACTAATGTTGGAGGTGTGGAGTATTGGTACTTAAAATCTAAAAATTGTAATCTATAATCTTGTGATAATTTAAAAAGTTTGATTTTTATTTGTGGAATTATATTTTAAAATCATATTGTAATGTGATCCGGAGGCTTTGGTTGAATCTAGTAGGCTATGACGACGGTATAGATCTAGTTGGTCGTGATGATTATATGTATCAAAATCTAGTTGGTTCCGGAAACTGCTAAAGGTAGGTGCTGTAACGACCTGCTGGTGCTCACAAATAGTAATGAGTTGCTGATACAGAACAACAAAATGAACCTAAAAGAACCAAAATTCAACAACTGTAATACATTTCTAAATGCCTGAAAATTTACAACTTTTCAACTATATAAATTCTATTTACGAAAAGACTGGAAAATAGTGAAAAGAAAATTTAATTTAAGTGCTCCGATTCGCGATATATCACATTCCCGAGTCCTTAGTGGATTCTTTCCAAAGTTCACTTGGTTTATTTTACGGTGCTATTTCTAGAGTACGTTTCTAAGTGTTTTTCTTTTGTTTTCAAGACGTCTTTGCTTTTATTTGATTAATGTAAGTTCTATCAAAGTATTATGAATGATGAAAATATATTTCGTCTAAGATCAAATTTTTATCTGAGGTTCAATTTCGAAGTTGTGTTAGTCATAGATTTAATAACATTTAACCTTAGATATATCAAAAACTTAAAGGTTTTTCAAATTATATGAAACTATTAGGTGTACAACTTTGCTTCCGCCGTTTTGCAATAGATGACTGTAGCGGTAAGTGGTAGTCGAAATAAATAGATCGTAGATGTCACACAATAAGCTTAGGCATTTGTAAACATAACGCCATCGAAATATTAGTCGATTTGTGTCTGCATCATAAAGTTATTCTCGATTAAACATGTCAGCTTACGAGCCAAATTCTTGTCATTTGCGGGAGGTTTTAATTTTCTGCTTTAATATGAAGAAATTTGCGGCTGAGGCTCATCGAATGCTCTCAAATAGGTATTATAGGTATGGCGAGGCCGCTATTAGTGAAAGAACGTGCCGAGAGTGGTGTACTTTCTAAAAATAATACTATCATCGTTAACAGTACAAATAGCTAACAGTAAAAATAGTGAATTGATTAAACGAGGTTTGATGGTCCTTAAACGTATGCAGCGGTCTCGCAGTTTCCCCTAACAGTGCAGAGGTCCATGAGCAACGGTAACCATTTCCAATCAGATGACCCGTTAGCTCTTCTGCCCATAATACAAAAAAGATGCTTTAAAAGCTCTTTTTTATGTTTATTACCCAAAAGAACGCCATCTTGCGATCTTAGCTGCCTAAGCCTAAAAAAATGAAAACAATAGACAAAAATAAATGCGTCCATAAGTAACATTTATTGCCGGTTTTATAACTTGAAGAGACCTCCTTAAGTCTGTTTACGCCCGGCAAAAAACATTATGTATCAGGAATCGAACTATAAAAGACATAAAGTCCGCCTTTTATTTAAATCAGAGACGAAACGAAACTTCAGTAAGTTTATATGGGTGTATTTATATACTATAGTGCGAGAAAAATCAGCTATTGTTGGTATAATATTATAATCATTTCATTTATCTATTCGAACGTGTAGTTTCATGGGATATCAGACTTCAGAAACATTCAGTGTAATTAAAAAAAAAGTCATATTTAAAAACATATGGTAATTCTTCTTTCTGGACATAAACTAAAAAAAAACTTGAGAGGTGTCAAGGGACACCCGGATGGAACGAAGTTCCTTTCGATTAATTAGTGAGGGAATTGTAATAAAATTGTATCACAGCGCCATCTAGCGATAATCATCTAAAACAAAAAAGTGTCGTGACAATTTTTTCATAAGAATTTCCGTCTAACCCCCTTTCGATAACGCGCGATAAGGAACTTCGTTCCAATAATAATTTGAGTTTTATATTTGAACAAAATTGACACTATCAACACTTCATTTTAAACTTAAAAGAAACTTCATAACTGCTAAAAATAATTGTTTAAACTTTACTCAGATCTATAAAATAGAATATGTATGATAAGTATTTTTTCGATATTCTTATAAAGATTACCGCCGGTCCATTGCAACCCTTCGAAGTCTGAGGAAATTCACTTTAGAAAATCGAATATATCGCGAATTCAATTTGTTGACAGTCACGCATTCGGCTTCTAACATCAAGTTTCGCGTTGAGTCATGAATTATTGCAAGGAAGGTAAGATTGAGAATAACTTTTGTAGAATTTAAAATTTATTTCGTTAAAAAAATTTGCGCTGAAGATAAGCTATTGTAGTTTTAATTCTATTTGTATTTGCTTTGAAGTTCTGATCAGTATTTTTGAGTCAAACTTAATCATGAGATAGTCTTCGATTAAATTCAATGATCATCATCTTGCTACGATTTCTGTAGTTAGAGTAGTTCTATAGTTTTTTCTCTCTATACCTCAAGTTTAAATTTCGATTGTTCTCTGGCTTACCTCTGCAATCTATACCAATATTATAAAGTTGAAGAGTTTGTTTGTTTGTTTGTTTGTTTGTTTGAACGCGCTAATTTCAGGAATCACTGGTCCGATTTCAAAAATTCTTTCAGCGTTAGATAGTTCATTTATCGAGGAAGGCTAATAGGTTATATTGTATCCTTCGTGTGTTTTGTGTCGCAGACGAAGTTGCGCGGCTCAACTGTATCATTATTACCGACCGATATGCATATTAACAGTACCTGTACTGCACTGTAACAACCCATTACTGCCCACTCCTGAGCTCAGGTCTCCTGCGTAGAGGGGTTAGGCATAGTCCACCACGCTTGCCTAATGCGGATTGGGGACTTCACATATCTTCAAAGGATTTTTAGAACCCTTTTCCGTTTCCCTTTTCCTTTATAATAAATTTTTTAAACTATAAAAATATATATTTAATGTAAATATGCAGGTTTCCTCACGATGTTTTCCTTCACCTACACCTATTAAATTTAACTTTCATTATAAGACTTGAAATTCAATATCCTATTTATTAAATCGAACCAAGTCGAATAAACAAGCAATTTCCAAGAAAATATTGATATCGCAGTAAAGTTTCTTTGACAAAAAATTCTTCGCAGAACTAAAACTAAAATACAAGAGAGAAGTTCCAAGTTGTGAATGGCGGTACAACTTCGTCTTCAACTTGCGATTTGTTTGTCACTCACGGACTGTTTACTTGTGCAGCAATTTTCATTTAAGTTTGTATTGACTGGCTTCCATAATTATATTCAGGCAGGCTATAGTTTTGTTTGGATGACATTTTATTTAAATAATATTTTTAAAAGTTGAAACCTTGGTACAATGAGGTTCTATCAACTAAAAGGATACCTACAGCGCAAATTATAATTCTGTAATTATAGATACTTTTGCTCACGCTTAAGAACTTTGTGAATTAATCAGTTCAAATAATTTACTTTAAAGAAAACTTTTTTATACAAGCTTTTAAGATTCTGGATATCGTAGACCGTACAATGCTGGCTAATACAAGTAAAACGTGCTCAAACACGAAGGGTCTATAGGAGTCTATAAGTTTAGTATAGGAGTTGTGGCCATCTTCCGAATCCATCTTCAGAGCAGATCCATTTTGTCATAATATTATTTCATTATCACCAGGAATACATCTGCGAGCAAAATGTCAGCTCAATCGGAATCCGGAAAATTTGTCAAATTTAACTCGCAATATTTCACTCGAACTTACATGGTACATTAGTACATAATTACATCCAGTCCAAGTTATAAATTTTGTACAAATAAAATTAAATATCCGTAATTTAAACAATAAAATTCTATGGTTTATTGCACTAACAACCAATTCGTGTGTCAGATAATAGCTGTAAACGTTTTTCCTCTCCACAGCTCCGAAACCAAAGTCCGTCTCTGATTGGAACTTGAGTACGAAACTTAGTGGACAAATAAAAGCATTTTCATGTATCGAACACCTTAGAACTTTAACGTATTTAGTTCGAATATATACTACAGTTTCTTTTAATGGACTTTTGAAGTTCTAGATTTACTTTGAAAATGTTGATTACAATAAATAGATACGAAATATTACAAATGTCAAATTTATTGGGTAATCGTAAGCTGTGACTGAAGAGTTTTATTGTCAGCTAATTTAGTAAAAAACTAGCTTTTTCGGCTTACGTTTGGGTTCAACTAAAATCAGTAGTGTTGGCTATAGGTAAAATGTCGTTGTAGTAACTTTCCAGTACATAGTCTCTTAATTTAAATTTATTTTCTTTTTTCTCAATATTAAAAACATTGCTATTAAAAAGTTGTGTAATTATATACCTAAAATACGACACGAAATCGATTATCTAAATTGTAACTAATGTAAATAAAAACCATAAAAAAGTGTGATCGAAAATAAATTTTGTTGGATACACAATTCAAGTCAATCGACTCTCAAAAGAAGCAATGTAAATAAAGTACGTTGAAACCGAGAAATGTGTATCTTCGTAATCGCAGAATACGAATGATACAGAAGTCATTTTTTTCATTTTGAAACGAAGTTCCTTACCGCGCAATATCGAAAGGAGGCTAGACGGAAACTCTTATGAAAAAGTTGTCACGACACTTTTTTTGTTGTATGATTAATGCTAGATGGCACTGTGATCAAAATATTTTATTATTATAACTTAAAAAAATAAAATTTTATTACAATTCCCTGACTAATTAATCGAAAGGAACTTCGTTCCATCCGGGTGTCCCTTGACACCTCTCAAGTTTTTTTAATATTATTCTATTTGTAGAATCTTCAAATAGAAAGAAGCTCTAAGAGGTGAAGAAAATGTAGCTATTTGTGAAGTAAGTTTAATATTTTTAGAATTAGACGTTTGCGTATTTAAAAAATATGTTTGTATATATTTTTTTCGATCTTCGGTGTATCACGCAGAATTTTTAATTACTTACACATTTTATAAAAGCCTAATAAGCAATTTTAGAGTTAAGTTTTAAAAATGGAGAAATTTCTTATTTTTTTGTAAAAAATAATTAAATTTATTAAATACTAGCTTTGGTTCCGCACTTCTCTACAAAACTAATAAAAATGTTACACCATCACGATTTGTAACTACCTCAACTTCTGTACTATAGATATTCTGTGACGTAACTCTGTTTACGTGTGCGTTTTCACGTTACCTTTGAATACAAAACGAAATAAGGGGAACAAGAATCAAACAAAGTTACCTACAGTCGTCAAAGTACTCGTTTAAATAAACATGATATCGTATACTAAAGAAAATTTAAGAATTCAGATAGAGAATTTATGTTACAAATTTGGATATAACAGATTTAGTTTGCGAAGTTATTTATTTAGTTTTATGAAAGTAGACAAACAGGAAAGAAGGAAATACTAAGAAAATATGTTTTGATTCTGTGACGAACGTATGGAACTTAGACGTGTGTGAAGGTAGTGTGGAAATCAGAATTCAAAGGTAAAAAGAGAAGATGAATTAAACAGTTAAATTTAGAAGCCGCCAAGATCATTCAGTATTTATTTTGATGGACTCTTCTGTTTTATTATCAACGTTCAGAAAAAGACTCTATATTATAATGATTTGAAATAAACATATTGTTAAGATATAACTTCTGTAAAAAGAGAGAAATAAAATCGTTTTAAAACTCATTATAAAATCAAACTTGGTGACGAAATATCAATTTAGTCAATTAATCGCTTAAAAAAACGTATTTAAAAGCAACGTACAAAAATATACATATTTATTATGGTTGTATATCCAAAACGGGATTTTACAGCATCAAAACACAATTTGCATTAAAACTTTCACTCGCAGTTGTTTCTTAAAAATAAAACGTAATCCGTCGAGGCACTTTCCTTAACCTCAAAAAAGTTGTTTACCCCAAATTGCCGCGCGAAATTGTTGACAACTTTAAAAAGGCCACAAACAAATTTGTTTATTAAACAGTTACAAACTCGGCCCTTCAATCGAATCGAGTGGATTTCGAAGGACATTAACATAATTAACAATCTGTGAAAGATAAATTCTTAGTAGGCATTCATCAATCAATTTGAGGCAAGAAATTTTGAACTGAATTAAGCGAGAACCAAGAATCGCGATGAATGGGCCCCTTAAGGCGATCGAACGGTAAAAGTTAAGTATTTAGCTGAAATTAATTGACAATCCATAATTAAGGATGCAAATGATTGTTAGCTCGAATATTTTGAAAATCGAAATGGTGTGTAAATTGGGACCCTTGATTGTTTATATTCAATTAAATATTCTAATGTTATTATGATGTTTACGACGTCACTTCCGAATAATGCTTTGGTGTATTCTAAACGAATTACTTTTAGCATCGAATATTGTCAGCTAATTTAAAGAACTTATTCAGACACTCGCGGTTTTCTATAATACTTTCATGCATTTTCAACGGGTTCTTACCACGATATTTTATTAATTGAATCTGTCTACCCACTTTCTCGTTCGCTTTTGGGTAGTACCACTGGAACTCGAACTCACATCACGACACACCACACTCACTGTATCTACAAGACTCTCTGAGCATGAACCCTTAGTCACTAAGGGTTCATGCGTAGACAGATTTGTTTGCTCTTAAATCGACCCGCAGTATCCAGTCTTCTCGTGATCATGACGTTTGCAACAACGTTGAAATATCGAGACAACTCAATTAATTAAATATCGTGGTAAGAACCCGTTGAAAATGCATGAAAGTATAAAATTAAAGAAGTTCTTAAGAATCGACACAACAGCAATTTTTATAGTAAATTCAGTGTTCGAATTACAGAATTGTAATACAATTTTATTTGTCCCATCATACAAGATCAACAGGCGAATATATTGTTGACACTTTGATCTCCCTGTCAGAAATCAAATGAGAAACATCCACACGGTACCCAATACTGTACAGCGTATAAATCTAAATATTCACGATGTCGACCCGAAAAGGGAGAAAAAATAACATATTCATAGAAACCCTTACACACATATGAGGAAACGTATTTGGGATTCGAAAGTGTCCAAAAAAGTGTGACCAATAAATTTCCCCATAGAAGTGTTGGGAGTTCCTTAGACCACGTAATCGAGACAACCGGTGTGCACGTAAGGGGTTCTGAGATGTAATTTTCTGTTTTTTACGCTCGCTACATACTGAGCCAATCCCTGACGGCTCGTAAAGCGAATTGGCTAATCTATAGACAATGATAGTCTGTGCTTAGAATTTGCTGTTAAAGTTTATTGCCAATTTGTATGATAGTGAATTTGAGTTTTATAACTTTTTTATTGTCTCTGTTGTACGCCTGTTAATAGTGAATGATTCTTGTTTGCTCATATATAAGTCACAAAGTTGCTATAGATCATTAGGAACATCGTAGAAGATCGGAAAAAAACTAATGAGGCAAGATCGCTTAAAGGTCTTTAGTACCTACTATTTGAATCTATTTTAAACTTTCTTTGATGAACGTATCGATGTTGTAAAATAATATGACTAAGAAGATGACGATGATAGAAAATAAAAATCGCAAATTCAAAAAACAAGAGGACACAATACATTACCCAAAGATATTGAAGCATAAAATCTAAAATATTTCACGATCCGCTTTTATTCACCAAAACATGCATTGTCTCAGCTATGAGTTTATTTAAACAATTTGGTGGCACGCAACAATGGCCCTTATTCGAAGGACAAAGAGTCTATATCACCGAATTGTTGTTTTAACTCTATTTCCTTAGTCATTATTCTTTCTCGCTGCTGTATTACATGGAAGGCGAGGCGAAAAAGGAAGTACAAAAGGTTTTCAGTGACAGATCGTCCTTGAACAGTAGCGAAATGTTTTGAAACTACGGTACATTTGACATGAGTGGTGACGTTGACAGCTCTCAGTGCCTTTTTCCCTTTGTTGTTCGTACAAATTGCACTTTGGTTGGGAAAACTAGGGACATAATATTTTTTGGTAAAAACAGTTTGTTTATTTCATTTCACCACTAGTATTTTCATAATATTGTACGCAAATAGTTTGTAATTTATAGTGGATGTGCTAATGATAATAGGGTAAAGAAATATCAAGTACAGCTTTGAAAGTCAAAGTGAATACAAAGTTTTAATGCTGAAAAACTCCGTATATTTTGATCACATATATCAACCCTTCTCAAAGTGTTAACAATAAACAAAAACTAAACAAAAAAAAACATCTGTTTACTGAGACAATAACCGTTATTTTTGCACCATAACGCGTTTAGCACAAATAAGCCGATAACAAATGGCCCAAGTTTGTTGTTTTCAAAGCGAAAGCCTTTTTTTATTATCTCCCTTTTTCTGGAACTTGGATAAATCGTAAGGCCCAAGTTTGCATTATAAATGAAATCCTCAAAATAATATCGCGGAATAAGTGAAACTGGATGGTGTTGGCTCAAATGTTGGTCGAACTACTGAATTTTGTATTAAATGCCAGTCTAGCTTCGATGACGGCAAATATTTGAGCAAACAAAGTTTGTTGGGAAAGTACTTTGAAATGTGACCTGAAATACTTTATTGACACCAGAAATGAGGGTGTTCTCAATTCGGTTTTATTTATGTAACTTGAAAAATATGATTGAGTGCTCCCGGAAATTCCGGAATGTTATATTTTATCCAGTATTGGTTGAACTACTGAATTTTGTATTGAAGTAGATCTAGTTTTTTGACGGCTAGTTTATCAAGTATTCGAGATTAAACTTTTCGACAAATGTGAAATTGCTCGATGTCTAAACTTTTATCGAATCGTATTATACAAGATTAACTTATAGTATAACAATTCCACATTTGCCTCTGACTTTGCAGAGGTCCATGAATAACAGTAACCTTACGACCAGGTCAGTTCGACTGCCTACATGATAATGAAGAAATGCTTTAGATATCTTACCCACCGGGGGCAGCGTGACGGGAAAGAGTGCCGATGGCGTAACGCGTCGAGTCGTCCCACATAACCCCGTGCTGGGTTCTGGCCTCAGCCAGGGTTCGGACGCTGAGTGTGAGCGGTTGGAGGTTTTAGTGCGGTTCAACTCCCATATACCCGATCCGGTGATTTCCTCCAACAAAAAAAAAAAGATATCTTACCCATACCATAAATTTAATTTAATACAATTTCAAAATAATAGATAATATGATCTATGATTAAAATTAATAACCGCTCAACTCAAAGTCAAATCATTTATTTCAAAGTTGATGTGGACGCCACATGCATTTTGAATGTCAACACAAAAAATAAAATTCTACCACCAGTTCGCTAAAGTTATGAATTTGGAAGTAACCATAATTGGCGCTGGCCTAATAGTGCCCCATTTGTCAGCACAGACAAGTGAATAAGTATAGCTTTTTTTTACCTGTCAACAAAAAAGTTTATCATATCCAGTCCATGTATGTTCTTGTGCGGAAATTACATTCCTATTTATTACCCAGCGACGGTCTTGATAAGAACGCCTGGTATTCCGACTGATATTAATCATCTTTGTGCAGGGTTTTTCTTATATTTCTTGTATCATTGAATTTAATAGTACTTAACCTTGAAGATAAGTAGATGAACACACTCGGGGCAAATTTATGAACATTAGATATTACTTTTATGTAAGAACATGGTCTTATGGGAATCTTTTTTCATAAATAAATATGAGTACAGTACTTTATATTGAATAGCTCTTTTGAAATATTATTGTGTCATAAAAATACAGTCATAAACAAGAGTAGTTTAATATTTAAAGTATAAAAAGTTATGCTGAAGTGCATTTTCTTGCGTATTCACTATTATTCATCTTTCATGAAATAGATTTTTGTTGATACATTTATTTTAGAGTCATATATAAGTAAACGAGCACACGGTCCGTGTCCGTGACGGTAAGTGGATAGCACATGGACTCTTTTAATGTAATTGGATATTGTGACGTCGCCAAATATGACCTATCGTATAAAACTCTTCTAAAACGTTTAAACAAGAACTTCTTTGTAATCAAAAGTTATTCCCATTAAAACATATAAAATGTATCAATAATAAAATCCAATACGCAGTTACAATATTTAGAAGTAAATACCTATTTATAAGCGTGATCTTGTTACCCATTATTGCTATCTGGCTTCTTAAAATTTATTTATCACTATCATTTACTTCATTTACAAAAAGTCGTGGTGGCCGAGTGGTCGAAGCGCGTCCTTCCGAACGGGAGGTCGCGGGTTCAAATCCGGCCGGCTTGTACCTCTAAATCTATATGTGAAAAAGATTTATGTGCAATTTTTCACAACACCACTGGCTAAAAAACGGTGAAGGAAAACATCGTGAGGAAACCTGCATATCGGAAAAAGTTCTAAAAATCCTTTGAAGATATGTGAAGTCCCCAATCCGCACTGGGCAAGCGTGGTGGGCTATGCCTAATCCCTCTTCTGAGGAGACCTGAGCCCAACAGTGGGTGGTAATGGGTTGGTACAGTACAGTATTTACTTCGGAACTTTGGAAAGCTATGACACATTAGTCAGAAATCTATTCAACAATCACTACTAAAATACTAAACACGAAAAGAATTTTTACATACACACAAAAAAGGTTTTACCGAGAATTCCAATAATTTTCAGTCAGTTAAATCGGAATCTTTCGCGTGCCGCATTGTAGCTAATGAGGTGCCTCAAGCATAAGCAATAAATCATAGCAGGAACCTTAGTGTACCATCAGAATTTATTTGAACTGCTAACAAGCTCTCGGGGGATTAAATCGAATACTGAAATGTGAACGTATATAATAGTACTTTCTCAAGACGAATCTCTAGACTCCCGTAAAGAATCTATGTTAATAATAAATGCTGAACATTTTCTATATTAAAATCCTTTAAAAGCTTTTAAATATCATGAAGTAACAGAGTGAACAAGAAAAGTAAAACGAGCCCAAACACGATAAGTCTATCTTAATTAGTACAAAAGTTCCTTTGGGCACCTTCCGACTACATCAAATCAGCTCTATAGTACAATATTATCGCATTCTCTTGCAAGATACATATGTACCTTTACAAAACTTTCATATCAATCTGAACCTGGAAAATAATCAAATTTAAATTGCTAGATTTAAGTTATTAACGGATGCCTGGTATAATGAAAAAGTGACAAAAAATTCGAAGAACATAAGCGTATTATAAAGGCAGCAGCAATAATTGTATTTCTGCCGAAACGAGTATTGAATTACACTTTACGGCGCTCGTACGCCAAAACTATTGATTTTAGGAAAGAAAAGGTTAAGGCATAAATTGTCAGAAATTTTCTCTACTTTATTTTGAATAATATGTTTTTCCTGTAAAATGCGCCAGGAATGAGTTATTATCAAAAAACTGCTTTTGGGCGCCATTTTCATACGAGGCATATAATTATTATAATAAAACAGTTGTATAATGATAATAATACACGATAAAATGTGAATCAATATACTCCTACTTATCTTCAAAGAATACTTTGACCTTTTTCTTTGATAACTTACGGTTATCTATTTTTTAATCATTAAGCATTCCAGAGTTTTGTTAATATGATCGTAAAACAATTTAAATTATCTTTTTATTAGATTTATTAACAGTTTTTGTTAACAACTCGAAATGGCATGTACATAATTTTATTAAGAAGGTTCCTCGACTAGTTTGATTGTACACCTTCAGTAGTCAAGTTTTTTTTTGACAATCTTATTTTAAATGCCTTAAAAAATCAATTACTTAATATATAAAATCATATCAACTAACATCCAACTTTTGTAGATTAATATAAAATATTTCCGTGTTCTGAAATATATTATAAATTCCATAGCATAATTAGCTATTTATAATCGAATTGCTATGCAGTCATATAGGAAAATTATTTTAAAATAAATGTTTAGTGCAATACAAATCGGTCAACGGATACGACGTTGCCAATTCTTCAATAAAACAATTATAAATATTATATTATTACTATGTGAGTCAAGTGTAAAAATAGACAATAACAAACAGTCGCCATAAAATATACCAGTTGTGAATTACTATTTTCGTGTATATACGACTTATAAGAACAAAACTACTGCCACGAGGATTTCCAAAAGAAAAAGGGGACTAAGAAGAATACTGAAAAATAAAAGTGGGACCTAGTGGAAATATTGCATAAAGGAATCGAGTGCACGTTATTTTGAAAATAAGAAGAAAATACATCAGTCAAGATGAACTTGAATATCATAATTGTTATTGCGATCTTTTTAGAAGTGCATGCCAAACCAGATTCAAATACTTATAGTTACAGTACAAACACTATTTTTCCTAGTGCACAAGTTAATATTAACACAAATTTTAATCCTGATACTTTTTACTCGTATATACCAATAAATACTAACACATACACTAATCAACAACTCCCGAATACTTTTTACTCGAATATACCAGTAAATACTAATACATACACAAATCAACAATTTCCGAATACTTTTTACTCGAATATACCAGTATATTCTAACACATATTCAAATCAACAACCTTATTCAGTTAAGGTCTTTACGATCATAGGTGATACACGAACAATAATTAATAAATTAACGAGTGGTACCTATTCAACAAATCAACAACCTACGACAGGCAGGGTTTTTTATATACCAGGTGATACACAAACGATTATGAATAGTCTAACGAACGGACTACCAATAGCGAAAGTATATGAAAAGTGCAAGACTAGTGGCTATGTAATTCATAGACAAAAAAGGCAGCTCTGTCAGGCAGGCAATTGTCCTCAAGGTATGAGAAGAGTTGGAAATTGGTGCTTACCAGAAGATGACGATTGGTAAAATAATAATTGTAAATGTTTTTGTTTTTTTATCATGCAGTACATATTAGGTAGAAATAAAAGAGAACTAAATTTAGTCATAAGTAGGAACGATATAAAACATTTTTTATATCTCTTAAAATTTATTTTTTTAAAGAAATAATTGTAATTGCGTTGCATATCATTTTCTCTCTTACCTTTTCGTGTAATTAATTTTAAATTTAATAAGTTTCGTGTAATAATAATATATTCAGAAAAGTCATACATGACGATTGCCAATTATATTTTTAGGAAACTTTCTTGTATGTTTTTTTTGATATTATTATTTTTATATTACTGTAAACTTACCCTACCTTTAACTGTACCTAGATGTATTTCTTTTTAATTGAATTAAAGATAAATGAATTATGAAAATTTAAGCTCGTTTTATTACTCAATAGGTGTCCCTGTGTTTTGCATATTATAACGCTAATCATGCATGTAATTTACTAAACTATTTTAAACAAAATAAACAGACTTCAAACAGTCTGGCGGCGCCTGGATGGCGTCCCCAAGCTATGAGCGCTTGCGCTATTGAGTGGACTGTATTTTGCGGTGATGCGTAGCAGAGGTGACACCCCAAGGAAGACCACAGCGGAAGAAGGTGTTAGGGTTTGTGGCCTTCCAAGGAAAAAGGAAAAGGACGTACCTGATATGCGATGTCTGTCGCGTTGGCTATCGACGCTTATCCTTTGATATCTTCGAAGTGCGATGGATGGATGGATGAATCGCATCCGACGGTTGACACTTCTTCACTCCACTATTTTCTACAAGTTTGCGGTGCGTTCAAGCGCGATTCGCGGCTCGAAATCTATTTTAGCGTGCGCGTGCGTCTCCGACAAGTCTCGCTCGGCAACTGACGGGAGCGGGGAGAGGAAAAGGGGCGAGAGGTGTCACCGCGCGTAGGGTAGCGCTTCCATTTCCCCCCCAGTTTGAAGCGACTGAGCTTTAAGATAACTAACTAGAAAGCTAACTTAAACCCAATGCGCCACGAAACTAAACCTAATCTTGTGCGGGCGACTAAACTATACCTATACCTAATGCGGGCGAACTAAACTTAACCTATTGCGAGCAAACTAAACTTAACCTATTGCGGGCAAACTAAACTTAACCTATTGCGGGCAAACTAAACTTAACCTAACTTACGAATACCTCATACCTATAACTAATGTAAAATCTACATTGAAATTTGTTAATGCGGGTTAGGCAAAGGACAAAGACGGACAACCGGGCGTAAGTATGATCCGGTAGCCGTTCTAATGCGTACGATTCTAATTATCCCATTCGAACCTGGGAAAACTTCCTCTACCACACCAAGCGGCCAGTGTAGCGGAGGTGAGTTCTCGCTCATTAAAACTACCACGGTTCCTACTGTGATGGGATTAGAAGGCGTATTCCATTTCTGACGCGTTTGTAAGGTATGAAGGTAGTCGTTGCGGAATCGTTTCCAGAACGATTGAACTAATTTATCTAAAAGAGCGTGACGCGAGAGGATGTGCAATCTTTCCTCGTCGATGTCTCTAGCGGGTAAGTATTTAAGCGGAGTTAACGACAAAAAATGAGCGGGTGTAAGTGCCAGTGGTTCCGATGGATCACTGGACAACGTTCTACATAGCGGGCGCGTGTTCATCACGGCTTCTATTTGAGTGAGTACGGTGCTCAACTCTTCAAACGACAAAATTTGTAGACCAATAACTCTAAAAAGGTGCGATTTTAAACTTTTAATATTTGTTTCCCAATTACCACCGAAGTGGCTTGCGGCGGGTGTATTAAATTGCCATTTAATGCGGTTTTCAGCTAAAATATGTGCGAATTCAGATCCATAATGCTTGGATTTTAAAAATGCGTGTAATTCTGAGAGATTGCGTTTTGCTCCTACGTAATTTGTACCGTTGTCCGAATACATACAACCTACGGGACCTCGGCGCGATAAAAATCTTTTAAAAGCGGACATGAAACTAGGCGTACTCAAATCACCGGCGAGTTCTATGTGAACAGCACGAGTTGTCATGCACATGAAAAGGCACACGTATGCTTTCGTTGATCGAATACCTCGGCCGCGTGATATGGTAACTTTAAAAGGTCCAGCGAAGTCTGTACCGGTGTGAACAAACGGTTTAGCGGTTTCTAAAACTCGACAAGCGCGATGATCGGCCATTTCAGGAGCGATGGATCGCGGACGAAGTTTAAAACACGGTAGGCATTTGTGTACTCTAGAGCGAATCAATCTACGTGCGGAAAATATCCAATATTTCTGTCTAAGTATTGACATTAACAAATCAGGACCAGCGTGGCAATGAAGTTTGTGGTAATAATCTACTATAAGATCTAAAATGTGTCTATTACGCGGTAAAACTATGGGGTGCTTTTGTCCGTAATCTAAGTCAGACTGACTCAAGCGACCGCCAACTCTAATAAGTCCGTCATCTAGAAATGGTTTTAAGCGTTGAAAGGCGGGTTTACAAATTTTGTTTGATTCTAAATTACTAATTTCTAAAGAAAAATGCGTTCGTTGTAACTCACGAAGAACTATAAATTCTGCCTTATTAAGGTCAGAAGCGGCTATATACCTACGAGGAGGTAACAATTTAAGAAAGCGACAAATATAAACTACACAGCGTAATAATTTTGACCATGATGAAAAACGGTTAGCTAAGAGCAATATGATTGACTCTTCGCGCGGTTTTGAAGTAACTAAAGCGTGTTGTTTTTCTTCTATTGGACTAGGTCCAGTTGCAGGATCGAATGGCTCGATAGGCCAATTGCAAGTCGGATTCCGGATCCATGTTGGACCGGAGAACCATAGCGGATGTTCTATAATTTGTGCGGGAGTTAAACCTCGGGAAAGACAATCAGCGGGATTGTCTGACCCAGCTACGTGATATAAATTTTGCGGCGATAATTCAGCCTGTATTTTCGAAACTCTATTGGCAACGAACGTATGCCAGCGGTGAGGCGAAGCGTGAGCCCAACATAATGCGACGGTTGAGTCCGAAAAGCCGGCTATTCTACTAATACTAATGCGACCATTGCAACCTTTAACTACTGAAGTTATTAATTGTGTAAGTAAAACTAGAGCACAGAGCTCCAGGCGAGCGAGAGATATAACCTTTTGAGGTGCAACTCTAGATTTTGCGCTAACAAGACTAACATTGATGTTTTCATTATTGCGGACATGAAAGTATACTACAGCTCCATAAGCCTTTTCACTAGCGTCTGCGAATCCTACTATCGTGACTATACTATTTTGTGTGATACCGACGTGGCGTGGTATATCTATTTGTTCGAGCAAATGAAGCTCTTCCCAAAAGCGAGACCAGCACTTGGCTACACTCTCAGGCGCGGTATCGTCCCAATCACATTGAGAGAGCCAAAGTTCTTTAATTAGAAGTTTTGCGAATAATACTACGGGTGCAACGAAGCCCATTATATCCCATATTCGAGCGACACAAGATAAAATGGTACGTTTTGTGCAAGCGGAAGGAGTAGATCCGATTTTGAGTCTAAATGAGTCTGTCGTGGGCGACCAACTTAAACCAAGGATTTTATGGGTTTCATCGACATCGAAATCCTTAACCGTCGACAAGCGATGTGACGGCGGGATCTTGTCTACAACGCGTTCGCGGTTACTCGTCCACTTAACGAGATCAAATTGTCCAGACTTTAGTAGCGATATTACTTGCGTAGCGGTTTCTATTGCGTTGGACTCGTTATCTACACTGAAGACGAAGTCATCCATATACAAACTACTATCGATGGCTTCTTTTGCCTTCGGGTAGGAGTCGCCTTCATCTATTACTAACTGCTTCACGGTGCGAAGTGCGTGAAAAGGGCTAGATTTAAGACCAAAACAAACGCGGTTGAAATGATAAACAGTTAAAGGCTCGAGCGGAGAAAATCTATATAAAAATTGTTGGAATCTGCGATCAGATTCGCGAACACCAATACATAAAAACATTTGTCTAATATCTGCGGAGAGAGCTACAGCGAATAAACGAAAGTTAACTATAATACTAAACAAGTCACCCTGAAGATTCTTCCCACGATATAAAATGTCGTTGAGAGAGACCTTGCTGCTACTTTTAGCACTACCATCTAGAACCATGCGTAACTTCGTAGTAAGCTTGTCATTCCTCACGACGCCATGATGAGGTATGTAGTAAGATGGCAAATTCTGCGTATCTTCAGCGAGTGCGGGTGAAATAAAACCTTTGTCTAAATAGTCACTTACGATATTATCGTAAGCTTGTTTCAGCTTTGGAGACGCTGACATCTTACGTTCTAAGCAGAAAAAGCGTTTCTCGGCCATTTGGCGCGAGTCACCAAGCGAATGTATATCTCCCTTGAAAGGGAGTGCGACAACATAACGACCACTTTCATCGCGAGTAGTCGTGCAAGAGTAAATTCCTTCAGCGGCCTGATCATCAGGACTATCTATAGGCGGAACATTCACCTCTTCAATTTCCCAGAAGCGGCGAAGTGTTGAATCCAATGGCGGCTCGACGGAACAGCATGAAACTGTCGAGTAACTAGAAAAAGCTAGAACGGGTGCGGAACCAACTATAATAAAACCAAGAACCGTTTCCAAAGCGTGCGGTGTTGGGCGAGATGCGTGACCTTTAACCTTACGTGCAAGCAAGAGATGCGGGAAGATCGAGGCGCCTATCAAAATATCGACGGAACCCGGAACGGCGTAAGTGTCGTCGGCTAAAGGTAAACTATCAAAACTAATTAACGAAGAAGTATCTACAGAAACTGTTGGAAGTTGTTCTGTAATTCTATCTAAAACATGCGAATTCATTTCAAACGAAACATTTCTATTAAAACGAGATGCGAATTTAACATTTATGGACCCTTGAATGTCCTTAGTAGAACCCCCGATGCCCTTCACAGAGGAACACGCGGATAGGTTACTGTAAGTGAGACCAAGACGCTGGCAACACTCACGCGTGATTAAATTACTTTGCGAGGCACTATCTAATAATGCGCGAACTAATTGCGGTTTACCATTACTATCGTTTACAATAACGCGAGCGGTAGCGAGTAACACAGTACAATTTTTATTTGCGGACGACATCGAGCATAAGGCGACGTCGTTAACATTGTTGCTGGTAGACTGTCTAACAGCTGGAGCGGTTGAGCGAGATGACAAAGGAGGTGTAGGTATGCGCGCAGTCTGCGTCTGCGTTCTACTATTCTCGTGAGGCGAGGTACGCGGCGGCGGTGAAATACCTTTATCAAAATGAATCAATGTATGATGTCTTAAAGAACAAGTGCGACAGCTATGTGTACTTTTACACATATTAATGTGGTGCTTATCACTTAAGCAATTTAAACATAAATCGTTTTGGCGAACAAATCTATAGCGATCATTAGGCGACAGTTTTAAAAATGCGGAGCAGTTGTAAACATGCGCATGGCGTGCATTACATAACGTGCAATTTAAATTATGAGCGGGCGCAGGCGAAGCCGCGGTGTTAACATAGCTATGAGTTACCTTAAGCGGTCGGTTTGAGTCAAAGCGCGTTTGTTTGCTCAGCGATTGTCTTTGCGGTTCAGAGGGGCGTGCAGTCGTACGTTGAAGTACTTTCACGTGATTGCGTAAAAATGACTCTAAATCTTCAAAAGATGGTAAATCTTTACCTTTTCTAAGCGGGTTTGATTCAAATAAGCGAACAGTTTCAAAATCTAACTTTTTTAAACCGAGATATAAAAACAAAAAATCACTAAGGTCATTGACCCCTATGTTGTTAATGGCGCGAACAGAAGAAGCGAAAATATCTAAAAATCTTTCTAAGCCTTGTTCGTTACAAGACGTAATAGGTTTTAAATCGAATAACTGATCTAAATAAGCGGTAGCTATTAAACGTTTGTCCTCGTATTTGGACTTAAAAGTGTTCAAAATTAGCGAATAATTCTCAGCGCTAAACGTGATCCCTGCGCAAGATTTCCTAGCCTTACCGGAAAGTTTTTCTAACAGATAATATAATTTTTCGTGATCGGTTAACTGATCATTTTTGTCTATGGTATTCTCAAAACTATTAATAAACAAGTTCCAATTGCGTATATCACCGTCAAATTCGGCAATCTGAATTGGCGGTAATCTAGGTCTATGACTAACTAGCTTAGAATCTAACTGCGGCTCAGCGACGCTGAGTGGTTTTTGAAGCGATTTAGCAACGCGTTTTATGCGGCAATACAAATCATCAAACGATGATAAAACTGAAAAGTTGACTTCGTAGTCATTATCTAATTCTAACTCTAAAACGTTAATATTGTGAACAATGTCTTCGAAATCGGCGCGCAATACATCGATATTCTCAATCGAACAAAGAAAAGTATCCCTTACAGCGAGATTGGCCGTTCTTAAGGCATTATCACATATTGTTTGAACGCGGGAAAATATCGAATCTCTTTTAGCGTATAAAAGTTTTAATTCTATTTGCGGTTTTATATTTTTTGGTGGCATTTTGAATGCGAGCGTTGCGGTATGAATAGGATAATTAGAATACCTAAACAATTTCTAAGCGATGTATAAAACTACTAAAATGCGGTAATGTATAAAACAACTATAAATTTTATACAAAAACGTTGCGACTATAACTAATAATACGATATAACTATGTATGAAACTATAAACTCAACACGAGTTGCGCGTCTCTGCCATAAACCAATTGTCACTAACAAACTTGTTGTAACAAGTATCAAATTTAAAACTATAAATGTTCAAAGTAAATGAATAATGCGTTAGGTATTTTCCAAAACAATACTAAAATATGTAGGTATTCGCTATAACAATGTCTAAACTATGGTATAATTGCGAGATAAATGCGTAAAATATTTTTAAACTATTAAAATGTAATGTTTCAATTAGGCTAAATGTCGTGTAGCCAATGCCCATAGACAACGTAACAACAATTAAAAAAGAACAATATTTTAATGTTGGTAGCGGTTTAAACTAACGATAATTTTTATGTTATAAATCTAAGAAATGTAACAAATAAGTATGATTTATGCTATTTTCAGATGTTAACAGATATTAATTGAATTAAATGCGATTGAATTGAATGCGAACTAATGGTAATATTGCGTATTTCAATTATATTGATGCGAACGAACGATTGTTCGATAACTATTTGAATGTTTGTCTAAATATCTAACTGCGGGCTATATCTACTATGAAGTTATTAGATATTTAGGCGCGATTCCCTATGGAATAACTAATTTGAGTTGCTAATCTGAGTTTCTATCCAGTTCGAAGTGACCAAACTAAAATGGCGGCGCCTGGATGGCGTCCCCAAGCTATGAGCGCTTGCGCTATTGAGTGGACTGTATTTTGCGGTGATGCGTAGCAGAGGTGACACCCCAAGGAAGACCACAGCGGAAGAAGGTGTTAGGGTTTGTGGCCTTCCAAGGAAAAAGGAAAAGGACGTACCTGATATGCGATGTCTGTCGCGTTGGCTATCGACGCTTATCCTTTGATATCTTCGAAGTGCGATGGATGGATGGATGAATCGCATCCGATGGTTGACACTTCTTCACTCCACTATTTTCTACAAGTTTGCGGTGCGTTCAAGCGCGATTCGCGGCTCGAAATCTATTTTAGCGTGCGCGTGCGTCTCCGACAAGTCTCGCTCGGCAACTGACGGGAGCGGGGAGAGGAAAAGGGGCGAGAGGTGTCACCGCGCGTAGGGTAGCGCTTCCACAGTCAAAGCAATAAGAATCACTCTTTTCTTTGAGCATTCTTTATAAAGTGCGTAATGATAAATATTAAAACCATTAAATATGTGTTCTTAAATTTGTGTCCATTTGGTTGTCCCGATAGTTGTCGAATATTAAGATATCCTTTTGTTTTATAATTCTTTTTTTAAAAATCTAATTCAAGCATCCGTTATAACAGTACAAAACTTTCATTTCAATCGAAAATCGTGAATTTTACAAAAAATTGTTACGTGTATTTGTCAAATTAAACTTGCTAGATTCCATCCAAACTTACATAGTTGTGTACATAGTAATAGTCTAAATCGACATTCACCGGGTTGATAATAGAATCAAACTTATTTTATAACAAATTTCAAATCAAATCCAAAAAAAAGAACAAAGACAAAAAATCCTAGACAGAATATTAAAAATTTTACATCCAGTTTAAATAAAAGCTTTTAAAAAGCTATTTTTAAACGAAACTTAAATAGGTAAATAATTTAAGACTGTTTTACTTATATAACCAAGATGATGAATAATTATCCAATAAAGGTTTTTTGACCTATTAGTCGTCAAACGTCGTTTTTTTTTTCATTTTATGTCATTGCAAACGGCCATAAAAATATGTACCTATGTAAATAGTATTTTTTGTTTGTATTAACAGATGTATTTTCATAACAAAATACTACAATACATTGTTTACACGTAATTATTTCAACGTTTCCTCAAAAATTTCAAATTTATCACAATGAATCGCGTAATAGTTATATTTATAGTAAAATATTTGTAGAAATAAACGTAATATAGTAATATTTAGTATAATACGTATCAGTGAAATGATAAGACGTCGTATATGTTTAAAACGAATACAATTTAAGTGGAATAAAATCGATTAATTAAAGTATTTGTAAAATAATTGGTAGTAAATGTTTTACGAAAAAAACTTTAGTATTGTGCAAACGCAGTTTAAAAATAACAAGATATCTACGATCACCGACCAAAAAATATTGGGAAAATAGACCATGAAGATTGAAAAATAAAAGTGAAATCTAGTGAGATTACTACAAAGAGGAATCGCCTGAACGTTGTTCAACTAAACTTGAAACAAGAAGAAAAATAGCAAGATGAATTTCAATATTATTATTATTCTTGCGACTGTCTTTATCGAAGCGCATAGCAAACCAAAGTTACATACGACTGATAGAGGCACTGTTTATCCAAATCCACAAGTTACTATTAATAATAACAAAGATTTAAATCAAGAATCTCTCAACTTGAATATAACAGATTGCTCCAATACTAAGGAAGGCGTCATACAACTATTTAAAAACTGCAGTACAAGACCCAACAATGTACATAACAGAAGAAAGCGATATATTTGTCGGGCATCAAACTGTCCTGAAGATACGATAAGAGTTGGAAACTTGTGTTTCCCTTACAATTGGGATGACGAATAATTGTAAATGTTATTGTTGTTTTACTCTACTGACTTTAACATCAGATAAGAATAAAAAAGAACCAAATCTGGTCATAAGTCCGAATGTTATAGTTAAACATTTTTGCCAGCTTTATACTAACTGGTTTGCTCTGGCACCCATAACACAAGTTAAATCTTATCATGGGTGCCAGTGTTCAACTTCGTATTGTGTTCATGTTAAATAAGTTTAAGAATAATGAGTTAATAATGATATACATTTTGTTGTGTGTTGTAAATAAATAAATAAAAAAATAAAATAAAATGTAACTATGTAATTTCGAGTGGAATCTTGCAAGCTGAATTTAACAAATTTCCGATTGAGCTAAAATTTTGCATGCAGATGTACATCGCGTGACAACGCAATAATAAGACAAAATGGCGCTGATCTGACGATGGATTCGGAAAGTGGTCATAGGAACTCATGTGTTAGACAAGGTAGATCTGTTGTGTTTGTGATCGTTTTCTTGTATTAGCTAGCACTATACTGCTACATGATATAAAATAAAAGTTTTCTTTAAAATAAATTATCAAATCTCTCAAAAATGTACTTCATTAACGAAAAACAGTAATTGCGTTGCAAACAGCATTGTATTTTATCTGCAGTATTTATAGTTTATAAGGAAAACATAGTAGTTTAGTTTTTTTGTAATAATAATAATTAATAATCATCATCTTGGGAAGCTTTCACTCCCGACTGGGTAAAGGGCCTGATTCAGAAGGCGGTCGTTCTAGACACGGCGCGTATTGTGAGGAGGGTCCTCTCTTTTGAGCCCTGACCACTGATGGCTTGGATCGTAGATCTCGTCTTCAGTGGCCCTCTGTTTTTATACTGTATTTTTTGTAAATAATTTTAAAAATATAATGTAAAAAAGGTTAATGAATAAATACAAATATTAATAAATAATTTTAAATATTATATGTTTCGCCTATTAAACTGTTTTCTTTTTTATTTCCTAAAGCTTATAGTAACGTAGGCAAATATGTAGCACTATAGATGAAAATCTCCATACACTATAGTATACGTTATACGAACGCCTTGAGCTATTTTCGGTGTAAACGATACAGAGTTATAAAACTATAGAAGTCAATAAAAATATAATTATTAGATTTATTATTAGAAATAATCCAGTGATGCCTGAAACGGGTATTTTCCATTATACGTAGCCGTTCTTATTTTTATGTAATGTAAAAAATAAGTTACAAAAGACCAATGGAGATATTTTTTTCTAAAATATTATATTATTATGTAGTAACAAACTAAAAATTGTTTGATAACTGACCTTGAAATTGGTACCAAATTCATCAACCAGAAAAAAAATTTGCAAAAATTGTTATAAAAGTTTAATCATTCCGATTTTGAAATGATCACATAGATCACTATACGACTTATGGTGGGCTCGTGGTAGCTCGAGACACTGACAACACACCACTACCTGATTTAATAATATAAAAAGACATTCATAAAATGAGTGAACACTTCATTGCCTCGCTTCTTTTGTGCAATACTGGCCGAAAAAAAATATCGGTTCCCTTCGTGACCAACTAGATTGGTGCATGGCCGTCTAGATTATATCCACTCAACTGGGATCGGCAACCAAATTGGTTTGTTTACTTTTGCCAAGTCTGTGACAGGAGCTAAAATTGAGCACAGTTCTAAAACTTGTTTTGTTTACAATTTTTAATCGTCTCATATTTTATGGAGATGATACATTTTCGCTGAAAATGCAATACAGCGTCGTTTAGTAATAAAGATTTACAAAAATATAAGGTTTAATAAAAAATCAGAATTAACAAATATTGGAAAAAATGTTTTTAAAAAGGGAGTCAAACACGGTATTGATTCTGAACGAAGTCCCCAGTTTCGCCATCTAGCGAATAGTGACGTTCCCAGTTGAGTGGTTAAAGAAAACAGAAAACGATTTGACAAGACACAGAAAAGTGTTATCTTAATCGAACATTTTGAAATTTAAATAATTTTGAATATTAAATTGATAAGTTTAGTCGAAAATCTATCTACCATGATAGCCTGTATAATATGTATAAGCATTGTTTTAGCCGCATCTAAATTGTTTATTGTTCTGCATTGTGCGGGGTAGCAATTTGCAAGAGGCCGTCGCGACGGACGCCCTTTGACAACTAAATTTCACCCTCCGAGCCTTCGACTGGCAAATTAAATGCGGATTAGATTTGTTTGATGATATATTCACCACGTTTGCCGCTTAAACGAAATGTTTAGAAAGGTCAACACGAATATATTAATGTGGGTAAGTTGAAATTAATTTTGAGGTTAGAATGTGTTTTATTGTGGGTAATTTGATATTGAAGGAACTACTTTTATATAATTTAGGGAGGGATTTTTATAACGCCAAGGCATAGTATGGTGCGCCAACTTGTTGCGCAACTACACCTGTTTAAACTTTTGTTAAATTAGAGAATAATCAAAGCAATATTTTTGCAATTGTTTATATTAGTAATAGGAGACATAAGCTTATAAATACTGGGTACTATAAATAAGCTTATAATGGGGGCGGCGCGACGGGAAAGAGTGCCGATGGGGGGGCGGCGCGACGGGAAAGAGTGCCGATGGCGTAACGCGTCGCGTCGTCCCTCATAACCCCGTGCTGGGTTCTGGTCGCAGCCGGGATTCGGACGCTGAGTGTGAGCGGTTGGAGGTTTTAGTGCGGTTCAACTCCCACATACCGGGATCCGGTGATTTCCTCCAACTAAAAAAAAAAAAGGTACACTAATATCACATAAAAATGATCTTTTATTTTTGCAAAACAATTTTTACAATCAAAACCACAATACAATTGTTTCACGATCTACTCCTAAACATTATTGTTTTCAAAGCGACATAAACCACCAATTAGCTTACAAAATCCTGGAATATCATTGACAAAAACGTTTGATAAATGACTATAACTTCTGTTCAATGGGGGTCCGAGCCAAGGCGCCAAAGAAAAAAGGTTTTTCTCGTTATTCAAATGAATGACAAACTCTCGCCGAAAGTGAATACAAGATCCCGGCTTTTGCACTCACAAATTCAAAAGTTTTTTTCGTGCTGTTTTCTTAATTTCGCATTATTCAGCGGATTTTGTGATGAAATTTATTGTACTGGAGAGTTTTTTATTGCGAGCTTTGGCCCAACTGATAGTAAGTGGTTACCGTCGCTCATGAACCTCTGCAATGTCAGGGCAATGAGGGGCCGTTATCTATCACGTACTTAACAGAACTTTTCTTAAACCTCGTTTAAAGAGGGAAATGTCATAGCGCTCCGAGAACAGCGTGGACGTTTTGTATTTGGCGGAATTTGTGAAGGATTCTGCTTTGAATTTGGTTTGGTAGTAGACTACGTCAGTAATATTCTTTAGACTTTTTCAGTTGTGCTAAGTATGGACTCGATTCCGACAAAATGCGAGAAACTAATAGATACGATTACTCTGTTAAATATTCACACGTTTTAATAATTACAGATTATTAAATACACAAATTCGTATCAAAAACTATTGAACGTATTCTTCGAATCCAAATGAAAACTTTCCAAGATCAGGTAGACGTAACGTTGGTTAAACTAAGTTTAATTTTAAATGTAATTGTACTAATCAATTGAAATCAGCCTGTAAACGTTTACTGTAAGATATCGACTTCTCTTAACATTAACTAAATTGGCTGGTTCGACATTTAATTGATCTGCTTTGCTACTTGCTACATATTTAAACCAAAATATTGAGTCATCTATTCAGATACATTTTCGGACGGAATTAGATTTAACAAACACCTTCAGTAAACAAAGCTACATTAACTTGTAATCACTAGCTCTATACACCAAAGTACAAGAAACAAAATTAACAAAACCAAAAACTACCTACTTCATCTAAAACTAAAATGTTAAAATCTCCCAAATCTTGAAAAGTCAACATAAGACGCGACGACGTCTATATACGCAAAGGAAACAATTACAGTAATTCAACATTTGTTCTCCTGTAATTTAAAAAAAAAATCTATCCGGACCGGGGACCGTGTTGACAAGCCGTCTTGCCTCTCCGCATTACGTCTGCCGGAAAATCTCCGGGCTGGGTCAAGCACTCAAGTCAAGAGAGCACAGCGGATTATTTTCTACAAATTAAATTCGTTGCAATGTAGAATGGATAGACATTGTAGAAAAAAGGTTTAGGATCAAAGAACTTTATTCTCGGAAGAACAGTTTGTAGTAATCTGTTGTCTTTACTACTAATTTTATTGAAAAAAAATGTAAACTAGTTTGCTAAGGATATAATGTTTGAATACTATGGTTTTTAACATTAATGATTCCAAATTCATATCAATAAAAGTAGTTGTGTTAGTTCTTCTACTGAAGGAACCTTTTTTGGATATACATCTACACTCCATTGGAATACCTATTTTGGACTTTAATTCGTTGATACAGTAATAAGTTTCTCTACTCACAAACATACAATGTTTGAAAATTCGATAACATTATTTTTTTTACTTTTTTGTAAATTTCTTTAGTAATTTTGTTAAATGTTTCAAATTATAATATAAAAAACACCTTCGCCTTGATCTCATAACTTAATCCCGTCTGTAACATTTGTCCGAATTATGATAATGTTGCTTCTAAGTAATTATTTTTTATTCAAATATCCTGTAATATCCATAACGCATTATGTTGATAGAATTTGAGAGTAGCAATGGTAGGTACATGATATAATGAAGCTTTTAAAAAAATGAAACTTTATATTTTTGAATGGCGTTGTGAAAAGTGTAAAGAATTGTATTTAAACAGGTCCATGAGCAATAGTAGGTAACTAAAGACGATCATGTATTTTGATAATCTAAAATATTTTTTTTATAGGTACTTGCATATTTATTTGTATTGTATTGTACCAACCCATTAATACCCACTGTTGAGCTCATGTGTCCTCAGAAGAGGGATTAGGCATAGTCCACCACGCTTGCCCAGTGCGGATTGGGGACTTCACATATCTTCAAAGGATTTTTAGAACTCCTTTCCGATATGCAGGTTTCCTCACGATGTTTTCCTTCACCGTTTATAGTCATTGGTGTTGTGAACAATTGCACATAAATCTTTTCACATTTAGATTTAGAGGTACAAGCCGGCCGGATTTGAACCCGCAACCTCCCGTACGGAAGGAAGCGCTTCGACCACTCGGCCACCACGACTTTTGTATTTTGTCTTAAATTATTGTATTGTTTTATGACATCTCTTTATACTATTTTGTGTTTGTGTCCTCACCCTGAGAAATCCTTAAACAATCTGGTAGTACAACGTAATCTGGTAGTAAAAAGTTGTAATCATCTTCCTAATAAACCAACACGAAAGGTTTTACTAATACTTATTCCAAAAACCTTCTATTTTATTTTACACACGAAAGAACATTTCCGCTAAAACTTCTTCTGAACTTATCCAGACGAAGTGAAACATTTTTCCCGTGTCTGCAGATTCCTAGTTTGGTTTGCAAATCTTCGACAAAGCCTCCGCTTTGTAGGCTTTACTGACCGCAGTTTCAGTGCTAAGTTCGCGAAAAACTCTCCTGGTTTTGTATAAAAGTTGGATGGAGTGTCTTATAGCTTTAATTGGTAAATTATAATAAAGTATTTCGTGTTCCGAAACGTTAAAGTTTTATTAAATACATTTAAATGTGCCTGATACAAGATCAGTTTCTTTATAAGTTTCGGTTTTTTCCATTAATTTAACGACTGTAATTGAACATAATCATAAAATTTTTACACTACTACTACTCTGTCTCTGTCTTCATTTCCTATGTCCCCAAGGTAGGGCAGAGGGCTTCCACAGTGCTTCTCCATTTTGATATGTGTTGAGCCACGTTCTTTAGCTCCGCCCATGACAACCCGGTCGCCTAAGATCGGCTGCGACAGAACGCTACTACAGACTTCAAAATACGTATATAGGTATACATGATTATATTCTGGGTCCAGTAGTATATGCAGCTCGTGTAAACTTTTACTAACATAATATTTGGACAGCATACAGAAGTCAGTATTCCTTATATAAGTTACAGAATTATATTACGTTGATTCAACATCACTTTAACACCACCTCTTCCTCGTGCATATGCTCAAAAATATACTGGATTAATAGATATTATTATCTATGACGAGCGCTTGTCTTTCTTAAAACGGCATTGAAGAATGTCCTTAAGGGTAGGCTGTAGTGTCTTCTGCCAGTCCATGAGCGACAGTAACCGCTTACGATTAGGTGGACCGTTAGCTCGTTTGCATGCGAGGCAGGCAAAAAACCCCATAATTAACATAAGAAGGCATCTAATAAAAAAGTGTTACATTAATACAAATTGAAACAGCAGTCGTTAGGCCGGAATGAGTAGATTCGTGCCCCAAATCTCAGAACGTTAACATCGCACAAACATCTCTTATCATACGGACTTACAAAAGACGACGAGACAACGCGCGGGGCATGTGCTGAGTTCAAGTGTAATTGCGGACAAAAATATTGGGAACGTTTTTTTTTATTGCAAGATAGATAAACCAACCTACGGCCCTGATGGTAAACGGTCACCGTCGCTCATGAACTTCTGCAATGCCAGGGCAATACATTTGTGGTCAATGTTAAACCTATATAATCATGTCTTTATAAGTGTTAAATTGTACTGTTGTTTCCTTTAATAAATAAATATTTCAACAAAAAAAACTATTAGTAATTTTGAACTTTGAAATCAACAGATTTGTTCAGATTTGTTGTCTTTATTATTTGTGGTTAATAAGTGGATTATTACTTTGATGTATTACTAGGTAGGTTATTTCTGTCCATCGTAGAGACCAGATTAATTTATTTTGTTATTATTATAATTATTTGTTAACACAAACGTTTTATTAATATACTGATTTAATTAATTTGTTACTATTATTTAAAAATGATAGTTTGTAATTATTGTTAAGTATATTTTATTACTTATCGTGAATTTGAAGAGTTTGATAACCATATCACATAGATTGTATTTTTTTTTATTGCTTTATAGGCAGACGAGCCAACGGGCCATAGAAACTGAGGCAGAAACTAACTAAATTCTAACCATTTTCTCTTACATAAACAGTAAAAATATAAATGAGTTGTAGGTATGATATAAACCCATTTTTGTTGGTATTATCCTTATGTTAAATGATATTAATATTCACGTGATATTATTATTTAATTTACATCATTCTATATCCATTTAAATGTTACCCATTTAATATTTTCCTTGATGGTTTATATTTATTTGTAATTGGTAACTAGAATGATAATGGATAGAAATACATAACAACATTAAAAATATATTAATACATAATGAATCACATTTTTACAAAATAAAATATCTCTTCGTTGTTTCCCGAGCGCTATGACTTGTCCATCTTCAAACGAGGCTTGAGGAGGGTCCTTAATGTTAGGTCGTAGGTAGCGACCCCTCAATGTCCCCTGATAGTGCAGAGGTCCATGAGCAACGATAACCACTTACGATCAGATGGCCTGTTAGATCGTCTGTCTACAATGCAATAATTTTCAAAATTATTTTTCGTTGCTACTTTATTTTGTCTCGCATTGTAAACACTCTCATTATGATGCCTACGCCGGGCGATATTCGTGAAGGCTGTATCCCGTAACTTTAAATCGCATCCAATTTGTATCTTATCGCCCGAATACAGTTTGTTTAACTCGTATAAATATAATAAAACTGAATAGTCTCTTTGAACAAAGACTATCTGGAACTTAAATTGCGAATCGAAAAAAAATACCTACTTCGATACACAGTTTCGAACCAAAAGATAATATTATTAAAAAAAAACACAAAGAAAGGCAGAAATTAAACAAAACATGTCCGGTCCTACATTATTTTCGAATCATTCAATTTCATAAATCGACGCCAGAAAAATCATTTAACCTAAATTTCCCATCAGTTTAAATAAGTAAAAGGAAACGATTTTAATAATAATAATTGCTTCCTTCCTTATAATTGTTTACAAAAACCTGACTTCATGATTATATTAACAAAAGAATACTATTATGTTATTTTTAGTCATTTTCAGCAAAAATATCCTTGAATTATGAAATTGTCAACAAACAAACTGTTTATTAGTATATTATATGTAGTTTCCTATATAATAATTGGTATTTCCATGACCATTATTATCGCACAAAAGTTAAATATAATAATAATAGTACAACGTGTTGAGGATAATAATTATTATAGTATAAAATACATTATTATATTATGTACCTATTTAAACACAGTTCGTGTAACTTTTATTATCAAAATTTATTACTACACCTGTATTTTTGTTCTATTTGTTTAAACCGTTTTGTTTATTAATAAAGTTTATTCGTAATTAAATGATCTTTCGATTGGTATCATAAAAATAAACAAAACAAATTACGTAAACTTTTTGACTGTAGCATTATTTAAAGTAAAAAAAAAAGTTCCTTTCAGTAAACATTATAATATCACCTATATTTAAGGTACTTTACATTTATGTCGCATAGTCCCAACAAATCCTGTATAACCGTAAGACTGTTTTTCATTTAATGCAAGTATGTTATGTAGATGCTGTCAGTCGTCACTGATCTTAGACGGCAAAATAAAAATCGAATCGACCGTCTCCATTCTTTTAAAACTCTATATCTATTACTCGTAACTACGTCTGCGTCAGGCTGTTAGATTTTAATAAGACCTACAAACCCGTAGAACATTTATGTTGTGTAATTAATAGTTTTCGCAGCGAACGCAAATCCCTCTTCTGAGGAGACCTGAGCCCAACAGTGGGCAGTAATGGGTTGGTACAGTAGCAGCGAACGCAATATAAGAAAGTTTTTGAGTATTTTTTCACACCATGGCCTACATTATTGAAGTTTAAGTACGAATCTCTAATTTTTACAATCCAAATCTAGCATATTACTCGTGCATATTGTAGCTTTCGACTGGTGCAAGAATTTTAAAATGATCCAGTAGTTTTTGAGCCTATCCATTACCACCAAACAAAGTTTTTCTCTTCATAGTATCTTATTACTACTACTCTTATTAATTATAGATGAATCCTAACTCAAACTATATCGATCATGGCGGGATACATCTTTAAAATTCCCTGTTCATCCTTATTCGACAATCGAAACACGACCACACCCGTCACACCCAGAACGACCTCCTTCCAAAATTTAATTGTTAATCGACCGCCAACGACGGAATACAAGATTAAGTCTATAATATCACGATGAAAGTGATCCCTTAGATCCCTTCAAAGAGTGACGTTGATGTTAAATTATATTAGCTACTCTGAAAATATTAACTATTTGTTCGTGCCTTTTCTAAGAATTTGATACAGCAATGACTGGGCAATTTGGGGACTTAAGTATTACATTAAAAGAACACCTTTTGACGTGACAACGTCTTATAAATTGGTTTGCCGGGTGACACTTCAAGAAACTGCGTTACGCTCCGCTCGCGTTATGCGCTCACAATGAGAGCGAGTGAGAGGCACGCGTGCCTTTTACTTTTTATGTCTGTCTCGCTCGCTCTCAGGCGGGCTAACCATGCCCGAGTCGTTGTCACGTAAAACTTTCGCCCGTATACCGACTTTACAGACAACCAATTTTTTTTTAGTTTTTTTTGTTGCTTTGGTAAAACTATACAACTAAAATGTTAGGTATACTTAGTCAGAATTAGTGGCTCTCACTAATGTGAATACAGAAATTTCTGGATATTACACAAATAAAAATTGTTTATTTAAACCAAAAACATTATAATAGCTAATAATGTGTGTTTATACATTAAATGAACAATCCATATTACAGGATAAAACTAACATTATTTTTATTTAAAATACTGATAAGGGAAAAAGTTGTTACTGTGAATGGTCAAAATAAAAATAGCCTCCAACTAAAAATACAGCAAGGAACCATTCCAAACATCAGTTGAATTAAAATAATCTAGAAATATAGCCGGACCTCCAAAAGTTTAACACAGTCATTACAAGAAAATAAACCTTAATCTTGGCAGACAGTAAACTGGACAATCCTGAGGAGACCAACCATAACATCCCATAAACATAAACAATTGTACGTCTCTCCGGAGAAAATATAAAACACGAGAACAGGCTAATAGGTAATAAACGCTTTTATAGGCGACGACAAGGACTTGTCGAATCACCTACAGATAACTGGGGATAACAGTTTTAAAGCAATTAGGAGTTTCTTGAGACCCGTTAACAGAATGGCTTGAGATGAAGCGTCTAATATTGGCATAGTAACAAACGTTTTAGAGATGTTGCTACCATGATCTGTGATATCAATGTATCTTAATGAGGTATTGGAATATTGAGGTTTGATTTAAAAGTAGAATCTGTTTATTTTCTTTCTCGTTAATTTGTGAGTAACTGTCATTAGTATTGGTGTTTTTATTATTTATTTATGTTCTCCAGTGCATTCGTGAACAGTTTCGGCTATATTACATCACCCTGTCTCACTCCTCTGTGTAATTGGATGGGGTTGGACAACTGGTTCTGTACTTGGACACATATCTAGCAGCACTAGCAGCGGCGTCAGTACCTCGATAGCTCCTCCTGAATGGTCTATTAAAAAAGGTAAAACAATATCAAAATAAAAATTGCCCATTCCACAACTCCTGCTCAACTCAAAAGCGTTAAAGATGAACTCAGTTCTGGAACTTGGCAGCCATTTTGGTATAGACGGTATTTATGGCGTCTCGTGGCGTACTTGCGAAAATTTTAAACTTAACGGAATATCACTGTGGCACTAATGTGTTTTGGGGATGAGCCAGATCGGGAACTATGCTGGCCTTTTTTGTTTTAGAACATCGAGGCCTGTCCCGTGTGTTAATATCATGTTGTACTGTTGTCCTGAAGTGTTGCCAGAAAAAAACTGGGCATGCTATTTTTGAAATCAAATATTTCTGTTTGTTTAAAAATATTAGCTGTAACTTCAGACTTACTTAAACAGAATGGGGCGGCGCGACGGGAACAAGTGCCTTGGGCGTAACGCGTCGCGCCGTCCCTCATAACCCCGTGCTGGGTTCTGGCCTCAGCTGGGGTTCGGACTCTGAGTGTGAGCGGTTGGAGGTTTTAGTGCGGTTCAACTCCCACATACTTAAACAGAAACTTAAACACAATTACTATAGTATGTTCTAATGTTTTTGACATTAATCATCATGGTAATTGATATCATACACAATACCTAAATGTAATATAATTCACCTATGTTGACACTAAAATTTATTTTATTTTATTTGAAAATTTTAATTCTCTATTTGACACAGCGAATAATTAAATAATCTCCAATAATGCCCATATACCTACAGAGCAAACTTCTGTAGTGAATACAATACCTCGACATGAAGCTACTAATAACAAAACTGTAGATTCATCTCCAAATAAAGTGTGAATATTTCAGAACGGAACAACTACGGCTAATGAACCTGTTGCATGTACCAGGTAACGTTTGAGAACTCGTATAGGAATATGGAATTTCATATTTTCAGGAATGACCTAAATTTTAACGAGGTTCATACTATTTGATGTAAAATAAACTAGAATAAACTATTTTTCTTGAATGATTAATTAAACAGAATTAGAAAACGATGAATAAAAAAAATAATAGCTTTTTCGGCAAACATTGATATTAGGTACAATAAAATTAATTGCAGTAATACTTTCATGCATTTTCAACGGGTTCTTACTTAAATGTGGTAGATCATAGATATTTGAAATTGTTCTACTAATAGTTTCATGCATTTTCATACCACCATTTTTAATTAATTGAGCTGTCTCGATATTTCAACTTTGTTGCAAACGTCATGATCACGAGAAGACTGGATACTGCGGGTCGATTTAAGACGATTTAAATCTGTCTACCCTCTTTCTCGTTTGGCTTCTGGTAGCACTGGAACTCGAACTCACATAACGACACACCACACTCTCTGAGCATGAACCTTTAGTGACTGTTGTGTTTAGCACTGGATTCCACATACTCGATAATCTGAAGCCGTCGCCCCTGTTAAAAGTGCTGTCTTGAAAAAAAAAAAAAAAAAATTTCGCGGTAAGAACCCGTTGAAAATGCATGAATGTATTATAGAAAACCGCGAGTGTCTGAATAAGTTTTTAATTGCAGTAGATACAAAATCCCCTTTGTAAAATACTTTCTTGCAGTTAGGCAATGTAGGCAAACTTGATTTGAACAAGAAAACAATATTTTTTCACCAGTTTTCGAAATCTTACAACTACCCAAAATATTGCCCTCAAAAAGGAATTTAATATTCACTACAAGAAAAAAGTTCTAATCTTACGAAGAACACCTAAAAACCACAAGAAAACTTGGCGAAATAATCTTTTGTCTTCGAAAACAATACGTCGACCCACAAAATGCCTTTTAGGTGTATACTCTTCCTTTTGTTAGACACGGCCATTTGAACACAACGTGAATGTGTAAGAAATTGTTACAACAAATATGAGAGTTGCGTGTATGAAGCATTGTAAAATTGTGAGGATCTCATTGTTAGATTCGGCAGATATTGGCCCAAACATCGTTACGGCTCGAATCGAAATAAATGTTATTGCAATACAAAAGATCGTATAGAAAAGGAAACAGCTACCCTGGATTACGAGCTGATAAAATATTTTGATGTGAACACATATCGCCAAGGATTTTTAACTCTCTATTTGAAGTAGAACAATAATTACCACTGAAATTATTGGACAATTTATTACGGAACCAGAACAATATTAGCATATCTAAGACCGTATTTGAGCTTCATTAACAGAGGAACCTTTAGATAACCTTCAAATTGCAGTTTCGTTGGATAGTGGTGGTGTGAACTTACACCTAAAGAAACTAATGGTCTAAAAGTAAACTAATTTAAGGTAATAATGCCATTGAGGGCTCGGTAGAAATATAACATGGCTACCAGATTAACCTAATTATACCTGATTTTAAAGCTATCTGACAGCGATTTTATTTACACAAACTCTTTAAGATTAGCTGAAACACCCACTCCGAAGTGACCTAGTTGAAAATCTTTAGACAGATAACATAAAAATTTCAGCTTCAAAATTAATTAAAATTCGTAGGTGCTGTAAACTAGTAAAGTGCATAAAAGCAAGAAAATTTAACGTAAGCCCAAAGGATGAATTTCCTTAACGAGGCCTCCATATAAGCACCCTTTTCTTTATGAAATTCACAAGTATAACGGCACTTATATAAGAAGGTAAGAGTGAAAAACGAGCAGTCTTTACCCAAAGGACCAGGTATTTATGTAGATTCACAAACGTTTATCTTAATTTCTAACATTTTTGTAACGTTAGGGTATTTAAGGAGAGTGTTGGTGATGTTGCCTTTTGGATAAAATATACAGGGTGTGATTTTTTCGAATTGTTCCAGGTTCGATTCTTGAGTGCGTTAAGATTTTTTTTTTAAATGTATGAATGCAGTTGTGTTTCTTTTCAAAAATAATCGAATATTTCCTTTCAGCGAAATTTGCTAATATCATTATTTCGAGGACATCCCCTGTAGGGGGCGTATAAAAATTCCATCCTGTATTTTGAAGTGAGAATAATATTTTTTGCTATCATGTGTACCTTCTCAAATTATTCGGCGTAAATTCTGAGTATACAGTAAATCTTTCTCCAATCTATGACGCCTTAACCAAAACACAGTATCATCCGCCATGATCTGAAGTTTGTAATGCAAAATCAAATATGAACTTTTAAAACTGCAAGCGAAAAATGCACATAACAGCTATCATCGTTACTTTACTACCACTATAAAAATATATCATACCGAACGAGGAATGTTTCAGTGATTTAGGTCACTGCAGTCTCGAAGTATTGATGATTCATGAACAAGTACAATTTGTGCAGTTCATACGAAATTTTAACGTGCAGAATATGGTTTATAATATTTTATGAATTAATTATATCTGCAGGAGATGCGGAATAATAGATGCTCCTAATATAAAGAAACTAGCTGCCCCACGCAACTTCGTCTGCGTCGAAAAAATAAAAAAAAATTAGGGGTGGACTACCCCTAACATTTAGGGGGATGAAAAATAGATGTTGGCCGATTCTCATAGATACCGGATAAGCACAAAAAATTTCAACAAAATCGGTCAAGCCGTTTCGGAGGAGTTCAAGTTCGAACACCGTGACACGAGAATTTTATATATTAGACTAGCTGACCCGCGCAACTTCGTCTGCGTTACAAAGGGGTTCAAACAGTACTCGCAATGCCGTCGCGTTGTTATTTGCGCGGCCGCATATTCATTGCGTTTTATACTCGTGATAACTTCTAAACGAAAAGTCCGATTGGAATAAAACAAAAAGTAATTTACTTTTACATTAATACTCTTGATAATATAATACTTAATTTGGATAAGGGTTAATACAACGATACTCATTTAACGTTAAATTCAATCTCGGAACGAAATATTAAATTTTAAAAACATAAAAGTGGTTATTGTGACTAAACTATGATAGTTAGATATATGCTGTTGCGGACTTTTTTGTTTGTTTTACTAACACCTAAAAACCCGTAGTACATCATTTTGTTCTATTGTCAATAGTTTTTGCAGCGTACGCATAAATAGGTTTTCGATTTTTCACCTTTTGTTAAATATTCGATATTTTCATGCGGATCCCTATTTTTTTTGAAAATAGCCTATAACCTTCCTCGATAAATAAACTTTCCAACAGTGAAAGAATTTTTGAAATCGGACCAGTAGATCCTGAGATTAGCGCGTTCAAACAAACAAACAAACAAACAAACTCTTCAGCTTTATAATATTAGTATAGATATGAAAGGGAAGTTGAGAAATTGTTCTGGTCTGCAGAATAAAACCATGGTGTAGGTAAAGAGTTTTCTAGCAAATTAAAGACTAAATTAGCTGATTATTCTGTGATTGATTATGATTAAAGAGATCTTTTTATACAAAATTCGAACTGTCGCTCCAAAATAATTCATCTGACGGACACTTTAGTAGCTTTAGGTTTCCACGATGGCACTATGTATCCATTATCACTATTTATGATGATATTATATCATACTTGTATAGTAATCACGGGAATAAAGCATCAAATCCAGTCGCCATATTATTTCACTCCATCGTTCGCTTTCATAACATTTAATGTTGCTTTAAACTGTACATTTTCAGAGGAATAAAGATTTTAATTACGATAATAACAACGAAACTCCACATCTCGAAATATTATCACAACATTGACAGTGGATTTATAATTATAACTAGCTGGCCCACACAACTTCGTCTGCGTCACATAAGGAAATTTTCTCACCGTTTAAACATTCCCTGGACTTCTACGAATATTTCAAGATTAAAATAAGCCAAATCGGTTCAGTCGTTCTTGAGTTTTAGCGAGACTAACGAACAGCAACTCATTTTTATATATAAGATTGAGGATTTCTTTTTTTCCAAATATGGATGAGGAAAATTATTGTTTTTGATCACGGATAAATTTAAATAGAACCGTGTTGAAAAATAATTAAAAGGAAAATTAGTTATCGCTAGGTTTAGTGATATTGGTTACTACAGTGATACAAGGGACGATTTTCTTCCTGTTTATGAATTTTGATACAGAATTATGAATGGATTCAAAAGTAACCCAAATAACAATTATTACAATCTAAAGAGACAGAAGACTAGTCCTGGAAAACTAATTAATGTGAGAGCAGACGTATTCTCCATTGTAGATCAAGTTCAATCGGCGTATGAGCCACTTTCTCACTTATTGGAGACATAATGTTAAGAAGAAGATTGATAAAAAGTGAATAAACAGAGCTAAAGACTTTATCATCTTAGGTGAGGTTGGTGGCATAAATTGTAAGCGTGATGATGATTATAATAATATTTTTTTTAGAATTAGAACCTTCAGTTGTAGAATAAACAAATAAACACCCAGACGCACCAAAATAGGTAGTGTCCAAATTTCAAATTATTACAGATTTTATACCCAGGTAAATCGGACATAATACTTAGCTCTCTCAAACACTTCCACCCACTAACGATGCCTGTTTTCCGAGTTTTCAACGCTGAATTATTTCTTTCCTTTCCACTAGATATCTTTTCTACGTCATTAAATTTTATTCGACCCTCGTTTCTCAGCAGCATCTCTGTAAAATGTGTGATAAATAAATCTTACACTTTGATTTATGGTTCTTTGTTTTGATCTCGCGATTTTGTATCTGTTGTGTGAAAGTGTATGTATAACAATTTGAAATATGCAGGGTGAAGAGATTGAATATATTGGAAAACAATGATAAGTACTCGATTTTAATATTGAATTGTGTTGTTATAAGTAATTTCATATTTTTTTCTATGAGTTTCCGAAGTTTGAAAGTTTTTGAGCATTCTCGAAAAGGAAAATTGATCGTTTTTAATTCATCATCACCAGCCTGAAGACGTCTACTGCTAGACATAGGCCTCCTTCAAACCTCGCCACGGTGACGGTTCTGCGCTGTCTGCATCCAGTGACTTCCCGCGATCTTGACCAGGTCGTCACCAGAAAAATAATAAAAATATATGTATAATAATATGTATGAATCAGTATTGTATATTAACAGTTACTAGCCAATACTAAATCATATTAAGAAGTTACCCATGATTTGAAGCTCGTTAAATCCATATCACTTGTTACATACACGTACCGGGTGTCCTATCCATTAGGTCACAGATGCATTTGATATGAAGATAACGATGTTCAAACAACGATTAATTTTAGAACAGAATGAAATCAAAATATTATGTTGATAAACTTGGCAAGTAAACTAATTGAATATATTTTGAGTTACTGTTTAAAATGTGTCCACTGAAGATATTCTGACCAGTGATCACTCCTAAAAAAAGAGAATGACATCCAATGAAACAAATTACTTATAAATGATAGTGTACTTACCAGAATACCATCTACCTTGTGAATGTTCATCACAATATACTTACTTCACTGTTGTTTTCATTGTAAATCTTTTGAAACACAACAATCATCAGGATAAGATTTTAAATTTATTCAGACACTCCCGGTTTTCTATAATACTTTCATGCATTTTCAACGGGTTCTTACCACGATATTTAATTGATTGAGTTGTTTCGATATTTCAACGTTGTTGCAAACGTCATGATCACGAGAAGACTGGATACTGCGGGTCGATTTAAGAGCAAACAAATCTGTGTACCCTCTTTCTCGAAACAACAACGTTGAAATATCGAGACAACTCAATTAATTAAATATCGTGGTAAGAACCCGTTGAAAATGCATGAATGATTTTAAATACTATTAAAACCTATTTTTACTAAGTTTTCTTTCTATCTTCTTATTATACTATTAAACAGCTGAAATTCATAAGACGAAACAAAACATTCATATATGAAGTAAATCCAAATTCCTAGAAAGCAAAATATAAACAACAAACAAATTTAACTAAATCTGCGCATATAAAGGGACATCGAAAATAGACATATCTATTTCACGCACTATTGGACAGAGTTAACGAAATACACATTAGTATATTGGTATAATAATGTGGATTGTCCTTTTCGCTAATGTGATTCTGATAGTTATCTTTCAATTGTTTTTGACCGACTTCTAAAAAGAAGAGATTTTGATGACTATTTTTCTATGAAAAATGGTATAATATAATTCTTTACTACGAGTTTACGTGCTTTGTCATAACACGTTAGCACATTTATTTTCTTATATATATTTTCATATATAGATAGACGATTCCTTTAGGTTTCAAATGTTCTTCTCACCACCTCACGTAACCTCGTTTGGTTAAAATATGACTAATTTGAATCGTTCTTCGGTAATAAAAGTTTTACTTGTTAATTTGATAGTAATAATATTACTTGTTCCATAATAAATAGGCAAAGTGTGGAGAGTTATTAATAAACTTGAACTAATTAAACTATTTCTAAAACTAAACTTTCAAGGATAACCCATTATGTTTTAGTATCCTATTAAGCTCAGTCCTAATTAATCTGACCTTTCCAAACCAAACTCCAAATAAACATTTTATGTATCCCGAAGCGGAATATACCTTTAATGAAGCCATGTTAAGAACGTCGTACCTTCCCATTTATTATATTAATCATAATATTGGCATAAACTATAACTTAACGATTCATTTTTCTCCTGGTTCCGAGCCTTGATTAAAACCCGAACAAATTGAGATGTTCAACCGTGCGATTATTGTGATTTCGCTTGGATAAAGCCCGGATGAAAATGGATGAGGTTTTTGACTTTACCCGGATAAAATAGAACGGTGCTGTGAATTGGTTTGCTAACGAAATGAGTTTAAAAAACGTCGGAGTGTAGTTGACTTTGTTTCGGTCTGTTTGTTCTGAAATTGTTTTTGTGACAGCTGTTTTCGTAATGCGAACCATTTAAACATTCCTGGTAACTTTTTGTGGATATTTATTACTTTTTTGTTTTTGTGGATTTGCTGGACATCGTACGTGGTTAGATTGTTCCCAGTCGCAATCTCGTCGTTTATCACACTTAAGAAATTGGAGCTTAGGCATCGAGGGTCAATATATACTGAATGAAGATGTGACAGACTTGTTTAGAGTATCGGGTCACCACTTTAGAGTATATCTTAATAAGCAGGAGAGAGTTTCCCTTTATTAATTATTTGTGTATCTAATTAGTAGATACCATTGAATTAAAATGAACAACTAATTCTAGTAATCATTATTTATTGTCACTCTTTACAATATACAATAATGAATATGATTATAATAACGTGTGAACGCGAGTGTATGCTATGCTCTTAGCGGAACGACTGGGGAGTCGCGCTACGCACTGCACTTATATATTACTGCTTGCATCAAAAGTGCATGCATGCAATCGCGTCCCTACACTTGTATGAATCACTTCTAAACATCATTTTTGTTTTACTAATCGAATTCAAGTGTTTTCAAATAATGATATATTTTAGATGTTTTTTTTTTCGAATCTTATTTAGATTATGATACAAGGAGGATATAAGAAGATATACAGTTAGATCATGGGTCTTACTTCAGGATAAGTAGTATAACCAGTCCTCTCTCATTGAATTATTAAAAACAACAATCGCACCAGTAAACTCTACTAAAAGTTAATATCTATATTATTTTTCCTTTAATTTCTCGTTTCATTGTAACCATGAACAATTTCCGCAAAAACCAATCAAGCACAATTATTATTACGAAATAAAGTTTCGTTAAAATGATTCCAATTCTCTATGACACAAGGAATATCCGTCATTCTTGTCTTCGTCCGGGACTCGTCCCATTTCCTCCATCGTTTCATTCGAGCCATTTCCGGCGTAGACGTCAAAAGGAGCCTAGGCTATTCTTCTGTACTACGCCGATTACGAAATAAATGTACAATTCCTATTGATACATATTCGATTTTCTTTAGTAATTAATTTTAAGTATCATGTAATCTTTTATATTTCTTTACCGTGTTAATTATACGTTTTAGTCAAAATTGTTGATGATACATTTGTGAATATTCAAATTATAATCGCAAATTCAACAATACACTCTGCACTGCAAAGAAAGTCCTTAAAAGGTAAGCCGTAGGTAACGGCCCCGCAGTGTCCGCTGACATTGCAGAGGTCCATGAGCAACGGTAACCGCTTACGATCATGTGGCCTGCTAACTCGTCTGCCTACAAGGCAATAAAAAAAAAACATATATTACTGATTTTTAATTTAATATGTTCAAAATTCTCAATAATTTTTCGTATGTTCTGACAGCGTGTATTTTTTTGTGAATAATATCAAAAATGTTGATTCAAAACATTATATTTCAAAAGCCAACACTGTCTTAGCAAAATCTTTGGCATCCAAACTTTCCACCGTAATCAATATCCACACCCTTCTACAACAAATTCAAACACCTAATCACAAGAACTTTTACTTAGGCGTGTTTAACTCCTTAATGTGTGGGAGAATTCATAACAAAACATTAAACAAACTTCAGACGATCGCGGCTTGAAACTGGCTAAATTCTTGCTTTACAATCTTTAATAAATCGATGGTGTTTTTGCAAACTAATTCACGTTAAGTAAGATTACATTTTGGAACGAAGTTCCTTATCGCGCGTTGTGAAAGGAGCTAGACGTAAAAAAAATCTTACGAAAAGTTGTCACGACACTTTTTTGTTTTAGATGTTTATCGCTAGATGGCGCTGTGATCAAAATCTTTTAAAACATGTTCCATATTGGAACGAAGTTCCTTATCGCGCGTTGTGAAAGGGGGCTAGACGGAAAAAATTCTTACGAAAAGTTGTCACGACACTTTTTTGTTTTAGATGATTATCGCTAGATGGCGCTATGATCAAAATCTTTTAAAATACGTTCCTTATCGCACGTTGCGTTTTGAAAAAAAATTATAAGATATCTTTTAATCGAAAGGAACTTCGTTCTTTTCGGGTGTCCCATGACACCTCTCAAGTTTTTCACTGCTAATATAATTGCGGGAGTGACTGGTATCTTTACAGTATTATAAACTATTAAGCTTCATTTTACTACACACACTATTATGTTTTAATATCGATAAAAAGATACTAAGTGTATTTATGTATATAGAGGGGAAAGCCTAAAGTTTGTTATAATATTAACTATTATATTTTAATCATCATCATCATCAATATCAGCCTGTAGACGTCCACTGCTGGACATAGGCCTCGCCTAAGGATTTCCAATGCGACCGGTTGGTAGCGGCCTGCTTCCAGCGTGTTCCTGCGATCTTAACAAGATCATCCGTCCACCTTGCAGCTGGTCGTCCCACACTGCGCTTGCCTTGACGCGGGCGCCACTCCAGAACCTTCGTGCTCCAACGGCCATCGGTTCTACGTGCTATGTGGCGTGCTATCTTTTAATATTCATAACGAAATACTACATCACTCGAGGAGGGTAAATTCAAGATTCAAAATACAATGAGACACAAAACAAAAAAAACAATTGGGGTAATGATACTTACCTTACGCAATAAAAATGTAAGTAGGAGTATTTTGGTTTTTATAGAAACTGTACTTTGTTATTTAGATGGAGATTGATTTTCACTTCATCAATACCAGTACCTACTATTCTTGTATACATTTTTAGAAAAACAGAACGATTTATGAATACCTCGTTTAAAGTCCTAATGTGTAGGAAGATTCTCCAAATATTAAACAAAGTTGAAGCCACGAGCTCCGAAGAGACCTTCACCTTACTCCTTTACGACACAAAACCCTTTAGAATTTGCATTAATTACACGTTAGAATTTACAATGACATAATTAAGATTCAGTTGGGCGTTCGTAAGGCGTACTCTGACCACTAATGAATATATGCGTAATAGTGGTGATTACAGTTTAATATGCAATAGTTCGCACAATAGACTAGTGAATGTAAAAAAAACTCGAGAGGTGTCTAGCCTCCTTTTACAACGCGCGATAAGGAACTTCGTTCCAATATGAAAACAATATTTTGGTGAAAATTGATGTAAGGTGAGATTAAAAGCAGTTGTCCACTGCTGGACATAAGCATTCTATGCGATTTGTATTCAGTGATTTCAAGCTACTTTAGGCTATTGAAATTGACGCTTGTTAGAGCATAGACGCTATTCAAACACGTTTCCATCAGTTCTGCTCAATAACCTTCCTCTACCTACGTATACCTTTTTAAATAATAATATAATCATTTGCAAGTAAAATTCTTGAAATCGCCTCAATCAAATTTCCATACAAACTCTATTTACGGTATCAACTATCTCCTCAGCAGTCACTGAAGTTTCATCAATGGAATCGTTAAATAACAGTTTTAGCTATGTAAAAAAATCCCTCTAAATTTTTACCTCAATATTTTAGTCAAATAAAATATTATGCTAAGCCTCCAAAGGTTTCCTTTGCCCGCCTACGTAAAAAGTAATAAGCGACATTATAAAAGATTACTGCGGCTCATGTTATCAGAAATCACGGAAAATTAACCATAAAATTTAGGGAAATGCGAGAGAAAAATATGACGTAGCAAGCGTAATGTATAGAACGCATTTACGCTCAAAAGGTTCATTTGTCATGCGAAACAAAAAGCTTGTGGTCGTTATACCCCATGGATGGATCGATGGTTAAGTATTTCTGGACGAAAACAAGATCGTAAGTTTGCCTTATATTATTTGTGAGTTGAGTAAAGTTCCTAGATCTAGTTTTTATTAGGAGTCTTGGCAAAATTAAGGTTTTAAGGCATTGTGTTAATCTTTAATATTTTTTTATTGCAAGCGGTCACCGTCGCTCATGAACCTATGCAATGCCAGGGCAATGTCGTTTCTTGGATTTACTGAATAGGGCTTCTTTTCGAACTAATAGTTGTGTGGTAGTGTTTATACAACAGCTAGATTTTATTGTTAAGTCTGTCTGTCTATCTGTACCAACCCATTACTGCCCACTGTTGGGCTCAGGTCTCCTCAGAAGAGGGATTAGGTATAGTCCACCATGCTTGCCCAGTGCGGATTGGGGACTTCACATATCTTCAAAGGATTTTTAGAATCCTTTTCCGATATGCAGGTTTCCTCACGATGTTGTCCTTCACCGTTTTTTTAGTTATTGTTGAGTATCTTCTACTAATGTGATCATCAGTAGTAGAACTAAGTTCAAAATTATACCTGTCTGGAAAGATCTCCCACAAGGTGAACACGACCGATGACCTAATCAAGGACGCCGGAGTCACTAAATACAGATAGCACAAGATCAGTTATTGTAGCAAGAAGCAGTAGACATCTACAGGCTGATGATGATGATGATATTGCGAATAATTGCGATATTATTATACATTATTTTATTATCTGTTACATTTCATCATACCGACGTGTCCAACATGGTTTTGTAAACGAGTCCCGTAACACAAGCTACTGTTTAGTACGAGATCCACTGTACACCAATGATTGATTTAATTTGTTATGGTAAATAAAAATTTGTTATGGTAAAGTCACTGGATGCAGATGGCGCAGGACCGGTCGATGTGGCGAAGTTTGGGGGAGGCCTATGTCCAGTAGTGGACGTCTATAGGCTGATGATGATGATGATGATGATGTTATGGTAAATAAACAATTTCATTTTATTTCTTAGTGATGTGATAGTGTAATATTCCAAAATTTATTTTAAGTTATATGTGAAGTATCATTTAGTTAAATGTTTCTGATTAATATTTTAAACACATGCTCCAGAAAATTAGGCCGTTTGTAACTTTCAAATATTAATGATTCAATTAAAAACTTTGGAGACACAGCGGTTAGGTTATTTTCTGGGCAACACAAGGTTGAAAATGTAATTAGCATAATTATTATTACTTAGTTCGGTAAAACAAAAACTAATTTTCAGTTACTTTGTTAAAAGATTTTGAGAATTCTGAGTATGTTTTCGTCTGTCTAATTATATTTGTAACAATGTTTGCGGTAGTTTTGATATTATACTCACAATTAAAATTTTGTTTTTGTCAAAGTTTCACGATTCAGAAAATACTAGTTTAGACGAGATATTTATAAATACAAAGAGTGGTATACATAGTATGTGTACATAAATAAATTTAAGCTTTTACTCACGACTGTATTCACGATCTTAAAGCGACCGGGTTGTCATGGGCGGAGCTGAAGAACGTGGCTCAACACAGATCAAAATGGACAAGCACTGTGGAGGCCCTCTGCCCCACCTTGGGGACATAGGAAATGAAGAGAGAGATTCACGACTACATACTTTAATCAAATGTAACAAACATACATTTCGGAACAAAGCGTTACAAAATAGTATTTCCAAAAATTAACTCTTGATGCCTTAAATTTAAAAGACATTTTTAGAAACTGAATTGAAATAAGTCCATCGGATTACAAAAAGGTAGTCATGTATTGCAAAGAATAATGTTAAGACCGTAGATTCAGCTCAACTTGGTTAGGCCTTTCTATTTTAACTTTCAAAGCCAGGAAACAGGGTGCATGATCTGTTGAAATATTATAACCCAAAACCACTTTTATTTTTAAAATCGGTTAAGGGGTGTTGCAGAAATAATAAAGCAATATCATACGGTGCTTATCGTGGCATGTTTACTATCGTTCCCTCACCCCATTTCTACTGGGACAAGGCTACAAATCCACCCTGTTTGGATCGGTTAAACTTTTCTGACATTGTATGGAAAACGTACAACTATTGTTGCGGATTTCCATACCTACTATGATTTTTTTTATCCAATTCCTAAAATAAAAGTGGTTCTCAGTTTTATTTCAACAGGTCATTCACCCCACGTCAGATTGTCCAAAGTTACAGATCCACCCTGTATATAGCGACTTCGTGTTTCCAAATAATGCACTTGTATTATTTACTAATAATGTCAGAAATTCAAAGACTTAAAACAATACGCTCGTGGAAGTTTTCAAATAGCTTCAGAACGTGACCGAACATTCGAGACGGTGCACGCGATAATGAAAATTGATGTGTTCCAAGAAGACATGAGACATTCCAAATTTATAAACAGAACTGTATACTATTTATTATTTAAAAGGATTTTGGAGTGAATTACTATTCTATTAAAGTTAACATTGGTTTGTTTCAAAAAAAGTTTAAGAGATCTTTTTGGGGCCAAATTAAGCCGATTTAAAATGGGTCTTCTCGTCAGTTTTCCCCGAGTGCTAATACTTGTCTATCTTTAAATGAGGTTTTGGAAGAATTTGGACTGTAACCATTTACCATCAGATGATTATAATAATTTACAACATTTATTTTCTACTTACTATGCTAAATAAACGTGTAACTGTCACAAGCCAGGTCTTCCCTCTACTGTTCAGAGATATTCTAAATAGAGGCAAAGAAAATGAAACTTAACAACAAATAGCTACTCACTAGTACAAATCAAGGTTTTAGTTATATATATAGTGCTATATTTACAAACTAAAAATAAATCGTGTAACATGACGAGAACCTTGTGATGGCAGAAAAAGAAAAACTGCTAAAATATTTGGACCTGGCCCACGAGGTGACCGACATGTGGCGTGTTGAATCGACCATCATTGTTCCGATCGCTGTATCTGTGCACGGTCTAATAGCGAAAAGCTTCGACCGTCATCTAGAGAAGCTTTCGCTCCCCGGCTGGGTAAAGGGCCTGATTCAGAAGGCGGTCGTTCTTGACACGGCACGTATTGTGAGGAGGTTCCTCTCTCTTGAGCCCTGACCACTGATGGCTTGGGTCGTAGACCCCGTCTCCAGTGGCCCTCTGTTTTTTATATTGTATTTTTTTGTGATTTTTTTTTTTAAATATAATGTAAAAAATGAGCAAACAAATGGATACTGAGAATCGTGTAATATTTCATAAATTACAATTATCTTTCAAGCCAGCTTCGTTTTTTCTAGATCGTTAACAACGCAACACGATACACTAGAAACTAGTCCGGAATAGAAATAAACAGTCGTCTGGTGACTTAATAGGTTTTACTTGATATCTTCTATACGCTATCCAATTGAAATAAGATCCAAAATCGCTTGTATTAACTGAAATGGATCGAGAGCTTTGTAACAATACGATTTCTGAAGTTGGCGTGCATCGATTATTTTTCTTTTGATTATACATTTATTAGATTTTCGTAATGCAAGGTATGACAAGGTATTCATTATTGAGCTAGCAACATCACTAAATGCAGAATTGATATTTTATCAAATAGTTTTGTATCCTCTTGTAGTATCCGTTATTTTGTCGAAGCAACATAATATTATGTAGACTATGGAAAATTAATATAATTTAAATATGAAAGGCAAGATAAATGTTATAAAGTTGATAATTTGGAACACCGTCAGTTCATATATTATAGAGTAGGAAAAAAGATGATGAGAAGCTCAAACAAACACTATGATTTAAACTTTTGTTTTATCAGTGAAAATCACTTTTTGACCGACTTCCAAAAAGAAGGAGATATTCAATTCGTCTGTATTTTTTATGTTTGTTCCTCGGTAACTTTAGTTTGTGTGGACCGATTTGAATGGTTCTCGTGTTCTATGAAATGTAATGGTTGAACTTATGTCCCACTGTTTTTTTAAAGATCGAAGATTAGATTTTTGTTTAAAAATGTGTATTTTTAACGGACAAAAATTCACGCTATGCGTTTTTGCGTGTATTTCCTTTTTTTATGAACCAATTTCAATGATTTTTGTTAGAAAGCAGACATTTTGAGCATTATCTCATATAAATTTGATAAAGATCTGACTGGTAGTGTTTGTGCTATGCTTGGAAGTCGATCGTTTTCATTTTTGTACTAAAAATATCATAAATATCAAAGAATAAAAACTCTTTTCAATTCCCGTGTAAAGATTGTGTTGTATCTGCTAGGTTTTCAGAAAAGGTCCGGCATATTTGATGACCAAGACCTTAAAGGTTTTATGCGAAGTACACACAAAATAATTAGATTGTACGTTTATTCAGATTATGTAGGTCTTCCTTTAGCTTTGTTGGGATAGGTCGTAAAATTAGATTTTACGCGGTAATAACTCAGGTACAGATTTCGTTTGGTCGTTGTTTCTTGACAATTCAAATAGTAGCCTATTAGACTTTAATGTATTTTGTGAAAGATTTATATTTCTAGGAACTGTAGGTATTTGTCAATGCACTTTCGTGAGTAAAATATGGTAAGTCTCGATATACCGTATCAAAAGCTGAACAAGCTGAGTTCATTCATTTCAAGTTAACCAAACCAGTAGGAATATGGATCAAAAAAAATGTTTCATTTATTAAAATGAAAACTAAAATACTTTCTCTCTTAAAACTACCACAAAATGATTGTAATAAATAAAAAGCTGATCCTTCTTTTTTGGTAATATATTTTTTACGTTCTAATTATACATCTATAAGATCTGTAGCCTGAAATTTGGTCGGTTCATTTGTACTTTTATGAACCAGGAAGTATATACGCCGGCACCTTACTTCACCAAATCGCTCTAATTAACGCAAAGCACCTACAATTTTCCGGCAGTTGCCCCCGTGGCTCATTGAACAGAGATACCGGCCTTGTTAAATCAGAAACAAACATCAAAGATGGTTCAGACAACAGTTCAACAGACTCAATAAGACGAATTCACAATTAAACAACAACTTCAACAAACAGCACTTCACCTTTCGTGTCTCACGTTTCAATCAGAAGACGCCGAATTTGCTGACAAACTGAATTAAGGTTTCTGTTAACGAATGAACCGACAAAGGGTGTTTACAGGTAGATTTAATTAAATTGTACGGGTGTACGCTGCATGATTGAGAAGGACAAGGAATAAAGTTGGAACCCTTGGAAGGTCGCGCTAAAAGTTTAATGTACCTTCGATTCAAACCGTTGAATAACGAAAAGTAGACGAAGTAATGATATTGAATTTAATATTAAAAAAGGTACACAAAACTAATATTAATTTTCGTTTGCGATTAATTTAATTCTACTTACTTAATACCAAAAGGCAAAAATTTAATATAGGCTAAAAATATTTTACCATCTCCTGCAAAACTATTGTAAATTTCGGCTATGACCAGAGCCCGCTTTAGATGGAACCATCGAATTATATATCAAACAAAAGAAAAACAACAACAAAAAGAAATAATTAAGAGCCAACCTTCACTTGTTTTACCAATAAAACGAGATAACTGACACGTTTAAACTCTCAAAAATCAATCGCCTAATGAAACGGAATTAAATTAACTTTATGGACAATAAAATCTGGAGCTACCCCCGGCTAATAGCAGTTTTCCTTTCCGCTCTTGAGACTTGAGTAAATAACGTTTAATTGTTGTTTCACTGTAATTTTACTTTGTTTTGCAAAATGGACCCAATCGCTATTAAAATTGGATTTAGTATCATTGGGATGTAACTCAGCTTTGATCTATTCTGGGAATTTTTGATGTAAATGTTCATTATTTAAGTTTGTTTTAAGTGATCTAATAATGGGAATAAGCACAGCGTGGGTAGAACTCTCGTGAGATGGATTAATAGCCTGGTCAAGGCTATGCGAAGTAGCTAAATGCAAACAGAGCAAGTTCCGTCGTTAAAGTGAAATTCGAGAGACCCAAAGTCCACTTCAAGTTGATGGTAGATACATTTACGGGATTCTTGTCCATTATGAAGCGCCTTTTCTTAATTTATTAATTAATTTGAAGAAATCGCCAAATTTACACACGCCCCGCGGTAGAACCGCACTATAACCTCTAATCGCTTACACCCAGCGTCCGAACCCCCGCTGAGGCTAGAATCCAGCACGGTGTTATGCGGACAGCGCGACGCGTTACGCATTACGACACTCTTTCCCGTTGCGCCCCTCTCTATATTAATCACTTACCATAGAATGGAAATATTATCTGCTTTAATGCTCAGATTAGTTACAGTGCAAGGAGTTACGGTCCGGTAGCGAAAGGTGGGCAAATACCCTAATGGCGATTTCGTCTTACAACTACGGTAAAAAAAAACTTGAGAGATGTCAAGGGACACCCGGAAGGAACGAAGTTCCTTTCAATTAATTAGTGAGGGAATTGTAATAAAATTTTATTTTTTTATTTAATAACTTAAATAAAATATTTTGATCACAGCGCCATCTAGCATTAATCATATAAAATAAAATAAGGAATTGTTTTATAAAATATTTTAAGCACAGCGCCATCTAGCGATAATCACCTAAAACAAAAAAAGTGCCGTGCCAACTTTATCATAAGAATTTCCGTCTAGCCCCATTTCGATAATGCGCGATAAGGAACTTCGTTCCAAAAACTTTTTGTACTCACATGACATAATTAATGGACACCAGAAATACTAAGTTTTAAACACAAGAACATCTGTAGCTTTACTAAAACGAATTTTCACTGTTTTTCTTTTTGGATACAGTCTGCAGAACAACGTCCAATTTTATTTGTCGGAAGTACCAAACAATATAATTTGTTCGTATTAAAACCGCATCTATTTTATTACCCCGCTTCAGTCTTTACTGGTTACTAGGACGAGCTTTGTCCCCATGTTGTTTGTAATTTATTGGATCAAAAGTGCTCTGTTTGTAGACTGCTTTATTTTGTAGATTTTTTGTATTTACTTTACAGTTTTAATATTGCTTGAAAGTTTTAAAAACTTTACGAGTTTTTGCTTTATGTGTCTACGGCTGATCTGATAGCAAAAGGTTATCTTGAAACAAGACATTCTGCAATCATCATCATCATCATCAGCCTATAGACGTCCACTGCTGGACATAGGCCTCCCCCAAACCTCGCCACATCGACCGGTCCTGCGCCATCTGCATCCAGTGACCTCCCGCATTCTCCTAAGTGTGCTTAGCAAGAAAAAAATCCAAATTATACCCTACACAAACAAAATAATCATAATTAGTTTATAAACATCCACTGCTGGACATAATAATATGCCTCCAAAAAACCTCGCAAAAACGACCGGCCCTGCACTGTCTGCATCCAGTGACTTCGCGCATTACAGATTAGGTCGTCGGTCAATCTTGTAAGAGGTCTGCCTACACTGCGCTAACCGGTTCGTGATCGCAATTCTAAAACTTTTTCACAAACAAAATATTTACACGAAAACCTAGAAAGTTATTTAATTGGGAAGCAAACAGAAGTTCATAATACTCAACACACAAAACTTCTGTCTCAAAGCCGGCCCGGTGTCCACTTAAACGAAATTTAAATCTCATTTAAACCAGCAACATAGCACGTGTGTGAACCCAGGACACAAACTAATTTAGTATGCAGAAGTAAACATTATTTTGCGTAATAGATCTACAGAGAATCATTTAAAAGTACTTGTTTTTTTTTTTTCAGAAAACGTGAAATCTGAATTATGCTTGTGCACTGTAGTAGAGTTCTGATAACTTCAAGTATCAGATATATATTTAAATCCATTTCATTGGTCGATAGGTTCGGCTCAGGAATGCTAAGGTAAACTTTACTCAATTAAGTCGATTTTTCAATTGAATCTTGTTGATGTGCGATGTATTAAAAAAAATCTCGTCATTCGTGCCTGTTATAAGTGCAGAAGGATTTGTATGTATCTTTATTTCTGCATAGTATTCTACGCCCCAGGGGTGTTTGTTGATACGCTCGCCTAATTACCGGCGAGTGCTCAACTTTTGGTACAAATTCACGGTGTCACTATTCTGTAACTCCCACGAGATTTTACCTGTAAACTTTGTGGTATCATGTCATTTAGAAAGTGTTGGGCAACAATATTTTGATATGTCTGATACGTGAGACATTTTTATGGGTATACTAGTAGGTACTTCGAGATAAAAAAAATCGTCACAGGTCGAAGATTTTATAAGTTTTATGGGTTTTTAATCTTTCAATATGTAGGTCTTTCGCGATGTTTTCCTTCAATATTTTCATACCACGTTATTATGATAGACTAGCCACAAATACCATTTAAACACTAAAAGTTTGTTCATAAAAAAACCAACTATAATTAAAGAATATATAAAATCTTCGACAGTCAATGACAGTCTTAGTTTTAAATTACTCACTAAAGGTCAAGCTTTTCCTGTTCCAGAACAAAATATATGTTACCCACCATTTTGTAGCAGTAGCCATCTTGGATCAATATTCATCAAACTTAGCAAACTCTGGGTTAATTCACCTTTTACTAAAATCAAAATTATTTCATCCGTTTGGGAACTACGATGCCACAAGCACACAAACAGACAGGTGAAACGCAACACTCCGACATATTTTATTTAGGCTTAATTTTTTTTTCTTTGGGCTTAATAAAAGTCAAATTTACAGAATAGTCTCGCAATACCAAAGCGGAGTTACCGAACAAACGTGAGAGTGCGAAGAGAATATTAAATTAATGCGGTTTTGTAATTTTATAATTAGATTGTAATGGGGTGTGCATTCGCATATGTCGGCGTTTATTGCCGTGTTATAATGTAATTAATTTTAATAAGGGTTTATTTATCTATTTTGATGATAAACGGCGTACAAATCGTAATTCGTATTTATGGTTGTATGCTTAGAATAATAATACTGTATTCTAAGGTTGTACGGGTTAAATTTTGCAAAAGTAACTTCGAATAATTTGCTTTTTGATTTATACTCCTGATTAAACTTTGAACAAAGAAATTACATTAGCAATTTCCTTTTAAAAAGGAATAAAAAAGTAGTACCTAAAATCAGTCCATACTAAATTTCAGGGTATACCTAAAATTATAATTGATGTACCATTAAAGTCTTTCATGTCATATTTTACTTGAAAGAAACCGATTTAATAGTAAAACTGTATACTCAACACAACACTAGTAGTTATAGCACTTGGTTTAAATCAAAAAGCAAATAAAAAAATGTCGTCTACTTCAGTAACGCATGTTTCATTGCTAGAAGGAAATGACAGACCATCACACTTTTTACTCAGGAAAAACTTGACTAACTCTGTCCAACTTTTTCCAAGTTTCATAATTTAGGTTTTACTACGCTCAGCACTTAGTTTAATCAAGCGGTTTCAAACAGCCATCAGCGGTCCTTTAGGTCTCTTGAGTTCCTTAGTCTAGTTTTAAAAGTTCGTTATGAGTAATTTGTTAAATTGTTTTCTTTCGTTGTACAAAGAAAAATGGCTGTTCTTTTTGTTATATCTAGACTTACAAAGGTGTCGTGATATTTGTGACGTTGTAAGGAGTTTGGAGACTTTGGATCTAGTGAACTGAATTCGAAAATTCTTTTACAAATAGGAAGCCACGTTATTTGTGAATATCATAAGATATAACATTATTATAATGATTCTAAAATCAAAATTATATAATAACTGCCTTCCTTTGTTTCGCAGGCAAAGTTTCGTGGTTTTGTTAGTCTTTTTTTGCCCTGGCATTGCAGAGGTTCATGAGCGACAGTGACCGCTTACCATCAGGTGGGCTGTAGGCTCGTTTATCTACTTGGCAATAAAAAAATATACGACAGATACTAGAAGCACACGTAATTTTTCTCACCTTTTTAAACCTGACCTAATCTTCCGCGAATATTTCAAGACTAAAATCAGCCAAATCAGTTCTCGAGTTTTTTCGAGACTAAAGAACAGCAATTCCATTTTATATTAGAGGAGATATTAACAACTGATACCTAATAGATTTTAAATTAATATCCAAGTGAAATTGGATTATGTTTCATGCGTGTTCAATTTCTGATTATTCTCTTCATTAACGATCCACCGTTACGAGAATAGCTGCATAATCAAATACTGAATCATTTGTCTTATTAGCAAGCGGAGCGTGCGCGATTTATTTAAACATACTAAGAGTTCCTGACGTGAAGCTACACGTTGACTTTGTATCATCACACATCTAAAAAACAGCATATAATAGCAATATAATAATAATATACATCCGATACACAAAGATAAAACTAAATGAAATTTTAATCCTCAACGAACCCAAAACAACAGTAGAAAGTGAGTTATATGTTGGTTGCTAGTTAAAACAATAATTAATTATAAACCTTGAAACATATAAAATCATGAAAAAAAGAATATTACCCTCATAGGGCAATTAAATGAATACTACAAAGAACTGACCAAAACCACTTTAGCAATTACCTTTGCAATACACAATTGTAAGTACTGAAAGCAAACCTACCATGCTCGGAGGAATTGTTCGAAATGATTCCAACATCTCCTTTCTATCATCGCATGACTCGGCGTCGAAGTGGAGTTCATCCCTACTATCTGAAACCACCGCGATCATCCACGGTCCGTTTCAAGATTTCTTTTCTGCCACCCACCATCCGGCTATAGAATGAGCTCCCCTCTTCAGTGTTTCCCGAGGGCTATGACTTGTCCTTCTTCAAACGTGGCTTGAAAGTCCTTAAGGGAAGGCCGAATGCAGATCCATGAACGAAGGTAACCGCTTACGATCAGGTGGCCCGTTAGCTAAATGTACCAATTAAAATTTTTCACTGAACTGAAAATTAAATTACCTATAATTATTTAATATCTTTGTAACAAAAGCCCTACCTAACACTAACCTATCATCCGATGTAATATAATATTAAAACCCGTTGAAGTGTAACATTACACGAATTAGTTCGAATATAATCATAGTCGAACAGTGCCTGTGTTGTGTTTCACAAATGTTTTAGTTATTGGTTTTAGAGATATACTATATTTTATTATAAATTAGATATTATTATATATTAGAGATATACATTAAAGAAAATAAACCAAATAAAAAGACCAGACAAAATAATATTTAAACATTGAATTATCTAGTTATTATCTTTTTACCAACTTCCATTGAATAAGGAGATCTTCAAATCGATGATTATTTTTTTAGAAGGAATGGTGAAGCTTATCGTGGGTTCCATTCATATTTAATCAAGTATTGACAGATACTTTTTGAACTGTGTTAAATTTTAATTATCCATTGTCTGATTTCAATAATTTTATTATGTTTGAAAGATTGTAATTTTCACTTATAAATTTGATAAAAATCTCTTCATTACTTTTTATGATATTATCGGAGATTAATTCAGTTGTTTTATACGTTTTATATAAATATACATTCGAAAAAACGAAAGGTTTTCACCCAAGTTCCGGTCGATAAATGGTTGAATACGAATTGGTGTCAACTATAATTTTGGAACGGACAACATTGGAATGAAAAGCACTCTTATAAATTGATGCACCAACAACATTGAACATTATTGTCATGTAGTAGAATAAAGAGGAGCGTTCATTTTATGGACCAAAAATGAGTTCAAAATTATTACTATTTTGAGTATTCTGTTTGAATGATAAAATTATGTATAGTGATTTATACGTTTATAAACCCATGCGGTAAGCATGATGCTAGAACACAGTGGACCCATCACCTATCAGTCTTTAAGTTTATGCTATTTTCTTCGTTTTTATTATGTTAATTGAATCAATAGTGATGATGTCAATGAAGTAGGTAATTGGAACGAAGTTCCTTATCACGCGTTATCGAAAGACGGAAAAAAATCTGACGAAAAGTTGTCACGACACTTTTTTACTTGTCACGACACTTTTTTGTTTTAGATGATTGTCGCTAGATGGGGCTGTGATCAAAATCTTTTAAAACACGTACCTTATTTTTGTTTTAGATGATTATCACTATGATCAAAATATTTTAAAACACGTTCCTTTTAAATTATAAGATATCTTTTAATCGAAAGAAACTTTGTTCTATTCGGGTGTCCCATGACACCTCTCAAGTTTTTTATTATTCAAGTATTCCTATAACCACCTTAGTTCTCTTTCTTCCTTCTATTATATATCTATGAATGCAGTTTTGTTTCTTTTCAAAAATAAAAGAATGTTTCCTTTCAGCAAAATTCGCTAAAATCATTATTTCGAGTACTTCACCTGGAGGGGGCGTTTAAAAATTCCACCCTTTGTATATGTCTCTTCACCACTCCACCGTAAACTGGTAAGAAAGTGACAGTACAATACAGTATTTTCGTATCAAGTTATAAATTAGACTAGATATAAAACTGTCAACTGAAGAGGAAATAAAAATCAAATCGTTTCAAAAATGTCTGCGCATTACTAAATAAACAGATCATAGGAACCATTAAACCTATCCCATAGATAATAAAATCGTATAAATCCTCCTTCTTCGTTAGATTTATAGTGGCCAGAGTTTTCCTCTTGTTAGCTTTGAACATTCTTAATATTCTCATATGGGTGTTAATGGCCCGGAATGAACATATTTCGAATCACGTTCAGAGATTTAGATAATAAATTTTGCTTCATTCCGCTCTGAAATTCACTAGTTGTACTTTTATGTAAATTTTGAACGGAAAGTCGGATAGAGGTTGAGTTTGTGAAGTGAAAACGGTAAAAGGAAGTTAATGAGTTTGTTAAATTATGTTACGTTAACTAGGAAAAAGAAAACAAAGGTAATTAGAACGAAATAAGGAAAAGGTAATAAATTATGACTTGGCAAAATAAATTGGGTGGTGCAACACTGTTAGAATATCAATGCAAAATAATGAATGAATCTTTAAAGTTAATAAGTTTTGATTATCGACATAGCCCATTATTACAAACACTCTTGGTTCTAAAATATATTTCAAAGGAAGTTCAACTTCATTAAAAACTAGTTGAACCGTAATTTCGATGATTAATGACATAGTAACTTTACATCTAGTTTCTTCAATATTTCTCAACAATATCACGAAGGAATATACCCACCCAAAACTTACCTATTTGTAGGTACAACCAGGAAATTGAAACTACGAAAAATCATTCCGTATTTCTTACGCTACCAAACAAAAATATTTTCGTAAGCTTCTTATTTTATCAAAAACACGACCAAATTCATTTCTCGTGTCCACATTTTTTCCCGGAACCAACTATCCTGGAACTCAGTGACTTCTGTCCCTCACGGATTGCCGCAAAGTAAATTTATGTCGCAAAAACTGGCCATTGTTTTCGCCATTGTGTACGCAAAATGGCGCTGCCGGACCAGAGTGTGTATGACACTTTATTTCCGGACATACGGAGCGTGATAGTACGAAATAAAACATGGTATTGTTAAAATAGTTTTTCTTATTGTGAATGAATAATGGTGGACGTGATAGAATGCGTTGGGGTGTAAGTTTATGAATGGAGGCTGGCTTTTTCGGTTACGTTAACGTTTTGAATTTGTGTTCTGAAAAACTACTCTCTCTGTGTGACCTACCAAACTATTTTAAAAAGTTATCTTAAATAGATACGACTACAACTGTACTCAAGCACTTGCGGTTATCAACATCACTGAAACAGATATTGAATAAGTTCTTATCACAATTTTTTTGCTAGATTTAGTACCGCAGTACTCAGTCTTCGCGTGATCATGGCACTTTTAACGGTGTTGAAATATCGGGATCACTCATTTAATAAAATAGATGTGACGCCACATTGTAAGTAACTCTTGTTTTCTTTTCGCTTATTGAATAAAGAATTAATATTAAATATCCAATATACCGAAGTTACAAACACAAAACATCTATACATCAAAGCTGACCAAAAATATATTTCGTACACAAAAACATTGGCAAACTTTAGGCTAATAAATAGCCTTTTGTTTTGGACGAGAAAAAATCACAGACTTCCCACGTGAGGGTTAGGGCTACGTAGGCGTTGAAACGAATAAAAACCTATGGCTTATTAACTTTGGGTTCAAACTGAACCCAGGATTTCATCGGATCTAGACCATGGACATTTAAATATATTGATGAAAGCTTTTCACAAATTGATTCCTACTGGTTACACTTTGAAATCTAGCAGAATGTTGAGAGATTATTGCCTTGAATTAAGAACAGTAATTCGGAAGATAACCATAGGAACTCAGGGAATAAAAAAGATAGAGTCGTGTGTCGAGTAGTGAGTTCGAGTTCCAGTGGTACTACCCAAAAGCGAACAAGAAAGAGGGTAGACAGATTTGTTTGCTCTTATATCAACCCGCAGTATCCAGTCTTCTCGTGATCATGTCGTTTGCAACAACGTTGAAATATCGAGACAACTCAATTAATTAAATATCGTGGTAAGAACCCGTTGCAAATGCATGAAAGTATTATAGAAAACCGCGAGTGTCTGAATAAGTTTATAGAGTCATCGTGTTTACACTCGATTACTTTGCCTTTGCTGGCGCTTTACTTCTACATGATACCCAGGATATTAAAAACTTTTATCCTATCCCATAAATTTACAATAATTTATTTAAAAACTAAATCGACTAGAGTACCTACTGTATTGTTTGTGAGTGTATTTTAAAGTAAAGTAAAAATGAGAACCTTCTAAATTTATTAACAAAACATCGAGTGGGTAATATTTTTAAAGTAATAGTTAACTACTTTAGACCAAACAACATAATGAAAATGTTACATTGATTTAAACCAGTCTTTTGCCAAAACAAAAAGCAAATATTTTATGTAACAACTGTACCACGACCACAAACATAGTACACGATGTTTTATTTCCCAAACGAGCTGCGATTGTACAAAATAAAAACATTTACGTACACGTGGTTTACACGTTTTTTTATTCTTAAAACGATTGAAAGTAAAAATGCTATTTCTGTCTTATTCTAGAAGTGTTGTGTAGGCATGTAGGCACTTCTAGAATAGAGAAATTAGGATAATCTTTGTTATTTCTACTGAGTTAATAAGACATAAATATAAGATGAATATTATTAAGAAAAGTAATTCCCAATTGCTTATTATATTCTGGTAAGCTCTCTAAGAGTATCCGTCCCGAAGTTGGTAAACAACTATGATCACAACAAAAAACGTGTCTTCGATAAAATGATTAATTAATCCATCAAAGTAAATGATTAGCTATGAGATACTGTAACCATTGGACAAGAACGAATGACTATAAAAAGAACCCATCTATCAAAAAAGAACAATCTCATTTACACTTTGCAAGCGTGTATATAAAGATAGAAGCATTCACATCTCGACTCGACTCCCAATCTATCATTCATTCAAATCTCGTTTAAAAACAGAGGGCGCGTTTGTTTGCAAATCAAAAGCCAATATCAGGGCCCGATCAATACAAGCAGCTTTGACATATTTGCATAATAGGATTTTGTTGACACACAGCGAGATAAAAGCCGTGGATAGGGGATTTTTCGAAATGTAATTCTTTTTAATTATTCACGAACTAATGCTGTTAAAAGGTTCTATTGTATAATGGAATCCTATTTCCTGGTCTTTTCCGGTTTGAATTGGTTGCTTTTATTTGAAATGGTTATTTATTTTTATTTTATTTCTTATTTATTTATTGGAAACTTTTATTTTTTATAATCTGGAAACAAAACTTAAAGCTTATAACTTTACTTTCAATAGCGACTGACGCCACATCAGAAGTATGTCGAACTCCAACACAAGGTGCAAAATCACAGATTACGTCAAACATTCGGCGCCCATTAAAAATGCCTCCTCCATTTGCTCCTAAATCAACAACACCATCCCTACATAAAATATTGGCTTTCTTACGCACTGTAAATATATTGTTATGTTGATATCTTGTTTCTCAGTCCCTTGAATTCATACAATAAACGTATGAAAGTAGACATTTGGGATTACCTTTCTTGAAAGGGTCTGGGATCTAGAAACTAGAAATTATGTTAGTATTCAAAATCATTGTTGGGTCTCAATATATTTTTATTATATTATGGGTAAGCAAATCGGCTTACAGTACCTAGAATTCCTACAAATATAAGTTTTAGTGAATGAACGCTATTTATTGACTAACACCGAACTACATTGAAATCTTTTGTAAAGGTCTTTTGAGAAGATTTCTATAGGTAGGTCGTATTTGATGGTCTTGCAGTGTGCCCTGACGTTCCAAGAGGTCATGAGCGACGGTAACTACTTACCATCAGGTAAACCATCGTCTAAAAGGATTTTCGTTCCAAAGAGTTAGGCTGGATCCGTAGCTGGAACAATATGAGACAAAAACGAATTCTAGAAATTGAAAGTGACTGCGGTAATTCATTACAAAAGTTCAGGTCAAAGACGCCACATACAATAGTGTGAAGTCTATTAGAATCTTCTAATGTATATCGTGCTTTTGCCTAATAATATGGGCTCGAATAGGCCTGGCAAATTGAAAAGAACACGTCGTCTAACGGTCGCTTTGTCGCCTAATGGTGTTTTGTATAACATAACACCTTTAGACCATAGTCAACTTTTGTTCATGGGTTGAAACTTATCTTCCTGCTGATCATAGAGTATTCTTTAAACTACTGTTGGATATAGTTTAATTTTGTAAAGCTTCATTAGCAACAACTAATGAGAAGAAACCTGTCGAAACACGTATAGTTTGCAAACAGCATAAAGGAAGCGTGGTAACTATGTCTAATCAGAGAGACTGAGCCAGTAATGGTATGAATGAGTTATCCACTCAACTAGGATCGGCAACCAAATTGTTTTGTTTACTTTTGCCAAATCTGTGGCAGGAGCCAAAATTGAGCACAGTTCTAAAGTTTTAGAAAATTAAATAGATTAAAAAATGTAAACAAAACAAGTTTGTTTTGTTTACATTTTTTAATCGTCTCATGTTTTACGGAGATGATATATTTTCGCTGAAAATGCAATACAGCGTCATATAGTAATAAAGATTTACAAAAATATAAGGTTTAATTAAAAATCAAAATTAAAAATTACACAGGTCTACAAAAAAAATATTTTTGTTTGGTGCCGCTAACTTTATGTTATTATTTGGTTAATTAGTCCCCAAGACGTCGTGGGAAACTGTTAAATTCGCAAAGCTACGTCCAGGTTTGTACCGATCGATCATAACCTAAAAAATGTATTTTATAACACTTAATGTTATTATAATCAATTATTTTTATTTTTTTTTAATAATAATATCGATATGCCGTCGTGAAAGTGTTGTGTAAATTATAATCCATGTCTAGAAAACCTATAACAGATGCAGAGAAGAAGACATACGTTGATTACTTTAATATAGAGATAAAGGCTCTGGACAAACCATATGTTCCAAAAATTGTGTGCAAGTTGCGTAATGAAAATTTAAGACAGTGGGCAAACGGTAGGTAAACGTAATCATTTAAAGTATAGTGTGCCGATGATTTGGACACAACCAAAAAATAACATTGATGACTATTATTTTTGTGTTGTAACTTGTACAGGGTGCGCCAGAGAAACTTACTTATTTGAAAGGTCAATAAAAAAAAAGTACTTCAGTTATTGTTTTAATTTTTTTTTATTTGAGAATACAATATCCCAATTTTTTTTTATGCAGTCTTAAAAATGACATCGTATAAATGGCGACCCCCAATGCGCATACACTGATGATGTCGATTTTTGAAATTCGTATCCACTCTTCGCAGCATATCAATCGGTATGTTGGTAATAGCGTCGCGAATGTTGTTCTTGAGGTGTGCTATGGTCCGTGGTCGATCGATATAAACCAGGGATTTCAAATAACCCCATAAAAAGAAATCGCATGGAGTCAAATCTGAAGAGCGTGCCGGCCATTGGAAATCGCCTATGAGAGAGATGAGGCAGTCGGGGAAATGTTGTTGCAACAAATTCATTGAGTCTCGTGCTGTGTGTGCTGTGGCTCCATCTTGCTGAAACCACAAGTTCCTAACGTTTATCTCTTCGAGTCTTGGAAGAAAAAATCCTCGATCATGTTCCTGTAACGAGCTCCATTCACGGTAACTGCGCGTTCATTTTCTTCAAAAAAATAGGGCCAATTATTCCCATTACCGACATCGCACACCAGACAGTAACTCCACAGACACTTCCACACTCCCGAAATGAGTTAACCCACGACAGAATCGAGTTACGGCCAGGAACGAGTCTGTAAGGAGGAATTTCAAAACGAGATTTCACACTTGCGAAATCTCGAAAACTACACGTAGCATTCATAAACTAACTATATATTTTTTATTAGAGTACCGAACGTACTTGAAATCAGTTTTACTTTTAGCGGCACCAAAATCATTGTAGGCCTGTGTTATTGGATATAAATGTTTTTAAAAAGGGGCTCAAACACGGTATTGATTCCAAACGAAGTCCCCAGTTTCGCCATCTAGCGAATAGTAACGTTCCCAGTTGAGTGGTTATACAGTACCGTTTTCTATAACATCACAAGATGACAGTCAACTTCCACATGTTCAATATCACGCCATATGTCACATATGTTTCCACGTTAACATTACATTAAGTTTGCAGCTGGCCGGCCGTGTAATTTCCCAGCAGGTTCGCATAAATCATGCTGAGGTTACCGATATCTAGGGCCCGCGATCAATCACCTCCTCGCCTGCAGCCCGGAAACCTTCCCTCTACGTCGGTCATAATGTATTTTTGTGATTTTCTAACTTCTCAATTTGTTGACGTTACGTAATTCTTAGTTATTTCGAAGCTGGTTTCAGTCTCTGAAGGGTATTCAGTCGGAGTGATGAATGATCCTAGATATTTTCAGTTAAGATACTTTGTGCTTCATAAAATCTTATAAATTAAGTGCGGCTGGTGTATTTATTGTAAGTGATTGAGAGGGTCGATATTTTAGTGTTTATAAATAGTTTCGCTTAGAAAGATATTTTACTTGTAGATGATATTATTAATATTTCTTTCAAAGATAAGTGTATGATTGATTATTATTATATTGCATTAATGTCCTTCAAAAAGCTAATGTAATATAACCTAACCAACCTACATAATAACGAAACCTACCTAAAAACGATAAAGGAAAACATCGTGAGGAAACCTGCATGTCGGAAAAGGGTTCTAAAATTCCTTTGAAGATATGTGAAGTCCGCACTAGGCAAGCGTGGTGGACTATGCCTACTCCCTCTTCTGAGGAGACCTGCGCCCAGCAGTGGGCAGTAATGGGTTGGACCGAACCTACATAATCCTAATAATAAGTGCAAGGAAAACTATAAAAATTGCCAAAGTTTAAAAGGAATCCTAATTTCTCTTCAGTTTTAGGCTATTATTAAGTCAGAAAAAGCAAGTAAGAAACTTATGAAATGCTTAATTGTTTTTATACAAACAAGGATTAAAAAGTAGTTCATAAGTATCGCACACTACTTTATATTGTAGAAGTCCACAAGTGATAGTAACCGATCAGGTCACCTGTTAGCTCAACTGTCTACATTTATATACCTATATTAAAAAAACTTGAGAGGTGTCATGGGACACCCGAATAGACCGAAGTTACTTTTGATTAAAAGTTATCTTATATATTTTTTTCCTAATGTAACGCGCGATAAGGAACGTGTTTTAAAAGATTTTGATCACAGCGCCATCTAGTGATAATCATCTAAAACCAAAATAAGGAACGTGTTTTAAAAGATTTTGAACACAGCGCCATCTAGCGATAATCATCTAAACAAAAAAGTGTCGTGACAACTTTTCGTAAGATTTTTTTCCGTCTAGCCCCATTTCGATAACGCGCGATAAGGAACTTCGTTCCAAAGGTACCTAATACATTAAGTAGGTATTGAAAGTTTATACTTATAGGCTAAGCTGTCTCTAACTAAAACAAAACTAACACAAGTTGGACTAACAAAATGTATCATAAAACAAGGTAACAATACTCTAGTTACAGTTAATAAGAATAGATGAAAAAATGCGGAAATCTTTATGCGTATCTCGACCTCAACCTTGCTCCTAAGCTCGATAAGTCAACGACTGGGAGAGCTCACATTACACGCTGTACCGTCGGACCCCGATACAGAAACAAACACTTTTCCACGACAATATGCTTTGTGAAAAAACGAAACATTGTATGTCGCTGAATGTGAATTAAATTTTTGTTAGTCTAAATGGTTCGAAATTATTAAAACTGTGCCTATACATTTCCGTTAGCTCGTCTGCTTACATAACAATAAAAATGTGTATATTCGGAAAGTATACAGGGTGGATCTGTAACTTTGGACAATCTGACGTAGAGTGAATGATCAGTTGAAATAAAACTTAGAACCACTTTTATTTTGGGAATTGGATTAAAAAAAATCATCATAGTATGGAAGTCCGCAACGATAGTCGTACGTTTTTCAGACAAGGTCAGAAAAAACAGTTTAACCGAACCACAAATAAAAATGGTGCTAAGTTGTATTATACGAATACGATACGATACGATTATGTTATGGCGATAGTTGCGCATAGTTTCTCGCCTCGAACGTTCGAGAAAATGTCTATCTTAATCAGGCCTTATTCTTATAATATTACAAAATAAATATGGTATTTTAATTATTTTCAAACTGTCAACAACACGGTATTCGCAGAATCCAACGACTTTTGCGGATTTGGATTTCTTGGTAAAGATTATACCCGTCTCTGGAGTACTATTCAACGAAATTTGAATCTATTTCCGTGTCAAATTTCGTTGAATAACCAAAATAAGTTTTACTTTGCAAAACAACAATTACGAAGACAAATAATTACTGTTTCAGAATAAATTAAGAACAAAAGTAAGACGTATGAGTGACTCGCTTGACAACAAGTATCCTACCCCTTTCATATTTTATTTATTTATTTTTATTGCGAAATAGATAAACGAGCCTACGGCCCACCTGATGGTAAGCGGTCACCGTCGCTCATGAACCTCTGCAATGCCAAGGCAATGAGGGGTCGTTATCTATCACCTACCCATACAGGACTTTTTTTAAACCTCGTTTAAAGAGGGACATGTCATAGCGCTCCGGGAACATATATGTACGCCTATCTTTTAGAAATACCTTTCAAGCTTTTTTTATTACCTTGTAGGCAGATGAGGTAATGACCTGATCGGAAGCGGTTACCGTCGGTCATGAACCTCTGCAATTTCAATTACGTTCAACGCTTTTTGTACAAAAAGTAAATTTGCCATCACTACGTTTTGGTTCACGACAATATTGTAAGGTCGCCATCAGATTTTCGCAGATTCGGGGCGCGGTTAAAACGGCGCGTGCCGAGCGATCCGTAGATACGTAGATTGTTGTGCTACGGACCCTCGGATTTGGGTGCCAATCTCAATGTGTAACAAACTCAATTTTACTTTTTTCCGTCGTAGAAAATCAAAATTGAAGTTCTTGTCATGTTCTTTTAACATATGTCACAGGTTATTTAGGACTTTAAAATCTGCTGTCAAAACATGTCTCAACAAAATACCGTTATATCGTTTACTCTTCTTACGCATTGACTTTGGGACTAAATTCTCTAAAAATAGGCATTTATAAGTGTTTATTTACAATGGACGTATAATATGTTTGGCATCAAGGTGTTGTTTTTTGCCAATAATGGACTATCTAAGCTATGACTGGACCAATTCTTATAAGGAAGAAAGAAAGATCACTTAATTAAACACACAGTTGGTACATATCATTTCAATTTACAAAATACTTTATCCTTAACATGGTCTTTTGTCTGCAAGAAGGCAAATGTCTCAGCATAAGCTGTATCCCTGAATTGTATAAAGCAAATCTATCAACTTCTAGACACAGAAGGTTCTTCAAAGAAAAAAAAACTTATTGACGCAAAATGTAGTTTCTAATACCTCGAAAACTGATTCAGCTTAATTTCCAAGCAAATAATTTTAGCCCAAACTTCGTAAATCTTAAAAGCCGTCGAAAAATAAATGTTTATCAGACTTAACACCTAAAATGGTGGAATTAACGATAACAATTCGAAACTTTCAAGAAATTCGACAAAATTTACGGCAAAGGTAAAGCTTTTCAAAATTTAATGGCTTAGTTATAACTCCAAACGAGTTTATGTTGTAGATAAAACACTTTTATTGTTTAATTATTGGTCTAAATTACTCTTAAATTTAAAGATTAATTCGAATTTAAAATATTCCATAGTGTTTTTTTTTTCATCAAACATTGATAGTCCTAAACTTATTCAAACACTCGCGGTTTTCTATAATATGTACTTTCATGCATTTTCAACGGGTTCTTACCACGATATTTAATTAATTGAGTTATCTCGATATTTCAATATTGTTGCAAACGTCATGATCACGAGAAGACTGGATACTGCGGGTCGATTTAAGAGCAAACAAATCTGTCTACCCTCTTTCTCGTTCGCTTTTGGTAAGAACCCGTTGAAAATGCATAAGAGTATTGATAGCACTGATCAATGGTTATGTATTGTTGAATTCTGCTCTAGAATTTTTTTTAGGATAATTTAAAATGTTTTTGCCCAAACTCTTACCTATGCAGGCAATAGTTAGGTACTTACCAGCCAATAAATAGAATATCTTACAGTCCTACCTGGTTGCTTAGTTATAAATATTTTTATTTTTAATTGGTCATTGAATATACAATTTCTGTAACAGTTAACGACACTAAAGATCTAGTGACTGATCTATATGCAATACCCGTTTCTTTATTGGATCTTGAAGATCGAATAAATCAGATATGAAGTCGAGACGTTGCATTATTCATTTCATTACAGTTTCTATAAAAAGTGATTGAACGTTCTATGAAATGGATCATTTTGAATGAAAAACTTTTAAAAGGAATTGCATTTGAAAATTTTACGTTTTGTAATATATTAGTTTATCCGCGCAACTTCGTCTGCATCATAATGGTTCAGACAGCATTTAAGATAAAGGCGTAAAACAATGTGCTAATTTACATCACATCAAAAATCTCTTAAGTATTAAAACCGCCTCAAATACGCGTAGTTTTAAGCAGGAGCCACTTTAACAAGAGCAAGATAGACAGATACTATCAAGGATAAACGAACTTAGGCCCACCTGATCATAAGCGGCTTCATTCATAAATCTCTACAATGCCCAGGAATGATGAAAAAGAGATAAAATGAGAATATTTTAGTAAAAGAAGTGGATTTTCAGAAATACTCGTAATTGTATTTCTAGCAGTTATTTATATAATAACTAGTATCTAATAAATTAATATTAAAAAGTATAAAAAATAAAATAAATCTAAAATTATAAGCTAATTATTATAATTCTTTCTTGAAGCGAGTCAGGTAAAGATTACAAATTCAAATGTAATACGTGATTTTATTAAATCGTTACATAAAATAAATTTTGCTTCTACGAAATATCTATTGGGTACTTTAATATAGATTTAGACGATATTAAAATAAATTCTCGTAATTAAAATGGCGAGAATTTTTATTAAAATTAAATGAAGTGTAAGACTTTTTCATTTGAAGTGATAAAGTTATTTACGAATTATTCATGTAGACATGCCAGAGAAAAACATTATGAAACAATAAATATTATAATTTATTTTATTACAATATTATGAAAGTAGTGTCACATAATCTTTTCTATAAAGAAGAGAGAGAATACTTTAATTCAATTTTTGCATTATTAAGATGTCTATTTTTTTTTCAGTTGCAGGAATACACCGGATCCCCACCCGCCGGGCGGATGTGGTATGTGGGTTTTGAACCGCACTAAAACCTCCAACCGCTCATACTCAGCGTCCAAACCCCGGCTGAGGCCAGAACCCAGCACGGGGTTATGAGGGACGGCGCGACGCGTTACGGTCTCGGCACTCTTTTTTTCTATTATGATGTTTATTAAACATTTCGCTCGTTTAAAGCTACTTAGAATTACTGTTAGACTGGACTAAGTAATATGTAGGTACGGAACTTCTGTTTAAACTTATTATATTTTCCAAAGAAGTTCATCCAGTGCCAATGAATCAAAAGCTTTTAAAACATAACTAAAAATAAACATACTTTTTAGAAAACCCGTTCGTTGTTTTCCTGAAAAAAAAAACGACCATAAATATCACAACACTTAAAGCCTTAAAATATTGCTATATATAAAAGGGCATCCTCCCGTCACAAAAAAAAAATGTATAAAACGGCATTCAATATGGATTAAAGAGCGCTGTCACTAAATTTATGATAAGACTCATAATTTTTGAAGTGAAAAACACCGGTTTCCGGCGAGAAATACCAAAAATACGGGAGAATATTTTATGAAAAACATTACACTCTTCATAAAGAAGGTGTTTGAGGTCGTATCGGTGAAATTGAACCTTAAATTTGAGCGAGGACTTTACTGTATTCGTGTTTTCGTAGGCGAATCTTTTGTTGTAATATATTCATAATATATGGGTTCAATAATCTTAGCAGATAGATAGGTAACAGCTGTACTTTTTTATTTAAATACATTTGAAATACATTCCCACGATTTTCTTTTAAAAACTCATTTGCTTCCAAGTTAAAATAAATACAAGAACAGTTTCGTGATTAAATTAAAAATACCGATTTTGGTGGTTCATTGAAATGAAATACTTTATTTTCAACATTGATGGCGTACTCATTCTTGTTGACGTCAAAAGTTAAAAGCTACCACCAGTTCGGACACAAAAAAATAATAATTATATGGTAAGAAACTCAGCGTGCATGTCTTTTTTTTTATAATAAGCATTTTATTTTTTGTAAGTATTTGTACAGTATTATACTATTTTACATTAAATATACAAAAAAAAACGATTACGATAATGAAATGACCTTGGCGAGCAACTCATTCCCACTTTGTGGGATCTTCCAGGTAATCATTGACCTTACAGACGTTCTTTAATAGTTTTCTTAAACCTATGTATAGGTAGGTTATTCAAAATAATCAAATTTTAAAACAAGAGAGCGAACCGATTTTGATAAAGTGATTTCTCGTGTGGGTATCGATTTGAACATAACGTAAAGCTTACAGTGTGGAATGATCTTAATATCACTTTAGATTCAACCTCATTTACAAAAGTTATTGCTACGTCGTTTAAATTTTAAAACGCTAACCATTCTTTGTTTTCTTAATACAAGTCTACACGCAAAAACACGTAATTTCAGCCAAAACAAACAAAGTACTAAAGTTAATCACGTTTAGTCGTATATCTCCGGCAATTTGCGTTACGTTCGTGCAAGCTTTAAACTTACGAAATTACGCTTTTACATCAGAGATCCTTAGAGGAAAAATATCAGGAGAATGCAGTTTGATACGAAGCCAGTGTTTTTAAGGTTAGTAAGAATACTTTGATGTGGCAATGAGCAAGAACCATTAATACAGAACACCCAATAGCCTACGTTTCGACAAGCTTCTTGACTGATTCTACAAAATAGAACACCAATCTAATCATTTGTGCAGCATATTGAACATTTTTTCTTATACAGGGTGTTAAAATCCGATGAAACAATACTTTCACAGCAAATAGTATACTTGATGTAGAAGCCATCCACCAAATCTGGGTTTTCTAGGCATAATATATCATAAGTTATAACTAATCAAAACTACGTGTTAATTAGTGCGTGATCAACCTTACCGTACTGACCTACACCAACAGCTAAAGACTTAAGCCGGCTAGTCACCTCCTGTATCATAGAATATTGTAATAATACACGGGACAAAAATCACATTCTAAACAGGATACATGCGCCTGCGTGCTTGAAAATAGATTTAGCACGCTAGATGTAGGTCAGGGTAGGGTTGTCAAAAATAATACAAAATAATAATTTTTCAACTTTCTATGGGAAAATAAAGTAACTATCTCCGTTTCAAAAGTATGTGTATATGATTTGAAATGTGATATAGATTAAGCCCTTAAGGTATTGTTTCACCGGGCACCAACACCCTGTATAGTATATTCTGAGGAAGTATTTTTTTTAGACAGGACTCTAAAACCTGCCGCTTACACTCTGCATCCAAATCCGGCTGAGGCAAGAACCCAGCACGCGACACATTGCAACTTCACACCCGAAGCAGAACTCATCGTATATTTCTGTGCACTATATTAATATAAAGCACGAAGTTCATTGTGTCGTCTCCTGTTATATATCCTCTAAGTACACATCTTAGACATAACACAACATAAGTTAAATGTGAACAACACTCCATTAAAATAATACGCCAATAAAACAAGAACTTTGGTAATGTTGTTGTAATTGTTCTTTGGGGTGGTATAATTGGGATATACGATCGCCGCATTCTAGAATATTCTTGTAATATACAGGGTGGGTTTGTAATCTTGTGAAGGAGGGTGAATTACCTGTCGAAATATAACTAAGAACCACAGTTATTTTTGAAATCATTTCCAATATTTACGACTATCGGCCAACATCTCACTCCAACTAGCACAAAATTACAAATAAGGAAAAAAAAATAATAGAGATTAATAAAAAAGCTAATCGTATATATGCTTCAGAGTCTCTAAACTCACTGCAACCGGATCCCATACAGCAAGAGTGTCATCCAAAAATGATATCAATTTTGAAGAATACAAATAAAAGATCAATCAACTGAGAGAGATACTTCCAAAAGTATATGTATTACGTTTCTAGATCACAGCACTACATCATTATATTATTAAAAGTAAAATATATAAAATCACTTCCATTTTTCTAAAATACTCGTAGCATTTATTTAATCTCGATAAGATCAAATAATTACATAAATCTGACCTACCTATGTAAGTTTTGTAATTACATAAAACACAAAACTACGTCTTTCACAAATAAAATACCTTTTATTCTGAAACACTACTGAGTCAACAATTTAGTAATCTCTGAAACAATGTAACAAGATGCACGTTAAAGTAATTACAGGGACAAAGTGCACTGTACACGGACTACTTTCACATTTTTCGTATTATCATACTGCGCTCATTACTGAGAGCCGAGGCACTGGAATAGCGAAAAGCAGAGTTTTACTGACAGCGATTTTAAGCCTTTTCATAATTCGTCGCCTCAGTGCTTGTTTGGCCAATCTGACTTACAAAATTACTTTTTAATGCAGTATTATATAGAATAAAATTTCCATCCGACTGGTAAAATATTTTTTTTAAATATTCAATTCTAAAACAATAAAAATCTAATTTCAATTTTTTTCTCAACACGGCACTTAACGAAAATTCCGTGCTTGTTTGCTGTCTCCTGTAAAATTTGCTCGAGTGCAGATTGGCCAAACAAGCATTGAGGCGACGAATTATATTTTCAAGAAAACTTTAAATACAAGCTTTTGAGATCCTGAATATCATGTATCAGTAGAGTGCTAGCCAAAACTAGTAAAACGAGCTCAAACACGACGGGTCTATCAGTCAGTTAATGCAAAATGCCAGCTCAATCAGACAACGGGAAGTTTATCAAATTTTACTCGCATAATTCCACCCTAACTAAGAACCACATAAAAACATCATCTCACGTAATATTTCTTATCTCAGGCATAACTTTTTTTAAGTTTAATTAAAAGTAATTTACATAGTCCCGTCCTGAAGTAAAACAACGAGATTAAGATGACCCTCGTCCAATCATGACCTAGATGATGATGAAGTCATCTAATATTCATGCACCCAACTTCAAAACAGGGTTGCCATGAGCCCCGCTTGCAATTGTAATTCCGCCCAACGGCTCACATTTAACCCGCCGACTGCTATTAACCACGGCACTGCATAAAGCTCGAAAGTTGGACAATTAAATTCTCAGCTGCGGGTCGTTTCGACCCAAAGACACAGGATGCAAAGTAACGACTTATGGATCGCCGTGATTTACAGAGCAATTTCGGGATTGCTATTATTTAACAAGATTAAAGTCTTCTGTGTACTTTATCTATTTTGTACTACAGTTTTAAAGCAAACTTAAAGGCATAAACGATCTTAGTTGGAGAATGAGCAGATCTTTATTCGGCTCTTATTTGATTAAAACGATGAAAGATAACAGTGCGAGGAAACTGCGTATTGAAGAAGCCATTTCAAAACTATTGTAGATGAGTGAGGTGCAAAGCCCACTTTGAGCAATCATGGTGTACTTTAACTGATCGTTCTACGGTGACGACCAACAGTGATGGATTAATTATAAGGACTGATGTGGCAGTGAGTGAATTTCGTGACTGATTAAACTTTTAGAAAGACGATGATCTGTCATTTACTCATTGCAATAGAACATTTTTCAATGAATAGGTAAACATGGTATACACCCTTTTATGTCTAATACTTTCTTCCGCAACATATAACAAGTTAAAAAACAAAGAACATGAGATAATGAAACATAAGCAACATGTGTACACAAATACAAGAAATTAATTAACTTCCAAGCCGAATAATTAAAGCTATACATTAATTAATTCGGTAACTAATCTGCTGAATTAAGCGGTTCATTTAACAGGTAAATTGGGAGATTAGTTTGGTTGAAGGAAAACGAAATACATTTTTCAGTGACGTTGATCAAAAAATACATTTTTAAAAGTATTAATTTCGGAATTACTATTTTCTCTATATTAGTGTACCGTCTCCTGTGTTGGTCAAAACGCCATAACGGTTTTTGTACACAAACAATATTGGTTTTATACAAGAAATTATAAGTAATTGTTCTATATTTCGCATAGTTTTGAGATGCACTGTTTACTGTAACAACCCATTATTGCCCATTACTGGGCTTAGGTCTCCTCAGAAGAGGGATTGGACATAGTCCACTTACTTAATACGGATTGAGGACTTCACATTTCTTCAATGGTATTTTAAAAACCTTTCGCAACATGCAGGTTTCCTAAAGATGTTTTCCTTCACCATTTTTAGCCAGTTCACCACAATATTTTTCAAATTAAGATTTAGAGGTATAAACCTGTCGATTTTGGACCGACGACCCGCGATACGGAAGGCAAGTGCTTCGACCACTCGACCACCACGACAATACAATTTTGATTTATTTTTCTTCAATTACACATTACATTATTTCCTGATTTGATCTATGTAATGGCTGGAAGTCATTAAACACAGTTTACTCTCGTCTCGTTTATTGTATAGGAATTCAACAGGCTTGCTTTTAGTGTTGATTTTATGAGCACATGAAATCTTTGCGTACTCACTTTGTTTTACTGCCTACATGCTTGGATACACTTTCAATTAATTGTTCTTTAGAAACGATACATATAAGCTTCTTTAAAATATACTCTATTTGAAATATGGTTGAGTTTGTATTATGACTTGATCTAATACAACAAGATAAATTCTTCCGAACAAAGCGCTAAAAATAGTGTCTCTTGATATTAAGACACAAATGAAAGATAATATTTTGTTGGTGCAGAGTTTACACTCTAGTTGTATACAGGATGATTTTTTAGTGAGGGTACATATTGAAGGTCATGATAGCTGATGGTCATATACAACCAGTAAAAATATTATTACCAAAGAATATGGTATAATGCCTGAGTAATCGCAACTTTAAATATCTAAAATTCTTGCAAATTGATGGATTTTCGACAGCTGATGGTTGTGGCGGAGGTGTGGGGTGCGTGAGATCACTAGAGTTCTTTAGTAAACACTCTTTTGGCCGAAATTCTTTATGTTTGAGGTAGTTTTGTTGAATTTAGATTTCTCCAATATTTTTTATTTTTTTTGTAATTTTACCTATTTTTTTTCATATTCCGCATTAGAACAGAGTACTGATCACCCTCCTTCAATATGTATCATCTTTAAAAAATCACCCTGTATATAGTTAAATTTGATCGAATGTATCATGAAAATTAATTACTCTTCTTAAAATCTATCTGACGAACTCACACTTATACAACAATCACCCGAATGCAATTCAAAGTAGATTCAAACGAATGGGTCAAACGTTTCATAAGCCTCGGATTCCTTGTTAAAATAGAGGTACATAAGTTGTCTTTCTGTATATTCTTTATGTCTTTCTGTTTTACCTTTAGGTAGGCTGTTTCGTATAACTTTATGACGTTGCAGAACTCCATGGGCGACAGTAGCCACTCACCGGTTTCCTTATAAAATTTGAACACGAGATTAAATCTAAAATGTGTTAGTATTTCATACAACTTCTTTGAAAATAAATCATTCATTATTATTCATCTCGCCTTATACGATAAGCTTATTCAAATACCTCGGATAAGCAAGATGTTCTAGCTCATTATAAAAATATTCACATCTTCTGATAAAAATACTTCATATACTTTGCACAAAGTAATTTCATTGAAAAATTTCAGCAAAAATTGACGTGTTGTGATCCGATAATCCGTAATTGAGAGAATTAAGCCAATAATTGAATTTTCGATTAATTGGAAAATGCACTCGAATGAAAATTTCCAATTAATTAACTCAAAAATACGGTGTTTAAGAAAAATATTTATATGCCATGAGCGAATGCAATTTCTACTTTCATATTTGAAGTTAAATAAACGAATGGAATTTAAATTTCAGAGTAAGAATTTTTTGTGCAAGAAAATATTTAAACACTGTGAAATGATATCAGTTTTATTTTTATGAATATCTATCAATAATAATATAAATAATGTTAAATGTTCTTAGCCCTATAGTACACCCGCATGACATTTTGATTGTTTTCTTGGGTCCATCTCATGCGTGCGCACTGCACCACTGGGGGCCATAGATGGACCATTTCGGTCCGCTGGTCCCAAGCAAGCCGGTGGGCGTCCCCGACGCGCAGTTGTTGTAAGCGCAAAGGGGGTCTCGTCGTCTTGTGGTCTGCTGTGTGTCGTCGGTGTATGCTCACTCATCGATCTCGACGAACTATATGAAGGTGTTGTTTGTGCGCTTTGTGTCACCTCTCGGCGTCACCTCTCACCTCTGACGTGGTGGCACTGTCGTGATACCCATCACGAGAGAAGAAAGCACTTTTTCTTCGCATATTTCTTCATATTTTGGTAACGTAGGTATACGTTTTCTATTCATTTTTGGAACGAAGTTCCTTATCGCGCGTTGTCGAAAGGGGGCTAGACGGAAATTCTTATGAAAAAGTTGTCACGACACTTTTTTGTTTTAGATGATTATCGCTAGATGGCGCAGTGATTAAAATATTTTAAAATAATTTCTTATTTAGTTTTATATGATTAATGCTAGATGGCGCTGTGATCAAAATATTTTATTTAAGTTATAATAATTAGTTAGTTTAAAACATCTCTCTCTCTCTCTATTTCTGTAAGTTACGTTAAAAAAAATAATTCCCTTACTAATTAATCGAAAGGAACTTCATTCCATCCGGGTGTCCCTTGACACCTCTCAAGTTCTTGTTGCCTTTTTGGGCTAATTTATTGCAAAATTTCATCATTTTTCGGATTTTTTTATTAAATATTGTTGTTTATATAATTTTGACGTGTTGTCATGACGCCACATTAAATTAATTAAATATTCTTTTATTTAAGAGGAACTTTATCTTTCAAAAATGTAATTATTTTTCATTCTTTTTGTGCTTTTTCAATACAGAGCTTTCTATTTATCTTATTTCGAAAACAGAGAAGTCCGTGACACATTCGTTGAAAAAATTTAGCTTGCAAGATTCTACTCGAACTAACATAGGTATAATCGGTCTTATTAGTGCATAGAGCTAAATTCGCTTGAACAACAATGTAGTGATAAAGATTTAAATGACCATGCACTAATAAAGCTGATAGTACATAGATACATATACAAGTAAGCATATGAAAGCTTTTAAAACCATAGCAACAGCCGTTATAAAAACAAGTAGTAAACATCTCGGTTCAAGGGGTATTACCTGGGTGCGACAGCGTGAAACCCGCGTCAAAGAGGTCACCCCGAGGCTTATCCCTCACCTTACAACGAACATTTGATATTTCACTTGAAAACTCACTTAATACAACTATTCTTTGTACGTAAGTAGATGATAGACTTTACATAGTGTTACAGGAATTTGTATTTGATGTTGAGAGTAATATAAATAATAGTTTTACTACAAAAATGAAAACGACCGATTCCCATTTTTCAAGTCTATCTTTATCAAATTTCAAAGTGTCAGATTTCATACAAAAAAGAAGTACTGTACTGTACTGTACTGTACCAACCCATTACTGCCCACTGTTGGGCTCAGGTCTCCTCAGAAGAGGGATTAGGCATAGTCCACCACGCTTGCCCAGTGCGGCTTGGGGACTTCACATATCTTCAAAGGATTTCTAGAATCCTTTTCCGACATGCAGGTTTCCTCACGATATTTTCCTTCACCGTTTTTAGCCAGTGGTGTTGTGAAAAATTGCACATAAATCATATCTATTGCACATAAAAAAGAAGTGATAATCCAAAATACTGGTTTGATTTGAAAAAAGATCTCACGACGATCTTCACCTTTTATCTGACACAAGAATCATCCAAATCAGCCAAACGAAAGTTATGCGGTTACGCTAAGAGCTAGCATGCCACAAACATATGTAGTTACATACACCTAAACAGACTGTATACATAACTCCCTATAATAAATAAACAGAGGAATTAAACATTTTCTTCTTGTCAGTTTATCAGTTCATCTAAAATAAGAAAAAAAAAATCTTACTTACTTAATATTCAGGGTGATTTTTTAAAGGTAAATATTGCAGGAGGGTGATGAGTACTCTGTTCTAATTCCGTATTATTATTATTACAAAAAATAGGTAATTTTTTTTTTTTTTTTTTAATCTAAATTCGACAAAACTACCTCAAACATAAACAATTTCGGTTAAAAAAGTATTGACTAACGATTAACTAACCTCTAGTGATCTCGCGCACCCCACACCTCCGCCACACCCATCAGCTGTCGAAAAACCATTATTTTGCAAGAATTTTAGATATTTTTAAGTTGCGATTACTAAGGCATTTAAGCCATATTCCATATTCTTTGGTAATAATATTTTTACTGGTCGTATATAACCATCAGCTACCATGACCTTCAATATCACTAAGAAATCACCCTGTAAAATTCACTGAACGTTGAATAATAACAAGCATTTTAAATCTACATCTACAGATAAAATGTTTTAGTTACGCTTCGCCTGACAAATGAGAGGCTTAAACGATCCAAAATAAACTTCAAAAGGGAACTAGACAGAAATACCGCTGTATTAATGAGAATTTTTCTTCCGGAAAGCAAAACTGTTTGATGAGGAACTTGGTAATTAGCTCGATATTCCAATTCATGTATAAGTTTTGAACGTTTAGTAAACTTTGAGGTTTGCTGCAGTTATTATTGGAACGAAGTTCTTTATCGCGCGTTGTGAAAGGGGGCTAGACGGAAAAAATTCTTACGAAAAGTTGTAACGACACTTTTTTGTTTTAGGTGATTATCGCTAGATGGCGCTGTGATCAAAATCTTTTAAAACACGTTCCTTATAAAAAAAAAGATATCTTTTAATCGAAAGGAACTTCGTTCTGTTCGGGTATCCCATGACACCTCTCAAGTTTTTTTATTGTCTTTTATTGCCTTGTCCGATCATAAGCGGTTACAGTTGCTTATGGACCTCTGCATTGTCAGGGGATATTGTGGGGCCACTACTTACGAACTACCTTTAAGGACTTTCTTCAAGCTTCGTTTAAAGAAGGACAAGTCATAGGGCTCGGAAAACTCGGGGTAAAGATAAACTCCACGTCGACGCCTGGTGGTGAGATCGTAGAAAGGAGATGTTGGAATTATCTCGATTAGTATTAATAATTGCAAGCGTTTAATTGGTTAGTATGGTTTTTAGATCATCGAGTCATTTACGTTATTGCATAATAAATAACCAGTTTACTGTCCACTTGATGTTAAACGGCTATTGCTCATGAACCTCCGAAGTGTCAGAGAATAGAGAGGTTTTTCCATATCGCTATACTATATACACTATATAAAAATACTATACAAAAATATACTATATAAAAATACTATATATAAGTATAGAACTATATGTATAAATGCTTCATTTTTATAAAGTTTGATACCCAGAAGCTGCTAGTTATGTACACAAAGGATCTATAATTCAACCAATTTACAAAAAAAACTTTGTTTCAAAAAACAATAATTGAAAGTGAAACCCGGAAGATTCAAAAGATTAATTTGTATCCAGTCTTGTATAAACACCACGAAATGACGCAAAATGGGATTTTCGAGAATAAAAGTCAACAGACAAGGGTCGTTGTAATTTTTATAACGAAGTTTGAAATCCAGCTGGACGTGACTTGGATAATAAGAATTTATTTGTGAAATGCTCCAACAATTTAAATCAACATGGATTATTTTACATATGAGATTCAATTTCCTTGATTATGATAATAATTAAAAAGATAGCAGATAATTACAGACATAAACTTTGGTAAACATACATCCAGTTAAAAGTTCCTTTTCGGTAACGTGTTTAAGATATCAAAATAGCCATGTGTTCCTTGCCTAAACTGTGTTTTCACCAGTACCCATTATTCCAAATAACTTTTCAGTCTATAATAACCGTTCTATTTTCAAAAAGGTAGCCGGTAGGAATCGAGTTCTAGCCAGTATGCGCCTCTATTTTACACTATACTTAGCAAGTGCATCAGTACCATTCTTCCTTCCTCATATCCTTAGCATGTGCTTAGACTTGTGCATCGGTAGCATTCGTCCTTCCGTAACCAAAACTAATAAAGCTCATGACCCCACAAAAAAAATGAACGACAAGAAGACAAATTCCATTAGTCATTACGTAATTCACATGACAAACCGTCAGCCCGGCGAAGATACCGGAGCGGTGATTAATGACATCAAGAAATCAACTCTTTAATATAAAGACATTCACGGATAGGCGTCCCGTAGCGATGCCGGTTTGATTAATGCTATACTAAATCACAACTAAAGTAGCAAAGTTGCGGAAACGTAAGGTTACTTTCACATAAATATTCCCTGGGAGGATCTACCTGCAGGGGTCAGGATCCGTGAGAAATCGAAGCGCTTGGGGCTCAGGTTTTGATTAATTAGCGAAAACGTAATTGTAAACAACTTGTGTTTTAAGTTGTGTTAACTTTAATCTTGTTTAAGTTTATGCTGTGTTATAAGGTCCTCGTTGCATTTACTCTTATGGATTAGGATTTTTTTTATCAATAAAGTGGTGTACCAAAACATAGCGTGTCTTCAAAGGCTACTTTATAAACTTATTCAAACACTCGCTGTTTTCTATAATACTTTCATGCAATTTCAACGGGTTCTTACCACGATATTTAATTAATTGAGTTGTCTCGATATTTCAACGTTGTAGCAAACGTCATGATCACGAGAAGACTGGATACTGCGGGTCGATTTAAGAGCAAACAAATCTGTCTACCCTCTTTATCGTTCGTTTTTGGGTGGTACCACTGGAACTCGAACCTTTTGCAACAACGTTGAAATATCGAGACAACTCAATTAATTAAATATCGTGGTAAGAACCCGTTGAAAATTCATGAAAGTAAAATCTACTTTACTATTGTTGTTAATTTATCTGTCCCTCAATAGGTATTGCAACTCAATATAACAAAACAAAGTAAGGCTTACAGCTTAAAAATCACTATTTATTCTTATTTATCACACTCATTAAAAAGACTACTTGGATTTTTTATCCCAGCTTTTTAAATAAAATAAAAACACAAAAGTTGAGGTTTCTCTTTGAAAATATAGGTGCATCATGAAAATGCTGGTATTAAAATTTAAGCGTCTACGTAGAGCACTCATGAATAATGTATTATGTATTTTGTGCTCTACTGCAATGTCTTGAGGTATTTTCTTGAGTGGAAGATTAAATATGCTTACGTTGATATTCAATTATATTAAATGTTTAATTAAAATATTGTCTTTACCATTTTTGAGAGTTGTATTTAATTTTCTGCACTGACATTCTATTCGTTTGTAATCAATGTTGATACTTTTTGATGACATCAAAGTTTTCTTGCAAAATTTATACACCACAAAGTTTCAAGCCACGTTCTAACGTATTTAAAATGTTATATTAATATCTCACCCAATGTGATTATTAAGTTGTTCAACAAAAAAAATATTTTAATTCAAAAGTTTACAAACCAAAATGTGAACAAGAAAGAATACTACATTATAAACCATATTCAACACCACAAATGCCCAAATCTTTGGCGTCAGTGGTAATCAATTACCATCAGATAGCTCGTTAGCTCATCTTCCTAGTACCTCCTAATAACGACAACTGTAATTAAACTTATTCAGACACTCGCGGTTTTCTATAATACTTTCATGCATTTTCAACAGGTTCTTACCACGATCTTTAATTAATTGAGTTGTCTCGATATTTCAAAGTTGTTGCAAACGTCATGATCACGAGAAAACTGGATACTGCGGGTCGATTTAAGAGCAAACAAATCTGTCTACCCTCTTTCTCGTTTGCTTTTGGGTAGTACCACTGGAACTCACACCACATTCACTGTATCTACAAGACTCTCTGAACATGACGTTTGCAACAACGTTGAAATATCGAGACAACTCAATTAATTAAATATCGTGGTAAAAATATTTTTAATACTTCATTACTTGAAACGTCAAAACTTGAACTATATCTTACGCGAGGGCAACCGACAAAATCAACAAGGAACTTAGCAAATTTCGCCCTACTAGCACAGTATAATTTACAGAAATAAAACTCCATACAAATAACTTTTACGAACTTACAGTTTTGCTTTAAAATTTCGTGTCGGTCTCAAACGACCTAAAGAGTTTCCAGCAAGAATTAATTTTGAATGCTTCAGTACCGTTGTATAATATAACTCAAAAATGAAATCAAATTTACAGTAGGTACACCATGTCAAGAGATTGATTATCATAGGTACTTGTTCAAATGAGGTTTAAAAAGAGTCACCCGCATCCCTCTTCCCTACATCACTTTTCTGAGGAGACCTGAACCCAGCAGTGGGCAGTAATGGGTGGTACAGTACAGTTAGCCTCGCAATGGCCACCTGGCAGGAGTTCATGAACGACGGTAACTGCCTACGACCAATTGGCCGGATGACTTATTTATTTTTATTTATTTATACAACAGTACAGCGACTTGTCTCCTGTACTGTACTGTAACTGTAACAACGCATTACTGCTCACTGCTGAGCTCAGGTCTCCTCCGAAGAGGGGTTAGGCATAGTCCACCACGCTTGCCTAATGCGGATTGGGGACTTCACATATCTTCAAAGGATTTTAAGAACCCTTTTCCGATATGCAGGTTTCCTCACGATGTTTTCCTTCACCGTTTTTAGCCAGTGGTGTTGTGAAAAATTGCACATAAATCTTTTTCATATTAAGATTTAGAGGTACAATCCGGCCGGTTTTGAACCCGCGACCTCCCGTACGGAAGGCAAGCGCTTCAGCCACTTGGCCACCACGACTCCTACTTGACCATAAAAATACACTAGCTTTGCATCTGTATAATTCATTATTTTGTGCCGCTAGTGTCCTGTAAACAAAAAGTTTTGGACACAAAGGGGCCTACTGGCTCATCAATCAATCAAGCGTCGACGCCTGGATTTGTACACATCGGCTACGGACTTCCCGTTGTGTGTACAACCTTGAATACTGTTTGTTAGGGTACATTTACACCAAACTTTTTGTAGAATTAAACAGGGTGGAATTTGGAAATGCAGTTTGTAAAATTTAGCAAGTTCTATTCCCGATGGGGTGTAAGGATTTTTAAATAGTTCTATGCTGTACCGTTTTGCATTTGATATGATTATTAGTACTAACTGCTATGACTAGTCGTATATCGTACTAACAAACGAGAATATTAAAGATAATAAAAATAGTTTTATAATCTTCTTATATATAAAAATGAATTGCTGTTCGTTAGTCTCGCTAAAACTCGAGAACGACTGAACCGATTTGGCTTATTTTAATCTTGAAATATTCGTAGAAGTCCAGGGAAGGTTTAAACGGTGAGAAAATTTCCTTATGTGACGCAGACGAAGTTGCGAGGGTCAGCTAGTCTTATATATAAAAATGAATTGCTGTTCGTTAGTCTCGCTAAAACTCGAGAACGACTGAACCGATTTGGCTTATTTTAATCTTGAAATATTCGTAGAAGTCCAGGGAAGGTTTAAACGGTGAGAAAATTTCCTTATGTGACGCAGACGAAGTTGTGTGGGCCAGCTAGTACATTATAAAAATATTTCATAGTGTATTATTTAAGTAAATAAAATTAATTTAACTAATAACTTTTGTTAATACTGTCAAAGACGTAATTTTGTGAATTTTTTTATTTTTCTAGCATCTTTGAAAAAATATTACGTATACAAAAACATAACAGAATATATTTATATCTTTTATTCCACGAAATAAAATTTTAAACTAAAATGGAAAATGTATTTACTTCAAAGAAATTTTAAATCCTTCTTGAGAAAATTTTCTGCGAAACAAAAATTTTTATAACGAGATGTTTCTATAAATATTAATGTCACTTCAAAAGAAAAAATAAATAAGTAAATGGAGATTTCCAAAGTTTTTAAATCAGTCAATTAAAAAAAAAACTAAGTTTTTGAAAACGAAACATAAATTACAACATTTATATCTGCATTCATAGTAAATCAAAAGAATGGAATTTACAGAAATATTAACTTAATTAATTGATAATCCATTGAGTTACCTACAGATATAATTACCTAAATCAAAATCTACTAGAACGAAGAATTTAAGTGTCTTAGAAATTTGTTATACAAATATGATATCGTTGAAAAATTGAAGATTTTGATAAAAAACATAAAAACACATTGTATTTAAAACTCTATCTTTATATTCTCACTAACCTTATCACCTTTATACAGCCGTATTATCCAAAGTCTAGACTCCGCTCTACTGATAAACATAATAATAACATGAGACAAAATATTCAAATCCGAATCGAACAATCAATGTGACGAGCAAATTCTGTATTCCAAAATTCATGCTCCAATAATTTAGGCGTACCGTAACCACAACATTATTAATGGACAGAAGAAAATCTGGATGTAAATCATGGTTAAAAAGTTATATTTGTGCACTTGCTCACTAACACGAATATTACTACACTATTTTTTATTATATTTTTTTTTTATTTATTTTTTGTTTTTGTCTTTCACATGTTTTTGTTTTGAATTTTTTGAATTTGCATGTACTTTGTTGATGCAACCCTTTGTGACGTCACTGCCAGTTGAGGCTGAAAACCAGCGCTTGGTGTTGGTTGTTGTTAATCTTCAATTAACACCTAGCATTTAGCTCAGTCTCGGCTGGTTTGTGGTGGAACCTATATTATTATATTTTCTTATTATCCCGTGTTCAATTTGTATTTTGTTTTTTACTTATTTTTTTTAAATGTATCGTGTGTGTATGTTTCCGCCGCAAATAAAGCAATGTCTATGTCTATGTCTAATCAAATTGTGTAAAAAGATTGCAAAACGAGTACTATACAGTGCCAAACGTTGTTGTTCATTTTCTCAAAGAAATCTTTTCTGTTGAAAATTAAAACCTAAACAGAATCGTCGACTCGTATCACAGGTTGACTTGGTCATGGAGAAATCAAGCTAACTATGGTAATTGAAAAATTGGGTTTTAAACTTATTCAGACACTCGCGGTTTTCTATAATACTTTCATGCATTTTCAACGGGTTCTTACCACGATGTTTAATCGTCATCAAGTGATGTGAGTTCGAGTTCCAGTGGTACTACCCAAAAGCGAACGAGAAAGAGCGTAGACAGATTTGTTTGCTCTTAAATCGACCCGCAGTATCTAGTCTTCTCGTGATCATGACGTTTGTAACAACGTTGAAATATCGAGACAACTCAATTAATTAAATGTCGTGGTAAGAACCCGTTGGAAATGCATGAAAGAATTGGATTTTAAACTCAATACTTTTCTGGAACGTTTTACAATCGCCCTACCTCCTGAGTTGGTGCTTAATTAATAGTTACCGTAATTTTTTTGTGATTTTTTTCTTACAAAAAATAAACACTAACATTAAAATACCTCCATAGAGTACCCATTCTGAGCTGTAACGATATTTAATTCAAAAGCGTCCAACATTAGCTATTTACCAAAGATCCAGGACACCCATTATCGCGTGTCCCTTATAATCAATTTAATTGGTAACGGATCAGTAAAGTTCGTGAGAGGCCGCAGACGATTAAGTGCGCTCTAATATCGGCCCGCAAATTGCCGCACAGTACCGCAATAGCTCGAATATATTGAGGCACTTGTGTACAGATGAAATGTTTTTGCGGTCATTAGCTTCTATTTCTTGATTTAGATTTAAACTGCTTCATAATCGGATTAGTATAAATGAATGAGCTCTTTTTGAGTATAACGGCCTGCACCATATATAGGTTTTTCCGCACTAAAACCTCGTAACGGTCTCACTCAGCGTCTGAGGCCAAAATCCAGTACGGTTTTGGACGCTTTCCGCACTAAAAAAGTATTTATCAGCACGGGATAAGGTTATAACAAACCTAATCTATGTCATATACCTTTTCGAAATCATATTGGAACATTTTTTTTCTTATATTAAGTAGATTTAATTTACTTATGTGTCCTATTGTGGCAGAGAACACGTATAAAAGTTACTGTGGAATGTACGAATTAGTCTAAGTCTTCATTAAGTGTCTGTACTACTCTTACCCTTTAGAAGGAACGAGACAAGAGGCTAGGATTAAAAGATGTCCTGAAGTTTACCTAATAAATGCTACTAAGGTCTTAGGTAACCCTTGTCCTTAATCACATTTTAGTCAGCCTTAATGTAAACTTCTACCATATAGCAAATATATAGCTCTATATAATGATAAGCTATTACTATCGCTTATGTCATAAATAATTATTAAGTTTCTAATTTTTTCTGTTTTGGCTATAAGAAATAGATTACTAAAATATTAGATATATATGGTTATAGATAGTTCGATAATATTGTTTTAAATATAAAAATAATATATACTCTTGACGTTTTATTGTTAACTTGTGTTGTTTCTAAATTTCTCTGTTTTGGTCATAAGAAATAGATTACTTAAAGATTAGATAAGGTTATAGTAAGATAATATATTTTTTAAATATAATAATATATACCTACTGTTTTATTGTTAACTTGTGTTGTAATTTGCATTGAAATAAAGGCTATTTCTTTAAAATATATGTATAAGATTATATAATAAGATCATAATCTTATTCAACACCAGGAACACTACAATGCTACCTGTCGCTTATTTAAAAAAAAATTCAAACCTCTCTAAAGATAATATGCTCAGGAAATTCCAAAGAGTAAAAACAGTACAAACTAAGGTATATAAGAATAAACATATCTTCTTTAACAGTAATTATACTAATTTTGATAATGCCTATCTAAATTCGCACAAAGGACCCAATGTGCAGTGAAACACGAGTAACATGGGTTGATGCAATACCATTAATCTTAAAGACAGCGAAGTCATCATGATCCGTTGTCATAAGAAAAGATAACATCAGGCTTATGTGCCGCTTAAATATGACATGATCGTCTCTGTATATTGGAAAGGGAATTAATTATTTTTTAAGGTATAATAAGGATTCGAGTCGATATCTAAGACTGCGATAAACGGTATTATGGCACCAGTAGAGTAGTATAGAGTAGTAAACCAGCGCTGGATATTGGCATTTGTCCTGCTGGTAAATGTCAATGTTCAGCATTATGCTGAGTCACAGCTGATTTGTGGTGAAAGAGACATTACTCGCAATTGTCTTATTATTTGTGTATTTTTTTTTTATCTTTGTATGTTTCTTTTTTTCATCACAAATAAAGAATGTCTATGTCTATGTCTATAGTTGTTAAGTCTCTGAGTAGTTATGATTTCGGAACTTGATTAGTTTTATAGATTTAATGATGAAAACGCTGTTGCTATATGTATAAGCATTAAACTACCTCAACACATTTAAACGTATCAACCAATTTCAATTCTCGCTTCCATCAAATGTCCATTTCGAAACCAAATTCCATTAGTATTCTCGAAAATCCCGGGAACAAATGACAAAATTTTAGCAGACCCGGTATATAGACACTTGATAGTAAATAAACGCCTATTCTGTTATACAAAGCGTAATTTCCGAACTCCATCTATACGAAATTCGGAGACAAAGGTCCTGAAATAAGTGGAAGGGTGGGAGCTCATTAATTGGTATCGTGGTAAATTAATTAAAGGCCTACGTACTTGGGGCCGAGTGTACAAACAATAGTGTGCAGATACGGGGTATTCTTAACAAAATGTTGAGAAGATGAAAGGTTTTGTCAAACTAATAAAATTTAAATTATTTTCAAGATGATCTGACGATAAGTTTTTTGAGTAAAAATAAACCTTAAAGACCGTATAGGTTGGTTTTTTCAATTCCTGCTTTTTAAATGACTAAATTGAAAGTTACATGATAAAACATCATAAACCTAATAAATTACTAATACAACTTCTTCCCACCTCCAATATCTGGAGCCCTAAACTTTTAACGGCAATTTAATTTCACCCTGGTTACGAACAAACTAAACAATCCAGTCCAGTTAAGCCTTGAATTTTCCGAGGGCCTATTTTTATTTTCAAATTTCATCACAATTTATGTTGGCTGAGATCCCGGTGCGCGAAGTCCCAACTTTGTTAATTTCATGAAAGTTAAACTCTGGGGGATATTACGCTGAAGCTAGGAAGCTAACGGGGGATTCTAAGTTCGAAGTTGTTGCCAATCGTCTATGAGAGATTCCGGTTGAAAATCATCCAAGTCGCGCACTTTGTAACGGTTAAGGAAACTCTTGAGATTTGGTTACGCACGAACCGTTTAAACTGTGCTAAAGTTTCTATTCAATGCAGAATTTGGTGCACTGACTTGAATATTAAGTGAAGGGCTAAAATTGTGTTAAGATTCACATAGAATTTTGGAACTCTTTGAATAGAACAATGCTCAAATAGAAACTTTTTAATTTAATATGCTGAGTCATGTCAATTATATATGTCTTTGTACTTCAAGCTTTCTGTTTTTGTATCTTTCAAATAATTGTTATACCTCAAAACATACACTTGTCGTAGGTTTTAAGGTCCTTCCAATTAAAGTATCTAAGTATTTTTATGCGATCCTTTTTTGTGATCTTATTATTATTATACAAAGAATATTTTCTGGAGTATACTAAAAAACAATTAAGATAATGAAAACAATACGATCTCCTCTCATCAAGGCATCACAACACCAAAACCCAACCATTTTGAGTTTCCCTAAAACTTCATACATCGCTACACATTGTGGTTAGTTACAGGGAGTTACAGCGGGAACCTGTTTAATCTGGCACCCGGTTCCACGGTCACGTCCCGGATGCGGCCCGGATTCGTTACCGACGCGTACGGCTCACGTACCGCCTCCCAAGATTGTTGGGCACTAATGACTTTCTTGCCCAAGAGGATCTTGAGGCATCGATTAAAGTAAATTCGGTTGAGGAGGATTTTGGGAATTAAATGGTTTTTATATTTAGTTTTGTGTGTAGTATCAGTAGCGGATCCTTGTGAGGCTAGATGATATCTAAACAAGGATTATGATTATTTATTGTTAATTCTAGAATAAATAATAATTAACTCAAAAACATCGCTATCAATAACTGCTTGTAAACAAACTGCAACCTTTCACAGAAGTCAAATCATCAGTTAAAGCCTCTAAGCTGAAGCTACAGAAATATTATAAACAAGTAGTCGCCCCAATTTCATGAAAATAGCTGCTCTTTTTCCTCAACAACTGCGCTAGGGTGTCGAGACTAGTCCAATGATTATTGTAATTGATACTACGGATCTACTATAGGAGCCTTGAGAATTATCCTTGGTAACCTTAAATATTGCAAACCAAAAAACAGTAAATACGTAAGTTCAAAAAGTCTTTATCCCGATCAATAAATTCACTTTCTTAACCTCAAATATTCTGGACACATCAAATCGCCCTGAATCTACTGAAATTGTAAACAAGCAATCGCCCCAAATTCGTGAAAAACGACTGCTGTTTTTACTCACTTTAAATTAATTACTTTGTACCACACATGCACGTGGTTGTCAACAACTGCGCTGGGGTTTCGGGACCAGCCCGTAATTGATACAACAGATCCAGTGTGCGAGCCCGATACTCCCCCGGGACTCTTTGGTAACTTTTTAATTGGCTGTTTTGATTCCATTTTCTACGCTGTCGTGGAGACTATTGAGGTTATTGCGGTTGTCGAATCGTTTTCAAATGAGTTTCGATGTTCCGGATCGTTTAAAGATTGTTTTAATATGATGGAACGAGTTTATCGTTTTAAACTTGGTGTTTCATTTTCGTGTTTTTCTTTTGCGTTCAGTTGTAGGTATATGATTGATGAAAGTTTGTGAAAATGATTTTTTTTTAAACTGAGGAAAGAAATTTTTAATTGAACAAGTAATTCTTAGAAATACATCATCTCTACTTATGATCTTAACATGTTAAATTAAAGCGACAAATGCATTAAAAACTTGACCACTACACAGAACAGTCAGTTCTGACTTGAAATTGCAAATTACTTCTAATCCAAATGCAATATGTAACTATTTATCGAACCCACTTAATGAAATCTAAACTTCAGACTTTCCAACAGATTCACTTAATATTTGTAAGTCTCCAAAGCTCAACACAAAAGACTGGGTCAGAGAGGATCATCTTGCCTATGCTACACGTCTGAGTGCTTGTCAACAACTACGTTGGTGTCGTTCCATAATTGATGCACGTCGAATCGATTTGTCCCATCCACGAAATCCCCAACGGCCACCGTCTCCATGGCAACGTGCTAATTGCTTTTGAGCCTCAATTTAAGTCCTACGTGTGTTTTTTGGGTAATGAAAGATAACACCAGCGGGGTTTTGGTTTTTACTGTTTTTAGTGCTTTATTAAAGTTGTGCTTTTATTTTTTATTGATGCAACAGATTTAGAATGAGTAACACCTGATTTTAATATACTTTAATTTTAACTTCTGTCTAATGGGCATGAGTTCATTTTTTCTTCAAATAACAAGAATTGATTGTTGCTTGATCAACACTTTAGGCAAAAATCTAAATAAAACGGCTTGGTAATTAATTGATGTGTGTTAAGGTACGGCTAAGGGTCTCAATTAAATTGCTTAGCTCTATCGTTAGCTGAATTCTACTAGGCTCTGGTCCTATTGGTTCAACCACGAGCTCAAGGGGAACAAAAATCAAAGTATGATTTGTTTCCGACATAATCCATACAGCCACACAGAAATGTCGAAATTTGACGACCCACAAAGTTACCAAACCACTATTATACTTTGTATCGAAATTTGACCAGAAAACATACCAAGTCAGCCTTCAGCATATTACCCTTTATCGACCAAAATTGAAACAATGTATTTTGATGTTATTTTACAAAACGATGCACTAAGCCAAGCTGAATTCGCTGAGGCATCAAGAAACGTAGTCATGAGTTCAGATGCGCCCGGATTTCCGAGCTAAGCCCGGAATTGAGTCTGTCTGCAAAAGTTTTTGCTCAATTATCCAACCCCGGTCTATGAAGCGACGCGTTGTTATGTAGAACTTGTTACACGATATTGTCTTATGCAAGTTGAACTGATTGCGGCGAGTTAAGTTGTTGTACAGTTCTTTTTACACTGTCAGGATATGTGTTAGTAGTCCTTAATATTACAAGTGTTTGCTGGATGATTTGAAAGTTACTAAGAATAAATGGAAGAGGTAATTTTATCTTTCACGCTTAAGCTACACTAAAGTTGGCATATTCTAAGTAGTTGGAGGAGCAGTCAGTATACCCAAAGTAATACGAACATTACCCCGTCATGAAATTTTGTATCAAAATAATAGACCATGGCATTACTACTGCAAAAGTCAGTGTGATGTGGATTTTAATTAAGTACTCTACAGATCACAATGGTCATTAGAATAATTATTTAGCACAACCAACAACACGAAACAAACCAATATATTTTATAGACCTCCATAACAAGCCAATCGGATTCTTTACGAAATCAACTCTGTACATTTTGGTTCGTTTCGTTCAAAGTTTACATTCCGAAAAGAGGTCAGCGTCGACATTACGACGGACAGTTGTCGGGCAACGATCGAAAACGGAATTGATATCTGAGGCGCCGTGAAAGGCACCACGTGACACGACGGTAAAAATACAGTGTTACTATTCTATAGAAGTCAATTTATATATAATGCATGCTTGACGAGTGCAAACATACGGTAAGCATAAAAAGATAAGTGAAAAAGAATGTCAGAGTGAATGCAGAAATAAAGTAAGACAGCTATTTTTTGCCGGAAAATTGCTTCTATAAAGTGGTAATAGGCAAGACATATTTTCCATAGAACGTATGACCGATGGAGTCCACAAGTTTGGGAATGTCGGCTACGAACCGGATGAACTATCTGGTCAAAGCTGTGGGAAGACTGGGTCAACAGCCACATTTAAGCTGATAATTATATTTTTAACAATTTTAGGTAAACTTCGATTCAACTCATGGTGGTAACCGGCACTCAAGAAAATTCAAGACACCACGAAATTACTATCTATCGTACATAGTTTTAACTTCTGTTTTATCAATATTCTGTAAAAATAACACTGTGAACTCAGTCTAGTTCGACAATACTTGATTTCTGGTTGCCCAATATATACTTTTTATTGTCGTTGATAAGGTTGAAGTTACAGAGATGACTGCTACTAAAATTCATTGGGTTCAATTTCGAGGGGTCATGAGAATTTTCTGGGATGTAAACGCCATGATTGTTCTAAAATACTCTATATAACTGTAGAAATATAGATTTTATATTCAATATTATGTAATATATATTCAAATAGGATTTTATGGAAAGGAAATAATAGAGAACATTATTAACGATCTTTTATTGAACTTCTATGAGTAAAAGAAAAATAACAATGTTCTAGAACCACGCGATTTGTTTTTTTTATTATTGTCGGTTACCGGTTACCGTTGCTCATGGACCTCTGCACTGTCAGGGGACACTGTGAGGCCGCCGGACTTTCTTCAAGCCTCGTTTGAAGAAGAACAAGTCATAGCACTCGGGAAACACTGAGGACGGGAGCCCATTCTATAGCCGGATAGTACATTTTAAAGTAGCAATTAATGGGTTCTGATACAAGTATCTACATAGTTATATTAAAAGCCTAACAAATTAAATTGAACTTAAACTTCAACCCCGAAGTTCCATTTTCGCAAACCTGTAGCTTCACAATAACTTTTAATATCCAATTACCTCCCATTACCAAAAGTAAAACAATTTGAAATCGATCAAAGAGGACTCTGACTAAATCAAGTATTCAAATTAGCCTCTAATCAATTTCCGAGCTAGCGAACAATTTTGTACAAAGTAACTCATTTATATTGCCTTTTCTTTATACGGCCGCTCCTACAACTAGTTGGTAACGAATTTATTTACGGGTCTAACAATGAGAAGAGTTATTTTAATATTACTGATAAATATTTTTATACTTAATGTACAATTTTTAATCTAATTGTCATAAAATGTTGTTATGCATGCTGATTGTACCTATAATTAGAGTGACATTTACTATGTTTTTAACTCATGACTATAATTTAAGTAATATGTTTGATTTGATGTTTACTCTGTTGGTGCAACTTTTTCTAAAAATAAATAAATAAATAAAAAGGTCTAGAAAATAGTATAATTTATTATTTGTTCGCAGAATTGATCCAATCTCGAATACCAACGGCCTAAACATGACAGTCGCATTCTGAGAAATTTTGAACTGTTTTTTTGCAATGACTGAAAAAAATCCTGTATTAGTTGGCAGTAGTTGCAAAGAATCGATTCTTTTAAAAACAAAAATATGTAATTATAATAATATTTTACTGTGACATTAAAATAAGTTAATAATTCAGTGCAATAGGACTTTTCAAACAAAATGTTAAGAAAAATCGAGTTAAACAGGATCTTTGCTATTTGTCAAAAAAGATCAAAGTATACCTAATTAAATATTAAAATTAAATACCACATAGATATTTCAACAAGTTACACACATGCGGGGCTCAAGACAAGTTAGCTTTCCCTCGGGTTCCTGGGCTTCACTGCTCAGAGTCATTACGATGGTCGTCAGGAGTTACAGTGGTGGGAGTGAGAGGTGGGCAAATACCAGAAAAAGCTACACAATTAGCTATCATACCATTCGATATCCGTGTAATTTCGTGACGACTAACGACCGGATTCAACATGTAATCGCTGTCAATCTCAATGCAAGATAAGATATCATTGGAGGACATCGTAAGAAAAGAATAGGGGATTAACTCTGTAATTGATTACCATTATTAGATGGTTAATACCCAGTATTGTCTAAATTTACTGATTAAATCGCCATTTATTACAAAGATAGCGTGCAGTGTAGATATAAGCAAGTAGATTTAAATTTTAATTATTTTTGAGTTTTCTTTTTTCATGCCATCATGCATGAATCTTAACTATTATTACCTATACGGCAATAGGCACAGTTTTACAACGTTGTCATAGCATGAAATTTAAAAATTAAGAAGGGAGTTACATAAAACCATTCAAGCCAATTTCGTGCTCTCCCCTAAAACTTAACAAAATAATATTAACAAGAAACCATTGTACTCTCTTGCTCAAAAGTGTTAAATACTATCTCAAAAATTCCAAAATTAACTGTCCCGAGAAAGGGGTAAGTAGCATTTCATTAAACAATTCGTAGGTTCGCGACTGGAGGCTTTTACTAATGTGAAAAATTAACTTCATGCTTCGCCGAATTTCAGTCTTTACAAACGATTTAAGCTTCGGAGCGAAACGTAGCCGGTATTTCGTTCAGTTCTATTGTTTTATTTTTGTAAGCGACGTACTGTACAGTCGGGTGAATAAATTTTAATTTACGTTAAATTTCGGGTCGGAGCTTTGTCGATTACGATGTTCCCGTTTTGAGTTAATGCTTTACGTAATTGATTTAAAAATAGAAGCTTTGGTATTTGAGGCGAATTCGGTATTTAAATGTTTTAAACAGTTGAGAATGAAAAGTTGAGATATTATCTGTTACTGAAAGTGAAAGGTGCTTTAAATTTAGTCATTTAGTAGTTTAAAAATTGTATGTTACAATGAAGCTGATCTGATGGAGTCAGAAGATAACTATATTGAACTACATAAATATATGTAGTACTAAACAAGGCTCATCGAGTTTGGGTTCGTTTTACTTGTATTGGCTAGCACTCTAACACACTCTCTTCTATCAAGGATCTTAATGGCCTTTTTAAAAGGATTTTAATATAAAAGCTACACAGTGAACAGTCTTAAATGTGCACAAAACCCGACAGTTCCCAAAACTTTGACCGTGACATTGTAAGACAAAGAGCGAATGTAATCAATTACGTTCAGAAAAATGTCACCCGTCGATTCCTTTCGATTCACTGACAATAGAGGCTTCATTAAGATTAATTGAATGATATTGGAGAAACAATCATCTATAACTTGGTTAGGCTTATTTATTATCTCGTTAAATTAATCTGGATACGTTGAGTAATAATTGTAAAGTTAATTTTAAAGTTTAGTTAAATTTCGCTCTGATAGTTTTATTTACTCTGTAAATGTTTATTTATTTAAGGAAACAACAGTACAAATTAAAACTTATAAGGACATGATTACATAAGTTACACATTCGCCACAAACGTTTTTAAAGCAGATACATCGGTAGATATAATAATATTGAAAATATTTATAAAAAATTGGCGGTCGATCTTGACACGGCGCGTATTGTGAGGAAGTTCCTCTCTCTTGAGCCCTGACCACTGATGGCTTGGGTCGTAGACTCCGCCTGCAGTGGCCCTCTGTTTTTTATATTGTATTTTTAAATTTTATTTTCTTGTAAATGTATTTTTAAAAATAGAATGTAATAAATAAGTGAATAAATGAATATACAGATTAAAAATACAATATACATATATGTAAAATAATAAAAAACAACGATTCTGTGAAATTGTAGAGGTAAAACAAACACATTGATATCAGTATTTATCTTCCTTTTCAATTTTGTTTAATAACATTGTATTTAATAGGATCAAGCATAATCAGTTTATATACAAACAATAATACAGTGATGTTATTGGCCCGAAATTCCTTTACTCATAAAATATATTCAGTGAGGTTTGAGGAGAGTCGTAGGTGACTCTGCAGTATCCCTGTCATTGGAAAAGTCCACGACGTCCAAGTTCAATTACCCTCAAGCAGGTCGTAAACTCGTCTATCTGAGATGCTATAAAAATATGCCTATATTTTATGAAACCAAGACATTTCTTAAAAACAATTACAGTGATATTTGCATGAATATTATTATATTACATTATACATTACACTATATAGTTACTATGAAAAAAACACGTACACACTAATTGTGGTGGAAATTGAAATGAATCAAATTTGCAATAATAATAATCAGTGCTTATACTATGTGGACAAAATATACAATCCACTAAAAGCCCATTATTCAAAATTCGAATACACAATCCAAAAAGACAACAATGTTTGATGCACATTCAACGAAATTACAAAAAATGTAGCAACAAAGGATGCCAGCACATTAAAAATAAAAGTTCGTCATAAAACGAAACATGAATAACTGAGCCTGTGTACCGAAAGAAATGGACACAAAAGAGCTGGCAACACAGAAATGCAACAAAAACAGGACACAAATGAAATCGTTCCTGACAATTCGGTTTGTTTCACAGCCTTCTTGGAAACTCAAATTCAATTTACCTAATTAAAAACTATGTAGAATGTAACTACGTATTATTTTTCTAACAGCCTAATATATTTTAGTCATTTAGAAATTGAAAATAGTATTCTGGGAAGGTTGTATTGTTTTAAATCGTTGCGTAGTCCGTTGTAATTACTTTAAATTATTCATAATAAAAGGCTGAAACTGAAGTTACTTATCTAGTAATTTTTAACCTTTAATTACTTTTATCACAATTTATTATTTTACTTATATGATAGACTAATTCATTTGACTTTATTTTCACTTATAATTATTAATACGCGCCAAAATTCCGCCATTTTGGTTGCAAAAAGAGGTTATAAAACTATTTTCAATTTACAAACATGAACAAAGCATTTTGTAGGAACTGCTAAACTAACTCTAAACGTATTTTACTATTTCTAATTAACTTATGTTAATAGTGTTAGCATGTGTTTCATTAAACGAACACGGTCTGTTCACATGTGCTTATTTGAATTCAATTGGCTCTTTTCACACATTCCAGTATTTTATCGTCGACGACTTTCAAGTTTTTAAATTGTTTTTCGAATTCAATATTTTTAAAAAAGTGTTTTCAAAATGAGTTTTAGTATCGCTTTACCAAAATACTTGTTTCTTTTTCTCTTTTTGTTTGTATTACTATATCCACTCAACTGGGAACGTTTCGCTAGATGGCGAAACTGGGGACTTCGTTCGGAATCAATACCGTGTTTGAGCCCCTTTTTAAAAACATTTTTTCCAATAATTTTTAATTTTGATTTTTAATTAAACCTTATATTTTTGTTAATCTTTATTGCTAAACGACGCTGTATTGCATTTTCGCCGAAAATATATCATCTCCGTAAAATATGAGACGATTAAAAAATGTAAACAAAATAAGTTTTAGAACTGTGCTCAATTTTGGCTCCTGCCACAGACTTGGCTGAAGTAAACAAACCAATTTGGTTGCCGATCCCAGTTGAGTGGTTAATATACCTACACAAGAATACTGCTCGTAAACATTAAACAGAATTTCAGTCTCATTTTAAATATTCAAAAATAATTACACCGCATTAAAATGTAGAACGAAAAATATATTTCTCTCTAAAATGCAAAATTTCGCACGAGAACCGTTTTTAATTTTTAAAACTGAAAAGTGAACAAAGATTTTCGCGTGCACACTGAAATATGCATAGATGCTTAAACCCGATTACTGTATCTCATGCACAAAGCAGCAAGATGGCTTCGCGAAAAAATCTCATTTTTTCCTCGAAAATGAGAAACCTTAAAAGCGACTTTCAGATTAATCTCGTACGCCGTGAACACGCGAATATTTAAATTTTAGTTAAAAATGTTTTAACTAAGACTAAAGAAGTAAATAGAACATCACAGACCTTGGAGTTTAAAGGTAAAAAACAACAAAACTTGAGAGGTGTCAAGGGACACCCGGATGGAACGAAGTTCCTTTCGATTAATTAGTGATGGAATTGTAATAAAATTTTATTTTTTTAATTATTATAACATAAATAAAATATTTTGATCACAGCGCCATCTAGCATTAATCATAAAAAACAAAATAAAGAATTGTTTTATAAAATATTTTAATCACAGCGCCATCTAGCGATAATCATCTAAAACAAAACAAGGAATTGTTTTAAAAGATTTTAATCACAGCGCCATCTATCGATAATCATCTAAAACAAAAAACTGTCGTGACAACTTTTTCTTAAGAATTTCCGTCTAGCCCCCTTTCGATAACGCGCGATAAGGAACTTCATTCCAAAAATATTATATGAAAGAGATAAAGTAAAAGATAGTAAAATCTATTTTGCATATTTTTCCACTGGTATTAAAACTTTTTTTAATTTTGTTCTCTCTAAATACCAACTCTTGTACTGATATCCTACTATTTATTGTTGACATCCAGTTTTATCAAGTTTTGCTTACTACAAAATATAAATTAGTCACAAAAAAAACCATTAGTCAAATATCTAAATATATTTTAACAACTATTTATTATATATTCAGTTTGAATTTGACAACTGACAATTATTAATGTCACAAATGGTCTGCGACAGAGATAGCGTTCTATAAAGCGGAACCTGTGAACTGCTGTCTTTCTAAAAGCCGATGTGCATTTATTTGTGCCCCAAAGTATACTTTCCTAAAATATCAGTCAAAAATTTCACACATTTCTAATATAGCAAGTATCAGATGTTTTCAATTTCGAAAATTTCACATCGAAAATTCAACATTCTTTCCCAAATTTCGATACGTACCGTTATTACAAAAGACTTTTCATATCGCTTTTGGGTAAGAATCCGAAAACTATTTGAAAAATTAGTCCGATAGCGGTTTCAGGGAAAATAGACCCGTCCCATAGGCGATACACACGATCATATCGGAGGTCTAATTCTGCTTTCGAACGCGATAGGATTTCAAAATAAATGTCTTTGTGAAAATATCGAATGTTTGCATGGGGACTTTAGAATGGATTCCTCTTTCTTTGTTTGTGAATGATAAGACCTGTCCTTCTTTAGACAATGTTTGAAAAGAGATACGGTAAGTCGTAGATGATGGCACTGACATCGTAAGAGTCCATGAGTGACGGTAGCGTACCTTGCATTGTGAGGAAGGTTTTTACTCTCGAGTCCAGACTACTGGTGGCTAGGGGTGTAGATCACTGTAGCCTACGGTGACTGTTTTTAAGATTGTGTTTTTTTAATTTATTTTTTATGTTGTTTTACGTAATACAGTAGTTAAAAAAGGATTTATGATTCTTTATTTATTCTTAGAATTTAATAATTATTCTGACTTATACATCACATCATATTATTCAAACTTAGCCTCAATTTAAACAAGTATGTATCTCGTCTACGAAGTTTTAGTTGGTCGAATCACGAGACCGTAAGTAACAACTCGACGTTATAAACATTTTAAAGGGAAACCTTTGGAAATTGTGATTCTCTATATGAATCCAAGCTGAGGATAAAGCTGGATTTCAGTTTCTAGTTTATAATTCTGACCAAAATGTATGGTCACCTAAGATTTTACCTAAAAGTTACTTGAAAATCGTGTGGTATACTTGTATTAATATATTCTTAGTTTGGGCTGTTAGTTACTTTTTCATTGTCATGCTTATTATATTACGACTTACTAAAAGTATGTGCGTTTTATTAATGTTTAATTTGCAAATTATATCTACTTATATTTCTCATGGAAACCTGCGGCGTGCTTCGAGGAATTTAACCAATGGTTGAATGATAATTGTCCACCATCCACTTCTAAGAATATCAATCGAGGATCGAAGACTAGCTTATTTTCAAAATGAATTTATTTATCGGTTATTAGTAAAACGTCATAGGCCCACATTCTTCCAATGCTGGACATAGACTTCTCCCATCTAACGCAACCAACTCTGATCTTCGCTCTTCTCAACCACTTTTTGTCGTCAACGAAACGTAATGGCTAATAATTATTACCTATTTGTATAAACAAAGGAACTTGTTTAATAGTCACAAAGTTCCAACAATGACTGGATGTTAGAGTACATTATTTGTTACAATTACTAATGTATGGCCACTCGTAACCGCACTGTACTGTTGCTAAATTGTCTCCTGACCTACTTTCTAGTGTAGTTGTATGTGTTGTTTAGAATATTCAGTGTAAAGGCTGGGTATTATTTATTTTTAAAATCAAAATGTAACTTTAAGTTAATTTGGTGCTTTTCTGAGTCTCCTATTAAATATGAGGTTATTTTGGTGGAATATTACAACTATTGTTACGTCTTCAGACTACGTCAGATGCTAGGAGGCGCAGCCCCCGCACAGACCCGCACATCGCGGAAGCCATTTTATTTTTATATAGAAGCACTTCTTCGTCCACCTCCATTGCGTCCGCACATATCATTGTCAATCATAACATCCATTAAATCATTTTATAAATACTCTTATCATTTACATCATCGCATTAACAACTATGGAGATAAAATATGATAATTTAATATTTAGTTTTGAAGACAAATACAACAAGAGGCTTTAACATTCAAATAAGATAATCATCAATATCGGTCTTACTTTTTTTTTTTATATTTGGAGGAAATCACAAGGTATGTGGGAGTTGAACCGCACTAAAACCTCCAACCGCTCACACTCAGCGTCCGAATCCCGGCTGAGGCCAGAACCCAGCACGGGGTTATGAGGGACGGCGCGACGCGTTACGCCCAAGGCACTCTTTCCCGTCGCGCCGCCCCCTATATCGGTCTTACTAAAGAATGCCCTAAAAACATAATCGTCTATTCGAATACCTCTGTTTTTAGTCCATAAAAGTCTCAACGATTATTTTACTAAGATTTCATCTAAAACTCGAGCGTGCTTTCCATTCCCGCCAGCTCCTGAAATGAGGAGTGAGCGAACTTTTCTAATTTTCCAATAAAACTTATACATTCCTATAGGATCGTATTCCGAGTTAAGTTCCGAGATGACGGGTGGTGTCGTTAATTAAAACCGTGGAGACATTTATTGGAAAATGATCCAATTTTGCCAAGTTTGCATTTCGACGGATTATTCTAGATGGCGACAAATTTGCAATAGTTGAAATATATTTATGAAACAAGGTTCAAATCCGTTACTTCTTATACACTTTTGAGCACATTTACCTTTTTCCTTTACCATCATCATTATTATAAACTTATTCAGACACTCGCGGTTTTCTATAATACTTTCATGCATTTTCAACGGGTTCTTACCACGATATTTAATTAATTGAGTTGTCTCGATATTTCAACGTTGTTGCAAATGTTTGATCACGAGAAGTCTGGATACTGCGGGTCGATTTAAGAGCAAACAAATCTGTCTACCCTCTTTCTCGTTCGCTTTTGGGTGGTACCACTGGAACTCGAACTCACATCACGACACACCACACTCACTATATCTACAAGAACCCTCAGTGACTGTTGTGTTTAGCACTGGATTCCACATACTCGATAATCTGAAGCCGTCACCCCTATTAAACGTGCTATGTCTTGAGGGGTAAGAACCCGTTGAAAATGCATGAAAGTATCATCATTATTTATTCTTTTAGTATTACTTTAATACAAATATTTTTCGTTTTCCTTTCAATAGAAAAACCTTCATTACATTACAGATAATATATTTCTAGAAGCTCTCAATCCTACATGACATATCTTGGAGTCGATACGTGATTTTGACCGGCCAAAATAAATGCTTTCTTTAATATTTTATAAGCAGTCACGTAAGGATCTGATGAGGTCTGTGTCCATTTCGAGAAAAAAGTCAACGTGAATCACCCGAGTTTTTTGTCTCCCTGAGGTACCCTTTGTTCGGTTTATTCCACCACCCCGAATGATCTATTTCGAGCTAGGGTTTCAATGCTAGATAATATTAGGTTTTAGGTATATGTAGGTATTGTTATGTACGTTGGAATGGACACTAGTCTGTTTCGTTATTACATGAATTCCTTAAAATAACACAATTTAATAATTTGTATTTTTTAATAATTACTATAATAACAACTTTAATATTTATGTTATATTTAGTACTAGCTTTTGCCCGCGACTTCGTTCTCGTGGACTTCAGGTTCGTCCCGTCTAGATTATTATCAAAAATTGTAGCCTATGTCTATGTGTTATTCTGATGTATAAGCTATATTGTGGTAAAGTTTCATTCAAATCCATTCAGTAGTTTTTACGTGAAAGAGTAACAAACATCCATACATCCATACTTACAAACTTTTACCTTTATAATAGTATTATGATTTTAACTTCTGATGAGGTGAAAAACGAATTGAGTTCTACGAGTGGATGGAGTGGAAAATTTGCACAGCATCTATTTGATTTGCAATGATTCGTTTTCAAAAAGTAGTGTTCATCAACGAGGCTGTGTCTAATTCTTTTATTATATACCAATTTCTACTTTTTAAAAGTAGTTCAATCCAGCCAAACACATTTTTAATTTCAACATACTATTTCATGAACTTCATTTTAATATTAATACCCCTGATTTTCCACACGTACAATACGATGGATTCTCTCATCCATCTTAGATATCTCAACCCATTATCTCGGTGTATAATGTCTAGAAGGCGGACGAAAGTGATCCTTAAAGAGTTCCGTTTCACCATTTCAGGTCCGGAACAGTAAAAAACGTGTACGTGATGTCCGGACACGTCTGATACTGTGAAATATTTATGACACTGTAAAAGCTTCTTTGTACAACACGTAAATAATAATTTGGCTCGTATTTTTATAGTGTAATTGAATAAACATTAGATACTTATATTTGAGTGAAATGTTTTTGAGATATAACTTTTTATGGTTGATAGTTTTAAGGTTTTTTTTTTTTAGTTGGAGGAAATAACCCGCGGGGCGGGCAGGGTATGTGGTAGTTGAACCGCACTAAAACTTCCAACCGCTCACACTCAGCGTCCGAACCCTGGCTGAGGCCAGAACCCAGCACGGGGTTATGAAGGACGGCACGACGCGTTACGCCCAAGGCACTTTTTCCCGATAGTTTTAAGGACTAGTATTATAATGTTACTGTAAAATGGAATAACTAGCTGCAAAACACTCTTTTGTCCCTATTATATCAAAAAGACTTCGCATAACCTAAAAAGTAATTTACTAACGACAAAACTAATACCATTATTAATTACAATAAAAAGGTTTTTTGAAGAAACTTAAATTTATAATCATAATTTAAGTTTCTTCAAAAAGATTAAAGAAAATAATACTTTACCGATATCAAACATAACTTTACATAAATCAAAATAGTACCCCTCAAACATCAAAGCCTTAATCTTAACGAAAAATAAATTAAAAAACTGACAAAATCCTCGCCATTATTTAATACCGTAAACCAATTTATCTTTCCAGTTATCAAACTTGCTGAGAATCCCGTTCGTCACCAAAAGGAACTTACTTATTAAACATTGGAGATTGCGAGTTGGACCGAAGCCAAAATAACTTTACCTGGAACAGAAGAAAATATTTGCTCAATAACAGAAATTAAAGTTTAAATGAAGTCAATTTTAGTGAGTATTTACTTTCAACTTTCTTTCCGGTTGTGTTAAATCTATTTTTCTTTGCTTTTCTATAAATGAAAAATGCTTACTTTCTACACTTGATGATAAAGGGTAAATACGTTGAGTAAATTGGCCGTCAGTGAAGAGTAACGATGTGATATCCATATTCAAACATTCACGGTTTTCTAAATCACTTTCACGACTTCTTCTCGTGACCACGACTATTGCAACAACATTGAAATATCACTACCACTGAACTAATTATCGTGCTAAGAACTCATTAATTAGGTATGCATGAAAGAATGATATCGAATACCAAATATCCTGATAAAAGTGTTCTAGATTATATGACTAGTCCAGTAGGTTCTGATAAAAGGCTTCATTTCTAATTCTAAAAACGTTGTTTTCTCCTGTGCACGATTTGGTTCCACGTTGTATTTAACTTCTAATAAACCAGTACTCGACTTGGGCCTACTCAGTGGTGGGAACAGGCAAGGTTCACCACACATGCCAAACATGTTGGGAACTTCACATGTCTTAAAGGGGGTTTTGAATCCTACTCTTTCATAATAGACAGCCAGGGTAAATAGCGATGTTTTTTTTTCACCATTATTAAACTTTTTCAGTTATGATTTATTATCAGACTAATTTTTTCTTAATTTTGACTGACTGACATATCTTTGAGCCAGCAGTGGCTCATAGTTTTAATATCACAATTAACTGTAATTTTATCGCAATTCTCATAAAGAAAGTTTCCCAACTGGAATGTGTTTTAAAGTATTCGTTAAGTACACTAGCGCTGTTCAGCTCAGCTGGTACATGACGCCAGAATTGCATTGGATGTGAAAACTTTGGACATAGAATGGTTTTAGAATTAAGTTACGAATACAAGTTTCTTATATTACTTTAACGATAGTGTAGTTAGTAAGATATGTTGCAGAGATACGTAGGTAAATGTGTTTTTATGGTGCAATGAAAAGGATAATAAAAAATAATTTTATCCTAAGGATATATTGGTTGCGTTGTGAATGGGGGCTAGACGGAAAAAAATCTTACGAAAAGTTGTCACGACACTTTTTTGTTTTAGATGATTATCGCTAGATGGCGCTGTGATAAAAATCTTTTAAAACACGTCCCTTTTTTGTTTTAGATGATTATCGCTAGATGGCGCTGTGATAAAAATCTTTTAAAACACGTTCCTTATCTTTTAATCGCATCTTTTAATCGAAAGGAACTTCGTTCTATTCGGGTGTCCCATGACACCTCTCAAGTTTTTGTTTTATAAGACCGTTGAACTAGCTTAATGCGTAATAGTATGCGATTACTGTCACTCATGAACCATTTCATTATTGTCCATCACCTACTTACACAGGACTTCCTTTCTTCTTAATTCTTTTGTTTCTTTCGGAATTTCTTTTAAATCTCAATTAAAGAACACGTTGTAACGAAGTAAAGAAATATTTTAACAAGTATGCTAAACTCTATGTAGATGCAATAACCGTCAAATGAAATATTTATCACTCAATTCATTATTATGTGTGATTTTTTAGCGACCAAACTCAGGCTGGAGCCAGAACTCAACACGAAATTGTACGGGGTAACGCGACGCGTAGCACGCTAAGATTTACTTATCTTCGAGTATAACTACTAACTTAACGATCGAGTATTACTAAATTAAATGTAGCTAAAACGTAGCTAACTAAATTCAATTCTTTTCAAACAGAAACCAATAAAAAACCAATATTAAACATGCATAAACTCATAATTCTGAATATAAGTTTGAAACGTCACACTTTGTCATAACATGATTGATGCATTACTCCACTTCGAGGCTTCCAGTGGCTCCAGTCTGATTGGACATAAAACATGCTCATAAAATCTTATCAATCACAAAGAAATGCGGAAGAAATATGGAGTACGCTGAATTGACAGTTTTTTTTTTTTTTCTTTATTTACCAAAAAACGTGATAAACAGTAAGGAATTACATTTATCTCCAAACTAGGTAACCCTGTATCTTTGAGATTCAATTTAAATACATTAAAGTCACGCTTACATTACATTAACATTAAAATAGAAATTAAATAATAATTAGAAATTAAATAATAAGTTTGCTTTGAAAATGGTTTTATTGTAAATACAAAATAAAACCAAACAAATTTTTTAAAGGAGATAATCATCGTTATCACAAAAAAAACGAGCATATCTATTAAGAATTAGGTATCACCTTTTGTTTCATTTCTTGTATCTTTGATGTACATAGCAACAATACATTATCCAAACAAACAAAATCAGTGTGGAACAGGGTGAATAACTAAATGCCAATGTTCCTTCCAAAAAAAGAAAATTTGCTTAAATCCTATTTGGAGTACTTAATGTCTCTAGATCATTTCCAAACCTACCATGTTATACTCTTAACTTCTCGAAACCTAGCCGATCATTGCTTGGCTATTTCAAAATGTTTTGTAAAATTTTAACGATTTCACAACATAAGCCAGCGAATCCCGAAAAAATAAACGTGATAAACAAAACATAATCCACCTTAATTATAAATGTGAATATAAAAACCTAAACAAAAACAGTGTCACCGGGGATTAGACCTAATTTTTTTCGTGTTTGTAAAACAAAAGGTACGTAGCCGTGTTCACAGGAATTTAGGGATTAATCAATGAATTATTTTAAAATTTTCTCATCCATCATTTCCTGGTCACATTGATCGATATTACATTTGATGGAAAAGATATTTGTTTAAAATTGGACATGTTATATGCTACATCCATAGCGTATGTGTACAGTAAGAAAGCTTGCGTAGCACGAAATTCGAAGTAGTTATACAAACGAGTATCATTCATTTCAAGAACGTCATGGATACAATAATTTATTTCAAAGATTTTTCAATACTAGCTTCTAAAATACAGAATACTTAAGAGCCATTTAGACGGAGACATTTTCTCAAAATTGGATTATTGTTTTGAAATTCTGTTGCTGTTGCGAGCGAGAAAAGTGAATGTTTAGACGAAATAAATATTTTATTTATTTCGATAATCGTATCTTCGAGGCGAGAAAATGTCATCGTATAAATGACGCTTAATACTAGTAAACTCGAATGACAAATCTCGCACTAAAAACGATTCAAACCGTTTGTACGATACTCGTATGAACTTGAAAAAATACAAGTAGAACGAGCCCAAACACGATGAGTCTATTTTGTTTGGTACAGGAGGCCGCTTTCCAACTCCATCACCAGATAAGCTATACGTTACCATAAAACCAGTTAAACTCAGTTCTATGTCAAATCGGAAAATTTGCCAAATTTAACTCACTAGATTCCCCGTACCCAAACTTATACATCCAGTGAAAATAGAAGATTTTATAAATGAATTTTGAAACAATATCATCCACTTTCATTTTATAGCTTTCGTGTACAGATAATTCCGATTCAGAACAGTTAATTCAAAGTTTAAACTATCATTAAATCACTACACCTAACACTAACTTTTCGTCGGACAATGAAAAGCCGCGAGTTGTGCATAGTTGCTTAATAAATTGCCTTTGACTGCCAGTTATAGGATTGTAAACATCTAATCGTTTATAATAGCAGTTTCGACAAAGTTCCTGTAACTTTGTCGTGTATACAACAATGTACAGGGTGTATTTTTGAAGTATGCCTTCAGGTTGAATCCGAAATAATGAGGAATATTGTCAATTTTAAGAAAACAAATCATGTTCATTTGCTTTGTTCAAACTCTAGTTATACTACTTACCTACTTAAAGACAAAAACGCTAAATTATTTTTTTGAATAGTCTTGTTTTTTTTCTGACAAAGCTGTTCTGTTACTTCTGCACTAATATTGATTTTGAAGATCTCCCTTAAAATAATAAAACCACGCGACTAAAGCGTGAAACTCCTCTTACTAGAATATTTCTTATCATCTTTAGCTCAACCTTATTCCATTCAAATGGAGTCGACGCAGTATGTTTTATTTCTCCATTCACTCCTAATCTGGCAAAAGTCTTCTGTCACGTCTCAAATTTTTATATCTTCTTTCACACAATCCAACCATCTCTTCTAAGGCCTTCCTCTCCTCTTACATCCATCCACTTCTTATAAGATCCTAAAATAATTTATATATTACTAGCTGACTCGCGCAACTTCGTCTGCGCCGAAAAAAAAAATTAGGGGTGGACTACCCCTAACATTTAGGGGATGAAAAATAGATGTTGGCCGATTCTCATAGGTACCGGATAAGCACAAAAAATTTCATCAAAATCGGTCGAGCCGTTTCGGAGGAGTTCAAGTTCGAACACCGTGACACGACAATTTTATATATTAGATAGAAGATTATATACCTTCTTAAATCACGCAGACGAAGTTGCACAGGACGGCTAGTTCTATAATAACAGTTCGAACAAACTTCCGCTCATTTAACTTGGTCGTGTAGATAGGAAACGGTAACTTTGGTCACATTAGTACGAAAATCGAATTACCTCCGACCACGGAAGATTTACCACCAAATATTATATGGCACAAAAGATATATTGGCAGTTGTATGGAGGTAATATAGGCAGGACCGCGATTTATGAAGTAAAATATGATATTTCATTTTGCTTGAGATTTGTGCGTAATATTGTATGACGGTAACTTTTCATCAAGTGAGCTGCTTGCTAATTGATCTACCAATATAAACAAAAACTATTCAGTGATGTCTTCAAGAACTAAAAGTAATTATTATAAAAATCACGACTATCTTAAAACAAGCGTATTATACTAAACATACATACGTTGTTCCAATTGTTCAATATAAAAAGCGGTTTTTCTTTGAAGTGGCAATGGGCAGGACACATTGTGCGAAGACCACGAACTGGTAGGCAGATGACCTGATCAGGAATCAGGGAGGTAGTTGAATGCGCATAGCGCAGGACCGGTCGATGTGGCGAGATTCGGGGGAGTCTTATGTCCAGCAATGGACGTCTATAGGCTGATGATGATGATGTTCGATATAATAAATTGTTCTTTTCTGCATTTATATCTCTATTTAAAAGTGTATAATTTGCAATATATAGGGTGGGTCATCTAACGTTTGCGTTTTGAACTACTGTTTATTTAGAGAATCAAATGTCATTCAATTTGTGTTCATAATTTAGTTAAAGATATTTGACATTTACGAAATGGGATGCTATACGCTTGAACAAAATTGGGAAATATTGAAAAATTACTTCCAAAGTGGTGAGTCTTCAGTCTAAACTGTAAGAAATGTGAAAAAAAAATCCATAAAAATGATTGGCCTATGTCAATAAGCAAAATTGTTGCATCTGCGGGTCGGAAAATCCACACGTCACCATTGAGAAGCCAATGCACCCACAAAAAGTTACGGTTTGGTGTGGGTTCGGTCCGACGGCATCATTGGGCCAGCCGCCGTTACGGTCAATGGCGAGCGTTACCGTGCCATGCTCAACGAATTTTTGTTTTCAAAAGTTGAAGAGTTTGACATGGACGACATTTGTTTTCAACAGGATGGCGCAACGTGCCACACAGCCAACATGACAGTCGAAAAATGAAAAAATGCAAACTTTATATGGCCCACCCCTTACTACCTAGAATATTATCAATCTATTCATTTCTACTAGCTAGTAGTTAAAAGCTTTATCACGCCAAATAGTATTACCTTTTAAGTTTTAAAATAAAGTATTCTATAGATTAATGTTACGTCTTTATCGAATATTATGCGGAGCTCGCTTCGAGAGAGTTATTTTAAGTGCTTCCACACTACTCCTACATTCCTGGTACATGAGTGGAAATATAATACCTAAATTGCTAGAGCTATCAGTGCATGATATTCAATAATCTAGGTAGGTAGTTTGGGAAGTCGATTAGATTTGGGAAACAATTTTGGAAATGTATTGTGTATCTAGAGGTAAATTGTAAGATGAGGTGGTTCTTTTTTAATTTTAAGGTATTCACTAAGCAATAAATAATATAAAAAATTACGCAAGTATCTACGCAATTGACTCTTTAGTTTAAAACGGTAAACTCACAATATAAAATGCCTTCTTGTGAACGGAAATATGGAAATGTAAAAATTAATCACCAAATTTAACAAACAAACTGGTGATCAAAAAATTACAAAAACTTGAGAGGTGCCAAGAGACACCCGGATGGAACGAAGTTCCTTTCGATTAATTAGTAAGGGAATTGTAATAAAATTTTATTATAAATAAAATATTTTGATCACAGCGCCATCTATCATTCATCATATTAAACAAAATAAGGAATTGTTTTAAAAGATTTTAATCACAGCGCCATCTAGCGATAATCATCTAAAACAAAAAAAAGTATCGTGACAACTTTATCATAATAATTTCCGTCTAGCCCCTTTTCCATAACGCCCAATAAAAAACTTCGTTCCAATAAAACGTATTTGAAAGTTATTATACTTATAAATTTCTGTCAAATCCTCTTCTAATCTACTACACAATTTTATTACTACATCATTTAAAACGTCACGTTCATATTGTACTTAAAAATTAAAAAAGTCACTTGTCCGGATTTGAACTTTGAACTTTTTTATTGCCTTGTAGGTAGACGAGCTACCGGGCCGGGATCAGGTAATCGTAAGCGGTTCCCGTTGCTCATGGACCTCTGCATGCTTCAACTCGCTACAAATATATCCGACCTTCAATACCACTAGACCAAGAAATATGAGTGAATAATATTCCTACACAAATATTCGAGGAACACACGAGTTGTAAAAAACAAACGTGCCTTACATTATGTTTCAGGTAATATTTAAGGGTAGGGAAACGTTCCCTCGGAAATAATTGAAAGGATAAGAAAAAACAGACTTTATATCATGGGAATAATGTAGGAAAACGTGTGGTTCACATACCTACTAACAATGGTTCAATTGGAAGATATTTTACTTGTTTCATTGTAAATTAGCTGTACCTACCTATTATGAGGGTCGATGAAAATCGCTATTGAATAAGTGGTTTTCAATAATCTTAAATAAATAAAGCCTTTATTTCGGACACAGTTTACAGTTTTACTAACTCTAACTTATTTTCTAAAACTTAAATTAATTAATTATGTATCCGTTTGCCCTATTTTGAAAAAGGCCTCTTCCAACTTCTTCCACTCTTGCCGATCCCTGGCAGTTCTCATCCATAATTTTCCAGCAACGACTTTGAATTCATCTTCCCATCTTTTGAAAGGTCTCAGGCGCATTACAAAAAAGCTTGACGAAAACCAACCAAAGGAACAAGCCGGCTTCAGAAGATCTTATTCAACTATAGACCATATTCACGTGATGAAACAAATTATGGAAAAAGCAAGGAGTACAATATGCCATTCTATTGTTGCTTTATTGATTTCAACAAAGCATTTGACTCACTGGATCATCAAAAAGACCTTTCAAAAACCAACAAGAAAACATTGTTTCACTTGTTTCTGCTATAGTATGGTGCTATGTTAGGACATTGAAACACTTTTTTATTATTTCTTTTTTCCATCTGTTTGTATTTTACTACTAGTAGCTTTTTTTTTAAATCTCCATTGATAACATGATTAAGTATATTTCACTGCGAAATAAAACTGTGAATCTAAAAACCGAGATATTTGGCTACGTATAGAAACTAATTCCCTTGTCGAACATCAACTCAGAGAGAAACAGAGCTCAGCCGAGACCATAAGTCACTCTTAATTGTCGAACGAGATACATACAGTTTAAGAGAATCCAAACGAATAATAAATGATGTTACGTACATCAATATTAAACAGTGAAATTAGAGATAAATCGGAGAGTAGTAAAGTTTGAAACGGTTTAACATAGTAAGATAATAAGTTATAATTAAATCTTTAAAACCACGCAACGGATTTAGAAAACGAAACATACTTAACATACAAAAGAATAACATGAAATCTCACTTTTATGTATTTCTTTGTGACGTAGAAGAAATTGCGAGCGTCATCTACAAATCCACGAAATGTGAAACTGAAAGTTTATTTGCTTTTTTCTTTTCTTAATAGCTAATTCGGAGATCGACCATTTACAATGGAGAAAACCTTGAGTCTTAAAGGAAGGACAAATGCGCATTTATTTTTATTTTGTAGTCCCAAAGAATGCGTAAACTACTTGTTGAACTATGTAGTTCTTAACTTATTCAGACACTCGCGGTTTTCTATAATACTTTCATGAATTTTCATTAAATAAATATAATTAAATATTAAATTATTACAATCAATTAAATACCGTGGTAAGAACCCGCTGAAAATGCATGAAAATATGTAGTTCTTGTTTAAATAATTAAATTTGATTTCTTTTTTTTAATCCTGTACATCTCATGCACAAACAAAAAAATATTTGAACAAAATTTTAATCAAAACAAGACCAACGTCACGACTGCATAAAACTCCATTTATGAAGCTAAACTCACATTATTTTGCACGTAAAAGTTTATTATCAAAAGCTGTTAAATTTTAAACGAAGAACGTAAATAAAGCCTTCTCTCACACAACGGTGAATTAAACCGAATTGAGTTCAATAACTCGATGACGAGTTGTTTTGGAGATAACGTCGTTGTAGGTATAACCTACTCGTGTTATAAAGAAATCAATTAATATATAACCAGTAACTTTTAAAAAAAGTGAAATATCTTAAACACTCAACTGGGAACGTCACTATTCGCTAGATGGCGAAACTGGGGACTTCGTTCGGAATCAATACCGTGTTTGAGCCCCTTTTTAAAAACTATTTTTTCCAATATATTGTAATTTTGATTTTTAATTAAACCTTATATTTTTGTAAATCTTTATTACTAAACGACGCTGTATTGCATTTTCAGCGAAAATATATCATCTCCGTAAATATGAGACGATTAAAAAATGTAAATAAAACAAGTTTTAGAACTGTGCTCAATTTTGGCTCCTGCCACAGACTAGGCAAAAGTAAACAAACTAATTTGGTTGCCGATCCCAGTTGAGTGGTTAATGAAGGTTATTTTTACATTATTTTATTCACTTTTTGATATGCAATTTTTAATGAGCTTAGAAAAATCACTATTAATTTGTCTCTAAAGTGTAAAGGAAATTTTACATAAATCCTTATTTACCAAGAATATAACAAAAACTTTGAAAATCGATGGACATCGTGACACATCAAGTAAGGCTGTATTAACATTAACTAACTCACCGGTGTTGGCTCTCAATTATTTATTTTTCAGGTCCTTTTCGACTACTTTTAATTTTAAACTATTATTTAATACCTATTATCTGAAACTTATCACATTGTTGAGCAATACATAAGGTAGAAAATGGAGACACAAATCGTAATTCTAAAGTTTAGTGACAAACGCGAGAGCCAAAGATATGAATCCAAACAGACCACAAAACCAATTAAACATCAATCGTTTCGGAATTCAACCACAATTTCGACAGATTTTTGGTTACCCAGAAGATAATTTGGTTAAAGATAATTAACTTGTTCACGGAATTCAGTTCGGGGTCGTCACTGACACTTCCGCGTTCTCTCAAAGCCTTCGAGAACGCGGTATGACTTGTCACTCGATAATAAATGATCATTGAAACACGTGTAAGCTTGCGACACAATTAACCCTCTACCATTGGTGTTCAAAGGACAAAACAACCGTTAAAGGAACAACCACACACATAACATGTGATAAAGACAGATATAAAACGGCTTGATTAAAACCATAGGACTTTTCAGAGCAATGTTTTTGATCACCGTTCTCAAATTAATTAGTGATTTTCTAGATGACTGCACTAAGTGGGAATGAAGCTTTCGTTTTAGGTCAACATTGCAACAAAAATTGTAATAAAAAATTGTAATATTGAGTTGAAAAGATAAAAAAAAAACAGAAAAATAATACAAAAAAAAGACATGCCCGCTGAGTTTCTTGCCAGTTCTTCTCAGGACAGTGGCCATTTCTTTTTCCGAACTGGTGGTAGCCTTTTGACATCAACAAGCATGAAAATTTCATTAACGTTGAGAATAAATAATTTCAAACACCTAAAAAATTGAAACCCAAAAACTTGTTCACTGTTGGTACAGCCCGATATCAGTTGATAGTTTTATATCGAATATAAAAGAAAACAGAAAAATGAGGTTACTACTCTCTTCTGTTGACTCGACAAACATAATATTACAAGGAAGTCGGTATCCCACTCGTCCAAAGCAAGCAGTGTAAGTCGAAATGAAAACCGAAAACATTCTCGAACACTCTTCAAATCCACCAGAATAACAGGGCCTACGCACTCATAACCACTCATAAGGTTTCTTATTGATATAAGTTCCTTATAGACTATTTTAATAAAACAGAAATAAAGCAAGGTATTGTGTAAAAAAACTGTTCAGGGTGCGAGTTATTTGCAAACGGAGTTGTGCTATGTCAATAGTTACGAAAAAAATACTATTAGTCTATAGTAGTTTTATAATAATGAGATGGCTAAAGAAACAATGATCATATTATGATGTTAATCTTTCTATCAACGTCTAAATATGTTTAGAACGCAATATACTTTCTGTGTAATATGAGGAACAATTTGTACCTTCAAAAGTCTAAATGTACAAGTCAACGACCCGAGATAGATTTATAATCCATGGAAAACGTTTTAGCTTGCAAACGTTTACATTTTTGTTAATTATTACACGTCCATGTAAGAGAAAGAGCCTTTTGAGACATCATATATGACAGGTCACATGATATTGGTCATATGTCGGCAGCGGCGATGGTCAAATTGATTATATAAGACGATAGTTACGAATGGCGCGATCCATCACGGTCGACAAACAAATGTGGGAAAACCGCAGCTGTGTTAAACAAATATGGTAAGAGCTTCATCGATCTACTTAGAAATTAGAGTGTCTTTGGTCTTAAGTGCTTTAGTAATTATATCAAAATGTTTAACTTTGGTCAAGCGATCTGGGACCATTACATTGTCTTATTGGATAGATGACCTATGGATCAGAGACTTGACCGCTCACGATGGGTCTTATTAGACGACTCAGAGTCACTCAAAGAGCAATGGAAAGGGCTATGCTGGGTGTTTCTCTGCGTGATTAAATCAGAAATGAGGAGATCCGCAGAAGGACTAAAGTAACCGACATAGCCCAAAGAATTGCATCTTTGAAGTGGCAATGGGCAGGATACATTGTGCGAAGAACAGATGGCCGATGGGGCCGAAAAGTTCTGGAGTGGCGGCCACTAACCGGTAGGCGCAATGTTGGCAGTGGACGTCTATAGGCTGATGATGATGATGATGATGATATAGATAGATAGAGGGAAAGATATTCATTGAACACCACATAGCAGCAACGATATTAGTAATTTTGTACAAAATATACAGTGTAACAATCGGCGGCCTATTATAATCTCCTATTCAGTTTGTTAATTTATTTCTTGGTGATTTCTTGCAAGTTGAATTTAAACGTTTAACGAGCAAACTTGTATCCTTAAATAGGCGCAGGAGGCATAGTTATCCTACTGCATCGGCTTCGTCATTTTATTTTTATAAGGAGATAAGAACTACAAGTGGTTAGTATTACGCTTAGAACTTAGGTGCTGGTATTGTAACACTTATACCGAATTCTAAATAGTTATCACAATAGTTTTCACAAAATATTTAAACTTTTACTAAGGATAAGTCAAAAACTACCGAGAAGATGAATCTAAATTACATACTACACCCATATGTCTCAAGTCAAGAGCATACGGCCTACTGAACTACACCCATATGTCTCTTTTTATTGTATCGTAGGTAGAAGAGCATACAGCCTACAGAACCTAATAAACAGTTTCCTCACACTTAAAATGCGGTAACAAACAAAAATAAAAAAATATATTAATATTAAATTGCACTCCTCTTCCAAATCGTTCTAAAACGAATTAAATCTAAACAAGTCCTATTCAAAATCACGAGCACTTTTACTAAACATTAATAAAGCGAGGCGGATATTGCGACGAAACACAATTACGTCACTTTATGAGTAGGAAGCACATGTAGACGAAATATTAAAATGTGTCACATATACTTCATCGATTCTAAGACGGCGCGTAAATAGGATTTTCATAATGAGAAATGAAACTCGCGATATACAGAGTTGTTATTAAACCTCCTTTGGATTTGGGGAGAGTATCTTCTCAGTTAATAGTAATCTGCATCTTGCTGTATAGCGCGAAGTTTTGGGTAGTGACATTTCCAAAGGAACTGCATTTAAAAATAGATTTTTAGAAGTCGTAGTGCCGGACGAGTTGAACCGTTTCACTTCAATGATTGCGAGTTTGAAGCTTGTACCACTAAATTTGTTTTTGATAGATTTGTAAATCGCAGGCGGAATAAAACGCTTCCTAGATTCTATACGAGAACCCGTACTAGGAAAGCGTGGTGGACTATACCTGATCTCACTACTGAGAAGACCTGAATCCACTGGTAATAATACTACAGGGTAAACATATTTATTTAAGTTCCGCGAAAGTGCAAAATACAACAGCAAAAACCAAACAATAATACTTTCATGCATTTTCAACGGGTTCTTACCACGATATTTAATTAATTGAGTTGTCTCGATATTTCAACGTTATTGCAAACGTCATGATCACGAGAACACTGGATACTGCGGGTCGATCTAAGAGCAAACAAATCTGTCTACACTCTTTCTCGTTCGCTTTTGGGTAGTACCACTTTTGAAAATACATGAAAGTATTATAGAAAACCGGGAGTGTTTGAATAAGATTATAACCAAACAATAATTCGAAACCTACGCCATTTTAGAAACCTAATCTTTTATTTAATTAACCTTTTTTAAATAGCATACTCTCGGGTTCCTAAACTCATTCATTACAGTGGTCATCTGTGGTTCCAGGCTACACTTGAGTTACAGTAGAGGGAGTGAGAGCTGGGCAAATACCCGAAGGGCAAATACCCGAAAACCTAATCAAGTCTTGAAAATCCCAAAGCACAATGTCCCAGAGTTATCGAACCGAAATCAAAATTAGGAATAATGATACAACAAAGATAAAAGGACATTATGAGTAAAGATGATTGAAGAGAATGAATTGAAACCGATAATTAAAGGAATCTGTATAAAAGCTATTCAAGGAAAAGGTAACCATTATGTCCTTATGCCGAGATCCTGTCACGAATTATCATTTTGTATCTTTTATTAATTACTGTCCTCAATATTTGGACTTCAAAGAATTATTGTTTCTTTAAGAATACTGTAATTAATAATTTTAGTATTTTGACTGCTCTGTAATTTTTTTAAGTAAAGGTTTTGTTAAATGATGATTATTGCTAAAGTTCTGACAAACACTTATGGTATTTTCGAAAAATGGCGGTGTAAATAAATAGTAAGGATACAATAAATATGCTATAGGGTGGGCTCTAACGTTTGCATTTTGAACTACTGTTTATTTAGAGAATGACAGCTCAAATGTCATTCAATTTGTGTTCATAATTTAGTTAAAGGTTTGACATTTACGAAATGGGACGCTTGAACAAAATTGTGAAATATTGAAAAGTTACTTCCAAAGTGGTGAGTCTCCAATCCAAACTGTAAGAAATGTGTGTGTGTCAGATAAAGCCCATTTTCACCTCGGAGGCTATGTCAATAAGTAAAATTGTCGCATCTGGGGATCGGAAAATCCACACGTCACCATTGAGAAGCCAATGCACCCACAAAGAATTACGGTTTGGTGTGGGTTTTGGTCCGGCGGCATCATTGGTAAATGAGCAAGGAGCCGCCGTTACGGTCAATGGCGAGCGTTACCGTGCCATGCTCAACGAATTTTTGTTTCCAAAAGTTGAAGAGTCAATATCATACATTGTCGACATTTGGTTTCAACAGGATGGCGCAACATGCCACACAGCCAACATGACAGTCGAACTTTTGAAAAATCGAACTTTATATGGCCCATCCCTTATTTAGTAAAGAGTCATTTACTCAAAAGCAGGCAAAATAGATGGCCATTTTAAGCTTGTTTGTTTAAGTTTACATTATCGGAATCACCTGTGGCTATTTCTAAAATACTGGTAGAAGACAGTGAATTTTGGCTAAATAATGATGATCGTAATATTGTTAATAGTTATAAACAATTGCAATATCAATAACACCGCGTAAGTGCTTATCTTTTTAATTTTAAACCCTTAAAAACAGAATCTTTGTTCTCAAATGAATCGCCATTTGATTGCGTCGTTACGAAACGAAAATTTCACTTTTATAAACCATTATTCGAAATCCTATCAAGGTTCATTTTAACGATTCAACGAATAACGACTGATAATATTTTTTATGGATCTAAATGCGTAAAGGCTGTTCCGTCGTACTATTGAATCGACTTGAAAATTACAATGGTTTTGTTACTATATATTGTAGTACATATTTTATGATTTCATTCCAAATTCATAAGGATAATACAAAGAATTTGATTGTATTGTTTTGAGTTCCTTGTTTGCAATTTATCACTGGCTGAAAACGGTGAAGAGAACCATCGTAAGAAGATCGGTATATTGGAAAAGATATGTGAAGTCCCCAATTTACAATGGGCAAGCGTGGTGAACTACACATAATCCCTCTACTGAGGAAACTAGAGCTCGGAGTATGTCAGTGAGGAGACTTGAACTCAGCAGTGGACAGTAATAGATTATTACAGTACAGTTTGTTACCAACTTTTCTCTAAGAATTAGGTTCTTCTGAAACGGTTGATCTAGTAGAATTTCATCAAAATATTTTCAGTATTTTTAGAAACTAATTAGAAACTATTTAACAATTAAAAAGAAAACATAAAAAATCCGGTCTAGAAACAAAAATGACAAATAAATATTCAAAAATTCTTTCGAAGTTATGTCAAGACAAAATACAAAATTAAGAGCACATTTAATATTAAAATTCTTTCCCGAAATGAATTTATCTCGGGAGACATTTTCTGAAAACTAGCAACAATGTTTAATCTAAGTTTCGACGCACCTGCATCCGCATATCCTTGTGTCCGAAATTTCCGCCATTACGGCCCACATTTTAGCGACGATGCTGAATAAATTAAATTCTGGTTGAAGTTTAGTTATAACGAGGGAACAAAGAGGTCTTGCGGTCTGTAAGTTTTCACGTTTTAAAACTAGATAAATCCAAAAAAAATATGAATAACATCACGTTGTAAGTCTTTAAGATTCATTTTAAAATCTAGTAAAAGAGATTTTAAATGTATACCTAGGCTAAGTCTAGACGCTCAGTCAGATCATAGGAACGAGTCTGTGTATGTTCAGAGCAGTTCAGAAATAAAAGTAGCGATTAAAAACGCCAATATGGTCTTTTTGCTGTTTATTTTCCAGATCATATTTGAAACGCGAGATCGATTTTCAATACACATCTGTAACCCGAATGCACTGTCTACTGCCTATAACCTGCTCGTTTATCTATGACACAATATAAAGAGAAAGACACAAATTATAATTATACCTGCAAGCCATACCTTTAATTTTTTATTTATTTATTTATTTATTTAAGGAACACTTTACAACACACTATATAGGTTAAACCCAGGCTCTCAAACTAGTATAGTAAAACTACTGTACTATGAAAGCCAGTGCTCTCCCTTTAAGTAGGTTACAATGTACACTAAGGTCTAAGTGACAATATTTTCTTTTATACAACACTAAAGTAGAGTAAAAATATAAGAAAAATAAAGACAAAATAACTATACCACTTATTATTAAAAAAGTCATTATCTAAACCTCAACAATTCTACTATCATCTTAACAATATTTTCTCTCAAAAAAAAGAGCTTACAAAAGAAAGCAAAACAGAAACGAGACTTAAAGAGCTACTAAAACGTAAAAACAAACAAGTGAAAGATGCATTAGGGTAATACCACTGACCTAGATATCAAGCTCTGCATACCTAAACGGATCGTGAACTGAAGCGGTCTGTTGCCAGACTTTTACATAATTTGCACGTAAAAAACTCAAATTAAACTTCAGTTTGGATTTAATTAAAACGTATTTGTTGTGATTAACATTTATTTTTAGGGTTTTATAGTTTGGTAGTAAAATATCAGAAACCTTTTAGAATCAATTTGTTTTAAAATGTCTGTCTGTTACAACCCATTACCGCTGAGCTCAGGGCTCAGTTCAGGAATCAGGCATAGTCCAACATGCTTAGAGACTTGACAAATCTTCAAAGGATTTACAAATATGCAAGTTTCCTCAAATTATTTTTCTTCATTGTTTTTGATATGGTTTGATGATAAATTGTCTATAAATCTATATCTTTTTCAAACTAAGATTTAGAGGTACGAGCCGGCAGATTTGAACCCGCAACCTCCCGTACGAAAGGCTAGCGTTTGAAGCACGTGGCAACCATGACATCTTTTTTTGTCTGTCAATACTTTCTCAGTACGTAGAGGTTTCAAACGAAGTAAATTATTGAGATTAATGCTTTAATAGTTTTTTTTTGTTCTTACTATTTTTAATTGTTTAACTTTAAGGTCTTGAATAAGGGCAAATTAAAAAAAAATAAAAATTTCAATAAGATAATATAATTTAAATTAAATAAGGAAAAATTAAAAATTTTAGTAGTGTTTAAGTATTTTTTCAAGGTCTAATAAAATATGCCATAGACTTTTCTTAAAAACTATTCTATAATGTAAAAGTAAGAAACAGTTTCTTGAAAAGTATAAAACCAATTTGATTCTAATATTTTATTAAGGTTTATATTTTATATTCAGATAAGGCTTACAAAGAAAAATTGAAGTGATTAATTTTCTTTACGGGAAAATTATTTTATTGTAATAGTGTTTTTTAGAAGAAACTTATCGATTTGGGAATAATTTATAATGAGACTCGTTGTTAGGTATCAGAATACATAGTATTATTTTACGTGAAATTATAATAGTACATAAATAAATAAATAAATCTTTATTCCAAAAATAAGAGGAAAATCAAAACTACTAACCATACTTATAGAATAAAAAAACACAAGATTACACTTTAACAATAATTCTAAACTATATATATCCTATATATTACTTTGTGACTTAAATAATGTCTCTTATTTCGGAGTGCCTTTTGGCAAAGGCCTCCTCTAGTCGCTTCCACTCCTGGCGGTCTAGACAAGCTCTTCTCCAGTAAGGACCAGCTGCTAGTCTGATTTCCTCTTCCCATCTCTTATGTTGTCTACCTTGGGAGCGTTTGTCATCTCTCGGGTGCCAGTTTATGACTACTTTACTCCACTTTTCTGTTTTGCCTCTGAGAGTATATATCATAAAATAAAAGTATTCTAACTTCTGCTACTTGCTTAACAATCTAAATAATGGGTTTTGCTTTAATAATAATAAATGTATATTTGCCTTCTTAATTTTAATATTATATTTTACTACAAGTATTGACAACGCTCTATGCAAGTACCGAGTATCAAGTATGTTATCCGAACCGACAATATTCTGTAATTAACAACACTTATGTAAAAGTACTGGGAATACTTTAAATTGCAGTGCTAAGTTCAGTCACCTGTACCAACCCATTACTGCCTACTGTTGGGCTCAGGTCTCCTCAGAAGAGGGATTAGACATAGTCCACCACGCTGGCCCAGTGCGGATTGAGGACTTCACATATCTTCAAAGGATTTTTAGAACCATTTTCCGACATGCAGGTTTCCTCACGATGTTTTCCTTTACCGTTTTTGGCCAGTGGTGTTGTGAAAAATTGCACATAAATCTTTTTCACATCTAGATTTTAGAGGTACAAGCCGGCCGGATTTGAACCCGCGACCAACGGGTCACACCTCACATAAACTGAACGCAGTCACACCTCACATAATTTATTATAATCCAAAATATCGTCAATAACATTAAACAAAATTATCCAAACTAAGCGCATTTGAAATGATGATAATGGTAATGTAACATGGTGACTCTATGTTATATGAATTTAAAACAAAACCACCATAACAGTACACACATGTTTATTAAACCATTCACACGTCCCTAAAGTACAAACTCGCACTTAGCGACGCCATACCAAAACGATAAACCTTATGCACCAACTTTAATCTTCACTTCAACGTATAACCATTGCTTCTAATTATGCCTCACCTTTAATTAAATTTAGAAGATAAATTCAGGTGTAACTTGTGCGGCTTGGAGACACTATGTAATTTCATCTGTACTGTGTCGTTAGGTATTTCCCAAATGGAAGTAATTTGTTTAGTGCTAAACGTGAGACACATTAGCGCTAAGTAGAAATAGTTGGATTATAGTACAGGAGGGCCAAGCACTAATGGATCATTCTGGGTCTACCTAATATAATCTAATATCAAAAGAAAAAAGCAGCAGTTTTCACGAAACATAAAATGATGATTTCTTTTGTGTTTAGTTGTAGAAATATACAGCAGAAAAATTAGTGTTATTTTAAAAATTAGATTAATTAGAGTCTTCTTCACTATCCAAAGGTCTAACTATTGAAGTACTATCCATTAATATTTAAAACTCCGTTATAAGTTTCACAGTATTTTACGTACCTACAATTACTGGGGGCGGCACGACGGGAAAGTGTGCCGAGAGCGTAACGCGTCGCGTCGTCCCTCAAAACCCCGTGCTGGGTTCTGGCCTCAGCCGGGATTCGGACGCTGAGTGTGAGCGGTTGGAGGTTTTAGTGCGGTTCAACTCCCACATACCAAATGAAAAAAAACCCTACAATTACTGTCACTGGCTGGAGATAATCTATACTTGATCTACCCTTTCATTCACTCGACATTATTCTACCTACTGCGATAATCCATAATTTGTTTCAAACAGTCATCTCAACGCAACACCAAGAAAAAAAAATCTCCAAAAATGTACCAAAACCAAATTAAACTTTACGCAAGAGCGGTTTTAGCTCTTATCAACAAATCTTTACTTGTTTAAATTAAGGAAAAAAATGCCCCCAATGAGCTGGAGTCACGTACATTAAAATAAATGGTGATTCTGTTAACCCTACCTGTATGGCGGAATTAGCATGCGTAGAACAAACTTGCCCGTTAGATAAGCCTTAACTTATTAAGTTGAGGACCCCTTTAAAAGCTCATTAAAATTAAATATACCAGCAACATCTGTGTAATACGATTGTCCGTGGGTAGGACACGTATTAGAGGATAGAAGACGATTAAGAGCTAGAATAGAAAATATTATAATGTCTGTTGTAAGGGGTGGGCCATATAAAGTTTGCATTTTCCAAAAGTTCGACTGTCCTGTTGGCTGTGTGGCATGTTGCGCCATCCTGTTGAAACCAAATGTCGTCCATGTCTTCAACTTTTGGAAACAAAAATTCGTTGAGCATGGCACGGTAACGCTCGCCATTGACCGTAACGGCGGCTCCTTGCTCATTTTCGAATGATGCCGCCGGACCAAAACCCACACCAAACCGTAACTCTTTGTGGGTGCATTGGCTTCTTAATGGTGATGTGTGGATTTTCCGACCCCCAGATGCGACAATTTTGCTTATTGACGATATGCAGGTTTCCTCACGATGTTCTCCTTCACCGTTTATAGCCAGTGGTATTGTAAAAAATTGCACATAAATATTTTTCACATTTAGATTTAATCTCGACTTACTACCTATTTAAATAAGAAAACCCATTTCACTTATTTATATAAAGAAAACAGCTACAACTACAAATAAAACTAAGTTATTGTGCAAGTTTACCGTTCTCAAAGCAGACGGGAACACTTTGAAATGAAAACAATGTTATTGTGCAGGAATTTAATATAACTTGCCTGTTTAAATCCAAGGTGCGAATGCGGGGAATGACAGTAATGCTAGTGTTAATTACAACTGTTCCTAGTAAGTTACAGGTATTATTGTTTTGATATCAAGGTAGTTTCTTTCGCGATGTAAAGTTTATGACGCTCAAATGAATTCTTTATTTGTTTTGGTGTTAAAGATCTTATGATGTTTCTTAGGGTTCCACATGGGTGACTATTGTGAATCTTTTGGTAGATAAACGTCTTTATGTTGTTAGTCAGTGATGGTCTGTTGAAATATTAGTAGCAGGATTATTCACAATTGCAAAATCGTCTCTGATAACTTCTTCGAAAGAGAAAACCTGGTACTATACACATTCGTACGATTTATTACAGCGTTTTGACAGTTCACAGCAAAAACGTCCTGTGGAATGCAGTATTTCTTTTATAAAGCATACGTACAAATCTGTAATTGCCCAAAATAATAGTTTACTCACATAGATATAATCAAAGGAAAATAGCGTCTTTGCGTTATACTTAGTATCTTTCTGACTACTGCTACCCATTACAATACTACCAAATCCTTTTAAATTAATTGCAAATCCTTTGTAATTCTCAAAGTAAATTTAACAATCAAAATAAAGAAATAACGAGAAGGTAATCTGTCTATATAACGTTTTCAATGAGCAAATTTGTATTTTAATATGGGACTTCGCGAAATAGAAGGGGAATGGGGTCGGGTGCAACGTATTATGTGAGCGAGCGATTTTGTTATAAAATAATAATAATCGATTTTGGTTTAATATTTTATTGTATTTATGTTACATGGTAGTAATAATTGGAGATTTTAAGGTTTTATTTCGGTTCTTTTACTTTTCTTTTTACAAAATTTCGCCTATCTTACAAGTATTGCATCCACTTATTATTGTAACTGCCGGATTCATTTGTCATTTAATAGAGTCACCTTTTATAATGTTAATTGAGAAAATAAATTTCTTTAAACACTCGCGGTTATCTACATAAATTACACTATTATCGGCAAACGAACGAGAAAGAGATTAGACAGATTTGTCTGCTCTTAACTAACCTACCTGCAGTTCTTTAGACGGGGAGACCCGTGATCATGGCGCTTGAAACAGTGCTGAAATATCGGGGCCGCTCAATTAAACATAATCGTGGTAAGAACCCGTTTAATTGAGAAAACCGCATAGTATACCTTTTCGAAGGGTTTTCAAGGCATGCTACAGTTAAAAAACAATTTCAACGCATTTTTTAAATGCATTAACCAACATAAGGTCATCATGAAATAATAACTAAACCAGCACTCTTTCTCGCTTTCCGCTCATAAAACCGCGAAAACATTAATAATGAAACATCACCGTAATGCGATTCGCTTGGCACCAGCTTAAAGCCTTTTGAATATTTTAATTTAGACGTTTTAATGTGGGTAATATTTCGTACAGAGGCATCCCTAATTATCTTCAAATCTATTCACATGTCAAATGGATTTACCTGTGCGAAGAAAAATGACATTCATTTTATCTTTATTCAAGAAGAGACTAAAGTCAATTATATTTTGTGTAACGGTTTATAAACAAATAAGGTTTTTGTTAATAGACTATGGGATGGTCGGTGGCAAGATGAATGGATTATTAGGATTGTACGTAAATGCTAGTATACTGGATGTCGACTGTTATTGTCGTATTGGAAACATTACTAAAGAATTCGATGCTGATGAGCACCTATATAAAGACCAATGTGATTTCAAGGTAGGCTCAACAAGCACCCCGACTCGATGATTGCTGAACGCTGTGGCTTATTGGAACGAAGTTCCTCATCGCGCGTTGTGAAAGGGGGCTAGACGGAAAAGAAATCTTACGAAAAGTTGTCACGACACTTTTTTTTGTTTTAGATGATTATCGCTAGATGGCGCTGTGATCAAAATATTTTAAAACACGTTCCTTATTTTTGTTTTAGATGATTATCGCTAGATGGCGCTGTCATCAAAATCTTTTAAAACACGTTCTTTATCGCGGGTTACGTTAGGAAAAAACTATATAAGATATCTTTTAATCGAAAGGAACTTCTTTCTATTCGGGTGTCCCATGACACCTCTAAAGTTTTTATTTTCTTTCTTCAAGTAAGGATAATTATTTATGTTTATTATTGGTACGAAAACGGTATTTAGTAACACGGTCGTAATGAACAAACCCTTATGTTTCTCAGCATATTATTTATGTGGTTACAAACCGAATAACCGTAATAGCAGCTTTTCGATCTATTGAAATTTTACGACCCTAATTGAAACATTTCACACCAAAAACACTTTCATGAAAATTCACACTTCATAGTGAAATATGAAAGCACGGATTACTATTAAAAGCTTTCAGCGTTAATCTCACTCGACGTGCAGTACAGCAATTCATTAATATTTGCAATCACATACCATGGAGGAAACTCCTCTCCTGGGTCTCATCTCGGCAGGTTCACTGAGACTCTTGGGAGATGCGACATGCAGTTCATTTCAATCCTAATTTAATAATGTAAATGTTGAAGTTAGTTATGCTTTCGTGTCTAAATAGAGGAACTACTTTTAATGGAATGAGGTAAATGAGTCACTGGAGATGGTTGCAGGTTTCGTCTAAATGCAAGGGGAAAGTTTTGTGTTTTACATTTATGAGTTCTTTGTTTTGTCTTCAAACATGACATGGAACTAAAGGTGTTTCGTCGTAATTATTTTTAATGTTACAAAACTTAATAGTAAAATATTTTAAAATATTTCAGCATAGAAACTTGTATTTCATTTGATAAAGAAGTATGAATAAAGATTGAGTATTAAAAAAAAATAAACCTTACACGACACGCGCATTCGCCGAGTCAATGACATCAAACCACTACCAATTTTTTATTTCGGTAGTGTTTACTGCCATTTTTACGTTGTAATCGTGTATCTAATATATTTAATCCAAGCCTCACCAAAAAAACGCGTGTTTTGTACATCGTAAAACCCGTAAACAAAATAAATCGACAACAAACAAAAAAAATTCGGAGAGCCATCATTCTAAGTTAGACTGGCAGTTTTTCAATACGAGTACAGTACGTGACTTAGCAAATAAAACAGCCAAATCGATTCCCTGAGGTATAACCGATATACGGGTGCTCGGTCAAATGATAGCAATCGAGAATCTGTCAAAGCCTCTTTGTCAATGTTACGCCGCGCCGTTGGATATGAGAACAATATTCAAATCTATGCGAAGAGTAATTTACTACACTTGTTTGTGACGTGATAATGCTTTGTATATTCATGTTACTTTATATTTTTGTGTGTTTTTATACATTGTTCTGATTTACAGAAGATCATGCCAACTTTTATGCTGATACTGATGTATTAAACAACTGTAACAATCCATTAGTGCCCACTGCTGGACTCAGGTCTCTTCAGTAGAGAGAGCAGGTATAGTCCACCACGTTTGCCCAGTGCGGATTGGGACCTTCGTGTATCTTCGAAGGATTTTGGAATCCTGTTTAATATGCATGTATTTGTACACTGTTGTTAGCTAATGGTGTTGTTATAAATTGCACATATATCTTTAATTTCTCCCTTGACCGTGGAATTCGAAGAGGTCTAGCCGTAGGTACATACGGACTGATGACTTTACGGTTCTTACCACGATTTTTTTTTATTGCCATGTAGGCAGACGAACCAACGGCCCACCTGATAGAAAGTTGTTACCGTCGCTCATGAACCTCTGCAATGTCAGGGGACACTGAGGGGTCGCTACCTATTCCTGAAACGAACCGTGGTGGTTCCATGTAGTAGGGATGAACTCCACCTCGACGCCGATTAAATGAGCGATCCCGATATTTCACACTATTGCTAGCGTCATGATCGCGGGAAGACTGAATGTGTGTTTAAAGTTATTATGACTTTTCTTTTGCAAAGAATTAAAATATCATGGAAAACAGGAAGCTACTTTATTTTACCTTTTTTACACGAACCTTCGTATTAAATTACTTTTGAATCTTGAAAGTTTATGAAAGTATAAATTAACTCTGGAGATCAATCCATCAAAAAGCTCTCGTGAAAAATGATCTGAAACTTCACACGCGTCTTCAGTATGTTTAGGAATATGTTATGATTGATGTTATGTGAAATTTATGAAAAAATATACCTATGAAGTAAAAACATGATTCTGATCTTAACAATTTGTTTTAGGTTTTATTTGCTCAATTTTAGATGATTTCATAAATGGTCTTCGATCTTTGGACAGATTGATCGACAAATTACACAAGTTAATATCTTCATAGTCATCTTAAAATATTATCTACATACGTATTCGATTTATTCTCTTAAATAAATATAAACTTGAGAGGTGTCAAGGGACACCCGGATGGAACGAAGTTCCTGTCGATTAAAAGATATCTTATATTTTTTTTCCTAATTTTTTTACGCGCGATAAGGAACGTGTTTTAAAAGATTTTGATCACAGCACCATCTAGCACAAAAACAACAACATAATCATCTATAACAAAAAAGTGTCGTGACAACTTTTTGTAAGAATTTTTTCCGTCTAACCCCCTTTCACAACGCGCGATAAGGAACTTCGTTCCAAAAATACAATATAAAATCATAATATATTTTCTATTTACTTAAGTTAACATTTTTAACAGAAGATACAAACACAAAGTAATCTTCGAATACCATATTGAATACTCAAAATAAATTTATATTACAGAGGAAACAATTATGAAACAATACGAAAGCAAACAGACAGTGTTTGCTTGTCATTTCGAAGCTATTCCGAGAACGTTACATCTCCCTTGAGCGCAAAATTTTATATCAAACATTAACCAGTGGATTGAATATCCGGATTAAGATAGATATTCACGAAGCCGTTTTTACACGCATTCGCTGCGGCCAAGGAAACGCAGATTTTTTCCAATTATACCACATCGCAGTGGCAGTTCTATAGAAGTTTTTTTTTTTTTTATTGCCATGTAGGCAGACGAGCCAACGGGCCATCTGATCGTAAGTGGTTACCGTCGCTCATGAACCTCTGCAATGTCTGGGGACATTGAGGGGTCGCTACCTACGACCTAACTTTAAGGACCCTCCTCAAGCCTCGTTTGAAGAAGGACAAGTCATTTATTTATTTGGTTATTCATTCTTTTATACTCAAGTATGTAATAAAGAGGCTGTCTTAATCCTATATGCATTCTCTACCTATCTATCTAATGTATCATCGTTAATTCGAAATTGTAACCAACATACTCTTAACTTTTATCCATATGTAATGTAATGTTTTTTTAAGGAGCTCACAGACTAAACAATCACTAATCGTAACAAATGATTATTTTGAAAATTTGAATGTTTCGTCAACTATCATTTCTATCTGATACGTATACCTACGAGAAAAACATGTTGTAAAATCAAATTTATTATATTTTACCAATATACTACGTACAAATGTTGCGGACTTACAAACGTCGCAGGTAATCGCTCCGTGAGTTCATATCCTTATATAAATGCAATGTGAAATTTTAGTGGCGCAGTGGGACGTCTCGGAAAATTATTCATAGGAAAAACAAGAGTGTTTTGGTGTTTACATTTGTTATGCTACGCGTTGAAATGTGTTAAGCGCACACACACACACATAAACAACGTGTAGGCTAGAGGGGCTCTGTTGTGGTTGTAGAGCAAGTATAGTGAATTGAGTCGTTACGAGGCTCCCATTGCTAGTACAAAAATTACTTAACTACTACAATTATGTACATCGACCTACAGAGAATAAAATAATTAAGAGCCAGAGATTCTGAAATCATCAAGTAGATACAGAAAAAGCATAATTTAAATAAGGTTACAACTAAAATTGTTCCGAAGTTATTAATAATTTCTAAAAGCTTTTCGCGTTAAATCATCACTCATCCAAACACTAGGGCAGACCAATTTACGTTCACTAAATACGGACTCAACTCACTAAAAGGATTCATCCCGAATTCGTTCCACTTTCTGTACTGATTCAATTAACTACCCTAGAATCGGCGATTAGCCTGCCCTGCGAAATTGAATGGACTAAACCTGAAAGTGTCCTTTATAGGAATATATTGCAGGTTTTATTTTTATTATTGACTAGCAAAAAGGGAATGTGGACCTCATTATTCAATTTTTTTATTGCTAAAAAGATAATCGAGCTTACGTCTCTGCAATACCAGAGCAATCGGTCGTTATCTATCACCTTTCCATACAGGACTTGTCTTAAACCTCGTTTGAAGAGGGACATATCGTAGCCGAAACTGACCTGAACCATTCTTCATCGAAATCATTTCTAGTTCTGGAACAATGTAAGTCATCTCAACGTCTCCAAACTTTCTAACCCAACAACAAATCAAAGAAATCGTATTAACATTTAGACATAAAGATTAAGCGTTACCCATAAAACCTTACAAATACCGCACTCCAATCAATTCGACGATTTCAATGTAAGAAATTGTACACCCATCAAGCAACGCGAATGAGATAGCCGTGATGTATACCGGTCCATTATCCTGAAGTAAATGACGCGTATGAATCATGAATGATATTAAGCAGTCCAATTGGGTGTAATACTTTGAGTAATCATTATTGCCGTGATGTGTTTAGGTATTTCGTGTACTTGAATTAAGTTTGTGGAGTGCATTTTGGCGGGATTGTAGTACATTTTCAGTAGAATTTACTCATTAAATGTACTTGTAACTTCACTAGTAAGCATTCTTAGATTTTCAAGTCTCAACTCAAAGCGCAAGCTATCAACATCATTGTATCTAAAAAAAGTTGAAGATTAAGTTTGTAGTAACCTACATTATATTTTGAAATTAAAATCAGACTCAGCTGTAATATAATCCTACCTACGTTCGTCACAAATCGAGCTGCTGGCATTCAATAAAATCTCGCAAAATAGTTAGATGTTATAAACTATTTAAGTAGCACATAATATTGTAACTAAACTAAATTTATATATATAAATGAAGCTCTTAGCCTCATTTGAGTTTCCCGCGCCTAACTTTTACTTCATACGTATTATCTATGGTGGCAGCACTTTGCACTATGTTAATTCTATAAATACTCTATGGAATTATTGTCTCTACTCGCCAAATTGTCTTTGTACGTTTTTACCACCGTTAAGAATGTGAGAACACATTACTGAATTAATTATTCAATTACTAATTATAACTAATTTAATTTCAAGCAATAGCTTTTAATGTTGTTTCTCTTTTCAGGTTAGTAAAATGTTTAATTTTAATATTGTAATGTAGAAGTAAGCCGATTTGTAAATGTAAATGTTTTATAATAAAATAAATTACTCTTTTCAGAGCAACGACGTAATAGCGCTTGTTTCAATAAAAATCCATATTACATATATCGTATCACAACCTAGTTTGACCTTCTTCTTCGTAAGAACATCCTAAAATATATTCTAAAGTTCTGTTCTTAGAATTTAAATTGAAATATATCAGGATACTCTAATAATTCGAATATTCTAAATTTGTGTTTAATGATACTTAGACGAAAGTGGAAGCTCAGGAAATTGAATTATACATAATTAATTGGAATTGTAATATAAAACCAAGTTTCTCTTTACCTTTGCTGAAATGATTATATAATCAGGCTCAACGCTATTTACTTACTTTACTTTAAGACTTCGAAGTATATGAATTTATAATAGGTGCCTACTAAATATTTGGCTGATTTCCTTGCCCTGAAAACTTATTTTGTTGAAACTTGGCGAAGGTAAAGCGTGGTATAATAGCATATAATACCACCTATGTTACATCGAAGAGTCAAAGAATAAAACAATCAGGCGTATTTTGAATTTTTCTATTTTCTTGTCACTTCAGTTAATCTTGTGCCAGACATACCTGATACCACGCACCACGTACTTATGGTAGTTTAGGCCTGTTATTACCCGAGAATAACTAAATAGCATTGTGTCTACTGGTTAGACACGCGACTCTACTTGGAAAAAGGGATGAAGCCAGATTTTTTCAGGACCGTCAGTCACCCGTCAAACATCGACTTACATTTACAGTACTGTAACAACTCGTTACTGGACACTGCTGAGTTCCGAGGAGAGGGATTAAATATACTGTACCTATACTGTATCCAAACATTTCAATATTAAGTCTACTTCTAGGCTTTGATGTGTGGCAGCTTTCCTAAGGCAAGTTAGAGATTTCACATATGTTTGAAGTTTCCTCATCATCTTTAAAAAGTTGTCCTCGTAATACTATTGTGATTTGGAATGGTCCATTCCGATTTGGAATGGACTCCCATCCGCGGTGTTCCCGGAGCGCTATGACATGTCCCTCTTTAAACGAGGTTTAAGAAAAGTCTTGTATGGGTAGGCCCCTCTTTGCCCTGGCATTGCAGAGGTTCATGAGCGACGGTGACCACTTACCATCAGGTAGGCCGTATGCTCGTTTATCTGCCTTGCAATAAAAAACAAAAAAAAAAAAACGATTTATTGCACATCCTTGAAAATTAAGCTTTAGAAACACAGATAAGTGTGCCATCAACAAATTGTTTTTCAAGTCCATTAATACACGTTGTGAGTAATCGCGTATAACCACATCCTCAGACGGTGAGACGTCGTGTGTTTTATTGTCTGAATACGGATTGTGGCATGACATCCATTTATTACGTTACAGCACTTAGAGAATTGATGGGTCGCGCGATGTATACGGCTCGAGTCTCTTCATCTAAAAATTCGTTGAAGTGATTTTAACCGAGTTTAGAAAAGAAGAGTAATTTTATGTTAATAGCTGTAACGTCTTGTCTCTCTTGTCTTAAGATATTATTTTATTGCATGAAAGATACACTAGTAAGACCCACCTGACGGTAAGTGAACCTCGTGAATCTTTATAACGCCAGGGTATTGAGGACCGATGAGGGGGGAGTGGGAGGAGGAGGGACCGTTACCCATTTTTTTTTTGTGGCTGTAGGAAATCGCCTCACTTCCACCCTTCCCACGAGTGGGGTATGTGAGAGTCGAACTGCATCAAGACCTCCTGCCGTTAACCATGAAGAACTTTGTTGAATTCCGTTGAAAGAGTATGTCATAGCACTCCGAGAACATCGTTCTGCGACTAAATAATATTTCGATCAATTAGATTTACTTCAATTAATATCCTTTCGTTTATCCTCAAAATTACAAACAATACATTCCTTGTGAAATGGTGACAAAAATTATTATTCAGCAAACAAACTCAAATAATAACTTGACATCAAAACTCCTTTCTCACCTTTGCCAAATAAAACCTTTATTACTCGAGACATCTTCTGAATAAACTTAATTCATTAATATTCATTCGTTCATTCGTCTCCTCGTTTTTAATTAGATCTACTGCAACTAAATGAAATGTCTGGAGAGGCTTCTGGCTTTCAAACTGTGTTAAATAAACGAAAAAATATGCTACTAAGGTTTTCTAAATTAATATAAGTAGTTAAATATCATAATTTTATAATTAGTGTAATAATTGGTAACATTAGATTTATTTACCAGTTTTAGATGTTTATTTACATGCTAAAATAAAATAAACAACTTATGTTTTTTACAGAAATTAATACGACCAAATTCTTTTCTACTCGATTTATAGACCCGAGAGTCCGTTATAAGTAGGTAAACCTTGATATTAAAATCGGTTTATATAAGACGGAGTAATTCACAAATAAACCTTAAAAAGTAATAAATGGAGAAAAGTTTATTTTTCTAAGTCTGTTGAAATGGAGCTTAAGTTTTAAATAATGGAAAACAGACACATTTGCTCATAAAACAACGCATTTTTTTAAAATGACAATACAAAAAACAATGTGTTGAAACAGTAAATATAAGTTGGTTACGTGACATTATCAGACTAAATAATAATACTAGAAAATATTGTAGAAACACGAGTAACCTACACTCTCAAATCTCGAACGCTATCTGGATCGAGAACTCGTAGTATTACAAGACGGTTTGCCAACGGAAACTCAACGTCAAATCTAGTTAGGGTAAATAACTTGGTGCAATGGAATGGACAGTGCATTCCTGTTATTAACGTCTTCGTAGAGAACTTGCAAATTGCTTCATTAACTTAAGTCTTGCTCGCTACGTTGGTTTTCAACTCAAAGATATTACAGTTTTGCAACAACCTAAAAAGTTCATTTTTATATCAGCAGTTGCTCATTTTTGTATCGTTAGTTTTAATAAAAAATCCATCAACGTTCTCGCATCGATAACAGGCTGGAAAATTCAGCAAAAAAATTTGAAAGGGAATGCCCATTCAAAAATCATTCGTACGCTCACGTATTGACCAATCAAACAACTCGAATGCATGATGTACGTCCGACATCACATTCGAATTTCAGTGTTGCTCGAACAAGTTTCTTGATGCCGGGTTATCCGAACTTTACTGGAACAACACAATTCCTGGCATGGACTGGACAATTCAAACTTCGGATATGTGTTCTAGAACGAAACAGGTCGAATTAAAACTTCATGTTTTAATACTTTTTGTTTCGCAATACAAATTTGGAATTTTCTGTCTAGATTAGAGTATGGAATTCTGGCAATTTACGTAATATTTGCACACCCTTTTTTTTTTTGTTTTAGTTGGAGGAAATTGCCGGATCTCCGCCCGCCCCGCGGATGGGGTATGTGGGAGTTGAACCTCACTAAAACCTCCAACCGCTCACACTCAGCGTCCGAACCCAGCAAGGGGTTATGCGGGGTGGCGCGACGCGTTACACACTGCGGCACACTTTCCCGTCGCGACACACGTATAGCACACCCTAAATATTCATGTTGAGGAAAACAATACTGACAATTGTTTATTTTAAGTCATAGTAGTATTGACTAGGGATTCAGTATTTTCAAAAACGTAAATTACATAGCAAATTACAGGCAAAAACCATCCACGAACGTCCGAAAGCCAACGCTCAGTAAGCAGAGATCAGCGTTGTAAGCCTCTTATAAATACTTGGAGGCAGTCGCTCTGCAAAGGAGTGGAAAATCCTGGATAATCTCGCGACGACATGATTCCGAAATTAGGACTGGCCCGGTTTTTACATTTAAAATTATTTTCGGGAACAGTCCGTCGTGTTATTGTTGCTGTAAATAATAGAGAATTGAAGTGGGTGTTAAATTTTTTGGTAATATTTTTTTGTGATATTCTAAACCATGATCAGTCTAGAACCTAGAGTCTATACTATAGATATATTTCTATTAACAAACAAATTTTCCGCGATCCTAATTTAAATTATAAAACTCGATTTTTAAGTCACAACATCAGGTGGGCGATAAACTCGTTTATCTTTCTAACGTTTCTAACACTAAAAAAAATCACGACATTAAAAAATCAACTAACTAACAAGATCCCACCTAAATCACTTCAAAGAGAATAAAGAAAGTGAAACACACATAATAAAAACTCTTAAATATACTTCCTTCTCTATTTTAAACTTGTCAATGAAGGTTATCAATGTACTCTAACTTGTTTAATACTTAGATAGCTTATTTTGGAAAGCCTTATCAAAATTCAGATCTATAAGTCATTCAACTGAACATAAGATATCTTTGTTTTATCAAGAAATAAATCTTGAGAGAAACGGTCTCACTGAAACTACGACAGCTACTGTAATCATTTGATAGTCTATTAGATATACCAGTATCTTAACTATTAAATCAACGCAGCGCTCGGCGCATATATACGACATCTAAAATTGACTACAGTGGGCTTCGGCCTTACTTGGCATTCACTACTTCGCCCGGTCGAAGATCTCCCTTTAGCCTAATATCACTAACACCCACAGATTATTTGATTTTGATAATTTAAAGGAAATTAATAAGTAAAATAAATAGAGGAACTTAAAGATGTAAAATACAAGTAAAATATGTAAAACAATAACTTGTCCTTCTTCTAATGAAGCTTGAAGAAAGTCCATGAAAGTATCCTCGGCCAGCCACGCCTGACATTGCAGAGGTTCCCGAGCAACAGTAACAATTTTCAATCAGGTGGCCCGTTAACTTGTCTGCCTACATAACAAAAAAACAAGAAACAGCTGTTAAAAACACATATGTAGGTAAGTACATGATTGTAATCACACAAGCCTGCAAAGAATTATTTCCAAGGAATTGTAACACACAATATTTTCGTAAATATTTTCACGACGTCAGAGGAGAAAGGTTTTAAAACGTGAAACAATTTCTGAAAGCTCTCCTGATCCTATCTAAGCTTCTGGAGGTGTCGCAAGCTTCCCTTCTTACAATATATACAGTGATATGTGCAAAGCTGGGATTTCTTTACGCTAAATATATAACGATTTGAAGCTTTTGTGTTATATAAAAATTCGTTTAGTTTATTAAAAGATGTATTTTTAAATTAACTTATGCAGATTGCCGACGAATATGTGTACCAGAGTGTTGGAGATTGGTAGTTTAAGAATGCAGTATTGCGTGAAATTATCAAGTTGTAACAACAGAATAAAAAGCGATTTCTAATTTTCAAGAAAACCACAAAAGTACCTACTAACCAAATATTTGTCAAATTTTAATGCGACTATTTCTAAAGTATGTGCTTTGAAACAAAAAAAGATCATCGATATACGGTAAACACGCGTACAACAACGATCATCTTTCATACGAAAAAACATTAACCCAACCGGTCCAACCAAAATATGCAGGGACAAAAAGTCAACTTCATAACCTCCTCCTTCAATCAAAAATAAATAAAAAATCAACCAAATAGATCCAACTTAAATTTCACCTTAAAAATTGCTCAAACTCTAGAATTACGTTGCAAAATTTGAAAAAAAACGGCTACATAATTCGCTTCCTCAGCATTTCGCATACAGCCTCGAGGCTCTCCCAAACGGTTCCTTCGCCACGAAAGAAAAAATTAAAAGTAAAAAAATCTAAAGTACATCATCAAATAGACCAAGGTGAGGGCTCGTTAGTTGCTGGCGGGATTTTTTAATTATACGGAAGTGAGTCGGCGGAATGCGCTTAAATCGTATTTTTTTTCTTTTTTAATAAATCCCAGACACAGTTGCCTTACCTTTGACTGCGATTAAAACCTTTTTAATATTTCGATTTGTTATTTTAAAATTTAAATTTCGATTCCGGTTCTTTGCATTTTTTATCTGTAGACTGTTTGTATCAAATTGTCTATTTGATCATACTGTCATCAGTTACTGGGCTCCAAAGGACATATTTTGCTCTCTTGATAAAGTCAAACTTTCTAAACCATTATCTAAAAACTATTTTAATTGAAAAGTAAAATTTATAAGACACAATGAAATAGATACCACGTGACAATTTCCGAAGTGTCCCACAAAGTTTCATAAGCTTGAAAACCAATCACAAACAGAACAATGACGTAACAAACAACGCGAACAATATTACAGTTTCAATACAACGCGCCAAGTTTGTAACTAGCAAACAAAAGCTGAAATTTATGTCGCCCATACTTTGTTACAAATGTAATAATCGGCGTTACCTAGCTTGTAGAAGTATTGTAATTGCAAGGGCAGTCCCTCGAGACTTGGCCTAACGAAGATTTATAAGCGGCTAAACCCGAATTTCTGTTCAACCTGGACCCTCATAGGTATCGGCTCGTGTAACTTGGTATTTTATTTGTTTTGGCTGTTTGACACCGACATCAGTGCTTTCAATGCTGATTAAAAATAGAACCTTAAAAATACAATTCGAATTTTGAATTCAAATGGAACGTTATTGAAATAAATTTTAAAAATAATTTAGGTAAATAGCGGAGTAAAATCTCGAATTATTATTATCATTTTCCTTGCAAAGAATTGAAGCTTTAAAATATGCAATGAATTTAAATATTTGAATTTGTTCGATTTTTAAATTTATTTTACAAATGGATGCCTACAGCAAGGTACACATCATAAATCCGTATTGAAAACCACTTAAAACTATTCGTAGTGCTTACAATATAACGTAAAGAACGATAATATATAATGTAGTTGAACACGCGATCCGCACTTCAACAAAACGGTTATACTTTCATGCATTTTTAACGGGTTCTTACCACGATATTTAATTAATTGAGTTGTCTCGATATTTCAACGTTGTTGCAAACGTCATGATCACGAGAAGACTGGATACTGCGGGTCGATTTACGAGCAAACAAATCTGTCTACCCTCTTTCTCGTTCGCTTTTGGGTCGCACCACTGTCCAGTCTTCTCGTGATCATGACGTTTGCAACAACGTTGAAATATCGAGACAACTCAATTAATTAAATATCGTGGTAAGAACCCGTTAAAAATGCATGAAAGTATTATAGAAAGCCGCGAGTGTCTGAATAAGTTTAAAACGGTTATACCTATGCGTTTACATTATTCGTTTACCCCGGACGAGGTTAACTGCCCCTTTGAGTGTGGAACAACCTTAATATCATCCGTTGATGCTAGGAAGAAGATTTTGTATACAATCCGAAACGATACCGTGTTTAGTTAATGTTATTTTCTTCACTATTGTGAACCAAAGAAATGATCATAGATTTCCTACGTATTTTGCGTAGGTTTTACTCAAATCGGTATTATGCTTTTTTAATTATAGAAGTTTTACAACTTTGCGATTTTAAACTTAATGTTAAGCATTCGTAAATCTTTGAAGGAGTCCATCAGTATTAAGCATGATTTATACTGCACCGGGCCTGAGTACGTCTATGAAATTACATGTAGATTTTAGATTCAGTTTATATTACACCGTATTGCGGCCGGGTTCTACTTAAAGAGAATGTGAGGTTTAGAGATGTAATTTTTGCAATATTCGCGTTCGCTAATGTTACAAACGAATATTCGCATTTGCATGTCCAAGAAAGGACATTCGCAGATCTACAGACGTCCACTGCTTGACATAAGCCTTCCCCAAACCTCGCCAAAACGACCGGTCCTGCGCTGTCCGCATCCAGTGTCTTCCCGCGATCCTGACCAAGTCGTCCATCTTGTAGAAGGTCTATCTATGCTGCGCCTACCGGTTCGTGGTCTAATACTAAGTCATAGTAAAACAAAAATGTGTTTTACTTATAGTATAAAGAAATTTATATATCATCAAACTTTAAATCCGTTGCTAGATTGAAAGAAGACACGCGCAATAAGAAAACTTCCTGCTCGTTTATTTTCTCGATCGTTCCATTTTCTATCCGAAGACAAAACTTTTCATGTTACCTGTTACCAGTAAAAACATTACTTATAAATTGTTTTATCTTTTGGGTAGAAAAAATATAATAAAAATATTCGATTACGAAAATCTGTGACTTTATCTAGATCTTATAGCAAAGTCAGATTTCGAAGAGTTTTGTCGTTTTTATTCAGATTCAATTGTGTTCGAAGTAGTAGATTGTTCAAACTACTTTAACATTTGATACCTTAAGTAGGCAAATAAAGTATCATACATGAATTTTACCTGATTTCAAGAACATTAAAAAGTAATACAATGAGTTCTTAAGCCGTGGTCGACGCGATAGTACTAATTTAATACTTTGTTTAGTAGGAGGAAATCGCTGGAATTCCACTCACCAGCCAACAGTTAGAGTATGAGGAAGTTGAACAGCACTAACCTCTAAACAACCCATACTGAAGCTAAACCCCAGCACGGAGATATCCGAGACGGCGCGATGCAATACGCTTTACGGCATTCCACAACCAAAATTACAAAGAAAAATAAACTGAAAACCTTACAAAACAATTAGCTTCTCTAGGATTTGTAATAGTAATAAAACTAACTACTTATGTGGACAGAGATAACCATCGACTGAATAATAGACTAGACTTTAACTTAGACCGAAACACTTCGACCTCTCGTTAAGCTAATACCACCTCTAGCACTAGAGTCATAAGGATGAATTTTCTATTTAGGTCAGAGTACTATTGCATTTATAATTCTAACTTCTATTGTTACTATAAATATTGGGTATCAGCTGGTTAGTGAATTAGATAAATAAATGTACGTTTGCTTAAAGGAGAATATAAATATTTAAGTTTATCTACATCTATGTAATTTTAAATTTATTTCTAGTTTTTTCTGACCTAAAGTTCCAATTACGGTCCTTTAACTCCAGTACAATCAGTCTCATTACTCGTATCATATCGCGACATAAGTGATTTGTTAATTATGTTTTTGGAACGAAGTTCCTTATCGCGCGTTATCGAAAGTGGGCTAGATGGAAAAAAATCTTACGAAAAGTTGTCACGACACTTTTTTTGTTTTAGATGATTATCGCTAGATGGCGCTGTGATCAAAATCTTTTAAAACACGTTCCTTATCGCGCGTTACGTTAGGAAAAAAAATATAAGATATCTTTTAATCAAAAGGAATTTCGTTCTATTCGGGTGTCCCATGACACCTCTCAAGTTTTTTTTTAGCATTTTATATAAGAAAATCAGCGGAATTGCGTCTAAAACTACATTGAAAATAACATTTACCACAAATATTCGGATTGGCTATATAAAATGGACCAGCAACTATGATAACAAAGACATCTGAACCAATCATCCCATACACGGGATTCCTCATCTCCAACCGTGCCCTGTATCCGATCCTGTGGTTTTCCAATTATCTTGCCATGTCCGAATGTTAGCGGAGTTGTTTGTATTACATTTAATCTCTACATCTAAATATGTGTTTTACCCATTGAGATTTAACGAATTAAATTAAAAATGTATTTCAATTCCAGGCTGCTGCATTATCTCTACAACTTAAACTCAGTATCTGCTGTGTTACATCAGTCAATGATAAAAGCATTAATGCACCTAGTTACTGTTAAGTGGTTCAAAATTCGATACAATTTTCTAATCATAATCATGCCGCATTTCACAATGAAATCACTATTATCCATCTATTACTAGAAGACTAAGAAGCTTGCTTATCTGCTTACCTATACAACGGAATTGGGAGAAAGTACCTCGGCATTGGGTAAATCGACTACCAGATGAACCCTGACCTCTCTTACCTACCTATATAACTAAAAATATCAACACCAATCATCATAATAATATTATAAAGGCGAAAGTTTGTAAGTATGGATGGATGTATGGATGTTTGTTACTCTTTCACGTAAAAACTACTGAATGGATTTGAATGAAACTTTACCACAATATAGCTTATACATCACAATAACACATAGGCTACAATTTTTGATAATACGGGACGAACCTGAAGTCCACGCGAACGAAGTCGCGGGCAAAAGCTAGTATCAAATAAAGAAAACCAACCTACATTTAGTTAAATCTTGAAATAACCGCTAAAATAGAGAATCATTTTCGGCTTCATACACAGATTTTCTCTCCACAAGGCAGTCAGTTCCGCTATATTCTAATAAGATGGGCTCGCATTGGCAGGCGCATTCCTTCGTTTGTACGGAATCGTCGGCGCGGGAAACACTGGCTGGCCCGTGAGGAATCCAGGCAAATCCGATCAGATTTGAAGGGAAATTTTTGTATTGGATCCTTAATTTAAGGGAAAACGTAAGCTGATGATGTGGCTATTGGTTTATTTGGTAAAAGAATTTTTTTTTAGAATTGTTTTTCTGTTACTTTAATTTAGTGATTTTTTACTAAGGGGCCTATTATAATCCGAAATATTTGTTTCAGGTCGACGATGAGTTATATATTTTCCGAAATTATGATAAATTCTAATAATACAAAGCGACCGCTACAAAATCGTAATAAACACCAAATTAATTACTAATAGAGCACCTATTAGTAGTATTAAGCTAATTATAGTAGTGCATTTCAATAGAATATCCCATTGAAAACTAATAATTACACCATTATGTTTGTGCAAAACTAAAATAGTGTATCGTTATGTATTTTATAGCCCACTTTGATAGTACTTTATTTCTACGAAATACTAGCTTTTGTTTATGTAAAACATTATAATTTTATGAGCATTAGTTATTTGAATTCTTTTGAATTCCCATAGAAGAATTGAATAAAATAAACATGTATCGTCGTCGTAAGAAACTAATACTTACACGTACCATTTGACTTAGAATGTAGCTCTTTACATAAATGTATATATACTAAAATTATTTCTCCTTATTGACACGAAAACCATATTGTTCTATAAACTATTTTATTAATTAGAGGTACCTAATCGCCGGACGTACACCCGCCTCAGAGTTGGAAGTTGAACCGCTCTAAAACATCCAACCGTTCACATTTAACGCACAAACCACGAGATCAGAACCGAGCACGAGCCACGGCGGCACAACGCGTTACGCACTACGGTATTATTCTAGAAACTATACGAACACTTTTAACCATGAGTTAAAGTTTCAAAAGTTGAAAATAAATTGATGAAATTTTTAATTCACCAAATACCAGACGCTTGGTCTTGTTTGTCAAAGCATCTCAGGTATTTCTGTCTTTATATTGAGGTTAAGGACAAACTCAACGAAATACCTTTGCCTGTTGGAACAAGTTGAGAGCAAATATTTGGTTACAACGTAAATAGATGGATTGGTATTCGAGATGACGTTGATGTTAATCTCGTCAGTGAATTTAATGTTCTCGTTGGCTGTCTCCCGGTAATGTAAACCGAGTATAATCAATTTAAGGATCAAAATGTTATTTTCTATGATCTTGCTCAGTAGCTTCTCGTTTTATTCGTATTAAATTATATATTATATATTCTAATTTTAAACGAGCAAAATTTAATTGTATTATTTTCGTATCAATCTTCTTCTTTAATCAATTCATATTTTACAAGCTTTGATATTAACTTGCACTAGATGTAATTATGTAAATTCGAGTGGAATCTTTATATATCAGATGTATATCGCGTGACAACCCAACAATATGACAAAATGGCACTGATCTGATGATGGATTCGGAAGGTGGTCGTTTTTCTTGTATTAGCTAGCACTCTAATGGTACATGATATCCAGGATCTTAAAAGCTTGTACTTGAAACGTTTGTTAATAAACAAATTAAATTACTTGTAGATTAAAGTATCGCAAAACCCCCAGTAATGTCCACGCTTGCTTTTTTCAGTTTTAATAACAATGTCATTTCATTAAGATCGTATGAGCTTGACTAGTGTTAGTATATTCAAATTTCATGTTATTTTTCGGCACTAAATTCAAATTAGTCTTTTGAAATTTAACGAACTGGCATGTGAAATAATTTTGAGGTTAGAACCCTTTGAATAGTATAATACAATTCGTGTGAATGTTTTTTTAGATCGTGTAAAGTTAAAACAATTTGATAATTAAAAATTGTTCTGATAAAATATTATTATTATTGAATTTTTTTTGAATTAAAATAGAACACGCTTGTGAAAAATCTTTATTATGTATTTTAGAATAGATTTTGATGAATAATATCAGCAGTGTTATTTTATTAGGTTAGTGTCTTAAAAAAATTTGCTAGCATACATATTACGTAAGAATACTAAAATCACGAAAGAATCTACATGAATCTTACCACATTGTCAATGCCAAAATATAAGACATATTTAAAGAAAGATACAAGGTTAAAACGAGATGATTACCACATAGGTCTTCTTAAGCTTTTCTAAAAAAAACCTAATACCTCGAATACATTCATGATCGACTTTAGCTTTCACATCAAAAAAAGAACTCGAAACATTTAAAACCAGTCCATTTACTCAGAGGAAGATTGAAGTGTTCACACAATTTTCGGTTCGCCAACTGAGTTGTTAAACTTCAAAGGAAACCTTCTTTCCCACGGCATTAATCTTTTGAAAGGGCCCATAAAATACCTAAATTGGATACAGGTCTGAGACTGCCGGTTTAAGCCGACACAATTACATAGTCGCCGCGGACCCTACTGCCTTCGAACTTGTAGAAGCTATACGCACGACCACTTAACTTGTTAGGGTTACCGTGAAGGATGTTCCAGGGTTGCCAACATTACGACTTTCGAATAAAAATTGTTCGTGATCGTTTGTCATTGTGGCTTTAAGGGGTATAGTTTATCTTTCATGGAAGGTTGCGTCTTTGAATTCAGCAGGCATTTGTCTCTTACACTTAATTTGTTAATATTTAACTTAACGCAGCACTGATGATTGTGTTGGAGAAAGCATACAAGCCACTACAAGATAGAATCATAAAAGAAGTTTCTTTATTCGTGTAGTAATAGAATTTGATTTCAATCAACTCGAAATTGTAACAACCCTAAACTTCGTGCTACAAATTAGAGTATACGTAACTTAATTCGAAAGTACAGAGCCTATACTTAACGGTGTAAAGTTTTCAGCGAACGTATCGGTGAATCTAACTTAATGTTTTGGATAACTTAAATTTCTTAAGTTTTCAAACAACTGTAATCAGTAATGCTAACGTTATAAAGTAAACAATGAGATGCATTTTGATTCAGTTCGTGATAAGTTTTTAAGGTTTTTAGGCAGGCAAAGTAGAATGTCACAACAAAAACACAATGTAGGCGAAGTATCGATCCAAATCTCGACATATTGTTAATGAGGTATCCATATTATACCATATTATTGCATTTCCACGCGATATAAAAATACATAATTTCAAAAAAAATGTATGCATAATTCAATTGAACATCGAAACTTTGGTCAAATCAAACTCGCAAGATTCCGAATCGAACTTACATAGAAAGGATACACAGATACAAAGTAACATCCAGAGAAAATTAATCAAAGCTTAAATAAAAAAATAGTATGCAATTTTGAATGCTGAATGGAACGAAGTTCCTTTCGATTAATTAGTGAGGGAATTGTAATAAAATATTTCGATCACAGCGCCATCTAACATTAATCATATAAAACAAAATAAGGAATTGTTTTAAAAGATTTTAATCACAGCGCCATCTAGCGATAATCATCTAAAACAAAAAAATTGTCGTGACAACTTTTTCATAAGAATTTCCGTCTAGCCCCCTTTCGATAACGCGCGATAAGGAACTTCGTTCTAAAAAGGCTCTCTACAAAAAGTTTTCTCATATATTGAATTTTTGAAGTAACATTAAATTTCAGCTCAATTTCAGTATACATACAGGAAAAACAAAAGGTAGGTGTACCCGCAATCATAAAACCAAATAAACGAACACATTAATTACGGGTCGAACCGCAGAATGTTAAAATCGGATTAATTTTAAAACAGAATGCATTTCCAAAAATATTTATCAACCGAGAACCATTATTCAGTCTGAAAATATTTATAACAAATTTATCACCTGGTTCAATATAATATGTAATGGATTTTTTCCCCATGATCCAAAACCATTCAGTATTTAATTTAAAACATAGTAACTAAAACATAATAATTTTTATATTCTATATTTTTATTTAGCATTACTAATTTTATTTTCTTGTTAAATATTTTAAATTCTTAGTATTGTCTCTGGCTGTACAAACCATTTGTAATCTCTTATTACGGTCTCCCGCGATACAGGTCTGACCTAGTGCGGGGACCATTGTTAAAAATGTATCAGTTGTCTGTAAAATTTTGTTAATCAACTATTTTGTATTTTTTTTTAAACTTTATAGTTAAAAGCGTATCAATGTTTAGAGCGTTGTCAAAACTAAAATTGACAAGATCAGCATTTACATTTTCTTGATGTGATGTCGTATATTATCTTAAAATTCTTTCTTTTTCAATTTCGAACAATATACATATTTTCTCATATTTCCTATTTCAACAATATAAATAAAATAGTTATATCGTGCGAAGTAAAATCAAGATAATATAACACACAATATGGTAGGCATTTGTACAAAATTACATTGTGATATATTACGCCCCAGAGATTATGCCAGAGGTAATATTTGAACTCGGATCCAATTGTTAATAATTGCTAGCGTTGAATATGTAAAACAGAAACAGAATATATGTACATTAACCCGTTTGTATTATCCTGAATGATAAATTACATTGTAATCAAATTTCAAGTCTAAGCTCTGTAAATAATCGTAAATGGTAAATCGATTTTAATCCAGATTTTTCATGGAGTAATCATAAATTGGAATTTTTAATCCAGATTTTTCGTGATATTACAAAGTTTTCAAATATTTTTAGTAAACGTTAAGAAAATTAGTACTCCTCTATAAAAGATCAGACGTTTTCAACTGTATGTACAAATCTTGTTGTTATGTATTTGGACAGACGTGTAAATGAGACACCGGTTAGTTGCGCACTGGTTTATTGCCATCGGCGGGGTTGCAGTGTGGGCGCAGCCACACGTATACACACACATGTAATTCTCATACGTAACAATCCTTCCCCTATCAAAAAAATATACTAGAACTAAACTTAACAATATGGAAACTATTCAAACTTAATGCTAAAATTTATTTACTTTTTCATTTTTTAAAATACTGCTTAAAGGATATCGGTGGACGATTACGTAACATTCTTTTAGGTGCGGCTGGTTGCGTGACTGGCACAGTCTCGGCTGTACCCTGGGGCTCTGCTTCTGCTTCGTGAAACTCGTCTTCGGTCACCGAAACGTTTCGCGTCCTCTCTGTGCTGTCTGTTCCTTCTCGTTCCTCGGCAACAGTTTCTTGAACCTCTGACTGTTCTAAGGTCTCTGGCCAGAAGAAGGGTGTGCTAGGTTCATATAGTTCTGCCCTTCTCTGTATCTGCACGCTGCGAGGTGGAGTCGACATTTCTAACTCCGGCATTGTGTTAGAAACATTAGGCGACACGCTTGGTGATGCTGGAGACACTGGTACTGGCCTTGGATTAACTGGCGTCGCTGACAGTCTTGACGTATGTTCCGAATTTAGGTTGTCCATGTTCGTACCCTTATACAATATAATTTGATTCTCGTGTCTTTTAAGAATCTTAAAACTAACAATATCCTTAATTAAATACAAAACTTTTCCTATTCTTCTTACAATTACTCCTTTACACCATATTATTTTTGTTTTATTTATAAACTTTTTGTATAATACCACATCATTTTGTTTAAAACAGTATTTTTTTGTTTTATTTTTATGTAGTTTAATTTGCGTACACTGTTGCATTTTTACACGATTAGCCACCAGCGGTGATGAGGGTGCCGATGCAATGGGATCAATTAAATCTAACCTTGATCTTAATTTGCGCCCGTAAACTAACTCTGCAGGCGATGTCCCGGTGGCGGAATGAACGGAATTACGGTAATCCATTAGGTATTTTAATAACAACATTTTTCTTTTATTTTCACTTAAATTTGATAAAATGCAAGACTTAATTCCCTTTTTTATTATCTTTACAAAACTTTCTGCTTGCCCATTACTGGCAGGATGATAGACTGGTGACGTCAAATGTTGTATGCCGTTTGATTTGCAAAACAGTTCGAAATCGTGGGAACAAAAAGCTGTGCCATTATCACTCACTATAGTTTTGGGTACTCCAAACCTGGCCATAAATTCACAGAGTTTTTCTATAACTATAGCCGACGAAGTATTAGTGGTCATCTTATATAATTCTACCCACTTAGAGTGTGCGTCCACTACTAGCATGTATACACTTCCGTTGATCGGTCCCAAAAAATCTATGTGTATTCTATCGAACGGGTGATCTGGAAAGTCCCAATGAGCTATTGGCGCGCAAGGAGGAGAAGGCCTTAATTGTAAACAAATTTTGCATGACGCAATCATCCTTTCTATAGCTTGATCGATTCCCGGAAACCAAAACCTAGACCGAGCTTCAGCCTTAGTCTTAACGATGCCTAAATGTGCCGAGTGCAACTCATTTAAAATTTTTTCGTGTAATTTTACCGGTAATACGACCTTATGACCCCGCATTATAACACCATTTTCAAACGATAACTGCGATCTACACAAATGATACGGCGTTAAATGTTTGTCATTTATCTTAGGCGGCCAACCACGTAAAATAAAATTCTTTATTTTTGTTAATATAACGTCCTGTCTTGTTTCGTCTCGCAAATTTTCTATAGTGATCGGCAACGTTTCATCAACCACGAAACATACATACGTCGCGCGATCGTATGCCGTCTCACAATCACAACATCTGCACCGCTCGGTGCACGCACAGGCGTGCATCACTCGCGGTAGGCTCGCACGTGACAAATAATCCGCGCTGTTATCCGTACTACGAACATATTCGATTTTGTAATTATAGCTACTCAAGAATAACGCGTATCTTTGTAGTCTATTAGCAGACATCTCCGGTATTCCTTTGTGGAGGCCAAAAATAGATAACAACGGTTTATGATCTGTTCGTAGAATGAACGGATTAGACCTACCATATAAGTACTGATGAAACCGCCGGACTGCAAATATAATGGCCGTGGCTTCTTTTTGTATCTGTGCATACCGTTTTTCCGCCTGATTTAATGTTCGCGATATGAATGAAATGGGTTTTTCGATACCGTCTGATCCTATTTGCGAAAGAATGGCCCCAAGTCCACTCGGAGAAGCGTCGACTGTGACAATTAATTTGGCGTTTGGATTATAGTGAGCTAACGTTTGATCTGACGTCATCAACCTCTTTACTTTATCGAATGCCTCGGAGTGAGCACCGGTCCATTTCCAGTTGCAGTCTTTTTTAAGTAGTTTATACAATGGACTTAGTGTCGTAGATATGTTTGGTATAAAACTTCTGTAATAGTTAATTAATCCTAAAAAAGATTGCAACTGACTTACATTTTTAGGGATCGGCGCTTCCACCATGGCCTTAACTTTTTCCGGTGATTTTTTGAGTCCATCCTTCGTTATGATATACCCCAAATAAGACACCTGATCTTGGAAAAAAACGCACTTATCTGGTTGTAGTGTCAGTCCCGCATCCTGTAATCGTTTTAAAACAATGTTTAGTTTTTCTTTATGTTCTGTTTCATTTTTTCCAGTGATTAAAATATCATCTAGAAGACATAAGACTCCATCCATCCCTGACAACACCCTTTCGATTGCTCTTTGAAAAATTGCCGGAGAGCTGGATAACCCGAACACAAGTCGGGTGAACCTATACAACCCTCGACTTGTATTGATACAAGTTAGATCTTTTGAATCTTCGTCTAAAACGAGTTGATTATATGCCATTGATAGATCCAATTTACTAAATTGTTGGCCGCCGTGGAGCTTAGAAAATAATTCTGTAATTGTAGGAAGAGGGTATTGTTCCACTAATAATTGTTTATTTATGCTTACCGAGTAATCGACGCACAATCTAAGCGACCCATTTCGTTTTAAAACCGGTACTATCGGCGAAGCATATTCCGAATATTCTACGGGTTCCAAAATGCCTAGCTCGACTAGTCTGTCAATTTCTTTGTTTACTTTGTCTCGTAAAGCGAATGCTACGGGTCGTGCCTTACAAAAAATAGGTTTTGCATTATCTTTTAATAACAATTTCACTTTATATTTATTAAAGGTGCCTAGTTTATCGCAAAATAATTTCGGGTATTGTTTAGCTAAACTTTTAGTAAAATCTCCGCAATAATTTACGGATAAAAGTTGTAAATTGAATGCCGATATAAAATCGCGACCTAATAATGGCGGTCCGCCGTCTTGTACAATAAAAAACACTATATTATGCTTTTGATCGCAATATTCTACTACTAAGGTAATAATTCCTATGCACTGTATTTTTTTCCCATTATAGGTTCTGAGTTGTTTATACGTGTTTGATAATGGCACATTCTTAAAATTTTGTTCATAAAATGACTGTGAAATTACCGTTACCGCTGACCCGCTGTCTATTTCGAACTTAAAAGGTTGATTATTAATTAAAATAGTTTCCATCATTGGTTCCCCTTTAACTGAACGGATATAATATAGCTTACCGTCATCATCTACGTCATCCTCACCCTTATCACCGCTTGTTAACTGTAAATATTTCACTTTTCTACACATTTTCTGCAAATGACCCTTTTCGTGACATTTTTTACACTTATAGTTCGCATATTTACAGTCAGCTGTCGTGTGATTAGTGTACCCACACACTTGACAATGCGCCTTGTTCTCGATCTTGCCTTTTTTCTTTATCGATGAAATTTTGAAAATTTGATTTTCATCCGTTGAGTGCGATGTAGCTCCTGTGCTCATCGACGCTGCTGCATTTGCGCGGCTCATGTTCTCCGCCATCTCCACGACCTTGACCAGTGTCAGATCGGCCAAGTTCTGCGTATATAGCTTTTCTTTTTCTCTGCCCGGCGTCATTCCCATAATGAATTTGTCCCTCAGAGCCTCTTCCACGTTTAAGAATCCACAGTTGGTTGTTAATCCTCGCAATCTTGCTGCCCATTGTGAATAATTTTCCTCTGCCATTTGGGATGCGGCATAGAAGTTGTGTCTCTCACCAAAACCAACACATTTCGGTGTGAAATGGCTGTCCAATAATAAGAGGATATCTTCATAAGGGACCTCTTCGATTTCTTTCGGAAGGGCCAAGTCCGTTACAAGTTTGTAGGTAGTTTCGGCGAGTGCGCTGAGTAATATAGCTTTCCTCTTGTAACCGGCGATGTCCGTTGTTTGGTTTATATCATTTGCAATAAAATATTGCGAAATCCGGCCTTTATACGTTTTCCAATTTTGCGTTTGATGCTCGAACGTACATAAAATGCCGTGATGCATTGACATTATAACAATTTTTGTTAACGCGTAGGTAGTAACTCGTCGCCACTGTTATGTATTTGGACAGACGTGTAAATGAGACACCGGTTAGTTGCGCACTGGTTTATTGCCATCGGCGGGGTTGCAGTGTGGGCGCAGCCACACGTATACACACACATGTAATTCTCATACGTAACACTTGTAAATATTAAGAAAGTAGCTGCCCCGCGCAACTGGGGTGGACTACCCCTAACATTTAGAGGGATGAAAAATAGATGTTGGCCGATTCTCATAGATAAGCACAAAAAATTTCATCAAAATCGGTCAAGCCGTTTCGGGGGAGTATTGCAACGAAAACTGTGACACGAGAATTTTATATATTAGATTTTCTTGAATACTAAATTTACAATAGATTTACAACCACAAATTAATAATAGATTTACCCTTTTATAAAATAACGTTCTGACTTAGGAAATAGGAATAGTTCACTTCACTCCTTAGATGATTCAAAATGTCAGTACTACCAACGATTTGGTACATCATAATAAAACTTACACTTCGATTGATACTAATAACAAAAAATACACTAAAAACAAAGCAATAAAAACAAAATACGATTCCAATAATCAAATAATTCGTCGTTGCGCCTGCCAAATCCCATATGTGTTTTTTTTGATTTTTCGTTTTTTCGCAAAACGTGATCTCCGATTTTTTCTCCATGTACTGGTAAAATCCTTTTTTTCAAATTCCATCGGGAACCATTTTGCCAAATACCTTATGTATTTTAACCGTTTAGAAAATACCGGTATGTGGCAAAATGCACATACGGGATTTGTGTTTTGCCGTTTGTCGCTCGCAACTGTCCCACTCGTGAGAGTGTTGTGGTGAAAATAATCGTATAAAAATAGTTTTACTGTGTTTTAATTTGAGAAAAGCGGCAAGTACATCCTGAATTATCTTGATATTTTGTTGTTTGACATAATACCATTGATTATTTATCAATAACTTGTAAAGAAGATAAACTTTTTTTATTATGTATATACATTATTATAGTCCTACGAATAGTTTCTACTCACGTATAATATCAAATATTTATTGATTTAAATCTACAATATTTATTTGATATCAACTGAAACATGATAAAAATGAAAATAGTTTTTAAAAACCTTTATAATTTAAAATTACATTACATTACCTACAATCATTAAGTTACCAAATCCTGTATGTGACACATACAGGATTTGGTAAAAAAGTTTAGTGAAAAAGTGCACATAACTGGTTTGAAATGGGTCAAAAATCCTGTATGTATCCTATTTCAAACCAGTTATGTGCACTTTTTCACTAAAAAAAATTCTAGCTCTTTATATGACTGATGTTTATGGCTACTTTTGCATTTTTTTAATGTATTACATAAATAGCTACAAAATTGCATCATTAATTATTAAAAAAAAACCATTTTAAATTAATTAACATGTTTTTTGTTGTTTTCCAAAACCTTGCAAAAACCACATATGGAACTTGGCAGGCGCAACGACGAATATATTAGAGTAATGTAAGAGATAATAAAACTAAACAACAGCAATAAAGAAAAGCAACAATACCAAACGAAAATACGTCTTATTCTGCTCACAATAAGATCACATTTGGTTTGTGTATCTCGACGCATTGTGATTCTCAATACATTTCCTTTGAAGTACAGAATGCGACTTCATATCGACATACAACATGTGAATTGCAGCGTATCGGAACCTATATCGCAAGTTTTCATTCTAAAGATTTGTTTTCAAAGGAAGCCGCTAGACGTAAGAATTGAATTTTATTATTGCATTGTGGTTTTAGTTTGATTGTTATTTGTGTAATTGAAAACAGTATTTTTCATAGCCAAGGACTGATTAAACTAAATAAAAGTGAATTTACACTGTTTTTATTGGAACGAAGTTCCTTATCGCACGTTATCGAAAGGAGGCTAGACGGAAAAATTCTTACGAAAAGTTGTCACGACACTTTTTTGTTTTAGATGATTATCGCTAGATGGCGTTGTGATCAAAATCTTTTAAAACACGTTTCTTATTTTTGTTTTAGATGATTATCGCTAGATGGCGTTGTGATCAAAATCTTTTAAAACACGTTTCTTATTTTTGTTTTAGATGATTATCGCTAAGTGGCACTGCGATCAAAATCTTTTAAAATACGTTCCTTATCGCGTGTTACGTTAGGAAAAAAAAATATAAGATACACCTCTCAAGTTTTTTTCTTACTTTTACTATTTGCATGGTTATTTTGAATGAAATTACCTTTAAAAGTTCGTTCCCTAAAATTGTCTCTACTCTTCGTTTACTTTACATTGAGTAATCATCCATTTTTTCTGTCACCACGGATCACTTTACTATATCGACCGTATCTTTCATAAATCTCTTTTGGATACCCTTATATTCAGAAGTACCAATATCTATAAGCTTTGAGACTAAGGTTCAATATACTCATTATTCAAAAGATTCTATATCAATCCAAGGTCGTAATCGATAACAGCAATCAATCTATGGAGGCATTATCAGATAGCTATCAGTCTTAAATTACGATAGATTAATAAGAACACCAGATCGATCCGGGTTTCAACCAGGGATTAAATTTGAAACCGGCTAATTCTCGACTCAAAATGTTACTTACCATACTCCTCTGAAATGGCTGGTCCGGTTTTTATGACATTTTATATGCATATTTAGTAGGTTTGAGGCTTGAGGTAGTAGACTAATTACCTAACCTATTTTTCAAACCATTAAGTAATAATGGTTGTTCATACATGACATTTTTTTTAATTTTAATTTTAATTTTGGATTTTTTTTTCTATTTTGTGGTATGAAAAATACAAACAATCCTACATTTTCAACCTTTCATCACCAACTTATATTTTTAATAGCCATTTGGGTATTTTGGTGCTGTAGTGTTCACGCAGACGACATCGCAGGCAGTAGCTAGTATTTATATAAAATTCTAACTCCTGACTAATGTATATTTTGTATAATTAATCCAGATCGACAGCGTTAAATTTCTACAAATAATTCATGTTATTCTTACAACAATTGAAGCCCTGAGAGGTATTTACTAAGTCGAGAGCCTTAATAGAATATCCCAGGAATCTGTATTGATAGAACTCATTGAATTTACAAAATGCGGTCGTCCTTTCAGATAAATCTGGGTGACAGTCAAGTTCAAAGGAAAACTTGGCAATTCTTGGTACAAACATTTCTGTCCAATAGATACATTTCAAATTACCTTGTAATTCTTGATTTGTAATGATAGTAAATACTAGTAAATAGTTTTCAACCTTGTGTATTTTTACAAACTTGCATTAGATGTAACTATGTATTTATGTAACTATGTTTGTTCCGGTGGAATCTTACAAGCTAAAGTTAACAAACTTCACGGTTTCCGATTGAGCCGATTTTGTACGCGGATATATATCGCGTGACATTGCAATCATGACGCTGATCTGCTGATGGATTCGGAAGGTAGTCATAGGAACTTTTGTGCTAAACAAGATAGACCCGTCGAGTTTGAGCTCGTTTTACTTGTATTAGCTAGCACTCTACTACTTCCAGAACCTTAAAATATTGTTTTTAAAATGTTGAATTACAATGTTTTCTTGAACATAAATTATTCTACATAATATTGATTACAAAATGTAGACAATACAAGTCTTCTGAAAATTAGGTACTACATCTTGATTATAATATTTTGTTTTGCAACTTTCATAAAGGACGAAGTTTGCTGTACCGTGTATGCTATATTATACAAAGGACTCTAGAAACGTTAATAAAGTATTGCCCAAACTATTCTAGAACTACGTTTGAGGGCATGGAATGTACTCGAAAACCTGTGAGGATAGATTCTTGTCCCAATTTAGCTTAGCTTCACAGTAGTTTCGCATAAAGGGTTAAACTCCACTATCATCAAAACTGCACACAAATAGAACAATAGTAGGATTATGAGGATGGGAAACAATAAAATAGTGCCAATATGATGTCCACGATTTTCAAAACCAATGTCTGTTTAACCTATTTTTTTTTAATTGCCATGTAGTCAGGCGAGCCAACGGGCCACCTGATCGTAAGTGGTTACCGTCGCTCATGAACCTCTGCAATGTCAGGGGACATTGAGGGGTCGCTACTTACGACCTAACTTTAAGGACCTTCCTCAAGCCTCGTTTGAAGAAGGACAAGTCAATTTCAGCTATTCTTGAGTGTATACTTATGATTAAGTACAAACCTTTGTCGTTCTTTATACGAGATTTAAGGAAGGTCTTTAAAAGAAGGTCGCTGGTAGCAACCCTTCAAAGTCCCCTAATATTGCAGAAATCCATAACGGTAACCACTTACGAACAGGTCACCCGTTGGCTCAGCAATCAGAAAAAAATAGCACACAGATTTAGTGTTGTAAAACGTATATTTTTAAAATACAATGACTGAAAATGAATTAAAACTTTTCGCGCCAACTATTTTAGTTAACTATAACACCTCTATGCACATATCCAACAGCTACTAAGTGAGATATACGTTTCTAAACTACACATAAGTACTCAACGTTAAAGTTTATACTAGAATCGAACAGATACGGAAACTACAGACAGTTCAAAAACAGATATCATTAGTTTGCACGGATACCGATGATACAGCTTATACAAGTTTATGTTTAAGTAATTTTGAAAGCTAATATTCTCGATTTGTAGTTGCTGAATGTGTTTAAATTGAAACAGTTTTGATTGGTACTTTTCTAATACGAATCACTGAATGAATTAAATTTTTATATTTTTTAATATTTGGAATCGGTAACTATGAAAAAAAAATGTAAGCTGTAATTTGATGGCAACAAGATAAGAATCAAAAGAAAGGTAAGGTTTCTAGGATTGCAGAGGAATGAGCAACGGTAACCGCTTACAATCAGGTAGACCGTAAGCTCGTTTTTGAAATGATGAAATGAAATGAAATTATTTATTCTCAACGTTAATGAACTTATCATGCATGTTGATGTCAAAGGCTACCACCAGTTCGGAAAAAAGTAATAGTCACTGTCCTGAGAAGAACAGGCAAACTCAACGGGCATGTCTTTTTTTTTTGTTTATAAAATGTCTTGAACGGTTAATTTAAGTTTGCACAAACGAAGTGATTCAAAAGATAGAATATGTTAAAGGGAGCCACAAACACATTAAAAAGCCGGAGGTGATCTGTATATTCCTTCCGAACAGGAGGTCGCGGGTTGAAATCCGGCCGACTTGTGAGGTAAATCTAAATGTAAAAAAAGATTTATGTGCAATTTTTCACAACACCCCTGGCTAAAAACGGTGAAGGAAAACATCGTGAGGAAACCTGCATGTCGGAGAAGGGTTCTAAAAATCCTTTGAAGATATGTGAAGTCCCCAATCCGCACTGGGCAAGCGTGGTGGACTGTGCCTAATCCCTCTTCTGAGGAGACCTGAGCCCAACAGTGGGCAGTAATGGGTTGGTACAGAGATCCGTATATTCAACGAAAAAGTTTTCAAACTCATCCAGCACCTGCACTTCAACATTTATTAAGTTCTCACCAAAAAGCCAGTCGATAACATTGTTATTATACAGTTATCGTCGTGCAGCGACCACAAAGGCCGGCGTTTCAATTAAATTTTATTTAACTGTAGGTTAGATATTTAATCCGAACCCGGCTTAATGTACGGTGATCCGGAGTATTACAGATGGTCATACGATATAATGCGGCCGTTTTATGTCTTTCCTGCCCGATATTGGTCGAAATTTATCCTTTATGCACTCATTTACTGGGTTTATTGGAGCTAGAGTGGTGTATTTGTTAGTTCGGTCTTTAAATTAGACGGTAGGTGTATTCAATATGTTATTAGGCTCATGGGAAATTAAAACCACTCACTATCAGGGCTGTTTGCTCATCTTCTTACTAAAGCAATAAAAAAAGAAAATAGTTGTAGCGTCCAAAACCTATGTGAAAGACGAAAGTACAATCATACACAATTTATTTCAAATTTTAATTATTTCATTCGGAAGTGAAAAACGATGTCAATAATAAATATTGTGAAAAAACACTTATTAAAAGCGTCTGTAGTAACACCTCAAAAAAAGAAAATTAATTAACTTCTCCAAAACATTGTCGTTCACCTAAATAACCTAAAACAAACGAAGCAAATTACAAAAAAGTTTTAATTTAGCAAAACAATCTGATGCCTAAAAACAATCGCAGAGTTCATTACCTTTTACGAAAATGTTGTTTCACATAAAAATAATGGCCTCTTCGACTAAATTCGAAGGCTTTATTAAATTGATGGTCGAGTGAGTTTTTTCGCTAACTGTACACTTTCTTATCTCAAATGTTCATTTCGATTGAACGACTACGAACTATGAGATGTATTTGGAGTCGAAAACTTGATTTTAATTACGATTTGTGTTCTTAAGATATTAATTAAACGATTAAATGTAATTTAATTTAGCTTTATTTAACTAATGATAGTTCTTAAGCTGATATTAGCTTCTTTAGTTTTATCTTGAGTTTATTAAAATGTGAAAGTGACTTTTAGATTGATGAACCTGAACTTTAATGAAGAAAGTGATAAGGTGATACGAAGGTTTAACAATTCATAGTCTTAAATGCCTAAATTAGATACCGATTTTTTTATCTGACGAGCTAACGGGTCACCTGACCGTAAGCGGTTACCGTAGCTCATAGACTTCTGCCTTGTCAGGGGACACTGCGAGGCCGCTATCTACGGCCTACCTTTGTGTCATAGATAAGATTAAGCCTATGTAACTTCTCTTTCTATTTTTGTTTAACCTGGGATGTTGCGTAAAACAACATACCATCCGTTAGATGTACTCTGCTGGACATAAAGGTGGTATTCCGTATGAACAATCTTGCGCTGTTTGTATCCATTAGCTTCCAGAGATCCTGATTCCAGATACAGGAACTATCGGGTATGTCCCTAACTTCAACACTCAGAGAGACTCAACACATGAAAGAAACTACTGAACAACTTTACGTCGGCTTCTAGACACGACCCTCAGTCATCAGGATACGACTCAGAAAATGCGCTCTAGACTAGAAGGAAAGCCGGATTTCGATTTATAGCACTGCTAATGGCCAGCTAAAGCCATGTCCTCATCTACTACCACAATGTGTAAATTAAAACTGTTTATAATATAATTCAGGATCACAATTTAAAGCCCCTAATAGTACGGTAGACGTTATCTCATGAAATACTTCAAAGTTTAGTCATTAATCACCGTATTTGCCCTGATTAAATGTATACACCCAACTGATTAGTTGCTGGATACGCGGCTAAAGATTTTAATCGCTGTAATTGGATTTGTATAACCAGTTTTCTTCGTATTTATTTTGGGATTAAATTACGAGATAAAATCGGTCCTGATGCTAAATTGGGTCATAGTGATGATACCATCTGCTGGGTGTAGGAGCTGTTTCTTACTAGGTCAGTGCGACTTGGTAGTGGCATTGTCTGTAAATGTAAATTGGTAAAACGGAGAGACGATAGGCATAAAAGTTCTGAAATGGCTGCCACGAAGTTGTAGGCACAACGTGGTAGCCTCTCGGCTGGTGGACAAACAGACTGGTCTGGTCGTGGGAAGTCAATAGGCCTGTTGTTTTAGCGACATTTGTGGGGAGTCTATGTCCAGCAGTGGACGTGAACGGGCTTATGACGACTAAATGTAACAAAAATCACAAAAGGGCTTTATTAGGTACGTAAAAGAAAAATAGCTAAAAGCAACATAGAAAAGTTTTTTGGTAATCCATAAAAACATTTAATTTGAATATCTCCTCTTTTTTGAAGTCAGTCACAACCAAATCACATATTGCAGTCTCAAATCAAGTTAGGCAAATTAGGGGAGCAAATTAGAGGTAATTGTGTTAAACTGTGGTTAACCTAACAGCTATTGTTACTGAACAATAATCAATTAATTAATAATTAATAAGGACATAATGTATGCGGTTACAAATAATCACGTTGCAACCAAAATCCACAACTAGCAATTTAGTATAACATATTAAATTTCACATTTGTAATGTTTCAATATTCAGAAAGCGGTATATCTTCTTATATATAAAACTGAATTGCTGTTCGTTAGTCTCGCTAAAACTCGAGAACGACTGAACCGATTGGGGCTTATTTTAATCTTGAAATATTCGTAGAAGTCCAGGGAAGGTTAAAACGGTGAGAAAATTTCCTTATGTAACGCAGACGAAGTTGTGTGGGCCAGCTAGTTGTATAATAATCAAACGTGAATAGATCGGAATAATTTTAAAAAGTAAGTTTTTTGATGAGTGGTAATAGAAGAGTTCTTAAAACGAAATTCACACATCTTCAAAGAGTTTTTAAATTCTTCTCCTACATAAAGATTTCCAGGCGAAGCGTCACCATTTCTAACCAGTGCTGTTGTTGTAAATAGTACATAAATTATCTTAGAAATTAAAATATAGAGGTACAAACCACTTGGAACTTGCCACTTGAACAAGGAACGCAAGAGCTTATACTAATCGGCCTCCACGACTTAAATTCAAAGTGAAAATAGTGTCAATCAAAACTCACTTAGATCCCTTACGAGGTGATCAACACCTCACAAACTCCTCTAGCCAACTAAAAGAGGCACTCACGAAAACACTTCACGTAAAATACACAACAAAGGCTCAGATCCTAGTAATATACTCCATTATAACAATAACACAATAAAACCTTATTTTTAGATCGAAAATAGAAATACATCTCTTGGGAGAACACACTGACTACGCCGTACGCGTCGTAGAGCGTAGTAAAATTACACTGTCACGGATCGATCCGTCTGATACATCTGCACGTGTAAATGGGCCAGTGATGTCGTTTTACGGAAGTGAGACTCATGGTAGCTCAGTTTTAGATTTAAGTTCAGAGCGACACAAATTTAGGTTAAACAATAATAACAGCTGGTCCAACAGTGTTTTAAAATATTCTAGAAGTGTTGTAATATTGACATCACTAATATCTAACACTCATGTGCGTTTTTCTGTGGCAAAATTGCTACGTCTACCTCAGCGTTTTTGCGCCCAATGGCGCGTTCGTCGTAGCAGTGTGCCGTAGCCCTTTTTCACACGTTCTAGAATTTCTTAGTACCTAAAGGATTTTTAGGAAAAGCAATCTGTTAAAATATTCTCGTTATTTTCAAGCTTTTGTTCCGGTTCCTGTGAATTCATTAATTAATTCAGTTCTTTGTTATTTTTAGTTCAATGTGGACTCGTTTTCATATTTGTTTCACGTAATTGTATCTCAGTTAATTAAATTAGAGATGATTAAAGTAGAGTTCACAGTTTTGTTATTAATTGAAATTTCATTTTGTTATAGCCTATATAGGGCTATACCCAGTATAGCCCTATATAGTTCTCTGCGTGATCAAATCAGAAATTAGGAAATCTGCAGCAGTACCAAAGTCACTGACGTCTGACGTAGTCCTAGGAATTGCAAGAAGTGACCCTAGTCTAGCTAAATAGTCATATAGGGTGTATTATACGTAGAACGGATGGTTGATGAGGCCGAACAGCACAGGTCCGGTTGTTGTGACCGGTCTTAGAGGAGAAATACATCCAGCAGTGGACGTCTACAGGCCAGTAATAAATACGGTGATGGTCTTTAACTAGGCAAAATATTTAATTTATTTAGGTACTAACTAAATGACTTACTAACTAAATAACTGCTACTGAATTTTGCTTTCTGTGGATCCACCTTTTCGACTTATCTTATAGGTGAAACCCATTATGATTTTATTTCTTAATGGTTTGAAACTAGTTTGAAACTAGAATGATCATTAAATGAGATGGCTAATAATAACACTGCCAAAAGAACTACTATATTTACAAGACAATAGCTATATTAAGAAGTCGTTCAACAGTATTCACTCCGTTATAATTTGGAACAAAGTCGTCATATCTTCTAAATTAATCAAGTTTATACTTCAGAAATTGTTTGATCCCACGCTTAGTCCATTGTTTGTGCTCATCCCGCCCAAAGGCAAAGCTATCATTTTTCACTGTGACTTTTACACGATCCTATTTACAGTAGAAACAATACAGCCTTCTTACTGTACTCGTAGCCGCGGGGCTTAGCTTTCTTATAATTGTTTATTTGTTGATTGAGATGGCTGTTTTGTTGTGTAATCTATAATAGGTATTTGAAAACTTAATTTGTGTTTTTATCTTCGAAATAGATTTAAAATAAACTATCAATTCAAATCAAGTTATGTTAATCCCGATATCACTGATGTAATAATAAACCCGAATAAAGAAATTTTGATTTTGATTTAATATTATAATCATATTATATTCATGCACCTATGTGTTCTCAAAAATAATATATTCGGCGCCTAAAAATGTTTGATAGGTTCTGATTTCTGCTATAGTTACTGTTTCTGAAATATTTGTTCTTGTTTTTGTGTTTGAAAGAAATTTTAAATAATCTAAAACAAATTCAGAAATAAATGTAATACAAAATGTATTATTAATTTCATTTAAAGCCTACAAATACATAAGATAACTATTCTACAACAATTTATTTACAGCATAAATCTAAGTTTTCCTAATTAATTAAATTAATATGAGTCTAAATAACTGGAAATCATTGTTAACTACAACGTTTGATCTCAAGAATTTTAGCACTTCCAATAACTTGGTCCTTGATAACAATGCTCCTGAAAGTCTTTGTGAATAACGAATTAAATTTTCATTAGCGTCTATTATCTGAATCAAAGTTTATATTATTCAGTTGGAAAAGCTAAGGCCTAATTTTCTGTTACTTCATAATTAAAAGAGACTGTTGAGTTCGAAGTAGTGGTGGCCGAGTGGTCGAAGCGCTTCCTTCCGAACGGGAGGTCGCGGGTTCAAAACCGGCCGGTTTGTACCTCTAAATCTAAATGTGAAAAAGATTTATGTGCAATTTTTCACAACACCACTGGCTAAAAACGGTGAGGAAACCTGCATGTCGGAAAAGGATTCTAAAAATCATTTGAAGATATGTGAAGTCCCCAATCCGCACTGGGCAAGCGTGGTGGACTATGCCTAATCCCTCTTCTGAGGAGACCTGAACCCAACAGTGGGCAGTAATGGGTTGGTACAGTACAGTACAACTGTACTTGAGTTCCTGAGTTCGAGATCGGTGTTAGTAGTAACTTCATATAAGATCATGATAGTTAGAGAATAGCTTGTTTGACTTCTTAACAAGAGATTACAGACTTGTTGTAGGCCCTGAATATTATTTCGTTAAGATTTATGTGCAGTTCATTTAAATATAAGGAACAATTTAGTTATAATACCTTGAAATTAAAACATTTTGACGTGACGTCCACCTAAAGTTAAACACAAAATTGGCTTAGCATAGTTTTGGTTGTCTCTTTTCCACTCGTGTATTTTTCATCGCTATCTCTTTCATTAGTTTCATCTTTCTTTACAGTATTAAATCTAGTAACCAACGGACATTATGGAACAAAAAAGTCTGATGAAATACTTCTGTTATTAAAACGGAATATTAATGAAAGTTTTTTATGGTAGAAATAGTTTTTCAAACAAGAAAATCACGAACAAAAAGATCCATCTTATTTATTCGCTCCGTTTTTCTTTAACCTACTTACAGAGATCTTCAGGGAAATTTACAGATATTTCTTTCGCGGTTAATACATTTAAGCTCCCACGTTTTAGACAGTATTATGAAACATTTGCTTATTTGTGGCATGTACAATAATGGTTTGAATTTTCATGTATTTCGGGATTATTAAAGAATGTAATGAAATGTTTCATGTTACACGAGGCTTTAGTGTAAGGTAAATTGTGATTCAAGGTTTATTCTTTTTTTAATTTTCTATATAGCTCATTTCGAGTGATATTAAATATCTGAATAATGAAATAAAAATGGTGGCCGCTCGTTTCAATTCCTGAAGTACACAAACTGGACAATTTCACTCGGACCATTGGAACAGAAAATTTTCGGACATTACGAAACAAAAATGAAATGTAGGTATTTATGTCGTGAAAACCAAAATTATTAAAGACAAGTTAGTGTAGTGGAAATATCTAATAAAGTTTTGTTTTCAGCAAATATCTTTCTGTATACTATAAATCAATTCAAAATGTTGTTTTATATAGATGTACCAAAAATTTTATTACAATTATGATTGGTCTTGCTGTTTCCGTATCTAAAAAAATATAACCACAAACATATCGTCAATTCACCTATCTACCCACGCATCCTATATAAATAGTGAATTTTCTATTTTCTTGATTATAGACTTTAACTAATACATTAGTAACATTTTCACGTTTCTTCTTTTAAAAATTTAACGGGATATCTTCTCTCGAGACACGATTCAGCTTCCACGTCTTTATTATTGCACTCAACCAGCCAGTAATATCTTTAAAGCAATAATAAAATAGTTTACGATCTCTTGAATTCACTATTATGTCATATCACATGAGATTAGACTTAACCTGATACGTAAAGTAGGTTTATGGAGAATTTATTTAAAAAGAATATTGATTTACGTGTACACCATCAAAGAAGAAACGTGTTATTCAAACGCTACAATTTTTAATTTGATCGATTTTTTGCATGTTAAACCTTTTTTCTAAAAATACCTCTTTGTACCTCGGTCATACGGACAACGCCTCACGTACATTTTTTTTCTACATTCAGTTTAATGCCCGAAGTCCTGTAATTGAAATACCTTATATTGATACTTTTTATCAGACTTGAATATAACAAAAATTGTCGCTATTAAAACTCTCAAGCGTGGACAACCGGAAAGAAAACTAAAGGTAGAACACACCCGAGATTGTAACGGTACATAACAGTGAAATTAAAAATAAAAAAATAGCTAGTCATCTTAACTCGTTTATATTTAATCTTAAAATGACAATTACTGATTAAACAACGTTATTGATGTATACTTTCACTTTTTGTTACTATACAGGGTGATTTTTTAGTGAGGGTACATATTGAAGGTCATGGTAGCTGATGGTTATATACGACCAGTAAAAATATTATTACCAAAAAATATGGCTTAATGCCTTAGTAATCGCAACTTAAAAATATCTAAAATTCTTGCAAAATGATGGTTTTTCGACAGCTGATGGGTGTGGCGGAGGTGTGGGGTGCGCGAAACCACTAGAGGTTGTTAGTCAACACTCTTTTAGCCGAAATTGTTTATATTTTAGCTAGTTTAGTCGAATTTAGATTTTAAAAAAAATGTAATTTTACCTATTTTTTGTAATATTCCGTATTAGAACAGAGGACTCATCACCCTCCTGCAATATGTACCCTCTCTAACAAATCACCCTGTATAATATTGGAGATATTATCAGCCTTGTAGCCTTTCATAATTCTTTCTATTTAACTCCATGCATTTTTGTATTGTACCTACATGTTTCAATATTCTATTTGTGAACAAAACTATTGCAATTAGCTGTACTGTTATGTTTTTATCAAGTGTATAATTTAAATGTTACAGTCCCTCCGATGCCAAACCATAATGTTTTGAATAGTTATGGAAACCTGTTATTGGCATAATTTCATGCTGTTGGTTTTCTGATTCAATAAATAAATAAATCTTCGCTGAACATCCGTTAAAAAATTAATAAAATATTTAAAAACTTCAAAGACACTTTGTTGCATCTTAAAAAGGTTAAACATGAAAAACTCGGTCTTCAATTTAAAAGTTTTATTAATTCTCGCTCATAAAATTAAAGGTCTCATGATGAAAATTTAATTACCTCTCAGAGGAACCTAAGAGCTTCTGTTTTACAATTTATGGGAGTTTATTATAAAGTTTCGTTTGAATTCCGACAGATTGTCAAGGAATTTAATTTTTAGGGATGAAATCTTTTAATTTTTTTTTTTCATAAATTTTGCATTCAATATTTACTCGTAATGTGATATCTCAGGTGTATTTTACATTTATTTGAATTTGGAATATTAGCTATATATTACGATACTTATTATGTAATTAAAGAAAGAAAGAAAATATATTTATTCAGCACTTAACATTAAGAATATAGAATCTAGTAAAGTAATTAATAAGTAATTTAATAAACAAAGTAAAAATTAAAAACTATATGCTAAACAAAATAAAAAGAAAAAAAAACAAAGCAAAACAGTAAAAATAATAAATTAAACTAAAACGGATGGATTAAGTCTGTGCAAGATCTGTGCTGAATGGGCGACCAGCTCAGCTAAATGCTGCAGCTATTATGTAGATTTCTGAAATATTTTAATAATACCATAAACTATAATCATCTTAATCATACAATGGAACTAAAATATATTTTATAGAAACTTAATTATATCTACGGTAAATCTTTAAGACAAATAAAATATGTAAATTGCGTCCATCAACTAAATTGAGATTTACAAAGTACGCCGAAAAATTATTTTCATATAAAGAAGCTCGCGATCCCTCAAACCCATTTCATTACATAGTAACAGTTCCGCAATTTCCACACTCGTAAAAAATGCCTTCAAACCGCGAGGAATTCACACTTTTTCGCACAAAAAAAATATAATTTAGTCAAATGGTTTCTTATCAAAATTGAGTGAAGCTATAACGCAAATTAAAAAGGACCAGCTTAATCTAAAACGGGGAGAACTCAAGTATCTAATTGAATAATTTCGCTTAGAGAAGGAAACTGCTCCGGGCAAAAGGGATGAGGAAGGGTACTTTAAGGGCATGAAATAATTCCCTTTTAAACGACCTATGGGAGGAATCGACTCAATTGTATCGTATTTTTATGGCGATATAGTCAAATCGGGTGTCTTTGTTCGAAAGGAGTATTACACGTTTTTTGTCGTGTGGTTTTTTATAGTATTTTTAGCAGTACCAGTTTTTGATGTCTGTTTTTCATTGCCATGCCATGTAGGCAGACGAGTTAACGGGTCATTTGATCGTGGTTACCTCTACAATGTTAGGGGACACTGTGGAGCCACCTACGATTTACTTTTAAGAACTTTTTTTTTGTTTTTAAATGTCCAAGTAGGCAGACGAGCGGGCCACCTGATCGTAAGTGGTTACCGTCGCTCATGGATCTCTGCAATGTCAGGGAACACTGAAGGGTCGTTATCTACGACCTAACTTTAAGGACCTTCCTTAAGCCTCGTTTGAAGAAAGACAAGTCATAGCGCTCTAATCTAATCTAAGGCTTAATTCTCTGGTGCGTTTTAATCATTTCTCCTTTAAAAAGAAGAACATAAAGACGAAAAAAAACAGCTATCTATTAAGTTTTAACTATAAAATATAGTAATTTGTAAGGTCTGTTGATCTACCTCCCTTTTTATGAAGTCTTTTTATCAACTCCTAATTTTATTATCTAGTTTTTTATACACATTAATGTAATTAATTTCCTTTGGGCACTGATCACTGAAGAATACTTTTTAAGTAACTTTTTATAAGTATCACTATCAATTTTCCAAAGTCCATTCTAAAGGTTATTAACTTACTTCTCGTCTCACAAAAGAGGCCTTAAAAGATAGTTTACTAATTAAATACTTAATTACGTACTTAAAATATAAATTAAATTCAGTTATATGAAGTACTACAATTGAGTTACAAAGTTTCTACAATCGACAGCTTGAAATTTAACATTGTTAAGTTTGATCTAAATTAGACTTGACTTTATTTTTAGATAGTCGAATAATTATTGTATTAATTCCTCTTCAGTTAAAGCGATTTTATAATAAACTAGCTGCCCCGCGCAACTTCGTCTGCGTCGCATAGGAATTGTTCCCTAGAATTTTCCAATAGTACTCATCAGGACGCTTCATTAGAGCCCAAACACGATAAGGTTATCATGCTTATTGACGTGTTCCTGTGGCCACCTTCCAGCTCCATCATCAGACCTTCACATTCATTCTCTACGCAAAGTACTCATCAGGGGCCTTACCACCACCTTTACAATAACTATTCAAATGCGGGGCATTTCAGTTTAGGTACCTATACTGAATCGCTTCGTTTCGTACCATGACGTGTTTAAAGTTGAACGGAATTGGAATAGCTATTAGTGAACGATAGACCGATGTTTGCCTCTGAGTCGCATAAAAAATCGCTTGTTGTGCAAAAGTGACAGCGCTATACACTACCGCATAAGTTTGTCTCGTTCTCACATGACAGCTGGTTTCGTTCAAAAATCAACATGATTTAGGCTTGGTTTACACTTTTAACTTTACCGGTTTTTGAAAACATGCAATAATAATTTCTAAATCCATAATTATAATAAAATATATGACTTTCAATAAGAATGGACGTTTCTTTGTTTATTTTCAATGTATTTAACAAAAGTAAAATATTAATAACGAATTATTGTACTGTTGCGTTAATCTTGACATCTTCTGTCAAAATATTTTTGAACGGATTTTTTGTTTATGTTCGATAATGTCAGTTACAACTTGTCTCAATGTTGATTTGGCGGCTACTCAAATTTTGAATGTTTGATAAAGTGTTGAAGTTTTCCAGATTATTTTACTTAAAAATGTCGTAAGTATGTTTTATAAATTGCAAATGTTTCAATTATTTGGTTTACGTGAGACCGTTTTTTTAGATCAAGATCTCATCCACATAAGATTTCCTCAAATTTGAAGTGTTTTTATAACTTTCAGCCGACGACGAGTAACATATACTCAATTGGAGAGCCTTTGGGAGTTTTTGAACCAGCACAGGAATATTGCAACCGGCTACAATAAAAGTGCGCATGCAAGGGAGTATTCGAGGAGAATGTGGGAAGCCTTAGCAGGTATTCTAAACTCCCAAGGTGAAGGAGCACGAAAAGACTGGAAAAGTTTGAACAAGGTTTATATAAGTCTTTTAATTATTGTGTTTTATTAGGATCAAGCTAAAATAGTGTACTCTAAACTCTACTGAAACAATAGTTTGGTATATGTTTAAAATATCTCGAAAATAAGTGAAAAGGCAAATTGTTTTTTTTTTGTCGTTTTCACGGTATACTTGTTCCATAATTATATCATTTATAAAATATTTATTATCCACTTTCAGTACTGGAATGACTTTAAGTCAAAATTAAAAACTAAAGTTGCAAGCATAAGAGCTTCGCAACAGCGAACTGGAGGTGGACCACCTAGGGAAGGTCAGTTATCTGAATTAGAATTAAAGTTCCTAGAACTTTTAGGGGACAATTTTGGGACTGGCCTCCCTGGGGCCAGAGTTGAGCCATTCAATCAAGTATGTATAGTATTGAGATTATGTATACAGTACTGAGAACTTTATTATAAAATTGTAATTTTTTTTATATTTTTCATTTCCAGCCATTACTTGATGAGCCACTAGCATTATCTGGGGCAGGATCAGAGAGCCTATTGCAAAATTTTGCAGTACCAATCCCGCCCCAACAACCAATACAAAATTCGGTGAACCACCAGTCACCACCACTAGTTCTGCATTCACCAGATGTACCACCTTCTCCAATTGTCGCACCAACACGTTGGCGACCACGGCCTGTGCAAAGTCCCAGAACAGTGCCATGATGCCGACACCGGCGGAGTCGCCGTCAGGAGTTGCCCATAACTATGGACTCAGCACAACGCTCCTTAATAAGGATTTCCGAGGAAAGGGCAGTGGATGAAAGACGGAGAACTGTTTTACTAGAAGCTTTGCTCCAGGAAATAAGGGAAATAAAAGAAATGTTTATATCAAGGTACATTCTATATTATAAACATTCAAACAGTACCCTCAATGTTGTCGCGTATTTAAGCATTCAAAGGGACAGATTATAATATATATTATAATATATTGATACATTTTTAGATATCCTGTACCATCTGACGGATAAGAGCAGCTCTTGTGGACTGGCCCTGTTGCAACGCCTGGTTGTGATGGCTCACATCGCTGCCATTAATGTGCAACTGCAGAGATACCTCTTGTGATGCTTCTTCCTCCTCAAGCGATGGTTCAGGGAGTTGAGCCTTATTGCAAATGTTATGCAAAATAACACAGGCATTGATCATTGAAGCAGCCATGTCGGGCTTGTAGTGCAGCATCCTATGCACCAGCAGACACCGAAAACGTGCTTTAAGAAGACCAATAGTCCTCTCAATGACATTTCGGGTCCGGACATGCACGTCTGTGTAAAATCGTTCCGGTGTACCTGGTGCTGCATTCACTATGGGTGTCATCAAGTATCTTCTTAAAGGATATGCGGAATCACCTGTGAAAAGCAAATTATTACTTTAATAAGAACACTTTATGTTGATTATTTAACAAATTTTATTATTTTTTAAACTTAACTATAATTTGAATTTATATTTAATATTGTAAATAGTTAATTACAAAATACTTTTTAGGTTAAGTTTTATTTGTTATTAGAATATTAAATAAAAAATTCTTACCAAGAAGCCATGTTTGTTCATTGAGATTTTCTAAAAATGTTTTTATAGGATGATTATTAAAAATGAACGAATCATGTGTGGCTCCTCCGAAGCTTGAGTCCACACTGGTAATGTCCATATTGGCATTGCAAATCTATTAAAAAAAAGGATTTTTAGGAGTAAGAGGAGAGATAGTAGTTAAATAATTATAAAATATTACTGTAGAACATCTTTTCTAATGGATTTCTTTGCGTTCTGATAATGAAGCAATGAGAAAAAGATGATTTGAATGTTTACCAGTTGAACATTAATTGAGTGGTAATGTTTTCTACAAAAGAAACGTTCTTCATGCTCAGAAGGTCTTATAATGGCAACCTGTGTGCAATCAATGCATCCCAGAACACCAGGTATACCAAACTTAGTATAAAATCTGAAAAGTTTAGGATATCATTATAATTTGTAACTAATAGAAATACATATATTTATTTAGTTTTCGAACTTACGCTGCCCTTGTATTGTTTCTCTCATTTAAAGTTCTTGGGAAAACAATATATTTATCCCTCATTTGTTGACTATTTAATGCAGCAGTCACTTGAGCCAGTGCCGAAGAGACCGTCTGTTGTGCCATGGAATGCGCAGCAACATCCCCGATAGGCCTCTGGTACGCACCAGTAGCATATATTGACAGAGCAGTTAAAACCTTGAATAGTCAATAAAATTTAAATACATCTTGTTGAGGAAAGAGATACTTTACACTGATTTTATTGTAATAAATTTATTTACACGAATTACCTTATCTTTTACTGATAAATCAGTTCCTTTTACAGGCTCTCTAAACAAAGGTTTTAACTCTTCACATAGTTCAAGAGTTAATTGTTTAGAGAGCCTGTAACGCCGCATAAATTCTACATCCTCCAAGTGAAACGGGTCCGACATGGAGCGTGATTCGGCCCTGTTTTGCTTTTTAGCTGCATTTTCAGCGTAATCACTCTCCAAAAATTCGAACAGAATCAATTCATCAGACATCTGTAAATTAAGGTTATGTGTGTAATTGTTTCAGCATTTACAGAAAATTATAGCTAAAAATAGCATTTTAAGTTTTAATACTTACTTTTCCTTCTTAGATCTATGAAATTCACAACTTTTTTCTTGCTATGACACGATATTTCTCAAAAAGATTCAGTTAGTGAAACGAAAATAGTAACTTTTATTGAATTGTTGATTTTGACAGAATAGCTACTCAGTGTAGGTTCTAAAAAGAGGTCATGGTACGAATTATAGCGCAATTGAACGAATGAAATAACATGGCGGTGCAACTTCACTCTAGAATCGCTATACGACAATTGACCGTAAAGTCGATCGCAATAAAGGACTTGTGGTACGAAATAGCAGAACAGTTCAGTATAGGTCCTATATTGGATAGCAATAAGAGGTCGTGGTAGGCCCCCAGGACGCTTCATTAGAGCCCAAACACGATGAGGTTATTTTGCTTATTGACTGAGTTCCTGTGGCCACCTTCCAGCTCCATCATCAGACCTTGATCTAAGACAATTGGATGATTCAAGAGTTCTGAGAATATAAATGAAAAGATACTAAGCTTATTTCTACAGATACGTGTACTCAGTGTTGCCCAAGCTTGTCCTTCTGTTGTCCTTCTTCAAACGTTAAGAAAGTTTCTAAATAATATATAGTAAGTGATAACTTCGATTGACTGGCACAGCATTTATTATAAGGACATCAGTAACCATTTTCATAAGGTAGGCGGCCATTTGTTTATTTATCTGCAATTAATATACTAGTTTTCTTTTCAGTTTTTCCATGACTTATTAATCTTAAGGCGGACTTTATTTATTTATTTATGCTCAATGAAAAATACAATAGCGGGCTTAATGCCTAAAGCATTCTCTACCAGTCAGTCAACCAAAAGTAGTACAGAAATAAATAAATAAGGTATTTTTTCAAGAAACTTTAGGAAGTCTTTTCTGTACGTGTTAATTTTATTTTACATGCAATAAAGTGTATCCATTCATTAATTATTTTAATATCACCTACATATATTATTGTCTTTCTGCTTTTATAACTCCATTACTCACCTGCACATAAGAATGTCTTCTTGAGTTTAGGTGACATTAAAAAGTACAGTATAAAATTTGATGGCGTATACAAACGTATTTTGGCGCATTAATAAGAGAAAACTCGTTTCAAACTTGTTTACGATCGTCGAGATTGGCATAAAGTTCGTATCGTTTATGATTTCACAATAAAAATCGAAATTACTTTAAAACATACACTTTTGAGTTCTTTGATTCGTTTGATGACTTTACTATTAAAATTTAACTGGAAATTCTTGTTTTGGTTGTCAAGTTCGTTGTATTTTTTTTTATTATACGTAACATAATATGCTTTAAAGTAACCCGTAAATTAGTAGCCAGTGAAATGTAGATCTAGCTATAAAGTTCATTTAAAAGATCAAAGAAACACGCCAGATGTACATCAATACTAGAAATATGACTATACTAGATGCAATAAACCTGAAAATATGATCATTTCAATTAAAGAACAAATATTACTATTAGTATTTTTCTATCTACTTTGTTTCCACAACCACTTAACAAATCAGTTGACATTTCCATCTCCCATGTTTAAAAATTAAGCAAATACTTCGAAATGCACACATCTTCTATATATAATTCAGAGTTAATGAACACTTGATAAGTAAATTTCCCAGGAGGATCGCGTGTTTTCCGAGATAACTTACTTTACTGACCCTTACTTCCTTATAACGTTACACGACAAATTATCTGGACACCTGTTCACTTACCATAGAATTTAATATACAGGGTTTTTTTAACTTCCTTAAGATACTATATTTGTAAGCAAATTTTATTGTCATTAACTGATCTTTCGATTGACGTCATCAAAATAGAGGTTGTTTTTTCCGATTTTGTTACTTCAGTTTTCCGACAAATCAAACAATTTACGATCCTGTGTACTAGTGGATTCTTACTATATCGCCTGTGTCACATGAGACTGAGTGAAAATTGGTCGGATCTTGATTATCAATGATCAGGCATAATCCAAGGTGGGTGTCAGCTCTATATTTAGCCTTAGTGTGCACAACCCCGTGTTGATTTTTGGCCTCAGCCGGGGTTTCAACGGTGAGTGTGAGCGGCAGGAGAATTTAGTGCGGTACGATTCCTAGATACCCAATCTATGAAAGGATGGCGATTTCCTCCTGTCCAGAAAAAGGCAAAGTCAACTCTTGCGTTAGACGACAGTTATAATTTACTACATAATATTTTTAATTTCATCTGTAATTTACTTTTTACCATACGCTAACTAGTCGCCAAAATAGTCATATATCAGTCCAATCTGACACGAAAATAAAAGAAAATAGTCCGAAGTCCTTTGATAACAGCAAAGAGTTCTCGTGTTGGGATCCAACGAAGTTTATGCAAATGGCACACGTTAAAGTTTTGCCCGTATTTGTACTGGATGTAGTACACTATCGAGGGAGTTATGGAACGATAAAGTAGCTCGGAAACTCTAACTGTTGCTGTTAAACTACGATTTTTAATGCGAAGCAATTTTGAAATATACGTTTTGATACAGTTTTGTGCTTCAAATTCTGCTGAAAAGGTGACAAAATTTATTGAAATTTGGTTTTAACATTTTTTCTTACTTATTTGTCGGTTATTATAGTCGCTCTTGTATGAAGCATTAGAAAAGTGCTCGCTAACACTATAACATTATAAACGCTTTACTATCCACTAACTACATTATTAGTTATTAGAATTCAGAAAAGTCGCTTACCTACATGTCAGATTTTGATGAAGTTTTTATAGAAGAAAAATATAAAAGACATATTGGAATGGACCGATTTGGAATGGACTACCATCCGCGGTGTTCCCGGAACGCTATGACATGTCCCTCTTTAAACGAGGTTTAAGAAAAGTCTTGTATCGGTAGGCGACAGATAACAGCCCCTCTTTGCCCTGGCATTGCAGGTTCATGCGACGGTGACCGCTTACCATCAAGTGGGCCGTAGGCTCGTTTATCTATCACGCAATAAAAAAAAATGTACTAAAGAAATACAAAAAATACAATATAAGAATAAATAGATATTTACTGACTTCATGCAAAATATATTTTTATACAATGTATAAATAGTAAAATTAAATGGGAATCAAAACCATTATGTCCAATAAAATAACAGTAATTTGATGAAGCGAAAACACAACTGGGTCAACCATTGTACTACGACCTTACACGACACTACTGTAAGGATTCACGGTCACTAAGATTTCCTGTAACGCATAAAAAACCGGACCGAAATACCTTTGACTTTTTCAAGATTTATAGAAAGAAAGAAGAAAGAAGAAAACAACTTTATTCCACACACACAAAGAGGACACAAAGATATAAACTAATAATATAAAAAAAACGTAGAACATACAATTTTCTTGTTTAACAACATATGTAATACATTATAATAATAACATAAACGAAAAACACAGAAAATAAAAAATAAAATAAAATTAAAAGTATCTGATAGGGTTGTGTCCCCGGAGTGCGCACGGAAAAGGTTTCTGCTCAGCTAAAGCTATTGGTTCAAGAACTGAAACCAATAGCACTGATTTTCAGCAGCAACCCTGTCTCCCATGTCATCTACCCACGGTCAAAGGAATGAAACCGATGGACCGAGGAATTAAATGAAAGGAAGGAAAGAAGTGGAATATGCCCATTTTAAGATTAACAGGGTGGAAGGAGTAGTGAAAACAAATTAAACAAACAATTTACTAAAGTACATAATAAATGACAGCCACACAGCAAACATTTCAAGAACCCGTTTAATATTTGTGGAGGTGATTTTGATAAACGCGACAGTTAAGAATTATTTCAATTATTATATATTTACCATTATTATGTTAAGTAGTTACAAATATCACATCACCGACGCATCAACCAATCATTAATTTACAGCAAGTGTCACAAGGATTTTTGTAAGTTTAGGAAATGTTTTTTAAGTTGTGTGACAAAATTATGCTTAGTCTCGAGGTCGCGAATTGGTGGTGGTATATCATTCCAACAACGTGTTGCTGCAAATTTAAAGCTCCCTCGAAACGCTGCAGTTCGGTGAACAGGATTACATAGTGGCGGGACGAAATATCTAAGACCATGTTCAGAGCGACTATGTCTCCAGATAAGTTTTTTGAACAGATAACTAGGTGTTTGAGTCGTTACTACACCAAACAGGAGACTGGCTAGATGAATATTTCTTCTGTAAGTCATTTTGAGTATATTATTGTGATTTAAAAATGGTGTTACATGACTTCTCTTTGGGATATTGAAGCAAAATCGAGCGCAGGCGTTTTGTATACGCTGAATAAGTTTAGTTGTCCTCGATAACAGGCAGGGTCCGTAAACTGTATCACAGTAATTCAATTTGGATAGTATTAAACTATCTATTAATTGTTTCCTAATTGTTCCTTATACGTTACATTTACATAAATTTAGTAGAACAATCCACTTTAAATTGTGGATCTAAACTTAATCAATGATTTCGTGTTATGATTCTTTTATAACTACGTGATACAAAAACTCACTTGTCTCATAAAACAAAATCAATTATTACGCAATACTTTTGACTACTACTGTTACAGTGTTAAATCTCTCTGCACTTTAAAAGTAATGCCCTTAAATTCCCGGATTAAATCTCACAAGAATACAAGGCGGATTGTGATTAACGGACAAATTTTATAGAATGGGGAATAATTATTTTTTCGATTAGTACCTATAGCACAATAATAGTTACAGATTTTACTCGTGAAACAAGAGCCATTTCCTCATAATTTGTTACGGAGCGGACTGGCCAAATGGCAGTCGAACATCAAACAATTCCCTTACTCCAAATAACAGAAATCGATACAGGACGAGTCCAATATCGTTTTAAAGTCGACAACAAAGCGCACAGTTACATTTTATTGTCACGAACCATTTCTATTTAGATTAGATTTTATTACCGATTGAAATACTTGTACTATTTGTATGCGGTTTACGAATACTGTCGCGGTTAAACGCTCGTAACTGTATTGTACGAACTTTACTGGAATGCTGAGATATCGTTGCGACTTTTTCAGTAAACTATGTGGTGTTTTTTGTACATTTGTGTGATAATTTGAGTGTTAAATATACTGTGAGTAATTTTTTATGAAAAATGTTACGTGACTCGTTTCAATTTTATTAATTTTTCGTCTATTATAGTCAGATGAGCTAATGGGCCTCAAGAGTTATTAGTATCGCTAATGAACATGTGCAATGTCTTGTTATAATTATTATAGGTATACTTGTTCTATATTCATTTATTTTCACTTATATTTTTTTTTAAATTTAAAGGAATAAAATTTAAAAATACATTTGTTTGCTTTTATTATTAACATTAATAGATATAATTAAACATAATACAATTCAAATGCAATAATACATTAGCAGGAGCATAATTACTCTTATTAGATTTTAGTCGTTGGGTTGTTAAACAGTGACAAGATTGACCTTAATTTGTTGTTATGTTATGATCACGAAAGTTTTTAAAGACGAGTAATATGTTCAGAAGTTGTAAAAACATCCGTAATATTGTGGATATTTATATTGTGGATCACAATATGTCGCGACGGACGGACATTACTTTACACTTCGTACTGGAGCTTGAGAACCTAAGTATATATATATTTCAAATTCTCATAATATTATTTATATAGAAACCTGCCACTTTCGATAGACCTTTTTCTTACTTTATATCGTGAGAAATTTTAAACCAGGGCATCTCATAAAAATCCCTAATCCGACTTAAACATTGTATAAATTTAGTAACGATAATCATATTTTTGTACAATCTACACTATCAGTAGCACAGACACGTTTTGTTAATGAATATACATTACGCCCCCGCACAAAATAATACTTTATACATAATAACATTATTAACTGCGCATATTTCTATAAAATTTCACACGTAAGTAAGTAAGTACTTATAAAAACAATCGAATATCGTAATCGATCCTACACTCAGATTTCTCAATGGCCTTCGAAAACGCGTTAAAATAATGCTCTCGTACGAATCTGGAGTACCTAAATCTGAGTCGTCGGCTTGTCTTATAGCCTCAAGAATAGCTTAGAACATAATCTTTTACGTTTATACCTAGTCTTATAATTTTATGAGACGCGAACAGAATGTGTGCGAATTTGCTGCCCGTGAATTTGGAGGCTGGAGTCTGCGAGTGTCTTTAATAGGAGATGGGTATGTCTGGTTTAGTTTTAGCGGAAGCAATCTACGTGCGTTTCGACTGCTACAAAAGGGAAAAGTAGCCATGTTGTTCTTTGATACATCAGCTGTCTGTCAGTGCAGGTCAATGTCGATCAAGTCGTTTCAGAAATTATCCGAAACAAACAAACAGAAATAAAAAATGAATGATGTGTACCGTGTTAACGTACACATAAATTATTATGCATTTATTAAAAATTGGTTGTTTTAATATTACAAACAAACACACCATTTTTTTGCATGTACAGTGTGGATCTGTAATTTAAGACCAAATTGGTTCTAAGTTGTATTTCATCATGTAATCACCAACTTCAGCTGGCACCAAGTTACAGAATCACCCTGTACCTATAACTCTTCTAGTAATTTAAAGTAATCATTTACATTCTCGGATCTCTTTCATTAGCCTAAGAACCACTAAAAAAAAATGGACGTTAAACTTTATTTTAAAACTACAAAGCAGATCCAAGAGACTAGTTCCCAAATGAAGCTAAAGATTTAAACTGATTACCAGTAGTTCTCGCAAACACCAAGAAAATGTATCCAAATAAAAACTCGAAGTTCACGAACGCGAGGATCTCGCAGCGAGAGGGTAGAAGTGTAATTGAATAATTTCGCTAACGAAATGAATCTAAATTCTCAGACAATTCCAGCGCGGTAGCTGCATAAAGAATTTTATCGCGGCAACCAACTACCCCACGATGTTGAAATACTGGATGTGGCATGTGTGGTATATTTATTTTTTTTGACATTAAGGGTTAATAAAAATTAAAAATAAATTTTAAAAATTAAAAATAAATTTTAATTTTTATATCTCTGCCCGTACACTATTTCACAATTTGATAACCGCTTCCGCGTATGTTTCTTTTTTGGGTGACCCAATGTCTATGTCTTTTTTTAAAAAAAGCAAATATTTTGAATAATCTCATAAAATGTTTAAAAAACGATCGGTCGTTTTATTTTTGGAAAAAAATATAGTTAGATTGAAATCTCTTCAATGGCAATTCCAGTATGAATTAATGACCTTGTTAAAATTACCTACTAAAAATCTTTACATACAATAATTGGCACAGGACTGTTCAACATATCATAAAAAAGAATTTATAACAATGTTACTAACATTCATGCATTTTCAACGGGTTCTTACCACGATATTTAAGTTCGATATGTGAGTTAGAGTTCCAGTGGTACTACCTAAATGCGAACGAGAAAGAGGGTAGACAGATTTGTTTACTCTTAAATCGACCCGCAGTATCCAGTCTTCTCGTGATCACGACGTTTGCAACAACGTTGAAATATCGAGACAACTCAATTAATTAAATATCGTGGTAAGAACCCGTTGAAAATGCATGAAAGTATTATAGAAAACCGCGAGTGTCTGAATAATGTTACTAACAATGAAAATAATAATACTAAAATTATAATTATCTATTCATAGCAATCAAATAACTCATCTCATTAATAATCAAATTTTAATATTGACTGTCAATGAAAACACAAACAAATAACTCATTCGCATCAACCCAAATAGTCAACTATCCCGGAATACTGGATAACATGTTTCATACTATCCGATGAATAAAATATTTAGTTTTCATCAACGCTTTCAATCCACTCAACAGTGATTTTAACGCAACACCAGGGCTGTATTAAGCAGAGCAACCGCTTATTTTTGTTTAATTTTAAATACGTCTTTTGTATTAGGATTTTTAGCTCCTCATTACTTTTAGATTTTTATCTCTTCGAAAGTACACATTTGAGACCTACCCACATTTGTGCCAGTTTATTTTGCTTTTATATGGAATAAAGTGTATTTATTCATTAATTTAATATTCAGAAACACTGTTACCTACTACACGTTTAGAGTATGCAAACATGATAAATACAAATAAAATTAAAGTCTTTAGACAACTATACAAATACTAGGGAAGGTGGACATAGAGCAAAAGGTGATAGCCAATTAGATTTTTCCAAGATGAATAAACAAAAGAGATTAATATTCTCAAACGTTTTTTTGTCATTATTTAAAAACTCCCCCGATTTATGACTAAATTAGATTCTTTAAAACTCTATTTAAATATCTAATTGGCAAAATTAACCATCCTAAAATATTGTCAGAAAATATCTGAATTCGGCCCTGCTCATCATTATTAACTTTAATTGGTCTACATATTGTTATCTTTGATCATTGATAATTATAATTTGTGTGATATTATGTTTATGTTGGTAGCACTGTATTATCAGTGTTACCAATTACAAAATAATTGTTTCAGAAGATTGACAAATTGGAGTTCTCTTAATAAGTATCAATGTCATTAATTAGAACGCCGTGTTTCGGAGAGGAAAGTATTAAGTTACGTAAGAAAATAACTTTGTATTTACTTTGATGTTTCTTAAAATTACTTTTATCAAAATAAAACAATAATCGTAGTTAGATCACTGTGCGTAAATTTAAAGAGATATCTTAAAGTAGATCACAGTTCCGCAGTATTCCCTGACATCGCAGCGACAGTAACCACTTACAATCAGAAGGGCCGTTGTGTTAATTTTTTTGTGACATAATAATATTTAGTCTTGACTAAGCAAGACTTGAATAAGTCACTTGGCGACGTTTGGGAAACGTCTATGTCCGGCAGTGGACGTATTTAGGTTGATGATGAAGTCACTTAAAAGCAGATAGTGCTATTTTTCTACTACAGTAAAAATCATAACTAACAATTATTTAGGCATCTACTTTAATGCCACATCCAATAAACATGCATCGATGTAAAACAGTGAAGTCGTCAAATAGGCAAGTAAAGCTGCAAATTGAAACGGTTCGACGCACGCGGATCGGCTCGGCTTCTAAATCCAAGTAACAATAACCCAATGTATGTAAGTACCACTGAAGTTATACAATCGGGAATAGGAACTGTAAGAATTTTATTAAGAGTTCATATTGTTTAAAAATGAGGTTTTTAACGGAATAATAAAAGGTAAAGCTGAAATTAATCTACTATTTACATATCATTGAAACAGATCCAACCGTTTAGAAGCGCAGTGACGGAAAAAGTACAAACAATAGTAAACAAACTCAGTTGCAAATAACCACCGGTCTCAATTAATTACATAATTAGGTAAGCAAAAAATATCCTTAACAACAATTTCTAAATATCAGCGCTGCAGTTTTATGTAGCTGCAGCATTTAGCTGAGCTGATCGCCCATTCAGCACAGATCTTGCACACACTTAATCCATCTGTTTTAGTTTAATTCCTTCATGTATTCATTTATTTACACTTATTTTTTACATTATATTTTTAAAAAAATTAACAAAGGAATAAAATTTAAAAATACAATATAAAAAACAGAGGCCCACTGAAGACGAGGTCTACGACCCAAGCCATCAGTGGTCAGGGCTCAAAAGAGAGGAACCTCCTCACAATACGTGTCGTGTCAAGAACGACCGCCTTCTGAATCAAGCCCTTTACCCAGCTGGGGAGCGAAAGCTTCTCAAGATGACGGTCGAAGCTTTTCGCTATTAGACCGTTTAATTTATTATTATTACTGTTTTGCTTTGTTTTTTTTCTTTTTATTTTGTTTAGCATATAGTTTTTAATTTTTACTTTGTTTATTAAATATAGCACTAGATTCTATATTCTTAATGTTAAGTGCTGAATAAATGTATTTTCTTTCTTTCTTTCTTTCTAAATTAAACCACACTTTTACATGCAATTGAAACTAAAACATTAAAACATGGCCAAACTTCTACATTATTAAGGGGATCTACAAAACGCAAATCCACAAATTCCTTTACACAAAAATAAAAAGAGAATTTAACGGTACTTCAAATAAAAGCCACGCTCAAATATGATCCTTAAAGTTTTACAGGCCCCGCGGCAAACAGAGCCGCCAAAGACAGATTTCACTATTTGCAGACAGATCTCAATATTTAAACGAGAACGACTGTTTGCAGAGGACCAGGGAAAGTTCTCGATTCATTTCTTATTTATTAAAATGTTTATACCGCGGTAACAACGGTATAATTGCTGTGTAAGTCTCGGCGGGGACGGTTTTAAAATAGAAATGAAGTTAAAAATGTACCTACTAGTGAATAATGAATAGAGCTGTAGGTAGGTCGTTGTTTGGTATTTTAAATAGAATAAAAATAAAAAGCATGAAAATTCTAATTTTAAACTTATTCAGACACTCTCGGTTTTCTATAGTACTTTCATGCATTTTTAAACGGGTTCTTACCACGATATTTAATTAATTGAGTTGTCTCGATCTTTCAACGTTGTTGCAAACGTCATGATCACGAGAAGACTGGATACTGCGGGTCGATTTAAGAGCAAACAAATCTGTCTACCCTCTTTCTCGTTCGCTTTTGGTTAGTACCACTGGAACTCGAACTCACATCACGACACACCACACTGACTGTATCTACAATATCTTGGTAAGAACCCGTTTAAAAATGCATGAAAATAATAATTTTTCAAATAATTGCATTGTGAAATCAAAATAACTCCTTTATGTAAGTAAAACTCAATTTAAAATTTTTAACACTTTAAATTTAAATGTTTTTCACGAATTGTACCTAAAACCAATAAAAGTAATCCTAAGAACTATTAAATCAAAACAAACATTAGGTATAAAATAAAATGATCGTTTTTCCTGCCTAAATTTTCAAATTAAGTCTAGACCCCTTACGGCTCAGGTGTTGCCAGCATTTATCAATTTTCCACTCAGGTGGCTACAAATCTTTGTAAGGGACTAGCGTTTGTCACGTCGGTGTCACAATGTAGAACGTTATAATTAATTTTATTCCTAGAAAAAGGTTCTTATTCATCATGACTATTTTAGAGGGAATACTAATCAAATATATGTCCTAAAAAAGGTCCTGTAATAAAAAATGTCCTTAAAATAGTTGACGCTGATAAAGCATCAAAAAAATTCAAAAACAAAACCAATTTTTTTTTTTTTTCTGGTTCGAGTTCTTTCCTTGCGGATAACTCTGCCAAAGTCACGTAGATAAAATATCACAAACAGGAATGGAAATAAAGTAAAAGAGATGACAATTTTGTGAATATTTGTAAATATTTTAAAGTTTGATGTTATTAGAATGAATGAAAGTAGCCAAGATATACACAACTTTAGGATTGGGAAAAGTTAAAAGATAGTTCATATTAAGAGGAAGTGGTAAGTTACATTTGGCTACTAAAGCGTAAAGTGGTTGACAAGCTCTATTAAGGGCGCATTCTAGAAAAATATGGTCTAGGGTACCTACAGATTTTCCACATTCACATAAAGGTGATGGTTTAATATTTATTTTAAAGAGAAACTGTGGAGAGCAGTAGTGCCCCAGTCTAAGACGAACAAGTACACTAGTAGCAAGTTTCTTGAAAACCAAAAATAATTTATAATCATAAATTGAAGGTCTTTACAACCAACACCATCTTCAAAAACTCTAATAAACGTTAATTTATCTTCACAAATAAAGCTGTCCGGCATCCACAATTACGTTTTCAAACAGCATCCTCATAGTTAGAGTAAAAAGGAGACAAACACAGATCCGACACCGCAAAGCGAGGTACCGTTATTTGTACAACCGGACCTTAATATTTAAACGTGAATTATTGTTGATTCAGGACCGTGAGCATTGAGAATTTATTTCACATTTATTATTTTGTTTACAGTATTCAATGCTGTGGTGAGCGTGATTTTCCCGAAATGTGGGGATTTTTTTGAAAACTATTAAGGATATTAATGTAAGCAAAATTTTATAGAAAACAATGAGGTCGTCTGTAAAAAAATATAGATTAAAGATTAAAAAGATTAAAAATATTTATTCAGCCAAAAATTACTAATATAATACTGTGCTGTATTGTAACAACCCATTACTGCCCACTTGTGGGCTCAGATCTCCTCCGAAGAGGAACGTTACATATTTCCAGTAATTTTCAATATATTATTTTATCAATTTTAGTTTTTTGAAAATAAATTATGTGCATTATCAATTTTCCTGCTATAAAACAATTTCGGGAGGATCAATCGAATGTAAGGAAAATCGACGATCAAAGCTGGCAACATTCTCCTAAAAGCTGTAATATTTATCCCCGTTGTAATTTAAAAACGTATTACATTTACAAACAAATTCCTTTCGGCTTTTTGATGTTTATTTGTGACTTATTGTGTGGATATCGAAAATTGGATGTTTGAGTTGAATTTTGTTGGTCTATTACGGGTTTACCTATTTACAAATCGTTGTACAGAAAATTCTTTTCATTATCTTCCTTTTTTGAGGCATCAAAAAATTATAAAACGTCATAAAAACGCCTTATTGTTATCTACACTAATAAAGAGAAAAGATTTGTATTTTTGTTTGTAACGAATAAACCCAAAAAAAACTGGACCGATTTTAATAATTATCCATAAGTAACATAAGCTACATTTTACTCTCAAAAAAATTAGGGATCCATATAAAAATATCAAATCTTTGTGACGCAGACCAATTTCTGCGATCCATGTAGTTATTTATATAGTAGGGTCGGCCTATACGTATAACCGTGTTGCTTTAATAGTCTATCATAGCAAAAATCCATAGTCAATGGGAACCACTTGACTGTTGTTACTTATTCTCGTTATTAACTTAACTTACCTAATTATTTAGACGACATTGCAGAGGTCCATGAGCAACAGTTACTTACAACCAGGCCCATTAGTTTGTCAGCCTACATGGCCATTAAATAAACTCTTATAATTTTCACTCTTAATAACGTATATTGTACAATTTCGACACAATGTAATAAGCGCGCTATGACTTGTCCTTCTTCAAACGAGGCTTGAAGAGAGTCCTTATGGGGAAGGGGTAGGCAGCGGCCTTGCAGTGTCTTCTGGCAATGCAGAGGTCCATGAGCGACGGTAACCGCTTACGATCAGGTGGGCCGCTAGCTCGTCTGCCTGCGTGGCAATAAAAAAAAAAAAAAAATTCTTCATGTGTGACATGATCAAAAATCAAAATGACGGAATAATAAAAAGCTACAAAATAAGACACAAGACAAAGTACATGTATTTTCCTGTAAAGCTCACGTTCAACAAAGAAATATTTACTAAAAATGAATGAGAACAGTAGCGTGTTCGCCGCTGACCTAATTATTGTTTCTTTTTGTAATTTTCTACTGAAACGAGAGCGCTCATTTATGTTTGTTGACAACTGAATGCTTTGTTTCGATATTGATGTGGCAATCGGTTTTATGTTACAAAATTTGCGGTTGATTTCTCACCGACTTCAAAGGAAGAGATACCAATTTGAATGTATGTTAATTTTTTTGAAGTATCACGATAGTAATTTTTTATTTCGATGTTTTTATGTTACAATTGTGATGTTCTCGCCTTAAAGCGTCATTTATACGATGACATTTTCTCGCCTCGAAGATACGATTATCGAAAGAATATAAAATATTTCTTGTGTCTAAACATTCACTCTTCTCGCTCGTCACCTTGGCCGATAATTGCCTCGCCATGGAGTACTATTGCCTCTGTGTAAACAGAATTTCAAAGCAATAATCGTATTTCGAGTTTTTATGACAGTTGTTGTCATTTTTCATACTAGTAAACTCGAAAGGCAATTCTCGCACTGAAAACGATTCAAACTGATTTATACGATACTCGAATGTCAGTCGAAAAAATGTCAGGCGAGATCGTGTTTAGGCCAGTCGAAATTCTCGTAAGCAAGAATCTCGACTGGTCTAAACAAACACAGGCAATTCTCTAGAGTTTCATTCTTGCCTGTGTCTAAACATTCTGATACGATTATGTTATGGCGAGTATTGCTTGAGATATTTTCTCGCCTCGAACGTTCGAGAAAATGTCTTTATCGAAATCAGGCCTTATTCTAAGAAGAAGATCCCTACTCAATTGGACTGTTGTATGATTTTATTTTCTTGTTTCTTCGATCGATGCTGCTTGTGTTCCTGTCTTAATTTACCTAAATATTTTATAAAGTAGACTTAAGGATATATTTAAACTAAAAAATGAAGCTTCATTAATTGTCCCAATTCTTATTTCGCTAAGAAAATCGAAATGAATAGGAGTTTCGAATTACCTACTAGAGTTGCTTTTAGTAATTACAGTTTGTAATATAAGAAATAAATACTATTTCCACATAAGTTAAAAACGACGATGATAATAACAGTGCCTACACTAAAGTCTTTATAAATAACGTTGAAAACATTATTCTAGCTTTCCTAGTTTCATCATGAACCTATGTCGTATAACTGTCAGAGAAGGGACACGGATTGTAATCATAATATAATATCTTTTTATATAAATATATTACATTTTATGATATCATTCACATATTTTCAACTAGACGACCCGTATAGCTACGTCTGGGTCATTATATCTTCTCAATGAAATCGTATTTTGTCAAAAATAGTGGGCGGTTTCCCGTGATTTAATAAACCATATACCTATTTAGTATATGTTATATATAGCTGATCGGGGTAAGTTCGTCTGTATAATAAAGACTATAGCTTTTTTAACTCCTCGATAAATGGACTATCCAAAATTGAAAGCATTGTAAAATAGGTCTAGTTCAATGGTTTCTAAGATTAGCGCGTTCAAACCAACAAACTATTCAGCTTATATACAGGATGATTCGTTAATGGTGGTAATTCGGTAATTCATATTGAAAGAGGGCGATAAGTACTCTGTTCTTATACGGAATATAAAAAGATCGGTTAAATTAACTATTTAAAAAAATTGCTTAAAAATCAAAATTTGACAACTGCACCCTGTACCTCCGCTTCATCCATCAGCTGTCGAGTAACAATTGTTTTAATTTTATTAGATATTTTTAAGGTGTGCTTACTTAAGGTTTCATACAATATTCTTTGGTCATCATTATCCATCAACTATCATATATGACGGCGTAAATAGTGTGTTGAGGTGTAATGACGTTGTGAACAGTCGATCTTCGTTTTGTTTTGTCAGGAATGACGTCACAATGTCCACTTGAATACTTGATGATCAACACTGTTGAATAAAAACTTCAAAATAACGAGTTTTAACAGTTTATTACTTTTACATCAAGAGGTGCGTTCGCCTCGACAATTCAAACACAAATGAATAATAACAGCGGCCAGCGCCTGTGTTTATAGCAAGTCTCCACTTCCAACTACCCGCATGGTGAATAGGTTGATTTCCCTTATTATCAATGTATATAAAAGTATAAATATACATAGGTACACGTATCATGTTATTCTAGAGACGTCGTAAAACTTCGCGTGACCTAAAACGCTAAACAAGCTCACGTGAAGTCTTAGGGTCGAGTACGTGGCAATAGCCCTCAGAGATATCCTCGAATAAAGTAAACATTTAGAAGAATAATCACTGGATTTTCGCCTGTTTTCTTTTGATAAGGAGTTGGTTAATCTTTTAGCATTTGACTTGACGTTAGTTGAAGGTAAGTTAATAAAGTTGTTGTAGTTTTGTTAGATATTGACGAAAATAAAAGTGTTTTCTGTGTAGTTTTAGTGTTAAATAGAATGGCTTATGTGTCTTTTAAAGAGTATACTTGGTTTTGCAGAGGTTCTTAGTAGAAGGCATATCCATCCCCAGTAACTTGGTCTAGAGGCAAGTCTAAAATATTGCAAGTATTTTCAGCTATTTTTTTATTTATTTATTTATTTATTCATGAAAAACTTACAGCCTAGTTAAAAAATAGTAGTACAAAGAATGCAAAGAAACTTATAATAAGTGAAAATTACAGGGCCAATTTTAAGTCCTCACCAATAGAGGTTAAAGAATAATGTAAACTTAAAATCTAATTGCGCTAAACTTACATGCCTATATAATAAAAACCGTTATACCCTTATCAATCCAGTAAAGAAATTAAGGTTCAACAAATATAACACACTCAGTAAAAAAGTCACTAGTTAAGAATAAACTGTATGTGCGGCGCGTATTGTGAGGAGGTTCCTTTCTCTTGAGCCCTGACCACTGATGGCTTGGGTCGTAGACTCCGCCTGCAGTGGCTCTCTGTTTTTTATATTGTATTTTTAAATTTGATTGTTTTGTAAATTTATTTTAAAAGTAGAATGTAAAAAATAAGTGAATAAATGAATATACATAAACTGTATGATATGAAATTTTAATTAGTTAATGTAGACAATATTCAGTTCCAAAATAGGATTTCATGAAAATTTAAAGTTAGGCCTTCTCAATCTGAAGTATAGCCTTCATAATCTGTCTGTGACATTGTTCTAAAATAAATCAGATACGATAAATAAGTAAAAATTTTAAGAATGTTCATGACCTAGTAAATAGTTGGACATAGCCAGTATTATTTGGATTTGTCAATTGAAATAGATAAAAAGTAGTAATATTTATACTGTTTCACGTGTGTAAACACTTCATTTCAAATTTGATTACATGAAATAATTTAAAACAAATGTGCGTTTTATAGATTGATCACAATGTTGTATACCATTAAATAGGTAGCAATTAATATTTTAAACTGTAGTAGATTAACTTTCTATGCATTAGTTACTCAGTAGAATCACACAGGGGTTTTTAATATCCTCCTATAATATGCAGGACTCCTCATGATTCCTTCGCCGTTTTAGCCAGTAAAAGACAATTACATAGATACAGTCGGTCGAGTTCCTTGAAAATTTTATTATATTTTTTATTTATTTATTTCTTTCAATCAATTATAGATCATAATATTATTATTAGGCAATTACAAAATTTCATTAAATTAAATTACATTTATTATGCTAACAATTATTATTAATTTATGAGGGACACATCAGTTGTTTGTTTGTCAGTATATGAATCCTATCACAACGATTCATATACCGACAGTCAAACCTCTCTGCAGAATGATGTCAGAATGATGTTAGGGCTGCCCCGAACCCTGCGCACCAGAGATGTACATCGCTTACGTATTGTCGTGAAAAAACAATCCACACGCGACTCTGCGAACATCTCCGACGCACTACAGTGTCGCGGCAGCCCCAACAGCACCCTGAAAGCATTATTGTATTGTACACGGAGGGCATTGTGCTGTTTTTGGGTATATGACACCTCGTAAAGTCTCTTACTTTTAGTGGTTAAGATTTGGTGATACAAACCAGGCAATTCGAACCCGCGACCTCCCGCACGGAAGACGACTCCACCACTCAGCTACCAACAGTACTATCATTAAATTACTAAAAAGATCACATGAAGTTTAATGTGCGAATAGGACCCCGTTACTCTGCAAGGGTTTTCCATTTTTCCCGGCAGCCACTCGTGCCAAACGATGCGGAAACTCATCAAGTCCATCGCACTATCTCGCTGGTTTCCATAAGCCGCGTTTTTCACAATTCGATGATCTTAAAAAGGCAATATGTTTATACAAATACAATTTTTATGCAATACATTAGACGGGTTAACTGCTTCACTGGTTCGTAACGGTTTTTATTAACAATTATTATTGTTACTTAGAATATAGTGATTTAATACAATACTGGGTAATTGCCAACGGATGGTCGATAGAGCCGGAAAGTTTGAAAACAGCAGCCATAGTAGATGCAACGTAGGCTCACCTCCCACAAGATGGACGACCTGGTCAAAGTCGTGGGAAGTCACTGGGTGGAAACAGCACAGGACTGGTCATTGGGGCAAGATTTGGGGCTGATTAGTAGTAGACGTCTACTAGTTAATGATGATGATACTAATACAAAATACATATTTGAATCAATTTATCTTTCTTAATATGAAATCATTTATGTTTTTCTACAAGAATAAATAATATTATGATCATAATATGTAGCAAGTATAAGGCTTATGCGCGGATCCCCAGTGGCTACTCTGAGGCAGCGAAGTGGAAAATAATCGAATCTAATATATTTTGTTTGTTTCCCCTCTTTCCTTATTAGGTGTTGTGTGTGTAATAACAAAATACAGATATTTCCATATTTGTGTATTACAAAACACATTACTACCATTTTTATTATTTTAGCGGTACATTTTTGGAGAATGGTGAAATTATAAGGACCCTTTTTAAGACTAAGGATAGGAGAAGGAAAAAAGGTGAAGATATAGCTATGCATAAAATACGAAACTATACATAAAAATTATTTGCGTCCTCTCAACAATACATTTATAAATCGATTTTTACAACGGTATAGACAGCAGTAATGATCTTTAATTTTATTTTATTTTATTTCTGTTTATACTTATAACTTACCTTACTGAAGACAGCAGTTCACGATGAATTAATTTCGACCTGTAAAAATAAAAATTATATTTTTAAATTAATTTGAAACAAGTTTTGTAGCATTGAAAAACTAGTAATAATGACCACTTGCTGGCACAATAAAGAATACTTCTACACATATTATTATGTTTTATATAACACATAGCAACAGACACACAGAGATCAAACATACAGTTACAATATCTACTCAACATACGCCCAAAACAGAATGATCTCCACGAAAAACATGTATAATATACGCAAAAAATGAAAGATTTTCACCAAAAAGCATGGAAATGTTCGGCATTCATCAAACACATATCGTGATCCGATACATGTTACATCTATTCAGAGCTCCAACAAGGCCCTTTACGATAATACTCGTAACGACGGTAAACATAAAAAGAGCACAACATTTTTCCGCCATTCAAAAGCTAGGTTGACCTAGCTGCGTCTACAAATAGGAGATAACTATAGTGACTATAAATTGTGGGGAAGAAATGATAGGTTACAATGGTTCTGTGATTGTTTTTGGTTGTTTAAATCAAAAGTATATTTAGAGGAGTGTGTGTGGTGTTATTAATTTTACGATATGTACAAAGAATTAGTAATGAATTTAAATTTTGCACCTTTTCCGTAACATTTTTTTCTATCCAGAAACTTCGTAAAAGCCAAATGTCGTTTTCGTATTTCGATTTTCAAGGATAACTCAAACACTTTTTTCTAAACGAATCAAATTTCCAAGCAATTTTCTCACAAATATTGATGTAGTGATCATTTTAAAAAAAGTAAATTATTGATTTTCTCATGTTCTTTGTGAGATTTTCCTCCACTTTGCTGACTTTAACAAGCATTTCATTACTGTTACATGTATGTACTGTAAAACCGGCCGGCTTGTACCTCTAAATCTAAATGTGAAAAAGATTTATGTGCAATTTTTCAGAATACCACTGGCTAAAACGGTGAAGGAAAACATCGTGAGGAAACCTGCATGTCGAAAGAGGATTCTAAAAATCCTTTGAAGATATGTGAAGTCCCCAATCCGCACTGGGCAAGCGTGGTGGACTATGCCTAATCCCTTTTCTGAGGAGACCTGAACCCAACAGTGGGCAGTAGCGGGTTGGTACAGTACAGTAGGTACATGTATGTAGGAAAATCCCTTATGGAAAATTATTTTTCTCTTGAATCATGGTCACCCTACTATAGGATAGGAACAGTCTATTCATGCAGTTGACAATAAGAAGGCATCCGTTGAGACGACGTGACGGCACTCAGTAAAAACGTCACCTATCTCATATCAAGGCGGGTGTTTCGGATCTTTGTGCTCATTTCTTCTTACAAGAGAAATACCTCGTTTTGACATTGCTGTAGAGATGAAGTTGGATTGAATCGATTTTTTTAATGAAACGTGATTTGTCGGAAACTTTTGATTCAATTAAGAATTGTTTAATTAAGCAGTAAACAAAATCGACCGTTCAGGACCTGGGCTGAACCGCGGGTGGTAGGATGCAGACAGCGTACGACCGGTCGTTGTGGCGAGGTTTGGGGAGTGCCTATGTCCAGCAGTGGACATCTATAGGCTGATAATGATGATGATATAACACAATAATATGATATGAAATTATAACACACATAACTGTATTATAGGTAACAGGAATTCTAATATGAGACAGTAAAAATAATTTGGTATTGAAAGTTATTAAATCAATGCAAAGAAACTTCCATAGTTCGTTTTGCTAAGTTGATCATAATCGATATCATCGTTTAATCGATATTTGGGCATCTCTAAAACTCACATAGTAAACCGCAGGATGCATCATTTGTGTTTATATCTCATGAACTTTGATTGTGTGCAGTAAAGTTGGAATTTTATGAATATGTAAAATATTGATGACGTTTGCTGAAAAGGTGATATATCGACAAATGTCTTTGTATTATATTACCTGCAGTGTACATGAATAAAAAAATATCGATGTTTATTTACTAACCACTAACCTTAAGAGCAAACTCATTTTAATTTTATTGCCAGCGACGAAATATACAGTCGCAGAAAATAAAATTGCAGAAAATGAAATTCTACGATCTTCAAATCAAAGAAGCTTTAGCTTAAGTATAATTCTCTTCAAAACAGTCATCAAAATACATTTTTTAATTGCAAGATAGACAAACTTACAGCTCTCATAAGCCTCTGCAATCAGTAAAAAAAAACTAAAGCATTATTATAATAAGTAGTCATTTTTTGACAAAATTGCCCAAATCATTTACAAAATCGTCACTAAACGCGTTTTACACAGCGGCTGGCTTACCAACAAACCGGACATCCGGCTCGAACCTCCATTAAACTAAAAGTCACGAAGGTTGTAAATCAAATTAAGTTTGTTCTTGTTTTAATATTTTACACACTCATTTGAACAAAGGTATTACTAGCACGAAGGATCGTGTAATATTCGTAGTTTTAACAACCGGTGACAGCTCAAATATAAGGTTGTATTTGCAAGACGCGGTTTTTTTGTCGCATCGGCATGCGGTGAGTCTGCTTACATAATATACGTGATTTTGTTACTTTTAAACGACTATACAGCGTGATATTTTATAGAAATACTTCCACTAGAAAAAGTACTCTAAATAATTACATTGACGAATTTTACTGAAAAATTCCTATACTTATGACATTAAACGCTGCATTCATTTTTTTTTTATTGCCACGCAGGCAGACGAGCTAACGGCCCATCTGATCGTAAGCGGTTACCGTCGCTCATGGACCTCTGCATTGCCAGAAGACACTGCGGGGCCGCTGCCTACGGCCTACCCTTAAGGACTCTCTTCAAGCCTCGTTTGAAGAAGGACAAGTCATTTTTCTTTTTTTAGTTCGAGAAAATTGTCGGATTCCACCCGCCCGAGTTGGTGGGATATGTAGGAATTTAACCATACTAAAACCACTAGCCGCTCACAATCAGTGTTCGAAAATCGGCAAGAACCCAGCACAGAGTTATGCGTTACGCACTACGGCACTCTTTCCCGTCGCACCGCCTCTACAGTTGCATTCACAGATTCTTTTAAATTTCTTGGCACACCTTAATAGAACAATTGCGTTGTTCAGTCAAATACGACAAACGATTACCCCACTCAATTATCGTAATCAGTGAATCCATCGATCGAGCCACAAGACTGCACTTTATCCGGCTGTTTTCCACCTAACCTGGTTCACTGCATATTGTTAAACAAGCTCATTTTCCGCATCAATACACCTGTTGGGCTACTGCCATGTCGAAACTGGTTTAGTTCCTGAATTATTTTATTTTGTAAACTATAAGCAGAATTTGATTTTGTGATATTGCAAATTACTACGTTCTTAAGATGCAATATCTATTCTATATTTGTATTACAATCAAAGTGCGTTTAATATACTGTTAAAATTACGTTAATTTATTTGAAATATTGGACACACACCTTTCTTCAGACATTATGTTGGGTAGTATAAGAAACGTAAAAAGAATCTGTGAAAAATGCGGAAGCTAAAAAAGTTACTCGTACTTAGTTACTAGAATTCCGATCAAAATTGATTAAGTCGTCAATATTTTTTTAAAGCAAACTCATTGTCAGATATACAAACAAAATATACCAGGTAATATTTACATCAACTTCCCAAAGGATCTTTTCCTTGTTCATAAGAATCACTGTTCCTTATAAAAATCACAAACAACTTTTAAGACATAAATCATAATGAAAAATTATCACAAAAGTTTTAATTCAACATTCAGGATCAACAATTTAACTTAACATTAATCAAACATTAATGTACCTTTCTCGTGAAAATATTAATGATATCAAAATCGAATAACTTGAAAGCATTTCGCAGCTGTTTGTGTGTCGAGTTCGACAAACCAATACATTTAAACCAAATACATTAGTTTAATTGATAAATATACTGTGGAAAGTTCTGTCTGTCACAAATATTTTGTAGAAACATAATATTCTCTTTTTATTGTGATGTAGGCAAACGAACGAAATTAATAGTCGTGGTGGCCGAGTGGTTGAAGCCCTTGCCTTCCGTACGGGAGGTCGCGGGTTCAAAACCGGCCGGCTTGTACCTCTAAATCTTAATATGAAAAAGATTTACGTGCAATTTTTCACAACACCACTGGCTAAAAACGGTGAAGGAAAACATCGTGAGGAAACCTGCATATCGGAAAAGGGTTCTAAAAATCCTAAGATATGTGAAGTCCCCAATCCGCATTAGGCAAGCGTGGTGGACTATGCCTAACCCCTCTTCGGAGGAGACCTGAGCTCAGCAGTGGGCAGTAATAGGTTGTTACAGTACAGTACATGCAAACGAACTAATGGGCCATATAATCGTAAGTGGTTGCCGACGCTCATGAACGTCGGAGATATCAAATCAGTTTTTTTAACTTTCAAGAACTTCTTTGGTTATTAATTGTGACTTCACTACACAAAACATTGTCTCTTATCAAATCAAATGGAACGTCTCAAATGGACCGTAAGCTAGTTACAGTACATCAGTACACCCTTCAAATAGTAATCCGAAAGATTACAAGTTCTACACACTTATTTAGAACATTTTATCATCATCGGATCATCTATCGAACTCCAAAAAAATCATCTCTGAAGTTTCGAATATGGCAGAAACAGTAAGACAAAAACGTTTATATTTTTAAACAACACAATATAATTTTTGTCACTAACTATTTTTTCCTGTTTAATACCAAAAATAGTCCAGACAATGCTACTCATCTACCCATATCATTCCAAAAACCATAAAATATACATCCGGAATCAGTACTCCGTAATTCAACCATTTCGCGCTTTACGAGTCCAACATAAATCAATGCAATGAAAACTCTAAACAAAAATACACGACTTTTCATACACAAAGGCTCGCAATTCTATGGAGTAATAAAATATTGTTTTTTATTTCACGAACTCCGTAAAAAACCTTTCAGTGACAGTGGTTTACCGATGTTTATCGCTTTTAAGCCGATTATATTTTTTTCTGCGTTCCATTACGACGCTAAAAGTTTACTAAAGTATTTGGAAGCTGTACGGATTAGTAATTTATTGGTATTCGAGTTGCAAACGATCTCTTGATCGTTGAAATGATCTCTTTTTTTGGGGTAAATAGTGGTAATTTATAGTTTTTTTTATATATCATTTTAAAGTTGATTAATTATGTTCTTTGTTTTAATTGAAATGAAATGAAATACTTTATTTTCAACATTGATGACGTACTCATTCTTGTTGACGTCAAAAGTTACAAGCTACTACCAGTTCGGACACAAAAAATAATAATTGTAGCCACCGTCCTGAGAAGAACTGGCAAGAAACTCAGCGGGCATGTCTTTTTTTTGTATAATGAGCATTTTTTTTTTTTAAATATTTGTACAGTATTACACAAATTTACATCAAATATACAAAAAAAACAATTACGATAATGAAATGACCTTGGCGATTAGTTTGCGAGGAACATTCATTTCACGAGATGACATTATTTTGTATACGTAAACCTGGTGTGTACAGTACGTGTAACATTAGTTCTCAAAAAATAAACATTTAGGTTATAGTTTTCGAGTTGCATAAACATACATGAATGTAACTAGAGAACACTGATATTCTTTAAAGATTTCAATAAACAAATTGATCTGCGCTTCTGAATTCTGTCTGAACCCTCCGGACGCAGACACAATTTAATAAATAAAACGGTCACGAAAACAACGAGAATTAACTTAAAAATAAAAGTCAATAAACAACTCGTTATACAGTTCAACAACAGTTACCAATTACTGAACAATTAATTCACAACGGAGTTCAACGCAATCAAAACGTGAAAATACTACACAAGTTTTTCAGTTCATGAAATATATTTTTTGTACAAACCCTACAACGCTATTCAAATATACATCGGTGTTGCTGTTGAGTAGTGTTTACATTTTATGAAGCTTCCTTGACTTTTTAACCGACTTCCCAAAAGGTAGAGGTACCGTAGTCATAATTAAATTTGAAAAGATCTGCCTAGTAGGAATTAGGGATGTTGCGAATGTCGATTTTTGGACAATTGTGAACGCGAATGCGAATAATCAATTATAACGTTGGTAAGGTTTTTTCGCATGATTTTTGCGAATGCGAATGCGAATATTCGTAACATCCCTAGTAGTTATAAAACTATTCATAAAAATGGGAGTCGACCGTTTTCTTTTTGTTGTAACGAGATTATTGATTTTCTAGCAAGTCAATATTTAATCTTAAATAATCATAGATAATTGTTATTGCCCCATATTTTTGTAATATAAAATTGTTACAAAACACAATGCACATTATTATATAGCTTTATAGTATAAAAATCAACACGATACCTGATTCAATAATCAATAATTGTTTACCAATAAATTGTACAAAACATTCGTTCCCGTTTCTCGTCCAGAATTCGTCAGAAACAAATTAAATTTCTCCCGGGACGTTACGTCGTTGTTTCAATTAGTCTAAAATTAAAAAATGATTGACGCCTATACAATAACCGCTGGTTTCCCCTTTAATTACAAATACGATGTTTAATTACATTTTCTAAGTGATTACGCTCGGATTTTAGTCTTACGAAAGCTTCATGATTAAAATACAAAGATTATTTTCACGGATTAATTTTCATGATCGATCATTTTGGGTTATAAATTATCCTCAAATTTGTGATAACACTTTTTGTATGAATTAAGCGACTGTGTATTTTTGAGTTAAAGTTATTTTATGGTAGGAAAAGAAAACCTTTTAAAAAAACTTGAGAGGTGTCAAGGGACACCCGGATGGAACGAAGTTCCTTTCGATTAATTAGTGAGGGAATTGTAATATTTTTTTAATTTTTTACTTATAATAATTAGTTAGTTAGTTAGTAGTAAATAAAATATTTTGATCACAGCGCCATCTAGCATTAATCACATAAAACAAAATAAGCAATTATTTAAAAAATATTTTGATCACAGCGCCATCTAGCATTAGTCATATAAAACAAAATAAGGAATTATTTTAAAAGTTTTAATCACAGCGCCATCTAGCGATAATCATCTAAAACAAAAAAAGTGTCGTGACAACTTTTTCATAAGAATTTCCGTCTAGCCCCCTTTCGATAACGTGCGATAAGGAACTTCGTTCCAAAAACTCTATGACTACTTCCTCTAATAATATAAGAGTCAAGTTAGCTCTAAAAATGTAATTATAATTATTGCAAAACCTTTAAGGGGGGAGCCTGCTTTAGAAGCTTAAAAAAATCGATTTTTTTGAGATTTTTTTTGGGATGGAAAGAAATATTTGATTGAAACGAAACTTTCAGGTTTTATTATTATGTATTTCAAGAGTCTTCTCAAATTTTTTCATCAAAATAGGTATATGTCATATTATGCGTGGTACAAGCATTTCACCGAGGCGCCTCGAGTATGCATGTGTCGTGCGGCGGGAAAGATGCAGGTCGCAATTTTCATCTGAAACTAAAAAACCAAAAAAAAAAATTATTTTCAATAGTATAGCTTCTAGTTAAACCAAGAAAATTAAAAAAAAAGTGAAAAATTCAATTATTTTTCGCAAATTAAAAAAAAAAACATATTTTTGGTAAAAAAAATTGTTTAAAAAAATGGTTAATTATAACTTTTTCATTTTTTTTAGGTTCAACTAGAAGAGAATTTCATCCCGAACACAACCAATTTTGTCTCGTTTCGATAGGACGTTTAGTTTTTTTTCTATCTTTCCCGCCAACTCGGGAAAATCGTAAAAATGAAAAACCGAGAAATCGCCCGTCAAAGTTTTAGTATATAAAAATCTTATTTTTTGAACTTACCGCAATAACATGCTAATCAGCGATTCCTGGTTCATAAAATAGCCCTTCAGACTCTTCAAATAACTAGTTTTAGCCAGATGTTAGAGTCTGCGGGCTATTCTGGCCTTTTTACTTTCCAATGAATGAAATGAGCAATCCGGCCGCTCGTATACCTGCTTGACGCTTGCGCACTATTTCTTCTGTAGCTCCGAAAATAATTTGAATTTGCTTTTGAAATTTTAGGGGCATATTCTTGGATAGTTTGGGAAGACTTATATGCAAAAAAAAAATCGATTTTTTTAAGCCTCTAAAGCAGGCTCCCCCCTTAAACGAAATTGAAAGCTTAATTATATTAATACCACAAGATCAATCTTAAGTAATATAAACATAGTGAAAATGAATTTAATCAAAAAATAAACAGAAAAAATTCTAAAACCAATAAATACATTGTAAAGTGTGCACAATGTAGTATGTTAAGTTGGCCGAGGATTCGTCGAAAGTATCTCCAGCAATCTTATTACTTGAAAGCCATAAACTGACCATTGTCCACAATACAACATCAGCGCAGACCGTTTTCATTTTACTAGTAAAACCGGCTGGAGATAAAAGCTGAAATGAAGTAGCTAGGGCCCCTTTCTTACGAGCGCTTTTAAAACGTGCGTTGAAAAAGCGGCAACAAAAATTAAATACATTCATATTTCAAATGTTACAACAACAATTATACATACTCCACCACGCTTGCTTACTGCTGGTTAGAGACATCATATTTAAAGTCAAAGTCAAGCAGTATTTACTACCAATTCTAACCTACGCCACTGACCTTAGAACAACTGGCTTAACAAACTCATCGGGTAAACTTATTACTAAACTAATACATACTACACATAATAATACGAAAATTGTAAGCAATACATAAATAAATAATTAATCGAAATGACCAAAAAAAAGCTTAATTCATAACAATAGTGGTCTCAAAAGATCAGACTACATTGGGTAGGACGTATAGTTTGTCGCTTATAAATTTCAAGCCGCGTTTATAAAGCGCTCGTAAGAATGAGGCCTTTTTTTTTTTTTTTTTTTTTTAGTTGGAGGAAATCACCGGATCACACTCAGCGTCCGAACCCCGGCTGAGGCCAGAACCCAGCACGGGGTTATGAGGGACGGGGCGACGCGTTACGCCATCGGCATTCTTTCCCGTCACTCCGTCCCCAAGAATGAGGCCTTAGGGTAGCCTTTGATGCGAACGTCCTGCCAATCACGTTGAAACGCTGACTATTGTAGAAAAAAGTCACTGACCCGATCCGTAGTGGAAGAATATAATACTTATCATATAAGGTGTCTCTTTGTTTTATTATTTCGTTGTTATTTGAAGTCGTGAGAATAACGGCGCCACAAATCTGTTAGGTTATTAGATTGAGAACTTTGTGAAAGTGGACTGGTTTTTAATCTGCGATATTAACTTATTTACAGTTGGAAAATATTCGCTTTATAAAAACAAAACCTGTAAAGATAGATAAGATATCGAAAATAAAATCTACAATCTCTTTTAAAAACAAAATTACCCAAAAAGGACGGAATGAAAAAGCTTTCACACCTTATAAACAAGAGATGAACTGAGACTAAATTATTAATCAGTTTACTTGGAATAGGTTACTTTAATGATAGGTAAATTCAGTTCCCGAGCATTAAGAATTACCTATCGCTCATAGTAATATACGGAACAATTTACTGTACTGTAAATGCAGTAGCGTGCGTTTCATACAAGCAAATATGCATTGCATACTATATCAATTTCTATCTATGAAATTAACAAAGAAAAATCGATTAAATGCGGTATAATATCATCGATATACACACCGCATTATTGTTACCCAATATGTATCTAGCCACATATTTAAATTTTAATTGATGGTAGGATGTAAATTTGTAAATAATTAAGTGAAATCTTAATTTCTGAATACCCTAACCAAAAAGTACATGCATGCCACTGTCTGTAACAACCTATTACTGCCCACCGCTCTCCTTCCTACACTCAATACAAACTCATTTAAATATACCACAAGGGTATAATATTATCTCCGATTGTTCTACTCGAGCGCTTAGACATGAATTAATCAAGTTCCAGGAGTCCATCAGATCACAACAGGCGGTCGAATAGAACTCGTTAATATCCTCCGGGACATCAACAATGGACACCTGATTCACGTTATTTATTATTGTACCTTTTGAGCGATTGGAAATATTCAATTAGCGAAAGTGATAGTGAAATATTGGTCTTATAATTTCGTCTGACGGCTCTTGTGCTTAGTTTTAGATTAGTTGGAATTTGAATTCATATAAATTCTATTTTTAAAGAATTGGTTTATTTAATTTTTTTTTTTTTTTGTTGTGAAAGTGTTCAATATTCTTACTGATAGTATATTTTAACTAATAAAATCAAGCTTTGCATACATTTTGAAATGAAAAAAAAAGACCTAAGAGAGAATGACAGGTAAAAGATATTATTATAATGTGGGTTATCTTTAGCTGCATACAGTGTAAAAGAACTTAATTATGTCTCAGTTGTGCAGTTTTCGCTTTGCACAACTGAGACATTATAGACATTATAGACTTATACACAGTAGTAGCTGTAGCTACATTTACAATTTATTTTTAGGTTCTTTACTCTCGGAAAAAATGTTATTCTTAATGATGAAACAACAAAAAACTGAAGAGGGTTCATTGTACTTTGGACATTTATTAAATTGACGAGGAACATTGTTCTCACTTCGAACCAGGAAAATGTGAAGACAAAATTAAGAAACAAAAATTTAAACATGATGTAAAACTTCGACCTTTCAGGATCACTGTCTTTTTCTTATAACTGTTCCTTATTTTTGTAAAGTTAATGAAAGTATCAATTTTAAAGAATAAGTTTTTTTATTGCTTCATAGTTATAATAGATAGCCTTATCGTAAAGGCACTCACGCTTACCTGATAATAAGTCATTACCGTCGCTCATAGACTCCTGCAATGACAAGAGACACAAAAACAAAATGTTAGGTTTGTTTTTGAATTTAATATTAACGCATTGTTTGATATAATTATTGTGTTACTTTCTTATTAACCTTAAAACCACTTCATTTATTTCGTTGTTAATACTTTTGCTTTGCTAAACAATCGGTAGACTCGCTTTATGGAGTCAAAACTGAGTTAATAAGTGAATCACTGTTCAAAAATTGCAAGTACCTAAGTACATTTATAACAGAACATTAACCTTATCTTTCTCCGTACTCCTAGTCTATTATATGAAATTAACTCAGCAGATAATCACAATTATATTTAATAATGTAGGCTTATACCGAAGACGGGTAGATGAACGATTAGTGTGTATAATATCTTGAATGTCATCGGCCATTTTGAAAGAAGGTCGTAGGAAAGACGATAGAACATTTTTACTATTATTAAGATTGTCATTTTTATTCCTAGAAAGTAGTTTGTTTTATTCGTTGAAATACAAAGCTGAAATGAGTATCTTTTTGTGAGAGTTAGTTCTTTTAGTATTTTCTTTGTTCTGTGTCTCAATTAAATGTGTTGTTAGTGTTTTTATAGTTAGTTGCTAAATACATTTTGCTGTTAATATGATCATCAAAGATGATTTTTCTTTTTTTGTTTACATCTGAACGTAATGAAAAATAGTCAGTTCTCTTCGATCAAATATGCCAAAATAAACAGTTCTGAATAAAGCTGTATATGAAAATATTATATTTTCATGAATAAAACTCTTGACACTTTAAAATTTAGAAATGAAGCATTAAATGAAAGAACTCAATTTAGGATCGAATATGAAGTGATGATCAGTATACGAAAATACTTTTATCCTTTTACTATTGATTTTGGTCGTCATCGCCAGTCATTAAATGCTAGCCTAATACTGAATCTACATTCTACATATCATTGTGCAGATTCCGACTGTCAACCTGTCAATTTGTACTGGAACCCGACACTAAGCCCATTGAATGGCGCATAAAGCAACGAATAGTCTGATTAGACTTCAGGCGCTTGTGGATTGAAAATAGCACTCAAGGTAATCACGTAAACGCAGTATTTAAGTGAACTTTAACTTGACCGCAAGAGAACTAAGTAATTCTATACATTTAAAGTTCACTCTATTAAAAGCAACATAAATATCAAACTTAATCAAAACTTTCATAATTAACAACGATTAATTTTACTCCTAACAATCTAGAACTTAATTTGATTTACAGTAAACCTTAGAATAGGCGTAGAACTAATTAATACACAAAGGTTTTAGGTCGCCGAAGGTCAGGTAACCTTTGCGGTTCCGATACGTTAAAATAACTCTGTTGGTACAGGAGACAGTTGAAATTCGTTCAATTATAGCATTTATCATTTTGCATCGGGGCTCAGGTTTCGGTCTGTAAATTGGATTTGAAATTTTGGTAGGCATAACGAGGTTTCAGAAATGATTGATTGTCTTGAATGAAAATACAAGGTAAGTTAAGTACGGCCGGGGTTTCGAATGTAATTATTTCATTTGAATTTCGAATGACGTCGAATTGTTTTTTTTTAATTATTTGGATTTAAAAATGAGAATGGAATTGAATCTGTTTTGACTTGGTTTGTATGATATATTGTTTGTGAATATTCATCTACTTATCTCATCTTCCTCAATTATTTCAGCCCAGTTCAGTATGAACAATATTAAGAGTAAATTGATATGGTTGACTAAGAGACCGCAAGGACGGTGAGCCTTGTGGATGTTTATTAACTCCAGCATAATACGCATCTGTAAGTTGGTATTGGGAGATGTTTTTGCAATTAAAGACTACAATACATACCGTATTTAGAATATTAAATTAACCAAACCTTTCAACAACACAATTAGTAATTAACGTGTCCGTGCCTCATAAGAGATAACGGAATTTTAAAAAACATTTTCAACATTTTAATCCTGAGCATTTTCTGGCGACAAAAATCCCATTATCGTGAAAGTCCCCTCTTATCTTGTTAACGTGCCCGTTTCCTTTTAACTTTGACTAAATCCGACTCGAAGAGTCTTTTTATTGATAAATGGAAGCCGATCTCAAGTATCCGACAATCGAGTGAACGTCTATGGAGGAATTTTATTAATGCTAAAACGATTTATGCGGCGCAAAACGCGGTGTCTGGACGCCCGTTGTGATTAAGAGAAACTGGCTCAAACCGTAAATCGGCTTTGCATGATAAAAGTACAGATAGGGCATTAATAATATAAATTTTATCGAGTATTGTTTTTGAACTTTTTTTTCTCCTCCCATGCGGGTCAAAAACCGGTGTGTCTTAGTCACACCCTACACAGTTATGGCACCTAGCTGTCGGCTTAACCTGGATCCGGTGCAGATATCGCCCGCAGCACTCGTGCCCGGTCAGACATCTCAGATGTATTATCATTGATCAAGTGAGATAATCATGACACTAATTACCAATTACAATGTAATTAAGTTTGTTAAAAAGTAGAATTTACTAAGGTATTTCTTTTTTTTACCTACCACTATTATTTACACTAGTAGGTAAGCAAATACCACCAAGTTTGAAATGAAATATGAATCATTCAAATCGGCATACACAAAAAAATATGTAGGTACAAAATTTAGTAGGCAATGTGGCTCTAAAGCTTTCAAATTTGCCCTAATTTAAACTATAAAGATTTATGTAAAAAATGTAAAAATAACCTGATTAGTGAGTAAAAATAATGTCTTACTGAACTTACCACCATTTCTTCCAGATAATTCGTAATCTGTCTATTCTGCCGACAGTACTCCTAAGACAAACTCAAAAAAGAAGATTCCTTAACAATTTTAAATAGATTTTTGAAGAGGAATGACGAAGGTAAAGATTTTATCGAAGTATTACGAACTTGAAAGTCCTGAAACCCTCAAAAGTCAAGGCCGGTATAATCAATAGGCCATTATGGACGTAACAAGCGCGTTTAAAAAGATTATGTTTAAATCTGTTTTGTGAAAGAATAACAAATAGGTTTATTTACGTTTTTTAATAACATTATTTAGTGTGTATTACCTACTTTGATTTTTTACATTGCAAAGGTTTAATGTACAATTTATTGAGGTAACATTTGCAGTAAACCTTAATGTGCTTTGTGTTATAATTAGCAAATTATTGTAACACGAAGATTCAATTAACACAGGACTCCACTTGAGTTTAGTTGATTTAACCTAAATCCTTAACATCAAACACATTGAACTGAATTTTAAAATTTTAAGACAAATTTTTGCCACCTAACATTTCACTTTGGAATGGACTCCATCGTATTTCCCGAGCATTACAACTTGTCCTTCTTTAGAGGCTTAACACGTTCCCTGTGGTACAGATTTATCTGTACTTTCCATTACTGCGTTACGAGGCATTTTAAACCTTGTCCTAAACCACCGATATAATTGGCAGCAGTCTTTCTTCGTCACGTTCGCAGCCTGGCATGCGTTGCACAACACTAACCGCGTGAAGCTAGCGTACAGTGCGGTACGAGGTGCGCAGAGGTACGAGGTGTTTGAAACCTCGTTCCGCACTGTGTTAGAATTTTATTTGTTCAGTGCGGCACGAGATCTAAAAAACCCGGTATTAAATAAGGTACACCATAGACCTAGGAATCAATAGCACATCTCAGATATATAGTTATCTCTTTCCTGTACTGAACCAGATGGAAGTTATGCCTCCCGCACGAACGAGAAGTTCACATTTTTCCTTGCCGCAGGAACGTCGGGACGTGTACAGGGCGTTTTAAGCCTTGTTTCGCAGTTAACGTGCTAAGAAAAACTCTGTATTTAAAAAAGGCGATAGGTAACGATTCTTCAATGCCACAATATTGTAGAGGTCCATGAGTGACGGTAACCACCTACCATCAGGTCGATCTTACGGTCAATTGTCTATACAATCACGATTTTAAGTAAAAGAAACAACTACCCAAAATCCACTAAAATAAATCATTCTCGTGAAAAGTTCAACGGGAAAATACAGTTACGTAAGAGTGTAGTGTTTGATTACAGCGAGACAAAGGGATCCATCCATCGGAGCGACTTTTGTCTGCTTTACAAAGAAACTCGAAGCACTCGAACTCTTTGTAGTTTTGACGATTCATACCTGTATGCAGTTATACGTATATCATGCTGCTGGATAATGGGGTTTTCAAATTAGGAAATCAATGAGAAAATGTTGTGGGTGATGTTTTCTATCCGATTTAGGAAGTTTATTTCAAATTGAAAATAAATAATAAATGTGTTTTATCCTAATATAATAATTTTATAATTAATTTATTTATTTAGGAAAACATCGTGAGGAAACCTGCATGTCGGAAAATGATTCTAAAAGTCCTTTGAAGATATGTGAAGTCCCCGATCCGCACTGGGCAAGCGTGGTGGACTATGCCTAATCCCTCTTCTGAAGAGACCTGAGCCCAACAGTGGGCAGTAATGGGTTGGTACAGTACAGTACAGTGTTTTATCCAGAACTTACTACCTACCTACTACTACTACTACTACTACTTACCTAGTATGCAGTTAGTTTTTGAACCCACTCGCGGTCATTTAGCGACCTATGATGATAATGGCTGATATAGTTTCATCTTCTACATTCATCAAAGCATACTTACCTCTACTTTTTTTTATTTGAAGGAATTGGCACAATATGTAGTAGTTGAACCTCTCTAAAACCTCCAACAGCTCACACTCACCGTCCGAAACCCGGCTGAAGCCAAAACTCAGCATGGGGTTATGCAGGACGGCATAACGCGTTAAGTACTACGGCACTCTTTCCCATCGTGCATATCTCTAGACTTTTTGCATTTTCAAGTCCTTATTTCAAACGTTGCTTTGACTTTTCTTTGTATGATACAAAGAAAACTTTATTTGATTCGATTACACTCTTAAATTCACTTATAGCTTAAGTGACAATAAATAAAGCATAACAGAAAAGATATCTTAATACAATAAATAGCATGACAACAAAAATACACATATAACATAACATCCCGAAACATAGATTTATGCCACAAAATGTATGAATGAAAGAAAAATACCGCGGCAGAGGAAATGAAGGGAATCTTGTATTATAAATGGTGATCATTAGTGCGATACCGCGATGACATTTGCAGCATTACTGCCGAACATTATTCTTAATTACATGTTTTGGTATAATCGAGAAATATCGAAACAAGTTATTTGGTAGGTACTTCCATTATTAAACATTTAGGAGAAGCTTAATTGATAGTGTTAAGACTGTCTTTGTAAGATGCTGAAGTAACTAACGCACATTACGCAAGAGTGATAGACTATGTCTGATCTCTCTATGGAGGAGACCTGAACCCAGCAGTACAAGCAGTGATTAATTGTCAAGTACTTTAAAGTTACTGGTATAATGCTAAACGATATACTGAACCTTAAATTCTCTAAATTCTTTAAATCAATTTACTTCCATCATAATTCTAAAATTCTCTAAACGTATTCGATTTCTATCACAATTCATTAAATTTCAAGCATCAAAAAGCCATCAAATGAACCAAAGCGCTATAACAATTTCTTTAAACAAAAAGCCATCGTTGAATAGTCATTTCGTAGGCTCTAACAGACTTTTTCAAGAGCTATACAAAGTCTTTAAGTATACTAACAAACGCTTTGAGCTGGCTCGCGGTACAGAACGCTACACGGAATTCACAAACGAACGTATTTCCCTCTTCATAACTGTTTTAAAATGAAGATGTATCCTCTTTCAGTTTTAGGATTGAATTAATACTTTAAACTGTTTTAGTTATAAATGTGTGCGAATATTGAATGTATTGAAGAAAATATAAACAAGAAATATACGATATAGGTATAATCGTTAAAACCATTTAATTGACGTGACTCCCATCTAAAATTTGGTTATATGTATATCATTGACTGAACTGTCCTTAATCAACTAATAGAAGTTAAATAATAGCTGCAGGCTGTCATGCAAAAGGTGAAAACTTTACACACGTAATTATTAAAATACCACATTTACATATAAAATATAATGGTTAAAAATTTCAAAGAAAGTATGATTTTGGAAATAAAATAGATACAATAGCTGTACAAGAAGGTACAACAAAATGCCACAAAAACGCAGACCAATTTCTTTACATCGCACAACCGATTTTAAATTGAATCCGATACAAGTAATCGTAATGCCTCCTACATTAAAAGAAAAGGAAATATCCACTCAAAGGTTCAATTATATCATATTTCGAATGAAAGACTGAAAAATATTAAAATACCTACAAAATGTCCCTTTGATCTAGAGCGGAGTTAAAAGGATTTTGGACCGGTAAGGAAATTAATACCCGTGTCACTTTATGCCTTGACCTCTGGAAAATCGATTGAAAAAACTTCGAAATTGCTATTTTTTCGAAGAAATTAGGTTCAGTACTACAGATACAGACCATTTTTCTTTGAAAGTTGGGAAGTTTTGCGAACATTTGGCGAGTGAAGAAATGGCTTCGGATTAAAGCAATCAAAGTATTTTTTGTGTTATTTTTCTTAGGCTTATAACCTAGTTATTGCGGCTGAAGTATATTTTTATATTAGCTCATTAAACAAACCAACGACTCTTCTAATGAACCACTAAAATTGTTACTAACAGATATTATTATATCAGGATGAAAATAAGATTTCGTGTCATAGTTTAATACCAAACGTGGAATAATCTAGAAGGAAATAATAAAAGCACAAGGTCATCTACCGAACAAAGCCATATCAAAACAGTACAATTTCCCAAAGTAACTTTTAAAGAAAAACGCATTAGCGCGAAATCCATAATCAGATAAAGAGATTAAACAAACTTCTCGTTTACAAGCAAAGTAAATAAACCAGGGATCAGCCCTCGACTAGTTAACGCTGTTTTAAATTATCAAACTTGTAAATGAACTCCTCAATGACGTAACTTTTCGTTTTTAAACCCCAACTTAATTATGTTTTTTGTTAATATTACATAACTTTGTTTTTGTTAATTACTTTTGCTTACTTTGCATGTTGTAGCGTCCTCGACTTCCAATTGTATTTTTTTGTATATTTTACAGCTATTGGTGTAGTTTGATGTTTATTTTATAATTTTACTAGAACTAGGATTACAGTAAGGAATAGTCAAGATATGATACACTCTAGATTCAGCAGTGGGTTTCTAGCACTAGGACTGTTCACAATGATATTGAACTTGATTATGTTGAGTAAACTCTCAGATAAATTAGGGCATATATTTGTCATTCCATGTGAAAAAAGTCCCATGTGGTTTCACATTACACAATAAATTACAAGAGATATAACCCATCAGATCACAGAGATTACCGTTCGGGTTCATCGTTTCCTTTTACCTTATTGATCACGGATAAATTCCGGTACCATAATCTAGACCATAAGATCCAGACTAATAAGAACATGTCCTTGTCAACTAAAGAATGTATAATGTATAATATGAAGAATTGAATACAGTGGTCTTGTGGATGATAGTCCAAATACCAGTAAAATTAGCGTCATGTAAAGCGATACAGAAAATCAATGGAAACACAAGGTGCCGAAACGTTTTCCTTAATATTTCAATTTTATCATCGATTCACCGAAGTTATCATATTGTTAACATAACCTGTGTTTTTAGGTTTCCGTTGTCTACTCTGCTTTATAACTTTATACCATTCCATTACGCTAATCTTATTTTGAAAATTATTCTCCCTAAGTTAACACAATTCACATCGTCAAAATGATGTGTATTTGTTGTTCATATCAAAATATTACTGCCAATATTAGTCATAATAAATCCATAAAAACAATAAAATCGTAACTGGGTTGTTAAGGCCTTTTTTTTTTTTTTTTTTTTTTTTTGGACGGGAGGAAATCGCCGGACTTCCACTCGCCCCGCGAGTGGGGTATGTGGGTGTCGAACCGCACCAAAACCTCCCGCCTCTCACGCTCGACATCCGATGATGTAGGGGTGACAGGACGCGTTCGCGATCGACGCTTACGTATCGCCCCGTCACCCCCGGACGTCGAACCGGCAGCCGTCGGTGAAACGACCACCGGCTCACTCGGTGGACGGGCCAATTCAGGCCCGCCAAGATGGGGCCGTGTGGTGTAGGGTCTCCCTCGGCTCAGGCCGGCCCAGGGCCAGCCCGGGTCGGGGAGCACGGCTTGCCATCCCCCGTACAGATGGCACGGAGGGTGCGCGCTGAAGCCTAGCGCAGCACCCCTCGGGTCCGATGTTGGTGGACCCGGTAGTCTTAGGGGGCCAGGTCCCGGGACAACTCCCGAGGTCGGCCCCCCGCTCGACGTCGGCGGCGACGGGGTTGGTCGGGGAGGGAAGAGCTCTCCCTCTCCCGCCCCGCCGCCTCCTTCTGCGAGATGGTGGACTCGCAGAAGTCGAGCATAGCTTTCCAGGACTCGTCGTCGCCGAGCATCGATGCCACGACGCCCGGCAACGACAAGTCCTGCCCTACTTGTGCGACCAGGACACGGCGCTGCTCCTCCCATGCGGGGCAGACAGCGAGCGTATGCTCTGCCGTGTCCAGGTCGCTTGTGCAATGATGGCACCTCGTCGTCGGCTCGACCTGTATCCGGTGCAGGTACTTCCCGAAGCAACCATGCCCGGTCAGCACCTGCACCAGACGAAAGGTGAGGCGTCCCTCGCCGCGACTCACCCAGTCCCTGAGGACGGGGCGAATCGCCTCGACGGTCCTTAGGCCCCAGTCGGGGTTGGCCAAGCGCCTTGACCAGGCCTCCAACACGGACCGCCGAGATTGGGCCTTCCGGTCCCGAACCGCAGCTCTGAGGGGACGCACAACGCCCCGAGCGCGGAGGTCGCAACGCCAACGGTAATCGTCGGCGAGCGCCTCCGCCTCCAGGTCCCAAGGTGGCGTCCCAGCCAGCACGCACGCCGCCTCAAAGGAGACGGTGCGGTATCCGCGGATGGCCCTGATAGCTACGACGCGCTGTGGCCGGCGCAGGCGCCGGACAACGGTTGTTGTCCGGTTTCCTGGTCCGGCCCAAACGGGCGCGCCGTACAGGGGCCATCGAACGCACCACCCCCGTGTAGAGGCGGCGCACGGCACGGTTTGGTCCCCCGAGATTCGGAAGCAGCCGGCTCAGAGCGCCGGCCGTCCTCATCAGTCGGGGGACGAGCTCCATAAAGTGGGCCCGGAAGGTCCAACGGCTGTCCAGTATGAGGCCGAGGTACTTCAATCGCACCCCGACCTCTATTGGGACGCCTCCAACCACGATTTGGGCCCCTGCAGGTGGCGTCACCCCAGCCCTGTGGAACCACAGGGCCTGGGATTTATTGAGCGCCACCGCGAGGCCCAATCTCCTAATACGGCCGACGACGAGGGCCACCCCCGCTGTGGCGAGATGGGTAGCCTCTCTGAAGTCTTGACCCCGGGCCATGACGAGCGTGTCGTCAGCGTAACAAATCACGCTCAGGCCCGGGGTCAGGGCGCCTCTCAGCACCCAGTCGTACCCGACATTCCAAAGGAGAGGTCCGAGGACCGACCCCTGAGGAACCCCGCATACGACCGGAAACCGGTAAACGGTCCCATCGTGCCCGGTGCATACTACCGACCTGGCCTCCAAGTAGGAGCCGACCAGCCGGCGGAGGTAGGGGGGAACTCCATGTCTCTCGAGTGCCCCCCCTATCACGGACCAGGGCAAGGTGTTAAATGCGTTGGCGATGTCAAGCGACACCGCCAAGGCCACCCCGCCCTGTGATACGGCTTCATTTGAGAGGGCCCGCACGCGAAGGATCGCGTCCACGGTTGAGCGGCCCTCTCTGAAGCCGTTAAGGCCTTGTAGGGATTATTGTTTAAGCAATTAACGAAATTAATAGTCTTGAATAAATCATCTGGCGCATTAGAATCCGCGGATTTTCATTACCAGGGAAGGAAAATATATTTATAACTCATTTAATGATAATTATTATTCATTAGGATTATGAGTTTTCGAGCATAAATAACTAAAATATCATAATCGTAATGGGCTGAGTTGGAAGTTGAATAGGGTTGAGGTAATGGAGAAAATCAATGCGATCAAAACATATTTAGCTAAAATTTCGAGGCATTTAGTAATTTGTTATCTTATATGTTTATTTTAGTACATACAACTTTTTAAACTAGCATAAACTATAACTATTCATCAATAAAACTATAGGCATATTTTAATAACTACGAAAGCAAAAATAAAACGTTATCCTGCAAGATTTCAAAAAAATACGGCTCTAAAAATTTTTCTTATCCCTCGCCATAAAAATAAGAAATAACCACACAATATCCCGACAAGTGTCAATAATGTGCATACATCGATAGTTTAGTACAGCAGTAGTACCAACCGTAACGACGCCCGACATTGAGCGCGTTATGTTGGCAGATCGATTTTCGGACGAATGCCAGCATATCGTTCGTTTACCTACATTCGGAAATCGTGCAGGAATCCGGCCTGTTTTTTCCGGTCCCGACAAATCCGGGCCGCATTTTGCAATAAGAATCTGCTTTCGTCCCTTATTAGAAGACAGTTTTGCTTTATCTCTTGACTACATATTAGGCATTATCTGACAGTATCCGTTGAAGGCGATAGTGGAAAAAACAATCGAAAAATATTTATGCACTTTTTGTCCATTTAGCTTACAATAGTGTTACGATAACAACTTAATTGTAATATCCCTGTAATTCAAAAAAAAAAAAAGAGGAGAAGAGGTTCGTTGGCTCGTCTGTCAACATGACAATAAAAAAAAAAAAATAAGAAAGAAATCCCAAAATGCTTGTGTGTCAAAACAAGCATTTTGGGATTTCTTTCGTTTGACACACAACACACTATATGGTACTTCAATTTTAAATTTTGATTAATTTAATCGATTATATAATACACGCATTTTCAATGCCTAAATACACTTTTACTCATGTAGGTATCTGTTTCCTACATCTACACTACAATAAAACTTTAAACACACTAACAACAAAAACCTAAAACAAGAGCACACTACATTAATCTAAAAACCAACAAATACATCAATAATGGTCAGGGAGACAACGAACAGAAAACAAAATAAAAACTCGTTGCTCTCTAGACTAAAAAAAAAGCAGAAAACTAGCTCCCGGTTTAATTAATCCGCATTGTATTTGTAGTTAAGCGAACTCGTAAATTCTACCGCAAATAATTGGGGAAAGGCTTCATTCGAGTAATGATTAAGTACCTAATCGTGGAACACACAAGGAGAACGTAAACTAAGGTGGGGTTAATATTTACAGTACAATTTGAGTACAGCTTCCTTATTCAAATCTAATTCGATATTTTGGTAATATATTGCAATCACTTTTCATGACGTTCAACTCTTTCTTTGTTGTATTAGATTTAAAATATATCTATGGCGACATGCACCCTTTAGGGAAAGTACTCAAGATGGCTTATTTGACCTTATCTTATTTTTAAAAGAAATACATTGTATTCATAGACAATTTAAATTCTCTTGGCAAACCTGCTGAATTTGATAGGGAGTGAAGGTCATCATAACACAATCAAAAAACCGGTTTCTCTTTAAAAAACCGTCATTGAAATTTATTAATCCGTATTGTTAACCATACACAAAATAATGTAATCTCTATACATTTGTGATCATGTCATTATATTTAAACGTTCACCCCTAAAAATATCATAAAAAATCTCACAACAAACCAGACACCCGTAAAAAAGCTTCCACACACATCGCCAACTCCAAATTCAAAAGCCGCATACTATTTAGATAAAAAACTAACATTACAGTTGAATCACTGCTAACACATCCGCTAACCGTGACACAAGATTGTAATTGCAGGCACGCCCGAGTAATTTAATTCCCTTATCAAGCAAGGAGATCGTATCGGCCACAGAGGGCTTATCCTTTACTGCTACCAATTTCACTGAAACTCATGCGAGCTCTTTTTGTCCCACATCGTGAGAACGAGTGACATGTGGTGATGTGCTCTTAATTAGAAGGCTTAGATAAGGAGATTGCAAGTCATTTTAATTAGGAATTGGATTTTTTTAAACGATATATTTAATTGCAGAAATGTTTACAGTTCAATTAAAGGTTATGTATCTCTAACCATGCTTCATTATTATCTACAGTAAAAGTTAGTAATTTTAATTCTTATTATAAATTACATTGTTATGTCCTGTACTGTTTTTTCTTACTAAATTTTATTACACAATTTAAACACATTTCCATAAAAATTAGTATTGAGAGTTGTTACACTAACTGTTATTAACAAATAAAATTGAAATCGTATCTTTATTCAATTGAAATCGTTTATTTCACTAATTGGAATTTATTTTAATGACAAAAATCGTACTTTAATTATTCAAGGATCAAGACGAAAATAGCTTGATAATAAACTGTCCGTGTCACTTAAAGCCTCATTAGTGACACCCACGCTACGCTCCAATAATTTGAATTTGAAATTCGAAATGAAAACTTCAACCGTATTCCTATTAAACTTATTGACAGATATGTATGTATTTTAAATTCAAATTTTGTTCCAAACTGTCAACAATATGAAATTCAAGACGTGAAATTCGAAAGCCGAGCGGTGCCGATGCTCTTTACACATTCACTTCCATTTTATAGGAGTATGATGCCGAAGTGAGAAACGTCGAAATAGCCTAGACGTTAGCAAATAAGTCTGGAACATTCTAGAGCTAGCGAGCAAGTCCCTTGGGAACGAATACCGACCGCAGAAAGGATTTTTAAATCAGAATTCGATTGAAATAGGAATTTCGCAGTTCGAGCCACACATTTTGTTTGTTTTTAGAAACGTTGCCCATTTTTTCTTGTCATTTCGAGCCATCGAGCGGGTTTATCGAACCGAGCACGTAGACATACGAAAATATGAGCCAACTTTTTCTAACAAACAAGCTTAGGCTTCTTGCTAAGTAGACTGGGGCCTAAGAAAACAAAGCATTTATTTTCATGTTTTATGAATGTGACTTGAAGAGGGCCATTAGCTTACAGTGTTTTCTAGAATTTAATGTCTGTTGTAAAAAACGGACGCCGTCAAGCTTTTGTTTCATTTTGAAAGTGTAAACATGTTTGTTTTTTATCTTTACAGTTTACAGCCACATATAGAAAATGGAGATTTTAAAATACCTAAATTCTGATTCCACCATACCATCCTGAGATTAGGAGTTGAACAACACATGCCCTAATCATGGCCCTTATTTTGATTGGTAAATAATACTAATTTCAAGAACACCGTGAATTCGACATCAATTAGAACTCATTTTATATTTAAGGAAAGGACACACTGAGGAAACGTTGTTGAAAAATTAGTGTTGGCAGATATCAAAAAATACGTAAGTTATATAATACCGCCTAATGCTTTAGACGCAAAAAACTTTAATTTTCCACACTTGTATTCAATATAGTTTTTCCGAACGAGATAATGAAAATGCTCTTACCGATAATTTCTTTTTTGCGACCAACCTAAACAGATTAGGGCTTTTGTCGTCTAGTTTTTTGTAAGTCGACACAGTTTCTTAGGATTTGCACGTTTTTTGTGAGGATAAGTTTTAAATTGAATTAACTTATAAATAATTTAATGGATTACCGAATAGATAGAAATCACTTAGAATTAGGCTTTTTAAATTAAGATGATGTAGTTAGAAGTAATTTGCTAAGTCGAATATGATAAACTATTGTAGAAGATAAATTGAAAATTGTAAATTCTAGAATGGAACAAAATATTCTTAAAAGGTTTACGCTACAAACTCGATGTACAATGTATATAAACTACGATCGTAGTACCTGCATTATGTATGAACCAATTCAATTCAATGGTTAAAGATAAGTCGGTGGAAGTGTTACCTTGATGGGTAACGTTCTCCAGAGCCCTTGTATTACAGGAGTCCATGAGCGACGGTAACCACTTGCAATAAACTTTTAAAAACATGTTTCCTACTTCTTCTATTATCTTCTAATTAAATTCGTTGCCACGTTACCTTTCCCTCGGGTTCCTGGGCTTCACTGCTCAGAGTCATTACGATGGTCGCCGCTGTGGATTCTGGCTACACAGGAGTTACAGTAGTGGGAGTGAGAGGTGGGCAAAACTCCGATGTCTTGTAATAAAAACACTTAGCAAAATACCTTATTTTTATGACACACTAGGTGACCCGCGCAACTTCGTCTGCTTTACAAAGGGGTTCAAAAATTGATATACGTATGTTCCTTTGAAGTCAATTTCCACATTATTAAATCAGATATTATATAACATTGTTGTACAAAGTTGACTGTGGAAGTTATATTTGTACATATCACGAACATACGGTTGAAATGACAAACAGTGTGGCTACAGAGCTAACTCAAACAGGCTGTATTAAGTTCAAGTGAACGTCGCTACATGTTCAATTTACACGTGAAGCAATAAGAAGCTAAGTTGTTCCTTTGAAGCTATTAATGGTTAGGTTTAATTTAGTTTTTGTATTTAGAATTATCTTTATACTCTCTTCTTCGTGTTTGTTACTTTTACTTTTTAGTGATCTCGATTCGATTTTAATTTGTCCTGATTTCTTAGGAGCTTTTTGTGTGTAATTCAGAATTGGTGTTCTTTACAAGTGGGTTCTAAATAGGGTTACTAGCGTGAATTGTTACTGTTAGCTAATTTATAACTATAACCTTAAAACCCCGTTTGAGGAAGAATCAAATCAAAGCGCCCGGGAAGCCTTGTAGAGGCCTTATACCAAAGCCGGAATTTCCGAATTTGGTCCCTTTGATCCGATTGCTTCTAAACTAGTTATACTTACAGGATTGCGCCCTTTACATTTCATTTAACTGATGCAGGTTTTTAGAGAAGCAAAAAAAAATACGATTATAGACTAAAACCTTGACTTTCGGCAGATAAGAAATGATATGGGTAGTCTATAATAATAATTATTGTATTTTTAAAAATATGTCGGTATGAAACATAAAGCATGAAATCATACTTTTTGAAAGAATAAAAACTTGGATTAAATAATAAAAACTAACCCACCAACCACACTCCAAATTACTTTATTTATCAATGTAAAACTAACTACACAAAACGAATGTTGAAAATGTTTTAATTATCCAAACAAATTCGTTAACAATTGTTAGCAAACAGCAGTAAAATTGTTTGATTTGATTGAACAATGTCCCCAAAATTATTAATAAAAGGGGTGCCATTAAAATTTAATATAAATTAATTTGAACTTCGTTGTTTGAGGAAGGCTGTTTAATTATTTAGGATGCTTTGCATTTGACGGTGATGAACAATACAAATAAGTATAGTATTTTTAAGGGTGAGTCACCGTATTTTTGTCCTATTCCTTAGAAAAGGAGATAAACACACTATTTTAAAACTATCGTTCTGCACCACTCCAAATTTACATAAACAATATACCTACAACTGCGACCAGTCTATTGCTGTTTTATACTCAACCAGCTGCTGCTTGCGATGTCGTCTGCGTGAACTTTATAACCCGTTTTTTTTCTTCATCCCTTTTTTTTATTGCCATGTAGGCAGACGAGTCAACGGCCCACCTGATAGGAGTGGTTACCGTCGCTCATGAACCTCTGCAATGTCAGGGGACACTGAGGGGTCGCTACCTACGACCTAACTTTAAGGACCCTCCACAAGCCTCGTTTGAAGAAGGACAAATCATAGCAATAAAAGCCTGTTTTTTCTTAGGGTCAGTGAAAAGAAGAAAGAAAAGATTGTCAGTGCCGAGTTTCATCAAAATCGGCTGAGAGGTTGAACCGGGAAAGCGTAACAGACAGACAGAGTTACTTTTGCATTTATAATATTAGTAGGGATTCTCCCTCAAGGTGGACCGATGACCTGGCCAAGGTCACGGAAAGTTACTGGATGTTGATGGCAGGATCGAACATTGTGACGCGGTGGGAAGACGTGGACGTCTACGGACTTTTGATGATGATGATGACATAATTACAATTTCTATTAAGCACTGTATGTATACGGAGTGGGACCTCGTTTCACAAAATGTATTTTTTTTAGCCAGTAACATTTCTTAGAAACTCATATTTTAAAATTCTTCACGTAGTCGCGATATCAATATTTCATAATGTATGTGTCACAGCCACTTTTAAAATAATACGCAAGAAATTTATCTCAAAGCATTTTTAACGTTACAAAGCTTAAGCAATTACTCTTTCAGATATTCAATGTTAAAAATGTTGTAGAAAAAGGCTTTCTTTAAAATGAATTTGTTCTTAAATACATAATGTATCTTAATGTTTTATGAATTATTACTTACAGCAGGCCTGTGTAATACAGAGATCTTCTACCAAGATTAATGTTCATTTATATAGCTATTGAAAATAGTCAAACAAAATTAAACGTAGAAAGTCTAACGTCCCAGAGGTCCCGAACGTAGTGATCCAACAAACACTATATGTGTGAACCAAGGGGACAAAATTATATAGGAATTCGCTGGGAACAGACATAAAAAAACCAGTCAATGTTATACACGTTAGACCTTTGCCCAAAATAGTACAACAGCTCACCGCATAGGTCCAATCAATTTAATAAAATCAATGTCCGTGATGCTTTTCTCAATTCTAGCGTAATGCATCTTTCAATGTTATTTTATTGTCTCCCGCTTTTGCAAGAAGGGAAGTCGAAACTCATGTTTTCCTACTCCTATTATCTTCTGATTAAATTCGTTGCGGGGTCCAAGACAAGTTAGCGTTCCGTTCGGGTTCCTGGGCTTCACTGCTCAGCGTCATTACGATGGTCGCCGCTGTGGATCCTGGCTACACAGGAGTTACAGTGGTGGGAGTGAGAGGTGGGCAAATACCCGAAGACCTTTGCCCACCAGTCTAAAATTTGGGATTCAAGCACTACTTACTTTGGTACCTACTTTAAGAAAAGTATCCAAATCTTTTTAGGCTTTTAATACAGTATCAAAAGATTTGAAGACCGTGAGCGTAGACAGTGACGCTGTAATTCCTGTCTCAGCAAAGGTCCGAGCGACGATGACCGCTTACGAACGGCTACGTTATCTCGTATGTCTACATGCAATTGCACACGTGCTAAATTAACAAAATTTTCATCAACTGAACCAGTTAATCATAGTCCACTACAATAGTTTAAACCAATGTATCGTGATCAATTGTTCCGAGAGGGCTATAAATCTTGCTAACGAGAACAAACTCGTGAGTCGGTAACCATACATTATAACAGTAACTAGGCTCTGACATTTACTACTCTTTGCCGCCAAGTTCCCGGGCCCTTCAGGCAACCGTCACAAATCACAACTACAGGCCAAGCGCAATCTAGTGTTAATCCGGGCTCCCTGTGGACTGAATCGACAACACCGCAAGTATTAGTCGGTAATAATATAACTACTTTATATGGAAACTTGTATGGTTCTTGGTAAAGGTGTTGCTAGACTTTGACGCCATTTTTGTTACAAATATTTTTTTTGGTCTGTAAGACTTAAGAGCTTATTGTTAACTTGATGGTTAGTGGCTACCGTCGCTTTTGGACTCTTGTAATTTCAGTGTGCATTGCGCATCTTACGAACTATAAAAACACTCAGTATACATTAACACCTCGCCCCTCCTATTATGTACCTACCATTCTCCACGTCTACCATTAACACTCTTCTATTATTTTATTATAATAACACTTTTCGTTTCTCTGTTGATAAATAATCATTACCTGCTCATAGGTAAGCACTTACTTGTAATTGAGGTGTTTCAATACAGTGTTTTTCTATTGTATTTTATTTTAGTTGCCATCTCTGCATTGTCTTCTAGTTTATAAATTCACTCAATTTCTGCTTTGGAAATATTAAGAAACACCTACTCACTGGGTAATTTTGTTTAAAGCTTTACAACCAATTCAATTTAAAACTCCATCTCAAAAAAATATCTAAAGCCACGCCAAAATAGAATGTACCTAAACCATGTCTAAAATGTCAATATAATAAAAGTATATTTTTATTTTAACAGAAAAAAATACCAATTTGCAAGTTACTCGCAACTTTACAAAGTCAGGACAAAACTTGGAATTGGATAAAAAACCGTTATTTTCGTCTGGCAACACCAGCAACACGTGTACCACGATTTCTATTGGGAATAACGAGGTTATTCAATTAGGTAGTTTTATTTGATACTCGATACCGAAGGCTACCAGTCATTATTGATATTGGATAAGAAATTAGTATTTGGTTCGAAGTGCTTTTTACGTGGAATACGTTTACTTGTTATTTTATGACGTCAGTGTGCTTACGTTAACATTTTAGGTTATTAACAACCTACACAGTGCGGAAAGTTATATTATTTAGTTAATGTATCTATGTAATCATGATGATGATGATGATGATGATGAATTTTTACACTTGTTTTAAACTGAATACTCTTTAAAACGTTTTGTTAAATATGTTATGTTTAGGTAATTTCTTTGTAGATACTATTTTTTTTCTGTTTTTTATTCTGTTTTGTACTGTGGGGCGCGATGAGAAAGTGTGCCGAGAGCGTAACAACTCCCACATACTCGCGGGGCGGGTGGAGATCCAGTGATTTTATCCAACTGAAAAAAAAATGTTTTATTCGATGCCTAATTATGGATATATACACACTTTTACATATAAATAGATGGATAAACTTGAAAAAATATCTTTGAAGACCTAAGTTACATAGGAAAATTTAGGCAATCACAAACCACGCGTACGTGTTATTACTTCAGGGACTGGACGTCTAGAGTTTGCGTCTTGGAAACATCTGCTATTGTTGGACAAAGCTATGATTAAAATCTCGTATCTTTGAATGTTTACTTATATTATGATAGTGCTGAAACTATTTTACTTGAGTTTATAACCTAAAAATGAAACACGTGTCTCTTAGGTATAACAAGTAGACTGCTGAGTTTGTTTTATGTAAAAGAGGCGTGAATTAATATCGCCGAACTGTTCGATTGCAATCATTGTCACAATATCACATAAATATTGTGAGTTTAGGATTCTCTTTATGCCTTATAGAAGAGTAGCTATTTATTTACTACTTATATTTCTTATAAGCAGAACAAAGATAGTTCCTGAATATCTGCTGATGAAGTATTTTAATTTCATTAACTACTTACGATCAGGTAGCTCGTTAGCTGATAAAAGAGTATTTTTCTAGTGAAAACTTTTTGCTTGTTATATCATGTTCTAATTAATTTTCACAGCGTACCTACAGGTGAAATGTATACGAGTTACAAGGTACAGCCACTGAATATATTTTACTGTACAGAGGTCATCATTTAATGATCTAATTTTGAACACGATATTTAAGCTAGAGTAAACAAATCAGCACTGAATAATTAGTTTAATAGCATGGCTAGAGAAGCAAATCTGACCGTCGCGTAATTCCATAAGATTTCAAACAAATGCAAGAACGAGTGACAAATGTTTCAGGAACATTATGTATACAAGAAACTAAAAGTCAGTATTTTTGATTTTGTCAACGGATGGTATTATTATTATTAGCGACAATAACCAATTACTTTTCGGCCTAAATATTAAATTAATCCATAGATTTTTGAAGCTAATGTTAATCTAAAAACTTTACAGAAACATAACTTACTAAACGGGTTCTTACCACGATTTTTATTAAATACCCGTTTAGTAATTGCTTAAGTGATGTAAATAACCACGACTGTTTAAAGAAACTCGTTACAGAAACATTTGCTGTCAGTCTTTGACAGCAAATGTTTCATTCAGTTATTTTGATATTTCTTATCTGCGAGAGGTGAAGTGTGAGAGCCCGATGCACATGAATACTTCTGTCTCGTAAATATTTTATGGCACTCTCCGACATAATTAATTACCATTATGTCAAAATAATTATAAGTGACGTCTGAATACCTTTACCTTTGAGGAGAAGAAAGGATTTCTAATGTTGTGAAGCGACGTTTTTGTTAGATATTTCACTTTTATGACGCTAATTCATTCATTTGGAATGTTTGTGGACTTTTTTGAATGAGTGAAGTGCTTGAATGTAATGGACATGGATTAGCACAAATTTTGAGTTACAGTTACTGTTTTATATTTTCTGGTACAAAAAATGACTCAAAAATAGTACATTATTATGGCTTCACCATCAAAACACATGTCAAGTCGTGGTTGAAGCGCTTGCCTTCCGTACGGGAGGTCGCGGGTTCAAAACCGGCCGGCTTGTACCTCTAAATCTTAATATGAAAAAGATTTATGTGCAATTTTTCACAACACCACTGGCTAAAAACGGTGAAGGAAAACATCGTGAGGAAACCTGCATATCGGAAAAGGGTTCTAAAAATCCTTTGAAGATATGTGAAGTCCCCAATACGCATTAGGCAAGCGTGGTGGACTATGCCTAACCCCTCTTCGGAGGAGACCTGAGCTCAGTAGTGGGCAGTAATGGGTTGTACATCAAAACACTGTTAGTTAATCGAAAAACTAAACACGGTTCTATCGAACACCAATACATAACATAAATTGTGTTCAATCAAATTACAAAGAGTAAATATTGAAAACGAGCATACTTTGTTAACAGAATGTACTGAACAAATTAATTTACTATTTGTTAGTGTATTACTTATGTTTCGACTCGCTGGCTTTTCATTAAAAGTTAAAACTATGGTTTTAATATTCGAGAAAATTCCAATTACTCGAGTACGTGTTATTGCATTTGCTGTGGTAGTGTGTGTAATAACTTTATAGTTTATTTATTTTGTAACTGTCTTTTATAATAGAAGGTTTAGTTTACTTACTTTTTTAACTTAATTGTACTTCAAAAAAATACTGAGCTTTAAATTTTGAAGAATGAACATATTAAGCTACGATTGTTTTTCAACAATGATCGGGTAAAAACGGGTCAGTTAGGTATAGAAATTCATAATCTACTAGTAGTAGTATTTATTATTGTTCTTTTAAATTTATTAGTTACTAAATATTTATATTACTTTCCCAGAACCAGAATTCCTGATGTTCTTCATTTCAAGATGCTATCCATATATCTCATATGAAATAAGTAAATTAAATTGAACAAAGGAAACGAAACATTACAGCAAACGATCTTAAACATTCTGAACTAAACCGTACTGTAATTGTGTAACATGAGACCGATCTCATTAGTGCTCGGTGCTCCATTGTAAATAACCAAACTTCGAAATAACAATTATTCAGAAGTTTCAGAATCGGGAGAACTATTCGGTACTTAGTACCTCAAGTTTTCAAGGGTGATGACCTGTTTGACATTCAAAAACTGAAGTGAACTTACATTAAGTGGTTCTAGACAGTTTATGTCAAGTAAACCGCATTACGTTGTCATCGTCATCATGAGCCTATAATGATCCCCCGACCTTTTAAGGAATATTCTGTGTTCGTTTTATTTATTTTGCATGGAATATTTAAAGAAGAGCGATTTTTGACTTCTTTGTCACGATTTTTTTGTAGGTAAGCTCTCTAAAACTACGTTAGCTACTATTCTGCAACATAGTCTTTCGCTAAGGGCTCAAGTAGGATTGCCGCCAAAGTAACCATATCTATCATTGGTCCATCATTTTACGGGTAGCTAACTAACTACACAGCCTATACAAGTCAAAATTTTCGGCTTTTTCTTGCGGAATTTGTTATTGATTTGGTTACGTAAACAATAAGCATGTCTTCTATTGCTCTTAGTATACGATTCATTAATTACAAGCAATGATTGTACCGTATCAAATCATCGCCTTATGTAGGGGGAACACACATCACAAGTGTGCCTCAAACTATGTTAAGCGTAGTAGTCGCGTTCTTCGTTACGCGACTTTTCAAAAAGTGACAAATTTCGTTCTTTTCAAGTTAAAGCTTAACGCCCTTGATATAGGAGTTAATATGCAACGCTAAACAAGTGTCATTATTATACATTAAGTTACATATTCCAGGTGCAAGGCGTTGAGCATTAAACTGAACGGAGTAAAATTAAACTAGACAAAAATGTGATCTTTAAGAATGAGCCTTTATATTAGAACACTGAAATCCTCAAGGTTAAAGTGTAACAATTGTCAAGTTATCATGAAAGTGTAATTGGGTTTTTCACTTCAAAGTAATTTGTGCGCAAAAAAGAAAAGTGTAAAAATCTAGAATAAAATTTTCTTTGTTAAATGTGATTATTTTATTTTCGCGAAATAATGAAATTGGTAATCTTCAAAAACTTCGCTATTATTAAAATAGATGAAATTGCACTGCAAGTATCAAGCTGTTGTTTGGTGGTTGTTGAAATTACAGCTAATCAGCAGAATTCACGACGGGCAGCCACAGTTTGTTACAAAAATTATATTTATTCACATATCGCCTAGTTTCCAGTGTTTTTATTACGTTTTCTATCATTTACCTAATTCATATTTCATGTTATTTTAAGACCACCAATAAATGAGTTAGTTATACCAGCGACGTGTCTTTATTATTTCTCTTGTAGGCAGAATATCAAAACGGCAAATTGCATGATAGGTACAATATAATGTAATCGCATTACAGCCTAAATGAAGCATAATAAATTAAAAATTCCTTGACGTTAATTACTTTTTTCACAAAATGACTGTTCAATAAGTAATTAATAACGTTATTCAGGATTCATTCTTATATTCACGTTATTACGAAGCGGTTGTAATTTATAAACGAGTAAAGGTACTCAAATTTGCGTTGTAATGATTCGTGGAAATCTCTTCTTAAAAGAGGTACTATTCAAATATTGTTTACCTATAAATTTTTGTTGAATTTCTCATTCGATTTTCAAACGTTTTTTTTTATTGAATGATAGATAAACGAGCCTACGACCCTGATGGTAAGCGGTCACCGTCACTCATGAACCTCTGCAATGCCAGGGCAATGAGGAGCCGTTATCTATCACTTACCCATACAGAACTTAATCCTTCTTTAAACGTAAGTAAGTGTAATACTTACTTAAAGTCAAAAAAAAATATTTGCTTATTAAAGTGTTACTTATTAAACTCCATTAAGTATTAAAAACAAAATTAAAGTAGGCATTGCACTAGCGACTCCATTTTTTTTATTGCGTAATAGATATACGAGCATATAATAACAACTACAACTACATTACGAATTAACATAATATATATATATATATAGCAACTACAGTCTATATACATCACAACAAAATCAGATCATATTTAAACGCGAATTTAATATCTTTGCTTTCATATTTTACTCGCGAAAACATTAAATATTAAAATAAACCTATTTTTATGGAACATTACGTCGTAACCGCAGGGTTCACGGTCGTAATGTGTTATGGATGCTAAAAACAAAAATAATGACAACAGACGCACGCATATCATAATATTTTATACATCTAATAAATTGGGACTTCATATTATTAACTATATTTTAAATACGAGTAAAAGGTCTTAAATGTAGGCCATAGGTAGCAGCCCCGCAGTGTCCATTGCAGAGGTCCATGAGCAACGGTAACCGCTTATGATCAAGTGGGCCGGTAGCTCGTCTGCCTACAAGGCAATAAAAAATATATACTAGTATATGTTTAGGGCGGAATCGTCAGTATTTTAAGAAAACTTAAAACGATAATAATGGTCTGATAATGAATAATGATGAAATAGTAATACTATGGTAGGCCTTCATTCCAACATTTAATTTTTTTAATTAAAAATATCTAATTTACTATATGAATTGTGTTATTTTTAAGATATTTTATAATTTTAAATCTTATCATAATGTTTAATTCTTTAATATTTACTGTTTTTAATTTGTGATGTTCTAATTGTATCTAATTTATATGTATAATGCTGTAATCACTTTTAATTAAGGGTATATATAGTCATAACCTTTGATTTATATAAGAGTGCATTATTAGTGTACTCTTGTTAGTGATTCTGAAATAAATAAACATCTATGGTTCAAATTCATTATGTAAGTACTGATAGTTCAAGAAATATAGCTGATATAAACACGAGATGAAATACCTACTATCACTAAAATTGTGTGATAGAGAAATGATTGCGACTTCAATTGGAGAATATTGAGGCAATTCCATTGATTCTTTTGAGTTCAGTTTAGATAAAAATCAATTAAACAACGTAACTGGATTTAATAGCACTTTAGACAAATACCGGAGAAATACCTAAAACATCTACTTTTCTATTTAAGCTGTTCTCAGATCGTTGAAAGAAATCTTTTCCTTCTTTTAAGATTATTCTAGATTTATTCTAACGCTTTTAGAGAAAAGCACTTAACTTCTTACGGTGTAAAACCAGGATCATAAGGAATGGGCAATGAATTTGAGGACGAAATAAACTTGTGTTACTTTTCTAAGAACCTTGCTCGATAAAATTATTAAAAGTAAAATACTTCACTGTTTATTTTTTACTTTAATATTCTTATTTGCACATAGATGCACAATACAAGATGACCGGTGTACTATAAGAACGACGAAATGGGAAGGCCCTGAAGGCACGAGAGCGAGAGGAAGACCCCACGCCAGATGGGCAGACGAGATAGTCGCAACTGCAGGTTACAGATGGACCACAAGGGCCGCAGATAGAAGCCAATGGAATGCCTTGGAGGAGGCTTTTACCCAAAGAGGGTACATATACCAAATTAATTGTTTGTGAATATCAATTGCATGTTAATGTTAAAAAAAAAAAATCTCATATTTTATAAAATACATTTTTTTAATTTTTGTGGATTGTATTGTAACTGATTTTATTGTGATTTGTATGGATTTAAATAAAGCTTTATTATTATTATACACAATACAAGTATAAACAACTAATGTTTTTATTGTCATGTATGTAGACGACTTCGTGAAGACGAAGTCGTGGTGGCCGAGTGGTCGAAGCGCTTCCTTCCGAACGGGAGGTTGCAGGTTCAAATCCGGGCAGCTTGTACCTCTAAATCTAAATGTGAAAAAAGATTAATGTGCAATTTTTCACAACACCACTGGCTAAAAACGGTGAAGGAAAACATCGTGAGGAAACCTGCATGTCGGAAAAGGGTTCTAAAAATCCTTTGAAGATATGTGAAGTCCCCAATCCGCACTGGGCAAGCGTGGTGGACTATGAATAATTCCTCTTCTGAGGAGACCTGAGCCCAACAGTGGACAGTAATGGGTTGGTACCGGAATGTAAACGACATTCTTTTATTAAGTTTGAATAAACGAATTAATCTTTTGATAACAAAGAAACAGAAATATAAAATGAAAAAACTGATTTTTTTGCTTTGTAGATAAACGAGAATACGGGCCACATGGTAAATGGTAACCGATTATGACCTTCTGTTATGTCAAGACAACACAAGGTCACAACACATACATTTTATTGCTTTATAGTGAAATGAAATGAAATTTTATTTAGACAAGGTACATAAACAATTTCTCCATGTTCATATTAAGGCAAATTTAACAGGAACTTAAATTAACAATAGGAGAACTTAGGTCCTAGTACTAGAATACCCTGTTTTACGAGTGACCTAGCCTTCCTTCTATAATACGTTCAATATTGCTGTAGTGTAAATACAAGATAGTGAAATTATATTTTGAAACCGATTTTCTAATTTCATATCTCTATAATACATTTAGATACGCATGTAAATACTAATAAAAGTTAAGTATGTATGTAACGATACCACGAGTGTTCCACATTAGGCTAGTAAAATTTTATTTTCTCTAAATTTGCTGAATACCGCTTCTACGAGTTCGTAGCGACGTAGCGCCGTAGCATCGTAGCACCGTAGCACTTTTGTAATACGAAATTATGGAATTAAGTTTTGATTATTTTATGAAATGATTAGTATTTTGGTTTTGTTAATGAAATAGAAATTAGAATAGGGTACAAATAGTTGATATTCAATATATATTGTGAAATAGGTATTTATTTAAAGAAATAAAATAATTAAAACTATTAACTTAAAACGAGTATTCTTTGAGAAAATTTAAATACTCAAAGTCAAGGAATTACTTAATAATGTGACGTGTGATAATTTATTTAAAATAAATATTTTTTATTTCAAAAAAAATAAATATGTTCTTTCCTATTTAAAAATGAAGGTATTTCGTAATTTAATACACATATCAACTTAACTTTACAAAGAGTATTATTTATGCAGCAACTAATGTAAATAAAATGTTTTAAAGAATAACACTTATTTCTTAGGTTTAATTCCCAAAAACGTAACTATTACAGAATACCTATTTAAAAAAATACTAGTCGTTAAAGCTACTGCCAAAATAAAAACTTACCGTTAAAAGCGATGATTACATTAACACAAGTCTAAACCACAACGACAGTCAAACAATTCACAATTTATCCTAAACAGCTAACAGTACACAACACAAAGTATTCACAACCACGTATATACACTAACACTGACACGTCTACTGTAGTTCCGTAAATATATTTAAATAGAAGTACAACACGTCCGCTCTCGAGGCCCACAGCCTTCACACTGAAGCGAAAACGGCTGAAATTCACGGCTTTCCACGACGTACTGAGTAATATACTGCTGTCTCTTTTCCGCGCGAAGGAACCTGAGTCTCCAGAAAAGAATTTGCAATTAAAAATCGTTAGTAAACACGATTAAGCGACGTGGATACAAAAAATTCGGGAGCAGGAAAATTAGATCGTGCCACGCGCGCTCATTATTAAAAATAACTGTGTATCTATTTTTTTGGATAGATGTAAGCTGTAGGGTAGTTGTATTACATTGTCGAGAGTAAACAATGTCTTATTATGAGCAAATCTTATTTTTATTCTGGCGCAAATTAATAAAATGTAAGAATCTGTTTATTGTTTTTTGATAAATTGTTATCAATGCAAACATATGCCTCATTCTTGATAGGGTTAAATAAATTTTGTTGCGATTATTTTAACAATAGCCAACATTTCGGAAATGATTCAGACTACTCAGGACAGATTCAGGACACTCTCAGTTTATAATGCAAAATACGAATTTACTTTTAATAACCACTCAACTGGGATCGGCAACCAAATTGGTTTGTTTACTTTTGCCAAGTCTGTGGCAGGAGCCAAAATTGAGCACAGTTCTAAAACTTGTTTTGTTTACATTTTTTAATCGTCTCATATTTAACGGAGATGATATATTTTCGCTGGAAATGCAATACAGCGTCGTTTAGTAATAATCTAATATATAAAATTGTCGTGTCACGGTGTTCGAACTTGAACTCCTCCGAAACGGCTCGACCGATTTTGATGAAATTTTTTGTGCTTATCCGGTACCTATGAGAATCGGCCAACATCTATTTTTCATCCCCTAAATGTTAGGGGTAGTCCACCCCTAATTTTTTTTTTCGGCGCAGACGAAGTTGCGCGAGTCAGTTAGTGATTTACAAAAATATAAGGTTTATTTAAAAATCAAAATTAACAAATATCGGAAAACAATGTTTTTTTTAAAAAGGGGCTCAAACACGGTATTGATTCCGAACGAAGTCCCCAGTTTCGTCATCTAGCGAATAGTGACTTTCCCAGTTGTGTGGTTATCTGTAGAAAACCCCTTAATTCACATTTCGTTGAAGCTTGTTCACCACGCTGTCTGTTATTCAGTAGTAGGTCAATTCATAAATAAAGTTCATGTTTATATTATTAAATTTCACAAAGGTCGGCCTACGCTGAAACATGCTAACAACCGGCACCCACGCTTCTAGAATGTCATTGTACATAGTTCATAGAATAATACTAAGCGACTTCAAAAAGCCTTTTCCTTTGCTTGTCCACTTTTGTGTTGAACAGGTTATTAAACAACCAATTGAGCTGAAAAGGTCAAAATAGTGACAAAGGTTTGGACATTAATACCTAGCGTACGTAAATTTATTGAAAGAGTTTTACAAATAAAATGACATGGATAAAATCATTAATGATCATTCAAAAAGTTTTTGTTAAAGTTGAATTTTCATACAATAAAACAAGAACAAAAATCCAAATCATTTTGTCACCATTTAAACCATTCATATTTAGAACAAAGTCAAACGTCGTAAAGTAAAGATTCAAAAGCAACTATCTCCTAACTTCTCGCGAGACACAGATAACACAAACTTAAGGGCAATATATTTCGGACACGTCCCCACGTCATCAAAACGTGGCGTCGTGACTATTTGACTATAAGCTAAGGAAAAATAAATACTGCCTTTTTCTTTTTCCTTGAAAGGTCAGCCCGGCTTTTAAGCAACAAAAAACTCGAATAATATAAAGGTCTTCATTTGGTTTTCAATTGCGTGTTTTCAACTGATAATTAAAATCTTAAAAAATAGGTTAAAAATTGGATTTATATTCTCGACTTACGTGACATGGGTTTAGTGACGTTGATATAATGTACTAACGAGTCGTACAATGTAACACTTAATGCAGGACATTTTGGCGCGAACACAAAACAGAATTCTCGCCAAGTAATGTTATTTTAAATAGCTTCTTTAGGGTTCATAGTGAACTGAGCAGATGTTTCCTCAAATTTTTGGTGTTTTTTGTATGAATGTCTTTAACAGAAGTGTAGGTTCTGACGATGTGAAATCATCACAGTCTCAACATTAAATAGTTACTACCAGATCAAATGAGTACTAATCTTTAGGTATAAACGAGTGAGATCTTCAAATTACAACAATCTTCAAATTAAGCTTTACTGTAGTCGTTTCACAGGCGTGGGATGGTAACCTCTAACTTTAGCATCTTTAAAAAAACTTGTTTCCAAACTACAAAAATAATCGTAGTTTATCGTTAAATAAAATGCACAAGTGAAGGAAAATGGAGCAGAATTCGGAGCAGCCGGTATTCGAGCTGAAAAATTTCATAACAAAGTTAAGCTTCCGCTAAACATTCCATTGTGAAACTATGAAAGGTTATCAAAATAGTTATAAATGCAAATAAAGTGACTAAAAGGTCTTAAAACTAACACCCATGAAACCTTTCTATTTCAAATGTATGTAATTTGTCTACTTTATAACTCGTTGTTTTCATACATTGTCATCTTTAATTTCATGAAAAGGATTCATTTTTTATAGTGTGAATAATGATGTCATATTTTAGGAGTCAGCATTAAAATTATTTCACTACATTTTTACATACGATAATTTTATACTTACCCATAAACATACAGTTTGTTATTAATAATGTTAAATCAATAAATAAATAAAAATAAAATAAATATTTCCTAAGGTGGCATTACACTCGTACATACGGAATAAAGGTAACATTAAATAAATAATAATTGTAATTAAGGAAGAAAAAGGAAAGTCAAGTCAAAGGTTTTAATTTGTATTTTTATTATTTTACTTTGTTTTTTATTTTTATTATAAGATTTGTCAACCTTATCATAAATTGTACCTACTGTTGTGGGAGAGCACTGGTCTCCATAGCACAGTTAATAACTAGTTTGGAGACCTGGGTTTGCCCTATAATTTTGTTGTGTTTTGTGGTATCAATAAAGATTATTATTAAAGATTATTAATACATAGTGACAAACAAAGTCACATTTGTGTCTGTCCTAATGCATGCATAGATTATAAATTATTTATTACGGTATTTTTGGTAGTGAAGTGGTATATTTATTTTATTATACATTTTAAGGAAAACAGCTAAGGATAAATGTAGTTAGAAGTACATAGTGACTAATTACAAGTTCTCACGAATATGCATACAAAGAACAAGTTAAAAATAATTCGAATCATGCTAAAAAAAGGAATAAAAAACAGGAAAGGCATAAACACTAAAGAATTTATAAATTATAAAGAATAATGTAATGAAAGAAAAAACTATTTTGAAGATTACAGCTAGGTGTGGCAAGATAACGTAATAGCTGGCTACTGTTCGAAGTATAATTTATTGAGATATATTTTAAGTTTATGAGAAGACACAGTAAAGATATCTATGTCATGGATTTCTTTTTAATAGTAGGAAAACACCCTTTGTACGCCCGCCTACTGATAAGTAAGTGCAGGTGCAATACAGTCAGTAGGACACTAAACTAAACAACAAAAACGGATTCAAAATATATTCTTCCCTCTGTGACACACATGAAATTGCGCAGGTCATCTATTCTCTAAAACTTTAAATCTAAACCTTAAAATTGTAATTTTCTTCCAACAAAATGTTTTACTTAAAACGTATTTAGTAAATTATCTGTTTCAGTTTAACGAGACCTGTGTTTTTTGTCTTAACTGAAAATACGAAAGGGTTGCCCGATAATAAATTACATCTAATAAATAAAGCTATCTAGTAACAACACTTATCTTTAAGAATTACGTCGCACGCTGCTCTGAGCTTAGAAAATGTGCTTCTAAAATATCTTGCTTTTTCTTTCATTAATATTAGGCTAAGCGTTATAACTTATTTTTTGTTAAATAGAATCATAGGTATATATATTATTGCGGTAGGTATTAGTAGATAGCCTGTCTTAATCATAAGTCATAGTCAATAATCAGACGACTCACAGCCTCGTATACGATACTACTACACAGACTAGAGAAACTGTCATAGATCACACACGTTATACACAAATAAAATCTATAGGTAGGTACTAAAAAGATAAAAGTTTAGACTGATCTGATGGTAACAACTTTCCAACACCAACAACAAAAATAAATAAATAAATAAATTATTTATTTTGAGCACAATTTGACAATCAGACTACAAAATTACTTAATAATAGTAACTAATGCTAATTTAACATTAGTGCTCAAAATTGGTCCCCAATGCCGAAGGAACGCCGATCAGAACAACCGACTTTCCCGACGCTGTTTATCTGTCGGTACCAATGTTGAGTGACGCACATTTATTAAGAAAAACACATTACATTTGAACAAGAAAGAAATACACATTACATTTGAACAATTAAGACCATTGTAAAATTGATAAAGCACAAACACAAATAAAACAAAACAAACCTTTGGTAAGGCTAGATCTATGTCTAGTAATTACTACTTCATTTGAAATTTTTTTTTAAACAGATTATAAATTATCGGACTTTTAGTACCCTAAACATATTTTTATAGATAGTTATTCCCAAGCGTAAACCGAACCAATAACAGTTCCTCTACTGAACACACACCTCACTCTTAAAACACCTATTGGTTATAGAAAAGGTTGTCATATGTTATAATATATACAAAACCTATACGGAAAGTTGTCACAACGTCATCAATTACATAAAATAAAACAACGCTACATTCCTGTGTAAAAAACGACTTACAAAAGATAACTAACTGAAAAAAACCTTTTATAAACCTTAAATTAAAAACGTTAAGGTTCAAAACAACTTTTCTGACATGCATTAATATATTTGCTTACCTAAAACGGGCGGGCTAAAGTAAAAAATATTCCAATTTCGGAAACAGATTGCGGCACGGGAGGCTATCCCTTATAAATATATTAAAAGAGGAATTATGAGTAACAGGAGGGTCTAATATGTTTGCTTAAAAGCCCTTTGAGTGTTCACTCAACATTCTAAATATTTCGATTGAATGCGGATCGAACACAATTTACGAGATACCACTTAGTATATAATTCGTTTAAGTTTTCACTTAGCAAGAGTTTCCTCTGTAGGTGCTTGCTGAAATGTCGTATAATGTCACAGGCGAACCGCAGAGTGACTTCATAATAGGATCTTTCTATGACGCAACAATAGGATAGAAAGAGAATGCTTTTATTTGATAATTTATGCCTTATAAATAAAAAAATAAAAAAAATAAAAAGCCTTTATTGTTGCTTGTTATTTTACAATATTACTAATTACTAATCTACTTACTACCTAAACTAATTTATTCTAATATTATATTATTTATTGTAGCTGTAATTATCGGCAAACGGTACTTAATCTTCTGCAACTTGTCTGTCGACAAAGGCCTCCTCTAAAGAGCTCCATTCTTCTCTGTTCCTTGCTTTACGAGACCATGTTGGACCTGCCACTTTCTTTATGTCGTCCTCCCATCTCTTAATCTGTCTACCTCTGTTCCGTTTTCTATCTCGCGGGTACCATTCTGTTACTAATCTCGTCCATTTTTCTTCTTTCTCTCTGATCATATGTCCAGCCCATCTCCATTTTAATTGTTTGTACGTAGTGTGTGAATTTTTAAATTTAGTTTTACCTTTGATGTATAGTAGTTTTATTCGCCTTATACTCACTCATAAATTTGATCAAAACTAGAGGTGGTGTACGTATTTCAAAAAAGTATACCCTTCGCAGGAAATTTAACCTAGTAGAATATTTGTGGTTATTCGCAGGTAATGGGATATTATAAGAATGAAGAATCATTCAATAATTAAATAGAATCTCTTCAAAGAGGTTTTAGGGTTTAGTAACCTTCGGTTTTATCAATAGAACGTTCACAATTGAGTTTTCAAGAATCTCTCAGTAGGTAGAAACAATTGCCGATCCACCAAAATACTGAAATCCTTAACGACTTCAAATCCGATTTAAACAAAACGGAAACAAGTAGCCAAGTTATTGACGAGTTAGAAATAGCTTCAAACACATAAATTGCCAACTTTTCCTGTAGAAGCGCGCCTTAAACAGTTCAACTTAAGCCAGTTTCATAAATCAAGTGAAGTCAAGCGATTCCTCTCAAATGCCTAATCGAACGAACTCAATGAAATGCTCAATATTTTTACTTTTTCAGTAGCATTTTGCAATCTGTAGAAGATAACCTATTGTTGATAAATATAGTTTTATGAGTATAGATATGGAAAGGATTATGAAGGTTTGTTATTGGATCAATATTAATACTAAGATTGGTAAGTTGCTGAAATAAAGAAAAAAGGACTTTACTAAAATGCATCACAAGAATAAATATTTTTAATAATGTTTACATCGGTAACTACTTAACATAGTTACCATCACGTTTTTATTGCCATGTAGACAGACGAGCCAAAGGACTAGCTAATCATAAGTGGTTACCGTCTCTCATATACAATTACAGAAGACACAACAGGACTGCTACCTTTTTTTTTCAGTTGGAGGAAATCACCGGATTCCCACCTTACTAAAACCTCCAACCGCTCACACTCAGCGTCCACACCCCGGCTGAGGCCAGAACCCAGCATGGAGTTATGAGGGACGGTGCGACGCGTTACGCTCTCGGCACTCTTTCCCGTCACGCCGCCCCAGGACTGCCACCTACGATTTACCTTTAAAAACTCCCTTCGAACATCATTTGAAGAATGATAAGTCAAAGAGTAGCTCATTCACCCCACTAGGTATGCAAAAAAATATAATTCAGTTTCGAATATAAATTTTAGTCAAAAACAGATATTGATGGCTGACTAGAGCAATATCCAACGCTTCGCCGATGTTAAATTAATTATTTATATCCTGTCGAATGCGAATAAATGATAATAAATTGTGTTCGTTTTATATTACAATACAGTAAAAGCGGATTATCCTTAGTCTACTTTTAGTTATGTTCGCCATCATCTCAGAAAGTATGTATTATCTAGTTTAAAAATATTAAAGTTAGCAATAATAAATTAAATACAGTGTTTATTCAACGGTAACCTGTCACTAAAAAGGTGCCAAGATTTAGGTACACCATAAGAATAATATCAACTGTGACTAAAAGTAAATGCTAGATTTTTTTAGTTCATTTTATTGCCTTGGCACGTGGACGAGCGGACGGCCTACCTGACACCAACAGACATACAGCGGAACTGTTTTTTTAGTACTACAATAATTATACAATTAATTAAGTATCTTAAACCTGTACTCAAGATCATTTTCAATACCGCGATCCATATAACGCCCACATATCTAGCTAATGAAGTCTCCATAACCACAACAAATAGCATGTATGTTTATACTGAGTGACACGCGGCGGTTATGTCAACAGCCAATTTAGTTGGGGTTTTCGTATCGACCCTCTCAATTAATCGTAAAGATTGGGATGGGTGCTCCAGACCGACTCGGGCATCTCGAGGAGACTCGAGGGCCCTTAAGCCGGCTCCAGGCCACTTATAATGCCGTATGTGAACACATGAAAGATATAACACGATGGTGTGTTAGGAAAATTATAGTTAGCGTCTAAAACAACAGTTCAAATGAATTTTAGGAAAACGACTTTGGACGAAATGAGGAATGAATTAGTTTTAATTCATAATTGTAATTTTTGATTAAAAATTTAACGTAGGTAGGTTCCTGAACCTCTACCAGGCTCGTGCCGAGTTCTGTTCAAATACTATACTAAATACTTGTCCCAGCTGGGGATCGGACGTCGAGCGTGAGCGGCGGGAGGTTTTAGTGCGGTTCAACCCCCATGTACCCCACTCGCAGGGCGAGTGGAACTCCGGCGATTTCCTCCCGTCCAAGAGAAAAAAAAAGAAAAAGGTTCCTGAACCTGTAATATTTTAGTACGCACGAGATGTTTAAAAAGAGCGTAAATACCTATCAACTTGTTATAAACTAATGTTAAAGATTGATCTTCCATTGATGTTAAAGAAAATAATTGAAAATAAATCTTTGATTAAATTATCAACAGCATTCTTAAGTGCTTAGCGAGTCTGTTCAGCTACGATTAAAAACAAAAACTATTTTAGCGAAATTAAATTCACAAAGAATGTCTTATCAGACTTTAAAGTTCAAAAGGTTTACGATCGTTTTTTCATTTTATCACGTCAAGAATGTATTTAACTTAAAATTTACAAAATAAAACGAATTTCAATTTATCTCGAGACAAGGGAGAGTACAAACAGATGTTTCTGAACGTTTACTTAGAACGTTTATTTATATTGAACGAACGTGATAACGTGCAGCCCCAACCGTTAAGTTCATGAAAAGAATTTATGATCATTTCAATATTTTATTACTTCAATCTCAGTTATGTTCAAAAATTGTTTTCGACCTGGCTAGACAATAAACAATGGTGTTTTAATAATTTACCTATAATATTGACAGCATTTTTATAAAGGTTAATAATTTTGTAGGTGTGATGTGTGTAGACTGTACAGTGTGGTTCATCACACCACCTCTCACTCCCACCACTGTAACTCCTGTGTAGCAAGAATCCACAGCGTCGACCACCGTAATGACTCTGGAGTAGTGAAGAATTTTACGTAAACTTTATAACATAATATTGTTACTTATTTTTTTTCCTAATTACACACTTTTTTGACTAGATTTTTCTAATTTGGTCTCACTGTAAACACCATCTGACAATGGAACTAGGTCTAATGTAGAAAGTTTTTAAATTAATTTAGAAAGGATATTTAACTTACTTATTTTTAGTCATATGTCTAGATGTATGTTACCTACAAAAACCTTCAAACTTCGACTTACGGTACAGAAGAAACTGTCTGGTTCTTAGATACCTATTATTATTTGAAGGATACATTAACTTATGAGTTATAATCTTCTCAAACCACATTAAATGTTTTATGAGCTTTGTGGAAAATACTCAGACACATAGTATAAGTTATTCTATTTTTGCAGTTTAATGGAACGTATTTAAATATAAACCACAACCTCAAACATTTTGTTAGTAGGTCAATGGTATTCAATAACAAATATAAGTGGTTTCCCGGCATTTTGTCGGTGTCAATGAATAATTTATAACGCACTTGTCTAGATTCAAAACAGGTCACAACTCAAGTACGAGTACACTGTGTTCAATCACACGTGAACTCTAGATTGCCTATAAAAGAAACGTAAATTTTACGTTTGTTTCAGACTTAAGTATTAGACAATCAAGTGTAAGAAAGTTAGGTCGTGATCAAAGTTTTATGTCTCGAATGAAATTCAATGATGCAGTTGAATAGGTCAATAAATTTATCATGTTTGCAAATCACACATTTACAAACTTTTACTATGTTTACGCTATCGTAAAATGTCTTAAAATTTTTACGAAAATTCACTTGTTCGCTTTTAAATAATATAGTCTTGAACCGTCAAGGGGACTGGATCAGATTTGAGAGAAAAACGTGAATGAGTTGATAACATAAATTCTGACCTTACCAAAAGCAGTTGAATTAGTCTGAGCCCTCTCTACCTCGCTGGGTTTAAACAGCAACTAACCCATATTGTGCTATTTGTTAGACTATTAAAAAGTTCTTTAAGGACGCAGTTCGTGAATAGTGGTTGCTGCTACTGTTCATCATCATCAGCCTATAGACGTCCACTGCTGGACACAGGCCTCCCCCAAACATCGCCACATCGACCGGTCCTGCGCCATCTGCATCCAGTGACCTCCCGCGATCTTGACCAGATCGTCGGTCCATCTTGTAGGGGGTCTACCAACATTGCGCTTACCGGTTCGTAGCCGCCACTCCAGAACTTTTCGGCCCCATTGGCCATCCGTCGCACAATGTGTCCTGCCCATTACCATTTCAAAGACGCAATTCTTTGGGCTATGTCGCTTTGGGCTGCTACTGTTCACATCTAACCATTTTCCTAATTCCTACCTAAACAATTAAAAAGTTGTGATTTGCCAACTTTACTGGAAATCAAACTGGATTATCCACTGGTGACACATTTAGGTAATACAGAAACGATTATTTCTACGTCAACAGAACTGAGTAGAAATAGGTATTGTTAGCACATCGACAATAAAAAACCAAGGTCTACCGTACGAGACCTCCAATAAACGTATTTTACTATTTTCTCTAGCGTGCTCTCGGAAAGCGAGGTCCATAAATAAAAGGTATTATTAATTCAATGTGTCCCGTTCCCCACACGTCTAGCTCCAATAACGTAATGCTATAACTCAACGAAGCAAAATTAAATTTGCAAGCCACTGCTCTCAAAAACCTCGTATCGCGGAGTGCCTACAGAAAAGTTTCCACTCCACAATGTCGAACACACATTTTTTTTAATACGTGGAGAGAGTGTTTCCCAGGCAGTGGTGAATTTGGTTTTTTAGCCATTAAAAATCAAAGTTGAATCGTAGTGACGCTACGGCAAAATATGCAAATCTTCAACAACCAAAAAGTTTCTATGCTATTTTCTAATTTTCACTATAACTGTGACAGATAGAACTCTGGGAGTTGTACTCACAGTATTGTAGGATAATCCACTATATATGTATAACACTTGTCTAATATAGACAGAAGATACCTCATAGCTTCTAGATTTTTTTTATTTCCCATTTGGCAGACTAATATGAGGCTTTTATTGACCGTTTTTAGCTAACAGTGTGATAACTGAATCATTTACTAAGTGGACAGGATTCAAGTAAAGTATCTTTGTTTCCTGACTTCATATAGGATAATAGATTTTTTAAATTATATTTTTATAATTAGTTGTGAAAAATAATAACTAGGCATTATTATGGAAATTTTTATTTGTAACTTTCAAAGGCTATCACATTAAGCTTATGACAAAAAAACATTTTTATTGCTTTTCAGAAAAGGGTTTAGTTCTGACTTGTTTCAATGACAAAACCATACCACAAAAAATGAATAATACACTGAAGTACCCTTCAATCATCTTAGAACTAATTAATACTTTTTGTTTCTAGCAGTTGCTTAATTAACAACTCTAAGTAGCTTTTCTTTATCACAAGAAATGGTAACCAACAGCAAATTACAGTATGTTGGCTTACAAAGATCAATTTCTCATTTTTAAAAAATATACAATTTATTATTCAAATTATACTCATTTAATTGAACTTACTACAAATTCAAAATTAAAGTACACTTCTATTAAGTAGTTATTGCATTGTTACTATCACAAGTATTTATGTATCAAAAATACAATAACTATTGCTGATGAGAAGATACTATTACCAACAGTACAATTAAGACTTTAAATACTATGTTTTCATAAAGCTATAAATCTTGCCGGTAAGTCCATGTGCATGTTTCTATAAAACAACCCATTCATTCCACTAATAGGACAGAAGTACCTCCGCAGTGCCTCCCTAACTTCGGCCACAGTAATCGCTGGAACTCCCTCATAACCGGACTTAATATAAACTGCATTACTCAAACTGAGAGGATTACAGAAGTATCCACCTTCATATTTACTGAATGGGTCACCATGTTTTCTTTTTGCGTCTTGACGAATCAAATAAACAGCATCAACTATCTCAGCTACAGTTTCATAGGCAATAAAACATAGAACTTCTAATGCTGAGTGGCTTATTTTCAGTTCTTTTGTAGGGTTAATCCATCTCTCTAATTTGACGAAGCCTTTACCGATTCCGTAACCATTACAACGGAAGGAGCTGCACCTTGCTTTGTGATATGCTTCGTACTTTTCAAAGGTCATTGATTCAGTTAGTTTTGATGCTCGGACTTTTCTCAAGTAATCTATAGCATCAAATTTTATCTGACTCACCTCATCTGCTTCGTCTATCATTTTGATAACATCAATGTGAGTTCGCCTCTTCTTCATTGTGGGATCTTTTTCGTCTTCAAGAATTATGTTCGAATAAATGTTCTCCGTTGGTGTTGGGGTGACTGTTACGTTCACTTGGGACTTATTGTCGATTTGATCAAGCTTTTGCTGATAATCGTGCAATCTTTTTAATTTTACTACATTGTTACGCATCGTATAAATAATGTCATAGTTCGTGATTGTTTTGCTTCCCCTTAGGTTCGAATTGTAAATTCCTTCCTGTAAAATACTTCGAAGTTGTTGTAGAACAATATTTTCAACTAAAAGTACAGTCGCAGCGTTAGGATTTGGGTTATCTCCGAAGCCATGCATCATATTCGATATTTCTTTTTGAAAGTTTGTCCCTTCTCCACAAGTTTCCATCGTATAATAAGTCATTTTGAATTAACTTGGGAAAATATCAATTTAAATAGTTTAGTTACGACAATAAATAGCAATGTTTATATGGAATATTTAGACTGGAATAATCAATTTGTCCCAGAGAAATAGTTATAATATCTTTCTTTTCATAAAAAAACGCGAGAAGTTATTTTTGTTTGACATTTTTTGAATTGACATTTCAAACTAAAAGTCAGTTTTATTTTTATTATTAGTGTAAAACTCAAGTTTAAGGTTACTCAGCTTAAAAATAACCTTTTGAAAAATTGCAGACTTTTATCTTCTCTTATTTTTAATATTTAAAAGTCATAATTAATTGATTATACTACTAGCATAATTTATTCAAGAAATAAATAGTTAAGCTTAACAATTTCTTTTCTTTTTAACAATAAATTATGCAGTGAGATTTTTCAAAAATAACACATAGGATCTTTGAGATTAATATCTTTGATAGAAATTAATGGCAAACGTGACACTTGTTATCATTTTGACATTTTCAAAAAAATTCTTATCAGTTTTGTTTTTACTTTTTTGGGTTCTCATCTGAGGACATTTTCGCTCTTTTACAATTTTACAGTTTATAAAATCTAGGGTTCAAAATCGAATTACAATTAAGTTCGAAAATATGCAGTGATTTTTGTTAAAAAAAGTTTTGCGTAATCCTCGAAAACATCATCTGTACAAATAACATTTGAATCTCGTGGGCTACTTGACATTTAAACCTTTAAAATGAACTTCTTAGGCTTATTATCGAACAGGAATCCAAAATTGTACACAATTATGCAGTTTCGCTTTTTAAATTGTTGGTCATGCGGAAAAGATACAAAGACCTTGGCAATGAACTTGTTTTGTTCAAACTGCAATGCTCTTCAAAAGCCAAAGAAAGATGACAATTACTTCACGATAATGGGAGTCAAAGAAACTTATGATTTAGATGAGAGTGTACTATCGAAGAGGTACAAAGATTTGCAAAAATATTTACATCCAGATAAATATGCTAATAGGTATGTAGAATATTTACAAACTTCAAATGTTTATTTTCTAGCTGAAAATTGATTATAGCCATCACAAAATTACTTCTATCAATAATTATTTAAATAAATACAATTTCTTTATCCTATCTTGCCACTATTCTCTTTTTAAAATAACTAAAGTACTATAGACTGTACATTATAAATAAATTACTGTAATATTTATAAATGAATCATATTTCCAGGGTTAATGAAGAACAAAAAATATCTGAGAAGTACTCTTCCTTAGTAAATGAGGCTTATAAAACACTTTTGGAACCACTAGCAAGAGGTAATCACATCTAAGAATATTGCATGATAAAAAAAAGTTACATCAATTTACACCATAATAATTCATTGTTTTTCAACATTAAACATTCTTCAAATTAATAAATGTTCTCATTTTCTAGGTTCTTGGATATGACCAGTTCTTTGCTTGCTGCGACCACCAGTAGCTAGAGATCAATTTTCTAAATAAAAAAGATTATATTCAGACAAAATAATATTTTTTTGCTTTGTGTATTAATTTAAGTTGCTTATGTTATGTATAGAGTTATACCTTCTATCATTTTGCACTATAAAATAAAAGCTATTAATATTTAAAGTTTTATTTTTTGTTCAAGGTATCTACATGTTACAGTTAAGAGGTAAAGATATCCCAGAAAATACAGAAGTTGACCAAGAATTTTTAATGAAAATTATGGAGAAAAATGAAGAAGTGGAATCAGCAGAAACAGAAGAAGAAATAATGGAATTAAACAGAGAAAATAAAGCTAAAATCAAAGAATTACAAAAACAGTTATCTTTAGCATTCTTTGAAGGAGATCTGAAAAGAGTAACGAAAATGCTTAGTCATATGAAGTACTACACTAGTATAGATAATCAAATTCAATCAATGATTCGGAGAAAAGGAATTATAAGATAACATTTTAATCATAGATTATCCAAATACATAAATGACTCTCATTTACTCCAATCAATGTAAAAATTGTATATTACAAATAATGGTTTTCTTTTTGTATAAAAATTTTATTGATGTAAAAATCAAATTATTGTAAATTTTTGAACTAAAATTATGTAGAAAAAGATTGTTTATTTGGTTTTTGTTTAGCAGCTGTTACAATATACGAATAATATGTAGCATTTTTTGCTATTATTTATTTATTTACTATTATAGTAATGTTTTTTTTAGCATTAAAGTACAAGTGATAGATTGTGACGAAAAATTCATGAATTGAATGATGATTTACTTGACAAAAGGAAATTGAATGTTATTTAATTCTTTTAATCTGGTAAATGTTAACACTGGATGAGATATTTTAGTTGGCACATTATAAATGTGATGAAAAAATAAAATAAAATCTTGCATACTACTTGTTTTTACTGAAACTTCAGAAAATTGTATTCCTCAGTGTGAAATTCTTGATAAATTAGGCGTTTTTAAATTGAATAATTGTTTATTAAGTATAGCACACAGCACGCATAATTATACGTAAATATCGTGGTTCACGGCACTTAACCTCTACTAAGAGTACAAATAAGTACGAAACTGATTGCCTATCTTATTCTATCGCTTGAGGAAATCAGTCCAAAAATAAAAAATCCGACTCATTGGGAAATGTTGATGTTGCTTAAATAGAGCTTTAAATATAACTATCTATGATTGCATTACAACATAATATGTGAACAGCTACTCGATAGTCATGTATTGATGGAGAAATATTACTCTGTTTATTTTTACATTGGTCTCTCGGTTCGTGTGGCTTAACCAAGGGAATGTTCTCCCGTTTTCCTATGCCACGTGCAAATTATAGATTTCTTTTACTTATTACGAAGGAAATGTTCACTAAAGTAACATCGTATATGTTCGTGCATCTATTGTGCAATCACTCACACAATAAAACAGTATTTATGTATAATTGAAAACCAGACTGTAACAAGTTTCGAAAATGAGCCAGTGGTGGCAATTCCGATTTAAGTTGAGGTCAGTTTTGTTGTGGTCCTTCGAGCCGAACTCTTCCAGAAGGTTCTATCTAAAATAGCATAAATGGAAATCTAAAGAGAACTTATTAAAATGTATTAATAAACCCTACTACAGATATTTGGAGCATTAGTTTGGAGTACTTTTCCATTCTTGAAATTACGTTCATTAATCATTTAATTTTGAAAGCGGAATGTTGTAAAAAATACGGGTGCTCCGTTTTTAATTACTTATTGATGCTTAAGCACCAACTATAATACTGACAAATATTGATATTACTGACAGGTAAATGATTTTTTTCGCCATGTCTTGTTTTCAGAACAAAATGATTAATGATGGGACTAACGTTACAAGACATACTTTTAACTTAACACCAACTGAACGAGTTTGATACTTGCATGAACTGTAACTGTGTTGAGATTTTAGAAAATGTGTGATCTTAAATATGAATAAGAGTTAAATCGTTACTTTCAAGTGTAAGTTCTCTTCTCATTTCTCTTTTACAGTGATTTCTCCTTTACAATTGCATACAAACCGACTGTTAAGCAGTAAACTAATCCACCATGCTTGTCTAAGCGGGTTGATAACTTCACATAATAATTACGATAACAATGAATTAAACCTCTGCTTTTCTCCTCTTCTCTTTTCTTTTATTGCTAGATAGATAAACGCCGTAACTCACCTGATTGCCGTCGCTTAAGAACCTTTGCAATACTATGGTCCTTTGGGCTTTGGGGCCGTTACTCATTTTAATGGCATGTTGTTAGCATTCGAATTCATAAAATACCTAATAATTGATATCCAATGAAAGTAAATACTTTTTGAGTACACAGCGTTAAAGTTAATGAAGCCAATGATCAAGACAAGTACATCGCACTACATATTAAGTTTACCATAACTCATGCATAGATCATCTTCGGAAAGTAATATAGCGACAGTGCACTAGTTAGCTTGCTAAGTACACGTCTTTAAGAGCAACTGAACGACCGCTCTTAGTGTTGAAAATGTTTTTAAAATATTTAAATTTTGTAGTCATCGTTTTTTCAACTTATGAAATTTCTGAAGGTGAGTAAGAAACTGTTGTTATTAAAATTTTCAGTGTTGAAATAGGGTATTTGATTCTAAGAAATGTTCTTTTATTGGGTAATCAAACAACAGAGCTGACAGCCCTTTTGATGATAATAGGTAACAGAACATTTGGTAGTTTTTTTTTACATTGTAGGTACTAAGTAACTATTAGGATCAAGGAAGACCCTTTAAAATGAAAATGAGAGTTATCACATATTTGGGATATCCATTAGAAGATTTTTTCATTTCGAAATCGGTACCTAGTAGTACCTACCTACATAGTGGCATACTTTGCAAGTGTTTCCTCAACACTTCATTTTAAATAATATCTACAGTAAATTATGCAAATTTTGTTCCAGTAAACACACAGTACCAATTACGAGTGATTGAAGGGAAACCCACAACGATAGACAGATTTCCAATAGTAGCGCAGTTATTGTTAGACACGTGGGGAGATAGAAACTTCATACAGCACTGTGCTGGAGTAATTTTGACATCTCGACATGCTATTTCCACCGCCCACTGTTTCCAATATAACGAGAATACCGGCAAGAAGTAAGTTTTTTCTCAATAGTTCGAGAAACTGAGCCGATTTTATAGAACAAATAAATTTAACCAAAATATATCAATCGTATATTAAAGTGTAAATTTAGCAAGTAGTAGCAAGTATTAATTTGAATAAATGTCTAACAATCAAAAATCCAGCGTGAAAGTGAATTCGACATAGGTTGCCCCTTGAGGTTTCAAAGACATGACAGCGCTGCTTTTTATGTGGACGCTTATTTTTTGATCGGGAATAAATCTCTTGTCTAATTGTATATGTAAAGGCATAGGTTAACGAGCAAGCGGTCGTCATACTGGTAAATGACTACCGTCGTACATAAACCCTGTCTTGCCTCCGATTTCCAACTCAATATGCCTCAGTTTCGTAACTTTAACGTTAACGTTTCGTAAGTCTAATTGATAAAGTTATTTATTGTGTTTCAGCTACAGTCTCCCTAAATACTGGCGGGTTCGCGTGGGTTCCTCTTATAGATCACGTGGAGGTTTCATTCACAGTTTAAAGACAATTATAACGCATCGTGGATTCGATCAGTATTACTACACCAATGATATCGCCATGGTTGTTGTATCAAAAACGTTTTTATTTGGCCCTAAAGTAAGACAAGGAACTATAGTGAAATATGGGACAGAAATTAGTCCGAATTCTATTTGTACCCTTATTGGATGGGGAGTCAAAGAGGTAATTATTGATAGTTTTTTAGTAGTATCACTATTTATATATTTTGTACAGTTGCGATATTCTAAAGTATGTTTATTTCAGCCTGATGGAGCACAACCAGAGCAATTGCAGAGCACATCCTTGTACACTATTGATCAAGATGTATGTAGAGACCGTTACGCGACAATTGGGGCTATGATCGCTGATTCAATGTTATGTGCTGGTCGTGTGGAAGCCGGTGGTCCTGATGGGTGCTATGGAGACTCTGGTGGGCCGTTATTATACAAAGGCCTTGTCGTAGGCCTCGTGTCGTTTGGTTATTCATGTGGCCATCGATACTACCCTGGTGTCTATACAAAAATTTCTCATTATACAGATTGGATTGTGAAAACCGTTTTGACTAATAAATAAATGTATAAAATTACTACTTGATTTTCATATCTAGGACCTTTTAAGATAGTTGATAAGTCTACTATCTGAGGGTCTAGAATTATCTTTTCTTTCTGGTCTTCCTGTAGAAAATAAAAGCTTACTCTGAATAAGACTAAGCTGAATAATTTCGAAATCCGAGTCCCAAAGCAATAAAATGCAAAAATTGACAGATAGATTTTGTATAAGTTTGACATTTGACAGTTTGAAATCGATCAAAATCGGCGAAGTAGAAGACAATCTTCAATTTCTTCACAAATTGTTAAATAAATCTGCTCTCACAACAAATTTATCAATCATTCTTATTTCTTTAAATTCATAATGGCCAAAAAAGGTGTGGTTACATTCGTCAAAAGTTTCTATTACGATCCCTTCAAATGGTAAGTTTACCTACATAACCTAGAATAAAATGTGACCATAGCTGTCGAAAAAGCTGATCATGTGCAATGATATTATAAACAATAGAATATTATTATCTTTTATGCTTTTAAACCAACTAACAGAAGTGTTTCAAGCCAGTAACGAAACATTACATTACATTAAAATAACACTACATTTCGACATGTTGCAAAGAAAAATTAAAACGATGGACTTTAAATCATAATTAGAATACATATTCTTTCTTACTTAACGAAAATTTGAATTACAAAGTTGTGTCGGGTGATTGTTATACAACTTTGTAATATAACCTCATATGCCAATCAGTTATAGTATTTTCGAGTTAGACAAAACATGAGCTTGTAACATAATACTCGTATGCGTGTAGGTAATAGTCAAGATTAATTTAACTGTGTCAAATAAATGTGCCAAAATCATTACACATCTAACACAAAATAAAAATGTCAGCATCTGTATACAGAAAGTGTACCAATGATAGTTAGTTTTAAAACTCTAATTTTATTTTTTTGTTTCAAAAGTGATTTCACACATGTACATACAATGTGTAAACAATTTAAATGTTGATTAATTAAACAATAATTATAATTTCCAGTATAAATATTGTTTTTATTTACTACCCTAACTTTTTGAGTTTCGGCTGGGACCCTAAAACTTATCCCTGTATGGTAGAACCTTGCGATATGATGGGTTCGCGATACAATGTGTTCAAGATATGAAGTTGAATAGAGTAAATATTCATGCTTGTGAATAATATGTTTTTCACAATACAATCCCAATATCTCTTTTGAGGCGATTTTGGTGTTTAAAATTTAATATAGGGCATTGCACAAATTAATTAGATTATATAAGATTAAATTGTTCATTATACTATTTTTACGATCCGATCCCGATCCAGAGGTACCACTGTATTTGTATGGCTATTCCTGGAAGCTTAACTGGCACCTGTTGGCAATGTACACTCAAACTTCTAAAATAGGAATATGTGTCACCCGCGGAGTAACTCGCTGGGTCAAAATACATACATACCATATTTTTTAAAAGATTATTTTGATAACGGTTTGGTAACAGTTGATCTATGAGCACATTACAATTTTAGTTTTATAATATCATTGCCTATTATTATGTGATGTAATAGTAGTAGTATTTTCAAAGACATTCTGTGAAAAAAAAATTGCATGCGCTATTTATGATTCAGACAGTCTAGCAATATTCAACTTTCCCAGCTCTGCTTCAACTAAGCTACAACTTCTCAGTTTTCATAAGTACATTGCCGTATTCCAGTACGCGGCAGTTTAACCGCATTAAAACCTCCAACTGCTCACACTCAGCAACCGAATTCCGACTGGGGCTAGAACACTGCACGGGGTTATGTCGGGCGGCACAACGCGTTACGCACTGCGCTATTCTTTACCATCGCGAGGCCTTACCATTTCTCTGCTTGGTTAAATTTAGAATACCGACACTGATAGAGTTCTTTGTAACATTAAATGTTCAATTAATATTTAAATAATAATTTGATTAATAAAAACAGTTAACAATAATAAGTTTTCTTATCTTACAGGTCATTAGTAAAAAGCGTCGGATTATTCACTGTTGGCATCGTTATCGCTAACGAATGTTCGGGTCTCGAAATAATGCCCGCTGTGCCGCATTAAAATAATAATTTAATTAAACAAAAACGAACAATGTTGCAATATTTATTTATAATCTTATTTGTGAACCATGCCGTGGCAGAACTCAAGAAACCGAACTTTGTGTTAATATTGACGGACGATCAAGATGTAGTTTTAGGTGGAATGGTTAGTAAAATTGTATGAAATATGTTTGTGTTGAAATAAATGAATTAGTGAAAGTATTGTTGTTTTATTCTCTTTCAGGATCCGATGAAGAACGTGCAACGTTTCATTGGAAAGGAAGGGATTACATTCACTAACTCTGTAAGTAAAGATTGTATGGTTAGTTTATCCTAAAGAGGGATATTTGCCTACTCAAATCTGTAAGTTCTTAAAGTTAGTCTGTTTTTGGCCGGGTGGACATTTAGAAAAATCATATTATTTAACTTTACACAAGCTCTGAAATCAACTCGTGCAAAGAATAAAGGTCGATCAAAAAACATTGATGTGAACTTGACTTCATCTACTATTATGAACCCGTTATCAACTGCGTTATAAATAACAATAAGTATACATTTGTTTTTCTTTTCTATTCTCAAGTAGAGTGTGTATCGTAAATTTACGTTTTACATTCGTGAAATTTGAAGATCTTCATCACTTCTAAATCTGTTACACCACTCGTCTTTGATGCCAATGACTTCCGATCCCTGGGTTCGCGTCCAGGTTTGAGTCATAATTTCAGACAAAATCTCTAGATTCAGAAGTCCATAAGTCATACTTACCTGCTCTTAATTCACTGGAATGTTGAAATTATTTTATCAACGCCTATCCTCTACTTACTGAATTCAAACCAAGCTATCCAGGATTAGGCATTACACAGAAAACTATAGTTAAATAAATTTAACAGTACGTAACATCTCCAATATGCTGTCCAAGCCGAGCCAGCCTGCTGACAGGCAAGTACGTTCACAATCACAAGACTATGAACAACAGCCTTCATGGCGGCTGCTACGGTGGTCAGTGGAAGTACCATGAGAGACGTACCTTCGCTACTGTGCTCCAAGAAGGTGGCTATAACACTTTCTATGCCGGCAAATATTTGAATCAGGTATGTAGTGATGTTAGTATATTGGTTCTTGACTCTTCACTATCTATAAAAATTAAGTTAGACGATAGTAACAACCAAAAACCTAATAATCCGTTGCTTCGATTGCAATGTGGTTTAAAAAAAAATAGTTTAAGTTCAAAAGGTGTAAGAAAACATTGTGGGTTAACCGCGTATATTTGAAGCCTGTAAACCGCATTAGGCATAATAAATTATGCCTTATCTTTGCAGAAGGGACTATGGGTGATTACAAAAAATAAATGATATTTGTTGACTTCCCTGTGTAGGTACTTCATATTGATAGATAAGCTAGGTTCATGGTCAACAGAAATTATTATTTTGTAACTACCTAACCAAGCCTCAAAAAATGTTTCGAAAAGTATGAATTCCTTACTAATTGGAAGGAGGAGGGAGGTCTATGAGCGACGGTAACTTACAATGGTCCGTAAGCTCATCTGCCTATATAGAAATAAAAAAAACTGCTCTATTCTAGTACGGTACAAAAGACGCCGGTGGTCCTGAAATAGTGCCACCCGGGTGGACGGAATGGCACGGTCTCGTCGGTAACTCTGTTTACTACAACTACACCATGTCCAATAACGGGGTACCGACCTATTCGACCGATACATACTTGACTGATGTTATAGTAAGTATGCATATTTGTATTAAAAGTAAAAACGTAATTAATGTGAACGTATCTATGAAGATCAAAACTTTAAAATCATGTAATATTTTTCGGAACTTTGATAACTTCGACTAGAGCGTAAAAATAGTACCAACTATATACAACATCATTGACGTGCTTTTCGTGTAACGTTAGTAATGATTTTTTTATCAATTACACAACTAAAGTGCAACATGAAATATCTGTAGCTTTTTTTTTTGGTTGGAGGAAATGAATGATATGTGGGAGTTGAACCGCACTAAAACCTCCAACCGCTCACACTCAGCGTCCGAACCCCGGCTGAGGCCAGAACCCAGCACGGGGTTATGAGGGACGGCGCGACGCGTTACGCCCTCGGCACTCTTTCCCGTCGCGCCGCCCCCGGAGGCTGAACCGGCGGCCGCCGGCGATACGGTCACCGGCTCTCTCGGTCGGCAAATATCTGTAGCTTAAGATTTAAATCATTTGAAACTGAAGACTCTTCAAGACGTTTTATAAAACGCTTGATGTTTAGTGTAGATAATTCGTTTGAAGACGATGGAAACTAAACTATTAATTTTCAGCGTGAACTCGGCGTCAGTTACATAGAGAATCAGACGGAATCTAAACCGTTTTTGATGGTTCTCGCGCCTCCCGCCCCGCACCAACCCTTCACCCCCGCGCCCAGACACAAAGACTTGTACGCCAATGTGACGGTTGTTAAACATCCCAACTTTAATGTTACTGCTGAGGTGAGTAAAATATTTTAAAATAAAATGATAAGTGCTGGTAAATTAGATAATATGCAATTATAAATTATCGATGTTTACGCAGAATGATTTTTCCAATGACCTTCAATATATTTCATCATAAAAATCAGCCTTTCTATAAAGAGTTAAACCAACGCTCCCGAAATCAAATAAAAAAAAGTGGAAGTTATTGATATGTTTCAAAGAAGAGTACTGAACAATTATTTCTTGTTTTTGTTTGTCTGTCTTGTCTGTAAATAATTATGTGGTATCTTCATTTTGACTGTCTAGTAAGCTTATCCTAAGCTTATATCTTCCAGGACAAACATTGGTTATTACGGATGCCTCCCTCCCCATTGCCGGCTACAATGCTTCCCGAGTTAGACCGCGTGTACAGATCTCGCTGGGAGACGCTTATGTCCGTCGATGAGATGGTGGCCGATATTATAGATACATTGGAAACACATTCGTTTCTCGAGAACACGTATGTCATATACACGTCTGATAATGGGTATCATATTGGTAAGTAAATTGTTGAACTACCCTCATATGAAGATTTGAATGACACAAAGGATAATATATTTTTTTTGTTAATTTACTTTGCGTTTTCGTTTTCTAAAATGATTAACTTGATTCTTACTGTTTTCCGTATAATAAATACTATGGCATTGCTACATTTTGAAAATTAGAAGTCATACGTACCTACTAGGGATGTTGCGAATGTCGATTTTTGGACATGCAAATGCGAAAATTCAATTATGACATTGCGAAAAAAGTTCAAGGTTTTTTTATTGACAAATCAGCAATAATTTTCTAGAATCACTATAATATGCAATTACAATAAAATAGGTACCTTTATTTTACCTATACTAAATCTACTAGGAATAGAGGGGTAATTTTCTCCCCCCCCACCTAAAAATTGGAATCCCCTCGCAAATTATCTTGAAAACGGAAGGTCGAAGACCCATCGAGTTTGGGCTCATTTTAAAGGGCAAGTAGAGGCCTTTATTTTGGCTCTATTAGATTCCCTATACATCTACACAACATCTACGCAACATTCGCATGAATTTTTGCGAATGCGAATATTCGTTACATTCCTGGTAAATGTTCGGACATTCCTATTCCAAATAGCCGAAACTAGTATTGTTTAACAGATAAATTTTCCGACTCTCCACCGTTATTGAAAACATCAATTGTTTTTAATTTCGTGCTAGCAAAAATAACTATGTTATCTTTATTTGTATAAAACTAACTTCTTTTTAAGGTCAACACTCCCAAGTGTACGACAAACGTCAACCATACGAGACCGACGTTAAAGTACCTTTACTAATAAAAGGGCCAGGCTTAAAGAAAAACATTGAAAACAAACAACCTATACTGAACATAGATTTGGCGCCAACAATTATAAAATTCGCCGGATTGGACGTACCTTTTAACATGGACGGGAGGGCCATTGACGTTCAAAATGAGAATGTGACTGAGAGAAACATGTTGATTGAGTATTACGGTGAAGGACGAGATGGGACGGTCGATAGTGGATGTCCTTGGCGATATGATAGTAATAATTTGGCTGTAAGTAACTTTTATAAAAGTTCTTAGTTGCGAAGATCTTGGAAGGTACAGACAGGCAAAACAACAAGGTTTCCATTTTAAGATTTTTCGATATTAAATATTGATCACAGAATTTTTAGAAGTGTTCTTTATATAGTTTTAGTTTTGAACTCCTATAAACACATAATACACTCCTACCCGCAGTTTTGAAATGTTTTAGTTATTTTGTCTATCTGTGATTATCCGTGAGGCTGGACTGCCCATTATTAAATAGGTGCATGTTATTGCACAAGAATGTGTTGTAAATCGTGTGAGCTGTCCCACTACGACAGTATAATAATTTGTTTACTAACACCATTTTAATGTTTTAATGTTTACTAACACCTATGGACTCACTGTGTGGTCTGAATTAAATAAATAAATAAATAAAATAAATAAATATCTCCCTTCCGCTTTTTTGCTCTTTATTCAATGCTTTATAAAAAGTGATCGAGTATGAGTTCTTCGCAAATAAGGAGGGGGGCTTCTACGAGGGAGGTATTATGAAGTTGCCGTCTAGATGGAAACAGATTATCGAACAAAACGCCGCATATTCTAACAAAATCCGATCACTGTAACACTTTTTATAAAGCATTGAATAAAGAGCAAAAAAGCGGAAGGGAGATATTTGACAAACTTTTATTTGTAATAATTAATTTGTATTTTCTTTCAGCAATGTTACCCTCAGTACGATTGTAAATGTCAAGATTCTAAAAACAATACGTACGGCTGTATCAGGCACATCGCAGAACGGATCAACAAGAAATATTGCGTTTTTGCAGACAGCGAGGTAATTTTAATTCATACATATTAAAATGAAACCAATTATTCCTTAAAACTAAGCTGTTCTCTGTTATCTTGCTTTCCGATCGAATTATTAAATTGTCATTAGCATAATTTTTCCAATCATTAAAATGTCATTAACTTATTTTTCTGAAAAATTGTCTTTTTGGTTCGGGAGTCATCATAATAATGAAATTTATATTTGTTTTCAGAATTTCAGCGAAATGTACAATTTGGCCGACGATCCTTATGAGCTAAGGAACATTGTAAATCACGTGTTTCCGGCCATCAAGTTTTGGTACAGACAAATACTAACTCAAATGTTGTCTTGCTCCGGAGCTCACAACTGTGATCATTATTTTGAGCCAACAGTTAATATATTTTAATGTAGACTTAATTGTTATTTTAAATAATTTCCAAAATGATTAAGAATAAAATAGAATAGTTGTTTAATTACTAGTTTTGAATTCCAAAGCAATTTTAGTTAATAAATTAGCGTGATTAAAAGGCGTTTTATTTTCTGAATATTTATGCTTTTATTTGGGATCTAGAATTCAAAGGTTTATAGGGTAAACAACAAAGAAATTAAGCGTTAAATTTTAATTTTTATTAGAAATTATAAAACAATCAATAAAATAAAACCTAAAAATATAACAATATCAAAAATACATCACAGTGGTATCAGCTTAATACTTGTTTTAATAATATTATACCTGAAACAAAAAATAAACAAGCTTAGATAACATTTTTAAAGAACTTGAAACATGGTAAATTGAAACAAATACTGTAATCTAACAGGATAATTATACACAAACTATAAAGTGAGAGAGTGTAAAAATAGCACCAAAATTCCCGTTTTTTGATCTCATTATCTTAGTCCATGAGCAACGGCAACAAACTTACCATTGGGTGTGCTATATGCTTGTCTACCTAAGACGCAGAAAAGAAAATATTCATTTCACATTAGGTGTCGCATTATTCTTTGCAATGAATGTTTTTTTTTACATTCAATCTTCAATATGTATTAATTTCTAAGTTTTTAGGTGTCAACGTGTTTTACATAATGAAGCTTACTTTGAGATCATGCAATTTCAAGTTACGGCCGGAACTTCCTGTCGATTCTGCGAACTATAGTAGTCGGTCACTTTGCTTTGAATCGCTACATCGTCTTTGCAAACCAAAGGGCACGGGAAGTATTTCTGAAAACAAAAGAAACTTGTATTAATGTGTTGTGTTGTATGCATGAAGCTATAATAATACACTTGCAAATTTATTACAGTACAGAAGTATAATTTATGTGATGTAGCTTGTATGTGTAATAAAACTTTTTCCCATTTCACAAACATCCAGACTTAGCTACCTTGAGCAAAAACTCTTCAACGAAATAACTTGAAAATCAAAATAGTTTATACAGGGTGGATCTGTAACTTTGGACAATCTAACGCGGGGTTAATGACCCGTCCAAATATAACTTAGCACCATTGTTATTGTTTGGATCGGTTAAACTTTCTGAAATTGTATGGAAAACGTATAACTATCGTTGCGGACTTCCATACAATGATGAAATTTATTTTATCCAATTCCTAAAATAAAAGTGGTTCTAAGCTTTATTTATACAGGTCATTCACCCCAGCTCAGATTGTCCAAAATTACAGATCCACACTGTATATTAAGATCAAACAACCAACAACAAGTTAATATTAACTCACTTGAACAGCTTTTATTCCGCCCGATATATCGACAGTCGGCACGACTTGTTTCGGTTTTAAATATTTAACAAATCTTATAAGTTCAGAAAAACTTGAATGTTCACTGTATGGTATACCTGTAAAAAATAAATCACAAATAGAACATCGTAGTTTTTTACAAAAAAGTTTCATAATTTTACTTTGGAGTTCAAACTAAACTAAGAGTAGCTTGTATCTAGCACATCAATATTCAATGTTCAGAAGTTGCAATATTTTTATACAAGTATTGTAGCAGGCAAACAAGAGGTAAAAATTAACCAACATTATGATATCAATAAAAATACAATAAACACTATTAAAAACAAAAAATATGTTGATATTTTTTCTTGCAAAAATAATTGTATATTCCAGAAACAATTAGAAAATTTGATGCTACAACATAATTAACACTTTGAAATGAAATGAAATACTTTATTTTACCACCAGTTCGGACACAAAAAAATAATAATTGTAGCCACCGTCCTGAGAAGAACTGGCAAGAAACTCAGCGGGCATGTCTTTTTTCTTTTATGATCATATATTTTTTAAAGTATTTTAAAAGTATTATTTTACATTAAATAGAAAAAATAAACGCTCAAATAATTTCACGCTCAAGGGAAATATTTTTCCCTTCTACAAAAATCGTTATTATTATTGAATCGATATTTTTTTAATGAATGTCAAACGTTACGTTTAGGTACGTTGTGTTAAAATGTTTCATATGAAATTTATAGGAAATTTGTACACCCTACTGTTTTTCTAGTGATATCTCTTACCTACAGAATAACTTAAATATTGTGTTGTATTCGCATATTTAGTCTCAGCCATCTTATTGTCCTGAAAGGGTTAAAGGAAGACTTACCATGCAAAGTGACCAAATCCTTCTCGACACAGGAATTCTTTCCGTTCTCCCAACCACTCGGTTTAAAAGCTACTACTTCGCTAAATGTTCCTTTAAGACTGTCCAGGTAACTTCGTAATTTCTGAAATTTAACCGATTTGGCTTATTTTAATCTTGAAATATCCGTAGAAGTCCAGGGAAGGTTTAAACGGTGAGAAAATTCCCTTATGTGACGCAGACGAAGTTGTGTGGGCCAGCTAGTCTCCAATATTTTTCATTAGAATCTTCCGACGGCATGTGATATTTTTTTGTTTGACATTTGCGTTTAAAAAACCTTTAACCCAAACCGTAATGTGTTTATTTCATTCATCAATTTCAGGATCATAAATAAATAAATTATGTTTAAGGCTAGAACTATTTTCTATAATGTAAGATCTTACATAGCTTTAGTGCAAACTTGTGCTTAGTCTATAATCTTGATACAGATGCAAATTCTGAAATTTGTAGGAAGAGCAACAGACTATATCAAATAGGTAGATCTATAGTCTTAAACCTATGCGTATTAAAAAAAACTTGAGGTGTCATGGGACACCCGAATAGAACGAAGTTCTTTTCGATTAAAAGATATCTTATAAAAAATATTTCCTTTCGTTACGCGCGATAAGGAACGTGTTTTAAAAGATCTTGATCACAGCGCCATCTAGCGATAATCATCTAAAACAAACTAAGGAACGTGTTTTAAAAGATTTTGATCACAGCGCCATCTAGCGATAATCATCTAAAACAAACTAAGGAACGTGTTTTAAAAGATTTTGATCAAAGTGCCATCTAGCGATAATCATCTAAAACAAACTAAGGAACGTGTTTTAAAAGATTTTGATCACAGCGCCATCTAGCGATAATCATCTAAAACAAACTAAGGAACGTGTTTTAAAAGATTTTGATCACAGCGCCATCTAGCGATAATCATCTAAAACAAACTAAGGAACGTGTTTTAAAAGATTTTGATCACAGCGCCATCTAGCGATAATCATCTAAAACAAAAAAGTGTCGTGACAACTTTTCGTAAGATTTTTTTCCGTCTAGCCCCCTTTCACAACGTGCGATAAGGAACTTCGTTCCAATTACAACTGACGGAAGTTAATTTAAATATAAATAGTATAACTAACCTCATGAGTAAGATCCCTCATAGGTACCACGTGTAATTGACAGGAGTGAGGCGGCGTGTGAGAGAAACTTTGTCCTTCAACAACTTGTAAAATCTTGTCCTTTTCCGGACACGCCCAAACCGAACAACCGACTCGACGGGCAATACCGAGGAAGAACTTTTCTTTACCTAAAAATAATACATTTTCACTAAATGTTTTCATTATGAAAAATACCGTAAAAAAATGTTTGGTGGATATTAGATATTTCACGACTAGAACATTAAATTCCACCACCTAAACACAACTACTAAAAAAGTCGTGGTGGCCGAGTGGTCGAAGCGCTTCCTTGCGTACGGGAGGTCGCGGGTTCAAATCCGGCCGGCTTGTACCTCTAAATCTAAATATGAAAAAGATTTATGTGCAATTTTTCACAACACCACTAGCTAAAAACGGTGAAGGAAAACATCGTGAGAAAACCTGCATGTCAGAAAAGGATTCTTAAAATCCTTTGAAGATATGAGAAGTCCCCAATCCGCACTGGGCAAGCGTGGTGGACTATGCCTAATCCCTCTTCTGAGGAGACCTGAGCCCAACAGTGGGCAGTAATGGGTTGATACAGAAACACTACCGAAATCAAAAATTGGTAGCTATTTGCCATTTGTAGCATTTTTAATTCCTTGATTTCCAACTGGCCACAAAATTATTTAAATAATTCAAAATGTATTAAAATAAATTAATGTCAAGAAATCTCAAGAGTTCGCTCGATTTTCAGTCATTCTTTAGACGAGTCTTGAGAATCACTGGAGGTAGGCCGTAAATAGCACAGCGTTTGCTGACTAAACGGCACAGTAATCCTAACATTACTGAGATCCATCAACGATGATAACAACTTAAAACCAGGTAGCCCGTTAACTCATCTGCCTGCAAGAAAAATATTTGATGAAAGTTCAAAGCAAACAATTTACCTATTGTATAAGTACCGCACACAATGAGCACAGATGAGAACTTTTTCCCTGCATTTTCTAGGCTGAGTTTCTTTTGTCTCAAAATCTGTAAAGCCATTTCTAAGCTTTGATCTTGCGTTGGGAAGTCGTATCGGGGATTGCAGTAACTGAAAAAAAAAATTGGTTGCCTGTAAAGTCGGTATACGGGCGAAAGTTTTACGTGACAACGACTCGGGCATGGTTAGCCCGCCTAAGAGCGAGAGAGACAGACATAAAAAGTGACGCGGCACGCGTGCCTCTCACTCGCTCTCACTGTGAGCGCATAACGTGAGCGGAGCGTAACGCAGTGAAGTGAAGTGTCACCCGGCAAACCAATTTATAAGACGTTGTCACGTCAAAAAATATTTATTGTTTTTTTTATGAGAGTTTCTTCAACGAGTGGTTTCAAAATTAGAATCACTGTGCAATGTGACTTTTTCTGATGAGAGACAAAATATGTAATCTAAATAGACTCGCTATATGAATAGCGACTGCTCTTTTAAATCCAAATTGTTCTGAAATTCTAGTCAATTTCTGCATACATAGATTTACTCTTCTTTAAATAATTGATACTCACGTGGTATCCAAATATACAGTATGAATATCTTTGTTCCAAAATATGGGATATGACTCCATCGTGTGCGATGCTCTGAAATCTCCAGTGTGAAGCAAAGTCTTTCCATTCGGTAACGTAAATACTAACATCAGAGCCCCTGGGCAGCTACAAAACGCGAATAATTATTGAAATAGCATCTTTTCATACATTTTCAATGGGTTCTTACCACGATATTTAATTAATTGAAAAATTAATTAATTAATAAAAAAATAAAAAATCGACCCGCAGTAGTCGTCTCCAATCTTCTCGTGATCATGACGTTTGCAACAACGTTGAAATATCGAGACAACTCAATTAACCTTTAAATGGACAATGTTGTTTTTAAACAACATACTAAACGTCACCGATAAAATTAACCTTTTAATATTTTTGTTAATTTTGACAACTAGTTCTTATTTCTGAACGAATTTTGTACTTTAAAAAAAATTATAGTAAATTCTTGCCAATTTTTTTTACTCATTTTTCCTAGACAGTAATACATGTCCATTACACAAATATATTTTTTAAAACGTGAAACAAAAATCGTCCATTTAAGGGTTAATTAAATATCGTGGGAAGAACCCGTTCAAAATGCATGAAAGTATTATAGAAAACCGAGAGTGTCTGAAATAGCATCTATTGGCTTGAAGACTAGTTAATTTCGGTGTGTAAAAGTAAAGATAATATTTTAAAACAAACTGCAAATATATGGCATAATATGAGGAGTAAATAATCCGAACTGCCAACTGCAAGTACCTAGGATCAAGTGTATGAGTTTGTAAATTATACTCCCTATTATAACTAGTACAAATGAACACAAAGTAAAATTACAGAGTGGTAAGAGTACTTCGGGAATATCACTAATACTATTAATACTAATTGGCCTTGTAAACCTTGCAATTGTACTAAATTTATAAAATATATTAGGCTGTAAGTTTTCCATGTACAAAGAAATAAAATATCTAGGGATCACGGGTACTTAGGCCGGTTCACATTAATATCTGAAAATACTGAAATGTACCTAAATTTTTAACAACACTATAGTTTTTGGAGCTTCGAAATCTCAAACTTATTGCAGCAAACGCGCAAATTTTTCGCACATAAAAAAATAGCAGTTGCGGTAAGCAGTTTGATTAAAAAATGCACCTTATATCATTAAACATCAGTATTTATTTAAATCACTGCTAGCTGACTAATACGAGTAAAACAATGATTCACATTTCTAAGAAATATAAACAAAGGTAAACGTTTCAAATTAAATTGAATCAGGTGAAACTCACTGATTTGCATCGACTGCAGTTATTTCGACTCCGTCAATCCGAATTGTTTCATCGATACTTATTACGTGGATGCATTTAGGATTCACACCTAGACGAGATATGCATAGGTCCGCTAAAATAAATAATAATAAAACGAATGAGTTTGATGGTTCTTATCCAAACATCTCTATTTTTTTGTTTCTTCACCAGTTTGTAGGTGGTTACCGTCGCTCATGGACCTCTGCAATGTAAGGAGACTCTACGGGATCGCAATGTACAATCTAATTTCATGGACTTTTTATTCTGTCCTTTTAGCCAAGATCATTCTTTCCTTATTGCATCAGGATTTCTATAAAGAATACTTTCTGGAACAAATATTTTTCTTTTACCATTGTAATACGGCTTACCAAGGTCAGGAATAGTCAGGATATCAAATACAAGGATTAAAAGTATCAGGTACCTGTTATTCTCGAACAATACAGTTGTTTATTAAAGCTTTTCTTCAACCCCGTGTAGTGATCCGAATGAAAATGTGTCAAAAAATAATTCTTCACGTTTGGTATATCTCCGTATGAAAATGCATCAACCGCGAAATGTGTACCTAAAATTGTAATACCCATTCTTCATTTACTGACCAAGCCATTATTATTGATACTAATTGAACAGCTTCTTCAACTTAATATAAGTCGGATTTGTTAATTTGGGCACCAAAATCGTAGATGAAAAAATAAATATTTATCTAAAGATATAGATTCACCTACATGAAAAAATTTGACCACACAACTGTAGAGAAGAATATGTACAGTAATTAATAACATAAAAGACGAAATTTTGCAAGGTATTTATTGTCAAAACTAACCTGCAACAATTTTATGATGCGGTATGCTTCTTGGAGAAATTGATGTGCGATTAGATTTCGACTTCGCTGGTAAACTAAAATTTAAAGTCTCAACTCCTTTTCTCGGCCAATGCGCACTTGCACTCTCATTTCTAACCTTCGCAGATTGTGTGTGAGGAGTTTCAGTCCTTATGGGCTTGAGATCTTGACTCCTCGGAGATATAATTTCACGTCTCATAGACGTTGTTTTAACCGATCTGGGAGATTCATTGTTTTTATCGTTTAATTTGCACGGCGTCCTCCTTATACTATCACCAATACCGGAATTCTTACTCATTGCCTTCGCACTTATCACATCTTTTTCACTAGCATTTGTATTCTTCCCTTTCAAACTAAAAACATTAACTATCTTTGGTAGAAAATCATGGATCGTTTTCTGTGTCAGTTTAGTACTCGTAAAATTTCCATTACAAATAGAGGGATTTAACAATCTTCTCTTATTCCCTTTCCAATTATCGTGGTTAATTTTTCGTTTCACTAATTTATAATTTGGCGGCTGAACAATGACATGTCCAAATCCTTCAATGGCGTTTGTTTTTAAAATTAGAACACCAGACTCTTCCGTGTTATCTTCTGTGTTCGACCTCTTTTCAATTTCCAAATTGACTGAAACCTTTTTAGTTTCATTTGTGTTCATTTCGTACATACTGTCTTCATGAAGTTCGTAGTTAAACGGTTCAAGATTTTCAATCAGTTGACAATCAACATTAACGTTATTTTGTTCGTGATTGAAAACAATCCGTTTAATTATACAACTTTTTGAGTATACATCAACGCTTTTTATATTTTCTATGGAAAACGAAACTTCTATAAGTGGTCTGGCAGTGTTTAAAAGTGTGTCGTCATTTTCTTTTTCGCCAATACAGTCTTCGGTATCTGCCAAAATCGTATCATGACTTAGATCATGAAGATCATCAGCTTCAGCTGTACTTTCAACATTCGAAACTATTTTTTTAATGCAACTTCTTTGCGAGTTCTCAATAAAAGAGAAGCTTAAATCAGTTGTATCTTGAGTATTTAAAATAACTGTTTCAGCATCATTCAAAACAGTTGCTTGACGATCCACGTTACAGACATTACTCGAATTTTCTTTATTACCGACACTTATTTGCGATTTCTAGAAAAAAAAACTAAATTTATAAAAAAAAACATTTCAAAAGGCTATTATTGCGCTGTAAGGTACGATATTCTTGGAGACCGTTACGAAAAATAAGAATCTGAATTATCACATTTCAATAGCCGAAATATATTTAGGTTTTAGTTTTAGCATTTACCTTCTTATCCTTAAACGAAGTGATGGATTTTTTTAATCCAAGAGACAGTGAAAACCGGCTTGTAATTGAATTCTGAAAATATAATAACTTCTTCAGTAAAGTAAAAATAATTATTAAACTCTCCTCGAGTCATATTTCTAATATTATATTAAACATCATAGAACTAAATTAAATAAATAAGTGCATTGAGGAAAATGGATACCAAATAAGGAATAACTACACGATACCAAGATGCAACAACAACAAAAATGCTCTTGTATAAAGAAGCGCACAAATGAAGACGGGGCGCAAAACAATGCATCGGATGTCTAGATGAGTCTCATACATTTTGTATGGACTATCACATGCATTGCGATTTGCGCTGCGACCCAGTTAAGAAAATTGACTGAATAAAGAAAAGACTTAAAGTTCGATGTGTCTAGGCCTCTAGGCAAGAATGGTCGTGTGCTACTAGCAGTTAGCTACGAGTTAACAAAAACAATCAATTTTACTAGCAGTTAGCTACGAGTTAACAAAAACAATCAATTTTAGAAACATGCAACTTATGTGAACTACACAGTGCGTATTTGGTAAAGCCGTAATTAATTTTCATACTATTCTATCTTCAGACTTTCAGAACATCGGATCAATTGGAGCGCGTGGAGTGGATCTTGCGCCTATAATATCATTCGCAGTACGAAAATAGGCCTTGACATTCTATGGCCACAAACCCTAGTTTTTCAAGGAGGGATTAGTTACCATGGCCAGTTACTAATTTAGTGAAATTGATTAAAAAGCAGCGGTTGTTATGCGTGTAAGCATGCGGGAGACAAGTTTTGACGCCGCGACTCATTGTAGATCTATACTTTTTTTTTTCAGTCAGGAAATCACCGGCTCTCCGCCCGCAGGGCGTGTGCGAGTTGAACCGCACTGAAACCTCCAATCGCTCACACTCAGCGTCCGAACCCCGACTGAGGCCAGAACCCAGCACGGGGTTTGGAGGGGCGGCGTTACGCGCTCGGCACTCTTTCCCGTCGCACCGTCCCGTCCCGTCCCGACGCTGGGTGTGAGCGGTTTGATGTTTTAGTGAGGTCAATATCCCACCTATGCAGCTACGGGGCGGGTGAGACTTCCCCCACAAATTATTTTTGTGGATAGTCGAAAACGAGGCCATAGTGTTTGGGCATGAGGAGGCCTTTATTTTGGTTCCGTTAAATAAATTATATTCCTTCTATATCCACAAAACTATTTTTGTGAATGCAAATGTTCAAAAAGAGAGTGAATATTTGTGAATGTTAGTATTAGTAGAGGAGGCGACGATGCTAAATGGGGATTTACTCGAGCGTTGAAGAGACCTATTGGGATGCAAAGCTTAGATGATAAGAAGAAAAAAATGTTATATGACATATACCTTTACATCGGTGGGGAAAGGGGCTATAGATTTTTAAATATGTAAAAAAAAACTGTTGCATGGACATCCTCGAGCGCGTCAGATATTGATAGCATCAATGCTCTACGTATTTTTAATAACGTACGTATGTTAATCTGATCATTTGCGTGATGCGTGTGTATGTATTTAAAGGTTGAAAATGAAAAAAAAAAAAAAAAAATTATCGAGCGCGTCAGATTTTCTAAGGGAGTGTTAAGTACACCAAAAAAAAGCTCTCATTCACTAATCTGACGATTTCGATGGGACGCAAACTCGCGGCCATTTTCATAATGTGCAAAAAAAAATCGCCATTTTGAAATACTCAAGCGCGTCAGATTAAGATATATATGGTTCATCTTTATGTTCTAAACGTACTGTCTCATAATCTGACGATTATCTAGAGGGATTCGCCTGATCTGACAAAAAAAATAGAAAAATGGTTCACTTTAAAGCCATCCCTGCAACTTCCCGCTAATTCCATTCCTGAGTTCAAAGAAATAATATTTCTATGCATTTGAGCTCTCCCAGCTCGAAAGTCTGATAGAAGTTTCATAGAACACTATTTTTGGAATTTTCAAACCGCAATAACTTTCGAATGGATCAACCAATTTTAACGCGGTTGGCACCATTCGACGTAGTTTTATCATCCTCATAAGTAATTTTGATCGACTCACAAATTTCGGAGATAAATTTCGGAATCCCGAAAAACACTTTTCGGGTTTCTATCGTTCACGATATCTCTCGAACGAACCTTCCCTGGACTTCTACGAATATTTCAAGATTAAAATAAGCCAAATCGGTTCAGTCTTTCTCGAGTTTTAGCGAGACTAACGAACAGCAATTCATTTTTATATATAAGATTTTTGTTATTTTGGCTTGCGGAAATCGTCAGATTATATATTTTTTATTATTCTTGAATTATTTCCTTCAAAATAAAAAAAAATTGAGCTACGCTCGAGAATGTCGAGATGACGTTTTTTTTTTACAACTTTGTTACCGTCTCCTTTTTTTACGTCACTCTCAAATTGTCAGATTATTGGAATATACACTTTTTAGGATGTAATTAACTCACCCTACCTTAATCTGACGCGCTCGAGAATTTCTGATCGTCAATTTTTTTTTACTAATCTGATCCTGTATCCTTCACGGGCGGCCTTAGATATGGGCCTCATATTTTGTGGAGGTACTTAACCGGGTACAAGGTACCCCCTGTATATTAATCTGCCGCGCTGTAGTAAATCCCGGAATCCCCGCTTGGGCTCCTCTACTATATGTACTTTTCATTTTATAGTTAGTTTTAAGTAGTTCTTAATCTTAGTTAAGATCTACAAACTTTATTTTGATAATATAGCAGTGTTGACGTTACAATGATAGAGTATGAACTCAGATGGACAAGGTTGGACACTATTCAGTGGTTAGACAAAGGCTGGATATGTGCTTGAACCAAAACTGTAGAAAACTTATGGAGATACAATGTGGTGGTGTACAAGGATGGGACATGGACACAAAAGCACAAGAATAGAGGATGTACACAGGACATGGCAACATTTGGCACATCACACATTGACTAAATAAATCCATAACAAGCTGTGAAGTAACATAATAAGCAGTTGACACATAATAGAAGCTATTTAGCACATAAAATTGCTAAAAGGAGTTTATTTTGGAATCCACAAACCTCAGCAAGCTTTTCTTTCCCAATGGAGCCCCAAAATCGTGAAAGTTGATAATTACTTAAACAAACTTGTTATGAGATCAACCTACAAAAATGGTTTTTCAGTTTACTCTTTCCATATAGTATTTTTTCGCTCAAATTACATCTAAGCTAAAGTCTTCCTTACATAAACATTTGAGTTATGTGGTTACTAGATAGATATTAACTTGTTTATTATTAATTACTATAAATAGTCAATTAAAATTAATATTTATTATTAATTGATATAAAAGTTAATGATATTTTTTCTTTTATTACAATCTGTATGAGCATTTGGTCCAGTTGATGATAGGTGATTACTGTCGCTCATGTATCTCTATTATGTTACTCACATTATTATTTGGGAGACTTTACACATTAAATAATTTATATTTTACTGACATCAGCTTTTTAATTAGAACAACTTTGCTACATTTTATTTTTGCCAGTTTTTTTTTCATTGCTTTGAACAGTGGGTTTTCACTTATCAATGAACAGGATGTTGTCCTGCCACTGAGGACTAAAACTATAATTAATAAGCTTTACTCTTACCTAAAGTTACTCCAAATCAAATAAATAAATCAAATTTTACAAGCTATTAACACCTAAATTTTTTACAATTTATTTGATGAGACAATAGAAAGAACGACTGGTGTCCAGTGTTGCCAACAGCGGTTGGCCTAATGTCGCCGTTTCTCATGCATAAGATAGCCTATTGTAGCCGAATTTCAGCTGCAGTAGCCTAAAGTAGCCCAAACGCCAAAATATCAATATGAATAAAATAAAATGTTATTTTTATCAATTTATTTATAACATATTTATAATGTATTGATAATATTATTAATAGGCATAAGCCTACTATAAAATACCTCAATGTATCTTAAAAGGAAGTAATAAGCATTTTAAAAACAAAATTAAAAAATAAATAAACATAAATTAAGTTTCCGATTCGTCTTCTGCTAACAATAATAATGCATCATCAAGACTTTCGCCGTCGTCAGTAGCATTAGATGTAGTTGCTGTGCTAGTACTGGCGTAAGATTCGCCGGAGACATACATTTTTTTACCAGCGTGTAAACTAACCATGTGATTGCTTGGTTGAAAGTTGTTGCAACACATACCTCTTATATTCATATGGGTACGAATTCTAAGAATGGCGATCAGCATGGGTAGTTGCATGCGATTTCTTAATTTTGTTTTGATAGTCCCCATTACGCTGAAAATTCTTTCAACGACAGCGTTACTCAAACTCAGGCTTCACTCTCGTCGAAACGATTGTATAGGGACTATCAGTCTAGCTACCAGTTATAGTACTATACCCCATTCACTTAGGCTTGAGACAAAAGGTAAACAAAAAGATCTGATTTTCTACCTGTACCTTACTACCTACCTTTGTTTACCTTTTGTCTTAAGCCTAAGTGAATAGGGTATAGAGGTTGGTGAATATCAGAGATCGGAATAGGTAGGTGTTCGAGGAAGAAAGTAACATAATGTGGCTAATATTTCCTCTGAATCCTCTCCTCCATCTCCGGAATTAACAAAACATGAATTGGACTTTAAGTATAGTTACAAATTTTTAATTTAAAGAATCGTATTCAAATTTTAGGGTAATCCCACGACTTATGTTTTAGTCTGGAAGTGTGAGTAAGACCGGAGTAGTCATCATATCTACCTTACACAAAACATTCGTGTAAAACATTAGTTTTTACTTACTTTTGAATGATGGTAGATTTTCCCACTCATCACGATAATGTTTGACATATTTACCGTGTTTACCCATTTTTCACAGAAATGAAACACTAATTGAAGTAGCTTGAAACTATACAAAACAAGTATTCTTAACATACAGGATTAGATAATCGCACAGGAGAAGTTACAAAGCGAAAGTGACAAAAAATAACTGAAATTTCTCTGAACTATTTATTCAGTATAATACAGATAATTGCGGTAGTCATTATTAACAATAAGAATAAACATCACTTTAGTGCGTACTTAATTTGGTTACATAAGCGCTAAGACAAATTCAGGGTATTCCCCGAAATGAACGGATTATAAACAAATAGGGTGACCATGTCAATATCAAATTGTACCTACATTACAGACACAAACATTTACATTTGCGTGAACATTTATTTTTCTTAAATATGCGCGATTCGCCTGATTTAAATAACTTTTCCCTGAAGTAGCCTAAAAGGCGACCAGTCGCCTTTTAGATTTTTTCGTCGCCGATTATTTTTCTGAGTAGCCTAAATGGCGAAAAATCGCCTACGTTGGCAACACAGCTGGTGTCCGTAAATTAAATTTTCATATGTTTTTTTATTAGAATTGTATGGTCCGAACATGTTCCAACCAGTTTACTTACTTGTGTTAGCTGATTTGAATCACTCTTTGGGTATCGCCGTGGGTTTAGCAATGAGGGTACGTAATTATTTATATCATCTTCCTTGCTCATTATTACATTTAAAGCGTTTAAGATTTATGAGGTACACAAATCGAGAAATTCAAACAATTTCATTGTTGTTCAAAATTCAATTTTTTCTTCTTCTTCTTCTTCGCTTTATTTATGGCGCCCTGCCGTCAGTATATACGACGACAACTCTGCCAATGTCTTGTAACAGGAAAACCTGCTGGACTTTTCTGATTAAATAGAAATTTACAAATTAAACAAAACTTGTTTATTATACTAAATACTTAAATACAGTATTCTTATTGCGGGCTTTAGTGTTACCTGAAAAAAAAACAAATAAATATATTTTATTTACATATTATTATGGTTAGAAAGGTTAGACAGATAAACAATTATTTACAATCATAAATTATAATAATAATATTTACAGGAGACCTATTATGTTAATGATAGGGTTAGAACATTTATTACTCTAAGGACATAACAAATAGGTTCAAGGTATTATATACACTAATGTACAGTAGTTAGGTTGCCTCTGGCTAGGTAACCGATTATAATTTATAGTTTTATGTTATTTTGACTTATGAATTTTATAAGGGTTCCCACTATTTTTGGGAAGAAAGTCAATAATGCTGGGAAATTAATTGGTAAAGGAATTTCCAATTTTGGTAGGCAGGAATATAAGTCAGAGGAATTATTGTTCAGAGGACAGTTAAAAAAGATGTGATCTAGAGAACCATCCTCCAGGCCACATTCACATATTGAGTGGTCACGTATTCTGATCTTATGTAGAAATATCGGAGTACAGCAGAACCCTAGTCGGAGTCTATTTATGACTGATACAGTGCATTTGGACAATTTCCTAAATCTCCGGGCATGATACCAGGGTTTAGTTGGAATCGTTTCCTGAATTGCAGCATAGAACCTTCCTTTTGTAGTTCTGGATTGGTTCCATCTTTGACCCCAGGTCTCACGTAGGTATTTTTCAGGCAGAGTCATAAGGTCGTAGTTGTATATTGCACTGTGTTTCATGTCCGCCGGGTTATTAACAGCATGCTTAGCGAGAGCATCAGCACATTCATTGCCGGTTATTCCAGCGTGACCAGGAATCCATGCTAGAACTACCGACATATTTTTAAGATGCAAGTTTAGCAGCTTTTCTTTAATTTGTATTATTAATTTGCTATGCAGTTTAGATTGGAATTGGTTCTGCTTTAAAGTTTGTAGGGCGCTCAGAGAGTCAGTAAATATGACTGCCCTGTCTATGTTATGAGACTCGATAAAGCATATTGCTTCAAACAGACCAAGACACTCTCCAGTAAAAACTGAGCACATCGGAGGACATTGGAACTGTAGACATATTCTAGAGTTCTGGTAGTATACTGACACACCTGTAGGGCTGTCGTTGGACAGCTTTGATGCGTCTGAGTAAAAGAAGTGCCATTCAGGCCATTGGGTTCGTACTTCTGTAATAAAACTGGTATTAGCTTCTGCGGTGTATTTGCTAATTCCTATACCCAGACGTATATTCGGGCGGAATTGTATGGCTTCATAGCTATAAGAGAAAAGGGGCAGCTTCGGTAGTTGCACTGTGGGTGACGTCAGACTCAGCAATCTTCGAAAACTGTGTATAATTGGGGGGAGAGTTTTATTCTGCCAATACGGATTGTTGTAAATTAATTGATTTAATTGGGCTAATTTTGTAAAGAGGGGAGTCGAGGCAAATATTGAGTATTTGAAAATAAACCGGTCAGATAGCAGCTGTCTACGAAGATCATGAGGAGGTTCGACGCACTCCAGATGTAAGGCGTTCACAGGCGTGGATCTCATGCATCCTGTTATTAGTCTCATGCATTTATTCTGGAACACACTAATTCTGCTCAGCCCGCTCTTATTGCACGGCTCTAACAAAAATGAACCATAATCTAAAACACTTCTTATAAGCGCGTTATACACGAGTTTCAATGTGTACGGGTGAGAGCCCCACCACACGCCGGAAAGATTCCGCAAGATCGAAAATGTGGATTCACACTTTTTCAGGACATAGTTTACGTGGACAGTCCCAGTTAATTTGGAGTCCAGCATCATTCCTAAGAATTTAACAGAATCCTTTAACGGTATCTGTTCATTATCGATGCTGATGTCAACCCTGGGAAGGTTGCGTCTTCTTGAAAAAACCATGACAGAACTTTTGGAAGGTGAAAGAGAAAGGTTGTGTCTAGTCAGCCATTGGCTCAGTGACTGCAGGGAGACACTTATAGAGCTTGTTGCTGCCTCAAGATCGTCGCTTTTAATATATATAGCTAGGTCATCCGCGTACTGAAGTAAGCTGCAGTCATTATTTAAGGCTGAGCATAGGTCATAGGTGTATACATTAAACAGAATAGGACTCAACACAGAACCCTGTGGGAGTCCCTTCCACACCATTCTTGGAGTCAGTAGTCCGTCTGCAGTTCTAATTCTGATGGCACGGGCCATCATCAGATTGTAGATATACCGTGTCATCTTAGCAGGTATTCTCAGCTCTTGCAGTTTCTGCCTGAGAATGCAAAGATTGACATTATCATATGCAGCTGAGACATCCAAGAAGGCCGCCAACACAGATTGGTTCTGAGCGAGTGTTACCCTGATATCCGCAATTAAGTTGGCCAAGCTGTGCAGAGTTCCCAAGCCCCTCCTAAATCCAAACTGTGAATCTGGAAGGATGTTGTGGTGTTCGACAAACCATTCCAGTCTATTCTTTATAAGGTGCTCCAAAAGTTTTCCCAAAGTAGAGGACAGAGCGATAGGCCTGAAGCCACCTGGGTCCTCTGCGTTTCCGCCTGGTTTTGGGATTGGGATAACTATCTGCGTCTTCCAGCTTTCAGGGACATACCCAAGGTTGTAGCAACTATTGATTATACCCAGGAAATATCGAAGACAGACGGGGCCGGCCTTGCAGATAAATGAGTAGGGGACTCCATCACTTCCTGGAGTGGAGTCCCTGACCCGAGACACTACAGCATGCAGTTCTTCAAGAGAGAAGGGCTCATCAAAAGGTTCCTCAGATGGTAAGTGGGAAACCTCTAACACCGTTTCCTCAAGCTGAGGGACATAACTAGGTGCAAGTTTTAACCCGATGAGTGCAGCAACGTTCCCAGAGATGGAGGCCCCAGAGTACCTCCGAGAGAAACTGCCCCTATACCGGCCGATGAGATTCCACACGATAGCTATCGGTGTCGTGGGTGAGAGAGACGCACAGAAATCAGCCCAACCCTTCCTTTTTTTCTTTCTGAGGGTGCGTCTACAAATGGCGTTAACCCTTTTGTAGATTAGGAGATTTGTAAGCGTCATGGCCCTATTATAACTCCTTTCGGCACTGTTACGGGCTCTTATCACCACCGTGCACTCCTTGTCCCACCAGGGTGGGGATGGGATCCTTCCAATGGCGGAGTTTTTATGTTGGAAACATTCATCAGCAGTAGCCTGGATTGCCTTGATGAAATCCAAATAGCACGTCGGAAGGTTCTCCGGCTGAGTGTCAGGAAGAGGTAATGAGTGTACCTTTGCTTCCAGTTTAGCAGCATATTGGTCCCATGCGGAATCGTAACTTTTAGGGAGACGATGCTTGAGTAAAGGTGTCGGTGGCCTATACGGAACGCGACTCTGCGGCATTTGGATTACAATTGGGAAGTGGTCACTGCCATAAGTTAATTCGGCACACTCCCACTGTAGTAGGCATCCAATATCCAGTGAACAGATGGTCAGGTCAACGCAGCTCTTACTTTGCCCAGGATTACTCCGGCGGGTAGGACTGCCATCGTTCAGTACATATAGCTGTAGGTCATCCAGTATATCCACCAAGCCATTACCAAACCCGTCACAATGCTCAGATCCCCACCTGTAGTGGTGACAGTTAAAGTCACCCATCACCACAAATGGTTGTTCCAAACGTCTGAAAACATTGTGTAAAATAGATATGTGTGATATATGAGGGTGGGCTATGTATATAGACACATAAACAATTCCATCAAGTTTAGCTGCAACAATGCTGATGTCATCACAGTTTACCTGCACAGGGACAGGTATGGAAGGAGCCCCACGCCTAAGCAGCAGAGCACAACCTCCATATCCATCAGGCCTGTCGTTTCGTAAACAAATAAAATTTTTTATATTAAAATTCTGTTTTGGAATCAGCCATGTTTCAGCTATTGAGCATACAGTCGGGGAGATTTCGTTTAGAAGTTGAATGAGGTCAGGTTTTCTGTGTGCAATGCTTCTAACATTCCACTGTAATATTTTCATTGTTCGGGGAGCTATATCCATAGTTCAGTAGGGAGAGGAAAGATTCTAATTTTGGGGCAACGTGGTCAGGTACATGTCCAGAGTGTTTATGGATTAGGGGTGTTAAAATAGAAATTAAAAGTTCAATTACATCAGCTGCTTTTAGGTCATCCCTATTATCTTTATAGGCACAACCGTTGTGTGATGGTTCAAATGAATAACCTCTAGTTAGGTTATTGTGTTCTTTCTGGTTATAGCCTGGAGACAGCGGGGCATGGGAACGTGGTTTTTTGAGAATTGTTTTTTTGTATGATGTGTACCCTTGAGACACATTTGGTAGTGGAGTTTGTGGTTTATCCATAGCAATATTTAATGGTCTAATATTAGGGTGCAGCTGTATTGCTGACTTGGTGACCTCCGCGTAGCTGCCTTTTATTTTTGGCGTTTGTTTGTCAGCTTCCTCATATGATATGCTATGTGAGGCCATTATGGCCTTAATGGTCTTTTGTCTTCCCATTTCTGGGCAATTTTGACTGTTCGCGAAGTGATTTCCTGAACAGGTTATGCAGAAGGCCATGTCATCAGTGACGTCACAGCCGTTCCCTGGGTGGTCGTGTCCACACTTAAAGCAACGTGGTTGGCTTCTGTATTGGGCTTTAGTGTGCCCGTAACGGCAACAGTTATAGCATTGTATGGTTGGGTAGGTGTAGAGTTCCACTGGTAGGGAAGTATAGCAACAGAATATTTTTTTTGGCAGTACTTGGCCATCAAAGGTGAGTATTACTGTCTGTGTTGGCTTCCACACAGTGATACCCTGTTCAACTGTTCTGCGGCTCATTCGTCTAGCTTTGAGAATTTTCCCGCAGCCATTTGGGACTTTGAGGTGTTGGAGGAGTTCATCCTCAGCCCAATCATCAGGGACACCTCTCACTACTCCCATGCGGGTAATGTTGTATGATGGTATTGAGGCCTGGTATTTATGCTTTATCAAAACGTCGTTTGTCAAAAAAGCGTTAGCGTCCTCTGGCGATTTGAATTCTATGCCGAGTCTACGACGTCCAACTCTTTTCACACCGTCGGGTCTAATGTTTGTGACATTATATTTTAGCATTAGTAGACCGAATTTGATAGGGTGCATCATGGCGCTGGAGGAGGTGTTATCGTCCGCTTGTGAGACATGCACTAGATAGGGAGGGTTATCCATGACGGAATATTTCTGCCTACCAACGATAATTTTCGGTACCTTGGGAGGGTTCGTCGACACATCGTTCGAGTCATGCGCTCGTTTTCGGAATTTAGGGTCAGATTGGGTGTTTAATCTGTCCTGGATCGGTTCATTCATGTCCATATTGCCTAGAAATTGTTCGTGCTCAGACAGAGGAACGGTGAGACAGGAATTATACTGAAACGGGGGTGATTTATCGCGGTCGGGTGGCTTTTTCGCCATTCTTACTTAAACTACTTATATACAAAGAAAATACTTACAAATACAATCACAACACAAATAAACCAACACCAAACACAAAAGCCGACACAAATACACGAAAAACAACAAGAAAAACTTAATAATTTTGAGAAAAGTTCGCAAACACACGTTTTCACTATCACGTTGACAGCAGAGAGACTTCAATTTTTTAAAATTTGACATGTTTTGGTTTAATAATTGACATTTGACATATTTACACAAAAACCATGTTCAGAGATAAATTTCCTTTAGCATAGATATAAATATTCGTAGATCTAATAAAATAAATGAATATTATTTTTGTGAAGAAATTGAGTTTGAAGTTTTAATATTTTTTCACAAACTTGGTTTGGTTTCAAAACAAGTAAAAGTTAAGTATTGATGAAGGCAATTATTTTATATTAATAAATCTGTATTTCACTCTCTCTAAGTTTGTGATTTGAACTTTTTGTAACACGTCAGGTTTATTTTCCAGTTACCGGTTTATTAAAAGTGCTGTAATATCAGAGGAATTTCGACATAGCTAAAACTTAAACCCAAAACTGTCGTTGTTAATTGATGATTGCAATACACATGTTATGTTTCTCTATTGATAATTTATGTATTTTTCAACTTTTGTTGAGTGTCACTGGCTGGAATAGGAATAAGGCAACTTTTTTCTTAACTTTTTTTTTGATGAGAACTCAACGGCCTATTGATTAGATCTGTTAACATTGGTATATTTGATCGAAGCTACTAATAAATAAAAAATAAATAAAAAAGTACCGTAAATTTAAATTTGTAGTCTGGCAACTGACGCTGCCAAACTTCAAGCTTCAAACTTCAATTTACCATTTACCAATTGTCATTTTCTGCGTTTTCATTTTTCAGTCTGTCGGTTTTTCTAGTTTTTCTTGTGTTAAAAGTGTTATGTACGTACAATATTTAATTTGAAAAGGAGCATATGAATATAAATGAGATAGTTTTGTGAAATTCTTCTCCATCATTTACAGTGAGTAAATATATTTTGCATTGTTCAAGTTTATTATTTTAGGTTAGAAGTTTTATTTAGTTTTTGCTACTGTTCTCCCGGTTTATTTCCAATTTATGAATGCTTCCTTATGGGCTGGACGTGGCTTTGTTTGTCTACGCTGTGAGTTGTATGTGCAGAATAATGTGTTTCAATTTGATTCACATCATTGAACACTAAACAAAATCAATACCAACATACCACTTTGGCTGAGTACGTGAAATTTATATTTTATACATTTTTCGAACAGAAATGTGGATTCGAAATTTAAAAAAAAAATAATTGCAAAATTTTGTGTTAGTTGAAAAAACATCCAAATAATAATTAATTTCATTTACATAATTAATTGTAAGTTAAACACATGATCACTATCTGTTTAATTATATAAAGTTGATTCGCTTAAATAAATAGGTACTGTATTAGTGAAATACTACAACTCAACTGTATGACTTGTATTAGGTTTTCATAATTTTGTTGTGATGCAAATTTGGCACTTATGATATATTTTGCGAGATTAAAAGTTAATTAGTTTTTTTCTAAGTCAATAAATTTTATATTCATTTTCATTTTATTAAATTTAATCACTTAAAAATAATCCAATATCATGGAAAACATTTAAGATTAATAAAACTCTAGTATTCATATAATTAAATGACACTTCATAAGGCACACCTAATTTAACAAAGAATTAAAAAAAGTTGTTTCATAACAATTTTGAAACACAAAAACACCATTTAAAATTAAAATATTTTTAGTTTTATAATTTTACAGTTCATAAGAAATAATATTTACTTTCAGTGCATGTTTGTTATTTGTCATATTTATATTAATTTATTTTAAAACTAAATAATGTTTTATAATATCTAACACAACACACTAGCAGTCTACGAGATAACATAAAACAACTGAATACCGCAGAAATGGCAGGCACAAGACGTGCTCGTAATCAGGCCAACTCCCTGCCTATGCCTCGTCAGAACTCAGTGTCTGACAATGGCCGAACGCGTCAGGCCCTGAGCCCTGAAGCTTTAGCCGCTATGACCAAGGATCAGCTCCGTGCCGAGTGCCGGAAAAGAGGTCAACGTGCATCGGGCAACAAAAACGAGCTGGTACAAAATGTGTTTGCGTTTGTCGGTGTGCTTTGTTTTATAATTTGATTCTTTGACGCAAGCTATTTTGTTTTGCATCCTTGTTTTTGTTCCTGTGACCTTCGATAGTACGTATCACTATAGATTTGTATGATTTGCTTGCTTTAGTAGTAAAGCACGTTAGTTTAGAAATTTGATAATTTTGACATTCTTACGGGCGCTTTTTTCGTCGTCAGTAGATTTTTATCTCTCTTCAATGTCATACTCTATATCTACCAAATAAGACACAAAATCCAACACGATACTAAAAACTTAGGCTTTTAAGTCTAATATTTGGTTGATGTTGAGTATAAAATTGAATAGTAGAAGTTTTAAAGTACATAATAAATGTTTGTGTCAGAGAAAATTTTACTGTTTTTGGTCATCAGCTTCTAAATTCTCCAGTTTTATTCAAATATCAATAAAAAAAAGAAAAAACAATAAGCAACAGGTTTAAAATAAAACAATAAATTGAAATTAATTTTAATATAATATTTTAATTATTCACATAAACACGACACACGTCTAGACGTATAATTAAGCGCAACAGCTGTCTTATTATGCGTTGTTTAGTTTTTTTTTGGCTCATTATACATTGGCACAGTATCGTTTTTGTTACAGGAAACAAATTTAACTCGTATTTCGTTGTCATTTTACACCAAAAAAAAAATATTTTGTCGTCTTCTGGATTAATTAATTGTACGATTGAAACTTTAAAGTACTTAAAGTAAAGCCAAGTGCATTATTATATCGCTGACAAAGCTAGAGAATAGAGTTGTAAAGAATACAAACAAAAGCCAGTAGATCGTCGTTCACAGGACACAGAATATTTTAGGACTTCGATGTTAAATATATTTTTAAAAATTCAACCCAATACCCATGAAATTTACAAAGACTAAAGAGATGCATCGATGTCTAGACACACGGCGTTATTATATTCCTATTCATGTTTCTAATTTAATTTGATACGTAGCGTGTGTAAATATTTCTTCTATCTTATCTTCATTATAACGTCCTTGCGTTTTATCACTTCTCAATTTGTAAATGTAATAAATAGGTCGGCGTCTGATTATCAAATTCTATTCAAGATTTTCATGATACGGTTTTACTTCCTATTGTCAGTGGTATCTTCGTTTATCACTACGTTTATGTTATCAATGATTTACCATCACCAAGAACACAGTCTAAAATCTAAATAATTTTAGGAAAAATGCATGAAAATAAAATGCCTGTTAAAGTCGACAAATCGAAATCAATACGCGTACTTATTTCGTATTCCTAGTCAAAAACAAAGTGTGAACATAGTTTTCCTTTAGCTGTGTAATTAAATCAATGTATTCAAGGTCGTTTTGTTTATTTTCGATCATAAATTCTGTTTGTTATGTATTTGGGAAAGACCATAATTTATAATAGTTTTGTTTGTTTTTTACCCGTCGATCTGTGCCTAGAAAAAAATAATAGGTAATGCTACTTCTAAACCATGACTTTAATGAAGGCGACACCGTGAACATGACGACACCTTGTTAACGAGTTAGTTCAAATAAACATCTATAAGACATTAATTATTACTATTCGAATTATTTATAATTTTCCAATATATCGAAAACAATAAATTCAGTTGGACTAAATAGTCGATACAATAATGTATTAAAAATTCTCAATGACTACAATCATCTGCGTGTCATTTTCAATTGATTTATGGATTGTACAACAAAATAATGTTTCGAGTGTCATGCACTTAAAACTATTCATTGTATTGGTACAAAAACTCCGTTATTCAAGAATCATTTCAAATCGTTATTAGTAAATACAAACGCCATTTGAACTCATCTATGTTGTTGCTTATAATTTTTGTTTATAATCTGACAATCTTATAGTTTCTTCTATTTATTACACTTATCACGTTATCTTCGCTATATGAGTCATAATTACACTCTTATTAGAATATTCTCAATTAGAAAATGTTATAAACGATTTTGAACAACTTTCTGTTAAAATTATTTGGCTCTTGTGAAGTTTAGCTTCACCCTTCTCGTTTGCTTTTCGCTTTATCTCGTAACATTGTTCTCATTAAAGTAATTAATCCTGATAATGTTCACAATTACTTCGACCCTTCTTTCTTACTATATAATCCCTTAAGGAAAAATACTCTACCACTATAATATTACTAAGTTGAAAATTAATTTATTTAGAACAAGGAAAATTACAAAATACAACATTTTTATTCTTATCTCGTACAGTATATTTATTAATTAAACTACGATAGACACGTTCATTACATTAATTATTTGTGATAAGAATGTTGTAGCACATCACATACTATCTTCGAAGTTCAATAAATAGTTAAACAATCAAATGACACGTCGAACTATTTTCAGTGCTATTTTTTCTTATCGTGTATCGCTAATAAAACATATTTACGACTTATCTCTTTTACTGTAATCGAACATTGAAGAACATCGATAAGTCGCCTGTATTTAATTAGTACGGCAATACCAAGTCACGTGATAATCGATACAAACACGATGTTTGCGCACCGAAGGACAAGGTTGAAGATAAGATAAACACGTCGTTAATGTAAAAAAATAAGTAAATTTTCTCGGTAGTAAATAAAGAGATCCAAAGTTATAGAGAGGGCATTTTGAATACGGTCGTTTATCTGTCTTGCAATAAAACAAAACCAAACACTGTCGATTTCTCAAGAAATATGAAATAATCGGTGCCAATCACTGTGGGTCACTATATTCTAAATCCACATAAAGAAAAGTTTCGCGTATTGCTTTGAACAATTATTAACCGATTGTTATAGCATCACGTGATGCGGCGGATCTACAGTATCCGGGAGTACTTTTCAGATGTTAATATTCTTCGTTGCCCCGTCTATAAACTATTGACTATGGTCATAATTGTTGTAAACAATAGTAAGTCGTAACGTACGCGGAATACGGGTCAGTGGACTTGCGCACGCGCTGTCGTACGTAGCGATCACGCCACCGCACAACGCTCTATTTCCGTACGCGTTGATTAGCAGTCGAACGAAACACTTCCGAATTTTGTATACGGATTTTCTTTGTTTGCAGTCGATGTATGTGTCAGGTAATCAACGGAAAGGAAACTTCAGCACCGGTAGAATTAGCGTCACACTCAGCGGATATCTTAGTTGATTAGCAAATGAAGTATCGAATTAGAGTCTACAAAATACTCGTAATTTTTAGGACAGTCCTGAGCTAAGTTTTGACACAGCTTATGGTGTCTCCGGAAACCACAAATCAATGGAAACCTTAGCACACGTTGTTGAATCATCGTAATGATTGGACACGTCAGTTGCAATCGATTATAATACTTGCGAAACCCATATGAAATTTATTTAACCAAGCCTTTGTCCAACTATGCAATAACTGAAACGAATTTTTAGAATCGCTTGTTGAAATAGTCTAGTTTAAAAACTTTTTATGGGTTTTTACCTACGGTACCTTTTAGTGTCTTTGATGTTACATAACCATTATCCTTTACAAATTGATAAGAATGCTATTATACTCGAAAATTAGTTCAAAACAAGAAACAAAACTAAATACGTTTAAAGTTTAAACGTACTCGTAGAAAGTACAGTAGATTAAATAAAACAAAAGACTAGCACGGAGAAAACAAATAATTACATTATATGCCTACCGGAAAGACACAGCGTTGATGTGAAGAAGCTGCCCTTGTTTCTCGCATTTTTAGTGATAAAACCTTCTGATCTTTACCTGTTTTGTCTTTCTTTTCGTGTTTAGTTACCATCGCCTAGAAGGAACACTCCTGTTGTATGTTGATCTGTGTGTTCGATGACGTGTTGCCATCTGTTGTCATAGCGTCCAAGTTTCTTGCAGTGTTCACATCGTAAAAGTTATATTTACATAAAATTAAGTTTAATTAAGATTGTTACCTTAAATGTTGTTGTTAAAAATGAAACATAATATCACAGTGCAATGTGAGCAGTGTTTGTACAGTCGCGGACCCAGTAAGAAGGGTAAGTACTATACTGACTTACAAACACGTGAGTTCAAGATTTTAAAAACGTTGTTTTAATTCGTGATGAAAGCCGGATTTAGAGCTCAATACTCTTACTTGCTCTACACAAATTCTTTCGTCTGCGGAAGACAAAAGAATCTTATCTCGCTATCATCCGATAAGAATCAAGCATAAATACAAGTGTGTAGATGTCTTAAAACAACAACCTGAACTCATTTGTTCAATGCCAAAACAAATACTTGGGCGAAACTTAGTTCCGAAATGCACCTTAAATTGTAAGACAACCATGGAATTATTACCTCTGGAATGTACATGATGAACAACAAACTGAAGTATTCGAAGCTTTGTATGTGTGTGAAAAATGTCTATGTGTGGAAAACTGGGAGATGTCAAGTTTTTAAATCTCCCCAAAAATCGGGTACTTTTTTTTTTTTTTTTTTTATTGCCTTGTAGGCGGACGAGCTAACTTTTAGTGGTATTTCCCGTGTAAACCGTAGAATACAGATTTTTTTCGTGACAATGGATTTCTGATACGACACATTCTTAATAATTTCTCTAATAATAAACACATCTTCATAATTTTATGAATGTAATGTTTCAGCGTATTGATTAATCAAAAACAATGTTGAATCATTGAACTTATTTATTGTAGTTTAATTTAAAATATAATTACCTTAACACATTTTTTGATGCGGACAGCGACGTATTCATTGCGTTTTATACTCGTGATAGTAATATATCTCCACGAAATGTCCCATTGGAATAAAACAAAAAGTATTTTACTTCTACATTAATACCATTGATAACATAGCGCTTAAATTGGATATGTGCTAATTTCAAACAAACAAACTGCAGCTTTATAAATTTAGTAGTTTAAAAATATTTTATGATTTGTTAGCGCGTGAGAATATTAATTAATAATATGAATTTATTGGGAATATTATATTATGAATTTTTATTAGTGCCCGACCGAAAGTTTCGGTTTCGGTTTCGGTTTCGGCCAGTTTCGGCCAAAATTCGAGTTTCGGCCTTAGTTTCGGTTTCGGCCAAAAAACGGCCGAAAGTTTCGGCTAAACCGAAACTTTTGATAACAGATTGATAACGGATAAATATGGTTCTGAAATGAAGATTTTAAGCATCTAATATTCTAAAATAAGAGTCATATACAATTTATTACTACAGAATTAAATGTTGCTCAGGGTTATTCACAAACTACGTCGACACATTTCATGATTTTTGACCCCTTCTTCCTTGTCACAACTGGTAATATATTTTGGGCAGTCGTTGCAGACCGATACCATGAATATTAACACTGGCGTTCCATAAGGCACGGTGCTCCCCCTTACGCTTGAGCTTGCTTGATCAATGACAACCATTGCATGGTATGCATATTTATGAAAACAGCACTGGGGATGCGTCTTATACCGGCCACCACTCTTCGCAATTGAGTTCAGTATAGTCGATTAAAACTTATGTCCAAATTGGAAAAACTCTAGAGCAGGTGTCCGTTTGGAAAGAATTTAGTTTGACTCTCAGGCTCAGGTCTGACGTGGAGTCCTGTTTCCACCTCTGGGAGAGTGATCTTGGTTACTTCCATTTGATTTCATACAATGGTGAGTTGCTTGGAAAGTCGATGAACCCAATCTCAAGAATTCAAGGTCTTGCTCGTGGGCTATGATTTGACCTTTTTCAAACGAGATTTAATAAAAATCTTTTAAATTATGGTATATAATAACTTCTGCTTTTTAAGTGCGAGTACAAGTCCACCATCTCGCAGAAGGAAGCGTGTAAGTAGGACATGTAAGCGAGAGCTCTTCTCTTCGCGCATGAACGCGCCGTCGTTGGGAGAGGGAACAGGTTCGGGATCTGCCCCGAGATCTGGTCCCCTAAGAATACCGGGGTGTACTAAGACGCGAGAGGGTGTTGTACCAGAGCTCAACGCACACTTCGTAAGAGCAACCGGGGAATGGTAAACCGCACTACCTTACCTAGGTTGGTTCTGACCCAGTGGGTATTCAGCGCGAGGGTGTCACGTCTCCGTCGCGACACCCTCACAATACTTCGGATAGCCCGCCAAACAAGCAGACTATCGTCGATTAGGTATCGTATTTTTTAGATACCTCTCCCTCCCTTTGTCACAATTGGTCATATTTTTAACACACCCTTTCCAAACCTTTGCCACACTAGGTTACATTTTCTCTCTCCCCCTCGTCATACTTGATCACATTTTTGAAAACCTCTTTCCTCGCTATTGTTACAACTTGTCATGTTTTGAAAAACTCAGATGGTGCTAAAAATATTCTACCCCTTGACAGACTTAGTCACATTTTGAAATACCCTCCCCCTCCCCCTTTCCCTTACGTGTGACATAATTTTTAAATGACCTCATTTTTTAATGAAGAATAAATTTTGGGAAGAAATGATAATATGCACTTAAGTCAAGGACATCTTCAAAATAAAACTTTTTCTTTGAAATTTGCGAGTTTCGGTTTCGGTTTCGGTTTCGGCCGAAACTAAGAACCAAGCCGAAGGTTCGGTTTCGGTTTCGGTTTCGGCCAAAAAACCAGTTTCGGTCGGGCACTAATTTTTATGTACCGTCACTAAAACACCTTAGAAAAACTACAACGAAATCAAAACATTCATCCAGCAAATATAAGTACCATTTCCACATTATGTAAAAACACAAAAACTGAAAGTTAAACTGGCCACACAGTTGTTAAGTCAGTCCATAGCTATTGCCATTGAAGTCAAACAACAAAATTATATTACATTCTTTTATTTTTTAATAAGATAAAATGGGAGATTTCATAATTTTGGTTGGTAACCCTTTGAAATTTAATTCTGTCAAAGTTACGAAATGTCAAGTGTCAGTTAAGAATACGTTAAATTTTTCAAACATTAAGAATTGTTTTATTAACTTTATAAAATGGAAAATTGTTAATACTTACTTGTGGAAAGTGATTCTGTGACGCTTATTGTGTGTTGTTGAGGGGTTTCTGCAGAAGCTTACAACGCAGGAAGGCATGATTCAATCTTGTCTCAACAGGTATTTTATGTTAATACTGTCAAATAAACGTCAATGTCATAGGCATTTGAACATGTGTATGTACACGACTGGCACGACTTGGCTAACCTTCACGAACTTTGTTCCCCATGTACGTTCCTGAGGTAATAATTCTATGAAGACAACAGACATATTTACCTTTGAAAAGTTAGGTTAGAATAATCTTATTCTAAGCTACTCGAACTAATTACATTTCAATGCTGTACAAAAAGGGGCTTTGGCTTGGCCGAGCATATTATGTATAACATCTCGCCTGGTCGTAGACCTCCGTTTGGCCTATTATCACTAATACTACAATACTCCACAATGTAATACAAATGGTTTTATCTGAAAAGGTAGGCTGGCGGAGAATGCCTGTGGCTTTAAGTCCGGTTAAATATAGACATACTGGGGTATAAAACAATAAATTATACAGGCAGAAGTTTACTGAACAAAGTTTGTTTGTTCAATCATAACAATTAGATACCTCCTTCCGCTTCTAATAAATCTACTAGATTAAATGGCAGGGTGGCCTATATTTATACAAACACCTGAAGTATTAGCTTCTCTCTTATTGTAAAAATAAAACTTATAAATTTATTTTTAAAATACTAAATTAGTTACAATTTAGAGATATTTGTCTCCCCATAGATATACATATTACTCACATTTAAAATGTAGCATGAACACAATGCCTTTATAAATCTCATCAAAACATTCCCTTAACTGATTCTGTGACCCAGGTGGTTAAAACATACATAAATATCTATTAAAATTCAAATACTTTATCAAATTATAAGTTATTTAATAATTGAATAGATCCTTTAATATAATAATTCCTCTCAATAGTAAGTTTTATTGATCAATTTAATTAGGAATATTGTATAAATTAGCTTTAAGGAGCTAGTATCTCAGTGATACATTCCAAATGCAAGCTGGACAAAACTAGTATCTAATCCTTTTATTATTTTAAAGTTAGTCACTTACCGTTACCTTGTCAGTTACCTTTTAAACAAAATCACACTCTCATTATCAGTAGAATGTGATAGCAAAAATATACAACAATTTATTTTAAAGTAAATATGTATATTACTGACTTGAATTTGAATATAAGATAATGTAAACATATTTCAAGCAAAAATAATATCTTGAATAGACATTTCAGTCCTACTATTTTATGAATTGTTGTTAATTATTTGAAAAATAAGGATCACTGAACCAAAATTCATCTGGGTGTAATGGAAACTAAGATTTTAAATACTAAATGTATAATAATTAGTTATTTACTTCAAGTTTGATCAAAAATGTTACTTGAGAACTGAAGTGTAGTATCAATAAGTAAATTGTACAATGTTATTGCATTAGGACAGCATAGCCATTAAAATGGCTAGTCCATTTCTGTATAGAATAAAAAGAACAATAATATAAAATAGTCTAAAATAATGTTAAATACCTTAAGAATGCCAAATGAAGAATATAGACATTATAGACCTTGAATGTCTGGGCATTCTTGAAGCTAAATAATGTGATCGTTTACAGCTTCTGAGCTGAAGTTATCCTGTAGGTTACATTACAAAAATAAGATCTCTACAGGATGTGCTGCATTGTTGCAAAAACAAATATTTAATAAATGATGGCTCCTGTAGTTTATCAGTTTATTTTAGACAGTGGACCTTAGTAAAAGGGTGATAAACAACACAAAGTTTGAGCTATTTCTTACAGCTGACGCTGCGAAAGCGTGCATTAAAATAATATGCCTTTGTGTCCGATAAATTGGAGTCAAAGCCAACGAAAGTTGCACTCCTACAGTTGTTGCAGTGTCTATGACGTTGTCCCTCATGTTGCGCAGAGGAGGATGGTCTTGTACTGATTCAATCAGACTACCAAAAAACTGATAGCTTTTCAATAAAAGCAAAAGAGGCACACTAGCTTTTCCTACCGCTCACTAGCATTCTTCTAACTATAACCGAGCAGTTCTAAAACTGTCGACATTCACCTCTCGGGGAGGTTGTATGGAATTGAAATGGCTGTCATTCAAACGGAAGACAGGTATTTGAATGATGACTTGCAGGGATTGCTTCTCTGCAAATCCATTGCGATATTTTAAACTGTAACTGAAACTTTCAACTTAAAAATACAGTGGATTGGTTGTCGTTGAAATTTTTTCAAACTCACGGATCAATGCTTTAGGTGTTTCCTTCACACTTTGCATATTGATAGTACAGTATTTTGGCTGAGCGGTCACAGATCGATAGCTTAAATGGTTCCTAAAATCTGATAATACTACACTATGAGCAATATTTCGGCTAGTCGACCTGGGTTCGATAGCCTCAATATACTTTGGCTTGTCGATCTCAATTCGAAAGTCTTAATGGACCAATCCCCGACAGGGGATCTGCGGAAGATCGGATCGGATACAAATTGATCGTATAACCATAATGGGAGAAAAAATTTCGGGCTAGTTGACCTCAGTTTGAGAGCCTCAATGGTCCATATATTCTGATTATCCCACAATGGGAGTAATATTCTTTGGCTTGTCGATCTCAATTCGATAGCTTTAATGGACCAGTTCCCGACGGGGATCTGCGGAAGATCGGATCGGATCCAATATGCCCCTCCGCAGGCGGACAAAATGTTCCTTCAGGCCTGAAAAACAGGGGGGGGGGCAGACCAGAGAGAGAGCAAGAGAGCAAGTCTGGAATAAATTTAATTAAAATAAGTTGGCAAGCAACTTCAACAAATTCTCTATGCTTATAATCAGTGGTGGGCAGTTCATAGTGCAAATATGCATTGCAGAACTTATCAAATTTTACTGAGAATAACTCAAATTATTGATGTACAAATTGGTAAATAATTGAATATGGAGACTCAAATTAAAATAACAATAAATGTGTTAATGATTAAAAGTCAGGGTAAGTACCAGCACATTCAAGCCACTAAACAGAATAGTAATTTACAAGAGGTTCGGTACCTCCAATTAGTTCGTAGCCATTAACAGTATCAATTTTAGAAGCCAGCTACTAGTACTGGCTAGATTCTTGCAGATTTTCACTTGATGTGTGATTAATATTCTCCATAAATCTGCACCTGATACAGGTTATGTGCAACTGAACCCTTTTTTCTATCAAGCCTTTAAGGTAAAGGAAGAATATGAAGGCAATTAGCCTCCTGTCTTGTGATGTTACTCATTTTAACCAACTAGATGCAGTCCTTGTAATAATTAACCTTTTAATTCCTCCAGAGGATCTATAAATATTTCTAATAGTTCTCTAGTAGAGTTCATGAATTGACCGTACTAAACACATGACAATGCTATGATTGAGAACAAATAATATTATGACCAGATTTGGGTCAAAAAACTGACATCATCAAGGACAGACAATCGGTATGGTGCCTATAAAACAGTTAGAGAACTCCAAGAATAAACATATATGACCTGGAGGTCCAATTAAATGGAATAAGGTGAGCTAAACAAGATGTCCTATGAGGTTCATCAAGCAACTTATCTCATTATAGCAAATGATCAGGTAAGGCTTATTTTATTAGTTATTAGTTTATTTCAAGCATAATGAGACAAGCATAAAGGACATACACCTGAGGATAAATCAGATTCCTTTTTTATAAGTTAAATGAAACAGTACCATTAAGTACAGTTTTAAAGATATGTCATTTGAAGAAAAAAATTGAAAAAAGAAATCAAACAGATTATATATTGTAAGCAAACTGGTAAAATAAGATTGAAGAAAACAAGATTATAATATTAATATATTAGAATATTAATCTAGTGTTTATCTCTATCTACAAAAGAAGTGATTGAAATTTGATTTATTTTGACTTCAATTTATTTTTAATAGTAATATAGTCAGCGGTGGTACTTTTTATCTTCCCTACTAATTTGGAGGTTTATATGTTAATCTAGAACTCAACTAATGCTCTTAATTCTAACACAACTCAGAACTTACTCCTCACATCAAACAATTGTTCAAAAATATATATAAATAATAATATTATAGGAAATCTATTTCCACTCTTATCTATTACTGTAGTTAACTAGTAGAACCAACGATTATTGAGATGAAAATATTATTATAATAAGGATAAATAGGAAGAGGCCCAAAACACGTGTTTCTTATTTATTATTTATTTATTATTTGTTTACACATAAAATATGAGGTTGTAATAAAGTTAAATGAGAGTATAAATACAAAAGAAGAAGTACATTTTCTAACAATACCGTAACATTACGTTCGGTTTACAAAACTATTATATTATACATACATACATACAAACAACTATTATACATAGAATACTTATTAAAAGATTGTTTTGCTTCACATAGCGTTTTTTATAGTTACCTACCATCACCAGCAGATATCAAACAGGTCTTCACATCAACGCTGTGTCTTTCCGGTAGGCATATAATGAAACTGTTTTACACAAAATAAAACAGTTATTATGTGCCGAAAGAAAGACACAGCGTTGGAGCAATGTCCTTGCTGGCGAGTGAAGACGCTATGACAACAGATGGCAACACGTCATCGAACACACAGATCAACATACAACAGGAGTGTTCCTTCTAGGCGATGGTAACTAAACACGAAAAGAAAGACAAAACAGGTAAAGATCAGAAGGTTTTATCACTAAAAATGCGAGAAACAAGGGCAGCTTCTTCACATCAACGCTGTGTCTTTCTTTCGGCACATAATAACTGTTTTATTTTGTGTAAAACAGTTTCATTTTATTTTTATTATGACTGTTAGTTCTTTTTTCGAGTGATGCTTCCGAACGATAGTGAAATGAAACGAGAGAGCTCTTAAAGAAAGTGAAATTCATTTAGCGGTGTCTGGTCACTGCTGGCGTGATGTCAGACATTTCACTCGCGGCTCGATCGCAGACAACGCATCTTACTACACAATTTACAATAATAATTTCATTGTAATATTAAATAAAGTTTTTTTTTGTTTTTTTTTTTTGAAAGTGTTTTTTTGTGTTTTCAAGGTGTTGTGTGTGCATTCGTTAAGATTTATATTTTTTTACTCATCAGTAATGTATTAGGTATGTACCTACTTATTTTTTAACATTGATGTATTGTGTCATAGTATGAAAAATATAAATACTGAAAATAAAGTTCTATACTAATACACCTAACCACAGTTATTATAAGTGACCTTACATAAGCCACGTTGTTGCACTATCATTGGTGATAACGGAAAATGAGGAAAAACGTCACTGAATTAATTCTTATCAGTACAATCTCATTAAAACCACGATGAATATTTACGAACCAAATACATTTTTTGTTATTTCAGTCATGGATTAGGTGGAAATAATCCGAATAATATTATGTGAATAAGCATTAAATGCATTACCGATGATATTAATATCTTAAAAAATTAAATAATATCTGAAACTATTGTCCAAGTTGCGTAGTTTTCTTATTTCTAAAGCATTTTGTTTGGAAACATGTGCATAAAACGGAATATAAAAACTATGAGAAGAATAAAAATATGAAAAATCTAACTAACAGAACAATGTGCTATTTTTTGTCATAGAAAACAAGTTTATAACAGATAACATTTTTTTTCTTTTAATTTTTGTTTCAATTATTTTATTATCATTGTCTAACAGGTTTGACCTTCTTGTAACATTAAATTCCAACAGTAATTATAGTAGCATGTTTGTATACCGTGTTGAATCTAGTCATAATAATATTATTTATCTGAATCATACTTTAAACGGATTTTTTATAAACCGATAGAGCAAGACGAATAAAGAATAATACTTTAATAAATTTTGCATAAGTCCTCTAGTAAATGTCGTATTCGTGCCGCGATGAAAAAAAAGTCCATACGAATTCAGTCACCACTCACCAGTCTTAAAAACTTACTGAAATGTAATGCTTGTAACTATTAAGTTATATTGTTGAGTATTTCTTTCTAATTAGTAATTTCTATTTTTTAAAAGATTATAACTAAAAACAATATTTGTCATCGGTCATGAAATCAGAAAATCTTTGCAAGCAGCTGTTAAATGTAGAACGGGTTTCTTTAAAGTAAATACTTTAGATGACCTAAATATGACCCTTGCTAGTTCATTTCGTGCTCATCCGTGTGTGTGATTACAACGCACCGGTAGCTTCCAATTTGTTAGAGCGATGCATGGACGAATGACTATGGATTAACTTCGTTAGTTCTGAACAGTAACACCAATACATTATTTAAAATTATAATTATTTAATTAACGGAATATTAAAAAAAAATGTTAAAAAAATATTATTCTGCAACGATGTAATTTACCGAATTTTGTTTTTAAAAACCGATCTCCGGATTTCCAATAATAGTACTGTACCAACCCATTACTACCCACTGTTGGGCTCAGGTCTCCTCATTAATAGTAAATGTTTAATTATAAATTGAATCGTTTGAAATAAATATTTCCACAATTTTCTAAAATACGGTATTACAAATTGCCTTAATTTTTTCGGAAAACAGACCGTTTCTTATTAAATCTCTGTTATTCATCATATTGACGTGTTGTCTGGCTTTTCTCATACTAAGCGCAACTGTAGATGAACTGTAGATTCGCTAGTCTATTTCGTTCATTGGCAGGAAATGGCAATCAAATCGATTATCGGCCGTTGATGATTGGAGATGAAATCTGTCTTTCATCGGACTGAATAAACGCTGTCAATCGTATCCCATTTTTTATCGTTGATTTTGGCTTGTTTCTTGCAATAATAAAGAAAAGTTCGCTGGATTTGCAAGTGTCTACTTATTCTTAGTATTTGTTCGCACTCTGCTGGTTTTAAAGAGTAACAAATTTTGTTTTACGCCTGACACGACAGGGATTAAAATGCAACAATATTCGATAACCGGGCAAGTGTCATTATAATATCGACTTGAACGAGAGGGACCTTTTCCTACGGTTTTGTTTGATGATAATGTGAACTATTCAGGCAGTTAGCGTTAACAAACCAATGATTTCAAAGACTTTAAAGATCCAAGACGGATGTTTTGGATATGTGACAGGTTCGCATTTAAAAAACCTTCAGACACTGATTATATATTTGGATATCTCAACTGCTTTTCAAGTACGAACTGCTGTTTGAGATCAACCGAAATCATGCTCATTGCATTCGACATTGATGCGAAACAGCCAGATGTCATGTTCTAAAGAAATTAATCTATTTAGAATCCTCTAGGTTTTGCGTTGATTGGTATCTAGTTTGCTCGCTTCATTTGTGTCTTGACCGGCACGATGTTTGGAAGTATTTAAACGCACCCAAGAAGAAACGTTTTAGTTAGATTTTTGTATAAGACCTTCATTTAAGACACGCATAGTTGTGTTTAAAATTGCTTGTGTGTGTAGATTATTTCTTTGAACTTGTCTTTATTGAATGCTCTACTGTTATTTGGTTGGTGCAAAAGTTGAGGCACCCCGTTTTATGTTTAATTATAGTAATGTTTAATTATTTTTGTTATCAGCTCGCCCGTCTGGGGTATTACAAGCTGGCGGCCGCGGTTCAGACGGACACAGAACAGCGCATGCGCAACGGATTGCACACTCCACACCTAAAGGAGATAAGGTTTGTTTGTTGTACATTTGGTAATAAATTAAATGAAATGAAGGATAAAAAGCATTATAGAAGTATGCTAAATGAATGCAAAGTTCACGCAATTATTATGATTTATTTATTTTTCTAACAGCGAAATTTGCAGTTTTCTTGACAGTCATTTTAAGGCATATTTTTTTGGCCCTTCTTATACTATGTATATTGAAATAATGTTTAACCGATGTCTTTTTCTGCAATTTTTATCTTAAATCTCCCTCCTTCACAAATGTAAATCAAAAACGAAAGAATAGTTTGACTCGGTAGATTTCTACGCCGACACGCCACCATAAATAATTTGAAGAATGATTGACGAGCGTAACTTTCACTCGGAAATAATGATCGCTTATTGTTCAATATTTTAATCTTTCAAATGCATAGGCAACTCTTCTGAGATATCATTATTTACACCCCATCTTTGTTCAGGATTATACCTTTTAAAATAACATTCACTTGCAAATTGACATCGACAATTTTATTTAAATTTTCAACTTTTCCCCAGCATTTATTCGAATTTTTCTCACTATAAAAACCAGCCTTGAACTTCAACAAACATTTTAAAAAATGGCCCATATTAGTCCAGCCGTTATTAAGTTATACGCTTACCAATACATAATAAGACTTATATTTTTTTCTATCATTGTTTATGTAATAAATTGTAATATTATGTATTTTTTTCTCTTGGTACAGGAATAAAAGTGGTACCATAATGGACAATGACACTCTTGTATTGTGGAGGCGACCGCTCACCACTCTAGAATATTTCTTTAGGGAATTATTTATATTAATCAACACTGGATTACAGAGGTAAGTCAGAAAGAACTTTAATTTTTTTAGCAGTGTGAGAATCAGATCAGGCTGGTTTGAAATTGATTGGCAAGATATTTAAGTTATATCTATAACTTCATTTAACCCGAAGGATATTTTGTAATAATATTTAATAAGTACATATAAAATTATCAAACCAATTTTGCGAACAAATAATTATAAGATTTTCATTACAAAAATGAAAAGGACCGACTTCCATTTCTCAAGCATAGCACAAAAACTACTGGTCAGATCTTTATCAAATTTATGATGCTAAAAATGTAAGCTTTCTAACAAAAAAAATCGAAATCGGTTCATATAAAAAAAGTAATACACGCAAAAACGCACAGCAAATTGTGAAATTATGTCCGTAAAAAATACACATTATTAAACGCGATCCAAAAGTACTTGTTCTTTAAAAAAACAATGGGACCTAAGTTCAGCTATCACTTTTAATCTGACACTAGAATCATTCAAATCGGTCCACCCAAACTAAAGTTATCGAGGAACAAACATAAAAAAAATACAGACGAATTGAGTTCCTCCTCCTTTTCGGAAGTCGATCAAAAACACACAATACAAAAATTACAGCTGCACATAAAACATGTTGGTTAATAATAATTAAATGAAAAAGATAAATTGGGAGTACAACAATCTCTACTATTGAAATTGGGAATAATAAGCCACGTTGATATCCTGAATAATAATAATAAGCAATGGTACTGATATTGGAAATAATAATTAACCACGGTACTGATATTGGAAGTAATAATAACCCGTGATATCGATATTAGGATTAATAACTTTTGATGACGTGAATTTTTTCGTTCACATTTTCTTTTATTTATTAATTATCTTTTATTACTTTATTTATTTATGAACATATTATGTTTTTAAATTAATACCTACAGTCGTTTTCAGGTTGATTGCGTACAAATTATTAGCTTTAACAATAGTTGTAGCGATAGTTGGAACAGCGATCTCATATTATGTAAATGGACCCCACCAGCAATACGTACACGTAAGTAATTTGAATACAATTCGTTTACACAACCGATGTGTGCTTTTTACGATAAAATATATTCACAATTATAAATGTAGCAGTTATTTTATGATAACAATTGTTAATAATGTTAGTTAATAATTGTTAATTCCATTTGTTAAAATATTGAATGAACATTGAAAGTCAAGTGTGAGTTATTAATTCGTAGATTGGATTTTGTTTTAAGGTCCAACTGTGAGCAAACGTAATACAAATTTGATATTAGCTAAATTAAATTTTATAGTCTTATTCAGGCTATAATATAGTCAAAAACTTGTTGAGTACAAGCATGAAAATGACTACTTACAGTTTCATCAAACACTGGTATTTTAAAACTTACTGAAATGATAAGAGTATCCACGGATTTTATTTAGAAGTTATGTAAAATCCCCAATCCGCATTGGGCAAGCGTAGTGGCCTCTTCAGTGGAGACTTGAGCCCAGCAGTAGGTAGTAGATAAGTTGTTACAGTACAATACTGATTTGACAGTATGAACCATTTTTTTATTTCCACTCTGTTGGGCTCAAAATTATTGTTTATTTCAGTTAGTGGTAGCGACTCTAGCGTGGTGGGGTTGGTGGGTGGTGCTAGGCGTTTGCAGTTCCGTGGGATTGGGGACTGGTTTGCATACATTCCTGTTATACCTGGGACCTCACATAGCCCGCGTCACGCTCGCGGCTTACGAGTGCGGAGGACTCAACTTTCCGGAACCTCCTTATCCTAATGAGTAAGTGAATAAGTTATTGTTAGTATTTAATGATATTTACTCAATAATCCTAAATTTGTGTAGTTTTACTATTAAATTATCTTTCATAATATAAATGGATGGTTCGGTTCAACTTGAATCTTTTTTTTATCACAGAATTATCGAATTTTCTTGATCATTACCTACTTTTACTTTGATTGTCTCAATAATGCTAATACTGTATGTATTCTACGTTGCAACGATATTTTTTTCATAATTTCTTTGAATTTCGTATATTGTAATTTTTTTCTAATGTTTTTAAGGATACATCTTATTCATTTCATTACTAAATTCGAAAAAAAAAACACTTAGAATTTTTTAAAATATTAACACAATCGTAAATTTTCAGCATAATATGTCCAGCCGAAGTTGATCCCAATTACGCGGTGTCTATATGGAATATAATGGCCAAAGTTCGAGTAGAATCCATGATGTGGGGTATCGGTACGGCTTTGGGTGAACTGCCTCCGTACTTCATGGCGAGGGCCGCGAGGTTATCAGGAGCGGGTGTTGCTGAACTTAATACTGATGATGATGATTCTAGGACAGGACGGTAGGTGTTGATTGATTTTCAGTCTTATTTGTGTAGTGTTAAAGGTGATAATGTTTTGTGTAAAGTGATATTTTTAGGCATCAGTGCTAGAGTGAATCCGAGTTCTGCACTTCTAAGTCTCAATTTATGTGCAGTTTAAAATAATATATCTGAGTAAAATGATGAGTGAAAATTTTGTGAAGATCACATCCTTATCTTGCTTATTTACCTAAAACACATTTCAAATATAATATTGATAGTCTCAAATTTTTCCAGCGCAAAAATAATGGTGCAAAAATTAGTGCAACGTGTCGGTTTTGCGGGTATTTTAGCGTGTGCATCTGTACCCAACCCTCTATTCGATTTGGCCGGGTTAACCTGTGGACACTTCCTAGTACCTTTCTGGACATTCTTCGGAGCCACTGTTATAGGGAAAGCGGTTATAAAGATGCATTTACAGAAGATGTTCGTCATTATAGCGTTCAATGAAAGTCTTGTTGGGTAAGTCTTATAACAAGTAAATCATAAATCATAACTTCAAGTAAATCAATAATTTTATCTACATATTTGACTTTGTTCAACAGGCAAGCGTTATCATGGGTAGAAAAAATACCCTACATCGGTCCAAAACTGGAAGCCCCATTATTAGAATTCCTAAGGAATCAAAAAGCCCGTCTCCACAAAAATGACTCCGCGCCTTTACCAGAAAACCAAGGATCAGTGCTATCGAACATTCTAGAGAAGTTTGTTCTGGCCATGGTTGTGTATTTCGTAGTGTCCATAGTGAATGCATTGGCTCAGAACTACAGTAAGAGAGTCGGTAAGAAGAAGAGCAAGAAAAGAGAATAGGGATTGAAAATGCCGAGCGATTTCGATGGACTCGGTGAGTTATATTATTATTTAAATTAGAATTATGATTAAAAATCGTGTTGGCTGTAGAATTAGACATACGTGAAAAAAAAAATTACTTTGATATTCAACCCATATTTGATTTTTATTAAAAGAGTTCTGTGTAATTTAATTGGTACATTTTTTATTACTAAAGCTAAAAAAAAAAAAAATACACAAAAGTAGATTCAAATACACAAAACATTAATCTACCTTAAAATATGAATTAAACAAAAATCTTATAATTTTGATTGGACTTCGTAATTTAAATTAAATCTTCGAAAATTGGTATATCAGATTCTTTAGAAGAATTTTCATATGACACAGCTATTGGTTTCTTAACAAAGAAACAATTTGGATCGAAGCCAAATTTCAAGATACTCGCTTGGCGACTTTATTACCATTTGTTTTATCATAAATCAGGCTAATATGGTATACTTTATGTTTATCTTCTTTCTGTAATGTCATTTTTGTAAAAGATGAAAATATAACTAAAAAATTCAAAGTTTTGAAAATAACAAAACATGTGGTTGCTCTACTCATATAGACCTTTACTTCGGCCCAAAAAATAATAAAAATCCTTCATTAATTTAACCATAATTTCGTCATTTGGAATCCATAAAAAAATACAATTTTATTTTCAGCTCGGCATAGACAAACAAAAGGGAGGTCGCGTCGACGTCGGTAGTATACGTTTGTAACAACGAACGCTTTTACGTCAGTGAAAGTGAACGTTCCAAACCATAGACAATCATGCACAGTGGCGTTATGACATCAACTTGTGTTAGTGTGACATTTACATTGCTGTAGAACGTTATTTGTAACAAATTTTGAATGATTTTCACGCGTAATATAAAGTTGATTTTGATAGAAAATGTAACACATAAGCAATAACATAAGGTGCTTTTTGGTGTATGTGTTTTCATAACATCTCAATATAATTAAATATTTTATAAAACAATAATGTATAGGACGTAAATGCAAATCAATACTTTTTACTTAGATTCTAGAGCAGCACGACATTTTATCGTTAATAGTAAAAAAATGTATATTTAAATTTAGATGTAATAAAAACAGCTATCGTCCGACAGATTTTTGTCTTGCCTATACAAGAAAGTATAAATTAAATAATTTTATTATAATATAGCATTCGACATAGATATAGTCTCCACTAAATAGATGTGACACGCACTATACTTTGGATTATTTTGATATTAAGATTAAAATAAAAACATAAAAATTGTGAGAAATGTCAAAGAAATTTAGTCAATGATGATAATAGGGATATTGTTGAAATTGACACAAAACTAGTTCCCGTAAAATAAATTGTAGGAAAAAAGTGTAGGATTTAGTGAGTGAAGTGATAAAAGTAATTTGAGTAAACTAAAGTGTGAATTCCAATTTACTTTATATATTTTTTTTTTATTTAAAGAAGGGAGAAATGGCTTTCATAATATAATGCGTAGAATTAAATACCATATTGGTAAGGTAATAAATAAAGAAAAAAGATGGCTATTTACAACACTAAGAAAAATATTATAAAATTTGGTTTTAGTTTATTTGCCCGAAATGAATTTAGAAATGAATTGAATCCTGCTTACATGCCAAGAGTTGTAAACATTTTATTTAATTTAAAAATGAACTTGAACCAAATAATACACCAAGTCGTTCCACTTAACAACTTTGGCCAACCTGTACCTATTCAAATTAGATAATTATCAAATACTACAAAGAACACTGTTAAACAATTATTCAAACTGTTACTTAAGTGTCTTGCTTTAGTTGCATTTCAAAGAATAATTGGAATAATTAACAAAAAAAAAAAAACAAAAAAAATGTTTTAGTGGTTCCTGTTAAAAAGCACAGTGCTACAGTACCTAGCAACTGCGGTGTTCAATCTTTGTCAGAGAATTATATAAATTATTTTACGATAGATAGTCTAATATATAGAATAACCGAATATATAAAAAATACTGTAAAATATCTACAGATTAATATACCTAATAATGGATTATACTAATACATTTAATTATATCATAATTTCAAAGTTATGGACATCTACACCATTGATGTAGATAACTCCAATAAGATGAATTTATTTATGAAAGACATTAATTTCATTAGTTTTATTAATCATGAAAAATGTACCTATTTGTTAGGTAAAATTCAATAAAATGATGTTCGTGTGGACAAATAATATAATTTACATTTTTTTTAACTTAAATGCACATTGATTGATAGGTATAAATCATTATTAATCGTAGTATAATTTTGAGTGGAATGTTCAATCATTAGAGAAATGACATGGCTGTGCTATATTTAACAGCAAATAATTTTATATAATATTAAAGTGTGCGTAGTTTGCGTAAAAGTAATTTAAAAAAATCTACGTGTTCTAAACTTGTCTAGTCACAATATACGACAAGTAAGTATTACAAGAACTATAGCCGGAATGCGGAATAAACGCCTCGATTAAGAAAAGCAAACAGATTGAAACCATATTTTATGTTTCTAAAAATAATACGTATATCTTTCGTCAGTTTTTTTTGTTTTTATTATACATTCCCCATTGTTTAAATCGTAAAACGATAACAATAACATCATTTTAGATCTTAAAGGGATGAACAAGGCGAGCAAGTCCGCGGCATTTTAGTTGACATTCAGATATGTTTACAAATCCGCAGTTAGGTATATTTTATAGGGGTCGCGTCCCGTCACCTCGCCCAATCTCGTGCTGGGTTCTGTCCTCAGCCGGGGTTCGGATGCTGAGCGTGCGCGGCAGGTCTCACATAGTTAGGTAGTCCAGCGATTTCCTCCTGTCACAAAAAAAAGGTATAGGTATTATAAGGTCTATATCTACCAGAACGCGAACTTAATCTGACGAATGAGAAGAAGATCGCGTACTTGCTCGCCCGTCTTCTTTCCCTACGAGTAACATAATAGAAAGCTAGATTTCAGTAGTGACTCGTTTTGTGAACTAATAAATTTGTAACGTGTGGTTTTGGTAGATTAAATTAGTGATATTAATTAAGACAAATTAATTAAGTTTATGTGTGGTTGGATTGTTTTAAAGTTTAAGTAATCAGATTGTATTTTAGAAAATCAATAGATTCGATTAATACTCTTTTTTTTTAATAATAAGTAATTATTGATCGAAAAATTACAATATTTTGTTGACTCAAATGCTCGCTTATAAAATATCTACAAAATACAGTTGTTTTAAAAAACGTTTTTTTGGAACTAAATTATTACATTTTTGCCGTGGAAAGTGGTGATATTACATGAAAAAGGTTTCCCCATAAATTGGTATCATTTTAACATATTATTATAGTTCAATTATATTAATAGTTAATCTTTGTTTTATTTTATATTTATTTAATAAAAGGATTGTTTAACTTGTGAGAAATAGCAAATTCTAAAGTGGTAAATTTAGTACAAATTACTGCTTACGATATGGTTTAGTGAGGTTTCTAGATAAGAAATAATAAATGAATGATTATGAAGATTTGTATTTTATTTGATCAATATTTAAATTATTTTTTTCTTCTTCGTTCTAAAGTTTGTTTATGTGACAAACGTCTCAACTCCTAATTATCGTACATGAAAAAAAAAGGTGAACGCTGGATATGGCACTAATTGAAATTGGCATTACGTAAGATTATAATAATATACTTCTTATGAATAATTAATAAGAATATTAAAAAAACCCTTTTTTATTTACTGTTTGCTCTACATTTCAGGTACCAGTCATATTTGTTTTCAGAGTGAGATTGTGTGTTTCAAATAATTAAAATTATTATTCACCTTTCGTGGTGATAACGTCGGTTTCGCTAAGTCGTGGTTGCCGAGTGGTCGAAGCGCTTTCTTCTGTACGGGAGGTCGCGGGTTCAAATCCGGCCGGCTTGTACCTCTAAATCTAAATGTGAAAAAAGATTTATGTGCAATATTTCACAACACCACTGACTAACAACGGTGAAGAAAAACATCGTGAGGAAACCTGCATATTGGAAAAGGGTTCTAGAAATCCTTTGAAGATATGTTAAGTCCTCAATCCGCACTGAGCAAGCGTGGTGGACTATGCCTAATCCCTCTTCTGAGGAGACCTGAGCCCAACAGGGCAGTAATGGGTTGGTACATACAAACTCGCTTTAATGACGTGAAAAATCATTATCTGTTCATTGTTACGACACTGGCTAAAGTTGCTGAAAGTATCAATAAAAGGGACTGAAACTCATAAAAACATAGGATAATTGACATTTGACACATTTTGACAATTTACAGCAATCAAATATATTTTATAGGTTAGGTTTTGAAATTCATACAATTTTCAAAATAAAAACTCTTCAATCTTGGATTTGTATACTACATAGGCTACATGTGAACTGTAAATTAAGTACTTGGTAGTTCTTACTTCGTTGACAAAATGTTGAGGCGTATAGCCTGTTCTACCGTTCAAATTCGTGGTCTAAAACACCAGGTTAACATCAAATGGGTTCGTCCTGACTACGTTCCAGCCTACAAACCTGAAAAATCGGGTGATTTAGAGGGCTTACCACCTATCCCTGAGGACACTATTGCTGATATATACAACTTAAGCGAAGAATTGAAAGAGTAAGTGTTGTAAACAAATCTTAATATGATTAGTAATAGTCCACTTGAAGCAAATTGTATGTAACAGTAGTATATAGGCTACTGTTGCACTGGCTTCTGCTTTTGTTTATTTATAGCATAATTTACAGCTTCAACCTGTATAGTGGGGACACTGAGAATAATTTTTCATATTATTTTAGTGCTCCAGAAGCTGTGAAAAAGTTATTTTCTGTAGCATTCATGGGACAGAAGGAGTTTCATGCGTTAGTCAAGAGAGAACTTGTCAACAGAGTGAAGAGGCACAATTATGATGAAAATTCAGCTGAAAATAAAAGTAATTATTTCATTTCATATAATATTTGTATAATAGTTATTCTTAGTATTTCCAAAATACCATCATAAAAATGTAAAGAATTTCATGAAAGACATCCTATGTCATTCAATATTTGTTAAATATCTAAACAAATTTTGTCATTCATTTCATAATTGAAATGCACCATCAATAGTTCAAGTTTATTGTCTTGTACCTTAAATGATTTTCAGTTAATAAAAGAATAATTGTAAATAGTAAACTTCTACATCACTTCTTGTAAAATTTAATATTTCAGTTGCAAGACTCACTGCATACATTCGCTGTTTACAAAATCTAATGGATAATTATCCAAGAAACGCTAAAATGAAGGTAAGAAAATCTGTATTTTTATTGCAAATATAGGTAAATATGTTGCTGGCTACAAACCCAATAATGAAAATAACATCATAAGGCTACCATATCATAAGGCTGGGAATTTACTTCAATCTAAATTAGGATATTTAACGGCATAATTTTCTGACGTCAATTGTAGAAACTGCCTAAAATAATACTCTTTACATGCAGTCATAAAAAGGAGACTTAGTACTGATAAATATCATTTTAATTACAGCAAACTGTCCAAGAAATGATTGATAGAAGAAAAAAACTGCTGAAATATTTACGCCAGTATGATTATAAAAAGTTTGAATGGTTGTTGGAACAACTGAACATTGAATACAAAGGATTTCCAGAGTAAGATTATTGTTTGTTACTTATTTTCAGAATTGGAATTATGCAATTAGTAAACTCTACTTATTTATTTTCAGGGACTATCATAAGTTATCACGTAAGGAATCACTGAGAAGACTTACTGAGTTGCATTGTGAGCAAATTAAAAACAATAAACTAGCCGACTACAGAAATTTGCTTGAAAGTCAACAAGGCCCATTTCTAAAACAAAAGCTAGAAGCCTTAAAGTTTATCCGAAGTGAACAAATTGAATTGAAACTTCCTGTGACTGTCAAGGAGCAAGAAATCAAAACAGTTGAAACACAATTAGAAGATTGGACAGCCAGAGATAAGGCAAAACAAGAAGCAAAGAAAAAGAAGAGAAATCTTTTGGAGGAATAGAAATTAATAAATAAACTTAGAATAGTGTTTTGTTGAAATAAAACAAATTATTATTAAAATGTTTTTAATTAATAATTTCATACAAATATAAAATTTAGTCATACATACATTTAATATTAAAGTCAGTCATTTCGGACGGATATTTTACGAAAAGAAATCATTATGGACTTCATTTGTACAATAGATCAGCTTGTACAAATTACTACAAAAAACTTAATTGTAATATTCAGACTTAAAATCCTTAAAAGTTACAACTAGAATCATTATAGTACGACTTACAATCCTAATTACAAATGGAATGAAATGTTAGGTTTTGAAAAGAAAGTTACCAGAGAGTATGCAATATAATAACATTTAGAATGTTTTTCAAATCACCTGGTTTCTTTAAATGTTTTTCAGATAATTTTCATACCTTATCAGGAATATTAATAACAACAGGAGCTATGCCCATGAATTTTAAGAATTTTTTTTTTCATCATACTAAAGCTTTTGTTTGTGAAAATACAGATTTAATTTTGTGAGATTCTTAAAAAAGTTGTCAAGATAGATTAACTCAATTTAAATTAACCACATCAAGTTAATAGAAGGCAAGATTTACAAAGTTAAACTTAACTGTAATGTATAACAAGTTAGTATGTGACTGATTAAAATATACCACAAGTAATAATTATCACAAACTGGAACCAAACGAAAATTCAGCTGGATTGTTTAATTTAGTAATCGGAATACAATGAAGTCAATTACTTAAGATTTTCAAGTTTTATGGGTTTTACAGTAAATATTTAGAGTGATGTGGTGTGGGGTGCTCTGGCATAGGCAGTTGGTATAAACCCTGAGCGTCGCGATTTCGGAGCGTGCGCCCAGAGCCATCCTTCCACTGTTTGCTGTGTCAAATCTGCGTACACCCATTCTCCTCGTTTCACAGATAGATCGTCGGGTGCTTGAGCCTGATGAATCAAATAAAACTTGAAAAATGATTTTATTGCATTTTAGAAAGCAATTCTATCAGTTTAGTTATTGAAACTCATTACTCAAATTACAAAAAACAGTTAAAATTATATTATTATAGTGCAGCTATTTTTTTACTGCATTTGCTTCTAAACTAGCTAACATATTAGGAATTGCGACGAGAAAGAGTGCTGTAGTGCGTAACGCGTTATGCCGTTCCGCATAACATGTGCTGAGTTCTGGCCTCAGCTGAGGTTCAGATGCTGGGTGTCTTCGGTTGGTGGTTTTAGCGCGGTTCCACTCTCACATAACCGGTAATTTCCTCAAATTCAAAAAAGAAAAACTAACGAACATCTATGTATAGTACAAAGCTCCATCACAACAACAGACAATGTGTCTTTATGTAACATAATGTAAACTATGAAGAAAGAACTCTTACCTTGTAATCGTAAAGCATGACTAGTTCTGTTCCATGATATCTACCATCATTGTCTTGTGTTGTGTTGTTCATACTGCTGTTAATTGTCGACATCATACTGGTGTTTGTGTTTGTTGGTGGGGCTGGATGCAAGTTCGGTTCTGTTCTGTTGTCTTGTTGAGCAGCTGGAATAATGAAAAAACTTTAATAACAAAATATTGGGTAGCAAAATCAATTTTTTTATGTAGGATACAAAATATAATATAACCTGTACCAACCCATTACTGCCCACTGTTGGGCTCATTGTCTCCTCAGAAGAGGGATTAGGCATAGTCCACCAATATAACATGTAGAGATTATGTGATTTTGCTTGGAATAATAATTGATTCAACTGTATAATGAATATTGAAAAAAATACCTTGAACAACAGCAGGATATACAAATCCAGATGGTATGAATCCTTCTTGTCCATCACTTCTGACTATCCAATACCAATCTGGGTCTTCTCTGTTCAATACTGAAATGTGAGGAAAGTAATAATTTTTAGGTAGCAGTCTTGTAATATGTAGATTAATAATGAGCTCTACCTGTTATAATTAGTATTTTATGAAGTTTGAACAAAATGGCTTTGATATGAAATTCAATTAGTATTAAAAACAATTTGATTAATTTTTTTTAGCTTCAAAGATAACAAATATTGGAAATATCAAACCTGTAACAAATTCCCCTCGTTCCACATCAACATCATTTTCATCTCTTGCTGTGAATGTGTATAAAACTACATATCGCCCTGATGGATCTTTGCTGAACGGACATGCTTCTCCTTCACTGCCAATCTCTGAATGACCATCATTTGTAACACCATCAGATACTGATAATCTAGAAATAGGAATATAATGGAGTTTGTATCAATTTTAGGATTTCCATGGAAGGACTATTTTTTTGTATGTTAAAAAGCTAAATCTAGCAAATTTATCTGAACTGATTTTGGTGTTTCTTTTCTACTGAAACTTTTTCACATTCTAGTGGTAATTTTTAAGCTGTTTTCTAAAAATGTGTTTGACATTTTGTTGTAGAAATATTACTAGTTTTTCTTAAACTTACTGTGATACATCTCTATGTGCTAGATCAGTAGATCTACTTCTAGGTAGCTTCTTCTTCAGATCGTGATGTTCACACGGTGCACAGTATGAATGTGGTATGAAACCTTCTCTTCTTGACTCTGCTACTATTACGTAAACCCAATCATTTTCTCTGTACAGCACATTCACAATTTGTCCGCGTTTAACCTGAAGATTGATTTTAATTTTATCAAGTTTAGGTACTTTGTTTCTTATTGTGTTCAATAGTAAAATTCTAAAGATCCATGTCATGATCCAATTCTACTCTAAACTAACAAAACTGTTCCAGAACTGTCATAGCAACTTTACTAACTTTACAAAGCTGTAAAAGAAGAGATAAAAGAAGAATATCTACAGACCTCTAATTCATCATCCACACAAGGTGTAAAGTCATGAAGCACGACCATCTTTGAATCAGGACTAAGGCCATGTTCCTTTTCAATGCCAACTCTGACCAATGTTTCTATGCTTGCTGAGCCCGTGATGCGGCCCATACCAGGACTCAATCCTGAACTAGGCCTTGATAAATCTTTGTCAGAGTCTCCTGAACTTGCTAAAAAAATAGAATTTTTTGTCAAAATTAAAAGTGTTTTTAATAAATAGTTATAGTATGAAAGGTAAGTTAGGGAGAAGAGGTGATTTTAGAATTCGCCTAAAGAGGTTTGGAGGATTTGAAGATATCAATTTTGCACAAAGTTTTGCAACTTTGTGTAAGTAATTTTCTCAGGCTACAGGTTAGTAAGACAGGTTGTTGATAATTGGTTAGCAGAGTGAATTTACTAGTTTTTTTATATTATTTATAATTAATTCGAAAGTCAAGGAGTACAACTTGAGGTCATTGACATGATAAGTTCTCACGAAGTTTCGGGTTACTCACATTTCTTCTTCTTTCCTCTTCTGATCCTGACTGGACATAGAAATGCCATGTTTTCTTATATCTAACTTATTTCATAACTAAAAATGTTACACTGGTGTCATTTAAAACGTTTTTGTACACAATTTTTCAATTTATAAAAGCTCGAGTTTTTTTTCGTTTATTTCACGTCAAATATGACAACTAGTGATGCTTAGCAAGTAATCGATTCTCGACTGTCGATGTGAACGATTTCCATGTCAATAATTTTATGTGACGGTTTTTTCTCATTTCTTAGTGTTTAATCCATGTTTTTACTACAGATTCTGAATTAACCATTCATCTATCCAGGGAGGAGTCCAGGGGAGGCAAGTACCTCCTCCCTTCTAAGTAGATTCAGCATTGGTACCTATAATATATACATATACTATAGGTACCAATTTTATAATACCTATAAATTATAATGACTTTTGGAAGATACAGCTGACTTGTCAATAAAAACCTTGAACTTTTTGTCCGATTTTGACATTCGCGAATGTCAAAATCGGAAACACACTAGAGATGTTGCGAATGTCCAAAAATCGACATTCGCAACATTCCTAGTGTGTTTTATTCTATGTTTTCGAAATGTTTGAGCTAAATATGATTTGAAATTCCAATCAGTTTAAGGAATCTTTTTCCGATTCATTTGTCTAAAAATCGAAACCAATATTTATCCATCACTAAAAACCACTGACAGATGCCCCAAAAATCAAATCATGGAGCTTTGTAAAATATTCATTAATTTTAAACGCAAAGGGCGCAAAGTATTAAAGCCTTAGACTTTCGGGCGGCAAATTAAAACATTACAAAACGCACATTGTTTTTCTAAACGATTTGTTACGAAATTTTTCAAAGATATAAAAAAATATTATTATTTTTTTAAATAGCTAGAGTTATGCTGAGATGCTTGCTATGTACTGGTAAGAAGAGTAGGTAAGATAGGTTTTGTAAGAAAGAACACAATATTTGCGTATACTTTATTATCATTAACATTTTCTTAAAATTAAATGATAACTACAATATTAAATTTTATAAACTTTGCTTTTGTTTTTAACAATGACTATCCACGACTTAACTTTTTGACTAGATAAAACTAGTTGTTACATATTCGTGTAAATAGAATACGTAGTTTTAGATAGATGTTTCCCTATAAAAATAAATTCTTAATCTTTGGCTGTAAATATTTACATTATTATAAGTAACTATTTAATTATATTTTTTGCAATTCTGTTCTGTTTTTTAAAAATAAATTTGTCTTGATTTTTTTATTAAACAAGACGGGTAAACAATTATCAAATTGGCATTAGCATCAGAGAATTTACAACCAGGAATCGCAATTTATTCTATTTTCTGATCATTCCGTTCATTTTGCTTCAATTTTCATTGTTTATTGTTTGCCTACCTCTATATAATTGTGTATCTCTATGTAATTGTGATTTATGAACCTATATTTAGAGTTTTGAGCTATTTTAGTCGAGTTCTAGAATCTATGTTGAAAATGAAAATAAAGAGGAAGAGTGGGAAAAAAGTGTCACAATACCCACTTTTGTATAAAAAGTGTATTCTCTATATTATAATTTCATAACATAATAGATCTATAGATATTATTATAACTACACAATGAAAGTATTTCTGTATGCCATTTAGATACACGTCTTAGAACTATTTTACGAAACGAAATATAACATTATTCCTTTAAAGATGTTGGGTGTCCGTCAAAGAATGCCATTGCTCATGTCTGTGGTCCGGATATTTTATGCAATCCATCCAATGTTTTAATCTACGTCCTTTGCTACTCGACCCCAATACTAGGCTTCCGAGAAAATCGTTCGGCTTCCCGTAATCTTTATCCCAAACTGTCAATGTCAAATTTTGGCGCGAAAGTTCGGTAGGTCGCGTCTCGAATAAGAATTCTTCGTTCCAAACGGGATTCAAGTTGCGCCATTTGATTGAAGTTTTGTGTTTTTTGTGATATGGGTCCGGATCAAGATGTCTGGAAGTGAGATATGATTGACGTTATGTAACTTCTTAGTGTAGTTGACATATTAAATCTTTTTGAAATGCTTGTATTGCTTAGTATAGGTATGCTACCGTACTCAGTGCTGATGAGCTAAGTTGATGAGTTTAAGCTAATTAAGCTAAAATGTTTATTTATCCGGAAACCGGTAATTGGGTACGGAACGGTAAACGGGTTATTAAATAAAAAAAAAAAACTCACTAATTATAGTTGAAATAACTATAGTTTAACGTAATAAAATCTCATCATCACGGATCTTTTCATCTTTCAAAGTTGAACTAAAATCATTACTTACAATTTTACAAATGGATCAGAGTAACCATTGCTGTCTTGCGAGGGTAGTTCCGCAGCTCTGCATATAGTCACAATAAGAGCCCTTTTTTTAGTACTATAGCAAAGTGCTAGTAGTACTCGAGATCCCACTGGTTCAGTGTCAGAAGCACCTGACAATGCCAGACGCAGTTGTGTAGGGGATTTGGCACATTCTCTTAAAGATACTGTCGCAGAGCCCATTTCATCACATCCGTATCTGGAAGTAAAGTTTTTAATTAGTAATAAGGGTGCTTTTTAAAAAAATGCAACAGAACTTCCTGTTTCTGAAAATGCCATTTGGATTTAAAAGTATACTGTTAAGTGTTATAATAATTCATTCACAGGTACAGATAAAGCTTTATAAGAAGCAAGCAAAAGTAGTTAAAAATTATAAAATCATGCTCAGACCTGTCATCATCAAATAACACAATCTCCAGAGATTTGACTGAGAGGTCGGACTCAGTTATGCCGAAGAAATGTAGCGTCTCGTTAAATTCAGGATTTTTCGTTTTATGTACAGTTTTTGTTCTAAGCCTATTAGAATATGTGCCCTCTGTGAAAGAATAATATTTTTATTACAGTTAATATAATATTAGATAAACAGTAAAAAAGTATAATTGTCTTTTACCTTTAGGTAAAACTTCTAATCTACAGAACGGATCCGATAACCCTGTCATATCCATGCCTATTAAACATCTGGCTCTTAGCACGGTAACTGCTAAAGATGAAGTCGCATTTTCATAGGCCAGTCGAATTTCTAAAGTACCGAAGCCTGCGTCAGGGATGGCAGGAGCTCTTTCGATTTGAGTAACTGGTTTTGGTAAATCCTTTCTGGCATTACGATTCAGACTGTAAGCACTGCTTTTACTGCTGGTGCGCTTTAATCCTAAAGGTTTTTGATTAAGACTATCTGCTCTGTTGAGGCTTAGCCCGCTAAACCCATGAGTCAGAATATCTGTTTCGTTCCAATCAAATGGGGTATCCTGAAATAAAAACAATGTTTTATGAAGTGAAATTTAAAAATATTTAAGAACAATGAGGAAAAATATATTTAAGGAAGGATTTAAATGAAACTACTAGGAATAGAGAAAAAAATATTTAAAATGCATGTAATGGCCTTAACATTAATTCTTCGAATTTGAAGAAGAAAAGATAGTCCTAGGTTTGTAATAAAATTCGAAATAGAATATTTGAAACATTAACATTGAGTAATCAATAAACTCGACTGATAATATATTAATGTTTAGTTAATAAAAGTAATCAAGCATAAAATTCTATGAAATACGTACATAATGAAACAACAAACTACTCAAACTCCTTGGTCTCTCAGTTATTCGAGTCACTCATAGTGTTAGAACAAACCGAACGATCTTAATTAAAGGCCTAAACAAACAAAGTTTTCCTGTTGCTATTACGAAGTTATGGGAGAAACGAGTCCACTCAGTTATAACTTGTTGCTTTTCTCTTGTACATGTCCTTCAGTTTTCGGAGTTTTGCCGGGGGCTTTTCGCGTACGCAATCGTTTCACAAAGGAATATTCATTATACATAATATTATGTTTGGTTATTCTTCGTAGGGTTGGAATTGTCATTGTGGAGACATTAATAAAATAAATATTTTTTGTAATCATAATGTATACTTTAACAACCATCCTTACATATGTACACACTGTGTGACGAACTTTTAAGGTATAAAACTATATAAATCATCACCAGTATAATATTGAATCTTTTTTTTTTTTGCTAAAACAAATCTACAGAAAGTAAGACGTCTTAAAATATTTTTTTCCCAGTATTTAGATTATTAAAGTTTAAGCATTGAATAAAGTACATGCAAACCACTAACACATACAGTACTTACATAATAAATGTTTCAATAGCAATATTAACAAACTAATAAACCCTTTTAACCTTTACTTTCATTTCGAGCAGAATGCCTTCACTAAAGGCCTTCATTACGATAACATGTCGTAGGTATTGTGCATAAAACCTACTGCTAACTACTGGGTACAAACCAATCATAAAACTATTAAAATACTAAATGATATTTCTATATTGTTATCGTCCACAATATTAGATCATCCTTAATTGGGTGAGTCAATAATAAAACGTTGTGTCAATTAGTAGCGCCCTGTTGCAGCCTCCCCAGCCCATTTCCTTCAACCGTCATCTCGTGTGACGCACGCAATATTAGGGTTGATAACACAACCTTTTTTTAGATTTTCAGTGAACTTATAATATGAACATTTAAATTTGGACAAGGACGACTTAAAAGGAGGCGTACACCAAATCCTCAGGAGATACGTAAATGCTTTTTAGTATTATAACATTTATAACACGTTACTGCGATTGTGAATTGGCATCCGAAGTGTGTCCACCGTCCAGCAATGTAACTATATGGGCTGAAGGTTTTTAAAGTAAAGCTAGACGTACCTACTTTACTACTTTATCAATAATCATTTAAATAAAACATAAATAATAAAAAAAAACATAAATGTATTGTGTAGTAAGTATGTACTGAACGTAAAAGTAGTAATTGGGTTCTCCTTTGAAATCTTCAACAAGATCGTATGCCAAAATTATCATAATAATAGCATACACAGCCCTAAGAGGACGTCACGAAGGACAGAGTCCGGTTCATCTCGATTTTCCATTTATACGGACAGTGAGTGTCCATTTTATGGCGTTTACAAATCGTTAGTTTTTATTCATGGGATTTTCATCAATTTGCATGTTTACAAGAGCGTCATCTCCTTAGAGATTTGGTATGAATATTGTATAGCCTAGTAAATAGTCAAAGATAATAGCACTTAGTAAATAGTACCTATGTTTAAAAACTATACCGTCAAACCTAGATGTCCACTGCTAGCAAAGAAGCGTAATCTAATTTTCCCGATAATTTGAAAGATTTAATCAATATTAATTTAACAGGGTAAAAGTAGAATGATTAATAGTTACTGAATCAAAGGGTACCTTTAATAGGTACCTTCTACCTACTCGGTTCTAATTCCTAAAAAAGTAATTTGTACGTTCTTCATATTGGATAATTTTATTGACGTGAAAGACAAATAATAAAACATTGATACAAAATCAAAAAGGTCAGATCAAACATAAAATCGCAAATAAATCGAACCTAACTTTCCAGTTATTGAGAATGACAATACAAAGTAATTAAGGAACGGTCCCATTTAACTGTGGGCAATAATGTCGTCTGCTGTTCGTCTAACGATAATAGCTTTCTGTTATATTGAATTTATTGCTCTCGTTATTCGCTTAAGAGCAATGATCTCACAGCAGCCTGTTAAACTTTTGATGGACAATAAAACAGTAGAGTTGTTTGAGCTATTTTAAACATGACATCCGTAAGAGCTATACCTATTTAGGTAAGGTAAGAACACTGGGGTCATACAATGGCGGCTTAGAAGACAACACTTAAAGTTACTATCGTTAGGAAACTTTCAAACAAAATTGAGGATTATGTCCTGGGATCAGTTAGGAATAATTGTGTTTGGTGTGAATTTGAATTTGGAATATCACTCCTACATAATAATAATATGATCCCTATACCCCATAAACAAGGATTGTGAAAGGTTTGAAATTAAATTGAGATTAAGGGAAAGCAGATTTTTCAATATTCACATAGCGATGTTGACGACGGACTTCGGTCGGACATCCATCATCCTTCGTGTTAATTCAATAAGTGCTTACTAAGCCTAAAAAAGTTTTCATTTTGATAGTCATGATATACAAATGCCTATAGACTGCAAAAATGCTAGTATCTAGGCGTAACATGATAATGATAAAAATATTCCACTAACTTCTCAGCACTGAATCTGCCTTTTGCCGACGACGAGAACCCAAACGATTAACATCAGCTTTACGTATGCGTAACATGTACAACGTATGAAACAATTTATTATTTACAAGACGGCATTAAATGGGCAGCGTCAAAATCAGGCCAGGGTACGTTGGGTTTGCCAGCGGGAGGTCTTTAATGCATGTAAACCCTTCAGCGGTTTTCTTGTACCTACATAAAAATATAATTAACGTTGACATGTTCTTGGTCATTATTTTGCTACTGAAGTAGGATTAGTGAAGTGTTTATTTGAGCCAAACAGTTCAAAAGGCTTTATTTAAGGGTTGTGGTATAACTCTGAAGTTCTTAACATTTGTACGTTAAGAGAAGTATAATAATAGTGGGTCTTGTACTTTGATAACGAGTCAATAAATAGAATAGAACAATAGGCAAAGTTACATTGAAAATCAGGGCTAAAGCTTTTAATAAGATTAATTTAGACGAAAGCTCAAATTATATTAACATTTTGTTTTTCAGGAATATAATATTAATATTTCGTTGTAAATTTCCTATGTACATTAAAATGTTAATTGAAAAAACATAATCTTTAGATCAGAAACAGATTTGTATATCCATTTGCATTAAATTCGTGATAAATAACCCAGAATGTTACTTTGGTAAATATTTTATCTCATCCAAGCTTGAGGGCAAATCTGTTTCGTAAACAGAATCGTTGAGAATATTCTAAATATGTAGTTAGTTTAATGTTTGATCATTTTATAGAAAGTATGTTATTACGTCATTACGAACAAAATTACATTAGTGCGTAGGTACATTTTGGGAAAATATTTTCTTTCATAAAATCCTCAATTGAGGAAAAAGCATCTTTTATTAGACTTTACAAACTGAGAAAAACTACGAGTATTTTGAGATACGATAAGTTTGAAAGAAAATAATTGACTTTCGATATGACCGTATCGATTGCCAAGTAAAGAATAGTCTCGGGCAAATGAGAAGTCAGCAAAAAACTTTCTAGAACTCAAACCATTTTGTTGTTGCCTCGTAGTCGTCAATTGTTTTCTAAATTCAATTCGAAAGATGATTTGGATTTGTTTGCCAAATCCAATCTGGCGCTTATTTAATTTGTTTTGAGTGCCCCCCATTATCATATTACTAGATGACCCTCGCAACTTCGTCTGCGTCACAAAGTGGTTCAAACAGTACTCTTAATGCTGTTGCGATATTATTTGCGCGGCCTGGGGAGTATTCATGTTTTATACTCGTAATAATTTCTAAACGAAAAGTCCGATTGGAATAAAACAAAAAGTAATTTACTTCTACATTAATACTCTTGATAACATAATACTTTATTTGGATAAGGATTAATATAACAATACTAATTTAACGTTAAATTCATTCTTCGGACGAATTTTTTTTTTTAACATAAAAGCAGTTGTTATGACTAAACTATGATAGTTAGATATATGCTGTCGCGGACTTTTTTGTTTGTCTTTAAAAGACCTAAAAACCCGTAGTACATCATTTTGTTCTATTGTCAATAGTTTTTGCAGCGTACGCATAAATAGGTTTTCGATTATTCACTTGCGTTACATATTCGATATTTTCATACGGATCCCTAATTTTTTTCAAAATAAAATATAGCCTATAACCTTCCTTGATAAATGGACATTCCAACAGTGAAATAATTTTTGAAATCGGACCAGTAGATCCTGAGATTAGCGCGTTCAAACAAACAAACAAACAAACTCTTCAGCTTTATAATATTAGTATAGATTTAAAATTAGACCATATTTTAAAGCACCAGTATTTTATCTTGTTTGTTAAGTTCAATTGTAAGTGTAAGAATATTGGAGATGTAGGAAAGTGGACTAAAACATGTGATTGAATTATACTTATTTATTGCTAAAATTTCAGTGAGAAATGTTAAATATGCTAGAACAAAAACTGTAAAAAGAGAAAAGTTGAAAATCGATGCAAAATTTTCCCTATAAATTTAAAGGATCTACCTTACTCTGGGGAAACATGATATTAAATACCTACCTATTTATAGTTAAAGCCACTTACATGAGGCGAGGGAACAGATTTCCTGCTATCCGTGTTGCTGGGTTGCCTTGAAAATGTCGGCGCGTGTACGCTGAGCGGAGAGCCCGGTTCAGAATCCGTCTTCCCGTCGTTACTACTGTTTCCTGCTTCCTATTACATAGTATTGTAATGGATGAACAAATCGAAATTAGAATATAGGTACAACACTAGATTATATTAAGTACTAGATGACTCCCGCAACTTCGTCTGCGTCACAAAGGGGTTCAAACAGTACTCGCAATGTTGTTATTTGCGCGGATCGCGTTGTGTATATTTTTTTGCGTTTTAGTCCGTCATAACTTCTCAACGAAAAGACCGATTGGAATAAAACGAAAAGTAATTTACTTCTACATTAATAATCTTGATAACATAATACTTAATTTGGATAAGGATTAATATAACGATACTATTTTAACGATTTTTATCTTCGGACGATTATTATTTTTTCGTGAACCGCTTTTATAGCGGTTATTGTGACTAAACTATGATAGTTAGATATATGCTCTCGCGGACTTTTTTTTAGATCTTCTTATGACGTAAAAACCCGTAGTACATCATATTTTTCTATTCTCAATAGTTTTTGCAGCGTACGCATAAATAGGTTTTCTATTATATACCTTGTGTTACGAATTCGATATTTTCATACGGATCCCTAATTTTTTTCAAAATAAAATATAGCCTATAACCTTCCTCGATAAATGGAATTTCCAACAGTGAAAGAATTTTTGAAATCGGTTCAGTAGTTCCTGAGATTAGCGCGTTTGTTTTCCCGACGTTGCTAGCTCTCGTACTAATAAAAAAATGCTTCCACATGTAATTTGACTTGAATGCCGATAGATGTCGTTGCTCTAAAAATGTTTAATGAAATTTATTATTTTTATATCCCGTTCCTCGGACATGATAGCACTATAATATATAGCCTATGTGTTGACCCGACTTCTAAGCAATATTCTTGCCAAATTTCAAGTACATCTGTGCAGCAGTTTTCGAGTTTATCGCGCACAAAGCTGACTGACTAAATGTATGGATTCTAAATCGCGCCATCAATATGTTCAACGGTTGTTAGACTTGGGAGAGTGTATTTGGCAATGTTGACTTTTCTACGATTTTATTATATGTATAGATAACTTAAATAAAAGAACGTCTCGATTTTTTTTAAATCTTGTATACAATATGGCACAAGCAATATCAATTTTCAAAAAGTTAATATTTGCGTTCAAAAAGTTCAAATTTGAACTGAGTATAAGATGAAGGCTAAAATTCAACTATATATTATGTACTAGATGTCCCCCGCAACTTCGTCTGCGTCACAAAGGGGTTCAAATAGTACTACGTAAAAGTCCGATTGGAATAAAACAAACAGTAATTTACTTCTACATTAATACTCTTGATAAAAAATACTATTATAAATTATATTTGGATAAGGGTTAATATAACGATACTCATTTAACGTTAAATTCATTCTTGGGACGAAATATTATACTCCATAAACATAAAAATGTTTATATTAATATAGTGACTAAAAATGATAGTTAGATATTATATGCTGTCACGGACTTTATTGTTTGTCTTAATAAGACCTAAAAAGCCGTAGTACATCATTTTATTTTATTGTCAAAAATCAACAATTTTGCAGCGTACGCATAAATAAGTTTTCGATTATTCACCTTGACGTCTTACAAATTCGATATTTTCTTACGGAACCCTAATTTTTTTCAAAATAAAATATAAGCCTATAACCTTCCTCGATAAATGGACATTCCAACAGTGAACGAATTTTTGAAATCGGACCGGTAGTTTCTGAGATTAGCGCGTTCAAACAAACAAACTCTGCAGCTTTATAATATTAGTATAGATGTAGTATGTAGAATGTCGTTGTATTAAAAATGGAACAATAGAATAAAATACGTCTTCAGAAAAATGTAATCCTTCTTCTTCAATCAAGTACGCGAGTCAATCGAGAATGTAAGCTGATTTCGAAAAAAGAAATATTAGGTATACTTGTGTCTTTTACTTCATATTATTTACAAACGTGGGTCAAATAAATGAAAATTGTATCGAGCACTTCGTATCGAGTGAGCTGTTTGCTCGAACTTTCAACTATATAATAGCGTCGAAAGTCTCGTCAAAATACAGACACTGTACTTTTTTTTTTAATTTAAGAAATGACGTCATTGTTAATGGTTAATTAATGTTAGTTTTATTGGATAGTTAATTGAAAGGTAAACCATTTAAGTTACCAATTAAGTAATTTAGGATTCCTTGAGAGGCTTCATCTAATTAAGATTTGAAATATTTTATGATTAAGAACTAATCCAAATATGTATAGTTTTGATAAATTTTAGATTTATTACGTTGTTTTTGTAACCGATTAAGCACATGTAACGCGAAGACATTTTACACTTGAATAAATCTTATAAGAAAGTTACATAAAGTTTTTATCTAATTTGTCAAGTTTGTAAAAGTTTTCCGATGTTATTATACCTACATGCTATCTTAAATCCGTAGGATGGATATATTTTCCTGACAAGGAATAGAGATTAAATTATTATGTTTTTATAGATGTAGTTAAAAGTTTAACGGCTTGTGAAAGGCCCAAGCACCAATACCTACAATCTACGGTATGAAATCACCGTTGTCATCCAGGAGGTTCCTTTCAGGAGTTCTTTTTGTCACGCACCATCTGACTATGTATAGAATAAGCTTGGTGTTTCCTGAGCGCTAGAACTTGTCGTTTTCCAAGAAGGTTTAAAGAGAGTATTTAAAGGTAAGTCGCAAGTAGCACCTTGGCTACAATAACCTACGACCAAGTAGCCCGTTAGCTTCTCTGCCTACATAGCAGAGTCAAAAAAAACATCAAGAAAATTAAAAGATCTTATCAGGGTTGATAATACGACTATACTAACAAAGAAATCTAAATAACTATCTATTCATTATTACCTGCAAAGTTCTAGACAGTTCTGTTTCGGCGTATCGTCTAGTAGTCTTCCGTTCGGGCAGCGTATACTTCGGTAATGATTTGTAAAACCAAGCACCCGATTTCTTCCACATCTCTCGGGTTTCAGCGCACAGATTACACATGTACGGCTCTCTGGAGTATAGTTGGGTTCTGTACAAGATATGTATGTATATCATTTTAGACAATCATTTAGGTATTGGTTGATAACATACCAAACTTCATCATAATCAACTAAGTAGGTATTAGTTTTAAATTGCTACCTATAGGCCTCCACATTTTTGACTCAGTTATCAGGTGGGCCGTATGCTCGTTTATCTACCTTGCAATAAAAAAAAAATAAAAAAAATATGGTGGATCGACGATGTGTTCAAAGCCGTAAGAAGTCACTAGATGAAATTAGCAAAAAAAGTACGATTTATGTGGAAAATATTAATATTAAAACTTTGATTCAAACATCTACAGATTCGAGAGTTATTAATTATTTATTAATTGCCTTATTTATTATAGGTTATCTAGTGTTCTAGTAAATTTAACTTATACCTACTTTGATAACCCTTCTCTAAGAATTTAGCTAAGCTCTACTATTCCAAACTTAAATCCTAATTTCTAAATGAAATTCCAAGTTTTTCTGTTCGGTTAAATAATTTACAATTTTCATTCAGGAAACTCGGCCTACGTTAGCTCATCTTGTCAATCATGTTGTAAATCTTGTCAGATTTCAATTTTATGGGTTTCGGATCTTCCTATCGGTTAGTGGTTCCAAATTCGATTATTTAAAGTCTAAAATAGCTATGGATTAGTTGTCTCAATATTGGTGTGATTGATGATGCAAAATTTCATTTAAATTAAACAATCTACTTTTAGTATAGATTTGATGTCGATTTATGGGTTCTTAGCTATTTGTAAGTGGAGTGGAAAAATTACACTTGTATCTTACTTGTATTACTGAGGCTGTCTTAGAAGTGATTGATGAGCTGAAATATGATGTGTTTCCTATTCTAAATAACTATATAAATAGAAGTGTAGAGCTAGATCATTGTAACTTAGTATACAGGGTGGATCTGTAACTTTGTCTCAGCTGACGTACTGTTATAGGAAGTTGCCAAGGGCTTGTTTTAAAAAAAGTATTTTTAAATTTAATTAGATACTATCAAAGTTCTCTACCAACTGACTGGCATCCGATCTCTAACTAAGACTCTGCCTTGAATCGTGTAGTCAGCATGTCGAAGGCGTCAGGGTTTTAGGGTTCTGTGTAGGGGTATAACAGTACGAATATCGTTGCTATGACGAAAACAATGTTTATCCAATTCTTGAAATGAAAGTAGTTCTCAGTTTTATTTCAACAGGTCATTCACCCCACTTCAGCTGCGACAAAGTTACAGATCCATCCTGTAAATGTACAAGGATTGCGGTGTAGAGATATCAAAGCTATTCTGAGAACTTTGTGCAAGTACAAAAACAGATATATGGTATACCACTACAAACATAAGCTACCTATACAAAAACATTCTTTCATCTCCAGTCATCTCTATACCAAAGTTCACTATTACATACATACTAAACCTGCTTAAGTATGATGTGGTCATAAGCCTTTCGTATTTGTAGTAGGACATAAGTAAATACATTCAAGTGTATTTCACTGGTGATGTTAAAATAGAATTAAGTAGGTACACGTGTAATGTTTTCCTAGCGGTTAACTTTTCAAAGAGATTTTCGTAATTAAATTGAAAATCAAACACTGTAAGTTAAAGCGAAAAATAGAGAAAGGACTCTTGGATTAATTAACAAAACAAAAATAATTAGGTAGATAAGTGTGATACCTAGATTATTTTAACGCCAGGTAAAATGTACTTTCATTCTATAAAACTTTTCTGATGATAATGATTTTAATGTGGAGTGGGTGTTTTTTTTTTTTTTCAGTTGGAGGAAATCACCGGATCCCCACCCGCCCCGCGGGCAGGGTATGTGGGAGTTGATCCGCACTAAAACCTCCAACCGTTCACACTCAGCGTCCGAACCCCGGCTGAGGCCAGAATCCAGCACGGGGTTTTGAGGGGCGGCGCGACGCGTTACACGTTCGGCACTCTTTCCCGTCGCGCCGTCCCCAATGTGGAGTGGGTAGTGAGTAAACAGTCCCTGACATTGCCAGCAGTTGTGGGCGTGGACATTTCAAGTGGGCGATCAGCTGTTTGTCTCCACAAATAAAGTAAATATGTATAGAACTATTTTCATGTTGTAATAGCAAAGCTAATAAATCCGGATTAGATGGAAAACCTTAATTGTTCTCATCTTTTTTTTTACCTGAAAATGTTACCTACGTTATAAAAATCAGTAGGTACTAACTCCACTACATAGTGTGAAACAAAGTCGCTTCACGGTGTTTGTCTCTATGCTTCAGTGTTTAAAACTATGTAACACAATGGATTTTGATGAGATAGAGTGACCAAAGAGAAAGACTTATTTAGATGTCGTAAACAAGCACATTTTTCTGCACTTTGCAAATGTTGTCTGGACCTTCCCTTTGTGACGCAGACATGGTTGTGCTGGCTGTTAGAACATATAATTAAATAGGTAATACTGTCGACAATGAAAGAAGAGACTAAAAAATACTTAAATAATATTAATCTTTTACCAACCTATTTGGAGGTGTATCTATGACACATTTTGAGCAGGCCGTATTCCGACATATAGCACAGGTTCTCAAAGGCGAGAGGAGTCTTGCTGTTTCCCCACAAAGCAGGCAACATCTTGGCGCTGGACCACGGGCTGAGCGACGCATACCTTTTATTTAAAGATAGTTTATTTATATAACTATTACGAAAAGCCTTCCAAGCTCTTTGTTATGTCATGTGGGTATTTTTGTTTTGTTTTCATAGGCATATGAGCCAATGATTCACTTATGATAAATGGTGACTGTCGCTGTTGAATTTCTACAATGTCAAGGATACCACTAAACTAACCTACCCAACTATCTCTAAGGACCTTCTTTAAAAAGTACTTTTGAAGTACAAAGAGCAAGTTAAACTAAAAACAGGATTGAAAAATATTAATTTATCCCGGTGTACCTAATTTGTATATTATAATTTCTACAGAGCAAGTTAGCTTTATTAAACCGAAGTAGGTATATATTGTTCTATTACCAAGAACCATAAAAGTAAGTGAAGAAATAAAAACGTTCCCGTTACGTTTGCGTTCTTTAGTAGGTAAAAGGTTTTAGCCTTAGGATTATTGCCAGAAGAAATAGTTTACCTACTTATGTTGTTCTAGTAGCTTTTAAATTCTTTTCATTTCACAAATTAGATTAAACGTCAAATTATGGAAACGAAATGTTATAACCAATATTTTTCAAAATATATCGTGTATTTACGCTTTTTTTTATTTTAAAACGATAATTACTGATTGCAGCAGAAAAACCCATTCAAAATTTGTTTCTTTATTCATAATATTACCTAAATTCTGCTCATACTTTTGGGCCGAAACATAAATAAACTAGGCGCTAGTGTTAACGTTCGCAATGATAATAGATAGAGATAAGATAGTGTTAACAATTAATAAGTTAATGACCCTGAACTTTTTCTTTTTCTGAATTATGTAGTTAATCCGTATTATTATATTCTCCGTAAACGTAAGTCCATAACTTTATATTTCTTAATCATTATAGTTCTTAACCAAATCACTTGGCCTTCTTCGATAACTAGACTATCTAACACTAAAAGTATTTACAAATAGGACCAATTGATGTTTCCTGGGTAGGTACTAGTGTACAAACAAACAGTTTAGCTTTCTATATATTTAGTAACTACAGATTTTAAATACAATACAACACAAATGGTACAGAGATCGCGAACATGTTCCATTAACATTCGCCTTTTCCTTTATAAATTTAATAAGCGCGTACGATTTCCGAGAAGGCAGTATTACTCTCGAATTATATTTTCGTTTATTTACTTACAGTAGGTACATTTTTCGCACAAAATTGATTAATTTAAAAAGGGATTGTTGGTGCGAGAGTTTTACCAGTGAAATTTAATATTACAAGCATAAAAATAATGTTACTTTCGGATTTTATAAAATAATATGAATTTAGTGTAGGATATAAATATACATATCTGTAAAGATTCAAATTCGTTTGTGTTTTGTTAGGAATTCTGAAATTAATGTCTACAAAATTGATCATTGAGCGATAAGGCCGCCCATTGTAACACTTTACTGTACTGTTTTTTTTATGTGTTTCTTTTGCATGTTTTTGAGGTGTTCAATAAAGAGTTTCTATTCTATTCTATTCTATCATTAGCCCATAGACACCTATTGTTGGATATAGGATTCTCTTGAACAAGAAGACTGTATTAGTAGTTACTGTATGACTTTATCTTTCTCCGATTTACCGAATCACTTCAAGTCTAGTTTTAACGATAAGAATAATTTTCTGAGTATTAAGGAACATCCATATACCGAACTTCTAACTTATTACATAGATTATTAGAAGTCTCCTCAGTAGAGGGATAGAGACTGAGTCCATAGTTCTTTGCAAAGTATAGCTTCTAAAACACCTTTGATCTTACCTTCTAAACGAGCGACTAATCGCCCTATACGTCGAGCTTCCAATTCATCTACCTTCTCGGCTCTCCTAACAACAGCTGCTATGGCCTCGCGTTCTATAGGAGTTAACGGAGGCTCACTTCTAGCTGCACTCCATCCAGTTCGAAGTCTGAAATTAAATCTTTAATTAGATCTTGAATAGATCTAAAAATAAAATAAATAATTCGCATTTTTTGGTGCTTAAGTTGTGGCTGTTCTATCTCTCGTTATCATCATTGAAACTTCTGTGTTCCGGTTTCCACAGCTGCAATCCCATAGTGACTGAGCCAAAAGTACTACAGTGCAATGTAGTGCTTTACTGCCTTAAAAGCTACGTATATTTTCTAAATATCAATAACTAATTAATTAAATTATTTTATGACTAGAAAATCAAAAACGTCGCTTATTTGAATAACAAAATTAGTTAAACACTTCGTATGGTTTCTCAATAAGGCGACATTCAGGAACCTAATTAATTTACTGAGCCACTTTGATCCCTTTGAGGTTCCCATTAAATTTCTTATTGAGACGATATGAAAATACATTTGGTACCTATTCCATTTTGCTTATCAAAGAATGTAACATTATATCTATTGTTTAATAAGAATGGTATTAAAGTGTTTGTAAATGTTAAACGGAAATACCAATGCGGAGGTGGATTCTCTCTAGTGATTATCAGAAAATGGTAGTTAAGTAAGGTAACGTAGGTGACTATCTTCCTGAAGACGTAGGTAAGTAAAATGCGTAATAAATTTCACTTAAAACTAATTACGACTTAAAAGAAAACTATCAGAATGATTGTTCATCACCGACCGCATCTACTTGAGTACATCTAAGTACCCTTTAAACTCTATGTTTGTATGTTCGATTTTTCATGCATAACCTACACACATAACAATGGCCTGAAAATTGGAAACAGGAATTGTTATAAATTTATGAAGACTAAATGTTACAAAAAATAAACTCTAAGGTGGTTTAGGTTTGTGAGTTTAGGGTAAATATCGTAATATCCGATCTTCATAGTCCTGTGTTTACATTTTGCCGTAAGTTATAATATATTTTTACTTAATTAAATTGTATTTTTAACAGGAAATTCTATTCTGTAATATTCCTTTGGTTTAATGAAAGGGTTGATTTATCAGTTCGTATAAAAAACGCTTTCATGTAACAAGTATAATACTGGATGATAAGTCTATAAGTTGAAAGAGATTGGGTCGCTATCCCCTTTGGGCGTAATGTTCTATTTATGTAGCCTTATTGATTAGTACGCGATAACCGTAATCCCTGGTTAGATAAAATTTCCTGTTATTTTCATACATCGTTTATAAGTTTTCATATAAGTTTAATAACTATAGTTCTAAGGAAGCCAAAACAGAGATTTTTTGGTGTGACTGTTTCTGATTTGCATCATAATGATGTGATGTTTGTGTCTCTAGTCAAGCATAGTGTTTCATAAATTTCTAGGTGGATAAAGATAATGTAGAGCAGGTACGAAAAAATGGATAATATTTTTATAGTCTTCGAACGTGCTAATAATTAAAAAGAAAATCATCAAAATTGTCCCAATTCGCTTTCCTGTTAACATAGTACAAAAACAACATTAGCTAGAAAGTTGTGTAGTTGTAGGGAGCTTCTTAGAATCCGGGGTAGGGCAAGTTAGTAATCGAGACTAAATTGTGAAATACCTTCGTAAAAAATTCGAAAAAAACCATGATTTTCTTATTATTGTTTTAAATCTAGAATGGAACGTTTCTTTCTGTTCAATTCGGATTAAATCTAAAAGAAACCAAATTTCTAAATTCTGAAATATTTACGGAGTGTTCTGAAATATTAAGTGTGTGGGAGTTACAGTCCGCCTCAAATGCTTAAATCTTTATTCCAGATCTAAAAGCTATAGAATCACTTTATATTATGACTCTACATCGATCATCTTACGCCCCATTTGTCAGTTCAGTGCCAATATTGTGCCGTGGATATTGTAAACGCATTATACAAACTGAACCCAAGGCTTTATCGTTTATTGATGAACGAGTTCTGACGTAATCAGTCATCACTGTCGTGACGTCTTGGAAAATTCATAATTATCTCAGGAGTTTGAGAAAAGTTGAAGGTTAATTGCTGACTGATATAAAATGAAACAGTTTTTTAAGGGCTCTGGGTCACAACTTGGGCTATGCCTTGGGCGAACAAGTTAACTAAGTACTTAATTCTGAGTTTGGATTAGAATTCCGAGGTAACAAATGTTTTAATAGTTTATCGGGTATTGGCCCACCTCCCACCACTGTAACTCCTGTGTAGCCAGGATCCACAGCGGCGACCATCGTAATGACTCTGAGCAGTGAAGCCCAGGAAAACCCTAGGGAAAGCTAACTTGGACCCCGCAACGAATTTAATCAGAAGTTGATAGAAGGAGTAGGAAAAAAATGAATTTCGACTTCCCTTCTCGCAAAGCGGGAGACAGTAAAATAACATTGAAAGATGCATTACGCCAGAATTGAGAAAAGCACCACGGACATTGATTTTATTAAATTTATTGGACCTATGCGGTGAGCTGTTGTCCTATTTAGGATTCCAATAATAGTTGTGTAGTTAGTTCTAATAGTTTTTGTTCTATATCTGTTTCTCTTCTTCATCTTTTTTAAAACAATTGAAATGCACGATGAAACGTACCTATAACCACATAACTATAAACTAATACCTATAATATAATTTCGTTTTTTTATAATTATTTTACAATACCTATCTACTGTGTTACTTGATCTCTATCTATAGTAAAGTTATATACCTACTGCTAGCCTATGCTTGAAAGTAATTGTAATTGAATTGAAAATACAAGCATATTATCAGACCTCAGATAAACCCACGCGGGCGATTGTAAACAAGCTGATTGCTAGCTATGGATAATGATATATTTTTATAGTTAATACAATTTATGGTGCGTATGAGGAGTTTTCTCGATTTCATTATAATGTTATTGCTCATAAAAATACCTATTCAACGTTAGTGCAATATTGATACAAACATTCTAATATTCAATTTACTGAGTGCCCACCTTGTAATGCTGGGTTTCCTGTTGAAAGAAAATTATATTTCAAATAACTTAAGGCCTTAATTAATAAACAACGAGTCACAAAAAATTAAAAGGAATTTCAGTCAAGATTCTTTTGATTCCGTGAAAGCGCTAAATTATTCGTTTAAATGTAAATCTACATTCATTAATTGATCATTAAGTTTAATTAATAAAAGTCAAACGTATTTTGTAAATAAATTATAGGTATAAGTAGTATTTAGTAAAAATCGCTATAATTATAACAGGTTAATATCTAGGCTAAATAAAAAAAATAACTTCGGTACTGAAAAATATCAGTCAAGTATCGGTGGTACTTATTTCCTCCCTAAGAAGTTGAACGGTAGATGGTAAGTTACTTATGAATATTATAATCAAGATTAGCATGCACACGTGATTAGAATAATAAAGTTGTTACGTAATCATAAAAGTCAGCGTTGCAGAAAACTAGTAGAAGCGACGTAATCGACAAAGATATGGTAAATAAGTACATTAAAATGTAAATTTACTCTCCGTTCGGCTCTTTGATCGAATTTTTGTAACAATGTTGCTTTAATTAAAATTGTTGCGACGAGTCGAAATGCAAACAAAAGCTATTGGAAAACCATTTCAATTAATATTGGTGAGCTTTTCAAATTAACTGGCATTGAGTGGCAGTAACACCGTGATTGGGATTCATATTAAATAGTACTGACTCGATATAGGTCGATTTAAAAACTAATAAAATAATATTGTCTAGTGTCTAGTGTCTACTAGTTAGACACAGTAGGTAGTCTGTTGCAAAACAGTATGACAAAATGTAGTCAATGTAGGTGTATCTTTTTTCGCGTCGTCAATTCGAATACGCCCTTATTGGAGTCTCAATGATTACAGAACTAATAAAGTATCAGTCAGATGATATTTTACTGATGACTACTCCACTGTGTTCCTTCGAGGAACTTCTAGCTAACACGTTCGAGTATCGGTAACCTCCCCAAATTATAGACACTATAATACAACTCTCATTCGGTTCTGGGATTTACTACTATAACATTCTCTTGTACATTATATACCTATACAAATACAGTGAGTACTTACAGCACAGTAAATCTCGGACAAATGGAGCGTTTATTTCTATAATCGTGGAGACAGCTGCGTTCGACATTGACAGTGATATCGGTGGCTACTTATTTACCCATTTACAGAAATACTTAACTCTGAATAAATTTTAATACATAAGTATGTGTTTGAAATTATTTCCAAAGCTCGTAAACGAGTAGAAAATACTTAATCATTCTCTACAAAGTCGGTCATCGGTAGTAAAAGTTTTCTTGTAGATAGATACTAAAAATTAGTTAAACAGATACTTATTAAATATTACGCAGTTTTAATTAATAGAAGTTGATTAAAGTACCTATTCCTCGGTGCATTTACAAAGCAAATACCAACAAAAGCAAAGTGAAATGCGAAATAGAAAACTCGGTTCTTTTTTAGATCTCTTGAGGCACTGAAAATTTATTCTCTACATTATATAGCCTTCAGCAATACAACGTTTCAACTTTAGAATAACATTTACTCAAACTGTAGTGTAATGTAGAAGTTTGCAGCTGCACGGAGGATGTTTGTGATGATAAGCTCAACTTTATCTGCATTGTATGAACGTGAATAAGCTTGCTATTTTTTTTACTAAATGTAGTTTTTTATACGCATTTAAGAGGTATTTTGTTTCATCAACATAAGTTTTTAGAGATAGGTATTTAAATCTATCGATATAAGGTTGTTTTGTATAACTTGTGAGTGAGAACTTACTTAATTTAAACTTTACCGGAATGAGTTTACATAACTCAAGTTAAATAATTCAAATATTGATACTGTTATATGGTTAGTAGTTAGTATTATTGCTTAGTACTATTTTTATTTCCTTGTAGGCAGACGGGCCACCAGATCGTAAGCGATTACCGTTGCTCAAGGACCTCTGCATTGTCACGGGACACTGCGGGGCCGCTACTTACGACCTACCTTTAAGGACCTATTCAAAGAAAGAAGAAGTTTACGAGATATACGATTTATCGTTTAGTAATTTCCTATAGTAAATTATCTTTGGAAAAATACCTAAATAGAAACTGTTCTAATACCTAGTGAACAAATTACATCTTTATGAAATTCATCTCTGAATTAATGGGTTAACTTGAAGGGAAAACTTTCGTCTCGTGGATTTTTTACGATGTAAAATTGACCATCACTCCCCGCTGGAGGGAGGCAAGCATGACGTCAAAGAAGACGCGATCGTTAAGCTGGAAGCCAAATCAAATCACACCAAGAAAACGTCATGATACAACCTCTTTTAAAAAAAAGGGTGGGGTATTAATTTGTTTTTGTTGTGTGTTTTCCAGTATTTGTGAAGCTTAAAGTAGAATGTTTTCTTTTCTAATGTCATGTTTACAAATAATTCGGGTATTTATGTTTTTCGTGAGACTTTTCAGAAAATTTTAAATCGCATTCCTTAGTCGACTAAGGTCCACTTTATATGGAAACACGGTAATACAGATAACATTTTAAAGCCAGATTATAGAACGCTATAATTCCTGAAACCATGATTCATCCTTTTGTTCCATCACTATCGTATATACTACGATCTAAACTACAACACCGGAAGCGGATACACATACGGGAGATAGCGAGTATTGCAAGGTTAATATTGATGCGTACAGCCGTGAACCTCGCTATTTTTAGAAACAAATAACATTATTTTTAGTTTCGGAGGCTTTTGGATTCTAAACCGATTTACATAATTAAGGATCGATTTGTCACGTGATACTATTTCAAATAAAAGGTTTGGTCTGTTATATTATCTGTGTATTTATACCTATGTGTAACAGTGCATTGAATATTACTGCGGCTAGTTTTTCCTCCGTTTTTTTTTTTTTTGTTTTAGTTGGAGGAAACGGTATGTGGGAGTTGAACCTCACTAAAACCTCCAACCGCTCACACACAGCGTCCGAACCCCGGCTGAGGCCAGAACCCAGCACGGGGTTATGCGGGGTGGCGCGACGCGTTACGCATTGCGGCACACTTTCCCGTCGCGACACCCCCAGTCTTTCCTCCGTAGAGGGATCAGTATCAGCATCAGTATGGGTATCAAAGAATGGATGTCACGTTTCACGTTTGGTTTTGTCATTATTATTAGACATCACCTTCGATAAGTTGAAGACGCTCTCCAATGACAGTTCCTTTACTTTTTACCGCTTTCTTAAAAGGGGAGGTTGAGTGTAGGTATTATTTTTTGTTTGGGAGAACCTATTTAGGTGATATTATGTTAGGTGATGTTTGTTGTATGGTCCCATGATATTCTTTTTAGGATCGAATACACATTTTTTAATCTGTGTTCAAATTATTTAAAAATTTATATGTTTAACGTACAACATTTACTGTGCGTTTTGCATATTAGGTAAGTATTATTTTTTTTATTTCATTGCTTAATAGATACACGAGCCTACGGCCCACCTGATGGTAAGCGGTTACCGTCGCTCATGGACCTCTTCAATGCCAGTATGTTTATTTCTTTTCTGAGGTGTTGTGGGTTCACCATATCGATCTTTTTTTTGTTAGAAAGCAAATAGTTTGGACATAATCTCACTTAAATTTGATGAGAAATAAATAATAGATTTTATTTCAAACCAGTTGCACAAGTACCTACCTTAGGATCAAATTTTTGTAATATCTATGTTAATATTTTTCTTAATTCAATAATTATTGCAGTCTTTTCATCATTTGTGAACTTTAAAGGTCGAGAAATCAATCAAAATTAACTAAGTTTTGTCAAATATTGTCTCTTCTTTAAAACATTGTTTTGACGTAAATTTGCCTACTCAATGATAAACATCACCTTTGATAAATAAAAGATTAATTTTGATTTTTGGTTCATTAAATATTTTTTTGTTATAACTAAAACAGATATTTGAGTAGGTATTTATATTGAATTTTAATTATGTATTACTAAAATCTCGTAATTATTTAACAAACTGAGTGTAACAGGAAAAGTACTCTAAATACTTAGTGAAAATACCGAAGAATCCCCTTTACGTTTGAAACAACCCACAACTACTTTCAAAGGTTTTTAAAAATACCTACCATAACCTACTCGTACCCTCTAAAATCCGAAAATATAAAAATCGAATCGAAGTTACTTTTAGGGAACAAATATGATACTTTATTAACGGTATTCTCGAATAATATTATATTACATCTATGTTTATTATTATCTACGTACGCACTTCGGAATGAAACACCAAACGAAATGTAATTTTGTTACTATTATTATTATCTAAAACAAAAAAATGCATTATTCAAGTCTATTTACGAAAACTGCTTTAAAATATACCTAAATTATCGTCTGGGATTGAAAAACAAAAGTTTTAGAAGAAAAAATATTTTCCAAATAAACGCCGGCTGTTTCAAAAAAGTTTTAAAAGTAGACTTACTTAGCTCTCAGTGATAGTTGTCGATCATTTGGGCACACGTATTTGTTCGCTTTACTTTGAATGTTCATTTTATATTTAACGAAAACGAGAAAACAATCCGTGTTCAAAAAGCGCGCGATGTGTATTGCCGCGCGTTCTCGCCTGTTGATCCTTCCCAACTGTTGCTTCGAGCGTGGCAAACGCTTTTAATCGATATTTTAACAACGTATGTATGTACTTGAAAAGTAACACCATGCTGGGAATAACGACATCCTTTTATCAGTGAGATAAGTCGAATTGAGTTGACGTGTTCGAATATTATGCTGAGGGTGCTGAATACAATTTGTCCTAGCAAAATCCTTAAAAGACACTTGGATACTCAAGACTTACACCAAGTGTGCTTTACTCACAGGCTTTTGTAGCCGGCTGATTACTCAGAGAAGTAAAGTGGGTGACTTATATGCCGCCTATAAGTAAAACTATATCTAGAAGAACATTATGAACAACAGAGTGAAGTCAATTGCACGTACGCTGATCGAAAGCAAATAGGTACACAATGTACTTACTGATATTAGAGGGAGAGGATTTCTCTTAGTTTCAAAACTATTATATCCGTGTAACATAAAGTTAGTGCGTTAAACGCTCTAAAAGTAATCAGCACCCTCTAATGTCGTACGATGCTGTACTTTCAATTGGCTTCATTCTCATGTTTCTAGTGGTAGGTAGTAAATTGTAGAATCACATTGAGGCTTTGTCAGAATGGATCATGAATTTTATCCATTTATTAATGATATTAAGGTACTTAAAATTATAGAAAAGGTCAGACATCTGCTGCGGCTCTTTGATATTTTTATCAAAATGAACATTGTAGTAAGTATTGTTATTTTACTAGGTACTATTACCCATATGTTACAACAACACCACACATCTCAAAAAGTACCGTTACGTATTTTTTACATTTTAAAAATATGTTCACATTTAAATTATTCAAACTATGTTACTGTTGTAACATTTTTTCACTAGATTTTATCTCAAAGATTTGAATCTTAATCTCATCGCATTTAAGATATTTAACTGCTGTATCCGATAAAATAAAATAGCTAGTGTTGTCCCTAACGATTTATATTTCACAAGAATCATTTAATTTCAATTTAATAACGGAATTGAAACTGCTAAAAAATGGAAGTACGAAAGGGATTGCATTTTAAGGTATGCATTACCAGGCTGGTATTAAAATAGAGAGTACCCATTACATTCCGTAGATACTTCAGTGTGTAACGTATTATAAATTTATAGATTTTTTAGTGCAAAGATCAGTATCACTAGAACCAGAGTTAATTAATTGGTTTTTCAAACTTATAATAAAATAAATTTGTATGATCACAACAGAAGTATCTAAGACCAACTCCAAGTTTACTGAAAAAAACACCGAATTTTAGAATTTTTAAAATAATCAAATTCATAATAGTTATTCTTATATTTAAATAAGCTACTTTTAACAGTCCGTTATAATTGAGTAATTCGCGTGTTTCCAATAGTGCCACAACCCTAGTGTCAAGCTAAAAAATTTTGACAGATCAGTTTGACGTTTCACTTTCAGTCATGATGGCGCATTTGGGAAAGAAGTGTTTTCTGTACTAAAACAGTGGATTTTATGTAAAGTGTGAAGTGAAAACAAAGTGTTTTTAATGCCGTACCGCAGGCGCTTTTCGGCCAAGATGCAGGATTATGAAGACGATGTCACCGTCGTCGACGTGTACGACCTGGCATCAGATATTGGCAAGGAATGTGAGATAATTATTGAAAAATACGGCCCTGACGCCGTTACTGCCCTGCTGCCGAAGGTAATAAACGCGCTGGAACTTCTGGAAAACCTGGCTGTGAGGAACGAAAAGGAAAATCAAGCTTTGCAGGAGTTAACGGCGAAGATATCGCAGCTGGAAAACGACAAGATTGAAAAGGCTGAATACAGACAACGCTTCGAAAAGGTAGGTGTTAGAGGTCACTGCTAAGTAAATTGATTGTTAATTCTATTATCGTGAAGTATGCGTGCAGCAGGTACAAACGGACGAAGCATACCAGTATTTCGTCACCTACTGAATGCATTTTAAGGCAATTGCAAAAGATTATAACAGCAGTGGTTGCGCGACGTGACACAAGTGAACTAAACGCCCAAATATAATTGCCTCTTTTATGTATTGTTTTTTGTCTAGAAGTTTTCAGCGTGTAATTTGCGACTGAACTAAATTGCCTTTACAAAAATTACCATATTACTCAGTACTCTGTACATTTGTTTGTGTATTATAATGAGCTAGTTTGTTTTAAAGTGCATTGTTTATTTCTTTGCAACATTATTAGTGTTCACCTGTTATATTTATTAGTGCTCTAGACAGACATTCTTCCCACAATATCATCTAAAATAGTGGTATCAAGCAATCACATGGTATTTAACAACTGCCAAAGTTTGATCTTGTGCCAATTAAATTATAAAGTGGGAATACTGAAACAAAAGTAAATTGAACACAATGTATATTATGAGAAAAAGCCTTATCTTGTGATATCTTGATCAACAAGATATTAAACCTACATTTTTATCTCATGTTTTGATAAAGATATTGTTTTCTTTTGGGATTAAACTTCCTGAATTATTGCCTAATATGAGTATGCACCACATGTTGATGTTAAGTTCTAACTTTCGAATTATTCGAACTTCGACGAATATTCGAAAAATTTCGAAATAATTCGAAGATTCGAATTATTCGCACACCCCTAGTACTATTTTTTACAAAATGTAACTCAGGAGGTTTGTGATATCAATCGTAACATTTTTTTTATGTTATTCAATTCAGTCAAACTTTAATAAGGATTAATGTATACATTATAACTATTTGAATTATTAAGATTATGTAGTAAAAATCATTTCATTTCAGAATAAACTAGGCAGAAATTATGAAAAAAAAAATTATTCTACATCATTTTTTTTGTTACTTGACACCCCTAAGTAATAGTATAATAATAAATGATCATTGATAAATTAAGATGGTTATCCGTAAAAAAAATAATTGCTTTCGATACCGTGTAATTATTTATTATTTATCTTAGATCATTGGAGCTTTCATTAGAAAGTCTTCAGAATGTTGAACTTTCACTTAAATGGCTATTTCAAGTTACATCATGTGAACGCTGTTATTACATATTTTGCAAACAATAATGTAATGTAATGACAATGTGGAGTAAAAAGTGTAAGTAGGAAAATAAAATTAGTATCTTTCAGCATCAAAATAATAACAGTTATCAACATACATGACAATATGTGACATTGTGATGGTAATAGCTATAATTAAAAGAGTTTTTTTTATAGTGCGCAAATTATGTTGTGATGTCCAATCACTACAATGATTCATGAGCAACTGTAACCACTCACCATCAGGTGGGCCATATGTTTGTTTAAGTATAATGCTAAAAAAAACATTTCAAAAAATTTATTTGTTTAGTTTTTTTGATTGTTTAGTGGTGTTGATGATTGTGCTAGTATTTGTTCTCAGAAACAAAATTGATATGGATTATAAGTTACGAAGTCTACTGTACAAGTTACTTTCTTCTGAAAAGATACAAATAAATAAGATACCCACATACCAATGGGAGCAAATCATTGCATTCCTCCGTATTTATTGCTAAATATGCTCTCAGCACAATGATATCTGTTGATCACATGATTTTACATAACAGTATGATGTGTTCACAATTACTTCATCTTGGCTAATACACTATTGATTGTATACATAATATTTGATAAGTGAAAAATATTTGAGTGAAATTATTATAAAAACGTTTTACTTGAATTTGGTTTTTCCCTTTCTTTCTACTAATGCTGTAAGAGTACTGTGTTGTTGCCTTAATTTCGCTTTTATTCTGGAATCAAACATTGCTTTTTTTTATTGTTTCCTCATTGTAATTTAATTAATTAAAGATTAAATTCAGAATGCAAGAATCATTATGGTTTTTGGTAGTCAAAATATTCTATTGTTCCCATTGTATTCTAATTTTCATAAAATAGTTAATAAAAAAATATTTTTCTCACTGGTAATTCAATAAAATAGTAAAATAAAGATTCATAAAATTAAACCTTGGTTACACTGTTATCACATAGTACCAGCATAATGTTTCATTTACGACTTTACCTTCTTGATATCACCAAAAGCTTTATCAGAAAAGGAAAAATATGTTCAGAAAAAATTTTTTTCAAGGAAAGCTCCTTGGGTTTATTGTGATTGTTAAGTATTATAACATTCTACTCTGATTCAAATAAGGAAGGAGGAAGTTACGCAATTATCTTCATACATTGAGAGTGGCGACAAATGGCGTACCAGAAGAGAGGCCTATGCTCATTGTCCTTGAATATAGTCATAGTGAAAATTCTCAGTTATCACTTATTGTGTAATTTAACGAGTAGGTTGACAACTCGCCTTTCCTATATATATATATATACCTCGAGATCGCAGGTTTAGGGTCTACCATTTGACCTAAACTTGTAAAAATAAAAATTCCAGTTTATGGCTAAAAATGATGTAAGAAAACTTTTTGAGGAAAGTTTAGAGAATATTTTATGTAATGAAACTTTTAAAATGCATTATTACTAGTTAGTAGTTACTATTAAACTAACTAGACTTTAATTTGAATAGAAGTGTGGATCTTCTATTAAATTATTTCAATATGAATTTTAAATTAGTTTTAGACCGAACTATAATAACTGCGACGTTACGTGATAAAGTTTAATTTAATTAAGTTTAGTTATTACCGCAAATACTAAGCCGTTAATCTACAAAAGCCACGCCCAATTTCATTCTGAAATTACTTATAATGAAAATTATTCATCAAAATTTCGAGAGCTAATCAAGAATCGTAGTTGATTCTCAAAATTCTCTCATTCATTTCGCATTCGCAATGTGATGAAGCTCGTGAGGCCATGACAAAGGTCCGATGCATCTTCATTGTCAGCTTTTCTTTAGAAATTAGTCTGAATAGCACTCTCGGTAAAACCACGTTGTTAAAATGCTTTTTGATCGGCATTCCTTTGAGAAAATACGCTTCAACGCGAGTAAAACGTTCGTGGTGTAGCAAAAAAAGAAAATAAACAGAAATTCCGCTCTCACCGTTCTGTATGCAGGATCACGTTCAACCACTCCGGAACCTGAATAAACTACTCTGTTGTGTACGATCGCAAATAACTTTTTACTAGCCGTATATTCCGAGTGAGCACTCTTGCTCGATGTAAATAAGAAAAGGTGTTCATATTATATGGCACGTTTAAGGTTCTATATTGCATTGTTGAATTGATAAAAAGCCTCAGCCACGAGGAGATATTATGTTGGGTCATTCCATGTCAAATCGACAAATAGTTGGACGCGACCCCCACCGATTTGGATGATTTTTGGTGGAGAGTTTTGTCTCATTATAAAATGAAGTTCTGCCAAAGGAAAAAAAATTTAAAAATTTTTCCTAAGAGATATTCAATATCAAAAATTTCATTGTTTTTCCGATTTTATGAGTTTAGTTATTTAATATTTCAGAGACTACTGAGTATTAAAAAAAAAACTCTGGTATATTTTTAGAGGATACTTAGAGGTATTAGAAAAAAATTGTTTTGAAAAAAAATTTTGAAACTGATCAAAATTAAAAAATTTTGAATTTTTCAAAATCGTGAAAAGTACCCATCGCGGGAAAATTTTGGCCTGAAATTTTTTTATATTATACTTATAACATATCTAAAGATATTCTGAAATTTTTAGAGGGGTGTTATTTTTCGTTTCATAGATATGAATTTTTGAATTTTGACAAAAAAAAATTTTTTCTATTTTTATAATTTTTTTTTGTTAAATATCATTATTCTACTACATGATTACTAAAATTTGATGTCTAAAATATTTTTTTTATGTTAATCGGATGTGAAAACAAAAATATTTCAAAATGTACTATATGTATATTATAGATTCAACTTTAAATCAAAACTTATAAAATGTTAAAAGTGTCACACTCTGCCGCCTAAAAAACACTGATGTTTATGATATCATCGATGAATCACCAATGAAAAGCAGGTAGGAAAATCAGAATTTCGAGTTTTTTTACTTGATGGCAATTAATCTTTTATTTTAAAATTGATATCATTTCTTTCTTTCAAGATTGAGAAAAAGGTCTGAGACATCAACCTCAGAAAAGGGAGTGACCAAAAAACGTCGTACGAAATAAACTGCAGCAAACTCTGAAAGGACAAGAGGAATTACAGTTTTAAAAATTAAATACTTCCTTTATGCTTTTAATCCTTTCATTTCATCACAGAAGCCTTAAATGTTAAATAGTATTCTAAATAAACAGATAATTACATACAATTTTGAAATATTTTTGTTTTCACATCCCATTAACATAAAAAAAATATTTTAGACATCAAATTTTAGTAATCATGTAGTAGAATAATGATATTTAACAAAAAAAAATTATAAAAATAGAAAAAATTTTTTTTTGTCTAAATTCAAAAATTCATATCTATGAAACGAAAAATAACACCCCTCTAAAAATTTCAGAATATCTTTAGATATGTTATAAGTATAATATAAAAAAATTTCAGGCCAAAATTTTCCCGCGATGGGTACTTTTCACGATTTTGAAAAATTCAAAATTTTTTAATTTTGATCAGTTTCAAAAATTTTTTTCAAAACAATTTTTTTCTAATACCTCTAAGTATCCTCTAAAAATATACCAGAGTTTTTTTTTTAATACTCAGTAGTCTCTGAAATATTAAATAACTAAACTCATAAAATCGGAAAAACAATGGAATTTTTGATATTGAATATCTCTTAGGAAAAAATTTTAATTTTTTTTTCCTTTGGCAGAACTTCGTTTTATAATGAGACAAAACTCTCCACCAAAAATCATCCAAATCGGTGGGGGTCGCGTCCAACTATTTGTCGATTTGACATGGAATGACCCTGTTTAATAATAAGAACACTGTTAAGTTCATAAATATACAGATAAATTAATACAATAGTACCTATTTATCAAATCTCGTATTTTTATAATCTGACAGAGCGAAAATAACGGCCCTTTTCTGCCTTTTCAAATGAGCACTACCCGATGGGCTTACATCACAACCTAAACTAATTCTAAAGATAATTTGCAATGCGATTTAAAGTTTTTGCTTGGGCAGGAATATAAGGTACCGAAAATATAGTAAGCAGTTATCAGTTAAAAACCTTGAACTATTTGTTAAAAAGGTCAACATTCCAAAACTTGACATTTGCAACATCTCTACTATCTATTCATATCTATCTATTGTCTTTTGATTAAAACTGAATCAGTGTATGTGTTATTTTAGGATTTTTAACATAATAATTATGTTCTTTTGAATTTGACCAAAATCTAATCAATTTTTAAGGGCTCTTAAATATTATCGATTTTTGATTTAACGTATTTTTTAGGAAATCGAGGCAATAGAAGAGCAATGGAGAACAGAATCGGCTGAGCTAGTGACGGCTGTGGCCAGACTCCAAGACGAGAACAAACGTCTCAGACGAACGATAAATGCGCCTGCGGACGGTGAGTTATATTCGGCATCCATTCTTAGACATAAAGGTTTCACAATAAATAACAATAGACGGGACAAAGCTAAGAAATGTGGTCTCGTATGTAATTCTGTTTAGGTAAAGAACTACTGTTGGCTTTTATTGGATCGATGAATTGAAGTCGTTCGTCGCCAAACGTTTGGTGAAGCAATATAAATAACAGCCTACTTCATCTGCTTATATTTTGTCTGAACATGTTTGTGTATCCGAGCAACATTTTTATTTATTTTTCACGCGACTGTCTCTAAATGTATCTTAAATAAATCTTGAATAGTTATGCAATGGTAGAACGAGTACAGTATGAACACTTTTGCGATTCGATGTAAAGATTTGTGACGGTAGTCGGTATCAATAACCAGCCCCGTGTGAAAACCACTAACCATTTTTTCAGCATTTTCTCTTAGAAAGTTGATTCTTGATTAATGATGGATATGATGTAAAGTCGTTATATTGAGCTTAGTTTTTGTTTAAAAGTTACGTTTGATAAAAACAGAAACAACGTTGAAGTGATAAAAACTAAACAAGTTTTCAATTTGCGTCTTGAAAAGAAGTATATTTTCGTTTAATAATTTTATTGAATAAATGATCGTTAAAATGTGGGAAAGACCTTGTCATCTTTAAAAATGATGATATTTTATTGGGTTCTAATTTCATAATCGACATGATCAACGACATAATCGACAAGTAATTCATAAATTCAAGATCTTTAAATATTTGGTCCTAGCTGTATCTATGTTTTTAACGTTGAAATGTAAAAGAGTAACCTTTTTTTTTATTGCCTCGTAGGCAGACGAGGTAACGGCCCACCTGATCGTAAGCGGTTAACGTCTATGCCCTAAAATGAATTTATGCCTATCATTCTCCGGAGCATACAATTTAAGTAACATAGCAATAGTAGTAACGAACATTCAACGAACCACGTCTTGCTGTTCATCTTTTGATTATCTATACTTCTATATGTACTAATAATATTATAAAGAGGAAAGATTTGTTTGTTTGTTTGTATGTTTGTTTGTAATGAATAGGCTCCGAAACTACTGGACCGATTTCAAAAATTCTTTCACCTTTAGAAAGCTACATTATCCCCGAGTAACATAGGCTATATTTTATTTTCAAAAAAATTAGGGATCCGTATAAAAATATCGAATATGTAACACAAGGTGAATAATCGAAAACCTATTTACGCGTACGCTGCAAAAACTATTGACAGTAGAACAAAATGATGTACTACGGGTTTTTAGGTATTTGTAAGACAAACAAAAAAGTCCGCGACAGCATATATCTAACTATCATAGTTTAGTCACAATAACCGCTTTTATGTTTATAAAAAATTTTTCGTTCCCAGATTGAATTTAACCTTAAATGAGTATCGTTATATTAACCCTTATCCAAATTAAGTATTATATTATCAAGAATATTAATGTAGAAGTGAATTACTTTTTGTTTTATTCCAATAGGACTTTTCGTTTAGAAGTTATCACGAGTAGAAAACGCAATGAATATGTGGGTGGGTGCACTACGGGCACATAATAACGCGACGGCATTGCGAGTACTGTTTGAACCCCTTTGTAACGCAGACGAAGTTGGGCGGGTCAGCTAGTACATAATAAATACGTTGATTTAACACATACAATATAAATCCCACACCTATAGTTTATTCGTCAAAACTCACAATAATAGTAATTTACATAGAATCACAAAAATGTTCTTGCAATTCATATTCCTACAGTAGCAATAATGAACGTCAATTGTGATCTTATATTCTGTGCACCTGTGGCGCTAATAGAATAGAGTAGAGTAGTAGAGTAGAGTGCTTTTAGGGACTACGAAATATATTTAAGGGCTAAATGTACCGTAATATTTAGTAAACCTGAGGTTAGGATTTTAATATACTGATGTATAAAATTATACTGCCTAAAAATATTGTGCTGAAAAATACGTTAACCACTGTAAAAGTTGCCAATAAGTCGTGTAAAAGCTAGTGATTGGTAAAAAGGAGCCTGACTGAAAATTACGCTGTATTTTTCTTGTACATAAAGATCAAAATGTTTGTGGTTCTTGATTAAGTATGAAAAATGGACGACTGTGTGTAAAAAAGAAATTTGACAAGCCGCTGATAAGATTTTGATACCATCTCCAAGGTGTAATTTTTTGTTAAATATAATAAAGCTCTGGGATTTTCCGGGCTTGGAGAGTGCAATTTTTGGTTGAATAAATCTCCGGTATTTTCCGGGTTTTCGGTTAATTTTCAAAGAGATACCGGAGTGCGATAAGTTAAGACAGAAAGAACGTATTCCTGGTATTCGTTTTAATCCTTTGTGCCAAAAGAATTTCTGGTAAAACTCGTAAAGACATAATTTAAGGCGGCGTAGGCTTCGGCCCCTGGAGAGGTTAGCGACTCATTCCATTAGATGAAATTTTTCCCTATTACTGTTATTGGATCCCGGTAATTGTTTTCTCAAATCACATCGAATCTCGCTTCTAATTTGTTTTCCGGAAGAGTAGAGGGTTGTTTCCGGCAACATCTATACTAATATTATAAAGAGGAAGGGTTTGATTGTTTGTATTTTGTCTCGAATAGACTAGGTACTGGTCCGATTTCAAAAATTATTTCAGTTCTGGAAAGAGCATTTATCGAAGGCTATAGAATATATTGTTTCCCTTTGTGATGCAGACGAAATTGCGCGGGTCAGTTAGTTGGTTATAAAATGTATCCCATAAGTTGAAAACAAAAATTAAATATCTGAATAGGTATAATGGAAGTTATATTTTTAAATGTCGCCGTAATATCATCTGTTGAAATATTTTTCTACAAATAGATTCGATATAGATTTTTTGGTTCACGTATTTTTAAACTCCAGGACAGTGCGATGAAATTGGGATAATTCCTATTTTTATTATATTATCTTCCTACATAAATATTTTAACGAGTTTATCGACCACATTTAAACAAAATTGGTAGGTAATTATGAGGCATTCTCCAATTGAGACGTCGATTTTACGCGCAAAATAACTTTGGTTGTGATGGACTCCGGTAACGGCTGTGAAATTACTTTAGTCTATAAACTAGTGTTAGATCTCGTCAACTCGTATCTAGGTCGTCGTGTTCATTCAATGAATCTATATAATTGGATTAAGGGATCTATTTGCTTATCCGTTGTGTTACAGAGATTGAATGGCAGTAGCGCGTTTGGAATAGTGATTGTTCAGTATTTTGAATGTCTATAGTCTATAGGATGTCGATATAAATCTTTTGAGATTATTTAAATGTAATGTTTATTTATCTATATCTTATGTTTATTTATTCAAAATATTCGTTATTCCTAGAGCGTTTGTTTTAATTTTGAATCGTTTTTTATAATATACTAGCTGCCCTGCGCAACTACGTCTGCATCGTATAGGAATTGTTTCCGGGAATTCTCATCAGGACGCTTCATTAGAGCCCAAACACGATGAGGTTATCTTGCTTGTTGACGGAGTTCCTGTGGCCACTTTCCAGCTCCATCATCAGACCTTGATCTAAGATATGCTATCTCTCAAGTTGGATCGAACTGCACATGGTGTGCAAATTTTATTATAATCGGTTAAGTGGTTTAGGAGTCCATTGAGGACAAACATTGTGACACGAGATTTATATATATTAAGATTAAATTGTATCATATTAAATCATTTGTTATCAAATGATTAAAATTGTGTAGCATTTTCATGTGAAACTTTTTAATGTTGATAAAAACCGTTAAATATAGTTGCGGACTTTTTATCTTAAACTTTAAGACCAAAGAAGTGTTTTGACTGCGTGAAAAATTATATGAAAATTAATAAGTTATAATGATGGCCGATAGCTCATCATCATCATCAGCCTGCAAAGATCCACTGCTGGACATAAGCCTCCCCCAAAGATTTCCAATGCCGGTCGTTTGGTAGCGGCCTGCATCCAGCGTGTCCCTGTGATCTTAACAAGATCATCCGTCCACCTTGTAGCTGATAGCTATTCAAGTTTTATCTTAGAACAGTTTTATAAAATACAATGTCTCCAAAAGTAATATCTTCGTTCAGGTACAAGTGCGCCACCGTCTCCGGCACGTGAGCACGATCAGGAGGTGTTGTCTCGACTGAGCAGCACCGCGGAGAAGCAACGTGCTACCCTACGTCTCCAGGAGGGGCAATTGCAGGATAAACAGCAACAGATTGATAGTGTGAGATTAATTGCAATTAGTTTTTTAAAAAAATTGTTATATTTTTTTATTATTTTTCCTTAAGTGCTCATGAGCAGGTCAACCTTTTGGCGCCCGCTTATCGTTGAATTTTGGCACACTGTATATAGCAAAATGTGTTGGTAAGCTCATAACTCAATAACGCCTTTATTTTAAATCTTCGTTGAAGTTCATAGATGGTTTTTACGGTGAAAAAAATCGAATAATTGCCGGGGATATAGGGTTTACGCAGATAAATCGCGAGCAGCAGCTAGTACCAAAATAAAAAAGGTCTTGCAAGATTCTAACTTTGTACTCTTTTCCTCATTGTGTAAGACACCTGAGCCACCAGACGTCAAATATTGTATTACTCAATGAGGAAAAGAGTACAAAAAATACAAAAATAGTTTATTTGAAAAAATACAAAATGTTTTATTTTTGTACTCATTGAATAAGACGACTTTAGACGACTGAGCCACCAGACGTCAATTAATTTTTAATAGTATCTTGAGTATCTTCAATTGATTTTATTCTTCAGAACATACGTAACTTCTTGCTATCTGGAACCATCAAATTAATGAATTGAGTGCTGTGTTAAAACGAGTTCAAATAAAAAGATGTACTACTAATTTTCTCCATTACTAGGTATTCCAAGAACAAAACATTTCTACTCCCTTTTCACGATCTATTTTATCACCAAACATTACATACCGCAAATAAAATAATAAATTCTCTAGCGAAATGAACCCTTTACAGATCGTCCACCTGGCGACCTCGTATGCAAACATTATCTCACCTTTGAATTTACGATGTGCTTTATTCTCTTTGGAATAAGTTTGATAATAAAAAGGGGTTCGTGATATAGATGCGACCTCATTTACAGTCTCTTTTGGGGTCGGTTAATGTATGTACACATGGTCTGGTGGGAGGCTGTTAATGTTACACGAGATTTTGTAAGGGATGTAATTGGGTCGAGAATTTTGTATTCAAAATGATTTCAATACATGTGACAAGAGTTGATTAATTGAATAGTTGTGTATTATAAATGAAAACCATGAGTGATTACTTAATAAAATTATGTTATTGTTAAACTAAATCTATCATTGCGTAATGTAGATAGTGGTCCCGCAGTGTACCCTGGCATTGTAGATCCATGAACGACTAATGGAGAAAAAACATGCATGAAAATTTCAATTTGGTACATACTAAAACATAAAGTCTGATAAGAAGTCGATTGTAAACATTATATTATGTAGCAGTGTATTTATCTTGATATAGAAGCATACAAGATAAGAATGTTTTTTGCACCTTAAAAAAGTTTTTCCAGTGTAGTGGAAACATGGAATTTACATTAAAATCTTACGATAACGATCTTCTATTGTTTTTCAATCTGACATTGGAAGTAAACAGAACAAAACTTAATCTTATAGAAAACAATAGCTTAAATCTACGTTATTAATTGGTTTACATTATTTTTGATATACAAATGAGCTTCATATTTACAATTACCTATGTTCAAAACTAGCTGACTGGCGCAACGTCGTCGACGTCACATAAGTAGTCAATGTTTCCAAATTTTTATAATGTCTTCGTAAATGATTTTTTTAAATAGGTTCAGGTTAATAATATTAGTTTAGAAGATAGTCTAAAAGATCTTGCGAAACTTCATGAAATTCGTTCCCGAAGAAACTATTCCGATGCATCTATTCTTGGAGGGTTCAAAACACTGTTGGATATGCAATGGTTTAATATAAATGTTCCAGAACGTTCCACTGACAGTCTTCACTGTCCCAATTAAACTCGTTCCGCTGTTTCGTGCTTTAAAACAGTTAAATAAATTATGGAACTAGGGAATCACATTATAGAGCTTTTATAATTAGATTATTTTTTAATTATGAATGTGAAAGTGGGCTTCGTTTGTTTTTTTTCTCTATAGTCACATTTTAGTTCAGTTTTTAATCGACTTTAAAACAGTGATAGGTATTCAAGTAGACGGTATAATGTTTTTTTATAATAATAATTCTAACTAATGTTTATGAACCGATTATGATGGTTTCTTTTTTGATGGAAATGATGCTTTCAGGGTCTCATGATAACCGACCAGACAAATCGAGGGGAGAGGAAGTCGTTTTAATATTGTTTGTTTTGACGTTTATATTTTTTTTACGCCTGAATAATAATATTGATATTATTTTCCGTATTTAAAAACAGATGTCAATTTTTATTTACAATTTTATCATCGTTTATGGGCATCTGCTAAATTATCTGGCTGGATGGTTGTAAAGATACCAAATCATTAATGTAGTTGCTAAAGGATCATTAGCGAACATTACTGCGCTCAGATTGTTTAAAAATTTCCACTAATCGATATTACACATGATTATACGATGCGTTCTTTTTCCACAATGTACGACAGAAATACATCTTGTGAAAATATGACATTACGCTTAGAACAACAAATTTTTAAACTGTAAAGTATCATCGACGAAACCAGTTTTTTGTATGTGAATAATAAGTTAATGATTTGCAAGCAAATAAATTAGTCATTGCTCAAAGTATGATATCACCTTGTCATTTACGTTTCTTTTTATTTATTGGTATTATGGTCATAATATTATATCACCTTGAGAAAAGACCAACTTTAGTTTGGAATGCTATTGGTCGATATAAATGTAATATCTATAAAGAATGCTTCTACCAATTCTTTATTGCTTCCTTTAATAAATTCATTAATTTATATAATTACTCGAAAATCATTCTAACGTTTGTAACGTTAAAATCGCAGCGATTGTTGATGATGAATGATGGAAATCTACGACTATCAACATTGATCTGAAACTGAAAGCTTCCGAATAGGTACGTCCAAACTAAAATTATGCGAGTCAAAAAAATACAGTTAACTTTTTGGAACGAAGTTCCTTATTGCGCGTTATCGAAAAGGGGCTAGACGGAAGAAATTCTTACGAAAAGTTGTCACGACACTTTTTTGTTACGTAAGGAAAAAAAAAATAAGATATCTTTTAATTCGAACTTCGTTCTATTCGGGTGTCCCATGACACCACTCAAGTTTTTTTCCTTCTATTTTGTTTGGGGAGCCATTCTAAACTTCAATGCTTTAGTAAAAAATATAGTGTCATATTTATTCGATAATTTCTCGAGGAAATCTTCGAGTTTCAGGAATTTTGCCTATTATCAAACAAAGTAATCTGAAGTTACGCTCAAGGTCTTTAATTACTGTGACAATTTCTCTTTTAGTCGACGAAACGTGTACCTAAGTAAAGAGTCTTGAAGTTTTTATCAGTTTCTTAATAACTATTTGCCATGAATAAAATCACTGCCTACGGATACTTGATTAAAGACATCTATTATTTAACGTATAACCTCAATAATTATGAATATTGATTTTTTTTTGCATGATTGATAAACGACTCTACGCTCCACCTGATGGTCACATGAGCCTCTGCTTTGCTAGGACATTAGACCCATGACCTACTTACTATAACTTTTCTTAACACTCGTTTAAAGTGAGACAAGTCATAAGCTTCGAAACCGTGTCTTCGATGCTACTATTCCGAATATTTACTACATTAAAACACTCTTTATCTTGCAAAAATCTTATAATCTTTCTCGTATGTTTAGTGTGTACATCAAAACATTTTACGAAAAGCCCTAGGGAGTGTTTATCTCGCCTCTTCGATATCTAATCTGTGAAGGAAATAAGGAAATTTAACTTGATGCCACACTACACACCTGATATATTTTATGATTGATAACAGCACCTCTGTTATTTATTTGTTGCACTATAGCGTGTTTCCATGTGATTCGAATATAGTATTTTGTTATAAACTTTAAATATTATTTTGAGTGAATAGTGTAAGTAACATGGCCATCCTTGATGCTTTTCAGTTGACGAATCAGCTTGCCCAGATCGCTAGGGAACACAAGAAGAAGTACAAGCAGCTACAGAATCAGGTTCGTAATTTTTGACATAAATTTATGTTGTTTTTGAAACTCTTTTCAGTTGTTTTTGTGCTTCACTTTAGCTGTAACTGTCTATTTTTATGTTGGTTTTGTAAATGATGCGTGATTTTTATCACAGTCAAATACTTTGGTCGATATATGTTGGACCGGAAGATCACTTAATGGATCTATAACTTGAAGTATGATTTTTGTAAGTTTGTTGTATGATTTTTGTAATTATTTATTTAATTTTGTTAGATGCGGCTTGTGTGTGAAGAGCGCACAGAACTGACTTCCATCGTACAATCGCAGCAGAGGGACATAGCCGCGTTACAGCAAGCTACAGCGCAGGACAAGGTTGGTCATGGTTTTTTTGGGAGATAGTCTGATGTTTGTAGCTTAATCTCGTTAGAACAATAATACGAAATTGCGTAATTGAAATTGCTATTCCCGGCCTACGGAAGAAACTTAATCCCAGCAGTAGAATGAAATGGTCTCGTCAATTTAATAATCAACTTGTCCTAAAGAATAAGTATCAAATGAAAATGTATGTCATCAAAAACTTATATTTTCAGAAATGCGCCTCATGCGGCGTGTCGTCTCCAGATGACGATGAAACGAGAGCTTCGTACAGCGCCATATTGCACGAGAGGAACGAGCTCAAACTGAAACTGAACCGGGCTGAGGAACAGCTCAGGGCGTTACAGATCGATCCGCAGCCAGACAGGTTTGTGAATTTTACATTATTCTTTTAAGAAGGACACAATATATCTTCCTATTCTGACATGTAATACGTTTTCTGTTATTCCGCAATTTTCATATCATCTCTCGCAATCCACCCATCTTTTCTTAGACTTGCTTTTTACGTCTATCCACTTTCAAATTCAACATTCGCTTTGTGACCATCATCGTAAGTATTAGAAAAAACTGTAACGCAAAATATCTAATTATAGCTGAGTGTATTATCTGTAATTATTTTAGTTTTTAGTAGTGACAGGTATCTGTATAAACAGTATACGCCTCTAAAAAATTAATTAAAAATTATCAAATTTAGTACAAACTTCATTTCACATCAAAAGCTGATTTTTAAAAATCCTAAGTTGTAGTGTTTTACCCTACTCCGTATGTCTTCAGTAGCGGGTCAGATTCGTCGCCGTCAGTGAGCAGTGCTACAGCAGCGCCCGAAGAAGAACGCCCAGTGCAAGGCCCGCTGCCGGCCGAACCGGAAGACGCACCCTGGAAACGACGCGGAGGCATCAGGAAGTTGTGAGTTTATCATTGTACATACGTTGTAGCGGAAATTATATAAGTCTGAAATTCAATTTTTGGGAGATGTATTTTTTTCTATCCGACTTTTCCGTTTTTCTTATCTGTAAAAAATAGTGAAGATATATAGAAGTATACATGCTTTTATTGTCAATTTCAACAAAATGATTTCAGACTTATTGTATTTCCTTCATGCATTGGTAATCGGTTAAGTGTTTTGACTTCTTTTAGCTTTGTTGGTCTAAGGTTTGTTTAAGTAATAGATAATAAAAATGGCAGCTAGAGAAAACATAAAACAAACCTTAACCTTAGAAGCAGTAAATTAGTGGATATTATTTTAGAGTGAGACCTTATTCATGGCTTATCCCATAGAAAATGACTTAGTTATTATAGTTCTGCATGATACTTATATTTAGGAGTTATAAACGTTATACAATACAAGTATAAATGGACGGGACATCTTTTAATGCATGTGTATTCATTGCATTATATTTGAAGTATCTTGTCCATTCTAGTAAAATTCGAATAGATGCGAAAGAAAGTTTCATCAACATCATTAATTGATTACGATCAACATTAAGAGCTTGTTCACAAATATCTAAAATCCCGCGAGTTTTCATTCGCGAAGTCTCGATACTAAGAGTCAGTATATTTATTATATAAAAGTAACGTGAAAAATTACTCTTCAATCTTAATTTGAAAAAGACTTATGTGCTACTAGGTGACCCGCGCAACTTCGTCTGCGTTACAAAGGGGTTCAAAAATTGTAGCCTATGTGTTATTCTGATGTATAAGCTATATTGTGGTAAAGTTTCATTCAAATCCATTCAGTAATATTTACGTGAAAGAGTAACAAACATACATCCATACATACAAACTTTCGCCTTTATTTGGCTAAAAAAACTGTGAAGGAAAACATCATGACGCATTTTGGAAAAGGACTCCAAAATACTTCGAAAATATACGAAGCCCCCAATCCGAATTGGGCAAGCGTAGTGAACTATGTCTGATCCCTCTACTGAGGAGTCCTGATGCCCAGCATTGGGCAGTAATCTTTTGTGAACAGGCTCTTACAAGATACTTGCATGCACAGTTTTTATTGTCGAATGTTTCTTTTAGTCTGGTTTTAGTTGAGTAGTTTTGCATGAGGTACATATTAATTATTACAGTGTACGGTAAGATAATAACCATTATTTGAATATGTATGGTGAATTAATTTAATGGAACGAAGTTCCTTATCGCGCGTTATCGAAAGGGGGCTTGACGGAAATTCTGATGAAAAAGTTAGCACGTCACTTTTTTTGTTTTAGATAATTATCGCTAGATGCCGCTGTAATTAAAATCTTTTAAAACAATTCCTTATTTTGTTTTATATTATTAATGCTAGATGGCGCTATGATCAAAATATTTAATTTCAGTTATAATAATTAGTTAGTTTAAACTAAGTAATTATTAAAAAAAAAATATTACAATTCCCTCGCTAATTAATCGAAAGGAACTTCAGTCCATCCGGGTGTCCCTTGACACCTCTCAAGTTTTTTTTATATATTATACAGTTTACATAACATTTTTTTCGCGGCCGCACCTAACAAGACTAACTCGATTTTAAAACAACATTAACAACATCATGGCACAATATGTAAAATATTTTCCATCGGCTTTTATTTGGTTCTGGTACATTTTTCTCGTTATTATTTTTATTGGGCAGTAGAAGCATGTTTGGTTAATTTAAAAACGAAATCGTATTTTCAAAATTTTATCTTCTCTTTTTAGGTGTGTTTTTTACTTAAATGTACGGAAAATGAAACCAGGGCCGAAAGAGATCATGCACTCAGGACTCATCGTACACTAGGCACGGAGCACGGTACATGCATGATACAAATGAACAACACATTGCCAATACATGAAAAAAAAACACAGAATTTTGTAGTCTGGCAACACTGATCTATACAAGGTGTAGCGGGTTTTTTCAGCGGGAAACGTAGTAATCGATGTTACAGCTTTTTGCTTTATCTAAATTCCTACCTTTTCCTGTTTTATTGTTTTTTTTTTGTTTTCATGTACGTTGTTCTGTTCTGTCTGTTGCGTTACAAATAAAAACTTAATTGTTATTTTATTCGTGGATCATAACTAAAACATATCATGTAATGCTTTTTAAACATGTGTCAATAATTTTAATAATTTGTGTTTTTAAGAAAAAACTATTTGCATGCAAATTTTAATGATTATCAAATGGTTTTATATAAATGACTGATTAAAATTAAGTATTAATAAATGTGTAAATTTGAAATTTTGAGTGAATTTATTTAATAAAAAAAAAAAAATTGTTGGATACAAGTGATGTTCTTAAAATACTTTACTGAAATACATCACTCTATTTACAACAAGATACTTTTTAAATATAACCTTTTCCACATTTCCTTATTTTCATAAATTTTATCCCGTCACTGGTTTGAGTCACTTTTCAACACCTTATACTTTTTGTACTGTACTTTATTGTACTCATACTTTTTTCTTATTCTATTCTCTTTAACATCCTTTAGCTTCGTCTTTTTTTTATTTCTTGCTTTTATTAGTCGACCCACCTCTTTTTCTTCTTTTTTCTATCTTTTCTTTTATTATTTTGTCCTTTGTCTCCGTATTTTTTTGTTGTACCCTGAGTATTATATTGTGTTGCGGGTTGGGGCCAGGTGCGAGATGCTGTTCCACATTAAGAACGAAGGCCGTCGCTCTCCGCCGCCGCGGATCTCTTTCGGCCCTTGGTACTAAACTCGTGGACGCGGAGGTATTTCGTGTTGTGTGTTACATACTTTGATTTAGCTGTGTCTATTTTAGAACTAATCTGTATTAAAGGTGTGACTTTGGAGTAGATAAAACCTAATCATGTAGAAATGTTACAGATTAAATACAATAGACACCGTTATTATCAAAGACACAATGATGTAGTTCAGCAAAGTAACTTTCTTTTTGCTGATCTGCATCTCAATAACCAGTTACCAACACTGTTTTCATAGTACATATTAGAAAGAAGCACAGTAATAGATTTGATTAGAAAATTGATAGTGTAGTCTTTGATCAGTTTGTTTTTTCGCATGAAAAATCTAGTAGTTGCTCATATTATTTTACAATAAATTCCCATTAGGTATTCTATCAAACTAACAAACTTTCTGACATTTGGTTAAGAAGTAATTGATATGTAACTGTTTGTATTGTTTCGACAGTTTTCGCAAGTTCTTTGCTGAGTGTGATATCTCCGTGGGATCATTCCCGTGTCGTTCACTATCCACGTTCAGTGGCAAGGCTGCCTCGGCCGCCGGACCCTCCGCCGCTACCTCGTAGGCACTCCGACCCAAACTCCACTCACGACAAAACTGACAAACACCGACGCTACTCCGAGATAAAACACAACACGACCAAACTAGACCTCAGACAAGAGTTACAAAACAATCTTAACAACCAAGAAGTCGACAGCTGGCTCGGTGCCAAATTCGATGAGAAAGATGAATGTGACTGCAACAGATTCTTTGTTGGTCACAATGTTCCCTTGCAAAAATCGATATCGCTCGATGGGGGTATCGATATTTTTAATTATCTACAGACGTTAGGATCAGAATGGTCGGGAAGTAGCGTCGGCTCGACATGGGCTATTGATTCCGAGGAGCGTGAAGATAAGTTAGTATTGGAGCAGTACAGAAGTTTCGAGGATATCCCAGCTTCTCCAGTCAAAGCGAGAAGCAGGCGTGCATCCTCCGGCCTAGATAATGCGTTTTTCGGAAGGAACATGGCTTTGTCGTTGTTAAAGGATAGTTTTAAAGGCGTGGAGACGAATAAAACTAGCATTTCTCCGCAAATAAGGAAACTACGAAGGAGTTACACAGTTTCGGGATCTTTCGATAAATATGGACGCAATTCAGCGCAAAATTCTTTAGAGAATTTGTCGGATCCAGAACCTTCAGAATTAGGAAGGGTATCTAGCACCTCTATGATCGAGTGCGGTAAAGAAGGGTGTGCTTCGAAAATAAGGAACTCTTCAGTGACATTTGCATATCCGCATAGAGACAGGCATTCCGAATCAACGGAATTAGAAGATGAAGATGACGACTATATTGAAATACGAGTTCCTTTTTACAGAAGCATATCCTTTGACAGGACCAACGCCAAAAAAGAAGCGGAGAACAAAAGCATTCGTCAGAGAAGGGTCGGTGTGTACGGTTCTTCATTCCAAGGAAGCGCTAGAGAAAGTAATTTGAGAAGAGAGATTATGAGAAAAATTTTTGAATCTAAGAGTTGCGAAAATATAACAGCTAGGAAAGCAGCTTCGCCTTCAAAGCTTACTCATAAGCACAGCTGTGTTAACTTGTCTAGTAATGAAGGCTCGGATTCAATGAAAACGAAGGAAATGTTTGTCAATTCAGAAACGGATAACGTCGCTCCCCCAGCTGTAGAGGGTGCTGACTGTCCTAATAGTGGTGTTGCCAAAACAGAAAATATAGAATCCGCTAATACTTCCAATTTAGTAGAAATAAGTAGACATTGTGATTGTCGAATTTGTACGGAAGCAGATTACGATAGAAAATGTTTTCTGCGTAAAGTTTTGAGTAAATTGTTTGTTAAAATGGTTCTTTATAGAGAGTACGGTAGGAAATTGACGTATTGCGACGAGAATAATAATGAAAATGAAATGTATATTTGTTTCACTAACGTACTGAAGATGTTGCTGGGTTTGTGGTTGCGGCATTTGGACCACAACTGAATTAGAAATATATTGAAATTTGGCATCTATATTTTGCGTCAGTTTAGAAAGAGTAATAAACATGAGAAATAAAGACATGTATGTAAAATTTTGGGTCTTTGCTTACTACACTTCCACTATTCCAAGATAATATGAAATATACCCAAAGACTCTCTTTGATGACCAGTAATCGATTCATAAGAACATTTGGTACTTATTGCTTGACAAGTTTATAATTTGGATATGGAAGTTTGGTATGCTAAGTGTAGTAAGCAAAGTCAAAGGCGTCGCCAATCGACAAGTGATACTTTTTTCTGTCTGAAAATTTGAGGACGAGAACTAAAAAGGACGAGCTACAAATATTGTAATAGCTCGACTTCCACACATTTTAAGACTACTTGTACAATTATTGATTCTTGACTAGAGAATATAAAGTGCAATCGTGCAAGTAGATATCGTGTCTCACTACTCACAGAAAAATGCTGATAAGTTCGAATTGTAACATTTTGAGGTTATACTTATGAATGAGTGTTTTCTGGCGACGCCTAAAGTCGTTGAAATTAAAAAAGCTTGTCGAAAAGTTGGTTTAAAATTATATTGCCAGCGTTTTAGATTTTACTAGTGTTAGTTTGTTATATTGAAATGTAGGGTTACGTTTAGCAGCTTATTATTTATTGTGAAAACTCCGTTCCTCTTATTATAACGTTATTCTTATAAATAGTTTATAGTTCACTCACTTTTACTTTTATCTTTCGAATATGCTTTGTACATTTTACGTCAATTTCCTATTTAAAATAAAGATAATATTCACGTATTTGAGAAGTTAGAAAGTGTACATATTGTGCTGGAATACAATGATATCATTGCAATGTTTCAAGACGAGATGATTGTATCAAAGAATAAAACAAACACAAAAAAAGAAGTAATCGTTCACTCTTTATTCTTAGGAATATTACAAATATTAAGAAGATACGAAATGTAAGTTAAAAAACCTAAAATCTAAATATCCAATCTGAATGTATGACGTCATTCTTAAGTAAACATCACTAATATAATTTTTATCTAATTTAGAGTCGACGTATGGATACTTTCTAACTTCTTTTAAAGTATTTAGCCTATCATGTGTGACTGAGATTCAAGGCTGTGTGTGACTTATTATATAAATGTTGTGAATGTTGTCACAAAGTTTTCGTCAGTCATTTTAATCCAGTGAGTTTAAGATGTGTTAGTTATTTGCTGTTTAAATGTATTATTGGTATAGGTTAGTTGACTGCATTAAAAATATCCTGAAAGCTATATTTGAGGCCGTAGTGGATTAGACAGCGCCAAGCGCAATGTTGCTTGCGATGACGTCATATTTTAGTATGAGAGCTATTCTGTTTCATGAAAAAAAATTATATAATTTTTCTTACATTTTATGATTATTTTGCTATATTTTCATTGGCTTGTTTAAACATTATTTAATAAGTTATAGTGTTAATGATTACGGCACCAGTCAACTACCTTACATTAAGCGTAAAAAACTAAAATAGGGAACAAAAATATTACTGTATTAAAATATTGTATGTGTATTGAATCGTTTTGAAGAGCGAGTGCCATTTTTGTATTATCAACTTACATCGACAATGAATACATATCTTCGCACACTTTTGTCTGGCGAACGATTTTGATACTTTAAATATATTTTGTGACGTCATAAGTGTTATTTTTGGGCCTAAACATTATTCGTGATTATTTTATAATTTTGACCTCTTGATATTGTTTGTATTAAGTTATTTTTTAATTGAAAGTTACCAAAAATAGCCCAATTTATGTATTTTCACAACAAAAATGCACTTTGACAATAAAATTTTGAGAACACTTTTCAATTTAGAAGTCTACTACGTTTAGAAGGTTTATGTAGACTTACTTTATTTAGCCGGTTTCTATCTAGAGTAGTTTAGGCGTTTCAATAGATCAGAAGTTTAGTGACTAAGAATAATATTTGATAAAACTGAAATATTAAAAATGTAACTTCAATTCAGTCAATTTAAAGTGATATTTAAAAGTTTTTCTTTAAAATTCAGATATGAAGCCAGTGGTTTTGAGTTTTGTAAGTTGTTAGCAACAATATTAAAACCATATGTTGATAAGTTTGATTATTGTAACCAGTTTTTATTTGTTTGGTTGCTAATCAGTTTTAGAAATATCTTTGCCAGGCATTTTGTCAGTATATTCGTGTTTTCAGTGGTGTTTAATATGTTTGTGTGTGAAGTGCTATTTGAATAGTGTACACAGTAAACAGGATTGCAAATATTAATAACAAAAAGGGCAAAATTGTTGATGAAGAAATAGCACGTTTATTTATTATGTATTTAAACTATAGTTTATAGTATTTAAAAAAAATAAGTTGAAGGAACGTATTGGCCAATCAAAAAATTGTATTAACTATAATTTATTTCAATTTGAATTATAAATAACAAATTAAAGTAAATTCAGGTTAGATATATATATATTCTAGATACATAATATACGTTCAGAATTAATATTTTACTAAAACCGTAAAAATATGCAATGAGGGTAGTTGTATATTTATTTGGAAACACTTATAACCTAAATTTTTAATGTGTTTTTTTCTACAAACGGGATGTTATATGTAATGAGATGCAGCTCTGTTTACTGTGCAAATACTACAACTATTTAAATGTACATTACAATTTAGTATTTATTGATTGTGCTAACATTGAAATCAACGAGTCATGAACTTTAATTGTGAACTGATGTCATCGATTGCCAATAGACCTCTGACACGAAGATTTGCAACGAAATCCACATCATTGTTGTTAGATCAAAAAGATAAGGTGTTGAAATTATAAATTACAAAAAAAAATATCATAAATTCTTGAATTATCTAAACGTAAGCGTGTTTTTATTGTAGTTAAAACGAGGCTTGAGGAGGGTCCTTAAAGTTAGGTCGTAGGTAGCGACCCCTCAATGTCCCCTGACATTGCAGAGGTTTATGAGCAACGGTAACGGTAATCACTTACGATCAAGTGGCCCGTTGGCTCGTCTGCCTACATGGCAATAAAAAAAAAGTTAAGTTGAAAAATTGATTTAACTTTTGAAAATTAACAAAAAGAGCATATCTTTTAAATTTGTCCTTGGAAACAATTTTAAATAAGGATTATTCAGTTTTTATTCAATAGATAACATCACTTCATACTATGAATACAAAGTTCATGACTTGTTTTTTTTTCGTGGTATTATAGTCACTTGGGCGGTTTACCCTCGTGTAGTATTAGGAGTTGCTTCATTCCAATTATATTTTATCAGTTAAGTATATCGTTTTATATTTACTTCTAGTCACTACTGGCTGCTAGATTAAGCGTTGATGATGAGGTTAAATGAAGAATAATTTTGTGAATTTTTCTTAAGATTTTATAAAATACCTGAAATATTTTAATAGAAAAATGATTACGTTTCACTGTAAAATAGATTTCGAAAGTAATAGATGAATGAAATACGAGAAGGTACGTTTAATGTAGGTATTTTTAAATTCTGTTTTTATAGTTTTTTTTTACTTGTTTCTTGTCACAAAATTATTCATCATAATCAAAAATAATTTTACAATATATTTAGGGCTATTGGGGTACATGCATCGTTTAATTTAAAATTGAACATGTGTTTTTTTTTTGTTTTTATTAAATTTATTTTGACCTCAGATTATTTCACGTTTGATAAAACATTTAAATATTGTGTATTAAATAATATTTATAAGTTGACGGTGTCAAATATATTATCTGTTTATATTATGTGAAAAAGTGTTTTATTGCTCGGTAGTACCTAGAAACTTATATTTGTACGGATTCGAAGCACAGTAAGTATTCAATTTACACATCGAACATCTAAAATGCAATCTAGGTAGGTATTTAGTATTTAATAGTATTTAATAACCCATCTCACCTTGGCTATGATTTAAGAGTGATGTTTTTTTTTTTTAAATTTATTTAAGGTTAATATAAACAGCTACAACATTTTGTTTAACATAAGATAATTCCAAAAAGTTGAAGTACAATGTTGCAGCCAACTGCATTATCCGCGTATTCGTAAGATAATTAATTAAAACTAAATAATAATGATAATACACCACTAGAGATGCACACTACATTGTTTAAATAAATAAAATAAAAATGTTGAATATTTCAAATCCAGAAATAAATGGACAGTTGCGTATTTGGAATAGGTATATTGGCAAATTTCAAACCGAATTCGGAAAGCTTTCTGAAGACATTATTAAATGAAAGTTCTGTGTAGCAGGTGATGTATAACGGTCCCTAGTGCCAGGGCATTGCAGAGGCTTATGATGGGATCATTACCATTAGGCTCGTTTTATGTCATGCAACAAAAAATAGTGTTAGATCTTTGTCAAAATAAAATTTGTGTCTGCGTAAGTACTGAAACCTTTTCGAACATAATGTAATCAAAAGTGCAACTGTATTAAATATACCTGTATTCGACAATCGAGATATTAGGTAGGTATACCTTGTAATATATGAGATTTTTATTGATTCGAATTGTAGCTAAAGGTTGTTTTGCTTAAAATATTACCTACTGCAAAAGCACGCAAACTTTCCTTTAGTTTCATTCTTCGACGCAACTTTCAAAATAAGATGGATCGCACACAAAGTGAAATTAATGTTAGTCGCTTTAAATATAATCTCTATGATTATTTTCGTGATAATTAAGTTGTAAATATTCAAGAAATTAATGGCAGCGTGTAATTTCAAGCTAAACTAGTTGCGGCGAATGCTGCTGGTTAACATTTGTAATTAAAGCTTCGACTACGAGGATAAAGAGTGGAGTGGTTTGCAGGAAAGTATTTACAACGTATTCGTAAAAACTATGTAATGCTTTTTAAAGTTTAACAATACTTTTCAGATGGAACATTCAGTTGAAGAGAAATTTTATACCTATTCAATTGAAACAAAGTTTGTGTACAGTAAAAATTAAAAATCTAAAATAATAACTGTTTACGTACCTAAGTATGCCACTTGTGTGTTATATTTCGAAGTTAGATTCTTTTTTCAGTTGAAGGAAATCATCGATCCCCGATATTTTGGAGTTCAACCTCCAACCACTCACACTCAGCGTCCGAACCCCGGCTGAGGCCAGAACCCAGCACGGGATTATAAGGGACGGCGCGACGCGTTACGCTATCGGCACTCTTTCCCGTCGCGCCGCCCCCATTGGGCATGTCTATTTATATTAACATTATTTCAATAGTATCGTCACACTAGTAGTTAATCGGGTATCATCTAGGCGTCCTCATCGGCGTTCTTTTGATCTCCAGGCCAACTCAGCGAACGTCAACCAAGTGAATTGCCTAGTCGAGCTAACTAGACAGTTCTAGTCCTGAAAAATTTTCCTGGTAAACTGTTCATCATTCAACTTCAGCTTTAACTTTTGGACCAAAATGACATACCACGTAGTTTGTAATTTGTGGATAATAATAAGGGTGCAACTATGTAAATGCTGCTTTTTAAGTTGCTCAAAAACACGTTTGTTCAGATTTGAGCATCAGTTTTATTCTTCGTAATACTAAAGCTACTTTCACGTAGTCATTTCTTTATACACATAAGATGTTATTCTAATATGATTGACGAACTAGGAACATTCAAACCGGTTGGATTTTTTGTCCAATTTCGTTTGGAAGACGTAACACTGTATATTATCTCGCAAGTTAAATGTACCTAGTCAAATAATCAGTTCGTTACATTCCTGATGATAAAGCTTGCACTGTTTGCTTTTAATAAATATTGGGTGCAAATAAGCATGGAAACGCCATTTGCCTTATTTAAATTGTAAATATTATCTAACATTCCTTTTTTTGATTTCTTGTGTGTTTAATGTAGATTGAAAAAGATTTTATGAGGTCTTCGATCTTTCTATATTTCCAATGATTAAGCTCGCGCTTTAATCGCATTTTCACAGTCCACAGTAGGTACATAGGTGTTGGGAGAGTAATCGTTTACTAACACGAATCATTGGGTTGGCAACCTATATACCTGTAGCAAGCGCAGGCTGACAAGAACAACAGATGCAGTGCAATACGACACCCAATAGTATACCATGTACCTACACTAATACTTAACGCTTCTATAATAAGTATGTAGTTTCCAAACAATTACACAATGCATTTAACCACGAAAAGACAACCATCGGAATAATATTTATTGACCGTTCAACGCTATTTATGTTTACTGTCAAAAAACTATGCTCATGATAACAATATTTTTTGTCGTAACGGTTTGCGTACCTGACTTGAAATGTCCGTTGGTCATGAATACCTGGATAGGGCTGGCAGGACTACTTATTTAAAATTTAATGCTTGTGTATTTTGTACTAAAAATTCTGTTTGTAATTAAAACATTTGCAGGTAGGTATTATTTACATCATGTGACTTAGGAATAAAATGAGTGCATCATCTCATCTATTGATAATTGCAAATACTGGCGCTTTTTTTTTATTGCAAGATAGGTAATCGAGCCTACAGCCCACCTGATGGTGGTACCATGTTAGATATACCAAAGGAAACCGGGTTTTAAAGTAAAAATATCAAAAGAGGAGTTAATTTTACAGTTCGGCATTCCATTTGGTCTGGATGAAAATAATAAGGATTTAGCAGCCCTACTGAAGATTGACAATCGATGAATGACCTGTCTCCTTTTTAGTATGAGGACGTGATTTAAACAGTGATGTCTTGGTAATTTAAGGTGGTAGGAATCGTGCGGTTTCAAAACGCTAAAGAAAGTTAATGAAGGATCTTTTTAAAATTAATGTTAACGCAAGAGTAGAAGAAGAGTAGGTTTTTAAATCTGATATTATTTTATCTTCTCGTCGTCTAAATTTCTGCAATTGAAAATCGGATAGTGTTCTCTTTGGTATTTCCGTAATGTTTTTGGAGTTAATAAGAAACTATGTAAAAGAACTACAAAAATATTTATGTATAATTGATTAACTTCATAGTAAACGTGGACGTTCATTTTCCTCATATCTCATTCGATCATCTTCATTTAAAGTAGTTTTCTTATCTTTGATTTTATGGTTTATCGCAAATAAAAAAATCATGTTCTTGTTTCATATTCTCAAGTGCTTGGTGTATTTATAGGTAGTATAATAAAATTTGAATCTATTCTGTTGAAAACACATCACGTCCATTTTTTAATTTACTGCTAATCGTACGCATTCCTCGATCAATTTATTATACAGTTGACCCACGTTTCTGAATCTCGCTTCATCTGACCTATAATTTTTGTGGTCATCTCCACTATATCGGCTTTTACTAAGACGACCGGTTTCTGTCAAGTTCACTGCAGGTTGTGACCCACATGCCAGAACTTTCTTTGCTTAAAAATAATGTACAGCACCGGTTGACAGATTTTCGATTATCGGATATCTTTTTTATGTTGTTGAATGAAGATAAAATTGGTGTTATTTATGAAAGTGTTCGATTTCTATGTTTCTTGTTTCTCGTTAAATAATTTTAGTATGTTCTTGTGAACTATCGATATTTTTATTGCCTTAAACGAAGACAAGCTCTTGGACCACTTATTATTAATCATAATAATTCGGAGATGAAAGAATGTGAATCTGCAGCACACACCCTTCTTCTATTAGGTGTCGTATGTTAACAAAGTACGTACGTCTGGTGGAGTGTTATGTATTATTGTGATTTATTATGAAATGTTTCATGTTTTTTTTTTCTTTTTATTGCTATGTAGGCAGACGAGCCAACGGGCCGCCTGATCGTAAGTGGTTACCGTCGCTCATGAACCTCTGCAATGTCAGGGGACATTGAGGGGTCGCTACCTACTACCTAACTTTAAGGACCCTCCTCAAACCTCGTTTGAAGAAGGACAAGTCATAGCGCTCTGTGTGAAAGTTATTATTATTTTTAATTTAAAACATTAAAGGTGTCCATCAGTTCAGATTAATGCTTAAGTAAGCAAAAAACTTGCTACCAAATAACTCATACCGGTGTTCATTGGATCCACTTGTTAATGCTGTTTGCATATTATAATATTGCTGTTGATTACTATGAATTTAAGCCTTGACTTCCACTTGGAGATGATTCCTAGACAAACTAGAATGCGAGATATTCTTGCCGGCAAGTTGTAGAGAGATCTTTATTTTGAATTAACCGGTTACATAAATCAGTTGAACTCGTATTTTACGGCACACTTTACTGTTTTTCTTTTTACTTTTGTGAGTCTTTAATTTATGATATTTTAGTAGAAACGATGCCGACTGCGATAAAGTGAAAACGCTTATAAAGTGTTTACCTTAAAAAGTTATAAATGTTTATAATAATTCACACAATTTTTCGGTAGTCGGTAACTGTTCTTTTAATTAGGTAGATATATTTTCAAGTTTTCTTAACGTTTAAGTAGGTAAAACCAATTACCGATATACTAGAAACAGCTTCCTCTTACAAACTTGTTTAATAAAATTGCGAATGTTTTTTTAAATCAATGATCAGGAATTAGCAATCGTAGAATACAGTTTTCCTAAACAGCCACGCAGCGTCTCCGGTATAGTCCGGAAAGCCCTGACATTATTGAGGTTTGTAATTTATGAGTGACAGTAACAACTTATGGTCGAGGTAGTCAAGATTTTCTTTCTTTCTTTTGTATCTCTACATAAGTCTTAATAAGGACACCGCGATTAATGTGCAATACTGGGCAATACAAAAATAATAATACTAGGTATATCGCGCTTAGTGCATTTATTGTAGAATCATAGAATGTAGACAAGTTATAAGTCGTAATAAAAGAACAAGATTATGATAATTTTACGATCATATACTCACAAAGGTTCGATCGCAGCCTCAGTAAAGGCTTCTCTTATACAAGACTACAAGAAATATCTACCTGTTCCCTGTAGTGCTAATGAAAATTTATAACTTAACATTCAATATCATAGGCTCCTATGTTCCTATATTTGTTAGGTTTTACTTAATTGGCTTTTATTTTTGGACCATCTGAGATTATTATTTTTAAAATTTGGATGGAAGTAAACTATTTTGATTCTTACATTCGGGAATTATAATGATGAAAGTTCTTCGACATTGTATCAAGAAGTTCCACAGTAGCATTCTATTCTATGGCTTTGCTTTCTCTGTTTTAAGTTCGAAATGAGTTCATAAGAGCTCATGATTGACACCCTGTTATGTTATGCAGCTGGAAATGTCTTAGTTTAAAGTTGTCAGGTCATGGCACGCTCCAATGAAATAACTACATAGAGCGTGGAGCGGTGTTGTCTGTCCGAATATCGAGGCCGCACTACGAGGTGTTGGCGGTTGTATGCAGACGAAATGATCTTGATACTTTATTACTTTTATTTATTTTTCAAACATAGTAAGAAGAAATCGATGAACGTAAACTTCTCTAGTCACGCGGTTGAAGTATAAGGTAAGTGAACTACACTAAAATATCTTAACGCTCACATTTCAGGACTGGTCTAAGACAAACTGGGTTATTTTCATTCGTGTGTTACGATAACTTTTACACGAATTTTGATAGATCACATCGGAAACGAACTGAATGGAATAAAGCAGATGAAGTGAACTAATTCGAGTCGATTCTGCTGTGAATAACTCTGTTGTACGTACACAACACCGTTTTATGTGACGAGTTTGACGAGACGTGACACTTTGTCTCCATATTCATTCTGAAAATATTTATTTATTACATTATTATAATAGGTACGACACATAGACAAGGCAAGACTATTGAACATTCTCAAAAATTTTATATTACTTGATAATGTATCAAGACGATTCCAGCCGAGTATCCTAAGTAAAGGTGAGATAGACGCGGGCGCAGCATGTGACGTGTTTCTTCTTACTTCCTTCAGTAAACCGCGAACCGCAGCGCTCGGTACATGTCTCGACTCCAAACAAATAATCAACTAATAAATTAACTATCAGTGTATAAACTAACGTGTTCTATGTTTTAATTACTATAGATACGATACTAATTGGTTCGGCATTCGAATGCAAACTTTTAGAAAGCTCCGTCGTTGAGAAAAGTTTGTTTTTCGCCGCAAGGACAGTGTTACGAAAGTTCAGATTGCGAGTTTAGAAGTGGTTTTTTTCAATAAAAAATAAGTTTTATTCCGGGATTGTTGCGTGCTTGTGCGAATTAGAAGGTAAGCTGTTGATATGCGTGACTTAATGGTGTTCTGTCAGGGAATGTTTCGAAGTCCACAACATGACTTTCGATTGTATTTTCTTATTTGTTAGCAATATTACAAGATTTAAAAAAAAACTGTTGAGTTCTAATACTATTAGTGTAACTGCTAAGTTTCTTTGACTTAGCGGAAATGTAAGGATGCGGGTAAAATGGAAACTAACGGTTGCTAATCGTCTTCGTTATAGAAAGGCCGGTCGCTTTGTTTTCACGTGAACGTTCACCTTTCATATGCGACACAGTTCATTAAAGATTTTACATAATATACGCTTTCTTCGGAGGCATGTGTCGATGCGGATTTTTACGGTTACCAGGCCGTGACACTTTTACTAACATATTAGCAATATCGACGAAAGTTTACTACACGTTCTCATGAAGGTTGCGCATGGTTATTTGTATGTACCAAATACCTATATGTTCAATCTATTTAATTTAAATAAGAGGGCGTGTTTGGAAACTTTATTAAATAAAATAATTCGACATTATATCTAGTGAGACATTTTTATCGAAACTGAAAATAGTAACCTCGTATTTGCTCGTATAATAGATAGATAGAAAATTCTTTATTGTAACACCACATAGAAATACAATTATAGTGATTTTGCACAAATTATACAGTGTGACAATTGGCGGCCTTATCGCTTAAAGCGATCTCTTCCAGGCAACCATGTACGGAGATAAACTTATTTAAAAATACTCGTATGGTACGGTAGGTACATACACACCACAACCTCTGTGGAAAGCTAGATGAACGAAAGAGCTTACTACCTACTTACTGTAAGTCCTGCTTGAATCAAAGTTAATCTATGACTTATTTTTACATGCCTTACTCATTTGTTGCCTGAAATAAAACAATTATCTAAAAAGCAAAATATTACAGTTTCTAGAGTTCTTTTTCAATTTAACTTTTCCCTTAAATTGGATCGTAGATTAGTTTTCCTACCTAAATTATGTATATTTTTTCTTTAAAAACTAAGACGGATCGCATTCTTTTATTGTGTTAATTCTCAGCCTATCTCACTCCTAACCATGACAATTCTTCCCCTTACAAGCAATAAATAGAAAGAGCCGAAACTGTGAGAAACCACAAACCAATAATTAAGAACAATTCTCTTTGTACTTTGGATTATGTAATACTAAAGTAAGTGTTAAGTAGGTACCTATACTCGTTGTCCATTACGATATGAAGTATAATTATGTATAAGGATGTTGCATATTGCCTTATATAATTGTTTTCGTTTGAATATATGGTACCTATAATAATCAATTTGAATAATAGATATATTTAGGTTTGTGAAGTATTGTATTTTCGAAACAATTTTAATCGAATATTGAGGAGAGTCCTGAGGATAGCCTCAGGACTCTCCTCAGGATAGCCTCAGGTTAAGGAGCGACTACTTTGTATCTCCTGACATTGCTTATATCCAGGACTTTGAGCGATAGTACCTACCTAACTTCTTATGATAAGGTGACTGCAATGCTCGTCTGCTGGTAATAAAAATGCACAAAAACAAACACAGCTTACACGTTATTTTCATAAACATTATCACTATCACCTACCTACAATTCTATCATTGTTCAAAGCAAAATCGATTTAATATTTTGAAAACAATAACGCAAAACAAGCAAAGATTTCTTAATTTCACGTTTATCTAGTACATAAAGAGAGCTGCATTTATTTTGCAAACAACCACAACGATTCCGCATTCAGTTGTTAATTTATTTTGCGAGTATGAAATTATAATTGCACGGCATTGGACTTTGAGTAATTTAAAACAATCTCGAGCATTCTCGTCTAATTAACACGAAACACTTGCATGTCCAAACGATATAAACATTTTTATGGCAAGAAAAGTGATTTGCATAAATGATTTCTCCATTTCTTGTTAATAGTTTGATTATATCTGTACTATAATTTAATATTTAAAGCGGAATTGTTTGTTTGTTTGAACGCGAATCTCAGGAACCACTGGTCCGATTGGGAAAATTCTTTCAGTGTTAGATAGTCTATTTATTGAGTAGGCTATAGGTCAAATTGTATTTACAATGAAAATAGGAATCTATATTAAAAAATAAGTAATATAAACCCAAGTTCCAAAAAATATGCAATCATTTTCTGCCTTTGTGGTGCAGGCAAAGCGCAAGATAGCTGGAGTTTTTAGGATAGGAAATTAATACGGAATTGCAAGATTGATTATATTATTAAGTATTCTTTATCAGTTTAATGCAAGAGAAAACTCAATTATTTATTTGTTTGATTGCCTCCAACTTAAAAAAATATATATATATATATATATTTATTTGTATTTTTTGAAATGATAAAATTAAATATTGTATTTAGTTTTGTTCATTAAATTTCAAATTATTCCGATAAATAAAACAATATAAATAATACTGATAAGCTACTCATAAAAATATGCCTATAAATGAACTCTTTGTTGTTTTTTCTCATAATTAACTTTCATAACAAAATTCCTAGTAATATGAAACCTCGTAGTTCTTTTCGTATTATTATCTTGTTTAAAATAAGAGAATGAAAACATATTTAAAACGAAAACAACTGTTAATATGTGATCTTAATGATTCATTAATATTCTTTTATCAACATTCACATTCCAGATGCGCGCGATTGTGTTACAATGTTTGTTTACAAAAAACATATGTGTTTTTAAATTTTCATGTTTGTCATCCCGTTTTTATTTACGTGTTTATAAAAGAAATTGTATTTACAAGATATTCGAGAATATCTGTCTACTGTTGGGTGTCGAAATGTGATGAAGATATTAGATACTCGTATTTTCGTAACTGAAAAGACATCAACGGGTGCTTTGAAGATTTAAAGTTTTTGTTTTCTAATTAAAAGTTAATGTTTGCAAGTTTTTCTCCTAATAGATAACTGACTAAAGCTCCCGATTAAATCTCTTTAAGGTGGTTTAAAGAGATAAGTTCAAAAAACCCTCCTTCATTTTCAAATTGTTAAAATCAATAACACTAGTTTTCATTTTTACATCAAAACGAATTTGCTTAGCAATCCAATCATTTTGCCTTTTCTAAGATAGTAGGCTCGTTTACTTAATTGACAAAAAAGCCTAATAAAATCATCAAGCTCCTTGTACAGTTAAATACTAAAAAAAACTTGAGAGGTGTCATGGGACACCCGAATAGAACGAAGTTCCTTTCGATTAAAAGATATCTTATTTTTTTTTCTAACGTAACACGCGAAAAGGTACGTCTTTTAAAAGATTTTGATCACAGCGCCATCTAGCGATAATCATCTAAAACAAAAATAAGGAACGTGTTTTAAAAGATTTTGATCACAGCGCCATCTAGCGATAATCATCTAAAACAAAAAAAGTGTCGTGACAACTTTTCGTAAGATTTTTTTCCGTCTAGCCTCCTTTCGATAACGCGCGATAAGGAACTACGATCCAAAAATATTTTCAATTCTGTTCAAATACAGTAATGTTATAATTATGAAAGAAAGTACCTACACTCATTCTAGTTCATTAACTTAACAGTTGTGCTATAAATTTGTCTATTCATCGAAACGAAACTAGGGCAGAATAATCTGATATTAAAGAGAACATGATTATATTTGTTTTAGAAAGTTCATTATTTGTATTAACTTATGCAACTGTCTTAGGCCAGTCGATGACTCTCACCGGTTCACTTGTGGCCATGTTTCGTGAGGTTGACAACCATGTACCTGTTCCTATTCACCGTTTGAATAACAATTATAGGATAGTGTATTTACGTGCGTCTCATGATGACAGTTTAGATGCGTTATAGTTTTAGTTTTATGAACATTAATGTACATTATGAATAATACAAAAAGACATGCACGCTGAGTTTCATGTCAGTTCTTCTCAGGACGGTGGCTAATTCTTTTTTCCGAACTGGTAGCCATTTGACATCAACAAGCACGATAATTTTCATTAACGTTGAGAATAAATAATTTCATTTTATTTCAGTAATTTAACTTTAAGTGATTTGAGACCAAAGTCTCAGGTTTGCTGATAGGGTGCACACACGCAATAGTATAGACAATATTCCTTTAATACTGGTAGCAGACAGTGTAGGTAGATGTTGGTATAAAGGTCTACTACAGTATAACAATATCATAATATTAACTCTGATAGTAAGATTCTCACGCACATTTTAAAAGTGTCAATAAATTCAATAGCACTACGTATTGTGCACATAGGACGTGATAATTGAAAATGTAGTTTTTTTGTAGATTTTATTGTAAAAATAACAATACATTGACCTCTGTATCAATACATAGTATAAAACAAAGTCGCTTTCGCTGTATGTCTGTATGTATGCTTAGATCTTTAAAACTACGCAACGGATTTTGATGCGGTTTTTTTTAATAGATAGAGTGATTCTTAAGGAAGGTTTGTATGTATAATAAATGCATAATATAGTAGAGAAACACTGATAAATTTAAAGGTTTCTAATGTGATGTCGTAAATAAGCACGTTTTTTTGCGCTTATATTGCAAACGCTGGCTGAACCCTACGAGATAGACCAAAATAATGTACTACAGTATTGTTCACCTTAAAAAGTTCAACAAAAAAGTCCGCGATGTCTATCTCTTAGGGATAACCCAGCATAACCATTTTTATTCTTTACTAAAAAATGGTTATTTATGAAGTGATTTTAAACAATACAGCATTAATCCTTATCCAATTAAGTACCTTAAATAAATTGTGCATTTATTATAGATCAATATGCTTTTTACAGCATGTAATTTAAGTGAATATTACCGAAGATATTACAAATTTAAAATGCAGGGTCGTAGTTGTTTGCGCCGGGCGGCGCGTGCCTATATAGGCTACAATATTTGAACCCCTTTGTAACGCAGACGAAGTTGCGCGGGTCATCTAGTATGCTATAAAACGTAACTTTTTCAAACATAAAATTATTTCACAAACTGTACTAACTCAATAAAAACATACGAGCTTCAACCCGGTTTGACAAATGACCTATTAATTAATAATTAATATAATTATCAATTATCAACGACATTGTATAAATGTCACACGCAAAAACTAAATAAAAACACCATTCATTAAATTAAAATTTATAGTACATTGGACATTTAACTTCCCGGTAAAACTAGTTATGAATTAACCACATTTATGTTTTGGCTATCGTTACGATCTCGCGTAAGTATTTTAGTTAAATCGAAAGTTTACGTTCGCCTACACGTCCACTTTCTCAATCTCCCGGATGGTTGTAACAAACGGCAAAAAGTTCTGCAACAACAGTAAACAAGTATGTTATTATTGGAGGGAACCATATTAGTTTAGGCTATGTAAAGTCAATGACACATATAGCAGGTGGTTCGACACTATCAACACCTTCGAAAACTAAAAATATCGTAGGTTGAAAATATACTATGATGTGGAAATACGATTTTTTAGAATTTTACATTACAACTTCATATTAGAAAAAGTTTTGCTATGAATTGAAACTGCTTCTTCAATGTTAAATCGACTTTGTATAAAATCTCGATTTAAAGTCTTCAATCGACTCAAATCTGCAGATAATTTTTTTATTTCGCTCTCAAATTCATGCGGAGCTTGCCAAATGCTAACTCACATACAAGTTTCATATATCAACAAATTGTAGGTACAACTCACCTCAAAATAACGAAAAATATAAAAAACATAAAACCCTCAATTACAAAATACACAACCTTCGATCATAGATATTGAAACCGATAATCAAGATATTCATAAAATGCACGTCTCAGCATCAACATACAATTATTACTGTCTAATGAGGTTTCACTTCCGTTCCTCGTTCAAGGTTAGTTGTGTGTGGAAATACATCGGATTTGTATTGATAGACATCTATAATTGTACTGCTTTCGAATACTGTAGCGTATTCAATTTGCGACTGTGAAATGAGAGTATAAATTAATGTTGTGCAAATTTGTATTGGTCATTGCCAGAGTAAGACGTGAAGGTTGATTTGTTTTTTGTAGGAAAGCTTTTGATAATTATATTATTGAAGACATGAGAAAGTAATTAGGTCTTTAAATTATGTTTTTTGCAGTGACACTTATACTTGTAAAACTAGTTACTGTTGTTAATCTAATTTTAGTGTAATTAAGATTCGAGGCTATAAAACCACTATCTCAACAGGTAAGTACTGAGCTATTGTCTTAAGAAGCTCTGAAGATATTTGTGATTCAGTAAGAGATTTAAAATTCGAATGTACGTTCTGTATTCTCAAGAGACAACATAAATGTCTGATAGATGTCAGCAAGACCACCCGCAAGCTTCAAATTACCATTAATCCCAGTCCTTGTATTAAACAAAGTAATCGAAAACTTCAATTCAATATAAACCTCTTTTCATCAGAATAAAGTTCAATTTTAGTTTTAAAGTTTCAGATAGTTACATTATTTTGTATGCGTGGGTGAAACCATTAGTGGAAGACATTGGACACATCCAGGTAAATAATGAAACAGACTTATTTTAATTTTCTTTCTTACAAATGACAATGTTGTGTACCTAGTTGATAAATTAGCTTCGAAACAGGTATTTCTTTGACAAACATCAATTTGAGCAAATTTAGTAGGGCAGACTTAGTGATCCCAGATCAAAGACATTTAAAAGTTGTTAGCAGTTAGCTCCCCTTTATAAAATGCAATCAGGTACAACTTTCTCAAAGTTGTGCTGGTATTGCCAATGGTCACCAAATTTTCAAAGTATTTTAAATTCATCATAAAACGTTTTGTAACAATACTTCGCAATAATTATTCAAATATAAGCAATAGTGAGACGTCTTCATTCGATAGTGTATTTCGTAAACTGCGCCATTCATGTCAGTAGGTAAACGAGTGCTATTGAAAAATCCTAGTTCCTGTCTTCAATCAAATAATTACAAAATAGTTTAAGACATCACACGATTGCGTCTGTATAAAATTGAAATAACGTATTATATAATGACTGGATGTTACGACTATTTTTTTTAAATACAAGTGTCAAACTTTTTAAAGGCAAATGCGAGGATGAAAAACATCTGTGTAGTAATCATTATTTAGCTAAATATCGGAGTGTTAAACAACCACGAGATATCGTAGTAAAAAGTTAAATTAATTTTGTTTTTTTCTGTGTTCTAGAGATTGTATAAATTCTGCGTTGTTGTGGATTATATTTTGCGGTAATGATAATAAAAAGTTGTTGCTAAGTATATTTAGTACATTTGATTTCACATTACCACTGATGTTGATTCCGATCTCATAAAACGTATATTTTAGTGAATTGACAATCACTTTTATAAATAAATACAACTTAAAATTAATGCAAGTTTAAAATAAATGAAAATGGTTTGTAATGAGTTGAAAAAGACGCAATGATTGATGACAAACACAAATCGATAATCATATTTAAATTAACGTTAATTTATAATGAAAAATGAATTTTACGTAACGTTATAGTTACACATTCACCTAATAATATATTAACCTACTTTCAGAGTCACCGTGTACAACTATTGCGCTACTGGAGTTTAATGAGCTTTTTTTTCGACAAAGCGTTAATTTTACTGTCCTTACTTACTAACAAGGTTGGTATGTAAAGATTTAGTTTACTTTTCAGGAGATCTTAGTGCATTAGTTATTGTATTTTAATATTCATATGAAGAAGATAAAGTATTTAGTAATTAGTAATTTCTAATCCAATTTCAAGCTTAAGCTCTGCTCGTTTTTTTACCGGAACCTGCCAATTAAACTAAAGCATTGATAGTGTGATAATTAAACTCCGAAGAAACATAGCATTACATTACAATTATTCAATTAATTACAGCAATTATCCGATTTGCCAATGATTGAATCTATAATTAAAATGGACATTTTAAACGCTCGTTAGAAGATAAACTGATGATTTGTTTCGGTTAATTTTATTCGTTTATCCGAGTGATCTCACGCACTTTCACGCTGTGCTTTCATGTTGCCGACTTATGACTAATATCATTTATACTTTCCACTTAGGTGTGGTGGAATATAACTAAATCGAGAATATTTTATTAAACAGGATGCATCAATAGATGTCGTTAAATGATCAATAAAAAGTACTATTGTATTTTTGTTTGGTAACAGTATAGCAAATATTGTTTTTTTTGGGACTTAATTGAATATCTTACATCTAAGCATCGTTAAATGCTCTTAAAAACCAACACTGATATTTTGATGATTCCTTCTTCCCTTATCTACATATTATTATAGTTTGTTTAGAACCTCTAAAAACTTATATTGAATTTGAACACTCATTTTTATTACAATTTAGTTTGCAAATCAAGTCATAGCTCAACAATTGTTAACTTTAAAGGAAACATCCAGTTTTAAACAAAGTGTGGGTGAAGTAGTAAATGGAATGACGATTAATATCTATTCATGGTAACCGTGAAACAAACAAAAAAAATAATAAAAGCGTAAACTAACAGTAGTAAAAACAAATTCTACTAAATGTGAAATTAGCTTAGTGCATTACTGCTTCAATCATTAAACTTTTAGTTAAAACTTTTAATAATCATAACACAATATTGTCTCTAAACAACATTTATACTACTACTAAAGCTAAACCCAAACAATTACCAATCAACCCAGTAGTTCAGTACATAAAAGATTTTAGTTCACTCCACGTTGATTTCGATCTCAAAGTGAACGTCTCAATAGGCCTATACAAAAATCATAATAAGCTTTCATTCAATACTAAACTACACATAAATGAATAGGTATTGCTATCACTTAATAACAACTTTACTCATTACAAACAAGGCCTATTTACTTTGGAAAGTCTGTCAGTTCATAATTGACATATCATAAGAATCTCTTGATTACAAGTGCGTTGCGTAATGAGTTGGTATTGATTATAAATGACTATAGTATACGTGTTTCGTAGAGATGTTTATTGGTAATCTTATATATAAAAATGAATTGCTGTTCGTTAGTCTCGCTAAAACTCGAGAACGACTGAACCGATTTGGCTTATTTTAATCTTGAAATATTCGTAGAAGTCCAGGGAATGTTTAAACGGTGAGAAAATTTCCTTATGTGACGCAGACGAAGTTGTGTGGGCCAGCTAGTATTTTAATGTTTCCTGTCGTTTTGGTTTCCTTATTGTAGGTTGAATTTTGTTTACGTTTTGTTACTTTTGCTTTAAGTTTCTATTTTATCGTTACTTAATATACAGAAATTGCAGTGTCATGTTTTTGACATAATAAACTTAGAAATAAATCATGTATTAATATGATTGATGCCTCATACTCGAAACCATTCGGTGCCAGTAATAAACTTGCTGGACCTAACCCATAAAGATTGATGTGATAGCTATAGTTACCTATGATTTTGAAGTGTTTTATTGCATTTTGGAGATAAATGGGCTTCAATGACGTATCTGGTTTACATTAAGTTACCCATCCTAGCTTTTTAGTAGAGCTCGAACTTCGACGTTATTTGTACAAATATAGTTTGTTCAATTTGTTAAACTGGTTGCGATCCCATCAATAGCCAATGCGATTAGAGTTAGATCTTAATTACAACCAGTTGCGCGATCAATCCACTTTCTATTAAGTAATGGTTGTAAGAATATTCTTTTCGATTTCACACTCTCATCACTGTCATTTATGAACATTTTACTGGCATTTGGGCGTTTTATGTTGCCTGAGGCGTCGTAATTGAGGGATTGACTTGAGACCCATCAGCTTACGCAAGTTTTGATATGGTACCTACCATATATCCGAAATGAATGTATATTTTATTATTTATTAACGCGGTAGGAACGTATAGTTGTTATTGACACAGATAAACTCTCTTATGTTCACTCTTGGCAGAGTGGTTAATTCAAATGATAGTTTTCTGATTCCGCTTTCATTGTGAAACTTCGTCATCCTCTACGATTCGAAGGATCGGGAAACATTGGACTATTTTGGATTTGTTAGTTTAGTTGATAAGGTCAGTGCAGCGTACGTAGGGGCAAAACAATAATGCTGATAAATAGGTATATCTTTTCATTTATCCTATTGTAATATCTAAACACAAACAAAATAAAAGTTACAAGAATCTCAGCAGGTTTGTGTACTCTTGAAATATAGCTGGCAGGCCTATGGTGTCGGGTTCCTAAAGAATGGCGCATTGAAATCCAGATAGTATTGAATTGGTTGGGACATAGAACACTATTAAAGCTATTTTTACCATTTTTATTGCTCAAGGCTTAAGAGTTATGATGTAGTCATTCTTAAAGTTTATGTAGTAAAATTTTCTATTGTGTTTTAGATATCATATTATAATATTAAAATTAATTTCTTTATGTTTATGACTAACTTCTGCAGTATTTATTGTTGTTAACTTCTATCCGCAGAAATTTTGTTTTTGTAAAATGATTTATACTCTTTATTAGGACAAATGACTATAACGGATGCCTTGCAAGTTCAGAATACAAATTTGTAAATTTGTGTCACATCCGGGAGCTAATAATAACCGAAGACGAAAAGATATGTAAATAAGTTGTAATAAAGATTTCGTTTTCTAGGGAACATGTTTCTTGAATACACAATTTTATTTCATAACTAGATGACCCCGCAACTTCGTCTGCGTCATAAAGGGGTTCAAACAGTACTATATTTTTTTGCGTTTAATACTCGTCATAACTTCTCAACTAAAAATCCGATTGGAATAAAACAAAAAGATAACTTGATAATATAATACTTAATTTGGATAAGGATTAATATAACGATACTATTTTAACGTAATTTCAATCTTCGGACGATTTTTTTTTTCTTGAACATAAAAGCGGTTATTGTGACTTAACTATGATAGTTAGATATATGCTCTCGCAGACTTTTTTAGATCTGCCTAATACCTAAAAACCCGTAGTACATCATTTTGTTCTATTGTCAGTTGTTTTTGCAGCGTAGGGGAGACCGGGGCTGGTTGACTAACTTTTGACTCAAGTTGGTATATCTCTGATGTTAAATTAAATTAACAAAAAAAAAAACAATTGATATAGCTAGGAGAACTATTCAGGTATCAAAATAAGTAATCTGTAACCTAAACATTTATCATTATAATACTTATTTAGTTGATTTTCTAAACCCCTGACGCTTAGTCAACCAACCCCATGTACGGGGTAGGTTGACTATAAGCTTTTCGATTTTACACCTAGTGTTACAAATTCGATATTTTCATACAGATATCTAATTTTTTTCAAAATAAAATATAGCCTATTCTATATACTGGAACCTTCCTAGATAAATAAATTCCAACAGTGAAAGAATTTTTGACCAGTAGTTCCTGAGATTAGCGCGTTCAAAGGAACAAACAAACAAACAAACAAACTCCTCAGCTTTATAATATTTAATATAGATATTTTAGTACGTAGCACTGAAGCAAAGTTAATGTATTGGCGTTTGATATTTCATATTTAAATTTTAACTCATTAGCTTTGGTAACGTAAATAAATGATTTTGAAAAGTTTTTTTGCAAACGTAAAAAACGTAAAAGTGTTTTTTAATACTCAAGTGTTTTTTTTATTATTCCATCAACCTTGCAGCTAATGGCGACAAGTACACGTCAACTCACATTTGTAATACTTGAACACACAAACCGTACAGATACTATACCGCTTGAAGTTTGTATTAATTGTTTCAAAAAAAGTGTTTCAAATGTGCCTGCCCTTCGAAATACGCACGAGTGCTTTGCAATATCTTAGTAAACAATCAATTTAGACACAACGTAATGTTTAGCAACAGGCCCTTGGTCGTTCTCATTACAAACAAGATTAAAGTAATCTCTGAACGAATTGATCGGTTTTTTGCAACAACGATGGAAGAAAGACGCGTCGGAACAAAAGAGTAACTGAACAGAAGTAAAACTTGTTTATGTTCTACATTTTGATAAAACATTGATACTTGCTCTAAGTTGCTTTATTAAATACTTTCGAAATGCTTGTGTCTACTAATCCCGTTGGACTCTACTTGGGTATTCCTTGTTTGTGAACGTTGGAGAAGTGTGACTGTTATTAATTTTTTCTTGCTTCGCTAGCAGAATACTGTGTTGTACTATTACAACCTATGACTGCCCACTGCGTGGCTTAGTTCTCCTCAGAAGAGAATTTAGACATAGTCCATTACGCTTAAAAGAGGTAGAATAGCTGAAAAGCAATTTGTACGAAATTTTATTTCTGTCTAACATAATACTGCGTGGCAGCCCTGTCTCGGTCCACAAAACTGAGAAACGAGTATAAAATTGTAGATGATTTCGCGTATCCATTTGCTCGGGCACCGTGACCGATCTGAGCTTCTTGCACTTGTCACGTTTTTATCTTCACGTTCTGTTGCATTCTCTATTGCAGGTTCAAGGTCTAAATGTTTTCTCTAGACGACAATGTACTAAATGAAATTTCTAAGAAAATCTACTTTTTTGCCTATTGTTACTGTTTGTGTTGATATTGTATTTTTTTTATTGTTATCTACTTTTAGACTTTTATTTTAGATGGTCAAACTATATGTAGGTCAGGTGTTAAGAGAAAGCTGTTTTAATGTTATTTTAATTATTAAATCTATCTAAATATTTTTTTTTAAATCGAAAGCAAAATTATGATCGTACACAGTTTATGCTTATCAACACGCTCCACAGTCCAAAACAAGCGAATGTAAAGATTTAACGACAAAGAAAGTGTCTACTTCAAGAAACAAGAATACAAAGTAATTAACAATTAAGATACAATGTACGAAGTATTAAACGCGGTATCGGGCCGGATGAAGAAAGTTTTTAATGTACGAGCTACTGAATATTCCAATATCTGCATACCATTACAATTTTGCACTGGTTCGATCGGTTACTTAAGAATGTAAATGTTATTTCTCTTGCTCCGGACATTCCTCATCTTACATAAAAGTCTTAACTACATTCATGGAAAGTATTGTAACTGGCGAATTATGATAACTTGTTTGTGCATTTAAACTGGAAAAATATATTAAAACTTTGACAACTTTTTGTTATTTAAAGCAGTTTTATTCTTGGATAAATTTTAAAGTTTTAATGAGCTGTGATGGCCATACAGTTCAAAGATCACACAAAATGAGTCGCGACCTTGTTTGCTCATCATTATATTGTGATATAAATTAAATATTCATTAAATATTTTGAAAACTTGATTAATATTAAACTTTCTAAGCAATTTAGGCATTACAAATCGATGTCAATGGGTGAATTTAAATTGGTTGAAAAATATTTGTAAAGATTACCTACGCTAAGTAGTTTGGTCACCTACAATTTGACCAGTTACTGTGGTATTTTGGATCTGCTCCGATTCTACTCCAGTGTAAATATCCAGTTCTATGTCCACTTAGGATGTTTAGAATATCGGTTTTTGGGTATTCCCGAATGAAATCGATTTTTCATCTTGAATATTCGCAACATCCCTTGTCCACCCAAACTCAAAGCAGTACGTTATGAGTTCGGATTGCACTGGAGTGAAAGTAATAATTTTGCGCATTACCAGCGTGAAGACCACCTTGGGATCGTTTTGACCCCCGCAGTGAATGTGTTAATCAGCAGACAATAGTTCACACAGCGATATCCACTTCATCTTTCTCACAATATACTTTTAAGAGTGTTTTAATGTCGATTTAGAAACCCAATGAGGTGCCCGAAGGCATCATTAGCAGCGCAAGACTCATCATTATCGGCTATGACTTCACCTTCGACATCGAGCGATTATAAAGATAATTATATGAATACTAATACGTTTACACAATGATATTATGAATACTTTCTATAAATCTAGAATAAAATTATTAGAAAAAAGTTTCGGTGAAGTTTGAAATTTAATGTCAAAGTCAAAGTCAATCGAATTATAACCTGCAGATTTCTATTACTTTGAAATATAACAATGCCTCCTCCATTACTAAAATATTACATTCATTCTTATTTTCGAAACAGCAAAAAAACTAAACTAGCTGAACCAGTAAATAAATATAATTATACCAAACCCTATTTTTTATTCAAACAGGACATTAATCAAATTATCTTGAAGTATATTTAAATTAGTAGTTTTGTTTGTATCCGTCGCCTCTGGGCTTCGTCGCCTCCGTGTGGGCATCACACTGCTTTCACCTGTTTGAACTTCGCATGCGTAAATATAACATGACAACTGTAATTGTGCATGATTAATGAGTATTGTGTATTAGATATATCAGCGATGATAGGTTATTTTCACTGACAAAGATATTTAAAACATTTTCCTTATTCAGTCACAGCTGCCCTTCAGATAAAAATGATATTTATTCCATGCTTAAAACATTAATTCATTCATTTATCTACATCATTCAGTTAAATTATTAAAAAAAAACTGAACTGGACTTTAAAAGTATTTAAATTGCGTTAATAATATATGTTGTCTATACTGTTTGTAAGAAAGTACTTACTTGTGTAGGTATCGAAGTTACAATTGCATTAATTTCATCCCTTTATTAGCAAACGAGGCTTGAGGAGGGTCCTAGTTAGGTCGTAGGTAGCGACCCCTCAGTGTCTCATGATATTGCAGAGGGTCATGAGCGACGGTAACCACTTGCGATCAGGTGGCCCGTTGGCTCGTCTGCCTACATGGCAATAAAAAAAATTAAAAAAGCTTTTTAATTTTATACATTCCTGCTCCTTTTGACTATTTTGATTCGAGGTTTACAAACCTTCTTAATCTCCTTTTTTCTTAATGATTTAAAAATGATTTTTAAAATCTATTAACGTTCTTTTTCTGGTTACAGGCCCTGCATTGGAGAGTTGAACATACACATTAAGCCTTGTTGACAAGTTCACGACTATACCTTGGCACACATACCTAATATATCGATAAAAGTATACAGAATCTCGGGTAGATTTGCATAAAACCTTGATTTAAAATTTCTTTTAATTTTTCTGATCTTGAAACGTTTATTAGTGAATGGTTTGTTTTTCAGATTGTCTTTTAAATTGAGTAGTAAAGGTTAATTTTGAGAATTTATAGTTCTAAATTGTACATAATATAATAGCATTGAGTGAGTATAAAAAGAGAGAATAAATAGATTTTCTTCTAATAAATATACAAGATATTATTGCGTTTTTATTTTATTATATTATTTGTATCACTGAAATCTTTTAAAAACTTGGAATAAAAGTATAATTTAATAACTAATTTTCATATCTACTAAGTGTAGACTACTGTTTTTTTTGCAAGATAGATAAACGTGCCTACGGCCCTCCTGATTGCCAAGGCAATGAGGGGCCGTTATCTATCACCTACCCATACAGACTATAAATAAAATCTAACACTTAACGAGATTGTCCAACAATGAGGTAATTTTAAATAGTTTACTCCAAAACAAAAGATAACCGTAAATCTTTAGGCACTAAGTATAACAAATCATTATCATTGTTCAAACAGTATTAAAGGTTGTTGGAGTATAAAGCTGAATAAAATATAGTATCAGAAGTAAAAAAAGACAAAAAAAAATAGTAATATGAGAATAACAAATAATAAAATATAAACTAAACACATACTGCTACGCTGATCATTGATACAGACATAAAACGTTACAATCACTAACTAAAAACTTAATATATCACAGTGACTTCTTTATAATATTGTTCTGTGTCAGAATTGTGCGGTACATAATCCTCTTATTTACATTATATTATCGTAGATCAAGATAACCTTTGTTAATCAAAGTTTAACGAGTGCCTTATGTAAATTTTAGTGTATCATTTGTAACCTTGATGTAGCTTCCATAGCCATGTTGACTTAGTGAGATGTTTTGTACCCTTCCATTGTTTTTAAATGACCTAATCCATGAATGCCAGGAATAGCAGATTTTCAGGTAAATATGGTAATTGTTAACCTGTTTTTTCTCATTCCTCACTAAAACTTTTTTTGGAAATTTCTCGAGAATTGTTACGTACCTAGTTCATAAGGTAAAAAAAATAGTAAACAGCTAATCCGTTAAATAAGAGGTGAGCCATATAAAGTTTGCATTTATCAAAAGTTCGACTGTCATGTGTGGCATGGCATGTTGCGCCATCCTGTTGAAACCAAATGTCGTCCATGTCATACTCTTCAACTTTTGGAAACAAAAATTCGTTGAGCATGGCACAGTAACGCTCGCCATTGACCGTAACCAAAACCCACACCAAACCGTAACTCTTTGTGGGTGCATTTTATTCAAGCGTCCCATTTCGTAAATATCAAATCTTTAACTAAATTATGAACACAAATTGAATGACATTTGAGCTGTCATTCTCTAAATAGACAGTAGTTCAAAATGCAAACGTTAGATTGCCCACCCTTAGTAATACGATGATCAAATCTCAAAGTTTAATTACAGGCTCACTTCAGAGTTTCCTGTTTCAAGAAAAACCTCTTCATATTACTTTCAGTTTTCTTTTCATTTGCTGCGATTTTTTCTTAGGCATAACTTGAATGACGTCACTTATCATATAACGTGTATTTGGTTCAAGATATACATGTTTTTATCTGGATTCTTTAGATAAAATGATTAATCACGGTATGCTGTGCACTTGTTAGCGACATTGATTTTGCAATGTCGTGAAAACAGATGTTTTTAATGTAAATCATTGAGTAAAATATATTTTTTAATGTATTGTTTATTTTTAAATACAATTCTGTTTTAATTTATATAATACTTTTGCTTTTAGCAATTTGTTACAGATTCGTAGTATTGTGTACACGATAACTGAAGTTTTCAGTTAAGTGTGAATGAGTAACAGAAACTTTGACGAGTTTAGTAATGGTATATAAATTTTAATATGTTGTTATCTCACACGCCTACCCGTCTACATACCATTTACCGGACTAATTAATTGAATAAATAATATCGTGTCTAAAAAACCACTTTTCTCGTTAACATTCACGCGATGAGGAGAAAACAATTGTTTGTCAGAACACGTATTAAACATGTGTAGGTACTTTCACACGAGTTTCGTTTGAGAATTTCGCATTCTTGACCCAACAGATCCTGTTTCATTAACAAATTTAACGAAATATTATGCAGACAATTCGTATCGACGTTATTAATGCGACTTCATTTGCATACAAATATTTAAATGAAATGGATAAAATTTCGGTGGTATCTTAACTTGAAAGTAATTGTGAAATCAGATTTAAAGTAGATTGCCTCAAATTTTGTCACTTGAAGTTTTAAGGTAAATATGTGAAGAACCATGATTATTACCTATAACTAAATTCTTAAAGATTCTTATAATGTGACCACGTATTCTTCCAAAAGTTTTACAAACAGCGTTCCTCAAATAGGATTAGCGAACAATGAATCAGAAAAAAAAATCTTATACAGAATGTCAAATTAATACATAGATAATAACTAAAGATATTTGAAATTGCGCTTCAACATTGTCATCAGTTTTTCAATATAAACAAATTAACTTAACTCCGGAACTCATCTTTAGTCATATTAAAACATCCTATGAAGGCGTAAAGAGGAATAAAGAGCTGCCTACGAGCATCATTCAAACAAGTCAAGGTCTTCACAGGTGTCTTCGCCCACATACAAACAAACCGTTAACCGTGAATCTAGTACTACTGAATTCGTATTGTCATAATAGAACAATAATATATTCAACTTTATTAGCATAAATAGCTATAGGAACTACTGGCTGATTTCGAAATATGTCATAAATAAGTTGAACATTGTGTTTGTAGCGCGTCGTAAATATTATTGGATTATTTTCGGAAATATAATCCCTTTATTTATGAACTAAACCTACAAGTTACATAAATACATAATGTTGTGGATTAAAAATGTTTCCCCATTATCACATCACTTCACATTTTAACTCAGAACTATAAATGTCATTAGTATCTAGTTTTAGTAAATAGAATATAATGTAGGTACGTCTCGATTAGACTTCATTCATAAGTACTTACTTACCTAAGTATATTATGCACGAATTATTTATTCTACAGGGTGATTTGTTAGAGAGGGTACATATTGCAGGAGGGTGGTGAGTACTTTGATCTAATACGGAATATTACAAAAAATAGGTAAAATTACTATTAAATAAAAATATATATATTTTTTTAAATCTAAATTCGACAAAGCTACCTCAAACATAAACAATGTCGGCTTAAAGAGTTGTTGACTAATGACCTCTAGTAATCTCGCGCACCCCACACCTCCGCCACACCCATCAGCTATCGAAAAACCATCATTTTGCAAGAATTTTAGATATTTTTAAGTTGCGATTACTAAGGCATTAAGCCATATTCTTTGGTAATAATATTTTTACTGGTTGTATATAACCATCAGCTACCATGACCTTCAATATGTACCCTCACTAGGAAATCACCCTGTATAATTTACAATAATATTTTTTATGAGGATAAACTAGTGCATTTAAAATTGATAAAATTACATAATAATACACAAGTTATCTTGAAGGAATTTAAGTAAAAACATTCAACCTATTCGAGTAAAAAGTATTTTAAACGAAAGTAAAAAGGTTAACTTCGTCGAGGGTCCAAACGCATTATTTCGGAGCAGGTAAGTGTGTCTGGAACATTAATGATACAGGTTTGATTTCGTTCGCGTGCTCGGAGTTTTGGTATTTTAATACGATGTTACGATACTTTTTTTGGTGTATCGTTCAATGCCTCACGTTTTCGATAAGTATTTTCGGACATGACGGAATTCGTGCATGAAGGATTATTTGGGTGCCTGTTTTTGTGCACCATGGTGGGTTCGGGAATGTAATTTGTTTATTTTGTGTTTTATCGGAAGAATAGAAATTAATGATTTAGTAAATATCGGAGAAGCCGCAGAATACCTATTAATTTTAAAAGGTGGAAACTAGCATTTATTCTTAATAATATCGTAAACTTTTTAACTTTGTCTAATAAAGCTTTTAAAAATAAATAAATAAAAGTAAATAAACCAGAAAAAAGGTGTTCCGAAACTTACAGTATACCTATTATAAAAACATTAAGATACGATATATTACATACCACCACTCCGTACTACCTGTTTCTTCAAATTCCATTCTTAAAGCAACAACATCACTTGAAACATACCTACTCGTATTTACGGAGCAACCACTCAAGCGAGGTAAGACCAAACCAAATTTGAATTAGAAGATTTTGACTGCATTTTGGGTGGTATAGTCACTAGCCTGTGACATTTTGATGATTCTATTTTGAATGACAAAAACCGTTCAATTGTAAAGTTGAATGAACTATGAATTTACTTTACGACGAAGTTTCCGGGTAACTGTTTCATTGATAACATTGTGCTGCTGAGATAAGAACTCGCGAAGAAATTTAAGTAAAAGTATCGGAAATAACAGCATTTTGTACAACGTTATTAGTTTGTGCACTTGGTTTACAAAACAAATTATAAACTTACATTTTGTTCAATAAATACGCTTTACCAAAATATTGAAATTAAGGAGATATGTTACCCATCCTATCAGAGACTTCACCCTGCTATAGATTTTACGAGTAAAGACTTTCTAAAAAAACGAAAGTATTTGTCGCAATTCAAACAACAACCCTCAAATGATGTGTGTCTAAACTTTAAATATATAGCTATACCTATTATAATAAAATCTAGTGTAATCAATATTAGCCTTAGTCCTAGGTCAAGACGGTACTTGACCTCTAAGGTAGGTGAGCATCGACCGATTTGTCAAGCACTTGGCTTACTTGCAGTATCGGAGAGCCGATTACCACTAATCGATTCTTCCGGAAAATCGATTTTTCGGTTACGCAATCGAATGCAATATCAGATTATTTTTGCACCTAAAAACTTACGATATGGATCTCAACTGACCAATTAAGTAAACGGTGTTTGACGTCAAAGGTTTTTTTTTGTGGCCATGACTAAAATTGTCCGAATAGTGATCTTCACTTTTATGGTGATTTAAAGAAAAACTTTTTAATTTGAAAAGAAGTCTTACTTAGTTTTACTCTGGTACCTTTTGATTGTTTGTTTATCTATGTGCAACCTGATAGTTAAAAAATGCTTGGTATAAAAAAATACTCTCTTTATCACACTCGGTTTGGTACTAGCACTTTAAGTAAGACTTGTTTTCTTTACAAACTAATCAGCCAGTGACAAACAAGAAGCACATTTTCAAGTGACAGTTGTTAAACGATGTCCATCTTCTAAATTCTTCTAATATATTGAAAACCGTGTCTAACTACGGCTATCAACCGTTTAAAGTAAACCTATAAAACAATGTCAATTATACTCAATCCATTCTCCTTGCAAAAACAGCTTTCTACATAAATATTCCGTTTGTTGACATTTATAATCAAGAACAAGTTGGTGTTTCACCCCGACCTTGGTTGGGCTTTCGCTGCGAACTAACGAGACGGTCAAGTCGATTAAATAGGACTATAAATTACTATTCAATTAGGTAGATCGAAAAACATGTTAAATAATTAAGTCGTTTTTGTACAAGTATTTCCGATGCCAGCGAAAGACGAATTTTGTATTTTAAAAATTTTATTGCCTGACAGAAAACCGGGTCTACCCAAGGTAGATGGTAAATGGTGACTGTTGTTTATAAGCATCTGCAATTCCAGGTAATATTAAGTATTTTAGTTTTGAGAAAAAAACTAATCAAAATGAAAAGGATCAAGATACAATACAAATATGGTAACAATAATGTACCATATTAAATTGTATTTGATTTTTAAATCGTATCCGTGTAAATTAATTTTCATTGAGTTTCTTAACAGGAAGCTTTGATTTCCTGATTTTGCATTAAAACTATTTAATTAATTAATGGAAGTCGTTTGAGTCGGTTGAGTATATTGTACATTTATTGTAGATTTGTTTCAAGTTCTATTGATCCCTAAACCGAGCTGTTAATTCGTTACTAAATACATAAGTGCAAATGTTTGAATGCTTGTGATCACTCCTGATCCAGCTGAAGGATTAAAATTTTAATTTAATAATAGTTATTAACATATACCTACAGGTTTCTTTTATACCTACAGGTAAAATGTTGCTTTAAGGATTTTATTTCGTGACCTGTGAGTGACCACAAGAATAATATTATAATATCGAAGTGATTGTATTTGTAGCATTAGTTTGTGATTGCTAGTTGCGGAGGCATTGTCTAGTGATCGCGAGTGGTCGCCCTCAGCTCAAGGTGAATCAGTTGACTGACCGGTCGCATTCCTCTTGATTCAATGATTCTTTTTTATTTTTTCAATGTTGCCGAGAAAATTCTTTGTTTTGCCACTAGGAAGCTTATATTTGTTTTCAGTTTTGTTGGTTATTTAGTGTTTCGACATTTCAAGTAATGATTCGTTGGTCCTTTTTTCGAGCTTCCTTACAAAAGATGATCGTCGATCTCATATATTATGTATAATTATATTCGTTTATACGTGATAGGTAATATTCATTAACTATTAGAATATGTATTTATGTGCTTTTTTCTTCACGTATTTTTATATTTTTTCGAAAAAGCAAGCTCAACATCATTTTTATAAAATAGCACTGCTACATATTTTTATATTATGTAGGTACGTAATACGTAAACTTCATGTTCCGTTACCAATAAATACACTATGAAATCCTTATCAAATATTATTCTGTAATTTTAGCTAGAGTTGATATCAAAATATCAATATTTGCTAAAAACGGAATAGATAACACCAACCTTGCAATGTTTCCCGTTTTCGCATGTTTGTGAAATATTAACCAAATAAAGAATACTATGAGTTTTATTAATAATAAAAAATATATTCCAGATTGTTCTTGAAATGCGATAAATCATTTGTGAAGTGAAAATGTTTCAAATGTTTAGCGAAACTACGCTAACTGGACCTATTCGAATGATTTGCATTAACCTGCTAACATGTCTAAAGATTACATGCATATCAACTTATATGTATAAAATAAAAATATATTTACTACGATATGCTTCAAAATAAAATAAATTGAAATTGTTAATACGACATAAAACAAAGGTCAGTTCCAAAAAAGTATTTTCATGCGAAGCAAAGTGTCCATATATTGTTTTATTTATTCCAATGGTAGTAACAGTTTCAATGTATTGTAGAAAATGAATCAAAGTAGTTATTTCACAGATCATTATAGATTTTCTTTATTGATTCCTTGGTAATTCGTCGGCTTCCTAATTTGTATGAAACTTATTATTTACCTACTTTTCACCACACTATCTTTCTCAATAACGTAGTTAAATTTTCATAACTAGAAATGCTTCACGGTAAATTTTTGCACACTCTCACAACTTGCTTAGTCAATGCACGTATTTGTGTTCAATCGATATTGTAATTACACGGTTTTAATACCCACTCATTAACTCTCCTACACTGCAAATAACTTAAGCATTAGACCATGCATTCACAGGAACGATGATAGTACCTTGAAAATTTTACTGTTATGTCTAACAAAGGCTTAATTAATGCTAGGATGTCGCCCACATTGAGGTATAGTGTGGATTGGAGTCAAATTGTACGATGTATTAATGTTTCTAACTCAACTGATTGGATTGAATTTGTAATTGGTTTCAGATCACCTCAAAAAGTTATTCGTAGAAAGCTTTTATTTCTACACCCACGTATTGTAAATTGAACATACCTACAAGAATTTGGGCCTTGAAAGAACAGGTTGCAATTTATTTAGGAATGCGTTTGTATGTCTCTTATGTTAGTATGTATTTTATCTTGGTACTGTGACCCTTCAGTTAAAACAATTTAGTTAAAAAATGCTCCCGTTTTTAGTTAATTGTCCTTTTTAAATCTCATATAATCCTTATGAAAATTACTATAACTTTTTTTTCTTATAATTTATGTTATCACTACACTGTACATATCTTATCTTATACCTATATAAAAATGAATTGCTGTTCGTTAGTCTCGCTAAAACTCGAGACCGACTGAACCGATTTGGCTTATTTTAATCTTGAAATATTCGTAAAAGTCCAGGGAAGGTTTAAACGGTGAGAAAATACCCGGGATTTTTTTTGTGACGCAGACGAAGTTGCGCGGGTCAGCTAGTTTTTAATAAAATCTAAAATCAAAATTATTACACTACGACGAACGAACATAACATCTTCAATATTACTTTTTGCATAACATTTCAGTAAAAAGTGTTGACGTAGTGAAAAATCATCTTCATTAAGTACAGCCTTGTACCGATTCTTGAGAAGTGATTCAAGCATACATAGGTACTATTACATACATATTCTACAATTACTTACGTGTGTGTTCATTTATCGGTGTAAATTATGAGAATTTTGAAGGTTGAAATGTTTATTGAAATGCAGACGTCTTAAAAACAAATTAATCTGGAATGTTTGGTTATCGTCTTTTGTTTTTCTTATTTGGTTAAAGTTCTTTAAAAGCTACAAGGATTTATTAAATCCAAAAGAAAAATAACTAACACTTTTCTGTAGATCAGCTTATTTGATCATGCAAAATCGATTGGTTTCCCTGGACCTTCTATTTTTAGAACTATACGTACCGTTATGTCATTTGAGAAACTTACATTTATAACTGACTGGCTATTAAAATTTCAGAAACTTATAATGTTGATTACTTATAAATTGGCTGTATCTACAATATCAGTGTTTTGTAATATAAGTGTGTTATAGTATAAGTTTACGTTTCATTATAGTGACAACAACATAAATGTTCTCAAGTACAAAACTGTTATGTACACATTTAAATTCTGCTCAACTCTTCAAACTGTTAATACTCTTCAATACCTCATAACAGGCGAAACACGCTACATCATTCTTTAATTATAGTGTGCAACCAGTCACCTAACAGTTACCGTTGCGAGGTAACTATTCGTGATAGCGGTCATCACATCTACATAAATGTTAGATATTACGAGCGTTTTGCTGATTGCAGTGGCAATGAATTTAGCATCACAAAATCAAAAAGATTTATTTGTAAGAGAACGTGAAGAATCATAACCAACAATGATTTTAGGATAGATGTGTGAAAGCTTCTTTTTAGTGAAGCTAAAAATATTATTAAACTTTAATCAGATTATGAAAAAAGCTTTTTTTGTGCTGTTAGTAAATTTAACATAACATAGATCTTCCTAAAGACATGCATGTTAATCTATTTCCTTATTTTCGTTATTGAAGAATTTCAAATTAATGGGTTAATTGGTTTTTAATTGATCATTCATAAAGAAATAAAAAAATCGTTAAGTGCGAGGTCGCCTTTGTCTGATTTTGTTATTGGGTGTGTTCGCTTTTGCAGATTATTTTTTAAAGGTATTTTGTTCAATTCTGTATTTAAAAAGTACAGATTCGGTGTCAATAGATTCAGATTTATTGTATACACATACACAAGTTAAATTATATTCGATTTTTTTTTCAGATAATAGATAGATAAGGGGAATATAGGAGGTAATAGCGAATAAAACGAACATCGCAAAAATACCTATACCTAAGTAAATTTAACAATTCATTGCATTGGAATGCTGACAGCAAAAGATAACATTTGAAGATTCAAGTCAGCGTAGAGTCATATTCTATTTGTGTCGAAATGATAAGATATGATTATGAAATCTTTATAGTTCTTCTAAGATGTTCAATTGATGTGCCCTACTTTAAAATCATGTCACGAATATAATTTGTACGATTTCTAAAATTCAGAGCAAGAAAGTAAATAAAAAATTTACTTACATCTATTATTTATTATACTTACATGTTATACCGAAGTATAATTAATTTAATAATTGTAACAAATCTAGAATATTATAAAACATCATTGAAATAAATCTAAATTTACAGAGAAATTCACTTTTTATAGTCATCATCAAATATGCTCTTTCGAGTTCCGATGGATTAATGTACCTAATTATGAGAACAAAAAAAGCTTAGTCTTAATATTTAAAAGTTCAAATTAGACCGTCAACTGTTTAATCATATTGAAACCTTGGTTCGTGGTAAATGGTAATAAAAATAAATGGGCAAATAATTTCAGCCTGTTAGCACTTCAACTAACTCAGTATTGTTAGGTTATTTTTAGTACTTGCTCGTATACAAGCATGTGGAAAAGCTAGTTTCAGTACAGCCAGCCCACGTGTGGATTACACGCTATGCAATTTTACTGCTAACAGGCTGTCAGCCGTAAGCAGTATAGTTACAACGTTATTTAAATAAAATATAACAAATTGTAAGTCATTTCAATAGTTACGCTCCAGGGCAGTATGTTGAAATAAAGTTAACCGATACATGTAAATTACATGTGGTAAATTATAGTGTTAACATAATTGATGTCACAGCGAGTGAACATAATTATTAGTACTACTTGCATCTTTGTTGCCATGGTATTACATACTTGGTGATGAACTGTTACCGTTGGTCATAGATGTAAGGTAAACTAGCAACACCACGATCATTAGGAATATTTTTAACTGCTTAAAAATATTTTAAAAATAGTTTGCATTGAACGACTTTTAACACGAATAAATTACAAGCTTACATAAGCGTATTTAGAAAAATATGTCTCTTGAAATCTAAATTTACGAGATATTACTCGTCATTCTCTTGTTAAAATTCAGAATTTAATAAAGATCAATTGTTTAGATATTAGGTATCTAATTTCATTCAGAAATAAGCAACAGTTGAATTGTAAAATTGCAACCAACAAGACCTTTTAAACGAACGTTCTCTCACGACTCGGTAACCCTAACAAATTCAATAGCACTTTCAAGTTTATTTTTACTATAAAATGGACAATTCATTACGTACAACCTCCATGGTTCTTCGATTCATCTATTTTTAGGCTGTATAATAGTTTTGTTGTATTGTTAAAGAGGTCAGAATTGACGATGAAATATTTTTTAATGTTAAAAGTATTAGAGCATAAACGCTGAAAGTTACTTGGTAAATTGAAACTTTATTTGAAAAATGATAATAAAAAAAACGAATATTAACACAATTTTAGAAAGCTTATAAATCTTTGGTGTATAAAGGCGACTTAACGTTCTACAAACCGTGAGATTTAAAAAATAGGTAAATTTTTTTTTTAAGTTAAACGGTTTTATGTTAAACATACATTGCAATGTATAAGATAAATGTACTAAAAACCAAAAAATAATAAAATAGATACAGTCGTGGGAATTATAAAACCTTTTGCACGGCAGTTGTCTAAAATCTTGACACAGACGAAGTTGTGCAAGTCAGCTGTAACTGTAAAAAGCTTTACATTAAGATTTTTATTTGTATTTTGTTTTACGTGGAATACTATATTCATTAGTTCATTCACTTTGTCAGCTCATTTGCAGGTCAAGCTTGTACTATTAACTTAATACATAATGCGGAACGCTTATTATTCTTCGTCTGCCGTCGACCAGTATTATGCGGTCGATGACAGCAACTTACCGACGCCTTAAGTATCAGATCCTTTACTGTGATAACATTGGTTATGTCCCTAGTATATCTGAAACAATGTCAAATACTATTTCTTTCAAAGATAAACTGGTAAAAACTTTCAAAAGTAATTTTATCATAATTTGATTTACTTTAAATCAATTTGTTCTGTAGTATGTAAAAATTAATTGCTAGGCTTTCTTGCTTTATACTAAATTGAGCTGACAACAAATTTTCTTGATGTGGATTATAGCTTTAAGGATTACATACCGTATTTCTCCAAAAGAAAACTTTGTAATTTTTTTTAGCACCATTTTAGCTATGATTACGCATCTAATATTTATAAACGAGAAAAAATACGATTCCCTTTTGCTCAAGTTTATGAGCACAAGATAATATCTCTAGGTTGTAAAGGACCTCCATTTCTAGCCGGCCATTTTGTTTTCATATTAACACGAGTATCCTGATCTATCCCGTTATCCAGCCTAGACTGAACCGGTCTGTTAACTAGATTTTATACCAGGAAGCGTTTACAGACCTTGAATTAGATAAAGATAATGATATAATTAAACGTAATTGCATTATAACATGCGTGACTTCAGGCTTGATTAGTGCCTGTTCAATACTCAAACGAAACTGCCTATATTGTGAATTATTAAAGGTTTTATTCAACTTGCTCTGGATATAACTATGTGAGTTTGGGTAGAATCTTGCATGTTAAATTTGACAAACCCGACATGGAACCATGGAACTGATTTAATAATGAAGTCCAAAGGTACACATAGCAACTTTACTCTTGTCTAATAAACAAGACGAACTCATCGTGTTTGGGCTCGCTTTACTTATCTTGGGTAAACCTCTACTTCTACATGATCCACCTTGAAAGCAAAGGCGAAATAAGCAGCCATAACACCAAAAATTGCAAAACTTTAAAACTACTTCACACGAATTTAAAATATCATAAAATGTGTAACTTATTACAAAACTTATTTAAATTTGGAATAGAACAAAAATTCAAACTTTTGATCACGTAATGCAACTCTTCGTATCAATCGCCTTCGAAACCAGCCAGTGCGAATAGCAAAAAAGTATTGATGAATCAGAACTCATTTCATCGACTTTCGCTGGCCAGTACTCAGCATTTAAATGACTAAGAATGTGATGGCTTACATTGTGCGTCGTCCAATACAAAGTTCTTACCGTTAATTTATTTATCGTATAGTCCGTAGACAGCGATGGATGATTAACATATCGATAAATACAAATGCATAAGACAACGGGTGCTTTCACGCGAATGTGGCGTGTATCGTGAGATGCATACATTGCAATTGTTTAATGCTATTTGCTAATTAAATTATTCCATGTTTGAATATTTATTGCTGTTGATATTGATTTACTTTACTGTTCTCTGTTTAGTGTAGTGTAATAATGTTTTATTTTTACTACTAGATACTAATAACAGGGTAGGTTCGGGAAAAAATAATAAAATGATTATTAAATTATAAATTAATCTACACCACATAATAGGTACCAACATTAAAAAAACTGTTTCACAATTTCGAAACAAATATAATAAATCATCAAAGAGTATGTTTTATTAAACACGTACGTATCAATTAAATTTTACACGGAAATACATTGAAGGATTTCAATAATCAGTTTTCAAAACGTGTCGATAGCGTTATGCTAAATTGCATCATTATAATATTATTTTGTTTCGTAATACTTTATTAAGACGAAAAACATCCAGCTACCTCGTCGATAAACGACATTATTCTAAGATTTTTTGCGCAATCTTTAGTACAATTTCCTCCACATCACTACGAGACAACGAAGCTAAATTTATTTATTACTATATAGCCAAAGCAACCCAACAGTTCATCACAGATCATTGAGTTTCCTACTTTGCTATTAACCAACTGTAAAACATATCCTAATACAACCTTCTTCAGATTTATTTGGGTTTATTCGGGATTTATTCTCTGTTTGGCAACGACTTTTGCATTAAATTATCCCCAGCATCCGTTTATCTTTGACGTCATGAAATAAATCCGTGAACCACAAAATTTTAAGTGATTCGACCTCTGTATATCCTACTCACTGATCTCTGAAACAGTGTTCCAAAATACCTACCTACTTAAATTTGAAAAGAACGGTAAACTTTGACGGAATGTAGAACATAATCTAGTCTCTATCAATCGTAATAATTATCTCGATTTAAACCTGCAGAGTCGCGCTCAAAACTCGTTTCGAATTAATCATGTTCATCTTGTGTTCTTAAATTATCTTTTCAATCAGAGCAGAGATAATTCAGACAAGAGAGTGCGCTAGGAAAATTACGAATTAAATTTCAATTACATCGTGATTACATGTAGCACTATGTTTAGTGAATTTTATTAAGAAAATAAATAGACGTATTTACTACAATTTGTAAAATGTATACAGTTCACAACTTAATTAGCTTATACTTCAAGCCAATTTGCCCGGTAGAAACGATAGGTATTCGTATTCACTATTCAAAGTACGAAATAAGTTAATAGCAAGAGTTGCTTCTTCATTTGTTACAATATTTAACGCAATTATTCCTAAATTACTATGTAATGTCTTACAGATTTCCCTTCTATGTCACTTCTATTACGGATATTAAATATCTTCTTTATATCAAACGCATCCCGTCTTATCTTAAGTACGTTGCACTCGGCAAGATTCCAATCTACACACAAGTTTCACTTCACTTTGTAAGTAAATTTATACGGGAAGTTATCATATGTTTCTCTAATACAAATCTAATATAGTGTTTAAATTATGACTAATGTGTATCTTAGTTTTAGAGAGATTAAGAACACGGAAGGATCTATAAGGAAGTCGCTTTACGTCATATTTGAATAGTTTAAACAATAACCATTTGTCTGATATTAGAACACTTTCTAATTGTCTATTTTGTAAGTTTACATATGACTAATATGTTAATTTTAATTTGATAAGTCGTGAAATGGATAATAATTAGCTACTCTACATCTAGTTAACATGAATATCTTTCCAAATAAGTTTTTTCATGGAAAACGAGGTGTTTTAAATTCAGAATCGACTTCTTCAACGCTTCTACGCTCTGTTAAGGATGTTAATAAAAGTTTAGTTAAACGAAACACGATACAAAACGAATTTATACTGAAAATGAGCAAAACAACTATTTTGGTATGAACCTTTACAGTTTTACTATGAACAGTTATTTTTATACTCGCATTACTTAGAGTATCAGGGGGCCCCCGTTGCTGGCGTCCGTGGGCGTGACCACCTTCAGTGAAGGATAACCCCACACGTGGCCTACGGGTGGTGCCAAACAGCAACGGGAGAGCGGCCGTGAGGTTGGGTGCCCGGGGGTAGTCGCACTAGTGCGATTACTCCCGCCGACCTCTCGGCGAGTGATGGACGTCGAGTCCATCGCTGAAGCCCGCACAGGGGTGGGCGACCAGGCCCCTGTGACGGAGAATGCCTCTGGCGTAGGGTCAGGGCGGGCATCGCGCGCGAGTACTGTCGCGAGCGATGCCTGCTCTGTCGAGCAGGGTGGGAGAGGCCGGCGCAAGCGGAAGACCGCGACGCGCCGGACCTCGGAAAGCAGTGGGCCTTCGTCCGCCTCCTCTGAAGAGGAGACGCCGCGAGGACCCACGAGGCGAGCCTCCACCACCGAAGAGACGAAGAAGGAGCAGCGGATGACCTCCACCTCACCGGCGCCGTCAATGGAGTCATTCGCTTCGGCTCAGGCGACTGACGGGGAGCTCTCAGAGAGCCCCGTCGTCGTTCTGGAGACCATCAGGCGCCAGGCCGCTTCTGCGGCCACAAGCAGGACGATCAGGATGCGCCCGGCCTACGCGCGGTGGTGGCGGCAGGTGGCCGAAGAGACCGAGAGGATAATGCCTACTGTCTCGGCGGCCATCAGTCAAGACGCCGCGCTGCGGTCAGAACTGCAGAGGTCGTCGGCCGAGGTAGCTCTCCTCAGAGAGAAGCTGGCGGCCTTTGAAAAGGCCGAGGCTGAGCGTGAACGCGGAACGGCGCGCGCCCCACGAAAGGCGCGGCCTACACCGACTCCTCCTCCTCCTCCTCCGCCGCCGGCCAAGGCGCCGACGCGGGCCAAGGAGACCGACAGCGAATGGCTGCCGGGGCGGAAGGAGAAAAGACTCGCGTCACCGCGAGCTAGGGTGCAGCAGACCATCGAATCCCCGGATGAGATGGCTGCTCGCATCAGGCGAGAGTTGACGGCGGAGTTCGGCAAGCAGATTGCCGAACTCAGGGCTGAGCTTGCAGCCCTACGCGGTGCCACAGCATCTGCGCCGCGTCCCGTCGCTCTCGCCCCACCGGACGTACGCCCGGGTCCGGCACCAGCCGGTCCGACCCGGACTAACAAAAAGAAGAACGGGGGTGGTGGGGCTAAAACTGCTACGCCACCCCCACAACCTCGCCCGCTTCCCCCGCCTCCATCCAATATGGATGTGGGCTGGACTGAGGTGGTGAAGCGGGGTGCAAAGAGGGTAAGGGTCGATGCCACCCCGGCCCAGCTACCACAAACAGAGACGCGGGCAGCGGCCAAGGCGACCCCTCAAACGCAGAGGGCGCCGACCGCTGCCCAAAACAAGAACAAGACTCCGGCGGCTGCGGCTGCTCCCCTGCAGGGTCGAGCACCCGCCGCCGGAAAGAAGAAGGCCAAAAAGGCCAAGAAGAAGCCGCGCGCGCCGCGGCGAGCTGCAGTGGTGGTCACACTGCTGCCGGCCGGCCAGGCGAAGGGGATGACCTACCCCGACGTCATGGCGAAAGCGCGCGCGGCCATCGACTTGGCAGAGATAGGGGCGGAGGATGGCCTCCGCATCCGGCACACGGCCAATGGGGCCCGACTGCTGGAGTGTCCCGGCGGCGCCGACAGTGGTGACGTCGCCGACCGTCTAGCATCGGGCCTCCGGGTCGTGTGGCCGGAGGAAGAGGTCAAGGTGCACAGGCCGGTCAAGATGGCCGAGTTGCGGGTGACCGGCCTGGACGACTGCACCACCAGGGAGGAGGTGGTGGCGGCCATCGCTGCCCAGGGGAAATGTGCCCCGGAGAACGTAGCCGTGGGCGAACTTCGCCGAGGCTACACCGGGGCCGGCTCCGTATGGGTGCGATGCCCGGTTGAGACCGCCAACTCCCTGGCAACTCCTCCGCCCGGAAGGCCAGCAGGGGATCCCGGCAGGCTGCGCGTGGGCTGGGTTGCAGCCCACGTGCGGCAGCTGGAGCCACGCGCCTGGCGATGCCTCAAGTGCTTTGGCACGGGGCATAGTATCGCCAGGTGCACCAGCACCGTAGACCGCAGCGGACTGTGTTTCCGCTGCGGTCAGGCCGGACACAAAGCGACCGTATGCTCGGCCGCCCCGCACTGTGCGTTGTGTGCGGCGGCCGGGCGCAAGGCCGATCACCGGGCGGGAGGCAAAGCCTGCTCCCCGTCCGGTGCAAATACCGAACGCAACAGGCGCCGCAAGAGCAAGCGGCGCCAACAGAAGAGATCGGCCGGGGGAGTACCGGCCGGCATTTCGGACCCCGCCGTGGCGCCTAGTGCGCCCGAAGGCGGGGGCGATGGAGAAGGGGAGGGAGCGATGGATGTGGTCCAACCGTAATGGATCACACCCGTCGCTTCCTCCAAGGGAATCTGAACCGCTCCGCCAGGGCTCAGGACATTTTGCTCCAGAGCATGGCGGAGTGGTCAATCGACGTAGCGGTGGTCGCGGAGCCGTACTTTGTCCCCCCGGCAGATGAGTGCTGGTTCGGGGACGAGTGCGGCTTGGCGGCCATCCACGTAAGAAGAGCCGCGGCGATCCCGCCCCTGGTAATGGTGGCCAGGGGACGAGGGTTCGTCGCGGTAAAGATGGAAGACACCGTCGTGATCGGGGCGTACTTCCCTCCAAGTCGACCTATTCTCGAGTTCGAACAGTTGCTGGGCGGGATCGGAGCGATTACTCAGCGCTCCGCTCCCGGCCCGGTGATACTGGCGGGGGACCTCAATGCGAAGTCAGTCGCTTGGGGTTGCCCCCGCTCCGAACCTCGGGGTAGGCGACTAGAGGAGTGGGCGGTCGCGACCGGACTCTGTATCATGAACAGAGGGTCGGTCGCGACTTGCGTGCGGTGGCAGGGCGAGTCCATCGTGGACGTGACGTTCGCGAGCTCTGCCATCGCACAGCGCATCCGCGGTTGGGAGGTGTTGGTGGAGGCGGAATCCTTGTCGGATCACCGGTACATCCGGTTTGATCTTTCCGCCTCCACGACAACCGCGGTCGCCCGCGGAACTGCGCCCCGGTCATTCCCCAGATGGGCATTGAGCTCCTGGACAAGGAGCGCTTGATGGAAGCCTCAACGGTGGCGGCGTGGACGCCTATGCGTCCACACCCTGTAGATGTGGAGGCCGAGGCGCTGTGGCTCCGGGACACGATGCATCGCATCAGCGATGCTTCGATGCCCCGGGTCGGCCCTCGGTCTTCTAACAGGTCGGCGTACTGGTGGTCGCCCGAGATAGCGCAGCTTCGTGCTGTATGCGTCCGGGCGAGGCGCCGGTGCGCCAGACATCGCCGCCGTATCCTCGCGCGTCGCGACGATCCCGTCGCGTTCGCGGAGGAGGAGGCCCGGCTGTATGGCGAGTACGCTGAAGCGAGGAGTGCCATGCAGCTGGCCATCAAGCAGGCCAAGGAGAGGTATATGGAGACTCTTTTGGGGACGCTCGACGACGATCCGTGGGGGCGCCCATATAAAGCGGTGCGCGACAAGCTGCGCCCGTGGGCCCCTCCCCTGACCGAGCGTCTCCAGCCTCAGCAGCTGCGGGACATCGTTTCGGCGCTGTTCCCGCAGGAGCAGGACGGATTCACTCCGCCTGCTATGGGTGAGCCGCCGGATCACACCGGCGGTGAGTCCACTGCTGAGGTGGTGCCTCACATCACCAAAGATGAGCTCCAAGAAGCCGTGGTCAAAATGAGCAGGAAAGACACGGCGCCCGGCCCGGACGGCATCCACGGCCGGGTCCTCGCCTTGGCCCTCAATGCCCTGGGGGACCGACTCCTGAGGCTGTTCAATTCATGCCTGGAGTCGGGACGGTTTCCCTCGCTCTGGAGGACGGGCAGACTGGTCCTCCTACGTAAGGAGGGGCGCCCGGCGGACTCAGCCGCCGGTTACCGTCCCATCGTACTGCTGGACGAGGTGGGCAAATTGCTGGAACGCGTTCTGGCTGCCCGCATCGATCAGCACCTGGTCGGGGTTGGACCCGATCTGTCGGCGGAGCAGTACGGCTTCCGGGAGGGTCGTTCGACCGTAGATGCTATTCTACGCGTCCGGGCCCTCTCGGAGGAGACCGTCTCCCAGGGTGGGGTGGCCTTGGCGGTGTCGCTCGACATCGCCAATGCCTTTAACACCCTACCCTGATCCGTGATTGGGGGGGCACTGGAGAGGCACGGAGTGCCCCTCTATCTCCGCCGGCTGATCGGCTCCTACCTGGAGGCCAGGTCGGTCGAATGTACCGGGTACGGTGGGACCTTGCACCGGTTCCAGGTCGTGCGCGGTGTTCCACAGGGGTCCGTTCTTGGACCCCTCCTGTGGAATATCGGGTACGACTGGGTGCTGAGGGGCGCCCTCCTCCCGGGCCTTAGCGTCGTTTGTTACGCAGACGACACGTTGGTCTTGGCCCGGGGGGACGACCACAGAGAGTCTGCCCGTCTTGCCACAGCGGGGGTGGCCCTCGTCGTCGGCAGAATCAGAAGGCTGGGCCTCGACGTGGCGCTGCATAAGTCCCAGGCCCTGTGGTTTCACAGGGCAAGGGCGGTACCGCCCGTCGACGCCCACGTCATAGTTGGAGGCGTCCGAATCGAGGTCGGGGTGCATCTCAGGTACCTCGGCCTCGTGCTGGACAGCCGTTGGACCTTCCGGACCCATTTCGAGGCACTGGTTCCCCGTCTTGTGAGGACGGCCGGCCATCTCGGTCGGCTGCTTCCGAACATCGGGGGACCCAGCCACGCCGTGCGCCGCCTCTACGCGGGGGTAGTGCGCTCGATGGCCCTGTACGGTGCGCCCGTTTGGGCCGAGCCTCGCACTCGGGCAACTGTTGCCCGGTGCCTGCGTCGACCACAGCGCATCGTAGCCATCAGGGTCATCCGCGGGTACCGCACCGTCGCGTTTGAGGCGGCGTGCGTGCTGGCGGGGACGCCGCCCTGGGAGTTGGAGGCGGAGGCGCTCGCTGACGACTATCGTTGGCGATGCGACCTTCGCGCCCGGGGCGTGGTGCGTATCCTGCCGGAAGCGGTCCGGGACCGGAGGGTCCAATCTCGGCGGTCCGTAATGGAGTCGTGGGAACGGCGACTCGCTAACCCCACTTGGGGTCTGCGGACCGTCGAGGCGATCCGCCCCGTCCTCAAGGATTGGGTGGGTCGTGGCAAACGTGGACGCCTCACCTTCTGGATGGTGCAGATGCTGACCGGGCACGGGTGCTTCGGAAGGTATCTGCACCTGATACAGGCAGAGCCGACGACGAGGTGCCATCACTGTACGAGATGCGACCGGGACACACCAGAGCACACGCTCGCGCTCTGCCCCGCATGGGAGCAGCAGCGGTGTGTCCTGGTCCGACAAATAGGACCGGACTTGTCGCTCCCGGGCGTCGTGGCATCGATGCTCGAGAGCGACGAGTCCTGGAAGGCGATGCTCGACTTCTGCGAGTCCACCATCTCGCAGAAGCAGGCGGCGTCGTGGGCGAGGGAGAGGGTATATTCCTCCCTCCGCCCAGCGATTGCCCGACGACGACGCCGCCGTCGAGCAAGGGGTCAGAACCGGGATCTCGCCCGGACTCTGGCCCCTTAAAAGGTTCGGGTCCCCAACGCATGCGAGTGCGAGCGGAGACCCAAGAAGGTGTCGTGTCTCGCTCAGCACGCCCTTAGCGTTAGAGCATCCGGGGGATGGGGGACCGCGCTCCCCGACCCACGCTGGTTCTGACCCAGCGGGGTATTCCGTGGGAGGGTGACACGCGGTCCAGCCATCTTGGCGGGCTTCGGATAGCCCGCCGACCGAGAGAGCCGGTGGCCGTATCGCCGGCGGCTGCCGGTTCGGCGTCCGGAGGGGGCGGCGCGACGGGAAAGAGTGCCTTGGGCGTAACGCGTCGCGCCGTCCCTCATAACCCCGTGCTGGGTTCTGGCCTCAGCCGGGGTTCGGACGCTGAGTGTGAGCGGTTGGAGGTTTTAGTGAGGTTCAACTCCCACATACGGGATCCGGTGATTTCCTCCAAGTAAAAAAAAAAAAAAAAAAAAAAACTTAGAGTATCATAATGATGGTACTAAAAAACTACGGTGGTTGATATGCTAATAGCTTACGTTATCTCGGGTCGTTAACCTTCGCGATAATGCGTTTAGTACTTAGCTTTATGCCTGGTTAAATCTTTTTAAGTCTGTAATTAAGTAGGAACTGTTGAAAAAATCTAATTTCTGTTCATTTGTTTCAGGTTTACAATCACATCTATTTTAAGGTGAGCAACAACTTCTGATCTTCCGAACGAAAAGAGTAACTCAAAAAGTAGAGAAAAAAGATGCAACATAGTTTGAAAAATAATATTTACCTCAAATACCAAAATCTTGATCAAATAAATGAGAGTAAATGTAGATGTTATGGCAGCAACCCACATTGCAACTCAACCATATTATGTATACTAGATTTTTAGTGATCAAGTTATTTTAAGGTAGGTCTACGCAGGATGGATATTTCATTAAGTAAAAACATCAGTGCGATGTCAAAATACTCTGATTTAAGACAATCGTCTTTAAAATAAATCTTAATGACTGACACATTAAATCAATATTATAGTCTGTGGTAATAGTCATGGCCAACTCGATTCGAGTTTCGCCATGACCAACCAGATGGCGATAGATAAAATGAGATGGAAAACAATGGACGATCGTAGATGTATACGAGAAAAAAATATTTAAATTAATTAAAGTAAAACAGTTTATTTTAATACTAACTACGACAGTAACTAATATCAGGTTTGTGTTGTAACTATTGAACAAGTAGATACAGATACCCTTGAAATTATATCTTAACAAAATGTACAGACCACGCATTTTTCTTTGAAACAGGAGGAAATCAGAACAATGATATTAATTATTTAATTTCCATATATGAGGAATTTAAAATTGGTTAGCAATGCATAATCATTGCTTGAATTAAGGAAGGATATGACGTCGTGGGTTTCCGGCGCGGAAGTAAGCATCGTTTTGTATGATTACCAGTGAAGACCAGAATATTAAAGGCTTTAAATGATTTCACTATTGGGCAATAGGCGTATTAGCTAAGCTTAAGTTATTGTATACCAATGTGTGTGCAGTCCATTGCAGGAATCTGTCGGAATAAGTCAATTTTACTTTCATGTATTTTGAACGGGTTCTTACCACGATATTTAATTAATTGAGTGGTCCCGATATTTCAACGTTGTTGCAAACGTCATGATCACGAGAAGACTGGATACTGCGGTTCGATTTACGAGCAAACAAATCTGTCTACCATCTTTCTCGTAAAGTATCATAGAAAAAAGCGAGTGTTTGAATAAGTTTTTAAATCAAATTTAAATTGAAATAATTTAAAAATCTTCGAATTGCAAAATATTAGTTAATTAATATTATTAGTAAACGAGCTATTTCATGAAGTTAGTTAGCATAAAGTTTGTAATTTCATTAGTTACACCAGTATATACCGTGTTTTACACCTAACTACTGGTTTTATAACCTTTCGCTGACATTAAAAGACTTATGATAGTTGATGCATTAACATTAAGTTATGAAGTGTTAGTATTAAATTAACAAGGAATTTATTGGTTATGAATATGCCTGCTGCATGTTTATAGTTGTTTACGAATATATTCAAATAATAACTGAAATGTCAGAATTAACTTTCATTTTACACTCATATTTTCACGATATAGTGAAAAGTCGTAGTAGAAAAGTCAGCACGAAAATTTAGGAGTAGAAGAGGTATTGTTAAAACATTGGTTAAAAATTGGCCCATTTTCTGTGTAGGTAACCTTAATAAAATGTCAATCATTCTTTTTATTTTATTATCTTGCGGATTATTGTGTCCAAATATGATTATCCCGACAATGATAGAAATATTTTCCGCTTAGTTACGACTTTCATTTGTGTTGAAACTAACAAAAAACTACAAACCCATCACGAGAGACTGTGCGGCGTGCGTAAGAAATGTGCCGATCGATTGGAAACGAACACTACAGTGAATATGTACGAATATTTACACTAATAAAATCAAAGATCATTTATTCCGAGCATCAAACAAAGAACAGAAAAACAAAAAAAAATAAAACTAAAAATAACAATGCCCGGAAATGGTTACCGACTCAGCAATGCCGCAAACACCACAACATGTTCTAGAATTGCAGAAGTTTATCCAAGAGCGGCGGTAATCTACCTTATGCTTTAGGGCTCGTTCATCTGACTTGTCAAAAATGATTTTATGACACTGATAAATATTTTAATTATTAATTTATCTCATTTACATGCCTATACATGATACAATCGATATTAGATATTCTCCTCAATTATATTTTTCATATTATACCTAATTCAATTATAGTTTCACTGAATAGCAACTAACCTCATCCAACTCCAACGCCTGAATAGTAGACGAACGCCTGAACAGACAAGTGTTATAGCCTATCGCTGATCGTTGATGAAAATGTTATATTATTTTTTTAATGCATTCGTTGTAAGTCAATCTTAGGTACCCAGAGTCTTAGAGTCGATTGCCAACAGCGCATGTAATCTTTACAAGAATGTTGATATTAACATTCTAATGGCGTGTTACATTTAATTTACGATTATTTAGTTACGTTAAGATATTCATTAAATCAACTTAGCGTTCGTGTATGTATTTCAATGGTATTATACTGTATCGAAGCTGTTTTCTTGTATTAAATTATTTTGTATTTCGAAACGGGGTATTGACCGGAATCAGCGTGAAAATATTTTCATTATAAATGCTTTGTCGTGTTATTGTACTTTTAGTGAAGCATTCGTGCGTTTCCACTGGATTGACGATCGAATGACGCTCTGAGATCTACATATTTTAAAGTTCTTGATAACTATGCTCTTAAGCTCTTGTTGTGGACACTGCGGGTCGATTTAAGAGCAAACAAATCTGTCTACCCTCTTTCTCGTTCGCTTTTGAGTAGTACCACTGGAACTCGAACTCACATCACGGTACACCACACTCACTGTATCTACAAGACTCTATGAGCAAATGAAAATGCATAAAAGTATTATAGAGAACCGCGAGTGTCTGAATAAGTTTAGAACTTAAAGTTTCTACTAAATAATTTAAAAATTACTTTTTTCGAACTCGTAAGTCTTAATGTCAATAAATGATTTTTTATTGACGTTGAAAAGAAACTACATATTATTATTTTATTTCAGTTAACTCTTTAGTATTTGTTAATACTTGTAACATTAATTAGATTTGATTTTATTAACGTTAAAAGTTTTTGTTCACAAAGAACAAGTGTTTTGTAATGAAAAATAATAATGTTATTAAGATGGCCATTTTAAGGTGCAAAATAGACCAATAAATACTAAAAGCATGATAAAATCATTATCAAATACAGATCTAATTCTATGCATAAAAAATTCCAATGTCACAATATTAATAATTTACGAAATTTCCAACAAGAGATATCTATTAAAATACCCAGATACATATTATTAAGAAAAATAAAGAAAACTATAAAACTGACACACTTACACAAGAAATATTTAGTCCACCATTTGCATTTAAGTAAAAGTATTCTAAAAAAATACCATAGAGCACGGAATCAAGTTATTAATTTCGATACTGTTAGATAAATTTGAATTTGTAAAACTATTTCCAGTTTTCAATCGAGACCGCACCCAGTAATCAGGTTAGAAGTTATTGATCATAAATCATAGGATGTACGCATTGTTGTGTCTATACCAGATTATGATCAATAATTATGTACTACGTGCACTCTATGCTCAAGAGTTACTATACAGGCAATGTTTGTTAAGGCAAACTGAATACTTAATTTTACAATAGTATCTCCACACTAAATATAACTGAATTATTTACTTTGATTTCCGAAATATGGAGTTTATTAGAAAAAAATAAAGTCGAAAATGATTTGATCAAACTTACATAGAACTAGTCCTACCAAACTTGAGACTTGTACAAATAAAACTTTAACACTTTTTGCAAATATTGTTCTGAACACTGCTCTGCTATATGCTCTGTTTTAATAAATATTCCTAAAACAACAGAGTCCTTATCATTTTTTGCAATAAGTTTAGCAAAATTCCCCACTAATAGTAATGAAGTGCTATCAACTTCAAGGCTGTACGATTACATCATAGTTAAGTGTGACACGTAACGGTCGGCGGTGCCCTGACTAACGGTATATCTAGGGTTGGCAGATCGCTGAAACAATAAGGACTAATAAGGAGTCTTATCAACCCTGATTGACGTCATTAGCGGGTCTTAGATATTAACATAACGTGTAGTTTTAGAGGTAGTTCATGTTGCGTATTAATTGTAAGTTTTTCTGTGTCTACCGTGAAATATTTTGAAGTTATTTTGTTCCTGAAACCATTTAAATTGTTTCACAAAACTTAAGTAAAAGTAACGTAACTAAAGTAAATTCGAGCTCTTTCAACAGGCTTCTAATTAATCAGAAATATCGTGTTACATCAATTTTATTATAATAGTGTGTAATTACCGGTTCTCAAAACCGCTTATAAGATGGTTGGCAAATGTAGCTAAAAATTATATCTCACAAAAAAATAGTAAAATTAAGATATTAACATGACTGTAATGAACAAGCATGGTTTGGAAAATGCATTATTTTATACCCACCACAAAATTCCTGTGGTCAATCTTGTTCGTGCATACCTACTAAACAAAATCTAATTACAGACCACCTGGTAACTTTGTTCGATAATATTGGCAATGCGTCAACCCTAATTAGTTCAATGTGTGTTAGATCACTCTAGTTTCTAGACAGTCTATTGTAAGATAGGAATTAAGTTCCGTTGTCCGATATACCGTTGAAATGTGAAGTTGTTTAAGAAAGGTAACTATTAACTTAATTGTAGGTTTCGTGTAACATGATAGATATTTTAAATACTGTGTGTAACTCCTTTCATTTCTTATATCTTGTATGATAATTACAGTACTAGAATATGCAGGTTAATTAAAGCAACAGTTGATGAATAATGATTGTCATCAAAAATACTTTATACTAAATTCTGTGCTTAAATATTGTTAGATAAAGATAATTACAGTACTAGAATATGCAGGTTAATTAAAGCAACAGTTGATGAATAATGATTGTCATCAAAAATACTTTATACTAAATTCTGTGCTTAAATATTAAAATAGTTCTATAGTTACAATAGTATAAAGCTAAAACTTTCTATTGATAATTAATACTGATAAACAAGCATTTCTATAATTTAAATACTACAAATATTTATTCTTTATTTTTAATTGACAACTCTAGAATTATTCGTTCTAAATTCTTGAGGAACTAGGTTACAAGTAAAAACTTTATTTTACTATTTGTAAAGTTGAAATACAAACTAAAATTAATCTATATCAGTTACAAACTTTTTCATAGAAGAAAGCAGCATAAAGTCTGCGAGCAAAAACATGACGTTTTCATTGTGAAAGAGTTTTTATTCCGACTTCGTTTTTCGTGTGCCATGACGTTTTGGGAATTCTAAATTCAAATTAAAGAGACAGTTGAAAGGGAAAGTCGGATTAGCCATTGTTATGTTTATGAACGATGTATAAATTTCTCCTCAAATAATTAAAGCTCATTGAGAATGAAAGACGGCTGTGTTTTTTTGTTTTGTGCGCTCCCATCTTGTTTAAAGGTGGCGTGGAAGAGACAATATGATTAAAGTTTAATTATGGCCCGTGTTTTGTTAGTAGTGGGAACATCGTGACCGGGTGACCTAGATTATACAAAACTTTTATTTTTTTCATTGACTAGATCCGCCTCGTGTTACCTGTAAAACATAGAGCAAACTTTCAACGAAGGATGTATTTCTTTCAACTATAGAAAAACCAAAAAGTTATTTCGGAACTTATCAACATTAAATTTGGTACAATTCAGTTTCTAATTTATTGATATCAAAAAAATGTGACTAGTTGAATATCTGGCATAGGGGATTCATAAATTTTGCAGTTATCGATAACAATCGCATCCCTAATAGCAAGAATAATTGATAAATTCTTCAACCCCACTTCAGTTTTGAACCATATCGATTAATCGATTCGACCACTCGAATTAAAACAATAATTACTCGATCGGCCCGAGCCGACGACCTCCATTTAATTACATTTCGTCTCGGTACTTACCTCTTATTGTTATCGATGTCGTGGTGAAAGTATCGAGTTTTCGTGATTGTAGATCAATTACACAATGATACAGGGCTAGTGATGTAATGTTATCGATAGAATTGTCCCTCGGGCTCCGGAAATAGGTATGACGTAAAGATTACTTCTTTTTTATTATTCATTGGTTTTGTCTCATTTTGCAATACCTAAAAATAAACCTTAATTTTCTTTACTATAATTACTATAGACAGCTCTATATTATATTATCTGAACCTTAATTAAGTAATTTGTATGAAAAATACACCAAGGCCCCTCGCCCACAAATTCGTAGGTTCCATAATTTATTATTGTGATCACATTATTGCTATATTATATGGGAAAAATAGCTGAAGTTAGTTTATTTTAATTTTATATATGTATTTGCTTGTCCGAAGAATCACCTGGAAAACTTGTAGGTCTCGCAAAAACACATCTACAATTTCTAAATCGTATTTCCACGTGCGCGTCGCCGTATATCATAATAAAGTAACACAAAGGTCGTTTGAAAGTATGAATTCCACTAGATTCACAAGCAGACATGCAGTTACCTCATACAAAAGCGATGACAATTCTGAGCTTCATGACAGCAACACAATAATTTGAGTTTTGCGCAATCGTGAGAATCCTTATTGTTCGACGTTACTTCACAAGTAACGGTATTCTGTAGGACTACCGTGAGCTCTCTTAATTTATAGTGGACTACGATTTTAATGTGGTAGATATAAATATATACCTAATATTATACAGCACTTAAACTTATGGCTTGAAATAATAAAACGCTACGATGACTTAACGTTTTGGCCAGTATACGCGGATGTAAATTGGTTACAGGCACTTAAATTGTTGAATTAAGATTTAAAATTTACTTACACATTGTGATTCGTGGTTACAGAAACTGGATACTGTTCGCTTGTGCTGATGTTATTTTACGCTATTGTTTTTGTTACCTTTTCAGTTTTCATTCTTTCAAAGGCATGTTCAGAATGATATAGTAGGTTAGGAAGTTAAGAAAGTACAATGTATGCGAACAGATGAATAAACGTACATTACTATACTATTTTATATGTTAATTTAAGTAGTATATTTATGTGTATAGTTATCTTTATATATAAGTAAATATCTGATAGATATATTTTTTTAAATTTACTCTGATTTTTGGAGATGCACCTACCTTCTGCTTTACCTATTTCTGCACCACCTTTGGTTGACTGGAAGAGAATGCCTTTGGCATTGTACTTTCAATTGTGTATAAAGTATAATAAATAAATAAATAAATAAACAGATGCAGGAAATAATATTTACAATTTCAAAACGTTTTCAAATAATATTGCGTAGGTCACTTCTGCTTTTTAACACTTGAAGATTAAACTTAAGATCGTATCTGAAACCAAACATTAACCACGAGACGTAAAGAATAAAAACATGTCATCATTCTTACCTTAAATTACCGCCTATAAAACAATACACCAACAATTTACCTCAATTTAGTACCCAATTAAAAAAATTGATTTGGCATAAATACTACATGGCATTAAAACATAAGACAATGGTATATTGTTGTCGGCAACATGCTGTTTTGTATGGTGACACTGTTAATGTCAGTGGTGTCACCGTTTTATGACTTTTCCTCACCTTGACGAAGATATGTGGGAATATTTCTTTAGCTGGGCCCTCATTAAAATACAATGAGGATGTGTCGATGTCTTAAGGAACCTTATTCTTGTTTGAATTAAGAAAATATAAAATTCAAAGTATATCTATCGATCTATTTATTTGAGTACCATATTGGTGTAGGAAACAATGACTATAGGTAAATGATAATTAAAACAGCATTCAAGAGAGGATGCAAAATGTACTTACTGTCCGAGCAAATGGAAGTTTTGATTAGTTCTTCAATACACGTGGACCTTGTAACATTTTTTTATATTTTTATTCTTATCATTGTTGAATTTTGAAGTTAGGTATCTGATAAGTAGTCACAGTCCTCACGGATCCCCCAGATATATAATACAGCCATTTCACAGAGATGTATATTTTGAGCGGTTTAAATTTTTGGATATAATGATTATCATGTTAGGAAAATATCGGTGATTATATTAAAACTTATTTGTAAACCACAATTTATGATCATTAATAATTCATTTACTTAATGATTACGTGATTTATGTCTATTCTCAACAGAATCTATAACTTTTTTGCTACTGATTAATTTAAAGCAGAATTTATAATGCAACACTGTTTCAAAAAACGATTTCTGCAACACGCATTAAAGAAATACCATAAAATAAACTACGTATTAACCTGAATATTTATCACACGTATTTCCAAATCAGTTACGCGAGTCCAGCGCGAACCAACTTCGTTATTAACACAGTTTTTGTCTAATGTTTCTAAATGACCGCAGGCTGACTGATGGACGAGAGAAACACCGTTAGGAGATCAGAAGTCGGTCCACGAATCGTGCCGGTACAAAAAAAATCTGGCAAACGTGAGAAGAAGCTTTGAAAATCGAACCGGTATATTTGACCGTATTGGTTACCACGTGTGCTCTTCATATTAAGCGATTCGATTCGTTTGCCGCCGTTATAAAAACCTAAAAAAAATAATTTTGTGGCTTACTGTTTTTTCAAGTCAAGTAATGACTACTTGGCTACATTCATTTAGGTTAGGTGTCGCACAGTACTATACCCTGAACAAAACCATACCTACCATAGTTATCATAAATAAGCTTAGTATGGTAAACATTGCTGTATATTATAAACGAAATGTATACCATCACGTGGGTGGTAGGCTCGTTTATCTATCTTGCACTAAAAAAAAATGTTTTTTTGTACCTAATTTCTTCTAAAATTCATTTTTCACTGTTGTGATATTACATCTACTGTTTGGAAATATAAGATGGATATCTCAGTAAAGTTGCTAAGAAGCAGGTCTTCCCAACAACCTGATCGTAAGACTTTATCGAGGCTTATGGATTTCTACAAACCAGGACACTACAGTTACCTATTACCATTAAGGAATCATTAGGTTATTGTGAGAGTTATCAATGCATTCCACTGATTTCCACCATACGGTTAATGGTATGTCGATATGTCCCATAACAGGGCCACAACTAATCGTTTTCGCCTCGAAACAACGTTACAAGTGTTACCGCAATAATGTGTGTAATTTGGATAAATTGCTCTCCAGTTTTATTGCAAAAGTATAGTGTTGCGTTTACACGTCTGTATAATGCCGAGCAAGACGAATTAAACTATCGTTATACCGTTTCAAAAACGATACGAAAGTTTTAATATTCGAAAGTGATAAAATATTATATTTCTATTTTCGATGTTTTACAATATTTGACTGATTCTTTATCAATATTATAAAGCTGGATAGTTTCCTTTATTACCTAAAGACGGTAATCGTAGGGACTTATTTTTATTCCTTATTGTAGTGGAATGCTTATTTAAGAACTTACTATTAATTTACGACAAAGATGCAATTGTGTGAGTTTAACGTTAGGCTAAAGTCTACTTATTAGATATCGATAGTATCTAATGCAAGAAATTAGTAGATACAAAATTCTAACCTAAAAAAACTTCTAAATCAAATATGACAAAGTATTTATGGTTACATAACTTCTGAGAATTATTCATAAATGGAAACCTTATTTCAGAATCAGAAATGAAATCATGAATTCGACACAAAAGATAATTTGATTATTACTGCATAATATTTATTTAATTATACGTGTCACTGGGTCGGTTATAAATAATTTAAATATTTGTGTTATAACATTGTGATATGTAAGCAAGTTTAAATAAAACTAACTGATATTTCTTAAGACGGTTATATAAATTTTAAGTAGATGATAAATCAAAATATCATTCGTTGTTTGAACTGATAAAATTGCAACACTAGTTATTGATTTTTATGAGTTATATTTAGTTTTAGTAAAGAAATCTACGTGTAGTAACAGCTGTGATCGTCATGAAATTATTGTATTTAATTTACATTGAATTACTAAACAAAGTTTTGAATTTAACTGTTCGTATATTATTGTAATGTTTTAATGTCTGTCGTGAGATTTAAAATGTCACAACAAATAAAAGCCAATCGACATTAGTTAAAGGATCTCTGCGACGTCATACCTTTTAGCGGGCTTCAGCTGAAAACCAGCGCTGCAGTACCTGCAGCACATGCTGAGCTGTGGCTCTATGGGCACAAATTTTTAATATTGTTACTTACTCTGTTATATTAGTGTCTTTTTATTTTTTATTTTTGTGCTCATTAAAAATTATTTCATTTCATTTCATTTTAGCTAGATGTCAATTTCTGTTCTTCTATAACAAAGAAAGTTCCTTGCAAACTTTAATACAACAAATAATAAAATGGAATAGATCGTAACGATAAATAAATAGTTATTCCTCTTTTTTAACAGTCGAATAATAATACCATATCAACTTAGAGACATTAATTTTCATTTGTACTTCGATAGTTAACATCAAACACATTAAAAATAATTAATGATTGCTTAATAACACCAACGAAATATCTATTGACAAAGTTCTTATTTTTGTTAATTGTTGGTTAGCAATAAAAAAATGTTCCAAGGTTAAAATGAGTTAGGTAACTGGTGCGTGAGAGAATTTAATTTCATTGAAGTGCACATTCTGAACGCAGGGACGTATTCAGTTGTAGTTCATACAAGTATTTTTCATTTTGAAAACCGAGATACTAGCTTTAAATTAATTTAATGTGTTTGTTTTGACTTATTTGGGTATGTCGATTTATTTAAATCTTAACAAAAGTAACTATATAAATTACAATTACCTAATTCTTTAATGAACTACATAAATTTTCAATAACATACAAAGCTATAATTGTTCTAAATCATTGCAAAATAATTGCTGTTACAGGTTTCTGGAATACCTACACTAGACACTGTGTTGAGATAAAGAGCCAAAACATTTACCTACGCTTTTTCGTATTTATTAGGCTATTCCAGTCCTTAAACTATTAAGTAAGAATTGCACAATATTCTCATGTATTTGTGATTCTAGTAATCGCCTTTATTATCATCAATTTGCCGACAGCGGTCAACTGGCCGGCTCTAGGCGCCAACAGGTGAATATTAACTAAATCACGTCCCACAAATGTTGGTAAACACAGACCAAGGGCGCCCGAGTGAAATTCCCTTTCAAAATTGTAGTCGTAGAATATTTGTCAGAAGTCAAATTTCTAATAAAATATATTCGACAAACGTCTCTGCAATTTGCAACGTTTTAAACAAGGTGGGATAAGTGACGGTACCAAAAATGTGCTAGTGATAGTGTAGGTAGGAGATAGAGAATAGAGCACTTTTACAACCAAGATAGGATAAATCATATCAGAGCACGTCATCAAGACTCAACCAACCAACAATTAAATATAGGGGAAAATGAAATGAGTCGTCGTGGCCGAAACCGGCATGGAAGATTATTATTATTATTAGACTCGTGTATATTCTTGAATTTTACTTCTTTATGTCAACATTCTGTATTATAGGCGTAAGCATTGAAAACATGTCGTTTTGAGTGCGTGCCTGGAATAAACAAAACGAGGGTTTAATTAAAATATGGTACTTTATGTTTCGTAAAATTACCCATTGAATTTGCATTTGCCTCTTTTTGTTTTTGTTTCTTACATCAACACTCGCAATATTTTGGTTGCATATTGATTTGTTGAAATAAGTCGTTCTTTGTAGAACTATAACCAAAATGTTTTAGCATACAGTTAAGTGTTACATTCTAAAAACTGATGATGATGATGATAAGTTTAGTTTCTTATTTTACAATTTATTACTGAGATATTTTCATGATCTATAAATAAATTTTCATTATAGTGCATAAAATCATAAAGTGCATCGTAAACTTTCACTACAATAAAATGTATACACTATACATATTCACTCGATTCATATTAAACACACTTCCATAAGGAAGATGTGTTGTGTTTTTTGTGGGTTTGCATGCTTTGCTTGTATAGACCGATTGATGGACCGTTAGATGCTTATGTTTTAAAGGTACTTCTCATGTAGTCTCATTTAAATTACGTAAATATCTTACAAATATTTTTAAGTTATTCATAAAAATAAATCGATCGTCGTTTGTTTTAACACAACTTACTTCATTGTTCCAGATATCCAACAATGACATAAAGCTCCAACAAAATGGCGTTGCGACTCAAAAAGGACATTAAGAAAGCTTCGTACTACGTTTGGTTCCTCGGGGCGCAGGAATCTCGCGGCTTGAGAGGCGAAGAGTTCGCGCTACCGGCGATCACATTACTCGAGGAAAGGGCCAGGGAATTGGAGCCATTCAAGGTTACCTTACAGGTCAGTCATCCACTCGATACACTATACTGTGTTATTGCATTTCATAAGGCGAACTTAAAGGGTTTCGTGAGTAAGGGCGTTTGTTTAAAAATTTAAACAATGCGCAGTCGATTCAAGCCCTGATTTCATAACAAGGTTTCCTTATTATTTATATCTAATTATAGTTATTTTTAATTAGTAGGATTTAAAAAACTTGGTAATAGCGTATTTCTTTCGTGGTCCTTCGAGCCGGATGGTCAAATACAACACAAGTTTAGGAAAATTGCATTTCATCTTCCAACTTCACATTATTCAGTATTTAAATTTACAGATACTATATAAAATTACAAGGTTTAAAAAATAGTCTCAAACGCAAAGTTTACTTATTGAAAAAGCAACGACCCACGCGGTACCTACCTGTTCAATGAGTCTGTCACACAACTCATTAATCAAAAATATGTTTCTCGTACATTCGCAAAGCGTAATTGAAATGAAAGGTCGTATGGAAAGTTATAATTAACGATATGTTCTCGACATATTGATTTACTTGCCGATCACATAACGTCTGATTGCTTATTATATAATTACTGGGGTCATTGATTCCACTCTGTACATGTTCGTATTATATATTAGTCATAAATAAACTAATAATCTTTACTGTGAGATTTTTGAGAGTTTGATTTGAATTTGAAAAGATTCGCTTTTGTTGTATATTACGAGATAAATCATGTTTTTCTGCTTTAAAAAGATTTAATAATCGTTGAGTTCATTTCTGAACTACCTGCAATCTGATAATATATAACTCTTATGAATAAAGTGCATGCTGCACACAAGATCAGATGATAATTAAACCAACTGTAGCAGCCGCTAATATTTTGTCCATTATTTTAACAAATTAGTTTACTAGCTACTACTTGTACAAACCCATTACTGCCCTCTGTTGAGCTCAGGTCTCCTCAGAAGAGGGATTAGGCATAGTCCACCACGCTTGCCCAGTGCGGATTGGGAACTTCACATATCTTCAAAGGATTTGTAGAACCCTTTTCCGACATGCAGGTTTCCTCACGATGTTTTCCTTCACCGTTTTTAGCCAGTGGTGTTGTGAAAAATTGCACTTAAATCTTTTTCACATTTAGATTTAGAGGTACAAGCCGGCCAGATTTGAACCCGCGACCTCCCGTTCGGAAGGACGCGCTTCGACCACTCGGCCACCACGACTATAGCTAGCTACTAATTATAAAAGTTTATTTCACAATTTAACTCTAATAAAACATACCGTTGTTAGGACTTTTAAATCTTAGTTATCTGCCTAGAAGGTCTGAAAATTATCATTCAACCATTTTCACTATTCCAATCCCGACATTATACAATTACGATTTATCTACAGGTATCACACAAAGGGCTGAAGATAATCCAGAATGTGACAACGAAGGGTAAACAGCAGACGATCAAGCACTTTATTCCTCATGGAAGCATCACCAGTGCAGTCGCTCAAGGAGATGTTGTCGCGTGTGTGTTACTGCTATACAACCCGCTGACTGGCTGTCCTGTACACGTACATGCATATAGGTAAGATAATTAGAAACTTTTTGCATTTCAAAATACAGGTTTAAAATGAGATCGAATACGTCTTATTGTTTGTAAAAAGATTTTTGTGTTTAAAATTGGTCAATCCGGTTGTAGAAAATCGGAAAAAATAAATACGGGAACATTTTTAGCAGCTCGTTTCCTTAAATTACAAAGAAAATGAAAAATTAGGTAAATTTCCAAATCAAAATGTAAATATAAAGTTATGAAAAATACACAAGATGATTTAACTATGTTAGATGTTAAAAATATTATTAGGAACTTTGTTAAAATTTACTTAAAATAAAAAGTTGAAAAACGCATTGAAATTAAGGAAAGAGGTTTAACTTCTCAGTTGTCAGAAGTTGAATTATGGTAGTGTACGGCTTGTACCACATAGTCACTCATTAAACTTCATGCTGTGCTACTTCAGGTGGAAAATTGCGAAATTACGTAACTGCCGTCATATCCTGTTTAGTTTTTTTTAAGTTATGTAAGTAAAGAATTTCGATAACTGTCCTCAAAAGCATAATTAATACAAACCATTCAGGCATGTTCCATTTCTTGGAACTACATTACTTTAAAAAGTTTAAACATGGTGTTGCGTTTAAACCATTTTAAATAACTTAAAGTAGTTTTTTTGTTAGCTAGCATACTTACTCGTTTACTAATACTTAAAAACCAAGAATAGGTACTGCATGCCTTTCTTTATTTGTATCGCAGTCTTAAATTGTATTCCTTATTTTTTTCATATCTATTCGAGATTTCATTGTGATTACAACGAGTCGGGTTGTTGTAAAACACATTACTCGCTTAGCACAAACTTTCATTGATGCCCCCAGTCTACATTGTCTTTCATCCAACATTGAATTAAAATATTCAACTTTGAAATGACTGTCACACAATTGCGCAAATACCCGAGGTGTCACCGATGTTCCGAGCGTTATAAAAATATTTAGATAGACACTTGACATTTGGAAACTTGGGACGTGACCTTTTAAAAAATGCCATTCATATCCTACATTCGGCCGGCGAACTGTGTGATGAGCATACAAAGACACCATTGTTGTATTTATTGAGACGCAAATCGCTTTTATTGGTTGTTAAATTTTATAATTGCATATTGAATTCAACTTTAATAGAAACGTCATTCATCATTGCGATTGTGATGACGCCATAAATCGGTATTTTTATGGATAAATAATAAATTATATTACTGTAACTAAATAAAAAAGAAATTGTTATATACTGATAGAACATGTTAATTTAGATCCAAGGTATAGTCGTTCATTGATGGAGACTCAATGACTTCAAATTCCGGTTGATAGCCTTCTACAAAAAGCATATTCCTCTAACTTTAATAAAGCCTTTTAGCCACTTTACACATCGATACTTATATAATATCATTAACATTATACAGTAACTCGCCATTAGAAGGTTTCTGAATAGCCACTGCGTTAGTATACTTCACAATGGCACTTATGTCACTACATGCTGAAGTTTCTCCTTGACATTAGCACATTATAAATGCACATACATGCGAAATGTGCTCGGCTACACTTCCTTGTATATTAAACGTAATATGTACTACACAGTACTGGAAATACCTGTATTTTTAAAGAGTGTAGGTATAATAAAACGAATAATTGATGAGTTAGGTATAAGATCAAACTATGGAATTAACTTAGCTTTAATGCCAGAACAGCAGACGAGATTTAGTTGTATTAGGTATAATACAGAACACAAAGAGTCGTCGCATCTTCATCTGACATTAACAAAACGTGCTTTGGTTGTGCAAACGTAGGTAACTCCTCAATACCTACTTAACGTTTACAAAATACACAATTCTGTTCAACATTTTCATATTAATGTGAATAATTCGTATGATAATTTATTAGATGGTCTAACTAAAATTCTTCAACTATGTCTTTTCGAACAGTATAATAAGGGAACTGTGTATTTTATTTTTATAAGGACACCTTAACTTTATTTTAATAAAAAAACCTACGTTTAAGTGCCTTCGTGCAGATATTTATACCGTGTGAAATACACTCACGTTGTACAAATATTGGTGTCCGAGAAAATCAATCCTCATTTTCAAGCGAAACTATTTGACCCAATGTCAGTTGTCACTTATATCTAGTGCCAAAGTGGTCTAGTAAAATATTTACAAGACATTCTTATTATACCTACATTGCGTTCGCAGAACGTTCTGTCTACGGAGGACACAATACTTCACCTGATATTTACTAGACAATGTTGCAACAAGTACATCCCAAGTTTTGCAACTAATACCTATAATCCGCAGTTTCGCATTTAAGGAAGTTTCGTAAGCAGTTCCTTAAGCGTACTGTGTAAATGTTAAATCCTGTATTGTTTGTCTAAAAAGGATAAAATTGTTTAACTTTGAACAGTCAATATAATGGAACGCGTACATTTAGGCGGGCCGCAACGCAATGCATCGGCCGACTCAGTCCGATTCTCATACAATCTGTAAATATGAACAAACGCTCACTAAGACGTGCCGGAACGCAACGCATAGATTGACTGAATCCAATTCTTTTATATATTGTACGAACTTACTAACCTACACTAAATCGAGCCACAACGCAATGTAACTTGTTTTTGTGGATACTCCTTAAAGTGGTATTGAACGTTGACATCAAACTATGTTTTAAAGTTTTCTAGAGAAATTTAATCCAAAAGCAATAGGTAAATAATCGACCAATTGAATTTTGTTTTAATTTTATTTATTCAATGTTTTTTCGGTTGATCTGGCCAGTCTTCCGTGACCATCAATACCGTACTATCCGTATCATCGTAATAAGAAATAAATGATATTAACACGACATCTTAAGCATGAAACTGTATTTCATTCATTTTTTCTAAATATTAAGTATCTATGGAACAAAAACAACAAAAGAGAAAACTTTTAGATAAAATTTTACAGTGATAAGTTGAGTGAAGATGAGTGACTAGTTGATGGTCGACATGAAATAAAATAAAAATTATGGTCCCTGAGGTTCAAAGAATGTGGTTGGTATGTCAACAAAGTAATCTTCTACCTCAGGTCTACTTTTCGTTAGCTGATGTTCTACCTGAAGATTATTTTTCGAAATCATTTTCAAAATTCTGAAATTTTCTGAATCAGAGCAATCAATGTTATTTAATTTTAAGAAAAACAAAATGCATTTTTATGCCATGAACAATATACTAGTTTCTTCAAAGAATTTTCTTTAACTATTACCTACTCGTACTCGTAATGACAGAAATTATAAAACAACGCAACGATACTAACACGACTTATGGTAATTGTGTTGGATTCTCCAAGACTTTGATTTATACAATCGAACATTGAATGTTGGCATATCACGAGCCACGTCCAATGAGGTCGCGATGGATGACAATTCTGTCGTGTGATTAATATTTATTTTCTCAACACTTCTCCCATTACCTTTAAAACAGGCAAAATGTTCAAAGCCAAAGACTTTGCATTATTCTTTAATTTTTATTTTAGTATATCATATGAACTATAACCTTACTTTTCTAAACGACTACACAGATTTCTAACTCTCCAAAATAAACATTTATTAAATACATAGTAACTAAGGAAATAAGTGCAATTCACCTCAATCAATCTCTATAAATTTCTTTTAAATCATTACCTCATAAATAATCTGAAGTATCAAATTTGTCTTCACTCATAACGATGTAGTTATTCAAGTTGAATCTGACACGGCAACTTCCCGGTCACTAGGTCTCTAGAAGCATACGGATCCGATCGAGTCACAATATAACTGTCGACTTGTCCGGTCCGGTTCACCCTATGTAACACGATCGTCTTCTCAGGTTTTTTACAACAGGATTCACCTTATAAGGCTCCTGTGATGGATTCCCTGCGACGTACCCAGTCTCTTTACGTCCTATTTTTTGTTTTGTATCGTATTAGTACCGATCGCTGCCCTATATTGTACCTGTCTGTCTACTGATTTAGTTTTTATACGAATGACGAGGATTTTATTAGAATATTATGTACCTTAAGGACTATTTGCACTACCGAACGGCGTGTGCTTATAACCAAAATCATAGATGAAATAGACGTAATTATATCCCATGTAGATCAAAATAACGAATAGTTATTGACCATCAAATAGGGTTGAATGTACCAAATATATCGTGAGAATAGAATTAAATGTGTTAAATTAATGAAATCCAAATCAATATCTGTGTTATGGTCGACGGAAATTGAATCCAAATTCTGATTAGATTAATGAGTCAATAATTTAAATTAACGACAAATGGCCAATTTTAATAACGACAGAAATCTAAAATTAGTGATATTATCTGTTATTTTTTGTGACTACGGTGATTTATGGCTGTGTGTAGACAAGTTAACCACAAAACAAAATTAAGGTCTCATCTGCGTCTCAAACTTTCTAATAAACACGTATTTTATTATTTTGTAGCGCAAAGGTGAGTAGGATGACCTGTAGAATGACAGTAAAACTGATATTCTTTGATTGAGTAGAAGGCTCAGTAGGATGTATGTATTTACGAGCTAGTGTTCCTTTTAATCAATTTTCAATAAGTATTTAGTATGGAACTAGTTACATTTTCCTTTAAATTGTTGTCTAATTTGTTCAGTAGCTTTTAAGTTATCCTTAAAAGTAAAAGGTGTACCTAATTGATTTGTTGTAAAAATGTTTCTTTACTAGTTATTAACTCCTTTCTCTGTGTCGATAGAACACGTACATAATTGACACGTTTTGGAAGTGAAATTATTTTTCGAAATAAGACCTTATAGAATTATAAAATTATACTTTCACTTGGTTTTTGTCGTCTGCACATTACTGGTAATACGGGTTTAATAATAAGAATTTAACAACAAAATTTTAGTGTCTCAAATATTTTAACAAGCTCTCAAATGTTTTATTGAGCATTCTCTTCTTGTGATATGAAATTCAGTTCAGTCGAGTTTCAGGGTCAGGTTTATGGTGGAAAATGTAATTTTGTTCTTTATTTTTATACCATTTTACCACACTTAAAGTACATAATATATATATATATATATATGGCAAAATGAACAATGAATTTTGTGCCATCTTTTTACGTTGCATTTGAAATTTTAATTTAAATTAATAAATGATAGGGTACGCAGTGCGTCTTTGCTTGTATGAACTGCACGCCGCTGCCAATCTGCATTGTCGAATTTCGCAATAATATTAATGAAATAATTCAGTTCTGACTTTGAACAGTGAACAGCTCCAATCATAACTTCGTTGAATAAAATATGAATCAATTAATGCAACAAGTGAATTAATCTTTATCTACACATGATAATCACCTGAATGAAAGCCTTGAGATTCCACAACGTGTTTATATCTTCGTCTTTACCTAAGTAAAATGAGTCAGAGGCCAACTTTGAGGTCATCGATGCTTTACAGAACATTATTACTAATGAATATATGCTTCCATGTCTTTGTGGTTATTTTTTTTGCTTAAAGCTCTAGGTAAAATTGAAAATGTCTAAATTATTTATCGATTGGCAAAAAGACAACGCAATTACTATGCTAATATAAAAATATGTGGGTGCCTTTAGGGTCTCAAATTACACATGGAACAGCACAAAGTTGGTGTAACCTACTACGGTACACGAACACGAATAATGGCTAGTTCTAGTTCCTGTCAACTCTTAACAAGGGCTATAAAGTTTCTTTCAGCTATATCTAATGTACATTTCAATCCTCATCTATGCTATTAGTTACTCAAATATTGTTTGTTATTTCATAACATGCATTATTTATCGAAGGGCAATATGTAAAATATTAAAAGTCATCAATTAAAAATTATTATCAATTTCGCTTCGTTAGAGCATCACGCTTTTCATTAATTTAATTAATATAAATGATTCGACTGAATTCCTCTGATGTTTCTTGGAGCATCGTTCTTTAGCCTTGACATTAAAATGTCAGCGAACAGTTGCTATAAGGTTACAAGTAGGTATAAAGATTAAAGATGCTATCTTCACTCTTAAAGTTGATCATTAATATAGAAAATCTGGTACTTGGCACAGCTACTAATGAGTCAAATTTAAGTATAAAAAGTTTCGAAAAACAATACTCGACTCAAAACAAATTATAATATCATAAGCTTTGTAGTGCAGAAAATGATGTATCCTGTGTGGTGTGTGGTTTCAAAAATTAAATGTTTTTTATTACACAATGACACAGGTAGGTTCACCATTCTCACGCCAAGACTGGCGCCTACCACCATTGAAATATTATCACGACTCAAAATCAATCAGCAGTGATTAGGTAAATATTTGATCTCGTATTAGCTTTGTAACCAGTTGAGTTGAAGTTTCAAGTTGAGACAGACTTAATTACAATTAACGATTGTCTGGTGCAATTAAATTGTCGATAGAAGATTAATCGTTATGTGGCTATCGTAATAGTATATTTGTATATTAGTGTTTTTGTTTCATTAAATGAGTCCATAATAGTTCCAGTAGCGATTACAAATTGTGCAGTGGAATGTGGCTTTGGTTTAACTACTACGCAAAGTTTATTTATATTTAAAGTTAAAATCTAATTGAACTTAATATTGAAATATCCCTCTTCTGAGGAGACCTGAGCCCAACAGTGGGCAGTAATGGGTTGGTACGGATACAGACAGACAGATTGAAAAAGTGCTATAATCTGACACAGATAAAATAATAATAAAAAAATAAAATTAATAAGTTTATTGAAGCATTTTGTTTATTACCTATTAGCAATTAAATAAGCAAAACGATTTAAGTACATTACAATACAAATAACTGAAAAAGCAATCAAGAATTAATGAAAACTTTTCGTAATCTTCTTTTATATCGTTCTTTTATAAAATATCAACAAATTATAATTCAAAATCATGTCGAAATAGAGCATTTTCTTACACCACATTTCATTCAAATTATTTCAAGTCATCTACCTCCCACGTGGACATATATTTGAATAAAATAATAATACAATGAATGAACACGTTCTGTTTGTAATCAAATTACCAAACAATACATCGTAAACAAGTTGAACGAAACTAGATTTTAACAGTAGTTGTATTAATTACATAATAAGTATTGAATGTCATTCTGCGATGGTTGAACACCCTACGTTTCAGCTGGGTTATGTAACTGAAGGTTTTTATTGCGTAAACAAGAATCTTCAACTGTACTGTATGTAAGAATAATGTATGTAATTACTTTGCAGTTGAATTCTTATTATGAGTAGATAGTTAAAAGATACAGTCTAGGAAATATTTCATATAAATTCTTCATTCATTCATTTTTTCATATAAAAGATAATCTATTTATAAACCGTCAAAGTTAAGTATATTTTCATATAATTAAACGTGATTTCAGCAACATCCATCATGGTCTATATCTTATAAACAGATCATAATTAAGGCTTAGGTATTCCTGCCGAATAATAACCTCCATTATTAGGTCTTATGATATGTTCTAGCTCAGATCTTGCCTTTACTACCTAACTTTGCCCTACCAAAGAACGTAAAATATTGAGAACAGCCCTCACGCATATGACTTTCGTTATAAACGATAACTCAACTCTTGACATTCACACGCACGACCTCCGCACCACGACACAACTACGTGTAACTGTCGTGTAATGTTATGAACTTATTTGGCAATACGTATCACTTATTATGGTGTTGTATAATATCTTAAAGAAACTATCTGTAGATGTCCGACTCAGTGTTGACTTTTGAAGTTTATACGTAATGCAAAATTGAAAAACTTGTAGGTATGTAGGTACTTTTCATCTAGAAACATTTATGATTAAAGTATCGTTGTTGTGTGGACAGCACAATTCAATTAATTTCTGTGACCAATTTAGATTCAGAACACGTTTTATAGAGCTATCGTTAGCTATGGGAATGGTTCATAATGTTAACTCTATAAGTAGGTACAGTTATAACAGTATACACCAGTTCATCGTAAAAGACGACTACATAATTATGGAAACCTATTGTTCGAATTATAAATTGCAGTCACATACCACATGCGCTCACTAGAAATACTTATAAGCAAAAGTTTATTAAGAACACGCATGAACTCTTCATCATCATTAAGTTTAAATAGTATTTAGATCAGTATGCTTACTATTTAAATTATTGTCGACAGATGCGACTCAGAACACACCGCTGAAATGCTCTACACACACCTACAAGCGTTAATCGAACGACCGGAGAACCAGAAGAAATTCGCCGACATAGAACGCAAGCTGCAAATGCGAGGCGCTCTCCCGACCAGCAAGAAACCTCCAGATTCGTCCCTGGGAAGCGAAGTGTCCAGAGAATCGGACTCAGGAAGCAATGAAGAGCGCTGTGTGGCAAACTTATATGACAGTTTGGCTGCAGAATTGAAACAAAAGTTGTCGACAGGTAAAAAGGGTCTAGGTCAGTTCGTTTTATTAATTTCAGTAGCTAGAGGCTTCCACGCGCTTTGTGTACACCCGTATTTATGTATGGTATCGGTATGTATGCTTCTATTTTATTTATGTCGTGATGACGATATGCTGTTACAGGGTGAAAAGAAAATTGAGTTTTTTTTGCTGTAAGTTAATGTAATATTGTCAATGCCAATCATTCGTTTTCAACATTGTTAGGTACCACTTTTCCCTTGCTTTTTGTGTCAATCGTGCAGACTTAGCATATTATTATACAATGTTATTAAAATCTCACTCAGTCTCAATGCTTACCCAAAAAAACGTGCTAAAGAAATTTTGCTTTTAATTATATCTAATTTAGAAAAAAGTTATATAGCGCCAAATTTAATGCTCATATCATGTGTAGTAAGCATATCCATTATAAGTATACTAACAACCAGCCAAACAGCCCAAAAATGCTTTAATAACAACAAAAAAAACATATTTTAAATAACCTAAAATACAAATTCACAGGAAAAAGTCCTATTCTTCTCCCACCACGCGATTACGATACGGTGCACCGTCAGAAAGGGAATTTGAACAACATAGATACAAGGAGATGTCTGAATCAGAACATAGTGGGGGTTAATGCTCGAAGGAAGCTGGAGTCCTCCGGAGGGAGCTCTGGTATCGGCAGTGACCTCGCGCCGTCTCCTGAGAGGAACGAGTATCCACGACAACATGATAATCATAGTACTAGCGGTGAGTTGGATTGTTTGACTATTTTAGTTAGGCTATCACAGTTAGGCTATTTTAATTAGGCTATCTTAGCTAGGCCTAAAAATGACCGCTGTCGCTTAGTAGCGTGCAGTTAATAGAAACAAATACGCATTACTTAGGATATGCATTATAGTAACTTATGATAATTTATTTACTTGGAAATAGCAATACAAAATTATGAACGATTTTTTACCTAAAATTCACAAGTATTCATTGTTTCTTAATATTTTGATTACAAAAGCAAACATTTCTGTACTAGTATTTTCCTTTATGTGTAGTATGCAGACAAGTTTAAAAATGTTCTGTACTTCAAATCCATATTTAAATTTACTTTAAATACTTTAACCAACTACGTAAAATGTTACATAAAATACCAAGTAGCTATTCTAAACAGTTGAAGGCAGCAAAAAATCAAAACAAACGTAATGATTACGATTCCACTCCGTACAACAAGTTCCTCACGAAATCATTAAATTACTTCATGATTGGATAATACTATGTTTTTCTAAGCTGTATTTAAGTATTTAAATTGTTTTTTATCTAAACTATTATGCTCATCTTCAAACAAAAAATATTTCCGTATTTGTTATTGAAACTTAAAGCCATTTGGAAGTTATTTCTAGTATAAATATAGCTCTTAAACATGCATTTTATTACCTATCGTAGTTTAATAGCTATCTACACTTAGGTCTACGGATCTAATCTTGGAATTCGCATTATGCAAATAGGTATCAATTTGTTAGGCACATTGTAGAGTACCTACACTTAAGTTTGTCAAACACTGAACAATGTCTTAAATACACGATATTTTTAAAATCGTATTTAATGGATTTCAATTGAATTATTTCACATAAACCTTACCAAATATCGAACCTTACCAATTATTCGAAAATTAGGCGTCTACCATACCCGCATGCATTTTCCACATCAACAACTCCCTTCAAACATAAAACACAAACACATAAGTTAAAGAAGTTAATTGTCGTTATCAAGCATCGAACCGGCACATTTACATTTTTATTAAATGACAAAAGTAAATATATTTAGCAATGTTTCGATGGCGTCATACAGTCGTGACCCGCCGCTCACTCCGCGGTCAGGTATCCGATGTTTACATCACCAATTCACATTTAGCATAATTGTCATGTTTTTACTTATCTTTGTGCAGCATATTTCAATTCACCGGATATTTTATCTCATTACATAGAACTCAGGAATAGAATACGCTTTTGTGTAAACTTTAGTCTGAACTTAACTGTAGTACCTACAAGAACTACCAGTTATAAGAGTTTTCATATATGTAATTTTGTTTAGTGAACATGTGTAATGGCATCGTACATAAATTTATGTGTATGAAGTGTTTTTCCAATGATATCTTATACAATAAAAACGACGTAATTGATCTTTCTCGGAATTATATATTCTTATAATTGACGTTTAATTTGAATCATTTAGAGATAATTGTTAAATATAAAACAAAAGTAACGATTGATTCAAAATTTAGTAAATTACTTGTATCAAGTTTTTCGTTCTTCATGTCAATGACCCAAGATTTACAAATTTAATAAAATTTATTTTCGAATATTTTTGATGTTGATTCATGTTCTTTTTTTACTATAGATGTGGTATATTTGATGGAAAGGGTTAATAAAGCAAAGTCAAAGAGACACATAAATGAATTTGTTCATTTTGTCAAAAATTAAATTACATTAATTACTTCTGAGCAATAAAAAGTAAAAGGATTTTATTGCATTGTAAATGATGAGCCTACTTGAAGACAAGCAGTCACCATGCTTATATACTTACCTTTGTTATGTCAGTGGATATCGTCCATTGCATTTTAGTATTTTTAAAATGGTTTTCTCTTTGACGATTATCAGTTTGAAGCAAATTACACAAAATAAAATTTTAAAATGTTGTGTGCAATATGATATAGCATTAAAAAAAATACTTATATTTGCTATTATGCTGAACCTACCTCCAATAAATATGTATAAAAGTACAATTAAAACACAAAACGTACCAATTATTGATGGTATTTTGAAACCAAACTTACGACAATGTATATTTTCATTATTCCAACCTCGCTAATGGTTTGATATGCACGTTTTGATAACATACACATGAATGGCATGCATAATTTAATAATACTTGTTCTACAGCCGTGAAATATCAACGTAGGTACTTGAACGGTTTTTCTCATTTACATTGATTACTTCTGACATTTAAAATGAATTAACTACGTATTTTTACGCTATTGTGTCTCTAATTTAGTCAATTTCGAAAGCTATTAATATCCTACAGTTAGACTATTTTATCAGTCGTAACTAAAAAAGACAAGCATTACTAGTGATATTGTAGAAAAATTGTGTTTTAAAGTTTTAGTAAGGTAGAATGAAGGCATTAGTGGTTTTGCTAAATTTTCTCTGTAACATCAATGACAAGGAAAATTGTAGAACAAAGTTTCTATAGCAATAATTAGCCAATGATAAATTAAGAAATTATACCCCATTACATCTTCCCGGATCTTGTAAAAACATATTGAAAGCACATAATTGACATTGATAGGTCGTAGAACAAGTACTTGTAGCGAAAACAATGGGTTTTTTTCGGTATGCCTTCTTTGGCGAGCGATTGTTTGGTGCTAGGAAGGTGTTGGATAATTATTTTCTTGTCATTAGCATACAATCGTTTACTGCAGGAACTGTGCATAATGTACCCACACGAAACCAAATTTGGGATGTTTACTGTTCGATAGTTCCCAGTAATTACGTGTACCGCATTATTTATGGTTTTATGTATACATAAGGGAAATATTTATGGTTTACTACGGATAAAAGTTGGGAAATATTAAAGTAAAACATGTAATAGGTAGGTAGGTACATAAACTTAAATTTTCACCTGAAGCAAATTCGGATTAAGATCAAATATATGTCCAACAGTAATTTCTCCAATCTGTTCCTGCAAAATCAAGAAGTTCAGATACAAGAAACGATGTTTACTTTGGTAGTAATGAAAATCAAAATCAAACAAAATAATTATTTGCAACACATACCTAACAGAAGCAGTTTTTAACATAATATTTCGACGAGAACAATTTATTTTTCATAAACATCTTTGTTGTTAGTCTTGAAATATAGTCGTCATTAAACTACAATTGCTCTTCAAATCGAACATGATACTGACAGATGTGTTACAAAAGATGGTGTGGCAGTTAACTGCTCTCATATGGTTCAAGATCTTCGGATAACCTTCATGGTGTGAATCGCAGCGGGCGGCCATTCAAAGATACGGCGCTAACAATATTACGAAACATTTTGTAATGGTATCCAACAAACACAAGTTTTATTACTGTACCTACATGCTATTTTTCCATAATATTTTCTCGGTTAATCGGTTAGCTCAGTTAGCTGTCAAAAGTGCCTAAAGTATTAAAGAACTAAAAGATCATTAGAAAATAGTTATCAATATTAAACTCTTTTCGAATAAGGCCATTGAGTTGAAAATTGGCAAGTCGGCATTTTTTTTGAAAAGTCATTTTCTGCCACATTGCTATACTATTTCGTAAACTATTCCAATCTCATATTAATTATCATGTACCGACGCATGGTATGCAATGGCACAGATATTCTTTGCTGGGCTAGACTAGTAGGTTCCGATTAATAGAACCTACGAAATACTAGTGAAGTAATGTAGAACCTCCGAGTTCCCAGGATAGTTTTTATTAACAGCCATTGAAAAGGAATTCCCACGCCTCCCAAATTAAATGGACAAAGGGCGAGACAAAGACAAATTGTTTTTGTTTAAACGAAAGAAACGGAGGTATGAAAAACAATTTTCCATGCATGATGTATCTTTTAGCAATTTTAATTGCTCTTTGTTTACATATTGTGTTAGACCTCGTTTTTTAACATGTAGATAGAGTAGAGATTATAAAAAGTTCTTCTTTATTTTGAAAAAGAATATTTCGAACAAACTCACCATAAATATAATCATACATTTTCATAAGAATTAGGTATTGAGACCAATATTCAGACTTACGTATAGGTACATCCATAAATCAATCACAAACTGCCTAATTTAATTTTAATTACCGTGATATTTTTTACCATCAAGAAAAAGATAAAAATATAAACCACTCCAAATATTTTAACGATATCAACATTACTCGCTTAATTATTTTCTTAATTGCGGAACTTGATAACTTCGAGGTTGATATTGATGGCCTCCGACACGCATCTGTCATGGGAGAAAACAGTTTAAAAAGTTTCGAGTCATTGTGGCCAACTTTCAAACAATAGGCTGCGGAGAGCTTGAGGGCAAAACAAATGAACATCATATTGTTATCGTACAAATGTTACAAGTGAACTGGATCAATCCGTTCAAGAACCGTAATAGGTGGATTATGTTCTATGTGTTCGTAGGGTAGATCGTATAGAATTCTAAGGAAAGTTTTGAAATTTTTTTGTAGGTACTCATAATACTCGTATAAAGAGAACACATTCATTAGGCTCATGAAACTTAGTGGTTTACTTTGTGTTTCCATAGCATATGCTTTTGAGTGTTGAAGAGATTTTAAATTAAATTTAATATACTTTTAGTTACGAAGATGGCCAAAGAAATTGAACTAGTAGGTACATAACAGAACAGAAACAAAATAATTTCTATGTCAATTACATTTTTGAAACGAGTTTAGTGAAGTAGTAAAACAGATTTCGAAGATGAGATCTTGTACCGTTAGCACTTAAAGTTGTTTAAACGACAATGGGTCAAGACGAAAGGAATGTTTGCAAAGTAGCATGCATAAAATTACACTCGTTTAAACTGGGCTAACGGAGCAGAAACCGTTTAGCTGTTATGTGTTTGGAAATATTATTTAAATTGCAAAGACACTTAATATTAGTTTGTTGAAGAAATAGACAGGAAAACACATTCAATATAACACTTCAAGTAGAAATCTCAAGTAATGCCATCATAACTACAAATATTTTTGAAAAATTACACCCAGCTCACTATCACTATCTACTCGTACGTTATATCTTATTGAACCGTTTTGTATTTCAATTTCAGAGGAAGAATGGGCAGAGAGCACTGCATACATGATGCACGAAGCCTTCGACGCGTCGCCCCCGCGTCGTGCGACGTCGCCTCGCCGCGCCGCTTCACCGCCGCACCGCGCCGCCTCCCCGCCTGCACCGCGCCGCGCGCTCTCCCCGCGACAATACGACCGCGGTTACAACGACGACTTCGCTGACCAGTTCCGGGACCAACTCGCACCATTCAGAGATCACACCTTCGAGAGACGCTTCCGCAACGAGTCGCTCGATCGAAAAGAAAAACAAGACAAATTCATCGACGACACCAACTACAGGAGAAGATACGTCGCCGACGCCAAACCTTCCAATCGAAGCATAGACAGAGCCGAAGATCGTAGGTTCGGTAAACTGCAGCGCGGAGCCAGCGAAGGAAGCTTGAAGATCAACGACACATCACCCAAGGACAGGTTCAACGTCGCTAAGGAGAAGTTCATGAATCTAGAACGAGAGCGGTTCAACCGTGAACTGGAGCAGCACATGGCGATCAGACGAAGCATACTAGAAAGGAATAGTCGCTCGACTTCTTCTCCCGAGGAAGAAAGAAGGGACGAGAGGCCGGACAGAAGAGACTTGAGCTCCCGGAGAGAACCGGAGCGTTCTCCCTTGGAGCGATATAGGGAACCTAACAGACGGAAGGAGACGGACAGACCAGACCTCGACGTGACCGACTTACCGCACAGAGAGATAGAGAGGTTGCCGCGCGTCGGACGGAAGCGAGATGACTCCAAGCGATACGAGTATGGAGCCGAGGAGTACTTGAACAGGAGCGAACCCAAACACAGGGACGAGTTCGACCGATACAGAGAGAGAGAGAGGAGGGAACTCGACCGACGCATCGACGAGGACGAGATCATCGAACCAGTGATCGAAGAGCGGAGGAGGTGGAACGACAGACAGCGCGCCTTCAGTCGGTCGCGGCTCCTAGAGGACCAGAGACAATCGTACGCGGAGGGAGACAGAGACCGGTTCTACGAGCGCGAGTACAGAGACTACCGCGAGCTGGCCGAGAGACAGCCGAGCAAGTTCCGGCACAGCTACGCCGAGCCCATCCCGCGGGGACGACTCGGCACCGTCAGACCATACTGACCACTACGCCATACTAGATCTAATAGGTTATGTCGATTAATAAATATATTAGACAACACGATTTTTATTACCAACTATAAATTGAATTTACGAAACATTTTGGGATCTTTCATGTTCTCCAAAATTGGGTGTAATTTGACCATAGAACAAATATTCTATTGTTTTGTTTTTGGTATTAAAAGTAATGTAAAAATAATGGGCATGGCATGTTTGAGTGTAATATTCATTAGTCAAACCTTAAGTATATTGGGTTGATATTGTTAAGATTTTTTTTTGTTAAAATGAAATTATTATTACGATTTTGCTATATTTGTTATAGATTTATCGTTATAACTACCTGACTTGTTGTGTACTCAGTGTAAGCATAATATTAGACTAACTGACTTCGATATTGTATCAGTAGAGTTAAATATCGATTGAATAAGTGCCTTATAAATATATTTATACATCGTATAAACGGACAGTAAATGTTATGTAAATACATCAAAATATATTGTGGAGTTATATACGTTATATGTACCTTAATCGTTGTTTTAAAATAATTACGAATAGTTTTATAAAAATTAATGCAATTTGCAAATAGGATATAAATGTATTTTGAAAATCGTATGAAAAAATCTATTCTTGTTAAATTCTATAATGAAATTCTATTATAAAAAAATGATTATTATAATGACAGAAAGAAGTAAAATTTTCTTAGTTTGCCATACAAATAATTATGGTATGAGATTGATAAAGAATAATACAATTTTATGGGAGCTACATGTGTTTAGAGAAGTCACAAAGTTGATTATTAATATACCATTAATGTGCACATTCACTAACTAGAACCAAACTCAAATAACTATTATGGAGATCAACGACTTATGTATGTTTTTAAAAAGACACTTACTACCCTAAAAAGTGAAATCTAAAACAATTGAGGAAATCGACAATTTTAGTTTCATTCATAAGTTGCTTGTGAATAAGTCCCGAATAGACCTAGTTTTAATAAGGAAGTAAAAGTTTACGAATTTACTTAGTAGCAAATCTCACTGTCATCTTGCATAGTATCCTTTGCCATTATTAAGTTACACAATAATTAGGGACACCATTGTATTGAATTTCTTTTTAGTTAGTGAATTTTGTCTTGATTCGTGTATATGCACAAAGAAACCAGTGATTTGTAATCGATACGAAACTTATATTTGTTTGTAAAATATTAATAAAGTTATTATTTACACATTATTTATTACTTATTTCGAACCATAAATTAATCTTACTCAAACAAGAAACTTACAAATAAACTAACGAATGAAATCTACCTAACTATTAACAACATAATATCTCGTGGTTCGCACATAAACTATACCTAAAGAATTCTTCTTGTGTTTCAATGTTTTAAAAAAAAGCTAGTCATTATTTTCCAAATCAGAAACCAAACATTCTGTAACAACCCATTACGGCCGGTTCAGGTCTCCTCAGATGAAAGGCCAAACATTTAATCGGTATAAATAATTAATCTAAATACTTTAAATTTCAATCTCTAATGATAAATAAGGAATCATCAATTAAATTTATGACTATGTTCACTATTTAGGGCGAATGGTTTTAAAAGGAGCCCAACGTCATTCCTCACGCATGCCTCTGATGTAATCATTTGGAAATAAATGCGTTAAGAAATTTCTCGTAGCAATCAAGCCTGATTTACGTTTAAGGTAAAGTCAGATTTAGGTATGTTGTGGTTGATCGTGTTGGACTTGTGATCATTACTTAACGCATTACAAAACTAGCAGTTTGGTACCTAATTAAATAGGTCTATACTTTATAGAGTATGTAAAACGTATACATATATTCCTATACATAGTTTATACTTACTACCCACCCTATGGCCAATCTAAATCTTCATAATTTAGTTAAAGGTTTGACATTTACGAAATGGGACGTTTTCGGTTCGCCCAATGGGCAGAAGATCGTTTGGCCGAAGATGAACATTTTTACCGAAAAATCGTCTTTTCAGATGAAGCCCATTTTCACCTCGGAGGCTATGTCAATAAGCAAAATTGTTGCATCTGGGGGTCGGAAAATCCACACGTCACCATTGAGAAGCCAATGCACCCACAAAGAGTTACGGTTTGGTGTGGGTTTTGGTTCCGGCGGCATCATTGGAAAATGAGCAAGAAGCCGCTGTTACGGTCAATGGCGAGCATTACCGTGCCATGCTCAACGAGAGTATGATATGGACGACATTTGGTTTCAACATGCCACACAGCCAACATGGCAGTCGAACGTTTGGAAAATGCAAACTTTATATGGCCCACCCCTTATCAGTAACTGGATCTGTATTCGATAGTTCCACTGCTATGTGTTTTTTTTTGTATGTTTGCTGATGAACTAAAACACAGGCTAAAAATAGGGATAAATAAAACAATTTTAAAATACAAAATGTTTGTATATTTACAATATTATTGCACAACACTATTATTGCGAACGTTTACAAAATAAATAAAAATATTGCACTGGAATTGCAGTTTTAAAACACTAGAAAATGATTGCACCAAATAATTTAGACTAAATTATAAATATTAAGTAAATAATAATTTAGAAACAATACAATATATGTTAATAGAAGAATAATTTCACAAAATAAAATGACTCAATTCAAATAATGACGTTTCTTTTTAATGCCTTATAAAAACGTTAGAGCAAAATTCTACATCAAATAATCAAGGAATGAAAAGCTAGAAAAAATCGATCTTAAGTTGTTATTTCTTAAACAAGATCACAAAATTAAAATTATTATATTCAAATAATTAATAATATGACTGAGTTATTGCACGCTATGCATAAAATGTTATTTCAAATAATAAATAACTACATACATAGTTTTTAACTTAAATACATTCGATACACGTTAAAACCTTATTATTATGAATAAGGCGGTATACGTATACATAGTTGTGTCGCTTTAACTGAAAATAAGACGAACTTAAATATCCAAGTCAAGATTGTATCCCAATTTATCACTTTAAGTAAGTATATTCAAGATTTTATTAATTTACTTTAAACTGTAAATTTAAAAGCTAAGACACATTTTGTGTTATGCCACTTTAGATTAAATTTACAGATATTAGAAGTAACTGTGGTGTTTTGTCTTTCGTGTTGTGTCATTTTAGTCGTAAAAATCACTTTAGTGGATGTGTCACTCAACAAAAATTATAAAAAAAAATTGTGATTATTAAGGTAAATACATAGAATTATTACATCTGGAATCAACATTATGAACAACAGAATGAAGCCAATTTAAAGTGCACCTATCGCGCGTAACAACACGATATTCTGGCGTTAGTGTACTGATGACACTCAATTCGTTTAACACACTAATAAAATATTACAAAAACATAAGTTTTTTAAAATTTCACTTTATTATTTATGATGTTGATTCAAAATATCGTGTTGTTACGCGCGATCGGTGCACTTTAAATTGGCTTCATTCTGTTGTTCATGATGTTGATTCCAGATGTAATAATTCTATGGGTAAATATTGGAGTATCTATATTTTGGAGTCAGTTATGTAGGTGTTGTTCAAGTATCTGAGCTAGTGACACTCCCTGTAAGTTTTATTAACATTCCAAATGTCTTCAAGGTTTGCTTTTTATATCAGTTTCCGATGGTCAAATATGTTCACAAATTACTTCCCCAGTGTAGTTATGAGGGTAGAGGAACCCATAGCCACTTTAGTGTACATTTTTATTGTCTGTCTTCAAGTCTGACGTTTTTAGTCTGTGATCAAACATCTTTGTAAGTAAAATTGTCTTAGATTATTAGGGTAAATATCCCAATGTGTCTTCAAGACTGGCGTTTCTGCTCAACGGTCTATGGTCGAACATCTTGGCGAGCGAGGGTGCCCGGGGGGGTGATGGTGGGAGGGGTGGGGGGTGTCGTCCCCCGGCTAGAGAGCGCACGTCTGTTCGCTGCGAGAGACGCACGTCAGCGAACAGAGCCGCCATCTCCGCCGACTTCTTAACGCTTAGAGCGTCGTGTGAACCCGCTCCGGTACTACGGACTGAAATTAATAGTGTTTTGGTTAATTTGTGCAGTTTTATGGCTGGAACAGGATTATACGATACGATCATTGCATTACCCTTTGAATAGTTTTTTTTTCTAAAGATTTAAAAAGATTCCTTACGTAAATTGATGAGCTATTTATAAGTGGCTAAGCTATGCTGCATTATTAGTAGCTATACTCGATGGTAATCACTGACCATTCATACATAATCATCATTAGTCTATAGATGTTCACTGCTGGATATAAGTCTATCAAACTTTATCGTCATTATGAGTTCATAGACGTCCATTACGTGATTTAAACCTCCCCTAAATCATCTAATGATTACGACCTAAAGCTCAATATTGCAGTGTAAACCTCTGTATACTTAAAAAATGATATATTTATCCTAAATATTGACCTGTAAGTCTCTGCATGTTCCTAGTCCTGGTGTCTCTCGGTTTGTTCTGTAGGAGCAGCTCGTAGTCGAGCGCGAGGCTGTCGGAGCTACGCGTCCTACGACCTTCGCGTCTCCTGTTGCCTGCACTCGACCTGATATAACCAAAACTGTTATTAGGATATTGGAGATTTTAAACATGTTGATGCAGTTTCAGTATCAAAATGCTCAAAAATAGTTTTATAAGTTAGGAAGCAGGAAACTCCACTTTATACAGTGTGTTGGTGCACGGTGAAACAATACTTTGAGGGCTTAATCTATATCACATTTCAATTCATATACACATACTTTTGAAACGGAGATGATCACTTTATTTTCCCATACAAAGTTGAAAAATTATTATTTTGTATTATTTTTGACAACCCTATCCTGACCTACATTCAGCGTGCTGTATCTATTTTCACGAACACAGGCGCATGTATCCTGTTTAGAATGTGATTTTTGTCCCGTGTATTATTACAAAGTTCTATGATACAGGAGGTGACTAGCCGGCTTAAGTCTTTAGCTGTTGGTGTACGTCAGTACGGTAGGGTTGATCACGCACTAATTAACACGTAGTTTTGATTAGTTATAACTTATGATATATTATGCCTAGAAAACTCAGACTTGGTGGATGGCTTCTACATCAAGTATACTATTTGCTGTGAAAGTATTGTTTCATCGGATTTTAACACCCTATATAACATGTAGCGACGATAGATGGAGCTAGTAGGTAGGCCTAGTATCGCCTGCTTTCCTTAATTATTTAATCACTCGTATGTAGTTGTCAAATGTCTCTATAGATGGCACCACTAGGTAAATGTCTATTTTGCTTAGTTCCCAGCTGTGTGGAAAATGTAAATTCAGTACTAGTCCTATTTTAATAAATACTCTTGGTATCAAAATTTAAATCAAAAACTTAAGGATGTGAGGAAAAGGCATTTAGATAAATGCGCAATGCAAGGTAACGCATTAGGTGCTTTAAACTTTTGATCGTCAAACGATATCTTTTGGAATTATCGTTTGGATTTTCCCTATATTTTTTGTGTCAATAAAGTAGGTATTATATCATTATCATTTCATCTTTAGTAAAATTATCCTTGATATAAATACAAGAGACGATAAAATTAAACGGTTAATTTTATTACATGTTTACTGCGGACAAGATCCGTGAGTCCTCCGTTATTTGTCCTGATTGTACAAGTGGGATAACCGTTACAGAATATGTGTTGAACCTACACTAAATTAACACATTAAACTAAAATTTTCTAATACAAAAATAATATACAGGGTGTAAACAAAGCACTCCCGAGAACAAAGACTTGGTTAGTACTAGTGATACAGGAAATGTTCAGCTTTTTGCAGAAAAAATCGTCTGCTTGGACCAATTTCCTGGCTTATCATCACAGGTATCACTAGTACTACCACCAGTCTTCGTTTTCGGGAGTGCTCTGTTTACATCCTGTATAGGTTTTATTTCCTATTATAGGATCCAAAATACCCAAGATTGTTTATCTGCTACCTACTGGTAAAATACACACAACATACCTTTGACGTATATTACCTGTGCCTAGGTCTTGCTGAGATTTGATCAGAACCGAAATTAAAACGATTTTACCCATTCAATACACATTAATAAAATATCGCTTAGTGAAGCAACCTATAGAGCTTAAACAATTCTAGTCTGAATGTTTCTCCATAATTTCTATATTACTTTTAAATTTATGATGGTTCTTACCTAGTCCTAGAGCCTCTGACGTCATAGTCGTCATATCTCTTCATTCTCTCGGAGTACGTCCTCTGTGAAGGAGTTCGTAAGTACTCGAGGCTCTGTGAACCCTGCATTACGCCCTTCCTTGGCTCACAATAGCACTTATTACTATCGGCACAGCTCTCAGAATCGCATGAACAGTAACTGAAGTCGCCTTCGCAACAATCCCTGGAAAGGTATTTAATTTTTTTTGTGAATTTGAGAAACGATAGACTTAATTCTATTAGTTAAGAACAAAGTAATAGACAAAAATAAGCAATAAATGAATTAATTTATTCATTACACAATCTTACAAATGAAAAAAGACATCTTATACTAGTATTTATATAATTATCGTTTGAATCACTATTTCAACTTATAAAGAAAATATGATTTGTTTATGCTAGAGTGGCACTCAATCCACAAAGAAATCTTACAAAAGGACACTTTTCTGCAAAACATTTTATACTTATTTTACAGAAATCCGAAAGTGTTGGGATGTTTAATTAGTTCCAGTATTAAATGGTAAACAATAACTCCATTTCTAGAGCTATGACTTAATTGTTGAATATGAGAGTGATTCCAATGAATTCCAATTAATAATTGTCTGTCGATGCGACTGATAGGAAAAAAATGTGAAACATATCTACAATGCTTTATTGTATGTTAATCTCGTGTAAGATTCGATGTTCTTTTAAGATACGATATTTCTAATAATGATAGCCTTTTACTGATAAAATTCCGTGTCTCAAATGCTAAAAGTTCAAAAGTTATTGCATGCAGATGTCAAGTAATTTTATTACACTTCTTTGGTATGATAAAATACCTGCTAACATTTATAAAGAAAACTTGAGAGGTGTCATGGGACACCCGAATAGAACGAAGTTCCTTTCGATTAAAAGATATCTTATAAAAAATATTTCCTTTCGTAACGCGCGATAAGGAACATGTTTCAAAAGATTTTGATCACAGCGACATCTAGCGATAATCATCTAAAACAAAAATAAGGAACATGTTTCAAAAGATTTTGATCACAGCGCCATCTAGCGATTATCATCTGAAACAAAAAAAGTGTCGCGACAACTTTTCGTAAGATTTTTTTCCGTCTAGCCCCTTTTCGATAACGCGCGTTAAAGAACTTAGTTCTAATTACAATTTAAGTCTTTCGTAATACATATTATTGTTTTGAAATGAACTTTTTTTGTCGTTTATTAAAAAAATGCAGTTGCGAATATTTGGGTCATTTAGGCTGTCTTACTAGTAACTGTGTAGTATTTTCGTATTTTCCTTATTTTTATAACAATTCAATGTGAATGTGTCTGCAATTTCAACATAATAAGAATGTATGGGTATTATGACATTACCGATTGCAGTACCGCTAAATTAAAACATTACGGAGTCGACCTGCAACTGTCCCAAAAACGCATCCAATTAAATTTTTCAATCGTCCACAACCTGATATAGTGAAATTACGAATTAACAGTGTTTAAAAAATTTGGTACAGTTTAGTTCAGTTAGTCACGACGCGTCGCGTCCCGCGGACGTGTCACGCTCTGATTACGACCATTTCATTTCTACGAGTAACATATCGTTCATAATGAACCATAAATAACAATAAACAAGATACGAATTCCTCTGCAGACATTTCAAGATACAAATGTAATTAGCTGCACACTCACTTTGCGCGATGAGCCTCTATATAAATGAAATGTTAAAGAGCAACGAAAGTTAAGAAATTGTTCTTTAATTAAAATTCGAAATTTTACTATTTTGATGCAGAAATTTTACTTTTAGTTTAACGCTGAAAGTTATCGAAATTATAAAAGTTATCGCTTAAATTAAACATAGTTATTGTGACAATTATTATTATGACTTATTTATGGCTCTGAATATTTTATCTTTAATTTAAATTTAATTAGGGTCATTAAACAATATTAGATAAAACTTAAAATTTGATGATCATAAAAAGCTTTAATCATTTTATATTATTATTAATATTATTCGAGTTCAATAGAAGTAGGTTTATAACGAAACTTCATATTCATGTAAAATACTGATCATTACCATTCATTACATATAGATGAGTTTTTTTACCTTAAATTTCTCTTGAATTTGATGATTCTTGTATCACCTTATATTATGTAACGTGTTTATCATTATAAAACAAGTATAAGAAATTTCAACAAGTTTTCGGAAATTATAAGAGAAATTCTAACAAGTTATAAGTTGCACACACTTTTTAAAACTAAGTACTTAACGAGATAAATGTAAAAACATTTTGTAGTGAAAAAGTAATTATTATTTTTATAGCTTTAGGAACAATTTTGAACTATCCAAACAAAATGTTATAAATCAAGTTTGCTTCCCGACTACCCAAGCGGCTCATTAGATTCAAACTTTCAAATTTTATCTCGATCTAGAAGATCACTCTAGTCTTAATTAGAGATTGATTTATTCAAACAGAAACCGCGAATTAATCACATCCGTACGTGTCACATGCATCTATTGAGAGTTAATTGAAAGACTTGTATCCGAATTTCGTTGTAAATGATTTTTATTAACCTTTACGCAATGAGTTCGTCGACACTAGAAATTTCCAAACACTTGATTTACATAAAGTCGAGTATGTGAAAACAACGCGTGACGAAACGATTGTCGACTAAACTTTAATGTGTTCTATAGTTTAAGTGTGGTCGAAGCTTAAAGGCCTACTCACTGCTTTGTCACTGCGCGGTATTACTGTAACTAATGAAAGCACTGAAATCAAGGGACTGATCGTAAACATATACAAACTATTCATCATTTTAAATAATGAATATGACTAGTTAACTGTACACTTAAAGTGAAAGTTTTAATAAATTTCAGTCTCGAATTTCTATCTGCAATAAAAATAATACTGAGTACATAAATTATACTATCATCAACTTACTTGGAGCACTCCTTACAGCCTTTACTCTTGTTAAAGATTCTGGTTTTGGCTGTTTCCTTTTTGATTTCGACAGCAGAGCAGTAGCACTTAGATTTGCAATCTTCCTTCATTGAGCAGTAACATCTGTCCACGCAACTTTCTGATTCACATTCGGAACATGAAACATATCCACTAGAACTGTTCCTGTTTTGGCATCCAAGACGATTACTCAACGTGAGAAAATCAGAGTCTTCTGATGAAGTTCTTTCCCCCGGCCTGAACACTTTGCCATTCCGTTTCGAGACGTGGACCATTTTGTCAGATCGTTTGGTGTTCCTTTGCCGGTTAGCTTGACGTTTAGGCGGCGGTAACATGGGCTCCTTGGGTCGGAACTGTCTAATGTCATAACTGGAAGTTGAAACAGAACTTTCTGATATCGGTTCCTTGGGCTTTGAAGGATTTTGGAATTCTAGTGACGTAAGTGGAGATTGCGATTCTGTTTTGTGCACTTCTTTCCCGAACGGCAGCCGAAACACCATCCGGAGACCGTTCGCGCCTTTGAATATCTTACGCCTTTTCGTCTGAAAAATGCTATTCCTTCTCAATATTTTCTTCTTTTGTTTCTTCATTATGGCTTTGCTGTGCTGAAATATTTCGTCTTTTGTCAAAGTGACTGCAAGTTTCAATAAAAACTCTTTATAAATCGGTTTTAGATCATTGAAAGACATTCCTTCTGCATCAATAATGGCGCTGAGAATTTCGTCCATCGAATGCAAATTCTCTTGAACTTTAAATTCAGTAAAAAGTTCACTGAATCCCAATGGGGAACCTCCTCCTTTCTTGCCGTTATTTCTGGAAATAAAGTATCAATATTTTGAAATATCTGTCAGCGAACTACAGGTAACATTACCTACATTACAATAATTATAGATTGCGAAAAATACTAGATTCGTTGTATTTTTAAGTGTTGTTATTGATGTTTACATCAATGAATAAATGTTGCCTAATTTTTTTTTTTGAAACCAACTCTGATATTAGTTTTATTTTAATTTAAATAAAAGTTGTTCATATCCACCAACTTATAATTAGTTACAGTCCTCAACAACTAAAATGAAGTCAAAGGAAATGATGCTTATCAAGCGTGCAATTGAGTTTCCAAGAAACGAGCTAGATTTATTGAGTTGCAATCATGAAACGGTTCGTGCACATACCTGTGTCCAATCGACTTGTACCTCGTTAGGCCGCCGGCGTTAAGAAAGCTGCCCGAACGAGGGATGGCTACTTTGGTCAGTATATCACCGGACTCGTTGAGAGACTTCCTCCCACTCTGACTCCTCCGCAGTGGCTCCTTGGGGGGCTCGGGCGGAGCCTCCGAAGGCTTCACGGGTATGGGCGGTGGCAATGATGGTGGCCGTTGTATATTTTTCCGCCGTTCTAATTCTTTGAAAAGTTCAATCTTTTCAGAAACTTTACTTCTCATAGACGCTTCACTTCCACTGTGAGAGTTCGGAAGATTTTGTAATTTACTTATAACTGGATTATGACAAGTCTTTCCAGCTGACTTCCTAGAATCATGTGTATCACTACCGCTAGTATCATTATTTTTTATAGAGTCTAACTTAGCTTTCACTTCTTCCACAGTGATTTTTCTGTATTCGGTGGGAGGAATTGAAATAGGTGGGACTGACATAGGGAGACTTTCAGTAGAAATCTTTTTTGTTCTTTCCAATGGCGGCTTCTCATGATAAGATTCACTAGCTGAAAACCCGTCAGCTCTATCACTGTCACCACTCATGGAAGATGTACTTATTTTCTTTCTCGGCGGTCTCACTGGAATAACTATTTCGTTCGGTGACCTACCACTTCCGATACTCAAACAGCTTACGCCATTTCTGTTTTTAAGTTTTTTTCGGTCAGTGTGTCCTTGTCGACTCATGTGGGACATGAGAGATTTGTATAACGTGGCTGCTATCACTATAGCATCCTCGGTCGTCTGACATACAAACCCATGACACTCTAGTTGTTTGGCAACTCCCATCTTCCTCATCACGACAGCGAAAAGTGGTGAATGCGAGTTTTCGTTGTGGGAGAGGAAATATTTACTGTCTGGAGATTCTAACTTCTTAAATAATGCTTGTCGGTCAATGTTATCAGGATCTGTTATTAGAGGTAAGAATGCGTAGCAGAGTTCATTATTGTTGTTTTCAGAAGGTTGTACAACAAACTTTACGGCGGACCAAACTGCTATTGTTGGAAATGGATTTAATAACTCTGACTCACTCTTGTCTCCTTTATATCTTACTTTGAGGCCACTTTTAGAGATTTCTAATTTTCCTGATAAAGCATTTTTATTGCGCGTATTCCTTCTGTATGCAAAATATAAATCTTTAAGAGGCGTTTGAAGACCCGATAAACTTGTGACTTTACTGTCTAACGGCGTTGATCCAAGGTAATGAACACTGAACACATGAATGCCTATAGTGTCTATTGACTGCCTGGATTCTCCCGCCATGTCTGCAAACATTCGTTCTATACGGTCTTGAACCGTATTACTAACATTATGACTCGCGCAATATCCATCTTCATCTTCGTATATCGTCGCTTTATGTTCGTGCGTTGAACTTACCTGTAACGAAACGGCGTTACTTTATTACTTGAATAATATCTTGATGAAAGTAAATGTGATTTTACCAACCTTACTCTCTCGTCTTTCTAAATCGAGTGCGAAACTTGCGCCACATTGCGGAAGGCTGGCAACAGACCGGCTGTCGTCGAACAGTGCGTCGATCTTCTGCTTGTAGAGCGATACGGAGGAGACGCTCGGAGCTCGTGAACGTCTGGGCTCATCTTCGCGCGCGCTCAGGTGGAACCCTCCAAGCGGCGCGCTTTGATTATCGCACGTCACCATCTGGAAATACATTTTAACAATAAATTAATTAGCTTTTATGAAATTTCAAACTAAAATATGCAAACTCATTTGATATTATTATTTATCAAAACAGTATTGAAACTACCCATCTATAAATTTCTTTAAACACTCGTGATTATCTATCAACTTAATATTAAAAGAATTCGATCTCGATGCTCCGGCCCTGTTGCAAGCACTATGATCACTAGAAGGACTTACTAGTAATAAACATTTAAATTAAATAGGAAGAGAAATAGATATATTTCGATGTATTTCGAACAAGAAGAAAATATACAGCTTATCGTCTCGCAACTTTTTACCTATAATTCAGTCCGTTTCATGCGCGGTAATGAAATAAATATATTAAGTAAGTTTTACGCATCCTTCTAATATTAAGTAGGTTAATTATAGCTTGAATTCATTTTTTTCTTTTCTTTAACATTAATTGCTGAAATATAAACGTTTTTTAAACCATTAATAATTTCATTTGCAACACACCACATTTTTGACGACAGCGACCAGCGTTAGCCATTTCAGTTCAGTCAAGTGAAAATCATAATTGTCAGACCTTCTCCTTAACATGTATTTTCTTATCTTATCACATATTTTTTATTTTATTTCTTATAATTATAATATAGGTACCTTTCTTATACTTATCTTTAACATTTTACATTAGAAAAATAACGTTGAAGCGATGCGATCTTTGATACGCCTATGATTGAGACACATAACTTAGCAATTAAATAACAAATATAAATTTAGGAAACAGTTGAAATACAAAGTGTAACAATAGAGGGCTTCGTAATCTCTATTAGGTAAAATTACAATATGTATAATGAAATGTGTAGAAATATTTTCAAAGTAGAAAAAGAATACTTATGTTTTTACATAAACAAAAAAATAACTATTACCTATCATAATACAGATTAAAGTTACAGTCTCAAGAATTTACAATCATTTTATCGCACAACACAGACGTAGTACGTCCGGTTTTCTTTTAATCGTCGATCACGATTGATACGAGCACATCTCTTCATAGACAGCAGAACATAATTCCTTTTAATACATTAATCGATGCATTATGCTGTAATCTGGAACAGCTATTTACCTGCTCACTCGACTGCGTATTTCGAGCAAAAAATGTTCATTAACTCTATCGGCCATAATACAATGCTTGTCGGAAAATTTCATATAAAAGCTATCTTTAACGTTGAAATACTTATTATACACTTGAGTACCTTTTGAAGGTAAGGTATTAATTGCCAGATTTCTAAATTCCGAAATGTATGAACCTACTTACTTTACACCTCTCACCAGATATGTAAAAACAAATGCAATAATGTGGAAAATCGAACTAATAAAACCATAGTATATCATCATGTTACTTACTTTTGTACTTAAAAATTTAAATAATTTTAAGTAGGAATAATAGTATTAAATATAAATACTTTAAATCCATTAAAATGTAAAATAATATGCTATTTGGACAAAACTCTAAAATTAGAAGAGATCATTTTTCTTTAATCAAGGCGATATTCGAAAATGTAAGGAATACCGAAAAACGCTTAAAAGTCACTGCCGGTTTTTATGAAAACTAAACTTATAATAATTAATCCAGAATTAAGAACCCGGTGATTTTGAAAAACACCATTAGGTAATAATGCAGTTAAGAACAATTTAATTCTAAGAAGATATTATGTTTTTTTTGTATTTTGCACTTATAACTCAATTTTGACCCAGGTTAGAACATTTTGCTAAATACGTCATAATGTATTATTACGGTACAAAGACGAGTTATACCACTATACTAGTTTTAGTTCATAGTATTACTATGTAACTATAATAACAACAAGTTATGAAAAGTACTATTCAACGGTTATCTTGCATATTATTATGTTTTATAGAAGCTGTTCCTTTAGCCAAAAAGTAAAACTTGGTTATCTGAAATTTCTTTCGACACCTACGAAACAACAAAACGTAAACAACAACTTATTTAAGTATTACTTCACACTACGCTGTATCGTAACCGGGCCGCGACTGGGTCTGGATCTACATCAATACATTTGTCAACCTATGCGCATTCTTACCTTATCCGTGTACTTCAGAACGCTGCCTGGACCTAAAATGTTGTAGTGAGAATTGTATTTTAATTATCATAGTACGTAAATTCACTAGATGTTATATAAACTTTCCTTGCATGCTGCATTACAATCGAATCTTTTCTATAAATACGATCTACAAGTGAAAGGTTACATTTCGCCGTTTCTGTAGAGGTTAAAATTATCCTATAAAAATGGGGAAACTTAGACCTTCGAAAACTATAGCTATTTATTGCTCAATCCTAAATGTAAATATGTAACTACACATTTTTTTCTCTTATTTTTACAATACAAATGAACTTTTAACATCAGTAGAACATTAAAATAATTATTGCGATATGAAGATTTCACTGAGGCAATATCATGATATGTAGAAGCTCAAAATACTTTATTTTATTACAAATAAACACGCTTTATTATAATAAACACGCATTATAACTTGGTAGAGCAATTTCGTGATTATTATATTTATTGTAATTGCTATGATAACATCAATAAACCGATCTGAGTCAGTTACAGTTGAATTAAATGCAATTATTTAATAGAAGAGAGTTATTAAAAGTACTTACTGAAAGGTACTTTTTAATATTATTTCGTCATCATTATATTAAATAGGTAATGACCATAATTCTTCGTTCAAGTTAGGTTCATATTAAATAACTAATGGGGTAGGTTCATAATTCTTATTGGATCATGTATTACTACTGACATGTACCTACGTTTGTGCGATATTATTTTGTTTTAATGCTTGCATTAATATTATTATATTTATGCATTAAAAAAATATTTAAAATTTGTAAATCTAGGTACGAATATACTTTTAATTTGAGTATTCTTATTATAAAAATTTAGTAATTTCATTAGTTAAAATAAATATTGTAAAACTTACTGCTCTGATTGTTTCTGGGCCTGGGGCCCTGTGTATTTTACCATGTTGTTACACGTTCACTTTGTATCCGAAACACCTGTAACAATAGATATTCCAATTATTATAAATTAATGATTAATAATTATTATCTTAATAAATAATAAATTTATAATCTTAGTTTAAAAAATAGGACCGAAATTCTAAGAAACTGTTAACTATAAAAGTGGAAATAAAAATTGAAAATTAAGTGTAAGAACTGAAATATTTAACTTCATGAAATATTTAATTTATACAGGGTGTTGGTGCCCGGTGAAACAATACTTTCAGGGCTTAATGTATATCACATTTCAAATCATATACACATACTTTTGAAACGGAGATAGTTACTTTATTCTCCCATACAAAGTTGAAAAATTATTATTTTGTAATATTTTTGACAACCCTATCCTGACCTACATTCAGCGTGCTACATCTATTTTCACGAACACAGGCGCATGTTTCCTGTTTAGAATGTGATTTTTGCCCGTGTATTATTACAATTTTCTATGATACAGGAGGTGACTAGCCGGCGTAAGTCTTTAGCTGTTGGTGTACGTCAGTACGGTAGGGTTGATCACGCACTAATTAACACGTACTTTTGATTAGTTATAACTTATGATATATTATGCCTAGAAAACTCAGACTTGGTGGATGGCTTCTACATCAAGTATACTATTTGCTGTGAAAGTATTGTTTCATCGGATTTTAACACCCTGTATACATGCAATAATTTCGGCTATTTGCACATCAAACATAATTTTAAGTTGCAAAATATTTGCATCGGTCAAAGTGTCGAATATCAGTTGCATGCATATTAGTTTTTAATATAAAATATCTACTTAATTTTGAAGAGTTACATAAATTGTGAAGTCATTTAATTTCACAATTCATTTCAGTTTCAAATTTAAATTGAATGGTTAAATAAAAGTCAAAAGTGTGTGGTCGACACCTAGATCCTCGATATGAAGAGATATTGAAGCAGTGCTTTATAATAAGCAAAATCTTTACCGAATACCATTAAGAATATCTAAAATATCTACCACGTAAACATTCAATTAAGGAACTTCATTCGAAAATATATTAGCGTACATATAAGTGCCATTGACTATAAGCAAATGCAATAAAACATCTCACTATGCAAATCATAAAATAAAAACGAAAGTGAAAGTTTTTATTTACATGAATTTATTTAGACACGATTTATCGTGAACCATTAAAATACATAAAATAAATAGCGTTTTATTAACAAGTTTAGACACAATTATGCAATTGGTGGGAATGTACACCTTAAGAAATACATAGAAACTTTAAAGATCGGTGACGAACTCACTGTCGATTTACCATCATAAATATCACGTAGTGTCTCATTAATCATCTAGACACATTAAAATAAACATGGACATCTTCAACCGGTATAACCCAGGCTATAACACTTGTAGAACTAGGTACTTGTATAATATAATTGTAAAAGTCATGTCTTAATAAAAATGATATTTTATTTACATTTAACGGTACCGATAGCTATTTTATCGCTTCATTAATAAGGAAACTACTTGTTGCGAACACTTAAGAAGATATTGCTTTGGTACATTTCAAACTAACTTTAAAATGAAGTCTGTCATATCATTTATTATGTCCCAAAGATTCCAAACTAAAAATGTTTATTGCATAGTTTTTCATTAATCAAACTCGGTATAGACAAATTAAGAGATGAATGAATTTTGAAAGTATCATCTTTAATGCAAAATGAATGTACCTAATATATCAACAAAGTTTAAACAAGACATTAATTATAAACTTAATAATAAGTAGATAGTCTTAACATTGTTGTAAGTAGGTTAAAAGAACATGGTAATACACGCGATGTTACCTACTCGTAAAAATTGTTTTATATTACTTTTAGTCTTTCTTGTAAAAATAAATTATTTTTGATGAAAGACTGTGTTTACACTATAATACCCTCAATAATCATTTGAAAGATATATTTATGCGCAATTTATTAAATCACCACAGGGATAATGGTAAAAGAAATCATCGTGAGGAATTAGAAAATAATTTAATTTTCCTTAAAGATATATTTCAAAATATTAAAATGATGTGTACTATTTTTTTAGATTAGAGATATTTATTATTTAGATGGTATTCACATTGTTCCGTAAAGCGAACACGTGATTTCCAAAGAAAACGTCAAAGGCTCGTAGATACTAGATATTACTATATATCAACCGATTTGTCGCGACGAAACCGCATCGGAAATACACCTTTACGTTCAGTTTATATTAGGTCTATTAATCAGGAACCCACTCATGTTATACATTATGAAAAATATAGCTTTAGAGGAAGTTTTACTTAATTAACTCGTAATACCTAGTAAGTCTGTGACAGGGAATGCCAGACAGACGAATAAAATAGCCAAAAATCCATCAAAAATAGATAAAGCTACAACTATAAAGTAATGTTAAATGCCTTTGCTACTAACGAAAGAAGTGGTGACCATCATAAAATTGAAATTAATTCAATTGTACTCTAAAGATTCTTTGATGTGCTTTTAGAGTGTTCATTCAATGCGGGCGATAATACAATTTGTATCGCACAATAATAATAATATAATTTAATATCAAGATTAATCCCAGTAATATTTGATAGTATATTAATGAGTGCAATATGTCAAGGATGCGACTTCTTTCAAAATACGCGCAATAAATGTAAATTTAACGAATCGACAAACTGCCGTATCTAATGATAGGAGATGAATGATCGAGTCGTCGAATTTCATAACATTCCATGTATCTTGCTGCATTATTCTCTTTTTAAAAAAGGATTTAACTTTTACTCTAGCTAAATTTTTATTTTAAAAGAAAGGTATTCGAAATTTGTTGCATATTTGGATATTTTATTAAATTTTTCTCAAGTACTTTCACTTTATTTGGCTACTGAAACAAATATTTAAAAATATTTTTTTATAAAATTATCCAATACAACTATATTTATTTTTTCGGCCAGGCACACTTAGGCATCATGTTAAGGAAGTCGTACTTTGGACAATAATAATATTTTCCTTAAAATGCGACTAGAAATTACTTGAAAACACACACATGCGTTCTTTCACTATTCATTATATTTAATAAAAAAATTAATTCCAATAAATAAATTCATTAAAAATTTAACATATACTAATGTAAATTTATTTTATGACTTTAGTTATATCATCTCATATAACCTTGTACTGCCACCATAAATTTAAGTAGAATGTTGTCAATTAAGAAACAAGATTTGTATCATCAACTAATGAAGAGTGGTTTTAAATGATCCGTTTTATTTATATTGGTCATTTCATTAATTCATCGTGTAACCTTCGAATTATTATAACGATTATGGTACCGGGTTCTGAGGTTTTTATTTGTGAAAAATATAATATTCTTGTTTTTTTGCCTGTTTCAATATAATTCAAATAATTTATTCATTGTTTGACATTTAAAATCTTAAAATACTAGAAACTAATTAATTCTTATATGCCACAGATTAAAAAAAAACACCAGAAATGAGAATATTATTAGAATACCTATTCCTAAAATTACCGATCTTCAGTAATGACACTAAATTATATTTCTATTCCGCAATAACCATGGTATCAACCTATTATTTATTGCACACCGGCAAATGAAACATTCGGTGGAGTGAGCCTACTGTCGCTCATACAACTATGCAATGTAAGAAGATATTGTGGGACTTCATCTAGGTAAAAAGTATAGGCTATAAACACGATAAAGAAATGGAAATGGTTTTCAAATTGCAAGACTAACCTCCTCCTCGAGTGTACCTCCTTGAGTGAAGAAAGTCATATTGTAAAAAACTAAAAACATGGAATGTAATGTACGATTATGGATTGAGGTGAAGTGAGGAGGATTCATTAACATAAAATTGATGGTTTCTTAACGGTGTCCATGTAGACAGATTTGAACACGACACTGCAAACTGTTCATATATCATTGTACTTATTAGGTTTTTCGGAAAGTAATTTAGTTTTTTTTTTGGGGAACACGAAAGAAAATTTTTGGTTTGGGTTTTTGTATATCATATTCTATTTATTATTAATAATGTTGCACATACATTTTCCTTACCCTTTCCTTTTCCTTTACCTTATCAATTTTCAATTGAGAATCTTTCAAGTTTCAGAGCCGCTTAAAAGTAAAACAAATATTACAATAAAATAAATATTCCATCAAGTTTGAACAGACAAAATATTTAGAATCATATCCTCATCACAAAAGAAAATACGATACTGCCCAAAACCCAATTTGAAACCAGCGTAATGCAAAGAGCCACAGAAGCTGCCTGTCATCTCAGTGAAAGCGGATAAACAGTGCGATGTAAAGTTGAGAAAACACGTAAATTACACTAAACTTACATACATCAAATACTCGTCTAGCTCTATTTATTTCTGTAGGTGAAATATAAATTTTAATTCAATTATTTAACCGGCTGTTTTGATCGCCGTCTATTTGCTATAGTACCTATGTCTAATTAAGGAATGCACTGTGCATTAAACGCACTAAAATGTCCCCATTCCTGTATTAATACACATTATATACATATACGGTAACTTACTTAGGCATATGGGATATAATTACGTTAAATGATATGAAGTAGGTATAGGAATATTCATTACTAATGCTATTTTAAACGATCGAAAATTCAGAGAAAAACAATCGTAATAAAAAACATTAAAAGAGAACCCTAATGACAACCTACTTTTAAAATAATATCACCTAATTAGACGTCTACAGAACGATTTAGTGTTTCAATCGAAATGTCTTGTTTCGGTAGGCAGTTGTCGTCAGCACACGCAACATTCTTGTCCGCCACCGATGAAATTTTCACACGTCATCATAACGCTAACATTAACCAGTGCACGAGAAAAGTGATGTTAGTGGATCTTCTTATCAAAAGACCAAAACCTAACTGTATTTTTCATGTTTCTATGATCTACCTACATAATATCAACATATCTAATTGAAATACTTTTGTTGTTAGCAGAAAATTAGGTCTCCTTTATTGCAAAAACAAAGTAACACAAGTGGCATGACTTGAATATTCGGAAAGATTATGTTTTCACCGACATCCTGGCTCGTAGGAGGCATTAAAGTTCACTTAACCTAGACTTTGTATGTCAGATTTTACAGCGCTAACACTTAACGTTGAACTTTAATGGTAGTTTATGGTTTAACAAGCCGAAATTAATATTCTTGTAAATGGATCCAATGACCAATATACCATATTATGATGCTGACAGGATATGCTGTAGGTAGACATATTATGATAGGTAATAGGTATTTATCACGAGCTTTCCGAGGGGATATCTATGTATGTAGATATTTTTCCTATAACACTACCTTCTTGTTTTTTTTAATACTTCCTCTAAGCGTAGACATTGGAATCAGAAGATCAATAAATATAATAATTTAACTTACTAATAAAATTTATGTAGTGTTTCTTATTATTCAAATACGCTATTTCCATAGACGGGGCAATAAATCTTTGTGTCTGGGTATCTGATTGTCAGGAAATCATAATAATATTCATTTTGAACGTCGTCAAGGCCACGCTGAGAACTGGTATAGCAATCATGTTATCAAAGATTTAAGATTTAATAATGAATTTTTATGTTGGATTTATGTGGATTTTGCAAGCTAATAATGTTGTGAACGAAATAGAAGTTTATAGAAATTTTGAATATGAGTAGACAGTTGACACTTATGTTAGTTTTATAAGCATAGGTAAAAATTTATAGGTATAAACTTCGTTGTCATATATCTATTTCCTTCGTCATTTAAACTGCATTCGAATTACTTTAAAGTGTAAACAGAAAGTCAGCCTTAATTCTTAATTTTAATTATCCTACTTTAAAATTTAGACTTTAATCTTATTTAAAGTTTCTTTTACGTTTAAAAAGAAATGCAAAACTAGATTTAAGCTTATCGAAATGAAGCAACTAAAAGCACTGTTATAATAATGATTGATGAATCGCATGCAAAGGTTTTGAATGTCAATTGAAAGGAATTGAATCAAAGTAGGGTAAATGTAACTGTTATTGACACGGCAGGATTGTAAGATAGCGGTGTAAGGCCGTTATGTACCCACGATCTGGAGGACTGTGGTCAAATCGTATATATACCTACCAGGCAATTCATTAGTTTGTTAATGACTTAACCAATTACTATCGAATAGGGAAGAATTTAAAATGATAGTTTACTTTGATAAATTAGTACAAATAAGAGATAGATTCTGTGTTTGTGCTAAATTTAGCAATTGTTTACTTTGTTTCATAACTGATGTCTTTTTCGGTAACCAGTTTTTAAGTGGCTAACAAGTGAAGATAAATTATAATTAATTTGCTTAGCTTATTCGTTGTGACTAATCTCTTAAAAATGTAATTCCTGTTTCTCCGCCAATAACAAACTAATTATATTTTTACTCAACCAATGATGTAACAATCTAATATGTTACCAAAATATCCCTTAGTTGTGACTTTCACTGAATACAAGTTTTATTTTAATTTGTTTAAGTTGTTACTTCGATAAATGGTACCTTATCGAATGTTATATAACAAGTTTTGCATAAAAAATCGTAGAATACTTTCCAAGGAAACGTTAAAATTCTACAGAGCAGTCAGATGTTGTGTAATTTGTTGAACTTGGTCGTGGCACTCATGGCGCGGCGCCTATCATGTGTTCGTGAATGCTTTTTGATAGCCTTAATAAACCCACAAGCACACCGTGCTTTTAAAGATAAGTCATTGTTTAGCTGACTTTTGTAATCCCATACGACTTCTTATAGCAATGTATGCAAGCTTCTAAAACTATATTTTTGATCTTACCTTAAAATTTTGAATCTAATTTTCTAATAAATCTATTTCTAAACAAGTAGGTCGAAAGCTTTGATTTAATCTGATATTTTAACAGTAAATTACACTACCTACTACTATATTTCTGTTACAAGGTAAAATACTACCATATACATACAAAGTGAAGATCATTAACACCAAATACAATGGATAATAATAAAGCTACAACTACAGTTAAATTGGAAAGCTTTCTAGTAAAAGCACGAGAAAACTAAAGTTGTTTATAATATTTACTGAAATACAGACACACCACAAATTAATTATCTGAGATTTGTATTGAAAAACAAATAGAGTTTTTTTTTCAAAAAACTTCAACTGAAATGAACTGTTTCGTCAATAACGGTTTCGAAAAATCGATTCGTCGTCGAATCATCGAATAATATACCGTAATCGATATATCCGAACTATTACGCCTATTATGAAATATTATCGAAGACGCTACCTTTTAAAATTATGCAAATATATACGATTATACATTCGTTTTCGTGTAATCTTATGAGATAGGAAAAAGTGTTTTATGTTGTTTACGACCAATATCTCAACCATGTTGTAAATTTTTGTTGAAGTGAAAGCGAAAATCATAATTCACTTTGTGTTCGGTGTTGGCGAGGTACGGTCATTTTGTTATGATTAGAAATTTCGGACAAGTTCAACGCACCGATTATAATCAATTAATAATATTATTTAATTGAATTGACTTTAATTGGTTTCGTATCCGCACTTATGATATAACATGGGGATTTATTTTAATACTCTTCTTACTTATTTAGTATTTTATGATCAGAAAGTTAGCAATCGTACCTATTAAATTCATAAAAGTGAAGATTTCATTTTTATTTGGAAATCAGGTAGAAAAATTATAAACCAGATAATACAATAGGTAAATTCCATGGAAATTAAATAGACCTGGAAACTGTTAACAAATAGGTATAGATGATCTGATACAATTGAAAGAGGAATTTAAAAATGAAGCATAAAAATCTAATATATAAAATTGTCGTGTCACGGTGTTCGAACTTGAACTCCTCCGAAACGGCTCGACCGATTTTGATGAAATTTTTTGTGCTTATCCGGTACCTATGAGAATCGGCCAACATCTATTTTTCATCCCCTAAATGTTAGGGGTAGTCCACCCCTAATTTTTTTTTTCGGCGCAGACGAAGTTGCGCGAGTCAGCTAGTAATTTTATAAAATTATGAATCATGCTATTTTTATTTTTAAAATCCTGATGTATCTCATTATTAAAATGAAGTTCTTCAAAGTGCATTTTTACTTTGAATCATAGCTCAATTGTTCCCGTGATCAGAAAGATGCTTAACTTACAGATTCTTCACCTATGTAATTTATTAGGTACTGATTGCAACATAAAGCATTTTTTCAATTCACCCGGACGTAATTGACTTAAGTGCCCTTCACCATGGAAATTTCTAGTCACAATTGCATTTTACAACACTACTTTGCGAAATAGCATACGTATATGAATACTGAAGCATTCACATTGTACATAATGTGGATTTGTTCGCATGACTGAGCGACTAGTGCGGTTAGCCGCCAGAACCGGGTAAACTGCTAATGTACAGGAATTCTTTTGACTGTACCGCCATTTCTTATTGCGTGTGCAGATTACGTTACCCTTTTTTGTGTATGAAAAATATAAATTTGACTGTGTCGTAGGTACCAAACTTTCTCAAACATAAGGAATTTGAAAGACAACATCGTTATTATATTATTTGGGACTGATTACAAAAGTACTCCAACCATGTCCCCATTCAAAACTTTAAAAAATACTTGTTTTACCTACTTGTTTAATTGGTAGTTAGTATCATCCATACCTATTCCAAAGAAGAGAAATAATTAACGTTTACCAAAATACGGTGGGGTATGACCTCTAAAGTTCATGTTCATTGGTGATTAAAAAAATGGATCAGCAGAATCGATTAAACCCTTTAAAGTGAGAGTACCATTAATAGCAATGACATACATAAACCAAATAACGGTTCGAACATGTATATCGATATAATTTACTGGCACAACGCACGCTAACATTACAGTAACTGAATAATGAAACCGTACTTGGTGCGTCTGGAAGCTTACTATCACTTTTCGACTAACAAATTGATATATCTAATTAATTTATTATTTTCTAAATAAATTTTTAAATGCGGAAACTTCACGTTGGAAATTATTTTGTGAACAGAAATATTAATCTCGTTGAGCCAATATAATAGAATAAATTTTGAACCTTTTTAGGTAGTTGATGCTAACGCGACCTCTTCGATTTTGGATCGAACGTAAACTAAAATTACTCAGGAAATAATTGCAAATAATAGTTTGAACGACCGAGGAAAATCAATATTATTAGATATGTACTCATACGTAGAAATTTCATATCAAAAACTAAATTTTTACCCCATTTTGCTGCTAGTAACACATAACAGTATGCCAATGTTTCAAAATTATGACACACATACAGCGAATATCTTAAATATTTACATAGAAAGTTATTTTGCATGTCAATTACTATTGTCGACACCAATCCTTACACAGTACTTATCGAATTAAAAAGAGCTTCTATATTAGAGAATGGAAGCAACATCGTATAACAAGTTTAAAATTATCTTCATTATCTTTCGTAAGTACTTATTACATATGTTGAAAGCTGAGTCGTAGAAACTTATACTAAAGCAAATTTACAAATGAACAAAAGCGAGAGAGAAAAATGTATTAGATTTTCGTATTCATTTATTTACTTCCGAAACACCCTTTGATTCCGAACAAATAAATTTAAGTAAAAGATTTATTATTAAAAAAATATTTAAACATCTAAATATAACATTTAGGGTTGAACAAAACTGCTATCAACACAAATCATTAATCACATAATAAACCGTTTACTACACCTACTTCAAGCAATAACAAAATAATACAATCTTGTATCTCATGTTATCGTTATACAAATTATTGATGACATTTAAATCATTTTAAAATCATAGTGTAATAAACATCGTTTAAATAATATGAATTTTGTATTAAATCAGAATCAATGTCTTCTTCTTGTTATTCGCGAATTTCTCTAAAAATGTAGATGTGATCACATTCGTTTATATAATTGCTTGATTCTAGCCAATGAATATTATACCGTAGATAAATACAGCTATATCCAATAGTCCGTGAAAGGATAACAAGAAGTGTATTGGACTAATTATAACAAGCTGCACATAGTTACTTTTCTATTACTGTTGTTACCACATTTTCCATCAATATTCAAGACGTAAAGAGAAATTCTGCCTCATATTTCATTCGGCTCAGAGATCTAATATCGAATATTGAATACAACACACGCATAAACTTTTACAACGTAACTTCGACACGCATGTGAATCGTGGTTAATTAACGTGTTACATTCATTTAAATCATCTTCGGTCCCTTGTGCAACTTTTACTCCAGTTTTGCACTATTCAAATCCCCGATGCTCAAGGCAGCTGCCATTGCATAAAGATGATCAACTTTCGACATGGTTGTCGACCTTCCACAGTAACGAATCTATAATGACTATTTGCACATAAAATAAATGTAACTCTAATTATTGCACTTTCTGATTATAAAGTATTGTGATTAATATTACATCATGTTTCGACTACGAATAATAAATGAAAAAGTTCGAAGGAGTGAGAGTGCAAAAAACTGACAGAAAACATGTTTGCTTTCTTTATCAGAGATTGGCTAAATATATTCAGCATTACACAATGACATTCTTGATCGATGATATTAAATTATAAGATCACACACATTTTCAATATTACTCACCTTCAACATAACCTTCAGAATAACATTTATAACCAAAGTTATGAATAACATTTATAACCAAAGTTATAAATGTTATTCTTGTAGAAATATCATAAAATAATACCGACATCGATACATACTGAAAAAACGTTATATTCGCATTAGATACTCTTCGCAATAGTACTTTTTTTCTGTAACATTAAGTAATTGTTAAGTCAAAAAAAAACAAATGTTTTTTCATGTTGCAAATATGATCTTAAGAAATAATTTCATTTTTCTTTGGAAATCACGTTCAGCGTAATTTCCAGGACAGCTGGAAAGTATTAATTTTCCTTCAACTTAGAAAGCTGCATTCAAACGACGCTATCAGACACTCGAGTTGTCTTGATTTATAATGCAATGACTGGACTTCTTATCTAAATCTGCAAATTGCGCGTGAGCATAGGAGTGGCAACAATATTAAGATAATTAATATGATATGTATTTACACTAAAAATAGTTCCTAATCTTGTATTAAATAATAAATAAATAAGTAGGTAAAGTACAAAATATGGGACCAGCGTTCGGCAAACTATTATCTATTTATTCATCAATTGAAATTTTTTTGAGACGATTCTTATAAATTCTTATAAAATTGTAAGCAATAATGAATTTTCTCCAATGCTGTTGTAGTAAAAGTCAAGCAAGATACACCATGGCATCTCATAATCAGCGAAAGCGAGTGTAACTATACAATCTCGAACTCATCCTTGGTTATTTCATATCCATTGTCTACAAATTAAACGAGTAGGAGTCTTCTAAGCGACCCCTGACCTAACTTTCGCCATCGTTGAGAAATGACAACAATAATATTTCCGCCAAGTCATTTCGAACTTGAAATGATGAGCACAGTCAAATCTTCGACCAAATCAATAACTGCTGACTTAAGTTTTTAAATTACTGGGACATATTGGCTTTGTGTAACGCATGAATAAACCTTTGTTTACCGTTATAATGACATGGAAGTAGCCTATAATCTCTCAATCTTATTCATGAAATCAAGTCATAGTGTTACCTAATTTCTTTTCGATATGAACACTGAACTTTATGTGGAAGAATATTTTGATGTTTGTTAATCATTCATAATACATCTACACCACATCTAACAAGTGTCTAAGTTTTAACAGAACTACAAGTCACCTTGAAAGTATGTTAAGACGAGTTCAAAAGTTTCGTGCCAAGTTTGTCATGCAAAGCTATGTACTTTTACCACTGGCTGATGTAAAAATAAAGAATAAAGGTGTGTTGAATTTCACATTACAATCAAATTATGTTTATAATGCGATTTAAATAATATCTCATGAAATAATGATGATTTGTAAGACAGGATTCGGATTATCAATGCATATACCGTTAAATTATTTCGTATTGAAGCACATGATAAAATGATTGCCGAGTAATTTGAGTCGCAATGCTCTTTCAAATGCGTTTTACTGAACACGTTCACCGAATAAACTTGCCCGTTTCACTTGCCTTGATTTGTGAGTAATAAATAATGAAACAACTGTTCTTTTAAGAAAAAATCTGATTGTAGCTGTAGCTATATTTTAAGTAGTGTAAAAGTTTACACTGTGATAAGAATATAAACATCAACATTATGATTTCTGAAAACAACTTTCAAATAGTTTTGCATATTTTTAGATACTACAGTGGGATATTATCTCTTACAATACTTAAACTTCTACCCGATGAATTGAAAATTGAATACAATAGAAGTTAATTTTTTACATAACATTCCATAAAAACTAAAAAGTAATGATTTGAATTTGTGTTTATGAATAAGCTAAAATGAACACACATTTCAATATTTTTTCCGGTCCGATATTACGATGCTGTTTTCAATTAAAAACTATTATGCAGTAAATCAATGACGTTATGATAAATACTTTGCTTACACGATACTATACTTGCATATGACATATTATAATTATCAAGAAGGCACTATGACATCTGAAGTTTCTCTAGGATATTTTTTCGCTTCAATAATAGATACATTTAATGCTGATTTTAACTATAGTAGGTAAGCGTACGAAAAAACTTAGTTTTCATCCAGGAATAAAAACTGCAAATTTATAACATAGTTACCCTTAAATCTGATGGTGAAAGCTCTGTCTGAAACCATAATTTATTTTAAATATCTAAGAAGAGTTTCAACGCTGTGCGTAAGACCCTACTTAATCTTAATTTAACAGTGAGAGTGGTTCATTATATCCATAATAATATTGTTAGCCGAAGCATACACGAAAGTGTGTCTGATTCTAATAAAACTAGGGCGCTATTCACAGTAACACGTGCGTCTTTTAGGCAATGTTTAATTTCGTTGTTTCGTTAATTATGGAATTATTAATATGTCTACTTGATTTCAGCCAGTGAAACTACGTAATTTTCATGAACTAATGAATAACTGGACTTGAAAGTTAATTGTTATCAATGTATTCTTGATGAAATCTTATTTGTAATTTATTAAAAAACAATCTGCATTATTACTTTTAGACATTATAGTACCTACCATAAAGTCATCATCTCTTTGTGATTAGTCATGTAATTAATATCAAACGAAAACATCTTCAACTAGGTATACATAATTCAAATCGAGATAGGTGTGTATGATTAGTGAAAATATTATATTACGTCAGATCTAGTTCCAAAAATCAATTATAAAAATTGATTCAGCTGTAAACCAGTCTATGATATTAGAATAAATTATTTTTTTCATTAAATTTATTAAAATTAATCTAATTTAAATAAATTAGACATGTATTGCGAAACACTCTCGTTCTCGAAGTTTTAAGCTGCTCGATTACAAATCAATCGTTTTGACACGAGTTCGTCCACTTTCATTCTACGGATATTACTCGTGCAAATCTTTCACATAATTTATACATCAGATAAAACTAATACAAATGAGCTTGGACATTATCAACGGCTTTAGATCGGCAACTAAAGATCAACACTAACTTTTAGCTAGTTAACTTTCTTTAACATGTTCTGTCTACATGTTATGTATAATTTATAATTTCTATCACATTATACAGTTTAGTATCACTGGGTAATTCACGTGTGAACAAAAGTTATGTCTACTGTAGCTTGTTGTGAGTTGTAAAACATAAAATCATTTAATATGTCAAACTATTTTTTGTTTTGAAAAGATAATTGTTGAAGATATTTATAGTCTTTTACATTTTATAGCACATACGAGTCATGTTTACCTACGTTATTATTTATTCTAATAAAAAGAAGAAGAAAATATGAAAATAGGGTGTAATTTTAAATCATCAGTCGAAGGAAACTTAATGATCAGTCAGGTGATAGTTATCCACTTTCTCTTATCTAATTATCTAGGTCTTATCTAATATGTATATAGTTTTTTGCTACATTACAATGCAGCACTATAATTCTAGAGTACCTAATGATTAAATACCCATATTTATGATTGATGACACAGGTCCTTTTTATTGCATAATAGATACACGAGCCTAAGTTTAAACTTCATGATAAGGAAGTCATAATTCAACGATCTCTAAGACTTTGCCATAGATCTGCATCTAAATGGCAAATATAGGCAAAACATTTAAATATGTAACAGAGCTCTCTCCATAAAAATCGTATAATATATATTAATGTAAATTTTGAATAAGTAATTCGCTTACTTATTCAGCACTTAATACATACTATAAAATATTTATGAAAAATAATGTTATGGCTATGAAAATATATCACGTACAAATATCCTGATATTAACATAATTAATGCCAATTTTAAAAGTAAAATTAAATAGTATTTCCCTATGTTTCAATTAGTAGGACTTTCGGTAAAATACCTACTCAGTATTTCCCCCTTTTGACTTTTTTCATATCTTTCTTCCGATTACCTGCATAAACTGCATTAATGACTTATACATAGTTGCTACAAAATAAAAGTTCCATTGTAGTTAACTAGATTACGCGTGAGTGATAAACAAGAGCATCAGATAAATTGACGTTGATCACAAAAAGTTTCCTGATAATGAAATACCGGAATGTAAAGAGAATAATGTAGAGTTAATGCAAAATGGTGTGGGTTGAAGGTTCGGTTACTTTCCTACCTTATTTTATAAGATTGCATTTGCATAGAATTCTGTTTGAGCTATGATAAAGAAAAATAAATAGATATCGATAAATTTGCACAGAATGCCTATTAGTAAGTAACGTATTACACTCAACTATTAAGGTTTCTCTTTCTTTGTTCGATAGATATATTACTTACCTACACCACGGACAAGTGGCAATAGGTACAAATCTAGGTGGGTGTAGTGGTAATAGGTAGGTATATCTAGAATTACTTCACAAGGATTTTAAAGTAGGTATTGAAGATTTGTAACTGTAAAGATGTTATAAATGTGTGTGTAAATAAATAAATAAATAAAAATAAATATCTGTAACTAAGCTATCACCAATTATTATCCAATAGCTATTTCAAAAGGTGTGTAATCTGCAATCATTGAGTAACTTTTACAAATAATCTAAAATCTAATCCGTTATACACTGCTAATAATTTTGCATCAAACGAATTAATATTCCATTTCGTAAAGAAATAGTCGAATGAGAGAGTTCATTATCACGCGGCATATCCATGAATATTAATTAACAACAATACTATATCTTACATTAATATCATACGTAAGACTTGTTACGTAGGAATTTAAATTCATCTAATTATCTTCTGAAAGTCCAGATACCAGGGTGCTAATTAAAATCTCATCGTTAAAATAACATGCAGTTGACGGAGCTGACGAAATTACATTCCAATCACACACTCCGAGATGGATTTCTTGGATATCTACGATCTGACATAGTCACGTTCTTATAAAATACTTTTCAATCGTTATATTATGGCTCGAGTCATAATAATGTGGGAATTCAATTAATTTTAAATTATACCCCCGTTTGAATTCGCGGTCTGAATCAGGATCTTAGACTTTGATACAGATGTATATAAATACAGTTTTTTGTCTCTGTTATGTAACTCAAACCCATTGCAAACGAATAACTTAAGCACAGGATCATTACAGGACGAAGATTATAAGTTTTTTTTTAAATCTCAACTTATTTTAATTTTCATAAAGTACTATTTTATTTTTGGTCGTAAAAAAAATCGTACAGGTTCTAAGTACCTACCTACCTATTTATACTATAAAAGCCATTTGGGAAAGTCTAGACGCAACGCATCGTCCGCCTGGATCCACCACTAATACTTTTTGTATGAAGTAGAATAAACCAACCCACAGTCCACACTTGTATGGGTCACGATGGGACGCATCCAGACGGATATTTGTACATTTTTTTGCAGCCCGACCTGGCTGGATTAATTGTCTTTGCTAATCTAGTGGTAATCCTCCTATAATAATTTACATGTCGAGACTGAAGTGGTGAAGTATTACTGGCGCAAAGAACCATCTTAATCAAAAGTATCCTTTTGTTCAGTATCATAAAATTGGATGCTTTAACATTAGGTACTACTCGTTACTTGTGACTTTTAACATTATAAAAATTAGGGACTATTTCCTAAAAAGATCAAATGAAAAAGTATAAAATAGAAAAGATGCATAAGCGATCTTCAACTTCAAAATAATAATGACTACACCGGCACCTTATTATCATGTCAAAATAATATTTCAATTTTACAGCTATCTAAATAAATAAAAAATACCTCACTATTATTATTTGGCTACAAAAAAAAACGTACACACTTTCTAATTAGAAATTACTTCAACATAAAATATTTGAATTTACTCACCATAATACTGTTTAAATGCATCCGAAATAATAAAATCCAATTTTCAATTAGTATTTACGAGTCTGTTTCAATTTTAAAAAAGTATCCGCACAAAACAAAATATCACCACACTGAAAACTGTGTTCGTAATTCGAATTTCGCGCCAATCCACTTTTTTGTAATTCAAACCAGCCAATGATATCCGCGGATAGTGACGTGAACGCGTGCTGTGATCGCGCCGGACTCTGGTCAACTGTGCCAAGACAACCATACCGTAAGGCGGGAGAATATTCGCTCGATTAAAAAAAAAACGATCACCAAGTCCAACACATTTTTAAAACAAGTGAAAATGTGGATATTCATCATTTCTTAGACTGATACATGATTTCGCGTGTGTGGTGAAGGATGAGTAAATTGTAACACCCTAAATATAACACTTTCACTACGTTCGGAAAACTAACGGGAAACTCATTGATATAGTCACAAATATTTTTTTTGGTCTATATTTAAATTATATATTACCTACCACCAAATCATTTTGGAAATTATAATTATATTTATGTTCTTCTGTTATAATGTAAATACGCACTTAAAATTTTTTTAAAAAAAATTGTATTCTTATAAACCTAAGCAGTAAGTTTTTGTAATTACTTTGGGTAACTTTCACTGCTGAACGATTAGATCGATGGCCGAAAGAATCCCGAATTAATCGCAACACCCTATCAATAACTAACTTTTTACATCATAATAATTATATTATTACTTTTCAATCAAGTTAGTAGAAATCTTGACTATCGTTCTAACTAATATAATCAGGCTCGTAAAACTTTACCTACATCAACAAAAAAGCAACTGCAAGAGAGCAAGTTGAATGAGAAAATTGTTAATAAACGTCAAATTGTCATCTCGATATTATTGAGCTCTGTTACACATACCACGCACAGAAAACTTACCGCTTTCCGCTATCTCCGCAAATATACGTGTCTTATGACTAGTTATGACTGCCCATGCGAGTTACTGTCAGAGATTATACAATTTAGATGGCGTAACTTAGTTCATGAGTTTACTATATGTACTTTTTTGATTGGAGAAATAAGATTTTCAAGTCCAGAACTCTGCACTGATATTCACAATCTCGAAAACAGTGACCGATAACTGGTCGAACAGTGACTATTAGAATCTTATACATTATTTGAAATGAAATGAAATGAAAAAACTTTATTTTTAACATTGATGACGTACTCATTCTTGTTGACGTCAAAAGTTACAAGCTACCACCAGTTCGGACACAAAAAATAATAATTGTAGCCACCGTCCTGAGAAGAACTGGCAAGAAACTCAGCGGGCATGTCTTTTTTTGTATAATAAGCAATTTTTTTTTTATTATTATTTGTACAGTTTTGTAAATTTACATTAAATATACAAAAAAAAAACGATTACAATAATGAAATGACCTTGGCGAGCAACTCATTCCCACTTTGTGCAATCGTCCAGGTAATCATTGACCTTATAGTAGGCTTTCTTGCACAGACGTTCTTTAATAGTTTTCTTAAACCTATGTATAGGTAGGTTTTGAACATCTTGTGGGATTTTGTTGTACAAGCATACAGACAAACACCTGAAGAAATTTCTTATTTTATGCAATCGACTCATCGGTAAATCAAGCTTATGTTTGTTCCTGGTGTTTCTACATGTAGGTCAGGCTTTTTAGGAAATTCCTCAATATACTTTCTAACATACATTAAATTTTCTAAAATGTATTGGGATGGTAGAGTGAGAACTTTAATTTCTTTAAATTTTTCCCTCAGGGATTCCCTTGAGTGCATATTATAAATAGCGCGTACAGCTGTTTTCTACAAGATAAAGATCGTTTCTACATCGGCTGCATTGCCCCATAGCAAAATGCCATATGACATGACACTATGAAAATAACTAAAATAAACTAAACGAGCCGTGTCTACATCAGTAATCAGCCTAATTTTTTTTACCGCGTATGCTGCAGAGCTGAGCTTACTCGCTAATTTATTTATGTGGGGTCCCCACTGCAGCTTGGTATCCATTGTTATACCAAGAAAAACAGTTGACTCAACAAGCTCCATTGACTCCCCACCAACAATTATATTACTATGTACCTGTTTTACATTTGGTAAACTAAACTTAATACATTTAATTTACTTCAGTATTTAGGAATGTGGTTTGCATTTTTGAAAATTCATCAATTTGTGGTTCGAAAATTAATCAAAAATGTTAATGATGCTGATTTAATAATTTCCCGACACTAGAAATAACTTTGTAGAACAGAAGAAATGGTCAATAATTAACTAAAACGTAGCTATAACCTAGCTACCTAACTAGTCGACGGATAACCTAAATCTTAGGAGTTAATAAATAATAGGTGCTAGATATCTATTTATTTAAACATCAATGCTAAGTGCGGAATGCAACTAAGCAGTTGCCATAAAAGACTATAGTAAAACCAGTTTTAAGAACATTGAAAATATTAAATTTATTTCACTTCTACATTGAATATTCTCTGCGCGGTCAACACAAGATATCATTTCCGTTAAGAATAGTAGTGTTATTAATTTAGCACCGTGACTGCGATGTGCTTTAATAACATGCATATTGCATTGATCTGTATTCTTGTTACATTCATAGACGTAATACAACTGAATTTTACTGCTTAGTTCATCTTATGGTCACTCATCACAGTTTCAGTGTTGATCAGTGTTGACATCGTTTACTCTTTGAGAACTCTTTTCGCAGTCATTTTAAGGATCATGATTTCCATCATGATACTAATGTACAAAATAAACTACAATAAGATGCAAGATGTGCTCAGAATGATTCAACATAGAATTCATCCTTATCAATCCTATATGAAAATTGTTTCTGCAGACCATTTTTAGGTTTGTATAGGATTTCTCATAGATCAGACAGCAACTGCTATTTACTGACAGAAGTATTAATAAAAATTTTAGAATGAAAAAAAGAGAATGTTGTATTTATTGTAACAGCATTGAAAAGCCTAACACATGGTGTAAAGGCGATTTTTTATGTAGGTAATAGGTATTTTTTTATAGAACGGAGTATTTTTTTTATTTTTTAGGAATGACCTAGGCCCGATTGTTGGTTTCGTGTTAATTTATGGGACATTCTGTGTAGTCCAATAAGGATAAATTACAATAACCACATATTATGCTGACATCTGCAAACTGATATTGTAACTATTGCTACTCAATAGAACATCAACGAACAAATGAAAGTAACCTCTATTTGCTATTGAGCTTTCGATTTAGTTCACGTGAAGTACACGAGATGGCGTTAATATCAGAACTAACGTTTGATCACCGTTTGTACTACTCATGATACTACTTCACTAGAAAAGGCAGTTTTTGTCATATCCCCAGTAATTGAACGAGCCATGGAACCTTGTGATAGTGTAACTGAAAAGACTTTATTAAGTCTCGTTTCAAATTTCTTTTTTCGCGCACCTTATAAAGTGTTATATGGCTTTTATACATTTATATTGATATATATATATATACATATTGATATATTATATTTATATTTATATTGATATATATATATATATATATATATATATATATATATATATATATATATATATATATATATATATATATATATTGATATATTATATTTATATTGATATATTTTGTGCCAGCCACAAAATATATCTTGAAAAGATTTCCTGAGACTGGTCCGTGTGCAAGATATCAAATTATTTTTTTTGCGTTCCTACCGGAATAGGGTATCTTTATTTTTATTTGTATTTTACAACTTTCAAGGAAAATTATATTGTAAGTAATCTATAGATATTAGTAGAAATAATAGTAGTCGTTTAGCCTAAAAAAATGTATTTGTGTTTTAAGTGTTTGTTTCTTACTTAAATTGGTATAAAAACGTGTTATAATGGGCAGCTACGGAAACCAAATTTGAGCACAGAGAGGCACATGAATTGGAGTGGCCCGCTTGCGATGTGCATTTTAAAAATATATATTAGGCAAGCGCTTCTTAATTATTCTCCTTTCATATTATAGTCTTTGCGATACTCCAACTACTATATACATTTTAGAGGCTACACAAAAAATACGGCTTTGCTTGGTAAAATCTTTCGTCATCATATTCATCATGTAGGACATTAGACTTTGGTTTGACCTGACCTATAATCAAATAGAAACTCCAAATAGGTATAACCTTGACTGGAGCTTGACTAGTTTTGACTGTTGTAGGCACTTATTCCCAGAAATAGAAAATTGATAAATATCGAGAGTCGTAGTAATTACATCAACATTTTCCTAATGTAATGGTGAAAATGGCACTGACAACGAAAACTAAACTAAGTAGCAAGGAAACACTGGAATTCCAAACAAATAAATTGTTAATTTCAATTATTACTTCGAAAGGTTGAATAAAATTGCACTATTCGATATAAACCATTTAATTATAAAAAGAATTGAATACATCGTTGTCTTCACATAGAAACCATTAATTTCATTATATTAAGTACTTGTAAACTCGATTTGACTAAAAATTATCAACTTCATTATTTTACATTTCATTTTTCATACATAGACATATTAAAAAATACGTGTACAAAAACGTAAAGTATACATACACATTTCATTATTCATATTGTAAACTTTAACATTTTAATGGCACTCATAGCCTAGAATATTTGATGGAAAATATGAATATAAAACTTACACCTATTATTTACATAAGTCTTAAACGTACCCCGTTTTGATATAACACTATAAGACTTACATTTTTAATATAAACTATGATTTTATGGTCGTTCCCGAACCGAAACTTTTGAACTCATTTCTTCCTTTGTCTCGTAAACGGGCTGTTTCAGTTTCATGAGAATACCACGTTATTACAAAAAAATAAAAAAAAATCTACACTCTTCTAAAAATACAACTGTACGGTATTTACAAAAACCTAGATTTTGAACTAAAAAAATTACTAGAATTTTTGAAAAAATCAGCAGACAAAGAGTTCAGAATCTTAAGACCGATCATAAAATCACGGTTTATACCTTAAGAAATACGTTATACTTTGAATAAAAAATAAGTATCTACCTAACTTGACGAAGTGTTACAAAATAACGAATGCTTTGTTACCTATTAATTTATATACTTATTATAATTTTAATATATTACCTACTTAAGCATACACGTATATAAGTTGACTAACATTTTAATTTTGTACACTCCTTTACATAATTGAGGCATACATTACGAAGTTATTTTGCACTAGAATCGCGCAAAATAACTTGTTTCAAGAAATAGTTTTACATCAGGTATCATTTGCTCATTTATCATCATATTCATATTATGGTATCTATACATATATGTATTTGGAATTGAATAGGCGAGAATATCGAATATGTAATAATTATTAGATTAATAAGTTAATACTGTTGAATAGTTCTATTTCATTTTTTTTTTTTATTTGATAATACTTTTACCTCAACTTTTTTTTGCATTGGACAAGCTTTTAGGTAAATTAGATTATTGAGGTCCACCGCAGGAACAATAATGAATATGGAACTGATGAAAAAATAAATTCGTTACTAAATAACATTGAACACGTAACATTAATTTTTGATTATGTACATGTTGAAAGAGAAAACCAGCTAGATAATACGAATTAGCATTAAAATTCTAAGTTTTCCTGAAAATATCAATATCATGTTTTTTTCGTCAATCAATCCAAACGAGGTCGAAACGCCTCATGCGATACAACTGTAGTTAATTGCTTTGTACGAACGGCCATATACTGGAGTGAAAAATTTACCAATCGACTTTCATAAGCGTAAAACTTTTAGTCTGCATTTGTGTCAGATAATTGAAATTGTTTAATGTGTTTATTAGTGTTTAACATGTGATTATTCAGTAAGTTATAAACTCCTTCTGTGTCCATAAAAATAAACTCATTTTTACCTTATTCAACAAATGTTTACAATATTTACTTTCGCAGGAAATTATACGAATGTATTGACAGAAGTTGCATAAAAATGTATATAGACTCTGATGGAGTCAAAATGAAGATCACCTGCCCAGCCCCGATTAAACCGAGCCTTTAGAATAGGCAAAGTAAAAAATATTGTATTACAAAGATTTCATCCATCTATATTATAAACTATTCAAAACATATGTAAGGTACACTCTAACATTAGGTACAATTCGAGCAGCTATATTCTTAATATACTTTAAAATCCAACACATAATGAAGAAATGGTTTTGTTTTGTAATTTCTGCTTACACAAGAATAATAATATCAAAATTTCAAACAGTATTTAACCAAAATTTAAAAAAATGTATTAGTGTCCAAAAGTGACTGACTCTTTGTAACATGTTTCCTCATTACCATAATATGTCACGTCAAAATATTCAAAACAAAGCCTTTGTTAACAAAATCTTATAACATTAAACCATTTTCTAAATTTCTTTAAGCAAGATGCTGAATTGTATTTATTATGTACGACAGACACACAACAAACTAAATTCGTGACAAATCGCCATTACCATATTTTGAAGTATCGATTCTTCAATTTGAGTTTCGTAAAATAGACCTTAAGTGTATTGATTTAAGACCCCAATTGTTATTGTTGATCGTATTCAGGTTGTGTGGAGGTAAATTGAGAGTTGTTTCCGGTCGGACGCACGCGCACGCTGCGACGCCCGGACGACAGATGACGCCGACATGATCAAGCTTCGTGTTATCTGAAAATGAGAAAATTGAGTTATATTCTCAGTGCCTTAATTGTTGAATTAGAATGAAAATTTACGTAGTTAGATACTGTGTGTGATTGACTAACATTTTCCAATATAAACCAAAAGTTGGGAGGAAAAACCCTTCTTCTATTCTATTTCCACGCACAGCGGAACTTTTAATGAGTCTGGCAGGATGTTTGGCCCGTCAGATTCGTCTGGCATGTAAAACGGCCCCGCTTTCAGCTTAGCGAGTATCCATTCCTTTCTAAGCTTATGTTATACTACCAATCCTAAAAATTTCATGTATCCTAAAATGACGTAAGTCTGGGGTGACTGGAATCTTGGTCCATAAAACGTCTAGTTAAATACTTGTCAAAATTTCACTGCTACAAACCACAAGACTGTAAAATAACCGCTCTACCACAGACAGTAATGACTGCCCGATGTACAGTCGATTCTCGTCGAAAGTTTACATAAACAGGCACGTGGCAATTTTGGAAATTAAATAGTTTGTATCGTGAGTTGTGGTTACCGTGGTAGGCTTCGGTTAAACTGCTCTTAACTGTGGATTTTATCTATGAATCATTATGAAGAGGACTTATTCCCTTTGTACATATATTTCTAATATATTATTAAGTGAAATGAAATTTTGTATTGTTGTAACTTTTTCGACTACGAAATCCAATTACATCTATTTGCCAAAACTTGTTGATAACTTAGAGCTTGTTTTAACTTTTGTTAAAGCAATTATCAAAACACTTAATCTCATACAGATTCAATTGCCAGTAAAACATGCAAAGATAAATTTATATGAAACCCATCAAAAAATTTATGTACATACAGAACCACGTCATATAGATACTAGTACATTGAAGTAAGAAACTATAAAGAAAAGGATAGGTAGGAAACACACAACTTTCTAATATGGGCATGAAAGATGTAAATAGACTGGAGACAAGAGTCGGTATAAACTTATCAACAAAAACCTTGACAATAACCTTTTAGAAGAATGACAATCTTACAAATCGTCTTCAATCTCCATTTACAAACAAGAGATATAAAAAATTTTGGCGTCTAGCATTAAACTACTGGAACTTGCAAGGGTTAATATCTCAAGATTTCAGCACATAATTTCCCCCTTTTTGTAATATGTTGCCTTAAGTAGCCTTACTGCAGATCTTACCATAAGTCTCAATAATTTGTTTAGCAGACGGATTTAATAAATAACTTTAAATAAGAAATGAAGATGTTATCGTACCTGGGAGCATGTTTGGCGCGCAGTAAATGAGGCGGCACCTCTCGTCGCTCGACCTCGTCAGAGCCAAGCTGCAGACCAGCCACCAGCTGCATGATCTCTCGTTCCTTCTTCAGCTCTTCACGACCTGACTCCACCTGAAATCAGCAGAAACATTTGTGATTAGTGTGATTTTTAAAAGAATCAAGAGTTCAAGACAAACTCCGAAAAATGGGCAATGCGAAGTTCTAAGTATGTCGATCTGTAATCCAATGTATAAATCTTCCTTTTGAGACTTCTGATACCTATACCTACCTAGCTATTTTTTTTTAAATTAAAGCATTCCAATTCGTTGTATATATAATCACTGAAAGAGATTAGCATAATAAGATGTGCATCCCCTACGAATAGTCAGAATACATCTTTACGAAACTAATTCTCTGAGAAGTAAACGCATAAGATCTAGTTTAAACTAGTTTTCATAAGATTTATTATGCAAAATAAACAGCATAGCTTGCAGTATCGACTTCGTCATGAAACGTATTCAATTACGTTTACGTTTTCGAGTTAAGATACCTACGTAATGGATTACGCAAGTCGCGGCTGCCAATGCAGTTGCGATAACTGAACTCAATTATTGTTTCCTTATGTTCTGTAGGCAATGATTCGTGGTTTGAGGCACAAATAAGTATTGGCAAAGGTGAAAAGCTAAGAAATTCAATGCTTTGTCTGAATTTACCTAAGATTGGGAAAACTTTGACCTTTTGCATTGAAGAACAGAAGATTGATATCCAGGTTCAATTTAAGAATAGTTCATGAGCTTCTCAGTCTCAACACTAGTGGACTGAATTAAAAAATATCGTAAAAGAGACTATTTGTAAACTGATAAATCACACACATCATAAAATTACCGCCACATATTAACATAGCATCATCGGAACATCATTTAAATGAGTGTATCGCAATTCATTGCTAAAAGCACAGGTACTAAATACTTGCTTTAAAACCAGTTACTGATCCTAAGAAAGATTTCAATTTTAAAAGCATCGAAGAGTGTTAACTGACTACAGCGACGTATAATTCACATCAATCAAGATTCCCTTTGCAAAGATAACCTGTTCATAGCTTCCCAGTTCCCTCACAAAACCTGTTCGTTTTGCAAATAAACAAACAAAACCAGGTATTCCAGACAGCTGCCATTACAAGAGCAATTCACACAAAAGACCCTTATCTCCGTTGCAGGTGTTGTATTCACAAAGAAAATAAGCATTTTGAAAACGAACCAAAACCAATTCATAATTGTTCTGACAAGGTTCTTACATTGAATGGTATTATTCCCTTGGCTGCATTTCAAATCGCAAAATATTTCTGTCCTTGCTGAATACGTTCTGGTTCAAGTTGTAACTCGAGCTCGACTCAATCCCAAAAATGGCTATCGCAGATACTACTGTTACTTAAAGTCACTTGCTTATAAACTATTACTGCAGTACTCTATAAGTAAATATCATAGAAGGAGATGGTCATTAGAAATAATAAATTTAGTATTTAATAGTATAAGTAAAGTAAATAGGTCTGTAAAATTCCCAAAACCCAAGACAAAAACCTGAACATCAACGACGGAAATCAACTTATTTTTTTGCAAAAAATTAACTTTTTTAAATGTTCTATAGAGCTGTAACTAATTTAAAATATTAACAAGAAATATATTATGAGATGTAACTTAAATTCAGACATTGTGACTTTTACAAACAATAGCGTGAAGTATAATAGGTACGCATTATAGATATTACGTTTAATATACTGCTGCTTGAATTCTTAACAAAGAACCACGCAATGTCCAATCCATCTTACATAATAAAGTACCTACCGGCCACACAATGACAACTACAAAATAAATGACACAAGAACTTGAAGAGAAATTCATTTACACAGAGACATGTAATCTGTTAACAAGTTGTCGTGAAATATACTTAACCGTCTCTACATTTCCTTATAACTTATTTCTGCCATTTTACGGTAATGACATGTCATCGAATGTATTTTACTGGTATTCTGTACTCTTTTGACCTTTTGTAGCCCTAACTGTTAAGCTTAAGTATTGCTTGATTTTAGATGTAACACAACAAGTATTTTCCAATGAAATTATTTTACTGCAGGGATTTTTAGGGAAAATATTATAAGCTTTGGGAAGTAGATAAAGAAGAAGTCATGAACGCCATGATGATTTCTAAAGTTTCAAAAACCATTTTTACGAAAAGTTTCTTACGCATGTAATTATGGTGTTGCTGAACAGTTCTAAGAGGACAACGTCATGAATAGCGTGATATTGCTGAGTCAGAAGCGTGTTCAATATAACAATTTTAAATGTTACGATAATCATTTTAATTTAAGGTCACAGACGACCATTCTAATATAATTTACAATTTCGTACGTTTCAATACGTTTTAAGGTCAATGACAGATTTAAAATTGCATTCAAGTCAACTGATCGTTTGCTCTGATGTATTTTAAACAATGTAAATAAATAACAAAATAATTTTATTGACTTTGTGATATTGATCGCGAGAAAATAAAATATTTCTCTGTTTATTACTACTTGATAGTAGATCTATATTGAAACATCATACTGGTATACGACAGTTTGAGTTTTGAGAAGAGTTCTATACGGTGGCTACTAGCAACTCTTCGATGTCATCCTCTGACACTATAGAGGTCCATGAACGATAATCTCTAACCATCAGGTGGCATGTTTAGCTATAGCAATACAAAATATAATTTACTTCAATGCAACGTCCATGCCATCATGCTAACTCCTGTAGGTAGATTAGTTTCCACACCATAATTTGTTATTCCAGTTATGATAAACGAAGTTCCGATGACATTTTATAATCAATAGCATAATGCCCTTTGTGGGTGTTATTGTCGATAACAGACGCTAAGCTAGCCTCCCACGTGGGATTTGTACTTTAGTATTGATAGTGCACTTTATAAGGGATATCAGAACTCAAGTTTGGATTACAAACGGACCTGACTGTAAGTTCGAGTGATGTATGGTTTTGAACAATCTACCACGTTGGTATTCAATAAGATAGATAGTATCTACCAATAGTTCTATGAGGAGTCTTATACTCTACTCGTAGTTACCTACGTATTTTATGTGATAAAATGTGATTTTGTCATGAACTTAAACTCGTGCACTCAAAAATCTAAAAGGATGGTTTTTGATATTTAGGAATTTGTCGATCTTTACTAATAACTTTATCTCTCCTTTATATTGCTTAAGCAAAAAACTTAAACTGGTTAGACTCTGGGTAACATGGTCTGACTCACGACGGATCAAATTCCCTCGGACCTTAGTTCTGAATCACCGAACTTACTCAACTGCCCTTAGTGCCTGTAGGCAGTGTAGGTACTACACATATGCCACAGTTTTAACTTAATAATTTTACATGAAGTAGTTTCAGTAGATACGTTAACATTACACATTTAAAATAAAATTATGATTTGATTTTTCTCGGCATACCGACGACCTAATGCATTTCAAATGGTGACTGTTGTTATGTAAAATATCAAAATAAAAAACACGCTTTATTTTCTTCAGTAGGTTCTAATTGAGTCGTTAATCCTTAATATTTCGTCAAATTAAAATCACAGGAAATACATCTGAGTTGTAGGAAAAAAATAAGTAAGTAGGTTACAGAATATTGGGTAACACCAAAATCAACACCTATTTTATAAGTTGTCTTACTTTCTACAAGCAACTATGCTAACAATATCTATTTGCGTTTCTTCGCACACATTCGTTTGCATCACGTTAACGCATTTGGTATAAGCTACTAATTAATATTCTATCCGTGAGGCCACTCATACGACTTAACCACTTTTTGCATTAAATACTCATTTAAAATATTATTTATTATGGGTGGGCTCTAGTATAATCCATGCTAGTATAATTTAGTTTTCAATATTTGTTATGTCCACTTTTATTATACAACAACTTTAATAATTCTTTTAATCATATATTTCTAATTACACGTAATAAGTATAATTTAGGGAGGTAATTTTCTACTCAAATCATATCGTTAACCTAAATCTTTATAGGGTACCAGATGTTTTTATTACAAGAGCCTCGATATAGAAACGGATATCCGCTGATTGCTTCCTGCAAAACAAGCATCTGTACAGATTACGCTTATTAAGATAATGATAATGACAAGCTGATGATGATAATAATCATATCAATAAAGCTAACAAAAGTGTTCTATGAAAATGTTTTCTACTTAAAAACACCGATTATTTCATGATTCCATATAGGTAATACGCGGCTCTTCCTAAGCATAGGTATACGAAAAACAGCACACAAGCAATTTTCAAAATATTCGAATGCCTTGCATATGTCGAATGCTAATGACATAACACTTAAGAAAGATAACAACCTTATAGATTAAACACAAGGTGACCAGCTACCTATAAACCAGCACCAGAACGGATTTCAATTAGAAATGGTTATGAACATTCTAACGACTTGTTATCAAATCAGAACAAAACGGGTCAAAGTCAACCGTTGAATCTCATGAATTCTCCATCACTAACGAGTAGAATACAAATAGGCTGCTTAAAGAGTCCGCACGGAAAGATGCTACAACACATACTAAACTAATCTTCGTCTTCGACTCAGAGAACTCACTCGTCGAAACGTTTATATAGCAGGTTTAAATTCATAAAGCAACTAAAATTCTAATTAACAATTTTTCTAACTCATGCAATTTTTTCCGTTAATGATATGAGGTGAACAATCAGTCAAATGGTAAAGTTAAAAGTAGTCCTTACTTTTTTTGTAAAACCAAAAAAAAAGTCACCAGGTTAAGTTTGAAATGTCTCTCTGCCACATACCAATTCTGAACCAGTATCGAGTTTTTTGCAATCTGGAATTCTAAATTCTGATCGTGACGCCCATGCATGATGGGAACTATTCTCATTGACTGATCTTCGGACTCGCGTGTCTACATCGCATTAAAAAATCACTTGAATATCGTTATCAAAGTCAGGTATCTGAGCTAACATGAGAATACTGTTTCAATTACATAAAAGTAATTAGTTACACTAGATAATAATTATGTCTGAAACTACATTTAATTATCTAGGATAAGATAGAAGAAAATTATTTTACTTGTAAAAAAGCAAATTGTTAAACCACGATATGCTTCGACCCTGAATCATTAATGATTCTGGCACGATCTTCTGTACGTGAGCAATTAACTTAAAACTTGAGCCAACTCATGATTATGTAACTTACAAAAACATTAAATCACTTATTATTTTTAATGATTTTTGTTAAATCTTAGCTCAAGTTAGGTTATTCTGAAAATATTCTTTGATGACTTACAATAATAAGTAGATACATCAACTCGTTCGAAACACTGACTTCAAATCCTGCTAAGCAAGAACAAAAGTTATCTCTGGAGACCGTCTGTAATTTGTCTAAGTGTTAAATTACGGGCACTTCGATGAAGGTAAGTGCTATTGAAACAGATACTGTAACAGACAAATTGAGGAAATAGGTAATTACATGAAGAATGTTAAGTTGTATAGAAAGAGAAGTGAACTGAACGATGCCATTTTCAAATAAGGACAGCAATTTTGAAATGTAATAACTTTTTGTGAGTAGGAGGAAACATGTATTTTTCTCCGAAAAATGTACAAATGCTGCCTGAAATAATATAAAAATGATCATCAATCGTAGAAGTAAAACCAAAGTAGAACCAAAATTTTTCATTTATTATTTTTCAATTTTAACTTAATAAATCAAAAACATCAAATTAGACTGACTTTAATAATACATGATTTTTAAGTAATATAAACGTGGTGTAATACGTTTATATTTTGGAATGAGGCACGAGAGTAAGAAGAGTGTATCGCAATTTGCACTCTTTGTTACGATTACAAAGGTTACAATCGTTACGATTCATTAATCCGTAATTTGTTTATCCTCTCTTTCATTCACAGAACAGAGCATCATCAGCATTGTTTCTAAATTACAGACAATCAACTGTCTTATGACATCATCTAGAGGTCAGTGAAACATGCAAAATATTGTGTACTTGGATAATACCATTTTAATGCCAAGCCCAATAATTGTAGCTCAAAAAGTTCTTGGACAACATAAGTAAGATATTATTTCTTCTAATTTCTTTGAGGCTGGTTCTGAGAAGTCTGCCTAAGTAACATTGTCTGTCTGAAACCGGTAATCGAAACCGCACAGTTGGACAATGACGTCGCCCCACGCCTGTAGGTCACCGTATCTGTCCATTCACAGACACTGTGCTCGTTCAAGGTTTCAGCTTTCACGCTATCAGCTGGCTGCATAGATTTTAGCCATTATTTTTTATTGGTAGGCCAATGTTTTTAAAGATCGGAATGTCTTAACCTAAGGTTACTAGTGATACTTAACCTAAGGTTTACGCCGCGTAGTAAATTTCAATTTTACGTCATTAAAATTTTAGTGTCGAGAATTTATCGTCTTGAGAAAAAACTTTCTTCTTGTTATGTAAACATCAGTTTACCTTTATTTCCCTTTTTACATGCATACAGCTGCATCTTGTGCCAACTCCCAAAAACCTGAGATCGAGAAAGTAAAATACACAAAAAGCCGTCCATCGAGTTTCTCCAACAAAGATCACTGACCGAATGACATTGCTACGGGCCCACTAGCACATCAGTACTGAGAAATTGACAACAATGCATAGTATTGTCACAGAATAGTGGAGTATTGTCTGAGTGGCTTCTAGACATTAATACGATGCTTTTGTTGCAGCTAATTAACACTGAAAATATCAAAACTCTAATTACAATGGACATTTAAATTTTCTCTTGCCCTTATAAACTAAAAATATTGGCATACAATGTAGACTTTACCAACAATCTTGTCTAATAAAAAAGTTTTCTTTTGAAAGATAGCAAGTCTGTTATGATCTCATAACAATTGCATTAATTATTAGGTAGGTTCAATGTTTATCTCAGTTAGTAATTGAAACAGATACGAAAATATAATTTGAATAATATATGGATGAAACAGCATAACTGCTTGACGGGTTTTCTTGTATTTGGGTTTTATCTGTTTTATTTATTAATTCAGGTTTAAGATCACTGGCCGAATGATATTTTATGAACGTCGAATATTTAATGAAATTGATAATAACGCTTAATCATCCGAAAAAGTTTCGTTTATAAATAATTTATATGATGACAAAGAACGTGTTAGCAATAAATAACAATAATTTACCAGATTCAAAAAAAACGTCATCGACTTTTTAGAATCAAATTGAATTCCATAACTTTTTCTATACTTTTTAAAAATGAAACGCATGAATTGAAAATATAAAAATTAAAATAATAATCAAACGTAATATAATAATAGAGATGATGAGCGAAAATATTCTGATATTTATAAAATACTTAACTAATAGTAAAATTATTTATTTATACACAACTACGCAGGTATTGTTTTGTGTGCTTTATCTTTCTAAAGGAGACCTCGAAAACAGTTGTATTGTTTACAATGTATTTATTGCTGCAGTTCAATTTTTATGTTTTGTTTTACTCATCTTGATAACTTTGTTTCCATTTTACAAATAAGATTTTATAATACCTTCAGTCGTGCCAACATTCTAAGTATCGTTCACCATACAAAATATTTACTTGTAATTTTAATGATTATACCTACAATTATTAAACAATAGTAGACAACTTATGCTTATACATTTTTAGGAAATCGTATTTTTGCGTCAACTATTTGAAACAATTCCTTGAAAAGGTGACGAACTTAACGTTTGCTGAGCCAAATCAATTTGAGATTCGATTGGTCAACGCAGTGAGCTTAAAGTGAACTATAGGTTATAAGTTGTAGTGGAGACGGTTTACAGACGGTAAATGATGATGAATGACCTTAAAATGCTTCATTTCAAACCATACAGTCATTTTTAAAATATGTAATAATATTAGCCAATGTAATTATTATTATATAAAGCCAATTTCTATTTACTTTTTAATCATCAACTTCATCATCTCAGAGACTTCGGTTGCCCCAAAATGTTACATTAGAGACCGGTCTTGCGCTGTTTTCAACCAGAGCATGACAACCAATCCAGAACCTTTCAACTCCATAATATGGTGAAATAATTATATGTTGTATTTATTACCACTTCAAACTCTCAATACTTGAGATTGTTAAGGATACTTTGGTTCTTCAGTCAGCAGTGAAAACAAAACAAGTAAAGTTATAAATAACCGCTTCATAATTGATTAACTCAATAAAAACAGTAAACATTTCAATGAATGCGCATAAATCTATTCATGGTAAAGTAATATTCATGTGCAACTGCACAATTCATTAAAAATGCTGTGTCGACATACTTGTACCAACTAGTATAAGTAGGTATATTAATCGAATAACACTTACATTTATTATAAAAATAGTTAATTGAAACTTGCCTCATTGATTGAGACTTTTATATCCCCAACACATTACTGTAATTATCACATTCCTTCTACCTGGTACAAACTACGCCCAGATACTATGATTTTTAAACGCCATTTATTAAAGCTGAAACATATCCTATGGTAACAAGAACTAATGAATATTTTTATCATATATCAGAACTCAAAGCGAGAGCACACCTGTGGGCCTCGTCGGAATATAATCACATACAACTGAGATGAGCCATCCAATACCGGTTTCAGAATTATGTTGCTTTTACACTTACTCCGATGTTGGCAGTGAAAGATTAGCGAGGATATAACATTACAAAACATATGCAATTTTGTTCGTTTTATAGACATCTATGTTTATTCATGTTTTTACAAACAATTTTATGATTAATATCTGTTACTTAATCTTCGGATAAATGCAAAGGCAAAGCCAGGCTTACGAGTCTACTTCTAACTTTAGAAACAAAATGATAGCTCTTATGTTTTACATAACACGTATAAAATCAAAAATCAAGGACAGCTGTAATTAAATAAATCAAATAGAATTAACCATTTTAACATCATTCTCATTCCCACGGTATAAAATTTCGCACAAGAGTTTTTTTACCGCGACGCCGATGCCGATGCCGCGCGATGACGATGTAATAGGCAATATCACCGACACTTAAAAATGATATGATATATTATATAAAGGTACTATTTTAACATTTATTATTGAAATAAATTCTGCTATACTTATGTTTAATCCAGATGTACTGTGAATTTTAATATTTGTTTATAAAAAAAACTGTTACGCATAGTGAATTTTACTCAGAACATTGCATTTTATGTCTGCGTTCACTTTATTTAATATTCTTCTGTTTAGAAGCTTCTACAACAACGTTAAAAGTGCCGTTATCTCCAAAAATAATAGCAATAAGTTAACTCTAGTGTGAACCAACTCGACCGGTTAGTGAACTACCATCATACCATTAACATAGAAATACGTAAGATTGTATTTTTTAAATCATATTCGTTAGATACGCATTTTACGCAATATTTAGAAAGTATAACTAACGAGTCGTTAAGAATATTGTGGTTTCCGTAAAAGTTACTTTTGATGATGATTGAGAGGCGATCGAGCTCTCCATCCAAATAAAAGAACAAAAGAAAGGTAAGGAAAGTGTGAAAACTAAAGTTGACAAATTCGACAAAACAAAACCTATGCAAGCCAATAAATTTGAAAAACAACGGAAATAATGACAAAATTAGATTAGGAACTGTATCGGTCCATCAAGCACTCGGAATAAAGACCTAGACTAGGAAATATTTTTCAAAAGAGTGTAACTATGGAACTGGAATCACATGTCCCGAGCCTTTGATATCAATTTTTAAATAAGAATAAGAATAATTTAGGTAGGTACCTACTTTTTTCAGGAAAATGTAACCATAAGAAATGAATGTGTGAATTTATAAACAAAGTTACAAGTAAAAGCTTAAATATTACGATAAAATAACACACTTCGTAAATTTATTATCCTGGGTTTACAGCTAGTTAAATCAATTTCTGAGGAGTACATAAAATAGCTATAACGTACACACATCCATCCATCCTATTTAAGAGTCACACGAATTCTATCTAATCAACAATATCTTGATTCCGGACTCAGGCCGATATTTTTAACATCACATTCATAAATAACAAATTTTGGTCAAAATTTTCACTATTGTTTTAATTTACCCAAAGCTATGTTATGCCTCTAACCATTAATGCACAATGGCTCAAGGCTCAACAAACTCAAGTTTGCTTGAAATTTAGAAAAAGAAACTGAGTACCTATAAGTACAAGACGACAGTTCACGGCGCTGTCTATTCATCTTTTTTGGAAATGGATTTAAATCACAATCAGCATTGAGAAAATCGACTCGAGGAGGAGGACCTTGAAAAACCTTGAAATGTTATACAATATGTCATCTATTCTATATTAATAAGGTATACTATAAAGTTACTTCAACTATACGCCCATATGTTAATGTAGCACGATCGATCGGAATGCGGGTTTCGAACAAGCCCGCCGCGTTCCGAATACATACCTCAAAACCTTTATGGGTACAAGCTAAAATTAACTTTGTATGTGTATAGTTAGGAACTAAATTTGCCAAATAAATTATTGGGGTCTTGATAAGGAGTTGCAAAAGAAATCACTGACCTTTCATACTTCAAGTGAAGTTTTTAATATTTACAATCTTGCAGATAATATTATCCTAGATTTCTTAATCAAAAATCAAAACACTGATAATGTTAAAATACTGTAAAATTTCAGCATTTTTTTGTATTTATTTTCCTGTTGTTTTGTCACCAAAACCTATATTTTTTCCCCGTCCACAAATTATTGATTAAGAAATTTATTTTCCGCGGTTCAACTTTTCACTATTTCATCCTAGTATGACAGATTCCTTTTCTTAAATAGTAAACGTTCTTCAGTATAGAATAATGAATAATAGCTTAAAATTGTATTAGTCAATACTCAATAGGTACATTCACGCCATCATTGTTCCCAGAAAAATAAACTTTGAACAATAACTATTACTTTAACTGAATATAAAGCATAATATAATATTTCATTGTGGTAGCGTTAGAAGTCGTTAGCTCATTTTAAACGTCAAAGAGTTAAACACAGTAATTGCAGGGTTTCGAAACGTTCAGTTGCTCAAACGAGTGAAGTAACGCAAAAACTAGGAATTATAATTTTAACTTTTAAGTGGTTCTTGCGAACAGTAGAAAATTTTGGTTTGTTTTGTTGGTACATTTTCTCATAGCAGTTTTCAATTACCAACATTTCTAAATATACCTATAAATATAAATTTAGATCACTTACACTATTACTAAACGGGTTCTTTCCACGATTATTTTCAATTGAGTGATCCCGATATTGAGTGTAAGTGATGTAGATAACCGCGAGTGTTTAGAGAAATTTATAAATTTAGATGTTTAAAATATTGAATTATCTTCAAAAACTATGCATTTTGTCACTTAGGCACCCATAATTTAATTTTCCATATCTTTAACTTTAAAGTGTACAATAATAATTGAGTCGTAAAAGATTATATTTAGGTGCTTTAACAAAAACAGTGACAATAATATCCGCCAATTAATTATTATTAGCGTGTTGAATTTTAATTTAAAGAGAAGCTAAACAATAGCCGTCGTCATAACATAATTAGTAGAAATAGCATCTTCAACCACATAAAACTAATTAATTATAATTTATGTAAATGAATATTAAGAAGTATAATGGTACTATAGAGTTTAATGATTTTTTGTTAGCCAGTTTAAGTTAAGAGATGATATTGAAATTACTAAAATCTTTTTATAATGAATAAATCCTCATGAATTTTCATTTTTTTATACGTTATATAGAAGTATTCAATTTAATCAAAGATAAATAAATATTTTATTGCTCAGTTATATTACAATCCTTAACGCAGCTATTCTATACCGTTTTTCCTCAATTTGTTGTAGGTAATTGTGAGACCCGAATGCAAGAAAATCTGTACCTACTACCCATATACAAAAGGTATGCATACTTTCCAAGGTTTGATGTCACGAAATGTTTCAGAATTGGAAAAGACCTACTAAGAATGTACAGAGTTCTTAAGGTCATAGATAGCCCTTGATGACAGCAGCGGTTACAACCAACGATCAGTTGGGTCACCTACCTGATTTTAATAAACAAAAATTAAACATACGAACGTGATGACATTGAGGAAGGTCAATAAATATATTGCCCGGGCAAAGCTTGCATTCGTTCGGAGAAATAATATATACTTCGATTTGCAATTCAGATACGTTCAAAATATTTGTGATTTGAAGTGCAAGGACGTTTTTGAATGCAAAATATTTAAATTTTTGTTGTTTTATCTTTATGAATTATAAACATCTCTTAATGTCAATAATATCTACCTTTCTTCATTTAATGTGAGATTTTAATTATTTCTACACACCAATCGCGTACACCTATAATCGCGTGATGACTGATTCATACTGAAACTGTACCGTTTAATATCATTATAGCCCAAGAGCCAGCGGCCCCCAGGCCTTCGGTAAAGTATAAAAGCTATAAGTTTCTCAATGTATGTCCTCAACACAGGTAACAACGACCCCCACCTATGAAACTTGGGTCGCGGTTGCTTTGGCAGGTAATAGGTAATAAAGGTGTGTCAAATTGTGTCTCAAATTTAGAATAGTATAAAACTCAGTTTTTACATATTTTACTTATGGCAATAATAGAAGTCACCTTGTAGAAAACCAGACACTTCGTACGGTTGCAACCCTCTGCCAGACACCCTTAAAGTATAATTAATTGTTACTATACTTACGGTATAATATAAAAGCTGAATTTTATATATGTTGTTCGGATAACTGCCCGCAAAAATTGTTGCAAAAGTTCACTTTTACAGGGTGGCAAACTGCTGGCATCGAAATTTTTCAATTTTTTTCGATTAAATGCCTCGTTGACATCAGAGACTGTATAGGAATCTATAAATATTTCAAACCTTGCTTTATTATCATCAATAATATTACCAACATTGTATATACTGCATACATATTTCTGAATGGTATTAAAGACATTTAGTTGTTGTTCATCATTTTCACTCAATTCGCTGTCGCCGAACTTCATAAAAGCTTTCTGGAATTCATAGCAATGTTTTAACAGTTTGTAGGGCTTCGATTTGGTTTGACACTTTTTTAATGTTCCCTCCGAAAACAATATTATGTGCCCATCACCTTTCTTACATAGAAAACAAACTAATTGTTCTTCCATAATAACACTTTATTATTATTGTATTACACTGATTTTCACTTATTACGTTATAAACTGCACAAAAGAATACTAAAACGTTTGTTGTACGTATGGCTATTACCCACATAATACCCAAAAAAGGACAGCTGATGCGCAGCAAAACATCGCAATGGACCGAATGCGCTATTTTACTCGCACCCGCTTACACGTATATTCCTCGCGCACGCACCTATATCGGAATTTTAATGTGCCTGGCAACATGAAGAAACTACCGAAACTGTCTGGCTGTTGAGAAAACATCATTTGACAGTTATCCGAACAACATATATAAAATTCAGCTTTTATATTATACCGTAAGTATAGTAACAATTAATTGTACTTTAAGGGTGTCTGGCAGAGGGTTGCAACCGTACGAAGTGTCTGGTTTTCTACAAGGTGACTTCTATTATTGCCATAAGTAAAATATGTAAAAACTGAGTTTTATACTATTCTAAATTTGAGACACAATTTGACACACCTTTATTACCTATTACCTGCCAAAGCAACCGCGACCCAAGTTTCATAGGTGGGGGTCGTTGTTACCTGTGTTGAGGACATACATTGAGAAACTAATAGCTTGTATACTTTACCGAAGGCCTGGGGGCCGCTGGCTCTTGCTCTATTAGATAGACGTTGACATTCGCTATTTAAGTTATTGATTACAAATTGATTAAAACTCTGTTCTGTCAATAGAACATTACACTGACGCTTTGTAATTGTTATTTAAAATTCAATTTATGTTTTTTAATTTATAGGTGTTTAAAATACCTACTATAGGCAGGTTATATTTGCGTGCCGCGTCTCTTTAAACTATGACGTAGTCCCGTTAGTCGTGTGAAAGTGACAGCGAATCAATTTGTACGTTTCGCTTCATAAATTGCAAACTCAAATATGACTCGAAGAGTGGAGTGTTATGTGATGCTTTCCTTAACTTTCAGTGCTAAAAGAAATTATAGTAGTAGACTTATTCACGTTCTATCTTGACATCCTTAATATTTCACACTTCGATTTATTAAAGAATAATGGGTAGGTTAGCCATATTCATTGTTTCGCAACATGGAATGATTAGACCACAAATTCTTAACACTTTCTCCGTCAAAGTAGGCATATAAAAATTATAGATTATAGACATGTTGATAAATTCATCAGCAGTCCACCTGACTGGTGCTGTACAATAACTATTATTGTACAAAACTTTAATCTCATACTTAAGAATGAAGAAAAAAATCATTTGGCGTAGAAATCAGCCTACATTATGGGTCAGTGAAGCCGCTTTTGCCGTGGTCAGTAACTGCCATAACTACTGTAACTGCCCGTTCCGTCATCGCTAATCGAACAGAGACAAGTATACGATACGCAATATTGTTTTATAGTACGAAAGGCCCGGTGAAATGGCCAATTATAACTGTAGGTCAATGACACATAGTTTGTTATTTTCTTAGCCATTGTCTAGGGTCGCGTCTATTTCATAGAAGATTCAGTACGAGATTCTTCGGTACGAGGAAAACGGACGAATTTCATCAGGATAACGAAGAATCTGTAATTGTAGCAATTCTTGATAGGTCGATTGTAGCAGCTCCAAATATAACTCAATTCTTGAGAGCAATATATTTTTATCCAATAGTAACAACAACGTAGTAATATAAACAAGCATGTTATTAGATATCCAGCTAAGATGAAGCCACCATTAGCCAATGCATACGACATTAAAATACATTTTGAATCGGAACAACTTTTACGTCGTTTCATTATTTTACGATCAACGTTCCTCCATAAAATATTCCCTTATTTGAATATCTATGTCGATGATCAGAAATTATATTTCCATGCATAACTCTTGGAATACTGGTTTTGCTTAGAAGCTTAAACGATGATAAACTCTTCAATTCTTTGTAGGTAATACACGATTCCAGCTTACAGTATTTCAGTTCTTAATATCCGTCACACAAAATATGCCTATAGGAGCCAAACATTTTAATTCCGTAATTTTTATTTTGTTCCGTTCATAAAGTAGATCAGTCATAATCACATTACCGCCATAAATACTTTTTGCGTCATCACGAAGAACTATCAATAAAAAACTGAAAAAAATAGTTTTTTGGTTAGACACTGAACTATTTTAATGTACCTATACCAGAAACTTAGTTGCAATTTTGTTAGTCAATTTTCAATGGTCATGATTAAATTTAAAGTTGATTTTATGAAATAACGAAAACCATCATTCCGAATATATTAGGCGCGTGACGTGACAGCCCTGTTGGATGTGAACCGATTTAATGCTGTGAATGAACAATGACCTATTTCACTTAATCACTTGGTTATTCGAACGGAACACAATGTAATTATCGCGTTTGGATACGGCAATTGTTAGTGAAGCCTTCATTTTTATGAAGCGCCAGCATAAAACTTTGTTGATGTAAGGTTTATCGAACACCGTTTCTGTTTTGAGTTTGATGCTTAAATTATATTTCTACCGAATAAAAATTTTGCCTCTCCCTCCACAAACTTTATCATACGATTCAATTGAATGCGACTAAATGTTTCACTATTTAAGTCATGATATTGAGAACAGGATTTATTTAAATTTCTAATGTGTGAAAACCACTGACAACAAATGTATAAGTAGATAATTTTACTAAATCAAGGTGCACCAGTGTCACACGTACTAAGGGCTTGCTTTTACAATTTTTAAAATCATTCATACCAAGTACCTACTTAAGATACTGCTGATTGCAAATACTTGCAATATCCATATGAGTACATCTTATCTTTTAATTTGTTTCATAAACAAAGCGAAGCCTCCGTCACGTTTCGTTAGCGCATCTGCACAAGCACCGAGTACAGAATGAGAATAAGTATATTACGTGTGCCCTTGGCACATACAATGTTTTGAAAGCATACAGTGTGACATGCGCGAACAATATAATGACATACTAAAGAATTCCACTTAAGTTAGTTTATTCACAAATCGTAACTAAAGCGATAATAATAATATTACTTTAGTATTCCCTAAATAACGGCGGACTTATTCCTTCGACAAATTAATTAACTATAAGTGAGAAAGATTACTATGACTGTTCTGATGACACGTGCATTTAATAAATATTGACTAAATAAATGAGAATCAGTAAACAATGTGCACAATAACACTTGTTTTTCAAATTCAGTTTAAATGTTGAACAAGAACACATAAACTAAACCTAAACATACAGCGCGGCAGCGTCCAAAAAAGAGTCAGTTTCTGTTTCAGAGCCTAATTATGCAAGAGGAGTGAAAGAAACAAAATGTCCTAGTAAGCACTATGAGGTTGTTTGTTGCTTGTTTATTGTAGACCAATTAGGAAATAAAAAGTAACAGTAGGTACGTCAGTAGGTACTCAGACCAAAAGTTCAGGATAATCGTGAATGTGTTAACCTCGACAAACAATTGAAAATATATTCGAGTACAAAATTTAATCTCTATAATTTGACATTCCATCTGGAGATCAATTTCCGTAGTCTCCTGACATCATGAAGTCTCATTATAGATAAAATTTCAGCCCAGCTTGCAGAATCAAATTAACGATTGTTTCACACGATGAAACTTAAGGGCAATTTCTTAATAGATCACGAAAAACAGGTGATCAAAAGAAAATTACAGGGAAAATTTAACATTAATATAAACTTTAGCTTTTAAAGTTTTCTATACAGTAATCTAATAATTGAAGACGTTTTAGACTCCAACTCAAATTACATAGAAGCAATGACCGGCAGCAAGCGGCCGCATCGCGTGGGATACCTCGCCACAAACTAAAACGTTCCACGCACTTCAACTTTATATCAAGCAGCATAAAGTTCAAGTTTAATTACAGATTGTTTTCAGTAAATTTGCGAAAGGAACAATGGTACTCTCACGCGTGTTAAATAATGGCGTTCAAGTAAACTGGTGCAGTGTAACTGTGGCTTAAAAACCGTGAGAAGATAAATGAGTTCATTCCAACTGTGACATTCAACATATCAACTCTTGGAATTATCTATTTTGTGGAACACTAGTTCACAGCTCGGCTGCAGTTTCGCTCAAGATAGGTACTTAACAAGTTTTTTACTGGATGCTACTTCGTATGTTTTTTTTTTATTTCATAAGAAATTGATAAAGTAAAGTGGAGCACATACATAAACCAAAAATTTTAAGAGGTAATATAAACGATACCTATTCCAAATACATACTATATGAAAATCTTCAAGTTAAAAATACATTATGAAATCTTCTAATACTTAATATTACTTAATAACTAACTGAAACAAGTGACAACAAAGGAAAATGAAAAGTTTGGTAAAGTCAAAGACCAGTTCTATTATGTCAATCAAGCACTACACTATGCTTTCATAGGTACTAGCAATTTGAATTTCATATCAGAATAGTTAAATTTTGATTGAGTATTGTTCTGAAAAATATATCTTCTTATTCAATCTCTGTCAAAAAGAAAGGTTCTCACAGAAACTTAATACATTGAAGTAGTGATTTTTCTTTCCAGGCATATTGGAAGAATGGGATCAATGTAATTGACATTAAAAGTCATCAGAAATTAGAAGAATACAAGCTCAATTCTGGAGTACACTAAACTTCCAGCAGTAAACAGCAACAGCAGCAAAATATACATCTCATCATAAGTAAAAATAAACACAGGTATTCAAGTTCTCGTTTTTTATCGAAGATCATTGGATGCCCTCGAGATCAGACGGTTTTAACTTAATAAAAAACTCCACGTTTTGGTCATACAAACGCTATGTTATGTATTGTTTTTTTCTCGTCTTACGTAATTGTGATGAGCTCATATACAATTATTTGATGCGCATTACAAAACTCGGAATACTTTTAATTTCAGCCTGTTAATAATATATTCTCAAGTTTTTATTTAAACATCGTAATGCGGAAACTCTGTGTAAGATACTACGCTTTCTTCATTTTGCAACGGTCGTAAAATGTAAGTTAATTAACAATAATTTGTCGTGTTAGGTGTGCGATTTACGTTCGACTTAGTTCTGACGGAAATCGAGGAAAAACGCCGAGATGTCGGAAAAATACAAACCACATGCAACTGCTATTTAATGACCATATAACTATACAAACGATTTAGGTAAATGTTCTGCTTCGTTATAAATAAATATAGGTACATAGTCTTTATAATATTACTAGCCAATAATTTATTTTAAATATAAAAAAATAAATAAAAGCTTTTAAGATTCTGGATATAATGTAGCAGTAGAGTGCTAGATAACACAAATACCTAAAACAAACCCCAACATAACGTCTATGTTAGCCCAAGAGTTCCTATAACCACCTTCCGAATCCATTGTCAGATCAGCGCCATTTTGACATATTATTGCATTGTCACGCGATATACATCTGCATGCTAAACGTCAGATCAATCAGAAAACGGGAATTTTGTCAAATTTAGCTTACAAGATTCCACCCGAACTAACAAAGTTATATCCAGGGCAAGTTATTATAAAGCTTGGAAAAAAGATTACCTAGTCAGGTCCTTTAACCATCTTTTATGTATAAGTATTAAAAGCTTTTTTAAAAACCAATATTCAATACTTAATTCCTAGTCATAGATTAGAATGTCGGCTAGGGTAATTAAAAAAAATCGAAGTCCTTAGATATTGCAGTTTCACGTAAAGAATGCATTGCCACACGTCCGTTTGCATTGATAACGCAATGCAACCTTCAATGGCTACGATGAGCGTCAAGTGCATAACAATACCTCACGATTACAAAGTTTTAAACATGTATTTTTTCTACAAATGCGAAGGAAATCACAGTAAATTTAAAGACCGACAATTTCGGGCAGTAGTGGTGCAACGAACTAAGACGTTAGACTATGTTAAACTTCTAGAAACATTTAAAGCTATATACAGGCTTATAAAATACACAATTTAAATCGAATAGATTAATATTTGTGAATAAAACCTTTTGAAATGGCTGTATATGATCCCAAGCGAGATTACTATCTCTCGAAACGAGTTACGCAAAATACCCAAAGGCGTTGCAACGAGTCTTACGCATTTAAAATCATCTTCATATTAATTGTTATGTTAAGCTATTTATGTAACTTTATTGTTTTCAAGTAAAAACCTTCTGCTGTGGTAATATTGTAATTATTTGTAATGTCTATGTAATATTTTTGATTCAGTAACTTTTCTCTGTGACTCACGCAATAATAAAATTTTCACGGCTAATAGACATAAAAGAAAAGTGTAGGCTGTGGTTGATTGTTAACGTCTCCAGTTGTAAACTTATGTTAAACTGACCATTTAACAACAAACTGACCAATAAATATCTCTGTATTCACAGTAACTTGCTGATCCAGGAAACTTCGTCAGCATCACAAAGGGAGATTTCTGGTAAGGTGGTCGAAGGACTGTCGCCACTCGTCAGTCGATCGCAGTGTGAGACGTAGGTACGAAAAACTAACTTTTCATTAATGATGAGATTCAATTCATACAAATGCGACAACTTATCGCCATTTTATGTGTTAGAAAACAAAAAAACCACGTAGTTCTTATTTCAGGGCACGAGATGTTCTTACTGTACTTACCTTCCAAAAGCTGCAGAGGGAAATAGAAAAACATTACCGTACACAGTTGCATCAGTTTCTAACAGGTTTGTCTGACGAGTTCCTTAATAGATGTAACCGCAAACGATCATCCATGATAGTATTGACGTTTATTTTATACCTTCGCCGTAAGAGAAAACATAAAATATCGACAATATATTTATAGAAAAATCTACTATAAAGATAAGCTAAATACCAAGACACGCGCAGAATATGAACGATTTCCATTTTCTAACTTCTCAAACACAATACTAATTTACTGAATAACTATAGTCAAAAGGTACAAAACAAAAAATACCAGACAATCCTTTATTTTACGTTCATTTAAACTCGATGAATGAGAGGTTATTTAGATATTGTTCTGCATAAATTACTTTCGTCCGGCGCTTTGTCACGTATGGTTTATAAGGCAGTTGCCTCGCTCCTTTGTATTAAGGAAGCTAATGTTTAATTATGTGGAGAAAGCCTCAACTACAAATGGACACAGCAGGCCGTGTCGCAATCTAATTGATTATGCTACCTTGACAGTGTAGGCTGTATAAATCTGAGCTGAAGCTATGTTTATTTAAATTGTTAATTATATTCATGAACTAAATTCTAATCAGCTTACTTAAGTTTATTCGAGTTCTTTGAGTTATCATTGTATTGTAATTTGTCTTGATTTAATTGCTTCTGTATGGATTCAACTACATTGCAAATCAAGCTGTATCAATTTTGATCTTATAACATTTCTTACCTCAGGCGGAGCAGCAAATTTCAAATTGGCGAGTGACCCATGTGAACGACTTCTATGTTCTTGTCTGATACTGTAGGAGAAGGCACGTTCATTGAGGTGACCTTTTTTCCTGTAGATACCTCCGGCGTCCTCGACGGCCTCCAGGCCGTTCATGCTCTGAGCTGCTTTCAGAGCAGGAGGCGGGGGCGGTTTCGATCTGCGAGGATCGACCGTGGCGTACTGTATACGACCTCTCCCGGGAGGCATGCTCGGCGGGAAGGGTCCTGTGGCCAGCGCGGCCGGGACGCGGCCTCTGTGACCCAGAGTCGCGTGCTGGCGGGCGTGAGGCAGCGTGGCCGCCGGGTGAGCCACTAGCACCATCGGGTGAGCAGCCGCCCAGGCCGGGGGAGCCCGCCCCAGCGATCTACCGTTCATCATCGGCGGGGGACCCGAATACAACTCGTCAGCGGAAGCTGATGACTTTTTCTTATTTTTCTTTGTTGTGGATTTCTTTTTAGGTTCCTCGGGCGGCGGCGGGGGCGGTGGCACCGAAGCCGGGCGCGTTATTTGTCGAGGTCTCGGCGCCCGCGTCGCGTGTGGAATGTCGTCGCTGACGTCGTCGCGTTCGGTCTCACCGACCCACACTTTATGGTTTTCATCACCATCGTACACTTCCAACTCCTCTTCCGGTTCCGGAGGTAACTGAGATGGAGAGCGCTCGGCCTCCAGTCTCTTCGCGTAAGAACTATCGGCGTAGGCGTGAAAACAACATCTGACTAGGGCGTTTGCGGCGGCTTCTCTTCGGCAAATAAAAGCGTGACACTCTAAAACTTTGATTCCCTGAGTACGACGTAGTACTGCCGCAAATAGAGGTGGTCGTCGTGGCGCAGGCGCTTGAGCAAAGGGTGAGTCGAGTGGTAAGAAGCGCGGCCCTCCCTCGACGGTCACTCGGCGCACCGCGGCGCAGTAATGTAAACTAGAAATTGGGAAAAATCTGGCGACTCGCGACCCGCTCTCGTCGACGTTCTCCAACAAGATACCGTTCGACCAGACCGAGAGCCACGAATCTATGCCGCCCGTGGTCGCACCCTTTTCCGGATACAGTTCACGCAAAGGTTCCTGAATGCCCTGAAGGCCGTCCTTGCTCTGCTGCGGCACCGCGGATCCCAGGTACAGCACGCGGCACCGACATATCGGCGTCGATTCCATTTCGGCACAACACTATCACACCATCACACCGAATCACATACAACACTAGTTCGAGCGAGGGGTTCAGGTACAGGTACGTGCGGCGGCCGCGAGGCGAGCGCGGGTCTGAGCCAGCCCACTGCCGGAGTGAGTGGAATTCAAGATGGCCGATAGCACGTCGCCGGGGGAGGGGAGGTTATACCTGCGCCTGCACTACGCACCTGTGTGGGAGCCGCGGCGGTGATACTCGCGAACTGCCTTTGCTAAAGAAACAGCCTTATCGTTGCGGATTCGGTCGCATTTCTCCAACCGACGCGTCACCGCCGGCGACCGACGTGACGGAATGCCAACTGTTGTCTTTGCTCGAGTGAAATCTGAAGGTCGATCGGCCGCAGGGAGATAATGTACTTAACAGTTTGTGTGTACGGTCAATTACTAGATGTTGGACGTTCATTATCGACGTACCAATACCTGTACAAGTCGACCTCGGATTGGAATTCCATAATTTATATCCAAATATTTACTGTCCATAACTGGTTGTGTCACTATGTCATAATTTATAACATAACCATTAGGACTTGAAGTTTGAAAATATCAGATATATCTTGGCCTAATACTTTATCTGTTCATTATACTACAATGGCATTTTGCAAATTCAAGCTCAAGCTCGATTACAAAAATAATAATCAAATGAATTAAGTATCAACCCATACAATTTACATAAAGGTATCACTTAAGAATAAAAACAAAACCCTTTAAAATTATTTGTATATTGCAAATCAATATTTACACAAACACACCCACTCACACACACAAGCGTATTTATTACGCTTTAATCCTCATTATTTATTCATTATATAGTTCAACATTCCTGTCTACACCAAATTAACTATATCAACAATTTATTATTCCGTTCTCAAGTGTGTTTATGAATATTTAGAGGATTTGTGTCCCGGTTCTTCTGAATGAAGAGGCGCTTTCCGTTTTTGTATTATATTTTGAATCTGAAATAAAAATATTAAGTCACTTACTGTCACACTAAAAATTACAGTTGATGATAACAAATCATAGTAACTGTAGGGTATACACAATATATTGTGTGTAGTTTTTCTACTTCATATTTTACCCAAAGTAAATCATTACTTTTTTCTACAAAACGACCATCTTATGAGTTTTATGACTACTGTTTTAAATTCAACAAAAACAGTTATGAACATAGATCTCCATTAGACTACCTACAACGACTAATTTCTAGTTGTAACTACTAAAGATATATATCTAGAATAGAAATTGTCACTTAAACTATTTTTTTCGTCAACTTTAACGACATTAGATAATATCAAAAGGTTACCAAACAATAAGTCGCTAATAGCATTCCCTTCAACTAAACCGTACCTGCTGCCATTCTCTGTCAAGTTCTGCCTTTTCGCTCTTGTCCTTAGTTTTTCTCGTTTTGCGTCCGTCTTGTGTTTTGACTCCGTATTGGAACGCGGCTTTGGGTAACGCCTCCTTACTGCTCATGTAGGCGGAATATTCTTCTTGTGTGTCGAAATCCCAACGACCTTTACGAAAAATTGTAATAGGTACTTTATTTACTAAAACTTTTTTATGAACTTTAAGCAATGTTTGCATCTTATTTTTTTCTGGTATTCTGTTCAAATGACAAATTCCAGTTTAAAGATTTTTAACAACCTGTATCACTTATTTATTTCTTTTGCTAATAAGATTTTTTAGTTCTACGAATACTAATGTGGATTGGATTGTTTGCTAAATTATGTTCATACAAATTATAATTAAGAAAACTAACTACTTTTCCAGGAACTTTTCTTCTTCTTCTTTCAAAATTCGCTAAAATCATTATTAAGATTACTTTCTGCGGTTATAGTTCCACCCTGTACATATAACGAACATACCAATGGGTCCCTTCTTGTTGCCGGCGTCCATCTTGGTGTAGTCGACCTCGTCGTCGGAGTCGTCGATAGCGTCGTCCATCTCTCGGAGCCCGGGATAGCACTCCGCGTAGCCCTCGGGCTCGGCCGCCAGCTTCGACAGCAGCGCCGCCGAACGCTTGTCGCGCTCTTCGTTAGTTGCTTGACGGCGGGGTAGCGGACCTATTGAACATAAAAAGTAAAAACTCATTGGGTTTTAGGTTGCTTTGCATAGTCTATTATAAAATATTACTGGTAGGGGTGTGCGAATATCGTTCGAATCGAATCGAATCGAATATTAAAATTCGATTCGAAATTCGAATCGAATAATTCGAATCTTCGAATTATTCGAAGTTCGACGAATATTCGAAAAGTTTCGAATATTCGTTGAATTTCGAATAGTATCAAATTTGACTACGACGATGCATCGGAAATAGGACAAGAATTTGTATTTAGTAGATAATATCTTTAATGGGCTAGATGTCTACAAAATAGTCGTAGTCGTCGTAGTCGAATTCGATACTATTCGAAATTCGACGAATATTCGAAACTTTTCGAATTATTCGAAATTTTTCGAATATTCGGCGAATTTCGAATAATTCGAAGATACGAATTATTCGATTCGAGTTTCGAATCAAATATTCGTATTCGATTCGGAACGAATAATTCGTGAGTTCGAATTATTCGCACACCCCTAAATACTGGTTAGGTAGTTTGAACCTAACTTTTTCGAGTAATAAAATGATCATTACACCTAAAGTAGACTTGTAGTAAGGATCCCCATTTTTTAAAGAATATGGTTCCTGAGATTAGCATATTCAAACGATCAAAGAAACTCTTCAGCTTTATAGTATTTTAGTATCGATATTTTTTGTGCAATTAAATGTTTCAACTGTATGTGATTTGAGAATGAATGGGACTATAAAAATATCAAGTACACAAGAGTCTTAGATTTTATGCACCAAACTATTCCTATTATTACTTATCAATAAAAGGCGGCCTTGCTGAATTGATGGCACTAATGTGGTATTATGAAACGGTAATAAAATTTTAATTGTAATGAAGAAAGCAGTTTTTTATTAAATAAACTACAATACCTTCTTCCTTCTCAGTTTCGACAGGTTTATCAAAGTATCCAGAGCGAGGTCTTTCTTCTCTCCTGTCGGAGCGTCGTTCTCCAGGCATGTAGTCACCTATCTCGCCGTATATGGAGTCTTCGTTACGACCCTTTTCCGTCATCTTGTCCTATTTATACATGTTTGAATTTATTTTATTTTATGATTTTCTATAAAAACATAACTCGTCTCACGTTTCTATGGCTCGAAAATATAGAAATAGATACTAATATCTATAATTTACGGATACACAGACATATCTTTATGATCTACTTTCAATATATTTTGATGTGAAAACAAGTTGTAGATTTAAGTGTTTCATTCATTCTTGCTGCTATATAATTTTTTTTTAAACTAATATTTTCTTTGTATCCAATTTAAGGTATGAGTCAGTAAAAATAAAAATTAAGACATCAATAATAAATACTTCTCTACCTTAGTTTTCTTCAATTTCTTATGTCTTCCGTGTCTTAAGTATGAGAAGATCTGTGTTAGTTTCTCAACAACAAGATCGTTAGCACTCGAAGCGGAACTTCTCTCATCCATTTCTGGCACATCAGCTTTGCTTCTTGTTAATGTGGTGGGTATATCAGAATCGATAGTTCCTTCTTCATCGAGTTCAACTACGTACGCCATACGACCCGGCGCGAACATTTCACTGCGGACAACTCTCTTATTCCTATAAATAAAGATGATTTTACAGTTCTGTACTTCATAGTTTCATATATTCGCAAAAAGTAAATTTAGCTATAATCAAAAAGAGAACAGATATCCTACATAATAGAACTCACTTTTGTTCCATGATCATGTCAAAAATATTTTTTCCCATTTGAGTTTTGAACTGCATCTCTTCTTCCTGCAAAAAATAAAAAAAAAGTTGTCTATTAGTCTACTGAATATAATTATTGCTATGTATTATGTTTGATATGGCAAAATAATATGTGACAATATTTTGAAGATTGTAAATATATTTAAACAGCTATTACAAAAAATTTAATGGTAAAACTTACAACTACAGGTACTTCTTTTTTCTCCTTGACTGGTTCTGGCACAGGAACTGACACCAGTCTCTCCATCTCAGCTTCTTCTTCTTGTTCACGTGTTTGTATCTCAGAACGAACCTTTAATCAATTCACTACATGTAAAAAACAGTTGTGGCACAGTGTAATGGTTTCTTCATGGGATAGAATTATGTGAGATAGGAATTTTTGATTAACAAATGCTGAAGCAAATTCATGGTACTGCATGGCACATTTTATACATATATATTTTTTTTTATTGCCATGTAGGCAGACGAGCCAACGGACCACCTGATCGTAAGTGGTTACCGTCACTCATGAACCTCTGCAATGTCAGGGGACATTGAGTATAGTGAAATATAGAGTATATATTATATTCTATAGACTATATTCTATCTTTTTTTTTATTATTTGGTTATTTATTTTTTATTGAAGGGTAGCCCAGGATATGGATTAGATAAAAAAAATCCTATAAAAAGATAATTTAAATTCATCATCTTACCTTTTGTAGAAGAGCATAATCCAGACCTTTTACCAAGTGAGTGTGCTCCATGTCACCACCAAGATATTTGGATTCCTGTAAAATTTAACAAATCATTTAAAGTGAGTAGCAGAGAGCTAACAAAAAATAAATAAAATAAAATAATGTATCTTGTTATTTTCTTATTATCCAAAAAATATGAACCTGAATAAGTTGTCTCCTTCGTTCCTTGGCATCCATACCTGATTTCAAATCTGGAGCTACAGCTCTGAAATATAAAAAAAATATTTATTTTAAATTAACACAAAGTATTTTGAATTTAAGCAATTAGGTTTCAAACATAAGTTAATAAATAAGTATTTATTTTAAGTTGCTTTTGTTTACAATTTACAAGTGTATAATTTAAAAAGATTTATACAATCATTGCATATTTATTGCACTGTAAAATGATTTACCTATAAGCACTGCTTGTATTACTGGTAGGATCAATAACACTCAAATCATTAACACCATCTCGCCTCTCTCGTGCTCTGTCTCTGTACTTCTCCGCTAGCTCAGCCAGCTTGTTATCCTCTTGTTTCTTGAGGGCAGCATAGTAAGACTTCTTCTTACGTCGCAGCTCACCTTTGTTTTCCGATGGTGGTGGCATAGAACTACAATAATTTTAGATTACTGGTTTTAGGCAACATTTTGAATAGTAATGGATAGGAATCAGAACTAAAATAAATAAAAACTTATTAAGAAATTGCTTGTTTAGAAACGACCCTGCGAACTACTTCAGGTCTCCTCAGAAAAAGGAATGGAGAAGAAATAGTATAAATTTCGAACCCGGCATTGGCCATAGCTTCTCGGATAGAGCCCGGAGCGTGTGCCCCTCCAGCAGGAGTAGACCGCGGAGTCATTAGAAGTTTCCTGAAGTCATCATTAGTGAGCCTTTGGGATGCCGGAGTGTCCTCCACACTCCTGTGCTCGTCCATTTTGCCTTTTTCTTAGTAAATGTCTTTCAAATAATGCAAAAAATTCAGTATTATGAATTTACAACTTTAAAAACAGGATTGGAATAACCTTACAGTATTATTTATGGCTAAATACAAATTAAAAATGTTATAAATGAGCGTAATTAACTTGCTTGTTTGCAAATTGAAATAGATTTTTGTATCTATCTAATCTGTGGATTTTTGACTGTTTTTGACAGTTGCTGATTATGTAGGTTTGGCTTTTGACGTTGACAGTTCGAGACGTTTGTCTGATTGATTTTTTTTTATTTATTTAAGGCATTGGCTACAAGGTCATTAGGCTAAACTTGTCTGATTGACCTGTAAAATAGTGCTGTATGCATCATAATTAAAAAAATCTATTCCGAATTATTTATTTGGAAATCTTCTCTTAAATATATGGCTTTATTATGATCGAGCCAAAAAAATATCAGTAGTATTTATGCACTATGACACAATGTCAAAATAATAAAAAAAAACAATAAATAAAAGGCAAAGGTAGACGGGAGCCACAGACCATACATATATATATGAGAACGGGAGCCTTAAATTAAAAAGAAGGCAAAACAATATTTTCAATTTTACACTACTCTGAATAACGCTGTAAAAATGCACTGGGCAAATTAACAACAAAAATATTCTGAATAAGTAGAGAAATAAAAGAGAAACAATGATTGTAGAATCGTATAATGTATTTGACTTGAATATCCACTAACCACTAGAGACACAAACAAACAGAGAAGTCTATAATTTTTTTGAAGACACAGTACAAGATAAATCAATGTTCCATGTTATACATGATCTGTATCTGATCTATTATTCCAATTTAAACATCCAGCATCTATAAAATCTATTCAAGACTTATCCAAAGAGAGCATGGAAGGTTGTTCCCTTAAATCCAACATTGCCTGTAGGTTCGTCTTGAAATGTTATGTACATTCTGTAAAAAAAAACATTCACATATTACAAAGAAAGCCAGTAATTATCTGACCATAGAATAATTTACCATGACATCACTACTACTATGTCTCTGGAACTTTTTACACACAAGGCTTGTTTAAAATGTGTATCAAGTAATCTTACAGCTATTAAGATAACACATTTATCTCAAACATTCCAGTGTGGAACATAAACCACAATGACCAATCAAAAAGGTTACACTGATAACAATGCTTGCTACTCATGTTTTATCAACAAGTATTATATTAAATCAAAACAAGTAGTTTATTCCCAGTACTAGTTTCTCATGTTACAATAAAGAAGTAGACTAACTTCAACAGGATGACTAATCTTAAACCTAATTAAATGTAATGTCTGCACAACCTTTAAATTACTTCTGTGCTAAAAATATCTAAGACAATTTAGATATTTAAATTGGCCTCACATTCTTACATTCTAAAACAAGGTGTGAAGAACATAATGTTTATACATCCCATTACCTGTCTGTTGGCACTCCCAACTGTGATTCAACCAATTCAAATAGAGCTTTAGCATGTTTCTTGTTCTGTTCAACACCCAGTGATCCAATAGACATAAGATTTGCTATAGCACATGGCTCAGTCGAACCTCCAAAACTCATCATTACATCAGGGATGACAGTGACAACGCAGTACTGGAAAAATTAATGTTTAATTAATCTTAATTAAATATAATTGAATGAAATACTTTTTTCAATTTCTTAATTCCTCCGTAATAAAAATTGCTGATTATTTACAAGCAAGGTAGTTTTTTGTCAAAGGTCATTTACAAAGTCACTTTCCAAAACATCTTTGGCTTGAGAAATACTTAAATACAAAGTTTTTGTCTATTATTTATTTTACTGTATTTATTTACTTACTTGTTCAGGTTTGCCGAGAGCTTTAGCCAGCACCGGTATCGCTTTTGTAACGAAATCACTGGGTATTTTCGATTTTGATATATTTGTTTCTAGTCTAAAATGAGGCATTTTGGTTGTGCACTGATGTTCGAATCAAACGAACGAATCTTTTAAAGTTTCTGCCGTTTTGTGGCGGAAAATAATATTATATTTTTAATATTATATTTAGACCTACTTCAAAACACGACAAGAAACCTGACGAGAATTGAAAGAGTGCAACAACAGATAATGAAAGAGTGAGATAAAGTATTTGTAAAATTTTGAAGTAAGCTAATGTCAACTGTCATATAACTTCGAACGAGGAACGAACAAACCCAAGAAACGTAACTTCCGACTACCTAACTAGTTTTCAAACAAAATTGCAATTATTCGGATATTAATCTTGACTTAACATAAAGAGGACAAAGTAGCCCTTACTTTGTTTATCCTAACTATTCAATTTAAATTTCAAAATCGCGTTATTAAACTTTAGTAACATGTACGTCATTACTTAGTTGTAACGACTATTTATCAATTTAATGAAAGGTTCCAAATGCAAATATCAACTCGATATTACTCTCGTACAGTGTCACTTTCTTATCAGTACCATTGCAAACAATATCTAACGACTAATTATTATTAATATCAACGTAGTAACTAATTTAATTTAATGTATTAATGTTTAATACTATTATTGTAAAGCAAATGGATTTTTAGAAATAAAACAAACGATATGCGCATATTTTTTATTTTTCAAACTAGTGTTCACAAACAAATGCGGTGGCGTTTGAAATTCAAACCACAATAAACACAACTAATTCAAGTAAAAGAGTCCCTAAAAAGCTACAAATATCTCGAAAAAATCTGTTTTTGAAGTATTTTTACACAATTCAGGCAGTGTTACATAGAATAAATTATGATGTACTAGCTATTACCTATATTTTGTTATCATTAAATATACAGGGTGAATTTTTAATGTTGTTTCATATTGAAGAGTTACGAGTACTCCTTTCGAATACGGAATATACATAGAATAAGTACGTAAACTGCGACTAAATTATCTCTCAATGCTTTTAAGCACGGCCAACAGACAGAACAGACTTCAACAGAGCATTAGTTAACCTAGCGTCATTTCGCGTGCTCGGCATCGCCGTCGCCGCCATCAGCTGTCGAGAGACAATCGACAGTTTTGCATGAGTTTTGGATATTTTAAGTGGCGCTTAAAACGTCATACCATATTTTTTTGTTATAAAATAAATGATTTTAATGACTTATATGTCCTATCATTAAAAATAAACCCTATATATACATGCATTATTTTTTAAATTAACTTATGTGACCGATCGCCTTATGCGTAGTTTTAAAATAGTTTATTATTACTGAATAACATTGTATATTTAAGTTACATTATCTCTTTGCTAGTCGTATACCTATTCAAGCATTTATTATTCATTGTGAAACATTAAATAATGTTTTTATTGAAATATAGGTATAATATTATTACATGCAACATTTTATGTACCTTTTATACTCATTTAAAAGATAAGACTATTCTTTGAACTGCGTAGGTTTTAAATGGAGAAATATTTTACAAAATATTTTAGTTTTTGGCTAAATTTTCTAAAGTTTGAATCTTGTATAGAAATAGGCGTCAACAGCCACAGGCAGTTATTTTTAATGTTGATACAACTCGGGTAAAGATAACTCGGTTTCTACCTTATCTTAAAATAAATAGGATACGTAAATTCAATATCACGAATATATTTTATAAATTAAAAATATCACAAACAGAAAAGTACTAAAGTACAGCTGCTATTTACTGAACACGTCGCCAAGTGATTTAGCGATAAGTATAATAATATATTTTTAAAACAAGGACACTTGATAAAGGAAGGTAAAATTGGACGGCATGCTATTTCCCCAGTGTATTAAGTGAAGAACAGTTAAGTGACATGAAATTACTAGTGTCGTATTTTTAAAGGTAAACTGAAGCATCGCGTAAAATGTGAAAGATGAAGTATGTTTAACCAATATGTTGCTCAAAGTACTCACGATCAAATAGGTTGAGCCACACATAAAATTTGTCAAACATCATGGGTCTTTTATAAGCGTGATGCTGTTAGTCGAGTTGTTAACATGGGAGATGTGATCCAATGATAAGCAGAGAAACCGGGAAAATCGCTCTACCGATAACATACTGAGAGTTCGACTGTGGAATGGTGAAATCATGACGCCGGAGTTGCAAATCCGAATTATTTCAATACCGCCGATGATTGCACGAAATGTATAATTTCTATCATTATATCTGAGATCTCATTTAAATTATTATTATAATAATTATTTATGCTATTTAGGCTAATCTATTTATATTTATGTAAAAAAACATCTGGTGACAAAATCGTTAACAATTATTTTCATGTGACCCGAGAGTATTTGGCGCCCTCTAACACACACAATCAACATCCTTATGATTGGTTACTGGCTTGGCTTGTTCCTGATGTTGTTTCCAGATGTTTTCTTTACACAGAAGACATTAAACTTAAATTGAATATCAGTCAGTAAACATGCATATGAATGATTTTTGTTGGCTCATTAATTATAAATGTTTAAGAATTATAATTATTATAAGTCCAATTTCAATTTAGATATTATTATCAAATTTTTACATTCCCTGTACATTTCCAAATGCACATTCCTATAAAACTTTCTTCTAAGTCTTCACAAAACATATTTTAATATAATGACTAGTATCAGATCAATTCTGAATCACTATTACTAATAAGCTAAAATTGTGATTCACACAAGCTTAAAATTTTGGTGCACAAACATTGTGCTCATTGGTGTCAATTTCCTTTAGAAACACAATAACACTATCTTTGACAAAAGTATAATTTAAACACAATTTTGTAAAATTAGATCTTTTTTTTACTATTTCAGTAATTTTTTTTTACAGGTCACTTTTGTTTGTTAAACAAGTTCACTTTGTCATACTGTAATCAACTAATCTACTGTTAATAATATTGTAGTTTGGTAAATGTAAAAAGTATTTGTTTACAATTTAAAATTATTATCAGACAACTTTAAATGGAATGTATTTAATTACAACTTTCACTTGAACAACTCAACACTAAAAACAAAGTATCACAAATTTAAAATGTTTACTTAAACCTAACAAAAGTAAATCTACATTTTAATAAATCTTTAATTTCACATAAACAACAAAATTCTAAAATATGTCATTCAATAACTTTGTGTAATGTGCAAATTTTGCCAAAACATGAGTATGTCAAACATTAACTAATTGTTGATACCTCCATTGTAGGCATAATCTGCCTTGTTGTGCATCACGAGTTGATTGTCCACAAAATAAAAGCTGTCTGAACAAGTCTCAAATGGTGCAGTGATCATTTCTTCAACTGAAATATCCAGAAAAAATAAATTAAAATATGTACATAATAATCCCTACTAATATTATAAATGCGGAAGTAACCCTGTCTGAGTATTTGTTACACTTTCTCAATTAAACCTCTCAACCGATTTTCATAAAATTTGGCACAGACAAAGAGATGCAGATGAAGTTGCACGGGCCTGCTAGTACTAAATAAGCCTTTCTTTAAAAATTTCTTTACCTTAAACATTTTTACTAAAAATTCACTTAACATATTATGTAATTATCAAGGTTCATTGTTTAAAAGGCACTCTTTAAATAGTCTTTAATAGAAATTTAATGTTTTAAAGATATGCTATAACTGAATAAATTTAAAAGATGTTTGGTTAGGCTTTTCACAGAATTATTATTATTAATGCAATAAGTTAATGAGTGGTTATAAAATACTAACCAAGATCAGGAGGCAGGGTTGGAAACTCATAGATGTGTTCACAAGTATTTCTAGAGAATGGAATACAAAATCCAAACTCAAAATCGAAAGTCTTCAACAAAGTGTCCCTGAAGAAATGTTTCTCAATCATTCTGAAATGATTTACTGGACGGGGACCAACCGTAAACTCCACTCTGAAGAAATTAAAATAAGTATTGAAATTATTAATGCAGATTTATGATTGTTAGTAAAAAGTAAACTTCAATTCAAGGGCAATGTTATAATATTTATCTTAATAAACAAAGCAGTTAGGTTCATACAAAAAAAAAAAAAATATTGTTAAATACAATAATAAATTATAACTATAAGATCATTATAAACTTACGTGGCGCCTACTGTTTTCAATTTAAGAAACTGTGGTGTGAATTGATATCGAACAAATCTTCCAGCATTTGGGTCTAATGGTTCTTCTGCTGCATCCTCAGAAGCCTCGTTATCAACTCCAAAGTCAGTCGGAGGTTTAGCTATCTCAAATAACACTGTTCCAGTTTCTAGATCGCGTATCTTAAACCTAGTGAAATCGATGTCGTATACATTCGCTTCAGGGCTGCATAAGTATGTTTCTGTAATTCTATCCAGTCGTAATACATCTTCAGGAGTTATTTGATTGGAAATCACATTGGTTTTCAGTGACTCATGTAAAGATATCGATTCGCACTTCTTTCCAACAAGGCTCATTTTGTAAATTGAATATGTCGCCAGTTTACACAAGGAAGTTATTATTTTATAAATAGGCACATTACCAGCACAATCAACAACGTTTATTTGTGTAGATTTTATGAATTTTACCGAAGATTAATATGCGACACAATTTTTATCACCAATTTATGAAATGTTCAGTTTCACTGATTAGCTACTCAACTTTGGCAGAAATTGAAAGTGTGTTGAAATCCTGTTTTTTACAATACAATTGATTTCCTTGGATGATTTTTTTACATAATTTCATTTCAGACTCATTCATTTCATTTGTTTTTACTAGAAAAAGAAAACTCTTTCCTTTGAATTTCCATCCGCACCAAAATTCGCACTTTGCCGAACATAGATTAAATATACTTTCCATAATTGTTTGAACTTACCAAACTTAGATGAAATTAAAAATAGACTGACCAGTTCGTTGACAATGACACAAATGAATAGAGATGCTATTTTTATCAAAATCGAAAACATTGTGTCAATCATTACGGTATTCCGAAATTTGATGAAACCATTCCTTATTCATATTCCCAATAGATTACGTACGAAAGTATAAAGCAAAGAGAAAAGACTCAGATGACTATATTCAGAGATCCTATACCTGATTGATTGATATGAGAATGACGATTTTTATATAGCATTATGTACTCATTTTTTAAGCAAGACTGTTATATGGGCCACGTAATGCCATTTCCCATTACGGGGGTTTGTTACAGAAGAAAAATACCTTTACTTGATAATAAAAAATAACACTCAGACTGCAACTGTGACTATTAAAGATAAAACGTAGCATTAAATTTTCTAAAAAGCGAAGAAGAAGCTGTTCTAAAACAAAGAACAAAAAAAATCGAAAAAATATGTTGAATTTAAGATATTTTCAAATTTAGAAATCGATAATGATTGCAAAAGTCATAGCACTAGTCATAGATATAGTCCATTTTACAGATTTAACGAAGGAAAACTTAAAAATCTAAAAACCGTGTTGCTGTTCTTTTGAAATACAATTTTCTGATTCGAATATTGGAAATATAAATAATTGGAGAATCTGTATTCTGTACACGCTTAATTTAATAAATTAAACTTACTCACTCATACAAATACATGGAAAACGGTAAAAGAAACTATTTTTCACACTGAACAAAAAAGTACATGTTTCCAAACAAACAAAACTTTAAAGAGTCTTCAGCTTCAAACAATCTAAATAATGAGCGACACAGATTTATGTTTTGTACTTCAATTAATATGTCATTTTTTTACATTTTTGTAACACGAGTCATTAGCGACGGTGACCGCTTACCATCAGGTGGGCCGTAGGCTCGTTTATCTAGCTTCTAATTAAAAAAATATATATTTCACTTCCTGTGTTTGTTAACGAATATTTTTATTGAACCGTATGAAACTTTGTGGAACCAGCGATTTCCGATTTTTTTCTCCTTAATTTTGGGAGCAATTGTTAAAGCCGGGAACCCTAAATGATTGTCGTTTTTTTTAAAGTGTGTATTTTACGGCTCTTGGTTTTTGATCATTTTACTTTAAATAAAAAATAACATGGCTTAAATTAGCATTCTTCAGTATAAGTTTAAGTTTTCAGGAAAACAGTTTCTCTATTTGTTTTAATTAGTTTATCATTTTGAATTACGGATTTTTTAAAATATCTCTGCAAATATGTACTCGAAAATTATTTACGGACAAAAGTAACGTATAAAGGAAAATCGAAATTGACGTAACATCCGTTGCGTCACACTGAGGCATGCGCCTTGTCATTTTATTGGTCATTCGGTCGGTCACAGATTAGAAATAAAATAATCTGCCAATAATCTGGTTGCCGCTCAATACTAGTCTGTGATAAGCATTTTATTCATTTAATAATTGTGTTAGTGAATAGTTTCATGTGGATATTAGTGAAAACATAATTAAACACCATGATCATCAAAGAATAGTAAGTATAATCAATTTACTAATGTTAAAAAGTGAATCGATAATAACTTGTAAAGTGATCTGAACACCAGTATTTGTGCCTTATCAGCGTTTTAAACGTTAAAAAGGCATTACGTTGCTTGACGCAGAACACCTGGAAGTGATGAACCGAGAAAGCTGATATTGACAGCTGGCCAGGTCAAGGCTTCATAATATTATAGAACTTCACTAATCATTTCAAAATTCCACGAAAAACCACCAAAAATCCTAGCTTTTTGTTATTCTCTTTAACAAAATAAAGATTTCTTATATAAATTATTTTTTCTTCCAGCCGAGTGACACTTCCCCTAACAGTAGAAGAGGTGAGTGGAACAAAAGAACTAAAAATTAGGTTAACATATCAAGGTCGTGTGAATTGGATTAACTGGTTAATTTCTCAATACTCATCTAAATTTGTTGCCAAATTTTGTTAATGTAGCTCTTTTGTAATGGTTAAACTAAATGTTCCATATGTTTAAATATTTTCCAATAGAATTTTTCACTGAAGTTCATGTTCTTGCATTTGCTATTGAATACAAATTTACTTAACCTTTTATCAGTTTTTACACTATAATGATATTATTGATTTATGATGAGCGAACATAATCTCTGATAATTATACATAAATGTAAAATAAATACAATGAAAACTAGATTTTAGTAATTACGCTGGCCACTACTCATCCTATAATATTCTGATTAGAGAAAGATAAAGATTAGCAAATTACTTACAATTCAAATAAAAAATATGTAAACAAATAATTAAAATAGGTATGATTTTTTATAAAAAGCAGCAAATAAAATGTAAAAAAATCCCAAAATAAAATTACATTGTATTTTGATGATATCTTTATAGAACTGAATATAATATTCCTAGAATTTTTTATTATACATGTTTTATTTTTTTGCCTTTATTTATATACTAGCTGGCCCGCGCAACTTTGTCTGTGCTACATAGGGGTTCAAACAGTACTTGCAATGCCGTTGCGTTATTATTTGCGCGGCCCGAAGTGCAATCCACATATTCATTGCGTTTTGTACTCATTAATTACTTCTAAACTAAAAGTCCGATTGGAATAAACAAAAAGTAATTTACTTCTACATTAATACTCTTGATAATATAATACTTAATTTGGATAAGGGTTAATATAACAATACTCATTTAATGTTAAATTCAATCTCTGGACGAAATATTATTTTTATAATATTAGTATAGACTAGCGGACGGCAGGCAGGCTGGCTGAGTTACATATTTAATATACTTTTACAGTAAACCCTTGTATATTAAGCATAATAAGAAAATATATTTTTATTAAAACACCAATATATCCACGCCACGGGATATAAAAGAAAAATAACCATATACCTGAACATAAAGTACATCAATGGATATCCTGTCTTTATCTTAAACAAGTCTATGCTGTATGTCAAGTAACATTGACTGTCATTATTTTTGTGATTAAAAATAAAAGATAAAAACATTATTATTCACTGTATTCATTTATTTACACTTATTTTTTACATTATATTTTTAAAAAAAAATTACAAAGGAGTAAAATTTAAAAATACAATATAAAAAAACAGAGGCCCACTGAAGACGAGGTCTACGACCCAAGCCATCAGTGGTCAGGGCTCAAAAGAGAGGAACCTCCTCACAATACGTGTCGTGTCAAGAACGACCGCCTTCTGAATCAAGCCCTTTACCCAGCTGGGGAGCGAAAGCTTCTCAAGATGACGGTCGAAGCTAAAGATCAGATAAAAACATTATTATTAAAGTTTCTATCCTAGGCTTAAAACACTTATGATTCCAAAAATTATTAAGTTTAAGCAAACCATAATTTGTTAAGGTAATCAAATAAAACTAAGTGTATTTAAGATTGGTATTATTTATAAAAAACTAGAAAATATCTTCTACATGAAAAACCTGTTTCAAAAATATTTAGATGATATTTCATTACATCAAATTGTATCAACTTGATCAGTTGGCATCTTCAACTTAGATATTTAGTAAATCTGACAATTGAAAGTAAACTGGGAGTATAGGTCCAACTTAGAAAAATTCCTGCACTTTATCTGAGTATAGTTATAAAGACTGATTGCATGGATAATGTTAATAATAAAAAAAAAGCACATTATCTGTCTCTTTTTAATATTTAATATTGTTGAATTACTTTGAACAAAAAGAAACAATGTTATCCCTCTCCTTTGTGATAACGATTGAACCCCAACCATCCAACATATACTAAGATGATCAAAATGCTGTTCTTCAGATACAGATGCAAATTTCTAACACATATAATATTTTACACAAGATTAACGTAGAATATATTATAGCAGTAGATTAAAATACATGTTACAAAATCCACTATGACCTCGTATGAAAAAATATAGTCGTCTATCGTGTTTTGGCGATGCTTTGAAAAAAAGATTGACGTACGTTATTCAAAGTTTTTGTAATATCAACATGACCTTTTTCATTTAATTATTACGAAAATCTTGAATACTTATTATCTCCATATTCATTTATTAGCTCATTTTTTACATTATATCTTTAAAAAAGCAATCACAAGAAAATAAATTTAAAAATACAATATAAAAAAAGCAGAGGGCCACTGGAGACGGGGTCTACGACCCAAGCCATCAGTGGTCAGGGCTCAAGAGAGAGGAACCTCCTCACAATACGTGCCGTGTCAAGAACGACCGCCTTCTGAATCAGGCCCTTTACCCAGCCGGAGAGCGAAAGCTTCTCTAGATGACGGTCGAAGCTTTTCGCTATTAGACCGTGCACAGATACAACGATCGGAACAATGATGGTCGATTCAACACGCCACATGTCGGTCACCTCGTGGGCCAGGTCCAAATATTTTAGCAGTTTTTCTTTTTCTGCCTTCACAAGGTAGGCAGAAAAAGTTTTATACGTTATTACTATTATAACGTATAAAATCATTGAATAGTTATCGTGATTTTTATCTGAAGAAAACATTTTACCGGAAAAACTAGTCCCAAATAATTAGGACCAAAAAGTCCTTGCTAAATTACTACAAATACTTATTTTATTCGTCTGTTTGTGTTGATGTCTGCTATTAAGTTTATCTTGTTTTGCCAATTTCGATGTTTTACAATATGTACTTATGTTAAAAGTAATCACTTTAAACTCTACTTGACATACTTAACTTTGTTTATCAGATAATATTAGACGGTTAAATAAATGCTGTAAGTGGATTGATTAACCAAATAAAATAACACATCGATCGTCATCGCTGAAAATTAAAGGAACAAAAAATAAATTGCTGTTGATGATTTCCGTGCATACTAATAGCACAAATATTATATTTTTTTATTATAATATTCGATAAGAAAATTACTGTGCATAAGATACGTATTAATAACAACATTACGTTTGTATGTTTTATACTTGATATCTCCGATTTAACTTTTCTTCAAATTAGAGCTTTTAGTTTAAAACCAGAATCTCACAAACTAAGTGGAAATAACAATAATTAATTATTCGTTATTATCGTCTATATCTTAAAAGAAATATCAAAAATAACATTTGCGCATTGTATAATACTTGTTTAAATACAACGTAAACTGATATATACGCGGCAGCACTATTTGATATGTATATTATGATAAATTTAATTTTAGTGCAGTATTTATTTATAAAAACCACTAAACGCACTTTTCCTCTTCTCTAGTAACGTGCAGTTTCTTTAAAAAATATTAATAGAAACTGCTTTACCGTAACTAGATTTTCTCCACAGTTACAGAATAATTTTATATTTATGTATTTTCGTTTAGACACAACTCAATATTACGTCTTTTGTTCTACCTTTAATGTTTAAAACACGTAATGTTTACATGAGGATATATGGTACAGAATATGCTACAGCTAAATATTACTCAAGTTTATAAACTTTAAATCGAATTGAACTTGACTTTGTAGTTTGTTAGCAGAATTCTACCTTGACCTTACAAATTGACGTGAAAACTATGAAGTGCAGGAGTGTGAAATACCTAACAACTTCAAACTAATAAACTCCAAAAAATATAAAGCTTAAATATGTGCTTATCGAAATAACGTTAATTTCAAGTTCTTAATAAACTTTTATTTCCGAACAGTATCAAGTGGCACAGTTATACTGCGTGGCGGAGGTCTCCAAAAATGAAACCGGCGGCGGTGAAGGCATAGAAGTTATAAAGAATGAACCATTCAAAGACTACCCATTACTCGGTAAGATAACTTAGAACATAATAATAAATTATAATATAGGTGAATGAAAGGAAAAATCAAAATCAGTATCAAGAAACTTTGTGTATTTAAGTTCGGGCCAGAGATTCAATTGACCTCCATTTCTTGTAATTCAATTATAACGTAGCGATGTTATACGTCATTTTCTTGTTTCTATGTGCGGTTTTTTCTATAATATTCGTATTTGTATAAATGCTCGTATGACCTCTAACGTTGCGGAGGTGTTTTGGCGAAGTACGTACAAAAAATAATGTTGACTGTTTCATGTTTGTTAATTTTACATTTTATAGATATTAAATAATTTATAGGTCCGAGTAAGTACATTGATGGAGCATCGAAAAGCTCTGATTCGGATTCATGTAACATATGTCCTGATTGCGACGAATCTGGTATCTTTATTTTAAAATCATAATTTCCATTCAATTCACGAGATATGGGAGCACACGTTCTTAGCGCGAGTACTTACTGAAAACTATTCTATACTTCAGACTACTAATAAAAAAAAAACTTATAAATTTGTTTTAAGAACCTTGACGTACAAGTAATTAAATTATTAAATGGTTACCACATAATAGCTTACATTTACGACTTTTAATTTTAAACTAACTTTAAAGAAAAGGAGATTATTAAATAATATTTATCTCAATATTTAATAGATGTTTGCGAGACTTTTTTTAACAGGACATAAATTTGTCTCTCCTCTTTTGTACCAGCAGTTTGTATTTACCAATATCAAAGTGATCCAAGCGTAATAAAGACACCAGACAGGAAATATACAGTTACACAATTTAATGTCAGGTGATGAGGACACGTTTACTGTATGAATTAAGTGTTTGATGGCACCCAATTATTTCTAAACAGAAGTAGTTAAGGTTTATAACACTCAAAAATAAACGTTCAAAATATTTTTGTTATTGAATGTTTATCGAAAGTTATTTTGATGGTGTGCACTCATGCTCGTGAGATACATACGTAGAAGTAAATAATTAGTAATAATGCTCGAAATAGAATGTGTTTATAGTTTTTGTTATTAAATAATAGTCGTGATTACTACTGAAATGCAGGTATTAAAAATGTATAGACGTCATAATTTTTGCGTTGATGGATTAAAGCAGAGCATTGCAGAGGTTCATGAGCGACAGTGACCGCTTACCATTGTCCTTTAAATGCATTTGGTTAAATATGTTATTGATCCAATTCGATTCGCAGAGAAGCATACTCGAGTAACGCAGTTAGTAAACCTTGTATTAAACTGTAAATTATGCAACGATTGTATTAGCTCTCTTATTTTAAGACTACTACACAAAAAAGGTGTCGTTTTAAGAAAAAAATGTCTCGATGACGTCATATTCGGCGGTATTGAAACAGATGTTTTTTATTTGTAAAGGTGCGAGAACTCAGACAGAATATCTTTTGTTCGCCAATTTTATTTTACCATTAAGTTCCAAAATGAATCATGTTACAATTCAATAATATTCATTAGAAAGGCAATATCGAGAGACATAATTCTTACTACATTTCACTGAATGTAGTAAATTGTGTTTTTATCGATTGGCCTTCAACAAAAATCGTTCAGCAAACTGAAACAACAAAGGTACTTGGCTTGCTCAAAATCGTTTTCGAAAGCATCTCTGAATAATAATATAGGATTGCTCTCATTGAAACCGGTCTTGTTCCTTACTAGCCGGCGCATGACATAACATTCGTCGGCTCACAGACTACTAGTTTTCTTTCAAGCTCTGCTATTGACCTATGCACGTTTTTCCTCAAGGCCTGAAAACGGAATACGGTCTGTGTCATAGCACACGTTCTAAATATAAAAAGTTCAGGTGTCGTTTCACATTTTATATGTTAGTCGTTTATGGAACTTGAAATATTATTTCGGGACTTTCTGGTTTATTTTGGTTTATTATTTCTGCACGATTCAGATTAGATTAGGTGTATTAGATAATTTTGGGGAAGTTACGTTTTCATGTTCGTTTTAATACTTACCTATAACATTGCCATAATAGGTAGTTAAGTTACATAGCAAATGCGTAATGGCAAAAGATGCATCATGGAATAAGTATAATTGTATGAAATAACGTAGCAAAACATTAATAATCGACTGTTAAGAACAATATGCTCTGTAGTAGTTTCCAATAAATTAGATGTAGTGAAGTCTGTTGCACGACATTGCGATACTTTCATTTTGTCTCCAGTCGGGTCACAGGCTGTGTGTAGTTGCTAACGCTTTAGTTAAGCCACCTTTCCATTGTTGACCAATCAGGATTTCGTGTTACGTTACCTAATCTTATCCATGAATCATTTCACAAACGATGAGTCCCAGACGAAACACTAAATCTTATTTCAAGATCTGGTTTGGTCTATAACAAAGATATTATTAGAAATATTGTAAAATAATATTATGTTCCTGCATATTATTATTTTTAACTCTGTTATTACATAGTTTACGTTTCCTTTAATACGTCATTTGACTAATTAGCTTCAAGATCTTCGTCCGTGAAGCAAGGTTTATTACTGTTTGCAATGATTTTAAAAGTCATGCTATCAAAGGTTACCCTTGTGTTATGTCGTTGAGCGCCTAACTGTACCTCTTTTGAAAGGTACACGGCAGGAAATGTTCGGAGAATTTTGGGTCTCCTTTCCGAGCTATAAACGTAAACCCTGTTGACCATTGATGACTGAAATCGTGTAAAGACACAGTCCTATTCAACTTTTTCGAATACTTTTCGTCGTCATTTCCTCATGCGAGTTTCCTGAGTACCTACTACGACTTACTTAACCACAAGTCACCTTAAGATAGGGCGTAGAAACTTACACCCATCTACCAAAAAAAGAAACTTGGTTTAAAATATATACACATATTTCATTCATCCGAAATGTAACTTACATTTTATGGATTTTGGTGTAGGAAATTGGAAATCAAAGTTCTACAGTTTCACACCATAACGAGCAACGGGACACGCGAGTGGATTCCGAAACACGCAAGGGGTTTGATTCAGCCCGATAACGAAATATACGAAAAGTTTATTTCAGTACTTTAGTTATGAGCTATTTATTTTCATTCCATTAATGAAACATTTTAAGTTCCATTCAATGTTGTAGTATTTGTCGAAGCCAAATTTCAGCGTGACAACATTGTGAACGTTGGTATTCATGGACCAGACTAATAAAACTACTACTGTAAAATTTTATAATTACGAGTAGGTACCTAAATAGTTTAATCTGTTATAAGATTGTTGTAATTAGTTATGTTAGTAAAGCGCTTGAATTTGGATGTATCGTAACAACATTTGATGTCCACGTGTAGACTAGCTAACGTAAATACTTAAACATGCAGAATAAACACTATTTTAAAACGGCTGGTCGATTTGTAACAGGTGGTAAATACTCATCTGGACAGTACACATACAAGATCTACCACTTGGCTTCAAAGGTTCCTGCTTTCATAAGGCTACTCGCACCAAAAGGAGCCCTTGAGGTTCACGAAGAGGCGTGGAATGCCTACCCATACTGTCGGACAGTGCTCACGGTAAGATCACATAAATCCGTCTTAAATACCATTTCGGTAATTTCCATAGGCATTTTGTCTGCAAATCTTCTGTATTATTATCGTTATCCCTCATAGTTTAGTTTTTTCAGCTTGAATAATTGTGCGTTAAATTTTGTGAATTTATTTAATTATTTCCATCAATTATCCCATTATATTCTGTAATCACACTATGACAAATTTTAGGTCTAATTAGTAACCCTGCACGCCAAACTTGTATAATCGAATTAAAGATTTACTGGCGTCAATAACTCAGCAAGTAGGATTAGTATTTACAGTAATTTCATTATTCTGTACATAGCCAATTAAATAATAAAGATTTGTATTATAGTTAGACGCGCATGTCAATTTAGCTTTTCGTGAAAAGACTGACTGGCCTTCTTCGTCATCGTTCTTTTAGTTGTTATGAAACAAGCTCCTTATTTTATAAGAGGCTTTAGGAAGTACGATTGTATTCTAAGGGGAGGAAGCCGCATTGCCCACAGCCATTTTCGAAGGCTGGATCCGAATTTTTAAATAGCCAATATCTTTGTCATATTGAATCCCTCTTAGTCACTTGTGAGAATATTATCTATGCAAACTATCAGAGTACGGAATAGATTTTATTTTCGTTTGTCGTTTCAGAACCCCGGTTATATGAAGGAAAACTTCGTTATCTGCATAGAATCGCTGCATGTACCAGACGCCGGCGACCAGTACAATGTGAGTTTAAATTTTACTTTCATAGTAATATTGTGTCTCAAAAAAGAGTATGTCCTGCATTTGTGCCGGACACATTATTCCTTTATTCTGCCTTCTTGCTTTTATTTGTTGCATAATATATTCACTACAGGACCTACCTAATAATTAATCAAAGAAGAAGCTGCTCACTTACACACACATACTTTACAATTCTTGAACTGCATCGTACATTTAAATGTTTTTTTAATTCGCCTTCCGCAACACTAAATAAAGAAATATAACGAACTTATTTTATCAGTCCTAAAGAAAATACACAGGACCGACCTTGTATTTGATAAAGTTAGATAACGACGTTTTGCTATTAAATTACGTTATTTTGATATGATTTTGATAATGACACAACTAAATTACATTTTCGTTTATATGATGTTTTTATGATTACTCAGACAGATATGTAGTTTACTATCATTTGTATGTTTAGTTTTGTCCTTTTGTGACGATCGATCGTACTACTGGATTGCACGCAATGATTTCTGTATAGTTTTTCCTCTGACGTTGAAAACAGTGTATATGGAAACAAACAAGTAGTATTGGTACCAAGTCGCATAAATTAATTATTTATAATTTCAGAACACAGCTTAATTAAAATTGTAGTCTATAATGAATGAGTATCTCATTCTGCGTTTTACGCTAAAGATCTGTAGGTTTCCAAGAGCAAAGACTATGCCTATTTCGTCTTGCCGCCAATTACTAAAGTTAAATGTGTAAACATTGAAAAGTAAATTTATAAACTAGCTAACTTTTTCTGCCTCTTTTGATATTAATTACGAAAACTATAAAGCACGATGTTTTCGTATTTTTTCTCTCGATAGAAATTAATATATGGAGATAAAATATAAATGGCCTCTGAGTGTACGGAGAGATTTCAGCTCTCTGTGCATTCTATATCGTCTGGTCCATGGGGAATGCTCCGAGGAACTCTTTGAGATGATTCCTTCATCTCCTTTTTACCATCGCACCACACGCCGCAGGGGCAAGGTTCACCACCTTTACTTAGAACCGCTGCGCTCTTCTACAGTTCGGTTCAGAAGATCATTTTTGCCCCGTACCATTCCGATTTGGAATGGACTCCCGTCCGCGGTGTTCCCGGAGCGCTATGACATGTCCCTCTTTAAACGAGGTTTAAGAAAAGTCCTGTATGGGTAGGCGGTAGATAACGGCCCCTCTTTGCCCTGGCATTACAGAGGTTCATGAGCGACGGTGACCGCTTACCATCAGGTGGGCCGTATGCTCGTTTATCTACCTTGCAATAAAAAAAAAATCTTTCTTTGATATAGGTAGGCGAATGGTTGGTTCCATTACTTAGAAGTAAGTAGGATATATCATGACATCATTTTACAGTAATAAAAATAGCCATTAATGCATTATCTTGGTCATACTTATTTAACTGCTTTTAACTTGTTCAGTTTGCTATTTTAAAACCACATATTTTTAATTACTAGGTTCTGCTAATGGATCAAAGGTCTAATATACAATCCGTACGTCTATGCTTATATTTACAGTACTAAAAATAAAAGAAGAATGAACAGAAATTTAATCAAACATACTTATAGATTTAAAAAAAAGCTCTGAACCGAATCAATTTTTACTGTCTTAATAAAATGTAACAGAACAAATGAACAACTATAGTTTAATAACAAACTTCCCAAATTTCGAGGTCATCAAAAAAAGCTAGTTTTTGTGATGGTATTGATTTTCCTCAAACGATCATCTTCATTCGTACAACTGTGCGAAACAGTTGCAGTGCGAACTGAACACAATGTTCCATATTCATCATTGAACAGATGATTTGGCTCGAAAAGAGTTCACCAGTATGATATAATTATTCCCAAGAGCAGTCAAACAAGCAAGTAACCAATTAATACTGATTGCTTTACTAAAAGTTATTATTATGTAATCTCTCAATGACTGCAAAATTACTTGAATTATGTGCGTCATTATTACATGTTTACAAATGAAGAAATATTTACATTTCATAGGTCATTAATATTTCATTCTATTTAAAATTTAATTTAAGCCAATATAATATTGTATCTCTGCTTGTGCAAAATGATGACTTGCTAAGTTATTTAAAACTTAAGTGAGACGTACTTTGAACAGGTTCAGAGTTCAAAACTTATATCAATAATATTTAATAACTTTTTTTTGTTAAAAGTACATTATAAGATTTACGTAAATACGTAAGATATTAAATTTTGCTTATAAAATGGTATAGTTCATGCAAAGGCAACCAGTGGGGTTGTTTGCGTAGGGGTGCCCAAATGTCAGATTAATAATGAAAATCGAAAAGAGTATTGCTAAACTTTTACACATCGTCGTCTCAGTGCTTGTATGGCCAATCTGACATTTTTTACGAAAATTACTTTTTAATGCAGTATTATAAAGAAAAAAAATTCCATCCGACTGGTAAAATATTTTTTTAAAATATTCAATTCTAAAACAATAAAAATCTCATTTTTTTTTTCTTAACACGGCACTTAACGAAAATTCCGTGCTTGTTTGCTGTCTCCTGTAAAATTTGCTCGAGTGCAGATTGGCCAAACAAGCACTGAGGCGACGACATAAGACTGATTTGTTTGAAAATAATATACCGCTTGAGAATCATGTGAGTGCAAGTGTGGTGGACCCTGTTGACCACACTATAAAATACAATATTCATTTTGTGGTAACGGTGGCTTTAACCATCAGTGACCACAGTAATTACGGTTCTAACAATATTCATATTTTCTTTCATTGTTTATAAATTGTCCCGTACACAGAATTTTTCGCTATATTTTTAGTTCCTTTGCATAAAATAACAAACAGAAATACTTTAGAAAAAACAGAAAAATGTTCGTCAAAACAACAAGGGGAAATGGCATCTATAAATCGTTCAATGTGACGGCTATTGAAACCTTAGTTTTAAGGAAACGGTGGTTAATAAAGGTATTGAAGTTGTATTAATATCATCATTACAGCGTTTGAAACGATGCGGTAATGTTTACGTAAATTTTTACTTTTATTTTCATAAAAAGTAACGGTTTTGGTAGGTAGGGATGTTAAATTTATTATCCGCTGAACTGCTGCATGGTATAAATAAATCTACGCGAAAAACTAAACAAAACGTAAACGTTAATATTTGGTTTATAGCGCTTACGTAATAATCCATTACGTAACTATTTGAACTCGAAATCTACCTAGTAATTCGTCACCGGTGACTGAATGGTTGTAGCGAAAAATACATTTGTGATTCATGATCATAAATCAAATATGCAACGCAAATTATGAACTATTTAAAATATCTGAAATATGTAATGGAGGTTTCTGTCTTTTTGAAATTCTTGTGTTAATCGTTGCGAGTCTTATACGCTATATTAACTAAAACAAAATGATGAGCGTAAAATACGACTAAAATATTTTCGAATAAAAATCGTCTGGATGGACCTAGCTTATCATCAATAGTACTGCCGCCAGTCTTCGTTTACGGGAATGCTCTTTTAACTCACTGTTGACATAAGACCGACAATGCTTAGCTGATTTGATAATATGATATGTATTAACTCGTTTTAAAGAAAACTCAAATATTAGTGCTTGAAAACTAAAACCACTTCCAAGTTGACTACAAAAATTAAAATAACAAAACCGGTCCGTTTAAATCGTCAGTTTTTGTCATTACATTTAATCATCTGTTGTTGAGGTTGAACGTTGAAATAATACCACTTATTGAAGAATTTTATTTCCGCATCGTGATAAATTAAAAAAAAAGATTGTCGTAATTTAAGTGTACACATCACATATTTGTACTGTGAACCTTCCTTGAATATATGAATTAAAAATTGAATAGTTAAACAATTACTGTTTTTATTCTTTTCCATATTTTCGTCAATACAATGTTAACGAAATAGTGCTTATAATTAATTGCTTAGACTAAATCTATTGCTGTAGTCAATAGGTATAAAATTATAAACTTTGTCAGTAATTGTGACTGGACTACATATTTTACAGTCAATCAACTTATTCATGCATTATTAACTGTGCAACTAATTATACTGTAATACGAGATAATAGCATCTTGATTTGCGTTCTCAAGACAATAACTTGACGGCCTCCATTTCTCATCTTGGCATTGAAATAATATTATTTTGTGTGACGGCCTTTACATTGTTGTCATCCATATTATTAATTTACGGACACTAAATTAACTAATATTGTCCCCCTCTGTTTAAAATCTAAACATCTAGTTCGAAAAATCTGAATAAAATCGTGTAGTTAGAGTATCAACGGAAAATGATGATTGAGATCGCTACGTTAGTTTTTTTCTATTTATTAGATATTCGTTAAATTGTACAGGAATATACAGTACGTACAGGTATCTATCAAAAAAAATACCAATGACATGTTTTATTGTTCAACTTTTATCAAAATATAACTTTTTTTGCTTTATTGGGATAAGCAATTACACACTAAGTAAGAATACAGAATATTGAGTTAAGTTAATAAATGTGGAGTCAACATCGTTTACCACAGATTAAGTTTAATTAATTTGCTAAGTACATGGTAAAATGATATAAAAACTTGATAAAATAGCAAGCGTATCTTTTCTGCCTTTATTTTTATATTCATTGTTAGGTTATATTTTGATACCTAAAAGGTCTAGTGCTATTCTAGAAGCTATCTCGTGAAACTAGGTCAAGATAGCACTTCAACTTTCAAGTTATTTTTGCTCCGTTTTGTTTTTGTTGCCCAAGAATATGGGTCAAGTTAACTGTTACCAGATTTGGAACTTTTTTACTTTTATTGTGGTCTCCAATCTCGAACTCAGGTCGTAATAAATGTCGAACGCAAAATTATTATTTATAAAATTTAAATTAAATAACAAAATCTTAGGAATTACATAATATAATTTTAATTAACACATTGAACATTAGAAAACTGAGTCTACTTAAATTTAACTAAAAAAATATAAAAAACTACTTATCAATACGTATCCACTTATTTAATTTTACCTATATAAAATGACACATCGAATTTAAAATCGATAAGTAATCGTACGATTACCCGTATTTTACTGAGGAAACGATTTTATCAGTTAATGCTCGAAACTTAAGTACCATTTGCTATATCGTGCGATATATCACACGACGTTAGATAATAATCGTTTAGTGTGTAATCTTTTAGGTGTTTTATTTATGTTGTATTCACTGTTTCTATGGTATGCGGTAGATTAAACAACATGAGTTTATAAGTAACTAGTGTTAGTTAATTTTGTCTTTAAATAAGTACACAAAAAAAAATAAGGCATCAAATCTTCACGACGTACGTGTTATCAATAGATTCCTAAATCTAGCTGTAATGATCGTTGATGTGCTACCTGGGACCAGCAGCTTTCCGCCACTTTTATCAGTTGTCGTGTTGTCACATCTCTATAATTTACATTCGCCTTTTCATAAGGTCATGAGACAACAGTATAATTTTAAAGTTTACTTTAAATTTTCAGGTTCATGAACTACCACCAGAGAAATTGAAGACTCGTGAAGTGGTACCAATTGACATCGCTAATGACCCTCTCCCCTCGGCCGACTACAAGCCAGAGACTGATCCCACCAAATTCAAATCAGTGAAGACCGGCCGAGGACCTCTCGTCGGACCGAACTGGAAGAATGACGTGAAGCCAGTCATGACATGCTACAAACTCGTCACTGCAGAGTTCAAGTGGTTTGGTCTTCAGGTAAGAAACTTTGTTGTATTCATTGAAATAAGTACTTAGTGCAGTATTACAAAAAAAAAAATATTGACTGCTAGTAAATGTATAACCAACTTTAAGCAAATATTATTTTTCATTTTTTTTTAGAATAAAGTTGAACATGTCATCCAGAAATCAGAGCGACGGTTGTTCACCATCTTCCACAGGTAATAAATTCTTTTAAATATTTTAATTTTAAGTACAATTGGAGTTATCTTATGATATATAAATCCAAGGCTTGTTTTGACTGCACATTGGCCATTTAAACATTTTCATGGCTATGTTTTTTATTGCACTTCTCGACAGATGAAAAAACAAGCTTGCTAATGAATAAGTTGTTAACATCGCTAATAAACTCACCAATACCCAACATGATGCATTTTCATTTAACTGCTCGTCTGTGACTGTCAATTACCATCTATAGTAGGGATGTTGCGAATGTCGATTTTCGGACATTGTTCTTTCTTTCTTGTCGTAAGAGGACCAGTCTGCCCGTCTTCCAGAGCGTGGGGAACTTCAGGCAAGAGTTGTAAAACCTCAGGAGTCGTTCCTCTAGGACATTGATGGCCAAGGTCAGGACCTGGTCGTGGATGTCGTCCGGGTCGGGGGCCGTGTCTTTCGCATCCGTGCTGCTCCTGCGGGAACAGCGTCGAAACGATGTCCCACAGTTGCTGAGGCTAGAGACGCTCGGTCAGGGGAGGCGCAGCTTACCGCGCACCGTTTTGTATGGGAGCCCCCACGGATTATCGTCGAGCGTCCCCAAAAGAGTCTTTATGTACCTTTCCTCGGTCTTGTATGAGGATGGTAGGGGGTACTTGCCTCTCCCCACCAAATAATTGGAACCTCCCCCGCAAGTTATCTTGACAACGAAACCCATCGAGTTTGTGCTCATTTTAAAGGGCAGTTGAGGGCCTTTCTTTTGGCTCTGTCAGATTTCCTCTACATCCACACAGCATCCTCTTAACTTTTATCACAACATTCGCATTATTTTTTGCGAATGCGAATATTCAATTCGCGAATATTCGTTACATCCCTAATCTTCTATAGGTAGCACTACTAGACAAACGACAAATTTGCTTAGTTCCCAATTGAGTGGTAGATGTATATGTGCGTCTTAATTTTCAGACAAGTGTTCTGTTTGATGGACGACTGGTACGGCATGACGATGGCCGACATTCGTGCCATCGAGGACCGCACCAAGGAGGAGCTCGAGAGGCTTCGGCGCGAGGGCGAGGTGCGCGGCATGCGAGCCGACAACGAGTAGGCACACACACGCAACCAGACCACACCACACACACACACCATTGACGAAATATTCCCGTGACTTATGTTTAGTTTACAATGGCTGTTCTCTGACGTCATTGATAAGTGTGTGACCGTATTCAGTCGAATCACCTATTGACCAACACAAATCGCTGAAAGAACTTAAAACATTGTCGAAGATTATAGTGTGTGCTGGTCAGAACAAATGCGCAGTATGGTTTCCATGGTTTGCGATACCAGTGGTTTCAACAAGTTTCGTCGGCCAAATTGCGAACAGTTAGGTTATTACATTAGTAATGATGGGCTGATGATTCTCTTAGATTGAAATCTCACTAGCTGTCTGCGTCAGAGAATGGCTTATGATGAGATTTAAAAAGTATATTTAAACACTTCGCAGATATGACTGAGAAATAATTTTCGAAAAAAGAAATCCTAATATTACAAATTAGAACAATATTAGATGGGTGTTTAAATTCGCTTTAGTCTTAGCTATTTGAAAACAATTTTAAAAACACTTTTGTATTTAGTTGAATAATAACTTTCGAAAACTATTCAAATAAATACCTGTAAAAGTACAATCTGAAGTTTATTGAATCAATACAAATAAATTTGAATTGAAGTAATGATTCTAGCAACTAAATTATGAATCTATTTTTTTCCTTATTGAAGTGTTTTTAATCTTGTGAATATCGTTTTTGAAAATATTAATTCAATATTTTAAACTTTATGAATTCCTTGAAAAATATATAATAACATTATTAAATTCACCATCTCAGTACAACGCATTTTCACGCTCACCTAATGCCCAAGTAGCAAATTGTTTTGATTGTATTCCTAACAAATCAAAAGCTCCTTTTCGATGAAGTACATATGAACAATGAAGTACTAATTTTCATGAAATACTGTGTAAGATTACCATCGTAACATTTATTGTGACTTTATTATGCTTCATTGTTTGTAGGCGGTTTCTCAATATTTATTTATAATAGCTAGCCTTGGGCGTTATTTCCGGTAATAACATAATATTAGTGTGGTGTAGTGAATATAATAAATATAACCAATAAGAATGTAGTCAATGGTTATCAGGTAGTGTTCTTGTTACCTTATTAATAATTAACATAATTCAATATAAATCTTTGACAACTACTTATTAGAAATTCAATTGGTGAATTGCATTACGTAGATGGAGTCTTGAAATTGCAGTTTTAAATAATAATTATATTCTGTTAAGTTGAAAGGTTCACTAGGACCATTTGGGCTGTTGTGTATTTAAATTAATTGATAGTAGGTAAATTAATTGAAAAAAATATTGTAAGTATATTTGCGCAATAGTATAAACTAGTTTGGTCACGAGTGGTTCTATGAAATAAAATATTGGTGCAATATATTTTAACAATAGTAATTTATGTGAGATGGCATTTTGGTTTACTGATAATGGGTGTTGCGAGGCGAATATTTAACTAACTTTACTATTACGGTTAAAAGGTCTGTGGAAGATTTATAGGTAAAGAAATAATAATCTAATGGGGTATGGTTCAAATTGCAGCACCCTGTGTAATGATAATTGCATGTATATTTGTTATAAAATAAGTTTTGTTAAAAAAATCAGTATTTAAATATATTGTGTGACATTCCATACTGTACTGGTCGTCATTTGAGCATTTCTTAGCTTGATTTGCCATTTTTATCAATTTGTACAATATAGCTCTCTGGGACATGTGCAGTACATGAATACCGTTTTTGTTCAGAACTATTTAGAAGTCCACTTAATCCAAATTTGATATTTCATTTCTTCTTGTATTTTGTTTTAATAGTTTAAGAGTTCTTGACAATAGCAATATGAATGATCACTTGGAAGATAATATTACTTACTATAATCTATTTGCTATTTTCAAGAGCTTTTAGTTTTTTTTTGTATCAGCTTAATAATGCACTACTTAAGTTTTAAGTATTTTTTACTTACGTGTTAATAAGTTTTAGGTCAAATATAGCCTGATATATATTTGATTTTTTATTTTTTTTTATTCTGTTGGTCGCCCGCTTTTAGCTTGTCTAGTGCTTTTGATGTTTTTTTTATTAACTTGAAAGTATTTCAAGTACGTATTTTATAATATTCTGAACCAGCCATATGAATCCTCGGTAATAATGTGCTGTATAGAGCTAAAAGTTCAATGTACATATTTTAATTTCAAATGTTTGCTTATATTGCTTGTGCAGTTACCAAATAAAACAAATGATGGATTTATACTTTATTTTTGTATTTGCTTTCCCAAAACTCCAATATTCAGTAGTGAATTGCATGAAACTAATGATAATTAAAATTAGTAATTAGTTTCAATGTTTCATAATATGTAGGAAATTTGCGTCAAATAGTATTTTAATAGCTAAACTTGTCAATTTTAAATGATTAGCTAAATTAAAAATCGCATTTAAAGTGAATATTGTACTATTAACGATTTGTTGTAAAATGTAACTATTGATTTGATGCCAATACAAATAAAAGTAATTTAATCTGTTTTTGTGTTTTATTTAAAAACTCGTTTTTAGATTTCAAATTAAATACATTTTAAACTAACATATAATAAATTATACAATCACAATAGGTAAATTATTTATACTTTGAACTAATTTTGGAATATAATTTTATCACAGGAAAAACAAAAGGTTGACTTGCTGTCCTTCATTTAACAAAAATTTGTCTTAAAGTTAAACATAATTTAATATAGAACCTTACAATATATTTACAAATATAAACAAAGGAACACATCTATAAAAGTGACTTATACTAATGTCATTTTAGCAGTGGTAATTAGAAATTCTGATTGGAAGGCCCCACTGAGGTAGGTTATTTATGTACATTTGAGAAATTTATAGCTAAAATAAACTATGAACACATTAGCTTGCATCTAATTGTTTCATGCTTATCAATAAATACTTGCTATTTGATAAGAACAAGACAACACTGAATATTGATAAATCAATTACAAAATATTGTGACTTCAATGATTTGCTCAGATTTGTATATTACACACTATTGAATAGTTTAAATTATTCAAAATTTCAATAAAACTGGTCATAATATTTTAGGAATAACAATATTATTTACCATTATGATCAATCTATTTAAAAGTTACAATTTATTTTAAAAACAAATTTATACGGATTAATCTGTAATAATAGTAAATAATATGTTAAATTTGTACTATAATTTACTTCTTTATCAAGCTGAAGTTTCAGTATCAAGTATAAAATATTTTTCCGAACTAAATTGAACTTCAAAATCAATGGCAAAAATTTTATATTTCATAAATTTAATTAAACTTTAAAAAATATTTTCTTCCAATTTAATCATCAACTTCTAGTTCAAGCTCAATATCAACCAAATTAACTTTCCTAAGTGTATTTATGACCATGTACCTTGAAAACATCACATAGAGGTACCTGAACCACACCATTTGAGATGAATGAAGTTTCATTGCTTTAACTATCTTTCTGCTTTCTGTCCATCGGAGAAAGTATCTGTAACATTTAAGAAAATTGTAATAAAGATGGACGAAAATAAAAACAAATGAATGATGATTAATAGTTCTATAATTTGTCTCTCTTTAAACAAGTAAATAAATATTCAAAATCTACCTTTTAGAGGACAACACAAAACTAAGTGGAAGATCTAAAAAGCTCATATATTTCCTCAAGATATTGACAGAATCTAATGTGTAAACTGTGCATTCTGAAACAAATAAACCCATTATTAGTGATAAATATATTTTTTTCTTAATTAGTGCTTAATCAATTGCTGGTACTTACTTTGTGGCATTATTTTTTCTACAAACATAAAAGCTACAGCACAGAATACTGCACAATGATTTGGATGGGAAGAAACACCTCCTCTGTCAAATGTAACCAGAGTATCTACTTCTAGCATTTCTAAGTGATGGTTTATCAATTTAGCTATTACAGGCACAGGCCATTGTGCTTCAGGACTGTCTTGCATTCTTGTGTCATCTATAAGACATATGTTTTCGTTGGGAACTCCAAGTTCATGACAAGCTTCCCAGAGTTCCTTTCGTCGAATTTGACCTTTACCTTCATAATTTCCTAAAAGGAAATTTCTTATTAAGCTGACTATATATTATAAATTAGTTTTTTTAAATATATTATTTGAATTACCATTTGATAAGCAAAGTATATGTACATCAGTACCCTGTTCGCACAACCTAAAGATCGTTGGTCCAAAAAACATACATTCGTCATCTGGATGCGAAATGACTATCAGCACACGTTTTGCTCCAAGAGCACCGCGTATTCTTGTTGGAAGTCTTCTGGCATATCGTCGGTAGACAATACAGCATATTAATAGATAGCTTATAACCCATGCGCAAATATATATTGCGAAATTTGTCACATATAATAAAACTTCTGATACAATTTGTGAATAAATGTTATACAAGTATTCCCAATCATACCACGATACGGTAGGTGGCATTTCTGACTAGAATGTGAGTTAAAACTTAAATGTAACTAAATATTAATTCATCTCAGTTAAACTTTCAAGAAAACACGTTATAGTGAAAAAATTCAGCCCTGCATTTTACAAAACTTGCTGGTAAAAATTTATTTGAAAATTGTATTTTGGAATACTTTGAAGATTCTGTTTAGAGTACTTTTACCTGTGACAATTGACATTCTTGACAGCTATTCATTAAGTTGGTTACGTTGGCACTTCTTTCCAGTTCGTCTGTTTTTAAGTTGCTTACATACTACAGCTTTCTCTGAACTTTGTTCATTCGGATGGACAAAGTCTTGGAAGCTGTAAAGTTTTGTAATCTGCTGATCCCTCAAAGCTAGTGTTGCACGTAAAAAATCGTAGTGAATTTAAAAATCGATTTTTTTTTGTAAAATAGACTATCAGAAATAGAAATCTTAACTTTCAAAAAGAAACATCGTAAAATAACTAGCAAAATATTCCAAATATTTTTGTGACGTTCTCAATCTGTATTTTATGGGGTACCATCTCCCTCCTCCCTCTCCATATTATTATGCAAAAAGAAGATAAAACCATCATGTCAAACCATTCATAATTAAATAATTGAAAGGAGAGCCCAAGTCTTTATTCTAATTGTCTCAAATCTTCTCTCCATTCTCAGCAGATTCTGAACTGAATCATAAAACCAACAGAGTAAGAAATCGATTTTTTTTTTGTGGTTTAGTTGGCAAAATAAAACACTCGATTAGTAGTTATCTGTAATATTCTGTGATGCCTCAACACTACTTATATTTGCAACACGGCTATGACATTCCATACAAACTTGACAGTTCTTGGTGGAAACGGTACGGAATTTTAAAAATCCAGCAGAGGGCGCCATCATTTTTTGTCTTTAGTCCTTATTGGCTTTGGCGACAAAAATAAACGCTTTCTTTTGAATTAATATAATTATTAAAAAAAATCGTCTTTTAAATTATTTATATTTTACTTATTTATAAAAATGTGAATGAACAAAAATGTGATTCAGAATCTATGTTAAATCATTTTTAATAGGGTATTTAGAATCTATACGACCGAATTGAATTTTGGATTTTAGTATAATTATTCCAGGACCAAAGTTTGATTTTAAGTCATAAGTAGTTTACATTAAACAGAAACTGGTGATTTTTATAATTATTTCTACCTCAGAAAAAGAAGATGTGTGCCCGTAAACTTCGCAAATTTTAATATATTTTTCACTTATTTATAATATATGTATATCATATTCTCTTACTTATTATTACAAAATTTTATTTTTTAAATCTTATTACAATCAAATTTCAATCATTATTTCAACTCTCCTTCAGAGTAGTCACAGTTTCCTTCGCACTCACATCTGCTCATTTCTTTCGAACCACTTTCAAACTATTTCATTGCGATTGACGACTTGACACTGATTACGGCATCTCGGATTTGTTTGTAAAATTAATTACAAAATGTTCAGATTTCCTGCAAATCCAACTCTTCGAGAAAACTGGGTAAAACAAATTAAAGAAAGAAAAAATACGTATTTCTCTATTTTTAGCCGTGTCTGCTCATGTTTACTTTTAGGATTTGTTGAAGACATATTAAAATGATATTCAATCAAATTTATGAAAAAAGAACATAATTTAATAAACTATTTCTCATTTTTTATTGCGATTTCAAGCGAATCTCACTGTGTTTCCCACTACTGTGACATCTTACAAAATGGCGGATACGGCGCAACGCCGGCTGTGATTGGTCAATTGAGTTGTGATACAGTAAACAAGCTCTGAAATTTAAAAAAAATACCGATACAGCAAACAAGCACGGAATTTTCGTTAAGTGCCGTGTTGAGTAAAAAACTAATGAGATTTTTATTATTTTAGAATTGAATATTTTAAAAAAATATTTTACCAATAGGATGGAAATTTAATTCTTTATAATACTGCATTAAAAATTCATTTTCGTAAAAATGTCAGATAAGCCAAACAAGCACTGAGGCGACGAAAAAAGAAAAAAGAAAAAATATAAATATACCAAAATGTAAACATCACTTTACAGTTGAGTTTTCATCAAAAATTATAGCCTATGTGTTATTCTGATGTATAAGCTATATTGTGGTAAAGTTTCATTCAAATCCATTCAGTAGTTTTTACGTGAAAGAGTAACAAACATCCATCCATACTTACAAACTTTCGTCTTTATAATATTTTTATTATTGGGTTCAGTTCAGAAACAATGAAAATTCCTTGGTTCACAATAACAGTTTATTCATCTTCCAAAAACAGTATAATTATTCTCCAAAATCAGTGTAATCATCCTCCAAAACTCAGTCACAATTACTTCCAACTCTGTTCACTTGGAAATCACGTCGACTACTGTATTTAAACGATAGTTCACACGCTTTTTATACTTTCTTGAAAAGTAAATCAGATGGAGCCACTAGTATTTCACACTCTTATAAAATGATTCATCACAACCGGAAGTCTTTCCTTTAAATCGACGTAATATCCGCTTCTACAAACAATTAAATGGAATTAGAGAAAAGTCACCTAACAGCTCGGCCATCCTGTAACTAAGCGAGTCCTCGCGCTTGTTTAACTCTCTGTAAATCTGATTAATTGTAACCATTACTAAAAGATGAGGAAAAAAAATAATAATAAAAGGAGACCAAAACAACCAACTAAAAATCAAGCAACGTAGTATTTAAGTGTCCATACAAAAAGCCATGGTTGAATTGCACTCCTCGATACTATAGCCTCGTAGCACCATAGCTGAAAGCCATAAAAACGTTACGTGCCCAAAAGCCTCCTACACTCCACTCCTAACTGTCTTTAGCCGTTTCTTCATTATAATATCCCTGTTATTTTGTATTCCCACCATCGTAAAGGCCTACCTCTTTTCCTCTTCTGTCCGGTGTACGAGTTCATATAGTTTGCTTCATTTATTGAATCATCTGATAGTATGTCAGTCCACCCCTTGAAGTTTCTTTACCGTTATAGCATTCTGCCAGCCTGATAACATTTTTGATGTGTAATTGATGAGGTTTTGAGTTTGACGTTCAGATGAGAGAATTGGAAGAATACAGCCTTCGAAGACTTACCATTTTCTCATTTTAACATTTTTGTTCTTCACTATATCTTGAGATTCCACTATCTCTTCCTAGCGTTGCCAACTCACGTATTCCTAGTTCTTTCCTCGAAAAACCGCTAGGGACAGGACCTATCCGAAATGAACAATATCCGATTTCATTAAATAAATTATTTCCTCTATTCTGTCCATTTGTGTCCTTCTGTTCATTGCCTTGTTTTATCAGTATCACATTCCCACTTTTCGACTTTCCTTATTTAAATCCTCCGAATTTGTCTAGTCTTGCGCCAACCTAGTATTGGGCCAACCTAGTCCTGCGCCAACCTAGTATTGGTCCAACCTAGTATTGGGCCAACCTAGTATTGGGCCAACCTAATATTGGGCCAACCTAGTCCTGCGCCAACCTAGTATTGAGCCAACCTAGTCCTGCGCCAACCTAGTCCTTGGCCAACCTAGTATTGGGCCAACCTAGTCCTGCGCCAACCTAGTATTGGGCCAACCTAGTATTGGGCCAACCTAGTATTGGGCCAACCTAGTCCTGCGCCAACCTAGTATTGGGCCAACCTAGTCCTGCGCCAACCTAGTATTGAGCCAACCTAGTATTGGGCCAACCTAGTATTGGGCCAACCTAGTATTGGGCCAACCTAGTATTGGGCCAACCTAGTATTGGGCCAACCTAGTCCTGCGCCAACCTAGTATTGGGCCAACCTAGTCCTGCGCCAACCTAGTATTGAGCCAACCTAGTATTGGGCCAACCTAGTCCTGCGCCAACCTAGTATTGGGCCAACCTAGTATTGGGCCAACCTAGTCCTGCGCCAACCTAGTCCTTGACCAACCTAGTCCTTGGCCAACCTAGTATTGGGCCAACCTAGTATTGGGCCAACCTAGTATTGGTCCAACCTAGTATTGAGCCAACCTAGTATTGGGCCAACCTAGTATTGTGACAACCTAGTATTGGGCCAACCTAGTATTGAGCCAACCTAGTATTGAGCCAACCTAGTATTGGTCCAACCTAGTATTGGGCCAACCTAGTATTGGGCCAACCTAATATTGGGCCAACCTAGTCCTGCGCCAACCTAGTCCTGCGCCAACCTAGTCCTTGGCCAACCTAGTATTGGGCCAACCTAGTATTGGTTCAACCTAGTATTGGGCCAACCTAGTATTGGGCCAACCTAATATTGGGCCAACCTAGTCCTGCGCCAACCTAGTATTGAGCCAACCTAGTCCTGCGCCAACCTAGTCCTTGGCCAACCTAGTATTGGGCCAACCTAGTCCTGCGCCAACCTAGTATTGGGCCAACCTAGTATTGGGCCAACCTAGTATTGGGCCAACCTAGTCCTGCGCCAACCTAGTATTGGGCCAACCTAGTATTGAGCCAACCTAGTATTGGGCCAACCTAGTATTGGGCCAACCTAGTCCTGCGCCAACCTAGTCCTGCGCCAATCTAGTATTGGGCCAACCTAGTATTGGGCCAACCTAGTATTGGGCCAACCTAGTCCTGCGCCAACCTAGTATTGGGCCAACCTAGTATTGGGCCAACCTAGTATTGAGCCAACCTAGTACTGCGCCAACCTAGTCCTGCGCCAACCTAGTCCTTGGCCAACCTAGTATTGGGCCAACCTAGTCCTGCGCCAACCTAGTATTGGGCCAACCTAGTATTGGGCCAACCTAATATTGGGCCAACCTAGTCCTGCGCCAACCTAGTCCTGCGCCAACCTAGTATTGAGCCAACCTAGTCCTGCGCCAACCTAGTCCTTGGCCAACCTAGTATTGGGCCAACCTAGTCCTGCGCCAACCTAGTATTGAGCCAACCTAGTATTGGGCCAACCTAGTATTGGACCAACCTAGTATTGAGCCAACCTAGTCCTGCGCCAACCTAGTCCTGCGCCAACCTAGTATTGGTCCAACCTAGTATTGGGCCAACCTAGTATTGGTCCAACCTAGTATTGGGCCAACCTAGTATTGGGCCAACCTAGTATTGGGCCAACCTAGTATTGGTCCAACCTAGTATTTGGCCAACCTAGTATTGGGCCAACCTAGTATTGGGCCAACCTAGTATTGGGCCAACCTAGTATTGGTCCAACCTAGTATTTGGCCAACCTAGTATTGGGCCAACCTAGTATTGGGCCAACCTAGTATTGAGCCAACCTAGTACTGCGCCAACCTAGTCCTGCGCCAACCTAGTCCTTGGCCAACCTAGTATTGGGCCAACCTAGTCCTGCGCCAACCTAGTATTGGGCCAACCTAGTATTGGGCCAACCTAATATTGGGCCAACGTAGTCCTGCGCCAACCTAGTATTGGGCCAACCTAGTATTGGGCCAACCTATTATTGGGCCAACCTAGTATTGGGCCAACCTAGTCCTGCGCCAACCTAGTATTGAGCCAACCTAGTATTGGGCCAACCTAGTATTGGACCAACCTAGTATTGAGCCAACCTAGTCCTGCGCCAACCTAGTCCTGCGCCAACCTAGTATTGGTCCAACCTAGTATTGGGCCAACCTAGTATTGGTCCAACCTAGTATTGGGCCAACCTAGTATTGGGCCAACCTAGTATTGGTCCAACCTAGTATTTGGCCAACCTAGTATTGGGCCAACCTAGTATTGGGCCAACCTAGTATTGGGCCAACCTAGTATTGGTCCAACCTAGTATTTGGCCAACCTAGTATTGGGCCAACCTAGTATTGGGCCAACCTAGTATTGGGCCAACCTAGTATTGGTCCAACTTAGTATTGGGCCAACCTAGTATTGGTCCAACCTAGCTTGTGAAACCACAGTTGTGATTAGTTGAGTTTTCAAGCCAACTCGTTTTTAATGAAAAAAATAACTGTAACGCTAGAGGTACACGGCTGGATATGTTGTACATAAGTTATGTAGAGGGAGAAAATGTACAAAATGTGAAAAAAGTATAACAACTGAAGAGCTCACTAAAGTTCATCAATTGATTATCTTTAGAGAACGAAAAAAATTAAAAAGAAAACGAATAAAATAACCCTCTACACAATTTATTGTAGCATTTTCTGCATTAACAGACGCAACGAATGCATACTTGAACTATAATTATAAGAAAAAAGGTAATTTAACAAAAAATATTAAAAACCTATATTTACTTGGGAGGGATTTGGAATGGTTGGGCTGTCCTACCCATAAAGTCGAAATTTTACATAATTTTCACAACTGTGCAATTACAAATATTTAATTGGTGTCGCGGAATAAATCTTATACTGAGTGAGACAGTCACCTCTAAAATAGGCGAAAGTTGCCTAGCATTTGGGTTAGTCACCCTGATTCTATTTTATTTTAATATTATTTCATTAGATATACTCCATTTGGGCCAAAGAAGTCACATTAATTTAATGTAATAGATTATCCTTTTAACCAATGGCCGAAATTAAATGCCAACTTGTTTTATGCAGCAATGCAAAAATTCTACAGAAAAAAAAATGCTGGCGCCCTCTACTGGAGCGTCTGAGACTCGTACCTCTTTACTAAATAAACTTCAAACGGTAACAGTGTTGCATCTGTAATATACTTTCTAATCTGTGATATTTGCAATTTTGTTTTCAGTTTTGTGCCTGAAGTTCTAAATTTTAATCACAAATTTATTGAATTCAGTGTTTACGATTGACAATTTCCATGGTTTACAATAATTGTTCCTAAATAATTACTTAAAAATATTATTGGGAAAGTAAAGAGAAATAAAGATGATTCAATCAGACTATCCTTCTGTTATGTCTGCTATGGGCCTACTGACTCATCTAAACTCTGATGAGCTAAAAGAACTTCTCAATGATGATGTTAAGTTTGAGAGCATATTAAAGAATGCAAATCAAGTAAGTTTATTCTATGCACTAACAAAAACGTTAAGAATACAAGCAAAAAAATAATTTGTAGTAATAGTTATTGTCAATGAACATGACTTCCTGCTTCTAGTAACTACCAGACTATAATATTAAAGCAAATTGCAGTTTTTTCTTTCAAGTATTGTCTTTTCTTGTTTATGTATTTTAAAAACAGTTAACAATGAGTTACTTTGTTAACAAATTTCAAAGGTTTGTTACCTTACATTCTTAATTAAAAATATCTAACATTTGATTACCTTTCTTTTGTTTATTATATTGAATTTTACTTCTCATTCCTTACATTTATTAATCCTATATTATAATTTTCAACTGTTTTAACCTATTAATTAATTAAACATCTCATCCTTTAGGTCAAAGATGCAGAAAAAGAAATGGTCATAGCAAGTAACAGATCACTGGCAGAGTTTAATCTGAGTAAGGAACCAGAACTGGAGAGAATGAAAGTTGAGCTACAAGAAAAATCTGAACTAGGAGAACAAATCTGCACCCGCATTCAAGAACTTTTAAATGAATATAGTATGTATCTTTGACATTTTACTGCTATGTGTTTAGTTTACAGAGTGCAATTACAAGGTCAAGCAAATAAAACTATAGGAGAAATATCCATATGTATCCTATTGATATAAAAATAATTGTTTTTCTGAAAGATGTTAAAAGGCATTTTTAGAAGGGTTGTTAAGGTTAAAAGCAAGAACATTTTTGACTGATTAATTTCACTAATTTTTTAGAAACCAAATCTGCTGGTATCTCACCAGACACAACACACGCTCTACTACAAACAGCTGCTGCAGAATCTGAGGAACAGTCAGACAACATTGCAAGGGACTTCCTTTCTGGAAAGATGGGTGTGGATAAATTTTTAGAGGATTTTGAATCAATACGTAAACAAATGCACATAAGGAAGTACAAGGCTGAGAAGATGTCTGAATTGTTGAGGAATAACAGCAGTCGCATTCCATATGGCAACGGTGCCACTAAACCACATCTCCCTTACCCTAGCTACATACCAACGTCACACCCAAGCTTGCCATACCCAGAGGGCCCACTCAATATGCCCATGCCAGGAATGTATGGAAATCATTTTTGAAATGTTTTATTTCCCTTTTATGTGTTCAATATTTTAATTATAGTGACAATGTTATTGATTGTAATTGTTATCCTAACTCAGTGGCCATTTAAAGCACCATCTGTTGATTTTGTTGTTTAAAGATTTGATTAGTCTCCAGTTTGTAAAGTCAATATTTTATCATCATCTATACAGATTATGTTTTATATAGATGTCAAAATGCTTATCATTGGTGCTTGTTAGCTAAAATGTGATTATAAGTAGGTCTATTTGAAATTTTAACATTTTAAAATTCAGTTTAGATAAGTGTAATGTAAATGCACCAATAAAAATAAATATTAAAGATTAGTAAAATAAACATACATATAATTATGTAACTATTAAGTCTTATTTTACTTTAGGAACATCCTGTCAATTATATTAAGGAACTAAATAAAACAAATTTTATTTAACACGATCTATAAATTACTAGTTGCAGTAAATTAATATCACAATCATTGAAAACAAAGTTATGTATGTACAGTATTTACAATGCATTTTAAAATGTAATATTAATAACATTAACAGTATATTAAATATACCATTGTCCTAGTTTATTCTCAAATGGTTTGAAAGAGTTATTTGATAACTCTAGTCTTGTTTCAGTGACTTTTCTTGTGTATCATTATTCTCTGTAGTTTTCTTCGGTATTCGATTTTGATCATAGTCGTCAGTTCCTCTGAGTACCAGAGCCACAAATATCCCAGCCATTATTATTATCATAAAAATCGCAGTTTCTTGATTTGTAGATTCTTCAATTCTTTGTTTCTTCCATTGTGTCTTTCTAACCATTTCTTTATCATATTTCTGGTTTTTAAATACTTCTCCATAATGTTGTTTAGACCTGAAAGGAAAAAATATGCTTTGGTTATGGTATATTTTGTCTGTGTATTATTAGCATTATCAGGTAACCAGCGTCATTAGGTCAGTTTCATTAGGTAATCTAAGATTCACTAAGAAAAGTAAATAATATTGCATCCATATAAAGATATAACATCTTGAACATGATAAAAAAGCCAGAAGAAATTTAAAAGTTATGTTAGAAAAATTTAATTTGACTGTGGTATCCCATCAGATTTAATTAATTTTAATGATTGTAATTTAACAATTATTGATTCTTGCAATAAGTGAATTGAATATATTATTATGCTAAACATTCCTATCATATCAATATTTCTGAGAAAACTCTAATAACATTAATTGAAATTATTATTTTCTTCCGATCACCATAATCATCTTACCAAGAATCAAAATCATAAATGGGAACTTTTCCATCCATTGTAGGTGTAACATGGCGGTTAGCATGTGACTTGTAGAATTTCAATGTAGGATCTGTGGGTTCTGGTTCTGGCTTATAATCCATACGAGATGTATTCTCTCGACCCACTAAGAGACCTGCCAAACAACATAAACAACTAATAAAATTTAATTTAACAAAACAACAAACTGTTTCATGCTTTATTAGAGGTAAGATTTGCTAAGATAATAACAATATTTTCCCTCAAATTGGAGAATTGTGAAACTTAATTTTATAATAAAACTAAAATTGTGTATCATATTCTTTATAGTTATATGAATATTGCTTTACTTACAACAATAGGTAATAGTATGTCAGTGTTCATACCTCTATCATACATTTTTTTCAATTTTAGATTCCCAAGGACTTCATAAGCTTCTGTTATAGCTCGAAACTTTTTAGCTGATTCTTCATCCTATTAAAAATATAGTCTGTTAGTTTATAGTTATTATAGGATTTGATTAGGAAGTCAAAAAAATGTAAATATAAAAAACATTATGTCTATCTAAGTATAATTATTGTGTAAATAGCTTATGAATGTGTTATATAATACAAAAATAAAATTAAAACTTTGTACAAAATAGGAAGTAGGAAGTTAGGTAATCTACACCTTGAAAAAATTAATTTCAGTTATAATTTCATTTAGTTGAACTGATAGTATGTTTTTTATTTACCTTTGATTTGTCTGGATGATGTACTTTTGAAAGTTTATAGTATGCAGTTTTGATATCGTTCTGTGTCGCTTTCGGGGTTACGCCAAGAACATCATAGTGGCTAGCGCATACTGTACAAGTGGTGTTAATTTGTCTGCAGAAAGTAAACACTAAGGAAGTCTTTCCTTGACGAAGCATTTGCAAAATATATCTGCAGTCCTTTCACGTGAAACCAATCTTGTTTGTTCAAAGATCACCTGTTTTATTTGAAAACATCAAAATTTGTAACCTTAAAATGGAAATAAATGATTGTGTACATATCCCTACATACTGATAACCTTAATTGAAGTCAAAAATCTTCGTGAATTTTGTCATTTTTACAATTTCAGTGGTGTAGCAAAAATTGAAAATTTTATAAATATTTATTTTTTTTTCTGATTTTTCAGTTTATTTACGGCATTGGATACAAGTCCTTCTGCCTTTTTTATCTGACTAATGGTTCAGTTCTAACTTTTACTACCCTTGATAGCTGTAGAGTTGGGAAGTCTCATAAATTATGTGTGTATGGTGATCAGGGGGGTGCCACTGGTTTAGTTAGGAAACGAACTATTAGGTGTCACTACGGTTGTAACGAAACTTTATGATTTTACGTGAGATGGCGCTGTTTGGAAATTCTTTTCCACGCTTTTTCCATTTCATTGTTTTCTCGCGAGATGGCGCTAATTTTAAAAAAACGTTTTTTCCTAGTATTTTATGATCTGACAGTTATTGACAAATGGGGACTATTTTTCAGCTATAACCTAAGCTTAAAATAAAATAAATGTATAATATGTTTTTTATGTTAGAATTTTTTTTTTAGTTACTTTGTAATGTAGATTTGTGCTATCTTTTTTTTTTTTCGTCACAGACTATACATATATATATGAGACCGGATGTCAAATGAACGTCAGTGTGAATGTCACGTATTTTTTTCGCGTTGTTTTAAATAATTATTTTTCCATGTTATTTGTAAATATTTCCCTATTAGTTCTTGTTTAACATAATTATAGTTAGTGTAGTTTGTGTGTTGGTGTTGGTTAGTAGGTTATTTTCTTTATATTTCATTATTTTTCATTAGGTATATTTTTTATTAATTTCCCTTATTTACGTAAGATGAACCCAGAGAAAAATAAACCTCCCGACCCAGGGATACCAGACGACGTATCTAAATCTCTGGAAAATGAATATATTAACTCTCCGAGTTCAGCTCAAACTTATCTTCTCCAGTACCTGATGTTGAGTTCATGTCAACTGACGGTTTGACAACAATCCCAAGAAAAAGAGGTCTAACCTCGAATGATCAGTATATTAGTCGCAAAATTACTAGAACAGACACTACAAAAGCCATGAATTTGGAACAGCCTAAAGCTCAGTCTTACAATCGCAAATATTTATCATCAGATCTAGGTCCTTTCGCAGTCCACATTTCTAAAATAGATAATGCCTCGGCATCGGGCGTGACTATTCACCCTGTAAAATTTGGCCAATTTATCTTCAAAAATAATATTTCTCACATCACCAAAGATGGAATACAAAAATTAGGCCGCAACAGGATTGTTGTGGAGTTCTCAAATCCCACTGCTGCAAACGAATTTCTTGAAAATAGTCTGTTGGCTGACAGAGGGTATAAGGCATTTATACCTACATATCAGGTTACTCGCATGGGAATTGCGAGGGGTATCCCCATTGATTTCACAAATGAAGAAATACCTGAATATATAGAAGTTCCTTCTGGCTGTGGAAAAGTAGTCAGAGCTCGTCGACTTAATTATAAAGTTACGAATGAAACATCATCTAATGAATGGCATCCTAGTCAAACTGTTGTTCTGACCTTTGATGGTCAGCGGCTCTCTCGGCATGTTTATTGTTTCCACAATTCTATTAATTATTTGAAAGACGATTTCCCCTGTCTGGATTTTTTTATTAAACGATATTTAGGTGAGCATACCACACGTTGTTTGATGATTACTGCTGCTTATGCAATATCAGGGAATATACAAAACCGCCAGCTATGGATCCAATTTGAAACTTCTCAATTTATGATTTCAGAAATAGTGCACAAACAATCAGGCTCGTAACTGGAGCGCGGCGCTACGTTTGTACGCTCGGAGCTGTACCGGTGCCGGGGCTACTGCTGGCTGCTAGGAGCTGCTCACCTCGCACGCCGCCGACCCAGAGCCACCGACCACGACCATGTTCCCGCTATACCTCAAGACGGACCTGCTCGAGGTACTATGACCCATTACTGTATATGCTTCTCTTTGTAAAGTGAACGGCTCGAATAAATTAGGTTTGCATAGAGGAGTAATACAAACATTGTTGGCATTAAATTGGCGTTTTTATTTTATTAAAAAAAATATTATAACAAAGTCGCAAATAAACAAAGTCTTTTTATTATTAAGGTACGATGATATAGACCCGTATATTTCGGCGCGCTTATAAAAACGTTTCACGTCAAAAATAACGCGACGACATGCTCGCTCGACACGCGAGTGCTGTTTAAACCCTTTCGTGACGCAGACGAAGTTGCGCGGGTTATCTAGTATTTATAATACTTTCAATAGTATCTAAATGATGTATTTGTTCTCCTACCAAACAACGACGAGATATATTGTAAAACATTTTTATCGAATTGAGTAACTTGTAATAAAAATGTTATTTTATAGAATAAAATAAACACAAAAAATCTATTGAATTCCGTATCCGTATCAATATATTGAAATCCGAAATATTCTTGAATACGCAATACGTTTAATATTATTTTATAACATTAATTGTTTTGATTGATCTAAACTTACAATCATGTCATATGTTAGATATTCTAATATCCTACTAATAATAATATTATAATTGCGAAAGTAACTGTCTGTTACACTTTCCCGTTTAAACCTCTAATCTGATTTTGATGAAATTTGGCACAGACAGTCTTTAGGTTCTAAGAAATCGGGGGCGGCGCGACGGGAAAGAGTGCCTTGGGCGTAACACGTCGCGCCGTCCCTCATAACCCCGTGCTGGGTTCTGGCCTCAGCCGGGGTTCGGACGCTGAGTGTGAGCGGTTGGAGGTTTTAGTGCGGTTCAACTCCCACATACGGTGGATCCGGTGATTTCCTCCAACTAAAAAAAAAAAAAAAAAAAGGTTCTAAGAAATAACATAGGCTACCTATTCATTAAAAGTGACCCACTAGTTTTACTATGAAGAGTTACTGCTGCCATTTAATTTCTTAATAAATTAATGCTGTCACACTACTAATACTATTATTTTTCTTCGCAGGACTAGAAAGTCATCAGTGTCAACAAAAATGAAGGAGGACTTTATCCTGAATGTCAAGACATCAATTCTGTTATTCAATTTAAAGTTTCAAAGAACTAAACATTGGAATAAAGTTTAGAAGAATTATTATCAATAAATGCTATAAATAACCAACTTGTACCATAGCATTTATACTTATATGACTGAATGTTGTCAAGTCAAAACAATTTTTAAAGCATTCTTATAAACCTGCTAAAAACATTCAACCAATGTTGAGTTCTTCGAAATAGTATATTTTAGAATATATAGTATAAATTTGACTAGGCTATTAGACAACTACACAAGTAGAACGAAAATACCATAATATTGAATATTTAAAGTTTTTGGAATTTGTTTTTATGTAAAGCTAAGTAACTTACTAATTTTCATGCATTTTGAACGGGTTAATACCACAATATTTAATTAATTGAGTTGTCTCGATATTTCAACGTTGTTGCAGAGCCATTCAAAATGCATGAAAGTATTATAGAAAACCACGAGTGTCTAAATAAGTTTATAACTTACTAATTGTCAAATATCCGTGAGAATAACACAACTGATACTATAATAACACAACGATTGTTTAATAATTATTTATAAAAAGCTATTTTTTGTAAACCTGTTGAGTTTTTACAAATTTAGAAGGAAACTACATGTGAAATTATTTTGTCTACAATTTTAGAAATCAGTGATTTTTTTTATAAATAAGTTTAGTTATAGAATTACTATAACATCAAAAGGAACTAAATCATCTAAAGGTTTTATGTTATTATTATATAAAATTTTACATTTAAAGAATAAAAAATATATGAAAATTATATTCAGCTCCAAATTATTCCTGAATACGCAATTTTTGTTATGTTTGTACATATTTGTATAAGATATTGTTTTGATTGATTTAAACTTAGTTTTAAATTCCTAAACGATGCATCACATTGCAAGTACTTTCATATTTTTCAAAATGATGGTTGATTATAGTATATTTTCACAAAAAAATGCTTTTGTAAAAATATTATATTATTTTCTTTGAATGTTATTCCTTTGTTGTTGCTCTTTTTGTATATTTTCTTCTTGGTATTATTGTATATAATGTTATTGATAAAAATAATATAAATTTGAAATGGAATGTGAAAACAACAGCTTTTTATTTTAAAAACTGTTCTATTTGAAAAAAAATGTTTTGTTAAAAAGCTGAGCAAGTTCACAGATTTCGAATTATAATCAGTTTGTTGTTTTAAATTACGAGTGGATGCATCAGCTATTGTAATGAAACATTTTTTTTTCAAATAGAAAAACTGAAGTCCCCTAGTAAACAAAAAATACATTTAAATCTAGCGCGCAGCGCATGCACTCAAGCATGTGGCTCCACCTCTTACTGCAATACGTAAACTTCAGCTCATATTCCTATCTCCAGTTGCATATCTATCTCATATATATATGTATGGTCTGTGATGGTGATTGACCTATCTAGTTTTCCAAATAAAATTTTCCTGTTGGCACAACAACGAAAAATATCACTCAGTATGAATAACTTTAGAAAATGAGTAGTAAGAAAATTACACTCTGTAGAAGTGTAATTTTATGATTGTACGCCAACTAAGATAAGTTTAAGAGCCTTTATCCAATGCCGTAAATAAATTAAAAAAACAAATGATTGTTGGACATAATCTGTGCGTGTGCCGTGTATAGTCTGTGAACTTCTGAGCAAAATTTTTAACTGAATCATCCGAAATTAGTCTGATTTTGTGACTGTTTTTCAAACTTTGGTCCCAAAATACTAGGTAAGTGAGTAAATAAACGGTTTAAACTTCACCATTCAATAGTTTTTTGACAAGGTGTTCTTAAAAATTTACAACCATATTTGGAAGTTTAGCAAGATTGACATCACTCGTTTGTCCTAAATAAATTTACACTGTAAGGTGGAGTCAACAGTGACTCATATTCATTACGAAGGCGACGATAGCTGTAGCGATAGACAATTTTAGTTAATTAAGTATTTAAATTTAGTACAACAGTACCTTATCTCCTTACCTTGTTGAGTTAGTAGTCATTGTACGTGGTAAGTTTTCATAGCATTAACATAGTGTAAGTACCCCACAAAGGAAACACCTTTCTGGATAAATTCACTGAGAAGCAAATAATTAATAAGTAAACATTTAAATCAGTTTAATAGTACTACTATTGTGTATGTATACTAATATTATTGTTTTTTAAAGTAAAATCGTTATAAGCAGGATTCCCTGAATATTACTTTGTTTCTTTTAGATCACCATGTCGTCCCGTAAAACAGCTGGTCGTCGCATTAACAAGAAACGTGCACAGCGTGCTACATCCAATGTGTTTGCTATGTTCGACCAAGCTCAGATAGCTGAGTTTAAGGAGGCCTTCAACATGATTGACCAAAACAGAGATGGATTCATTGACAAGGACGATCTACATGATATGCTTGCCTCTCTAGGTCAGTAGTTCAAGCATGTGTAATTTGAGTTATAAATAATTTCAACAATATATTAGTCACCATACTACTCATTTTTATAGAATACTGTGAATCATTGTTAATTAAATATCAAATTCAATTTCCCTTTTTAATTTTGAGATTATATTAAAGATGATCTATCTACATTGAAGAAACTTTATTTTCTTTGAACAGGAAAAAAATAATTAACTGGAATTGTAACATCTGTTTACTGAGCACACTTTAACTTTAAATTCTGTCAGACTTATTAAATGGGAAAACTGTTGTTTTTGGAAACATATTGTGAAGTTCAATAGCTCATAATGTAAATGGCTAATGAGACTACTTGCAGGCATCAAATAGGTCAATGATAATAGATTGAAGTTTGTTGCAATACTTGTGATACAAATAGAGTAGATGCCTTAGTTAAAAAAGTGATTATAAAACAATACATTGTAACTGCTTTTATAAATTGACAGGAAAACTGAATGTAATAGAAAAACTTGGTCAAGGTCAGATATGTGGTTTGAAAAGGAATGAATTAACTAACATTTTTAATGCTTTTATTACTTTTTGTATACATTTCATGTTTTTTCTTTTCACACAAAAGTGAGCAAAGGAAAAATAATAAAAAAAAACTAATATAATTTACATTATATTCTTTAAAATTACTTGAAGTACTATTTCTAAACATTGTTTGTGCCTTTGTGTTGTTTGTTAAGACAGAAGAATATGGTGTTTAAACAAATGTAAACTTGGATTACCTGCACCATTATGTATATATTATTAAATTTATTTTAATACATGACTTAAAAACCCATGGAGCACACAATTAAAATTCTTGATAAAATATTTTTGTTAAAACGTCATTTAAATAATTTATTGAAAATAATTAGTTTTTCATTCAAATGGTGCAGGAGATCCACATACCTAATTTGGTGTTATAACATTACTTTATGGAGACCCCTACTAATATAGGCACTCATTATAGGCAAGAACCCAACTGAAGATTATTTGGAAGGCATGATGAATGAAGCTCCTGGGCCAATCAACTTCACAATGTTTCTCACCTTATTTGGTGAGAGACTGCAGGGCACTGACCCTGAGGATGTTATCAAAAATGCATTTGGGTAAATATCACTTATTACTGTCAATTATAACAATGTGTATCAAGGTTGTCAAGTTTTTGAAACTAGTGCAATTGAGATAGTTGAAATTGTGTGGCATGCTGTAATGTACATTGCCAATATTGTTTTTTCAATAAATAAATACAATTAGAGTTTCTCATCACCTGTCAAATTGCATGCTTCTTTGTTCTTTTCAATGCTTTATCACAACATGCCAGCTATCCTGATGATGAGGTGGTAATTGATGTCTATAATGGAATTAACATTAACCTTTGTAACTCCTCGTTCAGATGTTTTGATGAAGAAAATAATGGCGTGATCGGCGAGGAACGGCTCCGCGAACTATTGACGACAATGGGTGATCGTTTCACAGATGATGATGTTGATGAAATGTTGAGGGAAGCACCCATCCGCGACGGACTCTTTGACTATGTGGAGTTCACGCGCATCCTCAAACACGGAGCTAAAGACAAGGATGAACAATAAACTGTTTATTTAGGCAGGCTGATATTAACTGGAGTCAAATCCAGAATATGTGACATTTAGAGGCCGTTTACTTAAATTTTATTAACAAACTTTTTATCAGTCTGTCTTATTGGCCTTTGATATTATATCTGCCAAACTAACATTGGAATAAGAATGTATTTTAGATTAAGTTGATTTGATATGGATTTTGAAAATCTCAATGTATAGGAGCTGTTAAATCTGATTTGCATTTTACTTTTGTAATTCCATACTAATCTAAATATAAATTAAATAACTGATTTAATTGCAAATAACAATTTTATTGCCTATGTGTGAAATGTATAATTTGGCCAACTTGGGCACAATCTTAAATATCATTCCTTTGTACTAAAATTGCAATAATGTATTATTTTTAATAAAAGTAAAATTAACATGAACTTATTTAGTTAAGATCAGAACTTTTAACTTATAGTGTGTATTTAATTTTAATCATGTATGTATTTTTCATGTATAAATTTGTATTTAGTTAATTTTTTTGTTTTATTTGTCTTATTAAGTAATCCTATTATAGTAAGATGCGAAGAAGACCCTTATAAGATCAATCAAAGGAAAAAAAATCTTATTGGCATTTAATGCGTGCGTCGAGTTGGCAGGCACCCAATGGAATTTATTTTTTTGAATATACAGAAAAATTAGGACTAAACAGTGACCGATACCAAATAAATAGTGCTACTGTATTTTATATGATATTCGATAGTCAACACGTGCCTGCCAACTTAACGTCAAAGATAGCAGGCACGTAGGAAGAAAGGGACAGATCAATTTGATTTGTTTCAAAAGATTATGCTTAAATACAAATAGTGACTAATAGATACAATCTTACAAAAGTATTGATCCCCTACAACGCGAATTATTACACTTCTTTTGTAAACTGCGCAGTAAACTTGAGTTAGATATCAGACAATACGAGTATCGAACTTAACTAAGATTCAAAATCATTAACTGTGAATCAAGAAAGTGGGGTAACCAGGATATGCACCTAGGTAGGAGGTAGATAAGCATAAAATTAGTGTAATCACACAATTTACTACTAGGTAAATTGATATGTACTGTTAGATGTTGTACTTGGCTATAAGTGTGCAATAATTAAACGCATAGCATTAGTGTCAGGGAACATTTTATTTCCATCTTCTTGAGTTACATTTATTCTCCTTTGAATATGATTTCTTAATAAAATCAGCTCCTCTTTCAGCAACCATCATGATCGCTGCTTGCGGATTTGCGGTTGGTGGAGAAGGCATCACAGAAGCGTCGATCACTCTCAATCCTTAAATATTTAATTACAATAATTAATTATGAGATAGGTGACAATGCGTTTTATTTACAGGTTGAAAGTTAGAAGTTGGTACACATTGAAAGAGGTTGATAAGGACACGAATGTAATACCGAACAGGTATTAATAAAAATAACTACTTAAAAGTCGACCAAGTGGTTCCCGAAAGTATCTACTAAATAACAGAGCGAACAAAACACCTCTGCGGCAGTTCGTTCATATTCTATAGTTCATATTCTATAGTTACAATATATTTACTGGTGGAATGATCATTCAACGTAATCACTTAATTTGAACAAGAACTGAAAGAACAGACCATAGTCTCCGAGTAGAATCGCGATAACGGATTCATGAAGTAACAAAAGTAGTAAGATAAAAACTAATTCTTCAAACAACCAGTTTAAGCTAGCCGTGATAGCTTTAGAATGAATAAACTCCAACCAACGTCGAATAGGTACTTAGGTACTTACTAGGGACCCTAACCCATAGTTTATAAAGCCTACATAAGATGAAAGTAACTCCAATTAAAGTAACTGACCTTCGATTCCGTACACTTTAAGTTCGGGATCAACGACTAATCCGATAGCAGCAGTACCGAGTTGATGATTCTGAGCATCAGTATGGTACCTGATCATGCATTCCATCCAATCCTCAGACCAGTCCTCCGCGACTTCTCTACATGCCTTTGTTTCTACAGGGTCTAGTTCTATACCGTACTCATTCTGTAGAATCTAAAATGAGAAGTGAGTCGTATGATAGTCAATGTTAGTGACAATAATGTTAAGTTACGTGCTAAATACTCATTTAAGTAGAATTACCTCGCTGTCGAACAATTTCTTGAGTAGCCTAATTCCATCTTTAGCCATGACCATATCATCAGGATGTGAAAAGAACCCTGGGTAGAACAGTGGTGGGACCATCGGATCGCAAGACTGGAGTGTTAGGTATCCAACACTTTTGGGTAGAAGTAAAACTGCATTGGATCTGCAAATTGAAAAATATTTTTAGCTAACACAGAGGTAATTAAAATAAAATTCCACTTGTAAGGCGGCAGAGAGTCTAAAACAGCAGCATGCAACTAAAGTATCGCGATGCCAACTTCACAAAGGCCCTCATGTAAGATTCCAGAATCAAGTATTGTATCTAAAAAAGGCCAGTGTAACATATTATTATGAGAGTATTGGTGACCTTCTGGCTCGCGGAACATTGTCATCCCCCTCATTCGATATTAGTCTGGATTTTCTGGAGTTGGACTCTGGTTATCATGTTATCTAAAGAAGTGGCCGATTTAGTACACGAGGTTAGGTTTGCCAAACTTAAAACTCACATACATACTTACTCGCGTGTGCACAATAGAAAGGTATGTCCAATATACGACGGCTCCTATTTTGAGATTCATCAAACAGTAAAATATTACTTGATCATTTATCGTGTACCTACGTTTATATCGTTTAAAACAAATCTATAAGACTTACGAAATGTTAGTTCCTCGGTCTGTGCAACTACTGCCGGCGGGTTCTCCTATAGCTCCTGTCTTGGAGCATTCTGCATACATGCCGTTAAAGAAGAACTGTAGATCAGGTTGTTTTTTGTTTTTGTCTGCTAAGCTGGAGTACATCAGTCCTGTCACCTATCGGATATTCAAAATAGTTAACAATTAATTAACTGATGATATCTACAGCATAAAAGGTAGATAATCTAAACTCTGATAATTGTTATTATTAATTGGCATTATAAATTAAGGAATTATAATTTTAATCTTTATTTTTAATTAATATTAAAACTTTTTATAATCTACTATTCTTTGAACATCTAAGTGTTTGTTACCGAAAGTCTCACCTGCGTAATTCCTGTAGAAGCCATGGGTCCCTCTTGCTTCAACAAATATGTTGTAAGGGCGCTCCAATCCAAGGTGCGTGTGTTGTTTAGTTTAGTTAACATGAAGAACAGAGTGACACCGAAGTGGTTCAATAAGTTTAAACCAACTGGTAGATCGGCGATCACAGGAATGTCAAACTTCTCTAAAGTATCTTGGGGTCCAATACCAGAATGAAGTAGAATATGAGGAGAATTTAATGCTCCTGCGCTCAAAATCACCTATAATTAAAATATTTGTTGAATTATAGGAGTAGGTATTTCATTTTGCGGAATCATACGTAATTTAAATATTATAGATAAATAATAATAGTTATAATTGTAGGTCATGTGTGATGTCGTATATTTTCTCAGGCAGAAAATCAATTAAGTAACATTTTACAAAATTCATGAGCTCCGCGTGGACTGTAAGCTCGTCTGTGTGACTTGTAAAAAAAAGTTCACGGTTTCCTTAGTATTGGTATCATTGATTTTGATTCAGTTTAGGTTATTTTATTATATACCTAGTCTTTAAGTTTCGATTTGGTAGTTTATAGTAGGTAGGTACCTATAGGTAGTTTATGCCTCTGACATAAAATATAAAAGATAGGTACTTGGGTCGTAGACCCCGTCTCCAGTGGCCCTCTGTTTTTTATATTGTATTTTTAAATTTACTTGTTTGGAAATGTTTCTTTTTAATTAATAATTTAAAAAATAAGTAAATAAAGAATACGAAAAATAAAAAGCTACAATTCTTTGGATTATTTAGGTAGGCACATAATATTAAATACCTCCCGATTAGCACGAATGATGTGTACATCACCATCTTCGTCGATGAACTCAACTCCTGTAGCTCTGTTATCATCTAAGATGACTCTTGTAACATGGGCTCCTAACTTCACGGTCAGATTCGGACGCACCGATTTAGGTTTTAGATAAGCACGTGCTGTTGTGTACCTCTGGCCGTTACTGTGATAGAATACAGAGTTTCGAACACTTATATATCAAATATGTAGTAGGTATTGTATCTTACATGAAATAATAAATATACGTAGATCAAATTTAAGTATAGTTTATCGTGGACATCTTTGTGAATTTAGACATAATTGGCCCATTTACACGTGCGGATCGATCCGCGGGCAGATCCGAGGGACCCATTCGACGGACCCGTGATGCTTTTAAGCACCCACAGATTGACCCGCGGACGGATCTGTCGGATTTCTCTCTCGCGCCATACATATTTGCCGGTCCGCGGACGAATCCGTGGGTGCTTAAGAGCATAACAGATCCATCCGCGGATAATCCGCGGATCTTCTGTCAGTTTTCTCACTCGAGTTTTAACCGTGGTGATTATCGCCATTTTATTTTTAGTACCTACCTATTCCTTTGCTGAGAGTAGGTAATAAATAAAAACTAGTAATAATAGTTTTTTTACAAATTCGAAATCGTCTTTTTTGAAACATTTGCGATTAGTTCAATTTATACAATACTAGCTGGCCCACACAACTTCGTCTGCGTCACATAAGAAAATTTTCTCACCGTTTAAACCTTCCCTGGACTTCTACGAATATTTCAAGATTAAAATAAGCCAAATCGGTTCAGTCGTTCTCGAGTTTTAGCGAGACTAACGAACAGCAATTCATTTTTATATATAAGAAGAAGATTTTGGATATTACGGTTTCAGTTATATTATTTTCTACTGTTTGACATCATCCAAATAGGTTCATCTTCAAAATAATCATCCAAATCGGTTTATCTACAACACAATCATCCAAATCGGTTAATCTTCAAAATAATCATCCAAATCGGTTCATCTACAACACAATCTTACAAATTGGCTCATCTACAAAAATATCATCCAAATCGGTTCATCTACAACACAATCTTACAAATTGGTTCATCTACAAAAATATCATCCAAATCGGTTCATCTACAAAATAATATCCAAATCGGTTCATCTACAACACAATCTTACAAATTGGTTCATCTACAAAAATATCATCCAAATCGGTTCATCTACAAAATAATCATCCAAATCGGTTCATCTACAACACAATCTTACAAATTGGTTCATCTACAAAAATATCATCCAAATCGGTTCATCTACAAAATAATCATCCAAATCGGTTCATCTACAACACAATCTTACAAATTGGTTCATCTACAAAAATATCATCCAAATCGGTTCATCTACAAAATAATCATCCATATTGGTTCATCTTCAAAACAATCATTCAAATTGATCAAAATAATCAAAAATTATGCAGGAACATAGAAAACATAAAGTCCAATTGAGTACTGCTTCTTTCGTAGTCGGTAAAAAGCGAAAAATATAACTAATGGGTGATTTTTTTGAGGTTAGGATTTTCATGCATTAGTATTTGCTCAGATTTTTTGAGGTTATGATTTTCATGCATTATTATTTGCTCAGTATGCTTTGACATTTCATCATGAATAGACTTACTAACGAGCAACGCTTGCAAATCATTGAATTTTATTACCAAAATCAGTGTTCGGTTCGAAATGTGTTTCGCGCTTTACGCCCGATTTATGGTTTACATAATCGACCAAGTGAGCAAACAATTAATGCGATTGTGACCAAGTTTCGCACTCAGTTTACTTTATTGGACATTAAACCAACCACACGAATGCGTACAGTGCGTACAGAAGAGAATATTGCGTCTGTTTCTGAGAGTGTTGCTGAAGACCGTGAAATGTCTATTCGTCGCCGTTCGCAGCAATTGGGTTTGTGTTATTCGACCACATGGAAGATTTTACGCAAAGATCTTGGTGTAAAACCGTATAAAATACAGCTCCTGCAAGAACTGAAGCCGAACGATCTGCCACAACGTCGAATTTTCAGTGAATGGGCCCTAGAAAAGTTGGCAGAAAATCCGCTTTTTTATCGACAAATTTTGTTCAGCGATGAGGCTCATTTCTGGTTGAATGGCTACGTAAATAAGCAAAATTGCCGCATTTGGAGTGAAGAGCAACCAGAAGCCGTTCAAGAACTGCCCATGCATCCCGAAAAATGCACTGTTTGGTGTGGTTTGTACGCTGGTGGAATCATTGGACCGTATTTTTTCAAAGATGCTGTTGGACGCAACGTTACAGTGAATGGCGATCGCTATCGTTCGATGCTAACAAACTTTTTGTTGCCAAAAATGGAAGAACTGAACTTGGTTGACATGTGGTTTCAACAAGATGGCGCTACATGCCACACAGCTCGCGATTCTATGGCCATTTTGAGGGAAAACTTCGGAGAACAATTCATCTCAAGAAATGGACCGGTAAGTTGGCCACCAAGATCATGCGATTTGACGCCTTTAGACTATTTTTTGTGGGGCTACGTCAAGTCTAAAGTCTACAGAAATAAGCCAGTAACTATTCCAGCTTTGGAAGACAACATTTCCGAAGAAATTCGGGCTATTCCGGCCGAAATGCTTGAAAAAGTTGCCCAAAATTGGACTTTCCGAATGGACCACCTAAGACGCAGCCGCGGTCAACATTTAAATGAAATTATCTTCAAAAAGTAAATGTCATGTACCAATCTAACGTTTAAAATAAAGAACCGATGAGATTTTGCAAATTTTATGCGTTTTATTGTTTAAAAAAGTTCTCAAGCTCTTAAAAAATCACCCGTTAGTAATAAAAAAAAATGCTTGTTGTAAAAAATAGTACTAATTATTATGTAATAATTCTATTACGAAGGTAAATTTTAGCTCATTCGTAAACCAAGCAGTGTGATGATATTCACTAAGAAAATTAGAATTTTCTCACAAAAGTGTGAAATCCGTCTTAAATCTTTCAAACTGACCAAAAGATTTCGTGATGTTACATTTTACAAGCAAATCTCTCGAAACAGATCCGTCCGCGGATTATCCGCGGATAAGTCCGTGATGACGTTTTAACGCCTTTTTAGAACCACGGATTTGTCTGCGGATCGATCCGCAATCAAATCCGACGGATTTCCCACGGATCGATCCGCAGACATGTAGAAAACAATAATGTGTTTAGACAATATTTCTACAGAAATTTAAATAAAAATCATTAATAATTACACATTTCAACAGTATTATATGCCCTACAATCAAATTTATAAAATGTATTTGGTAAATTGGCATCAAATTTCTATTTCTTAATGGTCATCACGGATAAATCCGTCATGCTTATTTTGCGTCAAAATGGCACCACGGATAAAATTGTCGGATTCGTCTCACGGATCGATCCGCGATCCGACCCTACGTGTGCGATTGGTCCGTCACGGATCGATCCGCACGTGTAAATGGGCCAAATTAGAATAGCAACTCTTTATTGAACACCACAAAAACATGCAAAAGAAATTATATTATTTAAACATTCTCCAGAAACTTACTCGTTAAAGGCTTGAGCAATAGTAAATCCTTCAGGTGTATCGGGATCACCTAAATCAGTAACGATAGGAAATCCAGTTTCATTCAGGGCATCTAGCAGTTTGTGAACAGCTGGTCCTTGATATCTGAACTAAAAGAAGGCAGGTATCATTAGTTTTACAAATTGACTAACTGAAAGAAAAATATTCTGGCCAAGCTTTTTCACCTACAGAAACTGAGTGATCACTCACTCACTATATTGTTAATAGTGTTGGGATTTTCATTAAGATGATATTTGCTATAACACTTACTCTCTGAACAGGCAGAGGTCCTGAACTAGAGTGATACTTTTCACTAACAACTGTTCCTATTTCCTTGTTTCCTTCAGTCATGTCAAAGTATGGAAGGTTTTCCTCCCACGACCATCCTTCTGCGCCAAGTTTTACCCAATCGTCGAAGTCTGCGGCGTGACCGCGAAGATACATCATACCATTGAGGACACTGCATCCACCTAATAGAAAATAATTAAATTAATGTTTTTTATTAAAACTTGTTAACTGAATTTTATTGGGTTTGGTAAATATGTAAAAATTATATTGGATAAATAATTTTCTTCATACGTGGATACGAGAGATTCCAACCACTCCTACCACTCACACTCAACGTTCGAACTCTGGCTGATCAGAATACAGAAAGAGGGAAGAGGAATTTGCAGAGCATCATGACGCGATGCGTAGGTACTACTTATGGCATGTTATGTTTCAGTTAAGGTTACAGTGGTGAGTGAATATTTTAAAAGTTTTTACTACTCTGACGTTGTCCTGGAAGTTCATTCCCATAAATATACTATTTGACAAAGGAAGCTCTTAGGAGATCACAAACTATTTACATTGTAGATCCGTTAAGTTTGACTGAATTTCAAAATATTTACTCAAGAGTAAATTAAACCAAAGATAATTACCAAGAACCTTTCCTCGCGGCCAAAGACATCCTTTATCGCCTTGATCGAGGCAGTAGTTATCTGGTTCAGTTCTGTATAGCCAGTCCACCTCCTCATTCGACCAAAATGTTCTGTAAAAGGAAGGTACTCGTGCGCCGGTGGGTTCTTGACCTCCTGCTTCTAGTAAAAGTACCTGTGGTTGGGGATAGGTATTTATTAGCATAGGTTAAATTTACAACAATTTGTTTTTAATAGGCTTGAAAAAACTTTGTAAAATAATTAAATAAAAACCTAACTTAATACAAAATTCTAAATAATTTTCGTAATGCTCATCTCAAGGACAATCGATTCGCTGACATTTAGTAGACCAGGTACTGTACGCTGAAATAATAGGAGTAGATTTAACCCTTTAATGCATGGTTTTTTATTGCGGCCTGAAAAAAAAGTGCGTTCGGAAACACATACCACACGACTTCAATAAAATAACGTGAAACGTGATATGTATACATTTGGCAACAAGATGCACTTAAGGGTTAATTATACAAAGGTCTGGCTGGTCGTCAATATCTGAGCCTCGATCGATCCGCCGTTATATGTATCAGCAAATTCTTAATCAATCAATTCTGTCCACTTTAATACCGTAAGGAAATTCGGAGTATTTTTAATTGCATTTAGGTAAACGAGCTTACATAAACGTCATAACAATATTAACAATTAAGTTTGTCTGTTTCAGGTCTTGTGCCCAACTGTCGACGTCACGGTGCAACGGTTAGCGGATCAGGTGCGGGCCATTCAGCGACTAAAGTTGTTGGATGAGTCTGTACTTGACCGATTGCGCAACGAAGCACTGCCTGCTCCTCCTGAACCACAACCAACACCTGTGGTAAATGTCACCGTCACCCAAGTTATACCACCAACGGAGGAACTTCAGGTGCAGGCATGTGCTAGTATCCAGGACGATGAGCGTTTGAGGAGTGCTCTGGAGGACTCTATACAAGAATTCAGGTTTGTCCCGCCATGCTCGCGGCCACGTTTACCGCGGTTGCCCATGTGTAAACGCAATGTTTCGCTAGTATTGGCCCTGGACTGCATATTAAAACCTTATTTCGAGTCGACTGAAGACCTTGTCGACACCCACTCGATTCTGTACTGCGGTGCGGTTGCTGTCTGTCGCGTGGCAGGGGTAAAATTTCCAATCCCGAACCAGACATACCGCCGACATGATGATAAGCCGCAGTGGCAGTGCAGAATCGAGAGTCGCATAGATGCAGCCAGGACCCTTATAGCGAAGCTCATTTGCTTCCAGTCTGGCAACACGCGCCCACGTGTCATGCGATTTGTTGACCGAGCCTTTGCTGACACCGGTATCAGCAGGAACAATTACATGGAATGTGTTGTCGAGCGTGTTGACTACTGGAAGCAAAAAGTTTGCGCATGGGCGAACCGTATTCGTCGGTACCGAATAAGATCGGAGCGGTACCGCTTGAATAGAGTCTTCCAGAGTAATCAGAAGAGTGTCTACAGAGATTGGGAGGCATCTCGAGGAAGAGTGACCGATGGACACCCACCAGTTGATGAAAACGTAATGACTTCATTTTGGCAAAATATTTGGTCGGTACCCATCGGTCACTCCGAGGGAGTGTGGACGGAGGCGGTCGTGCGCGCGTGTGAGCCTATCAAGGATATGAACACCGTATCCATAACGCCGATTGATGTAGCTTGTGCGGTACGTTCGGCCCCGAACTGGAAAAGTCCGGGACCGGATGGGCTGCACAGCTACTGGCTGAAATGGATACGTAACTCACACGGGCGCATGGCTGCTCAGTTTCAGCAGGCCCTTGAATCGGGAACTCTCCCAGATTTCATGACTTCAGGAGTCACTCACCTGATATACAAATCTGGCAATACCTCGGACCCTAAAAACTATAGGCCAATTACTTGCTTACCAACTATCTATAAGCTACTTACATCCATTCTGAGAAAAAAAATTCAAATACATATTTCGGCAAATGACATAATGTCACCTTCTCAGAATGGGTGTAAGGTAGGATCCCGAGGTACTAAGGATTTGCTCCTCATAGACATGGCCATTACGCAACAAGTTCGTCGAGGCAGAAAGGGAGTCCATATGGCTTGGATTGACTATAAGAAAGCGTACGATTCGGTGCCCCATTCATGGCTAATGAGAGTTTTAGAGCTTTATAAAGTACATTCCACGCTACGCTCCTTTCTTAGTTCATGCATGGGTCAGTGGTCTACGTTTCTTCGTCAACCAGGACATGTTGGCTCTCCGGCCTCCCCGAGCTTGATAAGGATAAGGCGGGGTATCTTCCAGGGTGACAGTCTGAGTCCTTTGTGGTTCTGTCTGGCGCTTAATCCTCTAAGTACATTACTTGGAGATTCAACGCTAGGCTACCGACTCAAGAGAGGGGGTGAGCCCATTTCACATCTCTTGTACATGGATGATCTCAAATTATTTGCTACTAAAAAACCAGACTTAATATCTTTACTCAAAATAACCGACAATTTTAGTAAAGCTATTGGAATGGAGTTTGGAGTAGATAAGTGTGCGGTCATAGATATACAGAGAGGTAAAGTTGTAAACTCTGAGAGTTTGCAACTTAGCCAGAGTGAGGTGCTTAGATCTCTGTCTGAGTCGGAAACCTACAAATACCTTGGAATGTTCGAAGCTTTGAGTATCGTCGATGCAGATATGAAGCAATCGGTGAGGGATCGGTTCTTCGGCCGCCTGATAAAGGTTTTGAAAAGCCTCTTGTCTGGCGGAAACAAGATCCGAGCCTTCAATGGTTGGGTCATGCCTGTACTGACGTACTCCTTTGGCATTCTAAAGTGGACGCAATCAGAACTGGATGCCCTGGATAGAAAAGTTCGGCGACTGTTGACGGCATACAGGATGCACCATCCACGCTCATCTGTTATGAGGCTGTATATACCTCGGAAGTGTGGGGGTCGTGGCATGTTAAATGCCAAGGATCTGCACAACCGAGAGATATACAACCTTCGGGAATATTTCCAAAAGGTGAATGTGGGTATGTACCGTGATGTAGCAGCAGTCGATAAAGGACTCACTCCGCTATCCTTAGCGAACGGGAATTGGCGAGCGCCGAAGGTGATGAGTGTGGCGGATCGCACGGACGTATGGAAGAGCAAGGAACTACACGGTCGATTCTACCGGGCCCTTATGGGTCCTGATGTAGATCAGTTAGCCTCCGTGGCTTGGCTACGATACAGTAACCTCTTCGGAGAGACTGAAGGTTTTGTCTTAGCAATTATGGACGAAGTTATCATGACGAACAACTACCGCAAATATATTCTAAAGGATGGGACGGTCGACATTTGTCGGGCATGTCACCGTCCGGGAGAGTCTATTAGACATATCGTTTCCGGTTGTTCCCGTCTTGCTAACGGCGAGTACTTGCACAGACATAACCAAGTAGCTAAGATCATTCATCAGCAACTTGCTCTGAAATACGACCTTGTTGAAGCCGCCGTACCTTATTACCAGTATTGGCCTCAGCCGGTTCTCGATAATGGTCATGTAACGCTCTACTGGGACCGATCTATTATCACTGACAGGACTATTGCTGCTAATAAGCCTGACATAGTGATAATAGATCGGGATGCGCATCGGGCAGTGTTGATCGATGTCACCATTCCACATGACGAGAACCTTGTGAAGGCAGAAAAAGAAAAACTGCTAAAATATTTGGACCTGGCCCACGAGGTGACCGACATGTGGCGTGTTGAATCGACCATCATTGTTCCGATCGTTGTATCTGTGCACGGTCTAATAGCGAAAAGCTTCGACCGTCATCTAGAGAAGCTTTCGCTCCCCGGCTGGGTAAAGGGCCTGATTCAGAAGGCGGTCGTTCTTGACACGGCGCGTATTGTGAGGAGGTTCCTCTCTCTTGAGCCCTGACCACTGATGGCTTGGGTCGTAGACTCCGCCTGCAGTGGCCCTCTGTTTTTTATATTGTATTTTTAAATTTATTTTTTTGTAATGTTTTTTTAAAAATATAATGTAAAAAATAAGCTAATAAATGGATAGAGACTTAACAATTATACAACCTACAAACATTTATTAAGTATCCTATTTCTATTCATACAGTGGCTGAATAACACACATTGGTATTAAGTAGGTCCATATTATATTTTAGATTTCTAAAGCATATCACTCCATTAATTAATGTTTAATCTCACGTTAAAGTTCTTGTCCTCGCTTAGTCTTCCAGCAACAATGGCTCCAGCTGGACCCGCGCCTACTACTATAAAATCATATGTTTCTTCCAATTGTTCTTCAGACTTCACGTTAGCGCACGGCGTCGCAATATTACAACGACCACGAATGAACCCCTCCAACAATACCATAAACAGAAGGGTTCCACTGCAAATCGGAGAGTTTTCTATCGATATCCCTTCTTCGACAAGTGGACACCCACAAGCCTAGAACCAAGCGATTATATTGTAGGTAAGCTTTATTATTGTTTGTAATAATATAAACTATGCAAATCACTTTAAAGTTACCTACTTAAGGTACCATGTAGTACTACCGGTAGGTATTTGCAAGGAACAAGCAAAAAATAATAATAATTTAGAAATTTAACGCCACGTTAAAATACTTTTATAGTTTCGCCCTTAATGCCAATATTTTCGTAAGATAAGGTGATTTGACATAATTAACGTGTAAGTCTATTTTGTAAGGATACAACTTAATGATAAAGTATGTAAGTTCACAATGTTACAGCCGTTACAGTGAACCGAGAAGCATTGCACTGTTTACTCCTGCTGAAGTTAAATGTTTGTAATCGATTTACGTGAAGCTTGTATTACCTAAATAGCACCAACTTAACAAAGATGATTAAGGTTAGGTAAGCAAGTAAGGAAGGTAAAGATAGGAAATTATTAAGAAAAACCGTAGGAATCTTGAAGCCTGATCTGATGTATTGATAGAGTTTTTGTGAAATGTTACTTACTTCTGGCTCCAGTATCATCTTAGCGGAGTGTCAATACACTGGTTTTTGATATTAATCCTAAAAAATACAAGGATTTAGAATTAATGTGTTTTACCAGTTCATCAATATAACTATGTATAATAATTATATTACAGCGAAAAGCTTCTACTGCCATCTGAAGTTTTGTCTCCCCAGATGGATAAAGGGTCTGATTCAGAAAGCAGTCGTTCTTGACACGGCGCGCTTCATAAGGAGGTTCTTTACTCTAAAGCCCTAACTATGAGTGGCTTAGGTCTACAAGCCGGACTTCAGTGGCCCTCTGTTTTTATAAAGTATTTTTTATAATAATATGTTTTTAAAATATAATGCAAACATAAGTAAATAAATGAATATTATAGTCAAATATTACTAATATGGTTACTGCCCTATGTATATTGTCAAATAAGTATACTAGCTCACAATTCATTTGGTCGTAAATGGACCTCAGCACTCCAGGGTTGCTAACTACGACTTACTCTTAAGGACTTTGTTGAAGTCTTGTTTGAAGAAGGAAAAGGTATCGCTTAGTAAGAGCCAATTGAAGATTTAAAATTTTCGACGGGGCAGATTTCTGACGACGGGGTAATAAGGTGCGGAAGGTCTCGCGAGGTTTATAATGACTGTACGTGTGCTGAATGTTCCGGTAATTCAAAAATAATAATTCTCTGATCTACGTGATCTAGCTATTTATTGTATATGGCTTAGAATTGAGTATTTATCACCCCCTGCAATATGAAATGAAATGAAAATAATTTATTAACGGAAAGTTTACATGCGCTTTAACATTATCGGTGACCCCCGCACCACGACATGCCTGTATCGCGGGTGATGTGTTATTTTTACAATCATTCGTTAAACCAAATATGGGACGCCAATGCACTTATCATCTTTTTAACTTTCACGCTGTAAAATATAGTTAGTTGAAAACTATAGCAGTTCATAGTCCCGCCAGTCGGTTTTAAATTTAAGTATAAAAATTTAAAATCACCGTGAAATATATACCTCCCAATATTAATATTTGTTATTAATTATTTTTTGTTACTAACCTGAGACGTCGACGGCGCTATGGAAGTGAATTAAAAACTTATGTCATTTTATACATGTCGTGACGAGGAAAGTTTAACGTAAATTTGTTGTTAAATATTTACAAGAAGAAAATATGTCTCATTTAAAATAAATATATTATATGACTAATTTATGTAGATTTAAAAGTATATGAAACATGTGGAACTTTTGCGGAAATATAACAATACGAACAGTACCTTAACGACATTCTTCAATCGTATCTGAATAAGATTGAAATCAATACAGATGAAATGAATATATTAATATTGAAATCTGTTTTGAATTTTCAATTGTATAATGAATAATATTTTAATTAATACATTATGTCAAAATCAGAGAAAACAGCCTCGAACTGAGTCAGAATTAAAGCACCATTTCGCAAGAAAACATATCAGTTCCGTAGTTCGTAACGCGTCGCACCGTCCCGCATAACTCCGTGCTAGATAATGGCCACAGCCGGGGTTTGGACGCTGAGTGTGGGTGGTTGGAGGTTGTAATGCGGTTCAACTCCCACATATCCTATCAAACCGGCGATTTCCTCTGACTCAAAAAAAAGAAACCGTATCGAATTATGATACGGATATAAAAAAGAAAGTAGAAAAGGTATATTTTATTACCTATTATATTAGTAATTCAGTGTCACTGATTGACTGCGGTTACTATCAGAAAGTGACAAGTGATGATGTAGGTATTCTTGTAGGTAAAAAAATTACAGCTCTAAACTACACAATTTCGTATCCAATCCCTAAAATAAATTTGGTTCTAAGTTTTATTTCAACAGGTCATTCACACCACATCAGATTGTCTAAAGTTACAGATCCACCCAGTATAGACAGTCGCTAATGTCTTGTGTTCCAACAGTCCTGTCTGTACCAACCCATTACTGCCCACTGTTGGGCTCAGGTCTCCTCAGAAGAGGGATTAGGCATAGTCCACCACGCTTGCCCAGTGCGGATTGGGGACTTCACATATCTTCAAAGGATTTTTAGAATCCTTTTCCGACATGCAGGTTTCCTCACGATGTTTTCCTTCACCGTTTTTAGCCAGTGGTATTGTGAAAAATTGCACATAAATCTTTTTCACATTTAGATTTAGAGGTACAAGCCGGCCGGATTTGAACCCACGACCTCCCGTTCGGAAGGAAGCGCTTCGACCACTCGGCCACCACGACTTTCCAACAGTCCTAGTCTGTATTTAAGTTTATGCCAGAGTAAACCCAATGTAACTCTGATAACAATATTATTTTATCAATTAATAAGGTTAAAGGAACATGTCAGAAATAAAATTAAGTATCATCAGTTATCAACACTTTAATGCATTTTCCAAAAAAGTTTATTAGGTACGTTCGTTTTTCTGTGTATGGAGGTTTTTAATAAAATCAGCTCCTCGCTCGGCAACCATCATTATTGCTGCTTGCGGATTTCCAGTCGGTGGTGAGGGCATCACAGACGCGTCTATAACCCTCAAACCTAAAAACATTTTTGAAATTGTGTCAGCAAGTTCAGCGGGCATTAAGCTAAATTCTTGATCATTTTTTGTTTTATCAGAACTTATTTTCATAGTAATGTTTTTGTTTTGCGGCTCAGTAAGGGGGCGTCCATAAAATAGGTGTTTTTATAAATTTTCTATCCCCCAATGGTAGTCTAACTGATTATGAAAAAACTCATCCATCATATTTAAACTCTAAACTAGATACATAAATAAGCACGTGAAACTATCAATCTTTCAGTCTTTTAGAATAATCTGGTCGTGGTAATCTCAAGTACCCACTTAAAAAATGCCAACCTTCGATTCCGTACACCTTTAGTTCGGGATCAACAACCAATCCGATAGCAGCAGTACCGAGTTGATGATTCTGAGCATCAGTATGGAACCTGATCATGCATTCCATCCAATCCTCAGACCAGTCCTCCGCGACCTCTCTGCATACCTTCGTTTCATCAGGGTCTAATTCTATGCCATAGTCATTCTTTAAAATCTGAAACCATATTTTATGAACTATGGGTTTACGGCTATGGGTTTTTTTTAAGCAGTATTACGTTTTTTGCATCATGGAGCAAGGCCACTAGCGCCAATCAGAGAAATTAATCCGGATTTTAAAGGTCGTAAGGTACGAATACATAATATCAATATGAGCATTAGTGACTTCCTTATCTGTGGATCAAAATCCTCTGACCGAGTTTAGAAGCAAAAAATCAATTAAATAAGAACTAAAATACGTTACTAGGTCATATCAAAATATGGTATTAGTAGCTAACATTGTCTTTTAGAAACTTTGAGAGTTATTATACCTCACTATCGAATATTTTTTTAAGATGTCTTATTCCGTCTTTGGCCATGATCATATCGTCCGGATGAGAGAAAAAGTTTGGATAGAACAGCGGGGGGTCCAAAGGATCAGAAGACTGTAGCGTTAAGTATCCAACACTTTTTGGTAGAAGTACCACTGCATTAGATCTGTAACATTTTTATTCTATAAGTTAACCCTTAGGTATCCCTTGTATTTATTTCATACTTTTATTTCATACAGAGAAAGAAGTAGAATTTAAAAAGTAGTAGTAAGAATTAATTATATATTTTTTTCATTACTTACTGCATTTTACTAAAAGAAAACAAGGTTTTACAAACAGTATTTTAAATAAAAAGTAGTTATTTTTGTCGGGTATTTGCCCACCTCTCACTCCCACCACTGTAACTCCTGCCTTTAATAATCAGTTTAAAGTACTATAGCCAGTTTCATGGAAAGCATGAAAATTATTGAAAATATTTTTTTACGTGATATTTGTTCCTTGCGGGTAACGGCTATCAACTGCCTCCCCAACTACACCTGTCTTGGAGCACTCCGCGTACATGCCGTTAAAGAAGAACTGGAGATCTGGTTGCTTCTTGCTTTTGTCTCCTAAGCTAGAATACAGCAGTCCTGTTACCTAAATATAATACGTGATTGGGATTTAATTTTGAATAATCTGAGTTGTAAGGTACTTAATTGAAGACTAAATTAATTTTAGTTACAATAAAAATTACTTTTCTTTTTTTAAGAATTATTATCTCACCTGCGTAATCCCTGTAGAAGTCATGGGTCCCTCTTGCGTCAACAAGTATGTTGTCAGGGCGCTCCAATCCAAGGTACGTGTGTTGTTTAGTTTAGGTAACATGAAGAACAGAGTAACACCGAAGTGGTTCAATAAATTTAAACCAACTGGTAGGTCGGCGATCACAGGAATGTCAAACTTCTCTAAAGTATCTCGGGGTCCAATACCAGAATGAAGTAAAATGTGAGGCGAATTTAAAGCTCCAGCGCTCAAAATAACCTATAGAACAATATAAACGATTAACTCTCAAGAATACCTAATTATGTACATTTTTAGTTCAATTCTAATTCAACTGTATTATATTAAAATCAATTTTAAAACTAAGACTATTCTATTCAGTTATGAAAGCAACTGAAGCAATTCTCCTGTTTCTATCTAGGATACCATCACAAATCAAACCATCCGCGTCATATGGAACGTATTACAGACTCATAATGTCCATTTCATACATCAAATCCTTCTCTATATAAGATGCTTTTTCTACATCACCTACCTCTTGACTAGCACGAATGATATGGAAATCGCCGTCTTTGTCGACGTACTCGACTCCTGTAGCTCTGTTATCATCTAAGATAACTCTTGTAACATGGGCTTCTAACTTCACGGTCAGGTTTGGTCGCTCCGATTTCGGTTTCAGATAAGCACGTGCAGTTGTGTACCTCTGGCCGTTACTGTAAGTAAAGAAAAAAAGCAAAAAGCAAACACAGTATCTAACTCTTTTTTGTAACTTCTCAATATTTGTGGAAAGAGGGCTCGTCTACAGGTTTGTAAAAAAATAGGTACTAAAAAAAATTTTTCTTATTGTTCAGTTTTTTTTTGTGGAACAGAGTACTTACTAATTAAAAGCTTGCGCAACGGCGAATCCTTCGGGAGTATCAGGATCATTTATATCAGTAATGATTGGGAAACCAGTTTCATTTAGAGCATCCAGAAGTTTGTAAGCAGCTGATCCTTGGTGATTGAACTACGGAGAAAATGCTATTTGTTAAGAAATATTGAAACGATCTAGATATACTTAGATGAAGATTGATCGAAATTATTTATGCTTCTTCCCATGAATTGTAAATGATAAACAAAAACAATTCGCTACAAAATTTAAAGTGTTTTAGTAGGCGACTGATAGCTTATATCTCTCGCACTTACTCTTTGAACAGGCAGAGGCCCAGAACTGGAGTGATGCTTCTCACTAACAAGTGTTCCTATCTCCTTGTTTCCTTCAGTCATATCGAAGTATGGTCGATTTTCTTCCCATGACCATCCTTCTGCACCAAGTTTTACCCAATCATCAAAATCCGCAGGATGACCTCGATGATACATCATACCGTTGAGTAGACTGGAACCACCTAACAAAAATAATTTATTTTTGACTTTACCTGTGCATAGAACTCTCTAATTTTTACTAACAAAATTGAGCAATTTCTTTATCAACTTTGTATAACGTTGTGTATTTGTAGATGTCACTATGGAATTTACCAAGAACCTTTCCTCGTGGCCAAAGACATCCTTTATCGCCTTGATCGAGACAATAGTTATCAGGTTCAGTTCTGTATCGCCAGTCCACCTCCTCATTCGACCAAAACGTTCTGTAGAATGAAGGTACTCGTGCCCCTGTTGGTTCTTGGCCTCCTGCTTCTAGTAATAATACCTGTAAGAAATGACATTAGCAAAAGATTTTATAAATTATAAAAATTAATTATAAATTTTATAACTACTAGATGACCCCCGCAACTTCGTCTGTGTTAAAAATGTTCCAACGCGACTTTATCGCAAGTGATGTCTGAACCCCATTGTGACGCAGACGAAGTTGTGCGGATCAGCTAGTGCTAAACAAATGGTGTTAACATAAAAAAATTCTTCTCAATCTCACGTTAAAGTTCTTGTCCTCGCTAAGTCTTCCAGCAACGATGGCTCCAGCTGGACCCGCGCCTACTACTATAAAATCATAAGTTTCTTCCAAATGTTCTTCAGACTTCACGTTAGCGCATGGCGTCGCAATATCACAACGACCACGAATGTACCCCTCCAACAATACCATGAACAGTAAGGTTCCACTGCAAATCGGAGAGTTTTGTATGGAAATCCCTTCTTGTCGAAGGGGACACTCACATGTCTAAAATAAAACGTACTCACTGTAGAAAACTCATTAGTATCCACTTATCCACCGCTGGGCTCTGGTCTCCTCAGCAGAGACTTATATTCTATAACAACTAGGTATATCTTATTACTTTAACAGACAAATAAATGTGCCTAACTTATTATTACCTTCATATTATTCAGTCTACTTAAGATTGCAAAATGGTATAGAAAATATACTAACCTCTGGAGCCAATATCATCTTGGTAGAGCAGATTCAATCCCTATAATAAAATAAACTTCTCTTTTACTTAATGAACTTAATAATTTTTTGCACTGTATACATTTTGATATGTCAAATTCCTGAAACGCTTTAACTTAGAATTCGGTTCATTAATGCAAAAAAGACAAATAAGAGGCAATTATTATTATATTTACAACAACAATGCTCCCCGTAGCCGCCGCTCCGTTTTAGGATACTAGTTAAGTGATACTACAAATATTAATACTATTAATATTGTTATATACTATACTATACTATATACTTTAACAAAATTAATCATGTCGCCTCATGTCGCAATCATGTCGTCGGAGGAAGTTCGTTCCCGATGTAAACTGCTAAAAAATATCGAAACACACATGGTCTTTCGGTTTTATTACGGAAAAATAAAAAAAATAGAAAAACGGTTTGTTACTATGACATATTTACTAAAAAAGGGATCGGCGTAGGTACTTACCGAATCCAAAGTGAGACAAGCATGAAGCAGGTGCTGTTTTAAGTACTTGATGACAAATACCTAGTGTAGAACGTTTTTTAAATCATTGATTTACGTACACGAAGTAATGAATAACATATCCAACACACTTTTATTATTATGTACATTTTCTAGAAAACAATAACTTTACTGACATTAATAGATGACTTATAATTATAAATATTGAATAATTAATAATTGTTATGATAATTTTATGAAAGGACCTGTTAGCAAGCACCGATTTGAATGGGGCAGCTCTGGGTTAAATTATATTATCGAAGAATACATATATATTCGTTATTTTTAAGAGGTTTAAAATGCTTTAACATCTATTATTATGACTAAGGAATCTCACAATAACGGATTTGCTAATATTCGATATCTAATATACTCGAATTGGTGAGATAATTTATTCAAAGATATAAAATATTTAACAGTTATTGGCACATTAATAGACGAGATTCACTTACATTTGTCCTGTTTGAAAATGAGCTGTTGCGTTGAATTTGAACTTTGTGACGAAAAAATATTTAAAAATACCACGTCGATACTGTTGACAAAAGGCTGATTCAGGTTTTAGGATATCGACCCCGATGATGTTCTAACACTAAATGCACTCGAAATGTTCTTGTAAAGATATAATAAGGAACAAGTCGCATATATCGACAATTTTTGTGTTACATCGCATCGGCTTCCGTTTAACATGAGTATTGCAATTACAAACAAGGACAATGGATGTATTATGGTAATTTCATAATTTCTGCTGATATAAAGGGTAATAAATGTGAATCTTCGTTAACGACTAACTGTTAATTATTATTTTTTGCAAAGTAGTTTAAAATCAATCAACGATTTCACCATCTGGCACCTACCTACATCCAAGCAGCATCAGATAGCCATCTCTGCTTATCATAAATATTATATATTACTTTTATATTAGTTTTACTATATTATTATGTTGTATGCTATAGGATTCAAAAGTCACATATAATGAGGGTTTTTGCAACTGTAGAGTAGTAGAATTTTCGAGTATAGGTAGTATAGGTATTTTAGATAATTAAGCAGAGTTTATTTAAACTAATAGGTATTTTTAAATAAAATAATAAGTTTTCCTAAAAATGTAAAATAAAAATAAAATAAATATTATGTCGAAGGTGCCTACATCGCATTATGATAATGTCATTAGAAACTGTTTTGAAATTAACCGAACTAGGTAGACTGTATTTTTCGTTTACTTTTTCTTTAATGAATACGAACAATTAACAATCGTAAATTACTTTTTAAACTTTTATGCTTCGAATTAAGAAAGGATCAAAAGGTAGATAAAATATCCAGTTCTACCGGTTTTTATATCAAAGCAGTATTTATAATAGTGATATTCTAGAATGAGGTTTTAATCATTTATAAATTTTAGAAGAAGCCACTTGATAGTAAATAATTACAGCAAAACTGCCTTAAATTCACTCCAAAATGAAGTAAAGTCTTTGTAAAGCGGTAGAGATGGATGAAAACTGATGTTTTATGTTTTTTAAATTATTAAATTGTAGTTTAGGACTAAAATAAATCAATAAAAAAATATTAATAACGTCATAATTTATTTTTATATTAAATTTATCATCCGATTAAAAGTTGTGATTATATGTTACTGATCGCACAAACTTGGTTTTCCATCACTGAGCAGAACCGTCCATTCCAAAACATTTTGGATCCTCATATGAGGGTTTTCATTTTTAACTGAAAAGAGATTAAGTTAATTAGTGATATTTCAAAAGGTATTTAAGTTCGGTTAAGCTTACTCGTTGCTTAGATTTCCGTGGTAATTATCCTTAAAAATACAAAAATACACTAAGAAGCAGAGTTTTTAAATTATCGAACCAGTAGCTTTTAGAAGAGGAGTAGGGTTACAATATAAGGGTAATTTGTTTTTAAAAAAAATGATATTTTGTAAACAGACAGTAATATTATAAAGAAAAGTAATACAAAATATATTTCTATAAAACGTTGTGATATAGTTTTCGAAAAAAAAATCGAATGATCATGATAAAGCTAGTAAAAGTTCCATGTTTGCTCTACAGAACCCTAAAAACGCTACATTTTACTTCCTTACTTCTTACTTCACTAGAACAACTTAGTGTGTAAAATATTGGTAGTTTTAAATCTAAATAAATAAGCAGACATTTTTGTTATACAACTACAGACCTTGTACTCTAACGTATTGCTTGGTGGGAATATCCGTGGGTTTCCATTTAGGCCGACCGAGGCCGAAATGAGTCGTTGATGCTATTCCTTTTTTGAACTCCTGAAAATATCAATATTTTATTAGCTGATCCGTGGAAATATTTTTCTCGAACTCGCCCGTAATTTATTTTTCCTTAAATTTTTGTTACATACTTATCCTTTGAAAACGGGTTTCATCCTACTATAATACTTATATATTTTTTTGTTTTTGACCATTTTCAGAGCTATCTGCACTGGTCTATAATGCCGCATTATCACACAATTTCACCCCGAGTGCGCGAGTGTGATTATTTTTAATACATATTACAAACAGACTATATACATTTTATACCCAAGTAAAATCAAAGATTAAGAATAGGGTGCTAATTTTAGTTAGCGTTTGACTTTCATAAACTTGAGTGTAGAGCAATTTCTCACTTTTGATCAGTGAATCTATCATCGACATCCACTATCACACACATCTATCTATCTTTGTTAAACGGTGGGGTACTAGTTAAAACTTATTACTTGGTTCCAAATGTTTCTTCTTATAATCTTAGGATCCTGTCGATCTGACCTCTCAGATTTGGGATTGTAATCTGGTGGATGGTAAAGCATATCATAGGCGCATAGTGGAGTCGTTACTGGTTTCCAATTTGTATTAAAATAAGTTTCTTTTGATGTAGGTATTATCATTTCTGTTCTGTAACGATCAGGCGGAAACATCGCCATAACTGATTAAAATTATTTAAGTAAATATCTCTGTCTCAAAGGTGTCATTATACAAAATGAAAGTCGTCTCTAAGAAAAAAATAAGTGTGAAATTTTATTATGAATTATTAATTTTGCGATATACTTTTTCATCATGTGACTGTGCATGTGTCTTGGATATGACGTGAAGATGTCAATATGACAAATTTACATTTTTAATCATCTTAGCCAACACAGCCAACAATAGAGGACCATTATTTATTCAACATTATTTTATGTTCATATATTCCATTAAACACATGCCGCCCGGGTTATCGATCAAAAACAAAACTAGATACAAAATGAGCGGGCGCCGCGGCGTCGATGCTCGAGAGCGACGAGTCTTGGACGGCAATGCTCGACTTCTGCGAGTCCATCCTCTCGAAGAAGCAAGCAGCGGTGCGTGTGAGAGAGAGCTCCTCTCTCCACGCAGGTACCCGCCGCCGCCGAGCAGGGGGCCGGGACCGGGATGTCGCCCGGAATCTGGCCCCCAAAGATTTTTGGGTACCCAACGCTACCTTAGCGAGAGGTGGAGGGGGGGGGGGGGAAGAAGGTGTCGTGTTTAGCTCGGCACGCACCTTGCGTAAGAGCAACCGGGGGATGGAAGGCCCCGCTCCTCGACCTACACTGGGTCTGACCCAGCGGGCTGACACGCAAGCCCGCCGACCGAGAGAGCCGGTGACCATATCGCTGGCGGCTGCCGGTAATAACTTCGGTATTATCTTATTATTTTTATCCATTTTCCCACTTATGTAAGTTATAATAATATGTAGGTATGTATGGGTTGTCTCTGCATTCAATAATTCTCTATTGTAGCTGTAACTTTTCTTTCTGATATGTTTGGTGTATGTACGACTATCGTCGCAACGATGCGAGAGAGAGAGAGATATATACTCCGCAAAGTTCCATATGACATCGAAAAAAAGTTTAATCGATTCCAAAAATAAAAGTAAGTAAGTTTTATTTCGGCAGGTCATTCAACCCAATTCAGCGGGTCATAGGTAAGAGATCTACCCTGTATAATTTAATATATTATAATAGAGATCATCTATTAGGTACATCTATTTTATTAGAATAGAGTTCTTTATTATGATAGTTCTAGGAAAATATGGTATAGTAGTATAATGTTAGGAACCATTTGGATAATTTATTGGGAGACATAATTTTCTAACGCTTTGATTGGGACAGTGTATTCTTGTTAATATTTGATCTAAGTTAATGAGTATCAAATAAAAATCACATTGACGCAATTATTGGTCCTATTTGACGTTTTAGTTAAGTTATAGTTTACTCCACTGTCATTAAAATTGTCATCAATTTATGTTTTCTGAATTTTATGAACGGTCAATGTTTTCAAAATTAATTTAAAATTATTTACTTCCTTGGATACTTGATGGATTATGAAAATCCTAATTTAGAGATCATGGGTTCGCAATACATTTAATGAAACAATTATTTCTCAAACTTCACTTTAACTTTTTTTATATTTTGTTATTTTTTAGAGTGTTTAAATCTTTTACTACCTCCTATTAAGAGGCTGCCCAAGGAAAGTGGCGAAACTTTCACTAGACGCTTCATAAATTCATCGAATGCTGAAGAAGAGCTTCATCAATTTTTTTTTAACGAATCAGACTCGACCGGAACGGAACAGGTCAGTATTACTGAAAGTTCGAAGGTATTAGAATAAAATCAGCATATTTCATTATCTAATATTTGTAAAACTCTAGTTTATTATGTGGAGTGTAATTCGAATAAAGACAAATTGTTATAAAAAATCCAATATTAAGTTTATTATGTTTTAGGCATTGCATGAAAGACGTATTAATAAAAAGCGTATACAGAAGAGCGACAGACGGAAACTAACTAAGAAGTCAAATGTTATAAAAAAAACAAGTTCTGATTGTGAATATTCCATTCATGCTAAAAATTTGTACTTCATAGTAGCAGGAAAACAAAAAAGCAAGGTTTATAATATTAAAACAACTGAAAGTGCTGAATTCTCCTCTGAATATTCGAAAAAACATCATGAGGACGAGGAGATTTCCATCGAAGAATTATCAAACATCGAAAGTATACTGAGCTCATTGAATATGGATAAAAAAAAGAAAAAAAGCAAAGCAGTTGCAAACGAACAAAAGCCTTTGATGAATGTTACAATAAATCCGAATTACAAACAATGTAAATGCGCTAGTATAGAGCCCTGTTACGACATTAGTCATTTGAATAACTGTGCAAGTAGAGTTCGCATATGTGGCCAGTTGGGAATCACAAATAATGATCAATTTGTAATGAATTGTGCTGCTAAAATAAATGACACCTTAGGTAAAAAAAAAATATGAATTTCTAATACGTATACACATTAAAGATCCTTAATAATAGCGTGGTAAATTTATATTTTCAGTGCCGAAAACATATTGTACGGTTGAAAGTAAAAGCTCTGGATTACTCTATCGGAATAGCAATTCAAAATCTCTGTTAGTTATGGTTTACATTTTATTTCAAACAAGTGTGCTTGTCTAAACCAACAAACATTCAATGTACACTTTAATTTTGTTATGGGCCGATTTTAGTGCTTTTATTTATTTAGTTGCAGAATACCGTCGAGTGTTAGTAATTTATACGCAGGCTGCCTCAACCAAGAGTGCATTAACCGCTGCATCTTCAAGTACGTGTTATTTTATTGATCTCTTTCTTTATAATTTATTTTAGAATGGCAGTCTTTCATGGTAATACGCGTCTTGCATATTATTCTTGGGATATTTTTCAAATGATTGAGTTATGCATATTTCTCCTAAGATATTAAACTTTAAAGTGCTCTTTCTCTGCACGTTACAGAAACACAAAGGATGCAGATGTGCAAGTTGATAATAATTCTAGACGCAATAGCTGCCGAAGGTAATCAGATATAATTTTAATTTTATCTACCTATGTACGGGTCGTTTAACAGATTAACTAAACTACCTTTGGTTAGGTAGGTACCTAAAATTGTAGAGAAGATAATTCTCTACATTGCATATAATCCTTATTTTAAAAATAACTAGAGGGAGGGTGTTATAAAAAAGCGATAAGTAGATTTTTTTGTCGTTATTTGTTCACGCAGATCGAAATCTTCTATAGGGTTGGGAACCTGGGTGGTTCAATTAATTATCTGCATATTCATTTATTCACTTATTTTTTTACATTCTATTTATAAATTTACATTTACAAATTAATTATATCATTATATAATTTAGTTTCGTTACTCGAACATGTACCTACCGGTTTTAGGAACACTGGCACCATGGGTGCTATTGAAATCCGTAGGTAGTAATCCGTAGTTACGTAATGCATATTTTGTTGCTGTCATAATGATTCTATAACTGCAGTGTGATTTAAATGGAATCAATGATTTTGTACAGAACATTAAAATATTACCCAAATCGACTGTAATTACAACCTGTACCCTTTTTTTTATATTACCATGTAGGCAGACGAGCCAAAGGGCCACCTGATAGTAAGTGGTTACCGTTGCTCATGAACCTCTGCAAAGTCAGGTACCTATTATAGTAATAAACATGCATGTCTATTATGGTAATATGACTAGGTATTTTTACAGTTTTAGACTCTTGTATTTTTAACTCACGACGAAAAGCAGTGTGTTAAAAATACAAGATTGTTTTACGTCTGTGTTTGTGGCTTCGTAGTTCGCTCTCATACTAATGAACCGATTTGGATTTAGCTCCAATCCAGTTTTTTAACTTTGAAGACCAGATATGAAAAAGTATTTACTAGGTACCTACAAATCTACTATATTCATTTATACATTGTTTCTAGAAAAGTATCACAAGGAACACAGGTTGATTTTATCGGTATTTGTAAAATCGAAGACATTCCGTCATGTCAACCAAATGATAAAATTGTGCAATGCAATTGTTTGAGTTACAAGAATATATTGAATACTGCCACTCATTGTGTTGAACCGAGAGAAGTACAGAATCCGCTGGTTGTTATATCTGTTTATCCAAAGGAAGAAACAGCTGATTGTAACAAAGGTACTCAAGACTCAATCGGAGAAAAAAAAGAAAGACCACCATCGCCAGGTTACAGTCCGAAAGAAAAGAAAAAATCAAAGTGTGGGAATCGGGGGAATCTGAACTCCAACAAAGGCAGTCCAAAAACAAGTCGATCACCGTCACCTTCCAAAAAATTAAAATTACAAAATGATAACTATGATTCAGGACCTTGCAGTACACGAGGCCAGAGTGGCACAAAAATACAAAAAAACTCTCAACAACTCAGTAGAAGAGATAGAACGGAACCAGGTAAAATAAATTGTAACAAATATAGTTCAGTAAAGAGCAGTCGATTAAAGAACAATGACAAAAGCTGTAAGGGAGAATGGGGTAAATTGAAACGTTTTTGAAAAATTTACGCGTGAGTTAATTTGTTAAACTATTTGGCTGTATGTTAATACTGATTTTTTTTATTTCGTACTATAAAATTTAGATTTTTGGAAATATCTCAAAATACTTCAGTTGACCCTAATGATATAGCTGCTTGCGACTATGTGTTTGATACCTTACTACATACACTACAGACTAGTAAGTCTGTCTGTGGCATAGAAGTTTAAGTCATTGACAACGCAAAATTATATTTCATTATTTTAAAATTGTAATGTAAATAGTATTAAGGTACCTATAATACCACTAACAACTGAGATTCACATAACAATACATAAATAAGGTCCAAAAAGGTCCTTTCTGTTTAGATTCAAACGAGGCTTATGTAGGGTCCCTAAAGTTTAAAGTTAGGTCGTAGGTACGAGCGACGTTAACCACTTACGAACAAGTGGTTCGTTGGTTCGTCTACCTACGAGCCATATAGGCAATAATGGAGAAGGAAGAAAGAAATAATTTTATAAAATTTCTTCTGTTTAAATCTTTCAACAATCAAGTCATGTTTCATGACGATTCTTTCCTCTTTTACAGATATGTGTAACATCTCTGATCTAAAAACTAAAAATGAAATAAAAAGGGCTTTAATTGACGGCTACACAAAAGATATAACAGAGAATATGGAGAAAATCAAAAACAACCCTAAACACCAATTGTCAAATGTGAAGATCAATATAGATAATAATAAAGAATTTTATGACCTCATGTTAAACTTAGATAAAAAGACAACGGATGTGAAAATTAAAAAGAAACTGAAAAACGCCTGTAACAATCAGTTCCTATTGTATCCTAAGAAGGAAGAGAAGCCTAAGAAAAAAGCCTATTGCAGCAATGTAAGTTAAGTTTATAGGTAGGTACTCGTTAAATTTAAATTAAACAAATCGATAAATAAAAAAAATGATATTTTTTTTCAGAAAATCTATACAGGTAGACGTTCTGCAATTCCAAAGATAGATATAAAGGATAGTTTAGAATTAAAGCACAGGTACACTCATAGTTACTAAAAGGAATTAAATAGCCGTTCGAACCTTAAAATACTTACTAAAATTGTGTTATTTATAATTTCAGACAGGAACTTGATCAACAAAGAAAAAAGAAGAGTAATTCCGACCATCGAAGTGAGTGGAGAATTGTAAATGGGTCTTTGGGTAGCTAAGTTCTAGTTATACAAAAACATCTATAATCAAATTAGTGGACCTCATCAGGTCATACGACCATGTCACATAAAAGTGGCGCGAGGCTGAAATCCAAGTAACGCCAGATGGCAATGACGACATTTTTGTCTGTTTGTCCCAAGTAATTTCTAAAACAGCACACTACATTTTTCAGGCCCAAGTAAACATTTTGCTGGTGACAGCTGTAAAGTCCCGGATCCTCTGGAAAGAGATAAACAAATAAGAGATCTCCTAGGCTTGAATTGGATTCATCAGCCTACTACGTCAAATATTGGACATGTACAGGTAAACCAGTTACTGTTATGGGTTATTAATATTAAATTTTATTCGGAATAACACTTAAACATATTTTTTTTTATTTTTTAGACACTATCATCTGGGTCTTTCGATGGAAAAAATAAATTTATCATTTCGTCTCGTAAACAACGGTAGATATCATGAAAACTTTAAATTTTAAACCTGCCTATTATTTTGAACACTACGTGTAAAATTACGTACAATATAAATATTTTTATTTTAGAGATAATACATCACAGATCAAGCCCAGTGGACATGACCTAGGTGTACGGAGTATCCCAACAGCCGAATATGCTACGCAATGTGAACCAGAAACTAATAAACAGTCTACATATCAGCAACTCGTTGTAAAACGTAACATTCAAGTCTTTTTACAATTTGATCAACACAAAAGACGAAAACCAATCGTCCTAACAAGAAAACAATATATGACTCTAAAAAGAATTGTCCAGAAAACAGTATCAAAGAAAAGCAGTTTAAATAAACGAATAAATAACATTGATAAACGCAGTTTGATATCTGTTGGACATGTAAAGAAGCAAACCAGACATAATAAATTGCATACCGATGTATGCCATAAGACCACTCAAACTGACATACAGTCACAGATCCGCTTACCTAGAAAGAATAAACCATTCCTAAAATTGCCTGTCAAATCAGAATCACCAGAAAATCTAGATAAAAATGAACGTTACCATACAGTTGTTCTTTTCAATTCTAAGGACTTAGAAAACGAGAAATCTGGCAATGACCACAAAACTATTTCACCGAGGCATACACTTTCATCCTTGGAAGTACACTATAGTGTTTCTCGTGTAAAAAATACAGTATCGTTTTCTGCGTCAAAAGTGGATTCTCAACATTCTTCAAATGTTTTTATTAAAAAAGATTCAATCCGTACAATTTTTAGAGGTAAGTCGCGTCATTGCTAAGAGAATCTACCTAATAGGGAGAATGCCTAAGTGCGTAATGCGTCGGGCCGACCCGCATAACCCCATGTTGGTTTCTGGACTCAGCTGGGGCTCGGACGCTGAGTATGTGCGGTTGGAACTTTTACTGCGGTTCAACTTCCAAATATCCGACTCGCGGGGCGTGTATAAAAATAAAGATTTAAAATACCAAAACATGAAAACGTCAGATTAAGCGTAGATAGTTAATTACGAATTACAAGAAGTCCTTAAAGTTAGGTCTAAGGTAGCGACCCCTCAGTGTCCCCTGATATTGCAGAGGTTTATGAGCGACGGTAACCACTTACGATCAGGTGGCCGTTGACTCGTCTGTCTACATGGCAATAAAAAAAAAGAAAGACTAACGAACTGCCGAGGGCGCAAATTCTGTACGTCATGATCTTCTGTTTTATTAGGTTGGAGAAAAACACCCACACCGAATTTAGGAGATTCAGCCTACTCTTTAGACACCGAAGAAACTGAACCACATTTAACATCAGTTAGAGATCTAATGCACCCATTAACGCTGAAAAAGGAGGACAAAAAACCTTTTCTAAAGAGACTAATGTCTTGTCTCGTGATGCGTTCCAAAATTTCGGAAATTAAGGTTTCGGCTGATCCACGACCAGGGCCAAAGGATCCGTCTGTAGACTCTTATCACATTAGCACGTCACTTGGTGTGAGTTAAAATATTAGATAACATTATAGTCATTTAACCTTAATAATTATTGTGTTGTAGTCATGCTGTAGTAGGTATGTTTATTATTTTCACGTTTAATTTTCATGAAGACGAGCTATTTTTACTTGATACTATTTCATTTCTAGTAAACTGCAAATGTTAATTCGTAATAATTCTGATACTAGGTCTCTTTATTTTATTTATATTTTAGATCTACATGAATACGGCCCACCTAATGGGAAGCAGTAATTACCATAACTCATGAACCGTTGGATATCCAGCCCTTGCATACTAAGTAGGCATAGTTATACCACCCGGAAACAATAAGATTTCAGGGGAAGAGAGAGAGAGAGAGATTTCACTCCGTTTTGAGTGTTTGCTATATAGTAGTAGTTAGTGGTTTAAATAAATGAACCCTAGATAATATCAGCAATTTTTCCAACCGACTCCAACTTAAAATAATTATCTTAGAAGGCAGAATCTCCATAGTAACACCATGTGGCGATGTATGCAATAATAAAAGGAATTAAGGGGCGACTTTTATACCATCTTTGATTTATTATTATAAAGTTCATTGAATCCTTGGGCATTAAGTCCATTGAAGAATTTCGTGAATGAAGTTGCATAAATAAATAATAAGTTAGTGACACTAATTAATCTTTTTCCCTTTAGTAGAGGAGCCCAAGCGGGGATTCCGGGATTTACTACAGCGCGGCAGATTAATATACAGGGGGTACCTTGTACCCGGTTAAGTACCTCCACAAAATATGAGGCCCATATCTAAGGCCGCCCGTGAAGGATACAGGATCAGATTAGTAAAAAAAAATTGATGATCAGAAATTCTCGAGCGCGTCAGATTAAGGTAGGGTGAGTTAATTACATCCTAAAAAGTGTATATTCCAATAATCTGACAATTTGAGAGTGACGTAAAAAAAGGAGACGGTAACAAAGTTGTAAAAAAAAAAGTCATCTCGACATTCTCGAGCGTAGCTAAATTTTTTTTTATTTTGAAGGAAATAATTCAAGAATAATAAAAAATATATAATCTGACGATTTCCGCAAGCCGAAATAACAAAAATCTTATATATATAAAAATGAATTGCTGTTCGTTAGTTTCGCTAAAACTCGAGAACGACTGAACCGATTTGGCTTATTTTAATCTTGAAATATTCGTATAAGTCCAGGGAAGGTTCGTTCGAGAGATATCGTGAACGATAGAAACCCGAAAAGTGTTTTTCGGGATTCCGAAATTTATCTCCGAAATTTGTGAGTCGATCAAAATTACTTATGAGGATGATAAAACTACGTCGAATGGTGCCAACCGCATTAAAATTGGTTGATCCATTCGAAAGTTATTGCAGTTTGAAAATTCCAAAAATAGTGTTCTATGAAACTTCTATCAGACTTTCGAGCTGGGAGAGCTCAAATGCATAGAAATATTATTTCTTTGAACTCAGGAATGGAATTAGCGGGAAGTTGCAGGGATGGCTTTAAAGTGAACCATTAACCTATTTTTTTTTTTGTCAGATCAGGCGAATCCCTCTAGATAATCGTCAGATTATGAGACAGTACGTTTAGAACATAAAGATAAACCATATATATCTTAATCTGACGCGCTTGAGTATTTCAAAATGGCGATTTTTTTTTGCACATTACGAAAATGGCTGCGAGTTTGCGTCCCATCGAAATCGTCAGATTAGTGAATGAGAGCTTTTTTTTGGTGTACTTAACACTCCCTTAGAAAATCTGACGCGCTCGATATTTTTTTTTTTTTTTTTCATTTTCAACCTTTAAATACAACCACCCGCATCACGCAAACGATCAGATTAACATACGTACGTTATTAAAAATACGTAGGGCATTGATGCTATCAATATCTGACGCGCTCGAGGATGTCCATGCAACAGTTTTTTTTTACATCTTTAAAAATCTATAGCCCCTTTCCCCACCGATGTAAAGGTATATGTCATATAACATTTTTTTCTTCTTATCATCTAAGCTTTGCATCCCAATAGGTCTCTTCAACGCTCGAGTAAATCCCCATTTAGCATCGTCGCCTCCTCTATTACTTGTCGAAGGCGATGGAAATGACCTCATCAATGTACGATACGTCGATTTCCTTCTACAGTGACCATAATGTGTATCAACCCCATGCGAAAACAAAACGAAGTTTCTTTAGCTCCATGAGAGGTTTTCTCACAAATCGGAAGATTTAGTAGCAAACAGTTCTTTTAGAGAGCTTCCTACGTCCAGCTTGAAAAAAAATAGGTTTTGATTTTGTTTCAAATTCGTCATTCGTCAAAGTCATTTTTAATGACACCTTTGTGATGATTTAACTGCTTATTTTTTAAATGTTTTTTTTTGTGCCCTTTATGGATTTTTAATAAATTTTACTTTTTACTTTGTCTTTTTTATTTAACACTAGAAGACCCAAGCAACTTTGTCTGCGTCACAAAGGGGTTTAAACAGCACTCGACAGCGTTTTATACTCGTGATAACTCAACGAAATGCCCGATTGGAATAAAACAAAAAAAGAAAGAATTTTACTTCTTTAAGATTCTTTATGAAGATTTTTTATTTATTTTATTTATTTATTTTATCTATTTATTTATTTATTTGTTTACACATGATTAAAATCACGATTCTCAATACAAGTCGTTTCCATCTTCAGACGTATTAAATTTTTCATGAACATAAAAGCGGTTATTGTGACTAAACTATGATAGTTAGATATATGCTTTCGCGGACTTTTTTTCAGATCTTACTAAGACCTAAAAACCCGTAGTACATCATTTTGTTCTATTGTCTATAGTTTTTGCACCGTACGCAAAAATGTTTTCGATTTTACACCTTGTGTTACAAATTCGATATCTTTATACTGATCCCTATGTTTTTCAAAATAAAATATACTTATAAAACTTCCTTAAGAATCACTCTATCTAGTTAAAAAAATGCATCAAAATCCGTTGCTTAGTTTTAAAGATATAAGCAAGCATACATAGGGACAAACATGCGGATGCGATTTTAGGTCTTATTAAGACAACATTGCGAGTACTGTTTGAACCCCTTTGTAACGCAGACGAAGTTGTGCGGGTCAGCTAGTAATATTATAGTCATTATCCAGGCCATACGCCGTACTGCGCCATGCAGAGGTCCATGAGCGACGGTAACCGCTTACGATCTGGTGGGCCGTTAGCCCGTAAGCCTTGGAGGCAGTAAAAAAAAACTAATACAATTCTGCGCTCGTCTCAAACAAAAATCATGAAACTGGTTTGGCCTGGCATTGTGTAAAATTGTGAACGGGAATAATGTCGCCTTTTGAACCACCCAGTTTATGTATGGTTCCTCACGCTCGCTCCTAAGGCTATCCTACACACTTGTCTGATAAGGAGTTCAAACTATCAACAACTTTTTAAAGAAAAGTTTTTAAATACAAGCTTTTAAGATCCTGAATATCATGTAGCAGTAGAGTACTAGCTAATGCAAGTAAAACGAGCCCAAACACGACGGGTCTATCTTGTTTAGCACGAAAGTTCCTGTGATCACCTTCCTAATCCATCATCAGATCTGAGCCATTTTGTCATATTATTGCATTGTCACGCGCTATACATCTGCATTCAAAATGTCAGCTCAATTGGAAACCGGGAAGTTTGTCAAATTTAGTTGTATTATACGCTATACCATGAACATTAAAGTGGTCTGGCAAAGGGTTGCCACCATGCTAAGTGTCTGGCAATGAATAATGTGATTTTTAATAATATTCTAAAAGTAATACCAAAAAATCAGCCCTTATGATTTGACGAAAGTAGGCCTCTATTTTACCCACCTTTAGTACCTACCGTATGTCTTCCAAAGCCACTATATCCCAAACTTGATAATTGGCCATCGTTCATACCTGCATTAGGAGCATATGCTGACAAGTTCTCAGCCTTTATAAAATAACGAAGTTCTGGCTGTTCAAGGGCTCTTGCTCTAATAGCAATAACGTGTTATTTCAAGTGTACCGTTTAAAACGGCAACCTTTGCGATGGTAGTAAAATAAAAATCAACATAACCTTAAATTTGGACAGATGACTTCTATGACATGAAATGACATTTCGAATATTCTCTTTTCTGCACTTTTTTTAGGGATGAGCAAAGGAAAAAATATATCGAAATTTGATTAATCGATTTTATTTAAAACTATGGATATCGCGTGTAAAAATATCGATATTTTGATATTTAGATATGTGAACGGAAAATACGAAGAAATGTCACTTGTTAAGTTCCATTAAGTTTCTACGGAACTTAACAAGTTTCGTAAACTAACAAGCGCTCAGAAAATTGGCTTACGTAAATAATATTTTTACTACAAACATGAAAACGACAAACTTCTATTTAACGTAAAATTAGTTTCGCAACAATTTGACCGCTTGTTATCTTACGAAACTTGTTAAGTTCCGTAGAAGCTTAACGGAACTTAGCAAGTGATATTTCTTCGTATTTTCCGCTGACAGATATAGTACATCGAAATATGTGCAAATTATCAAAGTATAGTGTAGTATAGGTGTAGATATCGAACATTAAATACGAATTGGTAATCATGTTGTTCTATTTATTCAAAAAATCACATTATAATATAATAATTTAGTCAAACCAATAATTTTGAGATATCGACATGAGATGCACTTTCCGTTTTCTTTATTTTTAGGCCGTGTTCGCAAAGAAGTTAAATTCCCTCAGTAAAGCGTAAAGTGAAGGACAGCTTTTTGCAACATATTACTGTCAACAATAAATATCGAATTTGTTATCCGAAAAAAAATATCGACGAAAATTATCGATAATTTAAAAATATATATCGAAATTTTGTACTCAAGCCTAACCTTTTGTGTGCTTTTGTTTTCAATGAAGTAAACAATGTTGTACTTTAATAATTGAATTTTAATTATCTAATAAACTGCCTTTAACAGATAAATATTAAAATGGCATTAATAAGACGTTGTGTTCCGTTTTTTTTTAAAACAATGAAATTGCTACCTATTACTTCGCAAAGTGAGTATACAGTCCATTATTTTTAGGTTATAAAATTACGAAATGGATACTTTTTCAGATAAATAATTGTTTTAGGTCAAAAAATCCATAGATGGGTGTCTCCAACACTTATGGAACTTAAAAAGAGGGAAGATAAGTTAGGAGGAAAGAAAACAAACCCTCGTAACACTTTTCTGGAGTGGAATTTAGAAGCTGAACTTTACGCTTTTGGAAAACGTTTGAATGAAGAGTTCAATTCCGATATATTGCTAGAAGCATTCACAGACAGGAGTTATGTAATAAAAGAAGAAATGAAACAGAAAGAAATGGGTGTAGATATTTCTATGAAAGACAATAGAGAGCTAGCTGCTGAAGGTAACAATTTTTATCTATAGAAGGATTAATCTTACTAGAATATGCTAAAATCATCACACAATACATCTTGAAAAAGAAGTGTTTTTATTGCATTGAGTTGTCTTTATTTTATTGTAATACTAGCTGGCCCACACAACTTCGTCTGCGTCACATTAGGAAATTTTCTCACCGTTTAAACCTTCCCTGGACTTCTACGAATATTTCAAGATTAAAATAAGCCAAATCGGTTCAGTCGTTCTCGAGTTTTAGCGAGACTAACGAACAGCAATTCATTTTTATATATATAAGATTTAATACTACACTTACTACTTTCAGGGGAGAAATTTATAAATGAATATGTGCAGTTGTATCTAGAAGCAGTTCTACCAAAATTTCCATTGGAAGGAGTAACTGAAGTGAGGAATCATCTTACAAGTGAGAGTACATTGGCAGACATCTCATTACACCTTGGAACTAAAGACATCATTTTAGCTGCCGTAATTTTTTTTTTTTCACTATTATTTTTTTAAATAGTACCTCTTTTATTGATGAAATTATAAATTTATTCATAGTTGTATGTCAGAAAAGTTAAGAGTTTACATTCTTTACTATTTTACTCATTAAAACTTATGCATTTATTGATTGCAGGAATACCCAGTTGACAATCATATTTTGGCAAACACATTAAAAGCTATAGTTGGTGCATTGTTACAGTCCACCACTGAAGAATGCACTGCACATTTCGTGAGAGATTTTGTTATTACACAGTTACAAGGTGAACTTATAATACTTTAAGTAGTAATAGTTAAATCATTGTTTTTCTAAATTACTTTAAATAATTATAATGATTGATTATTGTTGTAGGTAAAGATGTAAATGACTTTTGGGAAATTGAAGATCCCTGGAGCATGTTGAGTGATTTAATGGCAAAAGATGGTACTACAGTAGAACCACGATTGATTGGAGAAGTGGGGAAGAATACAATACTGGCCTGCTATAGAGTTGGACTTTATGTGAACAAGGAAATGATTTCATCAGGTAAAATAAGACTTCACCTTGTCATAATCTATTACTATTATTTTGTCACACTTATCTAAAGTAGTTTTTTTAATACCATTTAGAGTCAGCCATCTGGAATCTGCAATGTCAGAGAGCTCTACCTGCAACCTAGATGTGTCCAGAATCTATAATAATTAAAATTATAAGTTAAAGTTAATTTATTTTATATTTATAGGTTTTGGAGAAAAAATTACCATAGCCAAAGAAATGGCAGCAAGGGAAGCACTGAAAAAAATATTTGGAACAGAAGACCACATGAAACCTATCAATTTTAAATTATCTGGCATCCCAAAAACTACTTCTCAGGAAAGATACCAGATAGCCAGTAGTTAACTTTGTTACAGAATTTTGTTAGAAATAAGTAGAAAAATAAAGTACAAATAACATTTATTAAATATTTTCCTTATAAAATTAATGTAATATAAATGCATGTATAATTAATTCATCACAAACAATATTGGCACATGGTCATTACTAACAATTATTATTATGCTTGGTTTACCATTTTTTATATTTCTAAGACCTGTTTCATAATGCAATACACAATTGCCAAATACAATTCTTCTTTGACAAGGTATTGTCAAGTTGGTGCTGAATCCATAATCAGATTACCATGTTTATCCTTTATCCTGATTCTTCCTGATGCATACCGAGTCTCTGAAGTACCATCATGATAAACTAACTTAACTGTACCATCTGGAAACTCACGTCGCTGAAAATAATTATAATAAAATGTTAGTAAGATGATATCATAATACATTCAGCTTCAATATAGACTATTGTTTCACCAAGCAATCATTTCTATGATTTGATTTTTTGACCTAATTTAAAATTATCTGGGACAACACAATATATAATATATCAAGAGATTGACAACGCAAATATTTTTGATGAAAAAAGTTTTTTTTAATTATATGGTTGATATTTTTTTTATTCATTTGTGTATTGTTATAAGTAGATTTTACATAAGGTAGTAGTGGTGTAATCTATTATTACCTTATGATCAGTTGCATGGACTTCAACTTGACCATTGCTGAACATAATGCGTTGTTCACCACTTGCAGAGATTGTCAAAGCAGCACCATCAGGAAATCTCCACTCTTCACGAACATGTTCATTTTTAGGATCAAAATAACGGATACTTCCATTTGGTAGGCGAATTTCGGAGGATCCATCTTTATATCGTTTTTCTACTTGTCCACTGAAATGAGAACAAGTCAATCAAGTAAACTAAACATTTAGTTTTAGCAAAACATTTTTCTCTCACAATTTAAAAGGATTACATACATATTTGTATTTCTAAGTCATGGAAAACCCTAAAATGAAAGTGACAATAAAAAACAAAAAGAATTTTAATCAAGTAACTTACTCAGGAAACTCAAGAACTTCTAATCCATCAGCATGTGTTGTGTGATAAGTCTTGGTTTCAGCATAATAATACTTGACTAATCCTTCACTATAGAAATTCTCCTTAACATCACCATTGTAATAAACAAATTTGCTATATTTTCCATCTGTTGATATGTGTTTTACATTGCCATTTGGAAATCTTAACTCTCTTGAACCATCTGGGTGTTTAATTTCCATTGGGTTCAAATTTGTTTTAGTTAAGCTAGATGTACTTGGTTTTGCTGTGTCCATTCTTTTGTCATTGAAAATAACTGTTCCTGATCTCAGGGATGAATGATTACTAAGAATAGTTGAGACAGGTGACTTGTTTTGCTGATGGCTTTCAGTTATTCTAGAAAATTCCGAGTAACTATCAGCTGACTGATTGTTAGACAATCTGTTGCTCAGTATAGAAACTGGTGATTTATTTCTCTCACTTGATAAGTTGTGACTATTTCTGTTTCTATCAATTGGAGATCTGGAATTTCTCACTGCATTTGAAGAATTTGACTTTGTTAAAAAAAATCCACTAACATTATTATTTTCTTGATTACACTTACTTTCAATAGAACTGGTACTGGATCTGTCAGTTTTAGCAGAATTAGATCTAAATGTTTGTAAATAAATTTGTTCTAAGTTATTAACATCTTCATCATCAGATTTTTCAGGGCTTTTCTCATGTATATAAGGTGAACTTTTATCTTCATCACTAAAGGATTTACTTAAATCATTCCTTTCTACCTCAAAAGATCTATTTTGTTCTGTTTGACTGATAACATCTCGTTGACTGAAATATTTAGCATAAGCTGAAGTAACATTTAAATTAGGTACACTTTTGGCTCTTTGTCTTGTGTTAATTTTAGATATTGTAACATTCTTACTTCTACTTTGTTTTTTGATCTCAAAGGCTTTATATTTAGTGTCATTGTCTAAACAAGTTTCAGATCTGACATCCTTTGAATTCATATTATTTAACTTTTTATTTATTTCTGCTAAATATTTCATATTTGATAATCGCCTAGTTATATCATTGCTGTGCTGGATTCTTCTATTTTCTTTTTTCAACTTTTCTATTTCAGTCTGTAACTCTTTCTTGTCTTTCTCCATAATTTTAAGTTGGTTTCGTAATCTAGCTATAGTGGATGTAGATTTTGCATCTTTGACTCTGATTTCCTCTTTGAGATTCTCTATTTCTTTTTTCAAATTTATTACTTCATCCTTTTCTTTCTTACTCAGCCTACCTCTCATTTCTCTTACATATCTTTCATACATTTGCTTTTGTTTAGTTAATTTCTCTTTTTCTTCAGCAAGATAATATTCAGATAATATTTTATCTTCATTAAACTTTTGTTCAAAAGTAGCTTTTTCTTGATAGAATTTTTGTCTTTCTGCATCCATTTCTTCTTTGATTTTATTTATGTTAGAATTTTCTCTTCTGAATGTTTCTATTTCACTCTCTAACTCCTGTAATCTTTCTTTTAGTAATTCACTAGTATTTACTAATTTTGCATTCATTTCAACCAAATGGCTTTTCATTGTGTCTTGTTCTGTGTCATTTGTTTGACAATTATCTTCTTTTGATTTTCCAACCTCTTTGGACTTGGTCTTTGTGTTCTGTTTTTTTTGTATTGGAGTTTCCTTGGAGGTATCATCAGTTTGTTTTGTGGGCTCACAAGAACAGCAAGTAGAAATAGTGGAACAAGTGTCAGAGCAACAATCAGTGCAATCATGATTTTTACACATATCATCATTCATATTATGTGTACTATTGTCTTCTTTTTGATTCAATTCTGAAGTTATATGACACAAGTTAGGGTTATTCATTATCCATTTTTGCATTATCAAAGGTGTACTTTCTCCTGAAGATTCCAGATTTCTATTTCTCACAAATTTATTAATAAACGAATTTTCGAAATTAAAGCTATCATGAGAAACTTTGTTTTCTAAAAGATCAAACATGTTTTGTTCAGCAGCTTCTCTTTGCTGTTGAGTATTTATTAAGCTTTCATCACAACTTATCTCAGTTACTGAGCTTTTAGTTGGAGAATTGAAGTTCTTATAAAATTCACTTTGCTTGAGTTGTCTGAGGAAGTCATTTTGTTCATTGGTTAGTACAGAAGCCCAAGTTTTTCCTTTATTTCCATTGAGAGGATGTTGACCTCTAGGCAGTTCAATTCTGTTTTTTTCAATTTCATTTACTTGAGATTCTATGTCATTTGTTGTTTTTTGGTTGGTTTCTATGTTTAAATGAACACCTTTGTCTTCTTTGTTTACAGGATACAAAGATTTTTTACTTGTGAATATTATTTCATTCATCAGCTTTTCTGCACTACTACTTTGCTGTTTATTTATTGCAGTATGTATTGACTGTTTAGTATTATTTTTTTGTTTCATTTCCTTAATTGGTGATTCATAGCTTTTAATCTCGAAACTTTTTCGCCTCCATGGAAGTGATTGTGTGTTTTGAATTTTAAAATCCTTTTTGGTCAGTCCAAACCTAGCTGTTCCTTCTCCTCTTCTCAGAAAAGGTTTTTTATTTATGCCCTGTTTAGAATTGGACTTGGGATTTGTATTGTTTGGAGATTTGTCTTTGATGTTAAGTTTTTCCAATAACAGCCCTTCAAAATCTTTTTTTGGTGAGAGTATTGGCATCTCTTCAAGATTTATGTGTTTCTTTTTACTGTTGTTGGGTAAGTTTTCTAACTTATCATTATCTACTTTTAAATCTGTACTTTGAACAGAGTTAGGAGACTTTATAACAAATTCAGATTCCTTGGACAGATTCAGAACTGATACGCCCTCGATAAGATCTTTTTCACTTACTTTAGACAAATCTCCACTTTGATGCCGCGGTGTTTCTTCGTAGGAAACATCATTAGAAGAATGCAACAAACTACGAAAAGTGTTGTAACTAGTACTATTACTAAAATGGCTTACGATTTCTGTAACATTCGAGCTTTCAGGAGACTCCTTGTATTGTAAACGTTGCTTCTGAAGCTTCCCGCGCTGCATCAATTGTAGTTGTCGTAAAATTTGTAACCGTTCCAATATTTGCGAAGGCGACATGGAAACATCACTCTCGGAATATGAGTCTTCCATCTTCTATATTTATTTAATACTTATTCCTGTTGACATTTTATTTAAACTAATAAAATATATATAACAGCTTCATTAGCTTATATAGTTCAATCAAACTAAACCTGAAACTACCAACACACTACCAACGAACTTTGCATTTTGTTTTGAAAATTTGAATTCGGACAGGACAGTGACAACAACTGTCAAACCAAATTTTTATACTCTGTTCAGAATTATCTTACCTTCTGTAATGATCAAAGTAACTTTAATAATACTTCCGAAACATTATTTTTTTCTTTTAACTTATTTTCCTTTTGTATTTAACTTGTTTTTATAATTTTTGTCTTGTCCTTGAACTCTGTAGTAGGTAATAAAAAGTACCGTAAGTGGTATGAGTACCTTTTTAAGCACTTCGGAAGTTGTTTTGTAACAAATAAATTCGTACCAGCAATGTAAAATTAGGTAAATGTAGTTCCAGCTTCGTCCCCTAGATCAAGTAAAAATAATTCGATTAAAGACCTAGACTTTCAAATCGTTTAGATTTTAGTAGGTAAAAAATATTGGATAGAGTATTGGATAGAATACTGTGACGGTTCAAACGTCACATTTTTTTTAAGTGTCATTGTCATCTTGTAGAACATCGAGCATTGCCCGTCCACCTATGTCAAAATTTTTGTATGGATTTAATTCATTCAGAAAACATCTGGTGGTGTGTAAAGTTGTTCTGTTCCAGCCTACACATTTTGTTGTCATGTCCAAAAGAGGTGGTTTTCACAGGACACCTAAATTTAAGCCTGAAATTAAGGTTCTAAAAAATCGCCCTAAACAGCCAGTGACCATGTTTCATAGAAAGGAGAAAGTTGAATTGCTTCCTGAACCTATTAAATCTGAAGCTGATAAAAAGTTATACAAGTGAGTCAAGTAATTAATTTGAAAAAATACATAAAAAATAATTAACCTTGCAACATAATAAAATCAATTGTACCTTGAAATGGTAAGGACTTATTACTGGATAAATAATAATAATACTTTCAGGACTATAAGGCTTGAAAATGGATTGACAGCCCTACTTATATCTGACCCAAGTCGTCCTGCTGTGACTGAGGATTTCAGCTCAAGTGAAGAGGAATCATCCAGCGGCTCAGATGACAGCTCAGACCCAGAGAGTGATGGTGCGAAATCAAATCAGTCTGCCACCAGTGACCACCATGGGACAACTAGAAGAAATGAATTTGATGAAGAAAAACTAGTAAGTCATTAATTTTTCATCTTTATAAATCTTTGAAAAAATACTCAATTTTGGTAATATAAAATATTATTAATTAATATTTTTGAGGATTCAAATTAAATAAATTAGCATAAATTAATCAAAGAACAATGCTGATTGTTGCAATAAGTAATCAAATTAAATAATGGTTTCATCCATATAATCAGTGATGTGTAAAAAACTGACCATTCAAGTTTTAAAATTTTTGTATGCTTCTGTACTGGTTTATAATTAATTATATAAAACACTTTGTATATTTTGGCAGTTTGGAAAAGTACATAACTTGTTTATTTGGAATAAGTTAGTTCACTTATTATATTGTTGAAAAATTTTAAATAGTTTCTTTCCATTATAAATTTAATTACTAAATTCTCTACTAAAACCTCCTTATGCTATTCTAAGATGACAACAGAATTTATAAGCTTTTAAGTATATTATTGTTTTGTTATTCCCTTTTTTACATAAATTTTAAGTAACATTTGGGTAAATGCCTAAACCTATCATTATGATTCAATCTTTCATGTTTGTTGACAAATTCCTACAAATCTAGATTTACAGTGTGTTTCATGAGCAACTGTCATGTATCATTGAAAAAAAATATATTAATAGGGCAAGAGACATCCTTGATTATGGTGTATAATCTTTAAAACTTAGGGATAAATGTAACTATTGTGGAATAAGTCTGAGGCAATAAATTACTGATCCAGCCTGAGCTATTCATGATTCAGTGGAAAAAAAGTTGAGTGTTTATAATTTTTTCCCCATTATTGTTTGCTTAATAAACTTTCTTTGAATTTCAATTACATTTGTTATTATTAATTATATAAATTCTGATTCTTTGATAGTTGTAAAAGCAGGAAAAATATAATCAGGAAAAAGCAGCTGGCACAAAGTTATCATTTTGATCTTATAGGATTTTACATTTTTTCATAAGAGAAATACTACCAAAATACTAATTAGATCAAATTTATATGATATTATACACGAAAAATCTGAATTCTAACAAAAAAATACTTTTTTTTTTACTTATCCACTCAACTAGCATCGGCATCAAAATTGGTTTGTTTACTTTTGCCGTTTAAGAGGGCATATTTAAGAAAAAGAATATTAATTCATAAACACAAATCAAGTATGTACATCCTAGGGATGTAAAAAAGATCCGCTTCGCGAAAATTCGTATTCGCAAAAAATCATGCGAATTTTTTAATACAATTCCATGGATATAGAGGGAATCTGATGGAGCCACAGAAAATGTGCTCTCTACCTGTTCTTTCAAATGAAACCATTTTCGATGGGCGACGACCTCCCGATCTCGAGATAATTTGCGGAAGGAATATCAAATATTCTGTGCGGGGGGGCACCCCCCCTTTCTCGTAGATCTAGTATAGGTAAAATAAAAGTACCAATTTTATAGCAATATAACCTATAAATTATAATGACTGTAAGGAACATGCAACTGAGTTGTCCGTAAATACCTAGAATTTTTGATCGAAAAGGTCAACATTGTATTATTACCTAATATCTATCATAATAAAGATTAGGTATTTTAAAAAAGCTGCCTAAACATATCTCACAATTGTAGTTAAATTTAAGAACATATAATAACTGAGAATCGGTAAAATTATATAAGTGTATGTAAGATTTACAAAATTTACAATAAAATTAATTACACAACATCGTGGATTGTTGTACTCTAAACAATAAACAGGAAAGTAAACAAATTGGAATTGGTGCATTATTTTAATAGCTCATTTACCAATATTGGTTGATCTAATAGTTATCCTAATTAGTTTCTGTCTAAAAATATTTAATTTATTGATATTAAAATTATGTTATACCGAGACTGAAAAGTATTGAGGAGTAAATTCATTTCCCCTATAACATGGAGTTTATTTTGATACCAAATATTAAGTTTATAAAACGATCGTAAAGCAGTTATCTCTGATTTGTAGTGGTAACTGAAGTTTGCACTATACTTTGAGTACCTACTGATTTATAAGCCAAGAGAATATAAGACATACGTAATGTGTGAAACCTGTAAATAATTGAGTTTGTCTTCTACGCAACGCAATAAAAAGGATTATTTCACAGAAGGTGGTAAATTGAGTTAGAGTTCTACTACACTTGATTGAATTAACTTCAATAAGAGGGGTGGATATACAAAACTGCTATATTGTTCAAAGATCTATTCAAACTAGAATAACCAAAATTACGTAAGTTCTACAACATATACAAGCAAAATCTAAATCTCGGTTCGATATGACGTATTTGAATTGCCACAACAATTTAATTGGTTATGCAACTACAAAACTCTTCCGAAGGTCCTATGTGAAGGCTAGAACTGATAGTCGTTTCAATGCTATCAATTTTATACCAAACAATGATTGCTCACAACTTGACCCAAAAAACGTTTCTAATTCGCAACAAAAAATGAGACTATTTTAAGAGTTGATTGTTTTGATCTTTGCATCCTTGTATTTTTTGCTTTTAGAAATCTCCGAAACATTTTTCCAGTTCCATTGTAAATATTATGTTATTACTTAGTTATAGAGTAATTAAAATTGTTCTTTTTGTCTCTCATCTTAGACGTTATTTGCTTTTCGACAGAATTATCGCCGTGGGCGCAATATATTCAGATTAGTCAAGAACACATACGAGAAAATAACTAGAAAGCAATGCAAGACGTTGTTAACTGAGCTTTCGTTCGATACGGTACTGAATTAACACCGATTAAATCGATATTCATTTATTTTGTTGCTTTAAAATCGATTGTTAACGGTTGATGTAATTTGAACGCAATGTCTAGCTATTAGATTAGTTGAGATTGCGATGTTTATTAGTTATTTTTCTTGATGATTTAATAGGTAGTTGATCATTATATTGCATTATATTTCATCATAATTCTAAAAGTCTATAATTATTTGAGCTAGTTAGTAAAGTAAAATCATTTTGTTACAATCCGAAAATATTTTTAAGTACTATCGATGACTGTGATGAGACATTGGATTTTCTACATGCATAGACATTAAAAAACTAGCGTACTTTATACTATTAATGTTCTTCATTTAAATAAAAAAAAACAAAATAGTAAAGGATTAAAATTGAAACGATAGAATTGTATTGCAATTTACGAAATTTGTAAGTTGTCGTTTTTTGATCTCGAGGAGTTTGAAGATGTCTTGGATTGGAAATGATAAAATGATAATAAAATATGGTTGACTTTTCTAATATTTTCTCCTGGATAGATAGATATTTTTAGAACTTTGTGATCTTGTTTCCCCTTTGATATTCGCCAAACGATTTTTAAAACACGCATTTAAATAAACTTATTTTTGACGAAGAGAACCTAGTGTGAAATCGAAACTATTTCGTAACCAGCTTTCACTTTTTAAAACGTTGTTTCGAAGCTACGTATTTACTTCTATAGGTATTAAATAAATGCAAGTAATCTTCTTGTTTTCACATAGGTGCTGAAATGTCTTTATTTTAGATATATTAATTCTTAAATATGTATTATACTCTGTTTTTCTTGTTAAATAACCTGCCTTTTGATGATAATTGTATTTTTATTAGACTACATTGTACATCCTTTGTATTAACATAATTGCAAGTATGTTGATATCTATAGTAGTGGTAATTTGTAATTTAAAAATAGGTAGATTCGACCTTTTAAAAACTGAATCAAATTTAAGATAACCAAATAAAGTGTATGAACCGTAATCTGTACCTACTTTAAAAGAATTTAAACGTAAAAACTAGCTTAAGAAGTTAAAGCATAGGTTTTATGTCTGTTAGACGCAACAAAGACTTTCTCCGCATTTAATTTTAGCTCTCGAAACACATCGCTGCGTAAATAGCCGCTTAAAGTCTCTTAAGTACCTATACAATGACTATTAAGTAATTATACAATAACTGTATATGATAGAGATAGGTAATGAAAATTATTTTAAAAATGTAGAATAATGGTGAGTCCATATTTCACATTATCAATTATTAATGATGCTTCCGCACTGAAAATTCAGAACATGCTCATAAAGTAAAATAAATACGGCGTTGTCTATACTGCGGCGTGAATTATAAATTCATCGTTTACCTAACTCATACCATGCAGACAATAATAATCATGAAAGTTAAAATAAAATATCACAGATTACGTAGAGTTTCAAATTAAATATTATAATAAAATGAATTTAATAACAGATAATTGTCATTAATTAACTATGAAATTAAAACACTTGGTTCAACAACCAAAAACGTGAAAATCAATAATTATTCACTCAGACTTGTTATTTATTTTTGATATCTTGATTCAATTTGACTCTTAGTCTGGCGGTCAAAGACACATCGTATCCCATTATTTGCAAGAAAACTTATGATCTTACTCACAGGGCCAAGTTCAGTTTTACAACAATAACTTTGTTTGAGTCAATCATCCCCGTTTAATTAATTAATTACTTAAGTCTTTTCGTAAAATCCTGCTATATAATAATATCTATCTGTATCTTCTCGGTACTTTTGTTTCATTCTCGTTCGATTTACAATGATCATGAGGGTTAGACATTAGATAGGACTATATGAATTCGATAGACTATTCCTGAATATTTTTTTGTATTATCAAAGTTAGGTTACGTTTTACAAAGGTTTTGCTTCAAAGTGTTCTTTGATCTCATGTTCACTATTAGCAATTTGGTTTGATTGTGATAAGAATCGTACGTCGTAAAGATTACAGCAAAAGTGCTTTCAGACCACGAATGTCGTTTATTAGTGTTCAGGGAATTCTAGGGTATAAATATTATTCTGTTTTGTTGTAATAGGCAGCATGTGCTCTTTGCGTTGGAGTGGGAAGCTACAGCGATCCAGCAGAAATACAAGGCTTAGCGCATTTTGTCGAGCACATGGTCTTCATGGGAAGCGAAAAATATCCCAAAGAAAACGAGTTCGATGCTTTTATAAAGGTAAACAACTATAAAAAGTTACTACTGTTTGTTAACTAAATCCTTTATGTGTATATGCACGTAGATGCAATATTGTGACAATTATGCTTACATCTACTTTTAATATATATAAGAAATTCTAAATCAATTCAATGCTTGGTCCAGTTGATAAAATATATAGTTTATACAATTACCTATAATAAATTGTTATTGTAAACTATTTTTCTTATAAGTTCCGATCGCATAAACATTCACTTTTAATATACAGAAAAAGGGTGGTTCAGATAACGCCTCAACGGACTGCGAAGTGACGACATTTTACTTTGAAATTCAAGAGAAACATTTACCTCATGCGATGGATATGTTCAGTCAGTTCTTCGTCAGTCCGCTGATGATGAAGGAAGCTATGCAAAGAGAAAGAGAAGCTATTGAATCAGGTAACTGTACACTTTAGTTAACCCTCTACTGCATTAATTATAGAAGATTCACAAAAAAGTTCACAGCTGTTTAGATTTTATTTTAAGTATTTTTAAGCTAATTTATAAGATAAGTGATTTAAAAAAATATATATATATGTATTAGGTTTTTTTAAATTTATTGCGGGGGCTTTTTAGAAACAGAATAACTAAATTATATTACAATACCAAAAAAAAGTTAATTGTCTTCTTGGAATGCTAATTTCAGAAATCATTAATTTCATATTATTGTTATGTGGTTACGTGTTTCTCCATAACGTGTTTAAAAGATTTCATTATGTTTGCTGACGTAGAATGTAAAAAAAATGCAATTCCAATCGAACTGTTCAATAAAATTGAAGCTGAAGTGATTTATTACTTTAATTTAACGAAGTTTTTCAATAAATATTAAGATAAAGAGTTATACGAACAATGCGCAAACGAAAAACATGGTTGCCATAATTTTATTAATGAGTTACCTATTTCGGATGTAGGTTCTTATTTTTACACGCAACGGAATTAATCAATTATCTAATATACATCAATTTATTCATGTTCTTGGCCCACAAGTGCGTGTTTGATAATAAATTATAATCGCATCAAAGAAACAAAGACTGCTAAAACATGGCTAATGCGATAATTACACACGTATAAAAACTTATATCTTGTAAAAAGGGACTAATGTATAAAATATTTCTTAAACAACTTGTAGTTTTTTGTTGTTGACGTAAATGCGTTAATAAATTAAACACTATTATTGTTCGCTCGATGTCAAGTCGTCATCGTGTACGATGATTGAAAAAACCATTACAAGATACTTAAATGTCCATTTCGAAATAGGCAAAAATGCACTTCATTTAATGACAATGTTCTAATTGTTTATTATAACGTATGTTAATTATGGTAAAAAGATAATTTTATGTAACTATTCATTGATTGAAATGTAAATAAATTTTCAAAAGTAGGTACATTACTATTGTTCAGTTTGCTTCTAAAATATAGCCTAAATAGCGCAAATCTCATTATATAAAACAATGTCCTTAAACATTATCTAGAATTTGTAAATATCTGTACCGCTTTCAGTAAAAACTAAAAACAAATTGAACGTATTATTTACATCTTACATCTAGGTCATACAACCTTTAAAAACGTAATAATAAGCAATAAGTATTAAATAATACGATAACAATGTATTGAATTATAAATCATCTGATCTTCATGCACGTGTTCATCGCATAGTACATAAACATAAATTAACTTAACTAGTAATTCCAGTTTTCTATTTATAACTTGCGTAAATAGAATAATTGATTTTCGCTGTACAATAGTATAAACTGTTCATTGAAAGTTAGTGAAAGTTCATGAAATGAAAATGAGATGAGAAAATGAGAAATAAAGACGACAAATAACGGTAATATTTTCATGCATTTTTAACGGGTTCTTACCACGATATTTAATTAATTGAGTTGTCTCGATATTTCAACGTTGTTGCAAACGTCATGATCACGAGAAGACTGGATACTGCGGGTCGATTTACGAGCAAACAAATCTGTCTACCCTCTTTCTCGTTCGCTTTTGGGTCGCACCACTGGAACTCGAACTCACTTCTCGACACACCACACTCACTGTATCTACAAGACTCTCTGAGCATGAACCCTTAGTGACTGTTTTGTTTAGCACTGGATTCCACATACTCGATAATCTGAAGCCGTCACCCCTGTTAAAAGTGCTATGTCTTGAAATCTCGATGCTCAGAGAGTCTTGTAGATACAGTGAGTGTGGTGTGTCGAGAAGTGAGTTCGAGTTCCAGTGGTGCGACCCAAAAGCGAACGAGAAAGAGGGTAGACAGATTTGTTTGCTCGTAAATCGACCCGCAGTATCCAGTCTTCTCGTGATCATGACGTTTGCAACAACGTTGAAATATCGAGACAACTCAATTAATTAAATATCGTGGTAAGAACCCGTTAAAAATGCATGAAAATATTATAGAAAGCCGCGAGTGTCTGAATAAGTTTAAATAACGGTAAAATTTACACTTTTTAAAATTTTGAAGGTCCTCATTTTGAAGATACATTAACTGTAAGAGGCAGTTTGGAACTACTTAAAAAAGACAAATCTTCTCATTATTTATCGAAACAGCAGCGGACATGACAATAACGAAATTAAATTAGTACCTTGATTTGAATTATTATCAATGAGTTGCATTTCCTTCGATAATGATGTCTTGTTCTGAAGATTTGTAGACTTGTAGATTACAATATGTTTAATCTCTTTTATAGACATATCTGCTTAAAATAAGTTGAACTTAAATAATAAATTCACGTGTGTCTCGATTCGTCACGCGTGTACTGTTATAAAGGAAATTACGCAAATTCTACCATGTTCCTCACGACTGTTGACATTATTGAAATTCATTGATATCAAAACGTATCAAAACAAGTAATATTTGATTACGCACTGACGTTCATGTTCATGTGTCAACCTATTATTGATTTTAAAAAACTTTCTGAAAACATAAGTTTCGTCATTTTATAAACGTGCGTATTAAAAGGGTTTAAAGGTTGTTTGTTATTTTGTGTTCCATTCGAATTCTTTCATTTATAATTGCCGATACATAAACCAAGTAATAATTACCATAAGAGATGGTTTATCGTTATTTAAATTTTGTCTTCTGAACTATAAAGATGCCAACAAGTCAATCGTTTTGTTAAAGAATTCGCGATAGCTTCACCGTCTGACTCGAATCGCAAAGACCAGCTGTTATCAAGCCTTTTCCCTGAGGGGCATCCAGCGCGTACATTCACTTGGGGCAATCTCAAGAGTTTGAAGGACGACATTAACGATGAGGAGAAACTCCACAAAGCTGCTCATGATTTCAGGAGACGTCACTACAGTGCCAACAGGATGACCGTTGCAGTACAGGTACGGGAATTGTTTGCGCTATTTACTTCACACGTCAAATTATTTGACACAACGAAATCGTCTCTGATGATTATTTCGAAGCTAAGAGCGTAGTTGTAAACCAGTGATCTATGGCGAGACGAATGATCGTATCATTACAATAATAACATCGGTATTGTCATCGGTTATTGTGTAATACAGAGTAATGTTTTGTTCCAGGCTCGCATGGATCTCGCCGCTTTAGAACAATACGTTATAAACACCTTCGGTCGCGTACCCACGAACAAGCTGCCGGCCGACGATTTCAGTCCTTATTCGTTCCGCCCCGATAACGTTACGTCGGAATTTAAAAGTATTTATTATGTAAAACCAATCGGAGACACTACAGAGGTAAGTTGAAATAAAGCAATATTTGAATGAAAAATCAGAAGTATAATACTGTTTTGATTAAAAGTGGTATTCAATTACATGTAAACAATTACAAATTGATAAAAACATTATTATTTTGAGCTTACATTTGCATTTATTAGCAGTATACTATAGACATAAGATATACCTAAGATTAATATTTACACATAATCCACTGCGATTTATTGCAGCTTCATTTAACTTGGTGCATGCGATCGTTGATATCGGAATATGAATCAAAACCCCATCAATACATTTCATATTTGCTCGGGCACGAAGGGAAAGGCAGTCTCTTATCCTATCTTAAGAAAAAGTAAGTTTTACTCACTAATTTTTATTACGCTAAACACCTTCCCCCTACGACATACATGGTTTATGATAACATCTTCTATATATAAAAATGAATTGCTGTTCGTTAGTCTCGCTAAAACTCAAGAACGGCTGAACCGATTCAGCTAATTTTAGTCTTAAAATATTCGTGTAAGTTCAGGGAAGGTTTAAACGGAAAATTTTATTATATATTGGGAAAATTTCCTTATGTGACGCAGACGAAGTTGTGTGGGCCAACTAGTTATAAATATTTTTTTTAGTTTCATTTTGAAGATTTCTCACACTTTCTTTAATTAGGCGTTAAAATGTTTAGATAACCATTAATTTATTAGAAAATTTGAATAATAACTAATAATTGGTTTTATTTGAATAGTAAAACATTGTTTGTTACAGAGTTTGGGCGCTCGGTATCTACACGGGCAACTCTGAGAGCGGCATCGACTACACCTCCATGTACAGTCTGTTCTCTACGCAAGTTATACTCACTAAAGACGGACTTGATCATGTCGATGAGGTATATTATATTCCACTCTTGTGTAATATCTTATTACAGTATTAGGTAACTTAACATTTTTGTTTAATTACAGGTACTAGAAGCTATATTCTCTTATATAAACATGCTCAAGAAAATCGGACCGTCTGAAAGAATCTACACAGAAATCAAAGTGAGTAATTTTGTTCACTTTATGAAATACTAGGTGACCCGCGCAACTTTGTCTGCGTTACAAAGGGGTTCAAAAATTGTAGCCTATGTGTTATTCTACGCGACGGGAAAGAGTGCCGATGGCGTAACGCGTCGCGCCATCCCTCATAACCCCGTGCTGGGTTCTGGCCTCAGTCGGGGTTCGGACGCTGAGTGTGAGCGGTTGGAGGTTTAAGTGCGGTTCAACTCCCACATACCCCACCCGCGGGGCGGGATCCGGTGATTTCCTCCAACTAAAAAAAAAAATGTGTTATTCTGATGTATAAGCTATATTGTGGTAAAGTTTCATTCAAATCCATTCAGTAGTTTTTACGTGAAAGAGTAACAAACATACATCCATACTCACAAACTTTCGCCTTTATAATATATATTAGACTAGCTGCTGCCCGTAACGTCGTTAGCGTGAACCCTATAACCCGTTTTTTCTTTTTTTCCGGATATTATTGGAATTTTTTTCATGATAAAAACCATCCTTGAACATCAACGAACATTTTTTTAAAAATTGCCAAGTTGGTCCAGGCGTTGTTGTGTTATGCGCTTAACAATACATTTTGCAACTCATTTTTATATTATATTTTTATCTTGAGTTTTATTGCCTAAGTAGGAAAAGACTACCGTGTTAATACTATTAAATCTTAAAATATTATTGTCCTTTGTACTAGTATTATAGCTACAACTAAGTACAAAACATTGTTTTAGACTATAGAAGAGACGAGTTTCCGTTTCGAGGAGGAGTCTCAGCCGGCGGACTACGTGGAGACGCTCGCTGAGAACATGCAGTTCTTCCCGCCAGAACATTACATCACGGGCGACAGACTTTACTATAAATACGATCCGAAGGTAAACTCGTACTCTATTTACCAGTGGCGAACGGTCATAATAACTCTATTCCTATCGGCTTCCCTTTGGAAATATACCAACCTACCTATATACCCAACACCTTTCAATATTATAAAAAATATTTTAAACTTATGAAAAAAAAAAAAAAATTAAATTGTCTGTTAATCCTTATCCAAATTAAGCATTATGTTATCAAAGATATTTACGTAGAAGTAAAATACTTTTTGTTTTATTCCAACCGAATATTTCGTTAAGAAATTATCACTAGAATAAAAACGCAAAGAATTGGTACACAACACTCGACATTTCAATTGTATCAGCTTCCCTTAAAAATTTATTGATCCTTCGCCACTGCTATTTACATATTTTTTTTTTCCTAATAAAATTATTAAACATTTTATATTGCCTTCCCCTAGTAACTTAACTGTGACTGTGTAATTAATGTCATTGTTATTTGTACAGGGTATAACAGAACTTCTAGATTGCATGACAGCGGACAGTGTCAACATTATGATTTTATCTAAGAAACATTCCAAACCCATACCATACGACTCCAAAGAGAAGTGGTTCGGGACTGAATACAAAAAACAAGGTACTTTGAACTTATCCTTAAGTAATCATAAAATATAATTTTAACTTTTTTTTTTTAAATTTAATATACATTTAAAATATATATATATATATATATATATGATCATAAAAGAAAAAAGACATGCCCGCTGAGTTTCTTGCCAGTTCTTCTCAGGACGGTGGCTACAATTATTATTTTTTGTGTCCGAACTGGTGGTAGCTTGTATCTTTTGACGTCAACAAGAATGAGTACGTCATCAATGTTGAAAATAAAGTATTTCATTTCAACAAAACCCATAAAAGTTATTGATTTTAAATATTGTTGTTCATTTGGTTTTTGTTTACTACATTCATTCATTCATTACAGATATACCAACCGATTGGCTCCAACGTTGGCTGAACGCTGAACCAAACCCACAGTTCCACCTTCCAGAGAAGAACATTTACTTAACGACCAACTTTGACATCGTGCCGCCCGCTCAGCCGTACTTAGAAGCCGCAGATGAATTAGGCATTGATCTCAAAAAAAGTTCAGTAAAAGACATACACAAAAAAATGGCCGCCGCCGGTGGTAAAGAGAGAATATTGAGTCGCGACGATTTGATCGCTACTGTAAATAACTTTAGGTAAATCCAAGCGTTTACAAAATCTATTTCTGTGTATGCTTAGTAGACTTTTTTTCTTTAAATTTTAATTAAATTAAGGAAATATATTACTTGTTAAAACTCATTGAATAATTAGATTGCTAATGGAGAATTATTTTTATTGTTATAATATCATCATAAACAATGTTCTTGTTTCCAGGCTAGACCAACCAAATCTACTGCGTAAGAATCGTCACATGGAGTTATGGTACAAGCCGGACTTCAAGTTCCGTTTCCCGACTGCTCTATTATACTTCTATTTCATAACTCCGCTCAGTCTAAAGTCACCGAGGGAGTGAGTTACTTTTTTTAACATTAAAATATTATATTATAGTTTTATAAATATTATAGTTTTTCTTCCACATAAATATTGCTTTAAGTTTTCTTTTGCTTTTAAGCGTTTTAAGTGAAATATTATGAGCATGTCAGTTTTTGTTTACAGATCGTGTTTACTCGACCTTTGGACTGATGTACTGCAGCAAGGGCTCAAAGTAAGTACACGTTTACAATCAATTATAAATATTTGATTTATTTTTAATATAGTAAATTACAATGTATTTGATATTGTTTTAGGAAGAAGTCTACCCCGCTAGTATGGCGGACTTAACTCATTCCATATACGTATCCGATAAAGGCTTAACATTAAAAGTTAACGGATACAGTCAAAACTTACACGTAAGTATAATAAAAACAATCGATTTAAAGTAGTCATAGTATTTTATGTAATATCACTACCGTTATTTTTTCAATAATGTATTTTAATATCACACTAAATTTCGTAATAAAAAATGTGTATGCAGTGCTTATTTTTCTCTTATAAAATGCACGCCACTGATATTTATAAGGTAAATAATATGAATAATTCAGTTACTGGTGGAACTAATAAGTCGCGAGATGCGTTCGTCTCCGCTGAACCTGACGGCGGCCATGTTCTCTGCGATGCGCGACGAGCGGGAACACTCCTACTACAACGTGCTGCTCAAACCGAACAGACTCGCCAAGTAAGCATACATACATACACTTCATTCAATTTCTCCTACTACTTTTTACAAGCCTTTAGGATCCGTTGATTTCAATTGATACATTTGTAAAAAACAAAAATATTGTAAAAAAATATTTAAAAAAAAAAGAAAAAAAAAACAATATATTTAAATTAAAAAAAAGACATGCCCGCTGAGTTTCTTGCGCCGGTTCTTCTCAGGACGGAGGCGTAATTTTAGCGAACTGGTGGTAGAACTTTTGATTTTATTTTTGACTTTCAAAATGTATGTGTGTCCACATCTACTTTGAAAATAAATGATTTGACTTTGATTTGACTTTGACTTTGACGTTTACTTTTAAACGTTCTGTCATCAAAATTTTATGACAGAGATCTTAAAATAGGTAAATCATCATCAAAATAACTTTATATATAAAATAGCTCTATTATGGACAATTTAAGGAAGTTTTAATTAAGCTTTAGATTGGTTATGTTATATAAAGGGTGTTCTAGTGTATCGCAACTACACCCACGTTTTGTACATTCCTACTCAAACAATTTATGCATGCATTACTAATTAATATTTTGAAAAACTACGGATTTTATTAAAATAACTTTATTCGTAATGCAGAGACCTGCGTATGCAAGTTTTATTGGAGCCGTACATATCGCCGCGAGACAAAGCTGCCATCATTCATAGCGTCACTCTCGACGAGTTACTGCAGTTCCATGAGAGGTTACTCAGTAAATTGTACATTCAGGTATAACTTAAATTAAAATGTTAATGTTATTTACTTACTACTTGGGTAATTTCTATATTCTTATTTTGGAACGAAGTTCCTTATCGCGCGGTATCGAAAGGGGGCTAGACGGAAATTCTTATGAAAAAGTTGGCATGACACTTTTTTTGTTTTAGATGATTATCGCTAGATGGCGCTGTAATTAAAATCTTTTAAAACAATTCCTTATCTTGTTTTATATGATTAATGCTAGATGGCGCTGTGATCAAAATATTTTATTACAATTCCCTCACTAATTAATCGAAAGGAACTTCGTTCCATCCGGGTGTCCCTTGACACCTCTCAAGTTTTTTTTAAATTATTTTCTACAGGCCATAGTAAAAATTTAAAATATTGTTTCAGGTTCTAGTTCAAGGAAACTTAGCCTGGTATGATGCAATTAAAATATCTGAAAATGTTGTAAACCACATGCAGTGTGATGTTCTGACCGAAGAAGAAATTCCTCAAGTAAGTTTTAATGACACATAAAGATAGTAAATATATGTGTAAGCGTCTTGTAATAAACTTAACTTTTAGTGTATCATTTAATTTTATGGAATTTCTTTTATGTTTTTTATTACTTACTACTTAACTCATAAATAAAATATGTTTATTGCTCTTTAGACTATATCTTCCGAAACTTATAACTATCCTATTAAAGATTATTTAGCTTTTAACACTTTGAAATCATATTCGGTCCACCAGTTCAGGTTAGTGGTATTGTAATTTATAAATTTTAATGGCTGTTATAAATTGTTATGATTTTTGTTTAGTTAAAAGTACATCAATTACCGCTGGGCGAGCGTAAACTGCGAGTGATGAGTTTGAACGACGCGTCAACAAACAGCATCATCACCAACTACTATCAGGGAGAGTTGACTACTCCTAGTGATTTGGCTGTTTTAGAAGTACTTATGGTACGTCTCTTTATACTTAAAAAAATACCTACGTGATAATAGCTCTGATAATATTTCAAACGGATTATGTCCAGTATTGTTAAACAGGCCACATTTCTTTTGTTTTAAATCTACTTTTTTCAGTAAATTTTCTACTTGAAAACTTATCTGGTTAGATTTACAAAAGTTGATTACTTAATAATTCCAATCATTTTTGTAGACTTCAAAAGGTGTAGATTAGTTTTTCTGGGTTCCATGTATGTATGTTAATTCTTTTTTAAAGATAACACTCGTCGAAGTCTCATTTAAGTAATGTTTAAAGAAGTGTAATAATTCACGTTGTAGAGGTTCATTACTTTTGAAAGATTTTATTTATTAGTCACTATTTAAGCACAATATTTGAAACATAAATATAATTGATTTCCCTTTTTTCTTACGTGCCTGCTATCTTTGACGTAAATTTGGCAGGCATGTTGGTTATCGAATATCTTTTAAAGTACAGTAGCACTATTTATGTGGTATCGGTCACTGTTTATCACTATTAAGTCACTATTTTTGGGCATATTAAAAAACATGAAATTCGATTGTTTGCCTACGAACTTATCACATGCAACATTCGACAAGTAGTTGTTGAATTATTTTTCACGTTGTATATCAGATGTTGATGGAGGAGCCCGTGTTCGACATGTTGCGTACGAAGGAGCAGCTCGGCTACAGCGTGTTCAGCATGATGCGCTACACGTTCGGAGTGCTCGGCTTCTCCGTCTCCGTCAACACGCAGGTCGACAAGTTCAGGTAATATTTACAGAAATGGCATTGTTTTAGCACTTATTCTATAATTTTTTTTTTAAGTTTTGTTACCGGAGGCTAAGGAATTTTGTGAGCAAAAACTATTGCAGTTTACTATCTGACGGGTTGCTTACTTGTTATAATAATTGCGTTTAAGTGAAAGCTGTGTCGTTTAATATGAAATCTTCGCTATGTTAATTAAATACAAGTTGGCGCAGTCTTTCTACCTTATTATTCTAACTAAATTTAAGACACATTTTTTTTTTGTGTTTTAGCGTAGAGTTGGTGTGATTAACTTAATTCAAGTAAAAAAGTACTTAATTTAAATAATATTTTTTACTAGCGTTGCATACGTTGACGGTCGAGTGGAAGCGTTCCTCCGCAAGTTCTACCGCGACATGAAGCGACTCAGCGACAAGACCCTCACCAGCACCAAGAACTCGCTCGTACAACTCAAACACACCACCGACTATGAACTCAAAGAAGAGGTCGCTACTTTATATAATTATTATGATGAAGTTTACGATGTAGAAGTATATATTTATTAGTAACCAAGGATAGCTATCCTCAGAATATTTTTTTATTGCAAGATTTTTTTATGGTATGCGGTCACCGTCGCTCATGAACCTCTGCAATGCCACGGCAATTAGGGGCCGTTATCTATCACTTACCCATATAGAACTTTTCTTAAACCTCGTTATGAATAATAGTATCATAAGTTTTTGTTTAACGAACACCACAAATAGCGGAAAATAAGATACTTAAAATCTTGATTCACGCGTTTCACAGTTCCTTTTGTTTAAGATACTATGTTTGTTAGCAAAGATTATTCGTAATTAACTGTTCTTTCGATTGGCATCATAAAAATACAAAGTGTAGATATTTGCCGATTTTTTTTAGTTCGATTTTCAGACAAACCAAACTATGAAAAATCTGTGAATGCAGTATTCTTAAACATCAAAAATAAGATGATGTTACGTGCTGCTAAGATGATATATGTCAGCAAAAAATACTATCTCTAATACTTAAGGTACTTCCCGTTCACGTCGCATAGTTCTGAGACACCCTGTATTTTATTGATAAAAAAACGACGGAATACATAATATTATGCGTAAATAGATAGTCTACTTCAATGTGTCAATAGACACTTATAAAACAAAAATGTTTTCTTCTAGGTTGAAAGAAACTGGAAGGAAATTGTGAGCAGAGAATACAAATTCCAAAGATTATTTAATGAGGTAAACTAAATTAATTTTTTTTTATAGGTAAAATCAATTGTGAACTTGAAAGAATCTCTTACTTTATCCCACTTTTGTTTTATCTACTTTTTATATATTTTAAAGGCTGATGCAATAGAGCAAGTAAGATTGGCTGATATTAAGACATGGGTGGAGAACCACTTCCCTACTGGCAACAAATCACAGTTCAGGAAGATATCTATACAGGTATTTTTAATTTTATGCCTTTGGTTCTGAAAGATTATTAAATAACACCACAAATAATAAATTGGACAAGTCGTTGTATTATCTGAATGAAAATGAAATGTAAAAAAAAAAAATCAATAATTTCCAGGTAATGGGTCACAAACAGAACAAGGACAAGACTCCAGAAACAGACACAGTAAAGCCCAAGAACTACACATTAACGTACCTCGACGCCACGCAACCCGTCGGAGACTCCGCCGAGAACAACGCGGACTTCATCACGGATATAGATGAGTTCAAACGAGACCTGCCCATTATTGATGTGCCTAAAGTAGAACTTGCTCAATGTTAAATATATGAATGTAGTAAAGCAAAATCTTTAATCCACACTTGTTCAAAATTAATTTATTGTGCTAATTATGTAACCTTATTGAACAACAAGGACTTCATCACGGACTGTTGTTGTATCTAAAGTACAACTTGCTCAATTTTAGATATATAAAGTATAGTATATAAAAAGTAGTGTAGCAGAAACTTTCCTATACATTAATTTGACTAAAGATATTAAAATTTTATACTCATTTGTACCTCTGTCTACTACTACTTCTAGTGTTACTAGTATTAGTTCTAAGTGTGGGTTAGAGCGTTTTTGCTAAACTTAGTGTAAATAAAATGAAAAATATGCAATTATATAAATGTGCAATTACAAAAAAAACGCAAAATTACATTTACGATTGTATTGACATGTTTAAAAGTGCCTACTTATGTAGTTTTTTTAATGATGTATTGTATTTTAATAAGCAATAACTATTACTGTTTATAGGTAAAATGGTTATTGAAATTATTTGTTTATTGCACGAATACCCACTTTTTGATTGATTTATATTTTTTCCCAAAAGCACAGTGTAAAAAAAATTTAAATATTGTAACACACATGACAGTAATAATTCGTTTTGTGGAAACATGATTTTAATAATCAATGACTATACTTATGTTTGGTTGTAAAATGACGTCCTCAATTTTGTACATTTATAATATATACTATGAATAGTATCATAATATCGTTTTTTAATTAATTTTATGTAAATATATTTTGTTGACCAAATGCCGGTAAAATAAACGCTGTAAAATTAAGTTATTGTTTTATTTTGTTAAAAACGCAGATTAAATAATAACAAAATTAGTTTCTAAATGTATTATGTAATTTAATAAACGATTTCTATGCGTCCATCAAGATCTCTGAACACAGTTTGTTGTCGTCGCATGTACCGCTGTAGCATCACGTAATCTACTTCTAAATTCTGAAGATTTTCTCTGTTCTCAGATAACATCTGAAAAGGAAACATTAATAATAACATTTTACTAATTGTTGCTAACTTTGTACTACGTAGGTACTTGTAAAAGTACGTTTCTTTATCAAAAAATCAGAAATTAATCAATACCCTCACATAAGGCAATTCACTGCGGTTCTATTTAATACCTAATTTACCTGAGAGCAATTTAATTAAATACCAGCTCTTGAAGGTTATGTTTCCCAGTCTGCACTCAACAGGAGTACGGAAAACCGCTGCTCATGCGGGATATTACTTCTATCCGAAATACAGTTACATTAACATCGATCAAATATATCAATAGTAGATCGAGCTTTAAGAAGTCTTGTAATGGTAGGTAATGGATAACGGCCCTGCATTACCTTGACATTGCAGAGGTTCACAAGAGAAGGTAACCACTTACCTTCAGGTGGCCGTAAATAGTACAAAGACTGATCGCTTCCAAACCATTCTGGAATATTTTGATATTTATAAAAGTGTATAATTAATAATGACCGTGTATCCACCGCCGCCGTCTCCGATGTAGTTCTGAGTGATGACCCTGTATGTGGCGTCGCGGTCGAGCGGCAAGTACCGCGGCACGTCGCATTCGATGCAGCGCACCGTCGCCGACACCACGCGGGATCCTATCGGTGCCGACGCGTTGTACACGTTACGCATGCCTATACAACACACAATTATCATAATAAATAATAAATTATTATTAAACTAGATGACCCCCGCAACTTCGTGACATAAGCAATTTTTTCTTCCCTGGACTTCCACGATTATTTCAAGACTAAAATTAGTGAAATAGGTTTAGTTGTTCTCGAGTGTTAGCGAGACTAACGAATAAAAATTCATTTGTATATGTATACTAGGTGGCCCACACAACTTCGTCTGCGTCACATAAGGAAATTTTGTCACAGTTTAAACCTTCCCTGGACTTCTACGAATATTTCAAGATTAAAATGAGCCAAATCGGTTCAGTCGTTCTTTAGTTTTAACGAGACTAACGAGCAGCAATTCATTTTTATATATAAGAAAGATACTATAGAAAAGAAGACAATTACATTATTAGGTACAATTAATCTAAAACCTTAATAACAATGAAAATTTAACAAAATGAAAATACAACGTATTTAATATTGTATGTTTTGAATCTTAATAAAAATACCTCCGATTTGCAGCATCCTTCCACTAGAAAAATCTCCTGGAGTTGATTGCGCTACGCCTACTGAAAACTCTAACGCTTCAAGAATGTATTCGCCTTTCAAATCGTAGATCTGAACGTAATTCTCAAATGGTATAGCCATGAGTAGACCTTCAGTTGTGACCTCTGTAAAAACAAATAGGTAACCTTTTTAACGCTAAGCAAATATGTAAATGTAGAAAAACTAACATAATCGTAATTTGATTATGCGCCTGCAAATTATTATTCTAGAGGCTATAAGCAATGATGAAGTATTTACTGCCCCACCCATAGGATCAGTTAGTTATGAAACATACCACCGGGTGCAATCTGCACTCGCAATCCACCCGAGTTGATCAAGCAAAGGTGAGCTCCATTCCACGCGGAATCCGTAGCTAGAGACATCATCTGTTAAATTCACAAAGTTAATGAGGAAATAATATTGGATGTAAGTCACAAATAAATTCGAAATATTAAAGGTACAGTAAGTATCGTAACATAGTAGATTAAAATTTGTATTTGTGTCTTCGAGTAGGGGAGACCGGGGATGGTTTTTTTTTTTCAGTTGGAGGAAATCACCGGATCCCCGCCCGCCCCGCGGGCGCGGTATGTGGGAGTTGAACCGCATTAAAACCTCCAACCGCTCACACTCAGCGTCCGAACCCCGGCTGTGGCCAGAACCCAGCACGGGGTTTGGAGGGACGGCGCGACGCGTTACGCGCTCGGCATTCTTTCCCGTCGCTCCGTCCCCACCGGGGATGGTTGACAAACTTTTGACTCAAGCTCGAATATCTCCGATGTTTTAACAAAATTTTATTGATATATGTAGCAGAACTATTCAGGTATCTAAATAAGTAATCCTAGGTATTAAAAAGATAAGTTAATATTCTTCTATTCTTTATTAAATGCAATGGATTCGTGTATGATTGTGTATAATATTATACGCACTTCTTCCAGTAATCCATCACAGGCCCAGCTGCCGAGGTTGCACTCCCGCCTGGTGCAGCCGCGGGTGAGTCCCGTGAGAGTGGTCCCGAGCACCTCCTTGCCGACGGCGTCCACCTCTCGACGCCACGGCTCCAACTCTTCCAAAATACGAGGATCTTAACAAAAATAATATTTGTTAAACTGTTTAAAAACTCTAAACACAAGACACTAATATTTGATGTTTTATTAGTTACCAAACTTAATAATACCCACATTGAAAAAAAGTATTACACACATTTTTTTTGTTTTTGGGTACAATTTGATTGTTTAATTTCAATAACGACGAATGTTTTTCTATAAATTTAATACTACCTCTCCAATCAGCGTTATAGAACACCCTGTATAAGACTAACACAACCATAAAAGCTATAGTTATCTAACTATCTACTATTACATTTGTCGATACGTGCCTTGAACAATAGATGATCCCAGAAAGACAGGCAGACCTTCCCATTCTTCTATAATGCCTTGGTCGTTGATGTACAATTTTATATCGCCCAGGTACCGAGTGTAGCAAGAAGCTTGAACCACTAGCACCTAGAGAAGACGTTCTCGAATTAAGTAGGGATTTTATTGGTAACCTAATGAAATCTAAATCAAAGATTGTGTGTTCTTCCAAATAACCTTCGAATGGTAAATTTAGAGACAAGTGTTTACAAGTAGATGATACATACTGAAAACTGAAAAGTCCTATAATGAGTAACTGAAATTAAATTTATGCATGGACAAGTTGGTCAAAGTACTTGGTCAAAACCAATCAGAAACGTCGAAATGGTTCCAGATAATTCCATTCTGTAGATAATTGTGCTGAAGATATTCAACTGAAAAATTAGAAGGAACTTATGTTTAAAATTATTTTGTAATATTCTCACTCTGTGTCCGTTAGCTTGCGTTACAACACTCGGATATTCTCCAAGAGCCGTGTCACCGTTCGGCGTCTCGCCGTTGAACAATAATGTGTGGGAATGAGCACCTACTATTATGTCGACTTCAGGAGAAACTCGAGCTGCTAAGTTCCTAAAATTACAAATAAAAAATATATGTATCGAGACCCAAGAACCGGACTAGACTATTATCACTTCATTACCTATTTGTGAACTAAAGTAACTAGAACTAGTAAGAAAATAAAAATCGATGACAACTAGGTCGAGGAGATAACTACGACACCTACAATGTTTATTTTGGAACTTTAAGATACGTTATTGATAAAATGATAAGATACATTCCCGTTAATTTATGCTTAATAAAAAATATTTTACTGACAAATCACTTCCATATCCGATATGGGAAAGTACGATGATGATATCTACTCCATCCGCAGTCAATATTGCCGCTTCTCGGTTCACAGCTTCGAGTTCATCTTCCATGATAACCTGACCAGTGGGAGCTGAAAACTGACAATTGATTCATCAGGAATCCGTTCACTCTTATAAATTCTTAATTTTTATGAAATAACTAGCTGACCCGCGCAACTTCGTCTGCGTTACAAAGGGGTTCAAACAGTACTCGCAATGCCGTCGCGTTGTTATTTGCGCGGCCGCATATTCATTGCGTTTTATACTCGTGATAACTTCTAAACGAAAAGTCCGATTGGAATAAAACAAAAAGTAATTTACTTTTACATTAATACTCTTGATAATATAATACTTAATTTGGATAAGGGTTAATACAACGATACTCATTTAACGTTAAATTCAGTTTCGGAACGAAATATTAAATTTTAAAAACATAAAAGTGGTTATTGTGACTAAACTATGATAGTTAGATATATGCTGTCGCGGACTTTTTTGTTTGTCTTACTAACACCTAAAAACCCGTAGTACATCATTTTGTTATATTGTCAATAGTTTTTGCAGCGTACGCATAAATAGGTTTTGGACTTTTCACCTTTTGTTACATATTCGATATTTTCATGCGGATCCCTAATTTTTTTGAAAATAAAATAGCCTATAACCTTCCTCGATAAATGGACTTTCCGACAGTGAAAGAATTTTTGAAATCGGACCAGTAGATCCTGAGATTAGCGCGTTCAAACAAACAAACAAACAAACAAACAAACAAACAAACTCTTCAGCTTTATAATATTAAGTATAGATGTGTAGAATCGAATTCTTTAAAGTCCTTCGTATCGTATCTTATGTTCTTATAACTTACTTGTACTTGTTATGCCCACTATTTGTTGTACTTACCACTCGCAATAGAACTCCAATAATACCAATCTTCCTCCCATTTCGCTCTACAACTACGTGATTCTTTACGTATGGTGCCAATGTAGGTTCAAAAGTAGTGTTAACATTCGCACCTAACATAGGTGAATTCAATCGTTCTAAATATGGCACTAATCCTTCCACACCGTGATCAAATTCATGGTTTCCAAGCACCTGCAATTAAATATACCTTAATAGTACGTTTTTTTTTTTTTTTTTTAGTTGGAGGAAATCACCAGATCCCCGCCCGCCCCGCGGGCGGGGTATGTGGGAGTTGAACCGCACTAAAACCTCCAACCGCTCACACTCAGCGTCCGAACCCCGGCTGAGGCCAGAACCCAGCACGGGGTTATGAGGGACGGCGCGACGCGTTACGCCCAAGGCACTCTTTCCCGTCGCGCCGCCCCCTTTAATAGTACCTAAATCCTCAGACTAATAACTTGTTAAAATCTTGATTTCCCTCTTGGATCTTGCGCATGTCGATCTAGTGGGAACTACTTAAACCTACATCATACAAAGTTCTTAGAACAACGTTCTGTAACCATGAAGTTCTGATAGCATTAATTCATTTAATTCGTATTCCTTCACGAGGTTCTGTTGTTGTGTTTTGTATGGTGCCGATAATTATACCTAAAGTTTTACTAATTAACGTCAAATAAATAAAATTATCATTATTTTGAATTCCAAACAAATGTTCGATAGTGATCAACAAGATACCCTGATTTCAATCACAATTTGTATTTAATTTGGTGATATTAAATTATTTATCTTGCACTCGTCTAACACTCACGTGTGCATCGTGGGGCAGCATGTTCATGAAATGTTGCGTGACGTTCCACCTCAAAAAGTTATACCAGATTGTTCCTTGAAAAGTATCTCCTCCGTTAAGGAGTAATGATTCTGGTTCTGCTTCAAATATTTCCATAATAGCTGTGTAGAGTCGGGCAAAACCACCAATGCATGGATCCTCTGAAGGATTGCAAATAGTTCCTCCTGGACTAATCTCGTCGAAGCTTAAAATCAGATGTTTAACCTTAATCTGGGATTACATCTCATATATTTAAAAAAAAAACGCGCGTGGTATCTCGAAGTTCAAATTTACCTAAGTTGGTTAATCTTTACCTTCAGGTGAACGGTCTTAACTTATTATCAGAGTGAAATTGAGGTCGTAGACTTAAAACGTACGACTGCAATGAGACACAGAAATAAAGAAATAACAAGAAACTTACTGCGCGTGAAAATCATTATAATGGATTATATTTAATTCAAAAAGTTCATTAGAAGATTGTCCCAAAACTAGACCTAGCAAAAAGATATTTATAACAAGCTTCCACATTTTGCTCACAACCCCATACGTCACCGATTGCTACTGAGACTATGAATGCGCTTCCAACATCGATAGGTACTTGATTAGCGAATACAACTTATGTTACTGATAATGTTCTTACCTTTGATACCTATCTAAGCCCTTTGGTTCCATACATATTTCAACCATTAGTGTTTCTCTTCAATCACAATCTTCACTTTTACGGATTAAAATCCATTAAAATTTATTAGAGCAATCAGGTATAAACTCATTTCATAATTCGTGATGATGAATCACATTTAATGTAAAACATTAGCCTGATCTTCGTTTGTAAAGGTTTACCTATGTGCAGATTCATTTCATGCCTTAGGCTTAAAACGTTGAAGGAAAAATAGTGAGAAAACTTGCATGATGAAGATTTTTACACTTAAACATCGAGTTTATACTAAAATCTCCATTAGAGCATTAGTAGTTAATTAATACCTCCCTATTTTAAGAGCTCTATTAATTTGAATAAATAACTGCAATTGATTTACTTCATACATTTGACAACCACGTTGATGGAGCTGTATTTAAAATATTGTGGCCAGTTTTGCTTCATAGGCCAGTGCAGCTGGCTCCGAAGTATCCGCTCGAGGCGATGATGTGATCCAACATACAGGACGGATGCAATGCCAGTGATCAGCAAGCCACCTGAGTGGTAAAAATCTGATAGTGATTTCAACCCACCGCGAGGTCAAACCCACCGGAACAACTGATCCCAATGAGTATCCGTCTGCCAGCGGTGAGGAGCAGTCAGGTCCTGGGAGGAGAGGGTCGCGTGGCAGTTCTGTTCTCGTCTGTGCGTCGTTGTTGATTTGCGCCGACATAATATAGGTACATAGTGTATAAAATATTGTTGAATAAAATTTACCACCGAACCATCTCTAATTTTTTATCCTAAGATTATACTTTATAACAGCTATTGCCCAGATAATTGAATATAAGCGAAAGTTATCGCCTTTATCATATTATAGTATTAAATAATACTTTAGGAGGATTACACTCTAGGACATCGATTTGTTCATTAAATTTTAATTATTTACGTCAGCAAATTAACCTCGGTAGCTAGGTCAGATAAAAATATATAGTAAAAAAAACAATTATTTATGTTTTTTAAAAGCCTTGTTTTATACAGTAGTGATAGTGTAAATTGAGACTGGCGTAGGAACAGTATTATAGTATTTAAAGTAGTTACTACCTAATCAAATCTCAGGAATACCCAAAAGCGTCCTGACACCAGAACCCAGCACGACGTTTTACGCTTTACGGCATTCCTTAGGTGCGAGTACCTAACCGATCCGGCGCGGCGGCCGCTGCCCTCCTACGGAATACCTCGCTGGTTCAGAACCAGCGTGGATCGGAGAGTGCGGCTTTCCATCCTCCACTTATCCTGACGCAAGGTGCGTGTTGAGCGAGACACGACACCTTCTTGGGTCCCGTCATTAAGCCGCGTAACATTCACTTTTCAGTTACGTAGCCAGATCTGAGTGGTGGTGGTATTATCCAATTACGGAACGCGTCGATAAATATGTTGTATCGGCATAAGAAGAGCATAGCAAAAGTGTGAAAAAGTGAACTCTGTAAGAAGACGAAATTATAATCTTTCTACAGGTCAATGAGTCAGATTTATTACCGGGTACAGTACGGTACTGTTCTACTCAGCAGTATATTCTAGTAATGTCTATCTTGATTTACCAAAATGTAGTGATCTAGGATGATTCAATTAAAACAAAAAATATTTTATAACATTTTATTTATACTATGTGTTATTAATATAAAATTAATTTAATATGTGATAAGTTATTTTTATAATATCTACAATTAACTTAGGCTTTAATACAACAAAGCGAATTACATGAATTAACTTTATCGAAGTTAAGTAGTATTTTTAGGGACGCAAGTGAAAGAGGTGTACAATAAAGTGAGAGAGCTAGTCTTCTTTTGTTTCAAGTGAGGAACAATCAGAATAATAACGTAGCTTAACTCCTGTGCCACTTAATATTAAATGCTTCTATTTGGACTATGAGTCAGGCGTGGAGTCATTACAAAATTATAATTACTCTTATCTTATTCGACTCAAACGTAACGTATGTGACATTTACTGGTTCAAAACTGCAGATATAATTTATCTTATGAAAACTGTTGTACTGTGAAGTTCTGCACTATCACTAACAAGTAAAGCATTATCACTATTACATTTAAATTAAACAACAATGTCTAATTAATACGAACGAGTCGTGATCAAAACGTGTTATTATCAAGGCACTTTCAAGATCGTGTGAGCGATTACAATGAAGTCTTTATCTTGATTCGTTTAACAACTGATGTCATTAAAACATAGTGATAAAGTAATGAAATGAAAACGAATAAAAATATTTTCATAGCTTTTTTGAACAATTTCGTTTAATTTTTATTTTTAACAGATTGATATCTATCTGAATATCGTATTTCAATGCATCAGTAAGGCAACGTTCATAAATTACGTGAGGTGTTTTTTTTAATTTTCTGCCACTCCCTCTCCCCCTGGTGAGATTTCGTGAGATTTTATTTAACCCCCTCCCCCACCCCCAATCTCACGTGAGATTTTTCAAAATGTGACCTTCTTACGCTTTCTTTGTAAACGCGTTGGATTGTTATTGTAAAATGAAAAAAACAAAATTGCTTCGTGCTTTTATTTACGACTAGTTAAGACTAGTATTCAATATTACTTAGAGTTTAATTATAATTGTAATAAAATTTAACCATAGAATACTTAAATCGTATTACGTATTAATAATAGTATTTTTTTTGTTTCAATCAGAAAAAAATGGTGTGATATTTGCCGAGAAACCCCCTCTCCCCAACGTAAGATTAGATGAGATTTGACACGACCCCCTTAAACACCTCACGTAAATTTATGGACGCCCTCTAATGGCTCAGTTTCCTTATAAGCAAAAACTTTTTATCTTCTTTTTAAAATACATGCTATTTATTTTTAATAATTATATTTTGCTTTAAATTATCTTCCGATAAAACGCTTTTATATAGTAGGTTAATTTCTGTTAAACACTTATTACACTAACAATTTAAACATAATCGGTTCAGAAATACATTTAACTGAGAACTACACTCAAATGTGATGTTGGCAGAAAAATAATGGAATTTTGAAGAATCAAAACAGTACAGAATGAGATCAATACATGATATACTTTTTCAATAATATAATTTCAGTGATTTGCAATCAAACCTTGATAACCTATTTATATCATTCATTGTTTTCAGGAAAACTGTTTAATTACTCAATATAAATAAAACAATTTACTTAAAAAAACGTAATATTTTACTAATTATAAAAGAAAAACATAAATTAGTAAATAATATTTTCTATGCTATATCTATAGTAACAATGTTATAACTTTGTTTTAATATATGATTAAATTATTATTGCATATTAGAAATACATTTCAGATGCACAAAACTTAATAAAAAAACATTTACATTTGTAACTGTTAATATTGAATTGTTTGACAATAAACTTTCGTTGAATTATTACGGAGTTTTTTACAAAAATTAATTAGGTATTACATTTTTAGCACCCACTCTGACGCGATTAGTACCTTATTATCGTATCGTCGGTAAGTATCAAATTCCCTATTTATGGTAACTCCCGAATAAATAATACAAAGTTCGCAATACATCTTCTTCAACTTTTAATTTGGAATTGAAAATCTATTAGAAGTTCATAGAAACTTATACAAACAATCAAACTAATACTGTTATTGGCAAATAGTCACACATATCTAGGCGTGCGAAATAGTGGCGAAGTATCAACAACAACAGGATAACCGAAGTAAGAGATACAAGAATAGTTATATTTAGTTTTAATTTAATTACTGTAAGCTGACAAAGTCTCTGGTGCTGTCACTTGTTAGTCTATGAATAGAAGGGGGAAGCCGGTAGGAATGGAGTTGTACAGAGCCATCGCCACTAGTGCGAAATAATAAATTATTAAGTGCAGTATTTCCTCAATAAGCTTTTGACTAAGAACGCTATAGAACTACGTAAATTAAATTAGTTAGTTATTTGTACACATAAATAAAAACAGAATCTGAATTCTTTACATTACAGTCTCAAGTGAATACAAAGGAGAAAAATGTCGTACAAGATTAAATCGAGATATTGTTATAAACCATTATCATTAACCATTTATAGAGCGAAAGTCCGTGAACCCCAGACTTTCGTTATTTTAAGTAGAGTACCTCTAGTCAGACAACCTTAACTGTACGCTGTTATAACTTTACGCTAAACAAGCATAACTTTTAGCTTTGTTAAAATAACGATGGTCTGACCTCCACGGTCTCTTAGACTATCATATAGTTTTGTAACTAAAAACTAATCTAAAATGTACTGTTTCTTTAGTATTTTTAGTTGTGATACTACAAGAAGTAGCTATATTACTATAGTAAGTATTTAAGAATAGGGTGTCCGCGGGTTGACGTTGATCATTTCAGTTGTGCTGTAAAAATATTCATAGATTAATTTCATACATCTAACAGTATAGGCTGATTGTTTCAAACTAAATAATTTAAATAAATACATTATTCATGTACAACATTCAAAAACAAATTTAAATTAAAAGTCCGATCACTAATAGGATAGTAAACATAAAATGTCTCTATAAAACAAAGTCAGATACAAAACCAATAATTGAGGATTGCAATCACTCAATTACCAATTAGTTAATTAAAATGATCTTAAATTCAATACAGTGTTTAAATCTAGCCTAAAATCAGACAAATTTAATGTAAATATTCATAGCAAATAATGAATTAAAAATTTTATTTCATTATTTGCTTTGAATATTTACGAATTAAATAAATATGAAACAATCGGGTCAAGATACACAAAGATATTACCTACAATTGTACATGTGAGCAACCAAGTTTCAACAGTCGATGTTTACGATATAGACTTATTGCAATTTAGTAGCAATACTACTAGTCTAATACTTCACACTACTCAACTTTATTATAACGATAACAATTTATATTTTTTATCGTCTTACTACAATAACAATACGTACAAATAGCCTACAAAACATAGTTACTATCATTGAATTATTATACTTATAGATAATGTTAAAAATAATAGTAAAACTCACGGAGCTTGATTGCTAGAAGGTTCATCTATATAGTATGACTGGGGTGTAGGAAATCTAAATAAAATCGCATTTGTTTATCATTTTAAAACAAGACCAGATACTGAAATATTTCATTTGCTTCTCTAAAATATGATAAAAATTATCCACTAATTCATTCACGAAATGATTCCATTTCGCAATTTTTTTCTACATTCTAAAAAAGTTATGATAGTAAAACTCAAGTGTGAGTTAAGCTCGTTTATGTGTAGGTAAACTTTAAACACACTTTAAATTCTGTTTATAAGTTAATGAGAAATTAAGATCACGTTTGCAGCATAACTATTTTCGATCCCGATTAGTATATGGAAATCCACAATGATCCAATGGGATCCATAAATGTATTTTTGAACTAAAACTTACCTCTTGGAGCATCTAACATGTATGACGAGTAGCACGATGCCCAGGAGCAGACAGAACGTCCCAACAACTACATAAGCGATTCCTAAGAAGGGATTCTTGCCGCCGAGCAAAGACGTAGTCGATATTATGAACGATTTCGTTCCATGAAAATCGACTACAGGATAATCTGAAACAAGCATTATTAAATTCGTTTATTTTTTTCTTGTAACTAATATGAGGAAAAATATTTTTTTTTGTTTTTAAAATTACTTGTTACATTGTTGGAAAATATTTTTTTTGTTTTTAAAGTTGATTTTTACACATCCTTTTTTAAAATTTTAGTGAGATAGTATTCGATATTGAAATGACTCACTATAGTCGACAATGAGTTGGTAATGTCCTTTGACGAGTCCCGCTGCGAATCCGACCTTGCTGTGGTCGACGCGACGGTACAGCTTGCGGAACGTAGGGAGAGCCGCTGTACGCATCCACACTATCAAGTCCTCATTCTACAAATACAACACATATTTATTTTATGTATTGAATAAGTTCAGAAAAGAATCAGTATCTGATTGTGTAAACGATGTGATATTCAAAACTTCCGAAATGCTAGTGATTGTAACGGCACTTTTGATAAGCGCAAACAAAGAACTGTAGAAGTAATTTCCTAATTTGAAAAAAATAAGTTAATTAAATTAGTGTTCCTTTAGCAAAATAAAATAATATTAACTTCATCAAAATTGCTGTAATCACTGTAAAACCTAAGTTGTGTGCTGCGGTTATGAGTAATTATGAAATTACCTGGAACCCGTTATTTTCAGCATTTTCAGTATCTAGCTCCCAAACATTGACACGCCAATTCACTGGTTTCGTGAAATTTGCAAACGCTGAAACAAGTTGATCATTTACTGAAGTGTACAATATCTCGGCACTACACCTAAATATTGTGTACAAACGTTAGAACAATTCTCAAGAAAGGAGTTTCTTTAAAAATGTTTGATATGGATAACTGTATAACAGATTTTAACTATGTTTTTTTTGATGCGGTTTGAATACAGTTTGGTGGTTGGTTCTTGTCCTAGCTTCGGTTCAAAAATTGAATATGAGCGTGAAGCGATCCTTATTACAATGGTTCCCATTACAGAGGTTCATGAGCCACGGTAACATCTTATTATCAGTTGCGCCGTAAGCTCGTTTATCTGTCGAGCAATAAAAACCTGTGACTGATCAGGGACCAGTTATTGTCATATCTAAACATCATCTAAACCATATTAAAAATGTCACGAATATCTTCGTAATATTCAGAACATACTGAAAGGTTAATCGTGTGACATTTCGCTGTAAATGCATGACGTAATCTCGCAGCCCTGACCTAAATTGTTATTAGCCACACCTTTACAGGTTGGGCCGAGCGTGATTTCCAGAAAATCATATCAAGCTACTTCCGACATTTACGTACTTATATATTTTTTCCTATTATATTTTTTAAAACAATATAATCTTAACGCGCTTATCTCGAAAAGTACTTCGATTTAAAAAAAATACTGCTTTGTTGTGTAAGCAATTTATTAAGGGAAGCTTTAATAGTATAGAATACAACACATCACAACGATATTAACATGAACGAAACTACCGATACCAGAACAGTACTAAAGTTTAATTAGATAGTAGGTATAATGTGTAATAAAATGTACTATTTGAGCAGCAACTATTCCACCACCACCAAAATTAATGACTTAGATCAGTGACATCATTGTTATTTTAGTAAACTTTCGAATTTGTTTGAATAATTTAAGTTTTTTTAATGCTATGAAAATTATATAAATCAAGCTCTGAAGATGACATGCCCACACAAAATTAGGGCGATTGGAGCTGCAAGGAAAAAAGGTTATATTATCGTAACATCATACCATCTTCCAGATTTTTGTAACCTTCTGGGTTGCGGAACTTAATCTTCTTGTCCGACGCCCATGCAATACCAGTTCGTAAGACTGGAACATCTTCATTAGATTCAACGGAATGGACTGTCAGTGTATCTGTGAGGAAGAAGGGAAACATAGTCAGTTATGAAAAAGATGCTATATTTATTTTAATGTTAGTATCTTGTATAATTAATTAAAACATGAAATAAATATTTTTTCTTAACTAAACTGAAATAAGTATTTCAGTCAGTTATTACAATTCATTCAAAACTTTTAAAAAATACCTAAACTATAAGATTTTTCACAAGTCAAAAATACTGGCAGAGTAGAATAGAGTTTTAAGAAAATCAAGTAAAAATTTAAAAGTATAAAGTATTTGATCTAAAATTTACTGTAGCTGGAACAAAAGTATACAATAACAAATAACATTCTTTGAAGTATGTTTATACTGAAACATCATAAAAGACTTCACTGATTAGCTACATGGTAATCAATTTCAAGGATTTGATTCCTTTAATAAACTAATACAAGGTTTTAGCATTCTTCAGTTTCAGCTAACTTTTATATTCATATCAATTAGGACACATACAAAATTAAATATTTTAAGTTTTAAAAAACACAATTATTATATTTTAAGTACAATTACAAAAAAAATATAAATTAATCATTAGTAACTTTCTGTATTTTTTATGATTCACAAATGTTTTCATGAAATTGTGATTATGCTATAATGATTATACAAAATAAAGTAAAATAAATAAAATTTCCATACAATATATTTTCATTTCAAAATAAATAAATAATATAATGGAAATACCAAAACAACTTACCATTAAATAAAGAGTTTGCAATAGCTCCACATGGTGCTATTGGTTTCATGACTCCATTTACTTCAGCACGAGCAAACGGATCACAGTCAGATGATGGAGTTAACGACAAACGACCCAAAAGTTGATTGTCATCTCTAAATCAAAATTTATTAATAATTTTAATTAATTCATTGTAATATTACTGTATAACTCTGCTAAAAGTTACTGCACAGTACGGTTTCTAGTAAACTATATATTGTAACATTATAGAAAGTTTATATGAAATGAATGTGAATTATAATAAACCGTGCATACCTTGATTTTACATATCTTCTATGATTTTGATAATAATTGGTCAGTCCATAGTAAAAGTACACATCTCCTTTGAAATCTTCAGTTAAATTGAAGTCTATTTTACAAGTGCATGTCTGTTGAGTGTTATTTTTCAAAAAATCTGCACACTGTATTGATGCATTATCATCTTTCACACAGTATGTGTAGGGAATTACATGTTCCTTTACCTGCACAAATAATAATGATATGTGAAATTTCTAATTAAATAGATCATTGTTTCTTTATACAATTTTTATTTTATGATGTATGTGACGAAGTTGTTATTCTGTTAGTATTACCAAGTAATGATGGAGCAATTATAAAGCATACATAATATAGCTAATTCTATGCCACATAAGGGAAACTATAGATAACCAACCTCATCTGAGAAGTACAGTAGTCCTATCCCAACAGGTATAAAGGCAATACCTATTACAAAAAACGTAGGTAACACTGTTCCAGCAGTAAGGATCGGCTGCCATGCTGGTAGACGTTGCTGCTTAAACGCTGATTCTACAAAAACCCCCAAAACATCAACAATCAATAATCAATCAAGGTTAATTGTTTAGTAAATCTACTAAATAAAACTTACCAGCAGGTCGTCTAGACTTTACGTTTTGCTCCGACGTATCACTGGACGTTGCCATAGTTTATATTTCAATTATGATTTATCATTTATTACTAAATTTGCTCTATACGGAAGAAGAGATTAATAGAAAAACGACAGGAAAACTAGCAAAAGTAATTGTATTTCGATGAATTCGTAATCCAACTTTATTTTCCAGTCACCTCGGAGTTCTGACAGTTGTGAGTACTTGTGAGTTGTCATTTGTTAACGTCAAACGTTCCAGTTTGTCAAATGTCAGTTTTAGTTAGCAGGGCTGTAATTAGATATCGAAACAGCATGGTAAGATAATTGAAATAAAATTTTATCACTTTCACTTTAAAGTTATAGTTTAATTTTTAAGGTTTAGATAAGGTAAAAAAATTCGCTGGTTTAACTTTCTGAGCTACTTTAAGTTTAGCCCAGTGAGTATAAGTTATTGACCTGGCCGAAAAAATAACATTGGAAATTTCTGGAGTGGCAGTCACAAGCTGGGCTAACAACCTGCTCAGTAAAAAATTCCTCGAAAATAATGCCATCAGCAATTTACATTTTAGTTGGTTTATTATGAGTAAGATTATTATGAATTCTGAAATACATCTGGAGTAAATCTTAGATGAATTATAAATTTTATTTTATTTTCTCTTGGCTTTTGTTCCCATTACTGATTAGTGATTAGTTCTTTAATTTCCGAAATTTTTATACGAAGTACGGACCTGACCCAAAACCATAGATTCTATTACAAATATAAACCGCAGAGGTAGAGTCTGTAGTCTTCTAACTGTCTGTCTTCTTTCTGAAGTGTCATCCCGAAAGAAAAAAAAAAACAGTCAAACTTTATTCGAAAAAGCTGTGGTTGGTTTTGTAAAGAAAACTCTCAAATTGTATAAAAAATATAATAAATCCATGCGGAATAGTTTGAGTGCATTGTTTTTTATATAAAATTGAATACAAAAAAGAAAATTCAATACAATGTCGAATGAGACGAATAACAAAACCGTAAGTACATTTTGTACGGCCTTCCTATATTCCACTATTTGTATATTTTTGTAATTTATCTTTTTATTACTGTTTTTAAACCTTAATCAAAACAACCAATGTTCAAAAATGCTAGAAGTTAAAACTATAAATAGGAAAACATTTTCATTAAACTTCAATCTATGAAATTCCAAACGCCTGTATACTGCAGTGATTCATTACAAAGTAACCAACTGCATGCAAAATACAAATCGCTTTCTTCTGTAATAATATGCACATTGATCACTGTATCCATCCCAAGTATGAAATTCTGTCTGCTTTTTTTTTTATTTCAAACCAAATATTTATGTTATTACTTAAATTCATATCAGTTCAATTACAATTATTGTATAAAATAAAAATGTCTGTAATTCATAGTTATACTTATTTTCAATACACTTCATATTTACTTGTTGTATTTATTTTGTGGTAGTTATACAAGTTAACACATATAATCAGTGTTTCAAACTTCCTGTTTCAATGAGTCATACAAAATTAAACAGTAACTAGAACATGATTCAATTGATAAAGTACATTTTCATGTATAAACTAAATTCTAAATCATTCAATATCAACTTCTTGCTATTTTAGTCACTTTTGGAACAAGTGTCAGAGAGGTCATGAATCCACCTATGTTTGATTTATTTTGGACAGTCCCTTTCTTTATTTTTATAATAACTGTCTTTCAAAAATTCATTGAATCAGTTACTACTTGTAACAGTAACATATTTATGAAAGGCAAGCTATTTTCATATTGCATATTGATTTTGCTTGCAAAAATAAGACCAAACATCCTGATCAGATGTGCAACAAATAACTACATTCTCTTCATTGTCATGCTTCAAAACAAACAAGTAATGTATGTCAGTTAAATTGTGTCAGTATGTTGAAGTGAGGACTGAATAACTAATATCTGTGTTACTTTCATGCACTATTTGTTACATTCTGTTTTATTTAGAGAATGTGTTGAGAATCTATAGTGTATTTTTTAAGCAATTTTATAATAAAATTTAAGTAAATGTGTGACTTTCATTAAAAAAAAAATATTTTTTTAATAGTTTGATAACTTTATAGTTGTGATAATTAAAAGAAAATAGTATCAAAAGTGTTATTTCTCTTATAAAACCAATTGATTCTATTCAAAATAGTAATATAAATGATCTCAACATGTATCACAAGTGAACAGATGTGCATTGTGAAAGGATATTTGTGTCTATATTTAGACAAGATTACAGTAATGAGCAACACATTCTCATGATTAATTTATTTTAGAGAATGTTGAAGCTAAAGAAATTGGTACTTTTTTTTTTGTTTTCTAAGAATATCTCTGCTTTGTATAGGTTTTAAAATATGAATTATACTTAAGTTAATAATGTTTGAAAAATTAGATTTAAAAGTGTTTTTAGGTCTGACTTTAAATATTGATAGTTAAATTTAGACCTAAAGCTAAAACTAAACTGAGAGTTTTCCTCATGCATAATACACATAAGTGTATCCTGTGTATCAGGAAACTGTTAAAAAACTTCCCCATTTAATTTAAATTTTCAGTTCATTATACTGTTCTTCAAAATTATTTCTACTGCTGTATGTACTGTGGAGATTCCAAACATACAGCTTTAACATTTTCAACTATCACAGCAACAAGTCTATGTACACAATATTCATGATTGATTATTATATTTTTTTCAGTTCTCAAACCTGGAAACACCAGGCTATGTTGGTTTCGCCAACTTGCCCAATCAGGTGCACCGAAAATCTGTTAAGAAAGGTTTTGAATTTACTTTGATGGTTGTTGGAGAAAGTGGGCTCGGCAAATCAACTCTTGTGAATTCTTTATTTTTGACTGATTTATATCCAGAACGAGTTATTCCGGATGCTACTGGTGAGTATATTACTTTAATTGTATTAATACCAGATTTCAGATCAGATACGTGATACAAAAGATCCGATTGGGTCGAAGTGTCAGGTGATTACAGGCACCCCAACAACCAAGATAGAATACCAGATTTACTTAATCCTTTAATAACATGCAGTTTTAGTGTGTTGTTTGTGAAAAATAGATCTTTTTGTACAGAAAAAACGAATCAAACTGTAAAATTGGACGCATCGACGGTCGAGATAGAAGAGCGCGGCGTAAAGCTTCGTCTAACGGTAGTTGACACGCCGGGATACGGTGACGCGATTGATAACACAGATTGTTTTCGAGTGAGTATGTAAACATTCACCCACTGTGGAGTGCATACTAATTTTCCTGTAGTAGGTTTATGCATAGTTATAGCAAATGTGTACTTTTTACAAGCCCATACATTTTTTTTTAAAGTACACGCACGCAGGGCATCTTCATGAAAAAAAATGCAATCAAATTTTCGTATTTATTTCTCATTTTTGGTTTTACAGTTCACACTTGCTGCACGCCACTGCACCCTAATTATAATTTTAATTGATTATCAAACAATTTTCCGCAAAACGACGTCATGAGTTTATTTTGCGTAGGACATGTTCACTCTAAAATGGTAACTAAGCAGATTAGGTTCTTTTAAGTTAATTTTATCTTTCAATTCATATTTGTTAAAATATTGGAAAGTAGTTTTAGTAATGTTTTAACAAAAACATAAAACTTGATAATTTTTTTACGTCGACATAATAGCTCTTTCACTATTTTGTGTCTAAAACTTCTGTATGACACAAAACAAGATAAGTAATGCATTCAACAAAGTACATTGAACTATCCTTAGTCATGTGTATTCAGAGATACACAGTGATGACTAATTGTATGTAAAGTAATATCTCTACAAGGACATATTTGTTTAACGCATAATATGTGTTGTACTTGTCTTGTTATTAAAAATGTACTTGCATATCCGAAGTAACAAAATGTTTTTTAATAATAACTTGTTGGATACATTTAAAATAAATTTCAAGCTAAGGTTTATTAATACACTTTTTATGGACTGAGAGCTGGCGCCAATTTTTGGGTAGCTATTTGTGGCAAGCTGAAAACTTGGTCTATAATCCTTCTGATATACCCCAACTCGGAACTGCACTGGGTATTTCGTATTACATGAGTACATGCTAATTTCAGAATTGTGTTTTTTCTACAGTCAATTATACAATACATAGATGAGCAGTTTGAAAGATTCCTTCGTGACGAGAGCGGTCTTAACCGACGCAACATTGTCGACAACCGTATCCATTGCTGCTTTTACTTCATATCGCCATTTGGACATGGGTAAGTTGTAACAAACAAATACCACTACTTTTTTTTTCTGTTTTCTCTGTAACTTTCAACTGAGAAGCAAAATAAAATAAAAAAATTGAAGATGGAATCTTATATTACAGATTTTAGTAATAATAAGATTTGATTCAAAACTCATTCCATTCTGTACCAGGTTGAAGCCACTCGACATTGAATTCATGAAACAGTTGCACAACAAAGTGAACATTGTTCCTGTTATTGCTAAAGCTGACTGTCTTACCAAGAAAGAGGTTCAACGACTGAAATCTAGGGTATGTTATAATGTTTTGTGAATGGCACAGAAAAAGTTGAGTGATTTAATATCATTTAAGATGAATTATAAGTTTAATTTTCTTATTTATCAAAGGTTATGGAGGAAATTGAAAGAGAAGGAATAAAGATCTACCCTCTTCCTGATTGCGACAGCGATGAAGATGAAGACTACAAAGAGCAGGTAAAGAAAATATTAAAATTATTTTTAGTACATACGCGCTCTATTGACCAGCCGAGTTTTTCTCAAGCCAAGTCGAATCTGATTTGACAAATCCATTTTCTGTTCAGTTTGTTCCCAATGGAAACAATCAAATCGCATACAAAAGTTATCGAAACGCAAGAATGTGAACAGCACTTTTCGATCGTGTCGACAACTCAGCACTATGTGGTGGTTTGTGTGTCAGGTCCGTCAGCTGAAGGAGGCGGTGCCGTTCGCGGTGTGCGGCGCGGGACAACAGCTTGAGGTGCGCGGGCGACGCGTGCGAGGCCGTCTCTACCCGTGGGGCGTCGTCGAGGTCGAGAACCCGGACCACTGCGACTTCATTAAACTGAGGACCATGCTCATGTCAGTGTCTAAGATTACTTGACACTTTAGAAACGTTTGTTTGCAATTTTTGAATATGATGAAAGTATTTAATTAATTTTAACATTGTTCCTTGAGCATATTCTAAAACATTATCTAGATGTATAAATTTACTACCACAAGAATAACTAACTACAAACTAAATGCAGAAAATTGTAAAAAAATATTTCAATGTTCTAGTACCCACATGCAAGATTTGCAAGAGGTAACACAGGAGGTACACTATGAAAACTATCGTTCTGAGAGACTCGCCCGCAACGGACAAGTTCCTAAACGTCATACGTAAGTTTCAACCATACTATTAAAACTAAAAACATTGTAGTGTAAAATAATTTTCATTTAATATAATTTAATTTATTGGTGATTTCATTTAATTTGTTACTACAGTTCGACTGAGAGTGGTCTTAGTGAAGCTGATTCTGCGCTCACTAATGGTTCCACTGAAGACCCCGCGGAACGCGAACGTGCTTTACGTGAAAAGGTAAATTATAAACTTATATACACATCTTTCTGTATATCTTGTTTTATTCATCCTAAAGAAAGTGATTATAAAAAAATAGAATCATAATGTTCGTGTGACATCTAAATTATTATTAAAACTTTTGAATGGAAAGTCTTAATGTGCAAACAATACCTTGACTCAACTTGCAGGAAGCTGAATTACGTCGCATGCAGGAGATGTTGGAACAGATGCAGCGACAAATGCAGTTGCAGGCGGCCGGTGGAACCACCGCGACCTCCACCACCGCATAGTGCACGCTAATGGAGCAGGTATTTATATCATTTCTTCTGTCATTCATTCAATTATAGTTTTGGCCATTCGATCTTGAATAAATTTAATAGTAAATTGTTGAACTATAAAATTAAGATCCATCTGTTCATTTGTTACTATACTGTATGATCTTAATATTCTGTAATTTTCATGTTTCTCAGTTGTAATATAACATTCCAAATTTATGAGTATATTATTTAAAGTTTAAAAAATAATTATTCATCATACTTTACTTTTTTTAAATATAACTTGTTTTCTTTGTAGTGTACAATAAAGTAATAAATAAATACTTTCAGTTGAGCACACGATTGTGTCGACTGCCTGACTCCTGCGATGTGGTCAATTCCGTACTGCGCGCCATTCCCTATTGTGCTACTTCCACATAATCGTTTCTCATACAGGAAATTATTTAAACTATTTTATATTTTAAATAAAGAAGTCTCAAAAAAATAATATTAAAAACATTATTAATACAACGAGAAGCTTGTAGTTGCTGAAAAAACACGAAATTCAGTTGAAATTTGTAGAACTTGAATTCTTAGAATAAGGTAAACATAGCCTAATTACAATTTTATGTTTTTACTAATACCTTGTCTCCTCGTTATCAGAATATAAGAGTTAGTAGAGTATTAAAATATTATTATCTCAAATAATTATTTTATGTAGGTCGGAGATTTCTCTCTATATTAGTTCTAAAATATAACTATACGTAAATTCATTTACTTGATGACACTTCGAGATCTACGAAGTTTATATTTTGTAGGAAAATATTGACCTATCATTAACAATTTAATGTTTCTAGTTGAATTTCGTCTAATATCGAATCCTTTACGATCTGATGTCTGTTATTTTATAATCGTGCCATTATATGTACTTTATTGTTTCATTACTAAATCTGTTTAGATGTTTTAACGAAAATGTTCCTCTTACTGCTTCTTTTGATCCCAATCAATTTGATTTTTATATTATCACATTGCATGACAGTATAAAATATACAGCTGCTTACTATTCCATGATATAACAGTTATAGAACAAAAATAGAGAAAAAAAGCACTTTGTAATTCATTTTCAGATTATACTGAGCTATTTTTTTTCTTCTTAGATATTTCAACACAAGATGGTTATATAAAATATAAAGCATATTTACTTGAATATTTTAATTATATTTTAATAGTATTCTATGTAATAAAATCATTGGAAAGTATGTAATGCAATATTTTATCACAATGTACCAAGACTGAAGTTAACGAGTGAAAAAAGTTCTAAAGAGTACTTAAATTTAAATCATTTCATTCCTTTGCATTTAATTTTCATAATTTATTTCTAAAATTAATATTAATTCTCTTTTACTGCGATCATTCTATTTTAATTGCATTTGATAGATTCTTCCTAATATTTATTATAAGTAGATTTTCGCGAATAATAAATTGTAGATTGGTGCCAAAGTTGGAATTTTGAGGATTGCTAGATAAAGTATGTGATTGGACCTAATAGAGTTATTTTGTTTCACTTGTTAGTGATACTTTAATTTTAAAAATATCAAATGTATACATAATATTATACTCTTATGTAATCATATTTTTTATAAAATAAACAAATTAAAGTATGAATGCGTTTTATTTTGTATTGTAATGAAAACGAGGATATTTTATTATTATTTCAATTGCAGTAATGCTATCCCATCGAATCAGCGCGAGCGCTACATTGTTCCAAAAAATTTACTTTAATCAACAAGAATCGAGATATCGCCCGGAATCTAGCTCCCTAAAAGAGTTACAGATCCCCACGCCATCCTGCGAGATGCCAAGAAGGTGTTGTGTCTTTCTCAGCACACGCCTTACGTCAGAGCAACCGGAGGATGTAATGCCGCGTTCCCCGACCTGCGCCAACCAGAGTATTCCGTCGAATGGTAACAAGCGGTCCCATCTTGGCGGGCATGGGAAAGCCCGCCGACCGTAGTGCGGGTCGCGTCGCCCCTATAATCCCACACTGGGTTCGGAGGCTGACTGTGAGCGGATATTCTGGCCGTACATCTACAATAGTATTGCCAAGACTTAGACAATGGGCGTAATGCGTCGCGTCGTCCCTCATAACCCCGAGCTGGGTTCTGGCTTCAGCCGGGGTTCGGAAGCGTGTGTGTGAGCGGTCGGAAGTTTTAGTGCGGATCAACTCCCATATATCCCATATCCGGTGATTTCCTCGAACTAAAAAACAAGATTTATACAATAAAAACCTCGGATACCTAGTTTCTAAAATCTATATCGCATACATTCAATACTCTTGTCAATATTTAAAAAAAGTAGATCCGATCTTGCCAACGTAGTGATTCTAATTTTACTTTTGGGGATATTGGTATATTTAAAAGATATATTAATAAATGGTGGATGTTGGATCCCACATTGAAGTATAGGTTTCCCAAAATGGTGGATCTTGGTTCCTACTTTAGTGTTGAATTCCGAAATATGATATAGCATCCAGTTTTTTACCTCGTTATTTTGACGTGAATAGACCAATAATGTTTTGACGCTAACGTCGAAAGCTGCTACAAATTAAGCCGTAGCAAGTGTTTAATAAATTAAGCGAGCAGGAGGTTAATTTTTCAGGGCGTAATTCTCAGAACGGAACGGTGGTTCATTGGTTTGTAAAGTTCGTTGATGTTGCTTGCGTGCCACGTTGCTGCCATAACGTTACTCATATTCCATTATTACTCGAATTTTTACAATCATGATGACGAAAAAGATTAAAATGTGATTGTTTAAAAGGTACTTTTGGCCTTTTAATTTTTTTTTATTAGCAATACTTTTTTGACAACTACACAAAATTGAAATTGACATCTGACAGTATGACAATACCTTGTGTTTTGCCAATCGGCAATCGCCATATTCGTATTTCGTTTGTGAATTTTATTTGTTACAAAACTATACAAATACACAATTTTATTGATTACTTTCGTGCATCGTGTGATAAACAATGGCGATAGTTGAAGATGAAATTCAGAATGGTTCTGAAGGAGAAAATGAAATCGAAGTAGTGGTTGAAGAGGATGACGGCGAGCAGGATCCAGATTCAGAAGTAAGCTGTTCCAATTTACTTCATAAGCTCAATATTTTCGGTATTTTAAGCTCCATTCTTGAGTTTAAGGTTATTATATACTTTATAGACTTTATTCTTTTACTAAGTTGCTGTACCGAATGTTGAAAATGCTTTGTTCATTAAAATTTACCCTGAAAACATGTAAACATGTGTTTGTATCAAGTCCTCTTTCAGCAGATTTCTTTCGTCTTTCAATTATTTAATTCTTTTATCGATAAGAGCCGTTATAAAGAACCTATCAAATGGTTTATTTAAGTTAAATAAACTAAGCAAAGTTAAAATTTTATAAACGAAAAAATGCACTCTTTAGGAAAGTTCAAAAAATGTGGAGTGCACCTTATGCACATTTATGCTCTTTGGTTATTTTATGAATAAAAGAACAAAACAACTTTTGGTTGGCATTTTTATCATTTTAGGGTTACATTATTCAAGTTCAATAATGGCAAATATTCCAAGTTTTCTTTATTTAATATAATTTTATTCCAATAAGTTAACCACTTAAAAACATACAAAAACAAATCCTTTTGCAAAGTTATTTAAAGCCAACTTGGGAGTTATACTTTTGTAACATCAAGGCTAAATTAGCTTGACTGTTGATTCCAGGATGAAATATTGGAGGGAGATTTGCAGAGGAAAGTGGCTGAATATGAACACAGAATCACATCACATCCCTTCAACTATGAAGACCACATTGAATTAATCCAAGCTTTGTGGTAAATATTGCACCACTATGAAGTTATTAACAAAAGTTTAATTAAACTTAAATAAAACAATAACAATTTTAGCTAAACTTAATAAATTTGTAATTTTTTATTAAACAATGCCATTTTATATTTTGGATAGAAATATGTTCTCTGTAAAATATGACGTGATAATGTAAACAAATAAAGTTTCAGAACTAATGTTACATTATGCTCAATTTTGGCTTCTGCCACAGACTTGGCATAAGTAAACAAACCAATTTAGATGAAGTTCTCAGTTGAGTGGTTAATATAAAAAGTTTGGTTCTCTTGTATAAAAATGTCAATTGTTACAGGCGCCTGTCAGAGCTGGGTCGCTGGCGAGCAGCATTTGAACGGTTGTGGGAAATGTCAGTAATTAAAGTTGATCATTGGTTATTATGGCTGAGAACAGAAGAAAACATTTCACACTCTGAAGAGAATATAATAGCCAATTTGTTCTATAAAGCCACCTGTGATTGCTATTGTGAGTAAAATAAATTTTATTTTCATTCTTATGAAGAATTATATCAACTTTGACAATTATCTCTTCTATTTTATAAAATTACTGAAAACCACCAATTTTTGTTTCACCTCTTGATAAGCTCCTTAACTTTCTGTTTTCTTTTGCTTCTTTGCAAGATTTTAAAGTTCACTACAGTATTGGTATTATTCCAGCCATGTCAATCTTATCAAGATGGGCTTCATGGGCGCTGCAATTGGATGAGATACCTAAAATTCGAGCACAGCTTGATGAAGTTCTGCGTCGTGGTGGTTCTGATCCATATTCTGGAAAAGTACTGTGGGACTTAAAAATTGACTTTGAAAAATCACAATTGAATGAAACATGGTAAAATATCATTTATTGTTCTAATCTGATTAGAAAAACAGTACGCGCATTTTGAAATGTATTTCTATTAAGTAAGATTTTATTTTAATTGTGTAGAAGAGAAATGTTTACATTTACAGCAAGGAAGATTCAGCTTACAAAGAACAAGAAGATCGAGTGTTACGTTGTTTGGAGGTTGTGGCCTCATTACCCATTACCAGGAACCAAGAAGCTTGGAATCTATTTGAAGATTTTGCTAAAGATATTCGTGAACAAGAGTACATTGAAAAGGTTTTTGCAATAATTATTTTTTGTATTTGGAATCGGTCAATTCTGTCGACGAATCTATACGTTTAGAATTTTCTGGAATACCCTTCGCTAAATCTATCAAAAATCTAAATTAAATTTGGAAACTGATATTTTTATTCTACCAATATGTGTAAATATTGTGTTACTAAATATAAAATAGATTTTATGAACAATTAAAATTCTATACTACTTCTTTGAGTATTTCCATATAAAGTATTAAAATAATATAAAATGTTTTAGGTTGAACAACAACACAAGGCAGCTGTGGATTTTTTAAAACGAATTATACCATATGAAATTAAAACAAAAACAACTCAGTGAGTCTAATTAAATTGTTTTGTAGTTATATTAACAGAAATTTAACAAGAAAACTTACAGAGAAATCAAACATTAATTAATGCTGTTTCAGATGTTATATGGAGAATTACAAAATATATCAGGAATATATTGATCTTGTGAAGCAGTTGTCAGCTGAGGAGAAGTATGCTGAATGTGACAGTGATGGACTGCTCAGGGTTAGTCTTGATTGCTTTATTTGTATTTTATAAACAAAAACTACCAAACGAATATGATGTTTATAAAAGTAATGTATTTCATTAATAAATGAGTTTTAACTTTAATTTTATTATTACTTATTGCCGTAACGATAACATGAACTATTTGACTGTTTTGTTAATAGACATGTAAATATTTGGTTCGAATCTCAGATTTTATACGATCGCGCGACATACGAATGTCTCCTAAACCCGGACGTGTGCGATCTTCTGCTTGAGTTCGCAAGACACACGCAGCTGACGTCATCGCGTGCAAGTTACTGGCGGGTCCTCGAGTTGTGCACGCGACGATGCCCACAGAAACACATATTCTGGACCCTTAAGATGCAGCAGGCAGAACATGAAGAGAAAGATTTCGATGAGGTTTGTTTAAAAAGTTTGGTTTCTGTAACACTGAGTTAGATGGTATTGTATTCTCCAGATCTTTCAATAATCTAATATATATTATAAAGGCGAAAGTTTGTAAGTATGGATGTATGGATGTTTGTTACTCTTTCACTTAAAAACTACTGAATGGATTTGAATGAAACTTTACCACAATATAGCTTATACATCAGAATAACATATAGGCTACAATTTTTGATAATAATCTAGACGGGACGAACCTGAAGTCCACGCGAATGAAGCTACACGGGCAAAAGCTAGTACAGAATAAAAATGTAGTTACTGCACCACAAATCAGAGAGTCAAAAATATATTTTGTCTTGCAGGTCAAATCCATATTCGAAACAGCTCTGTCAAAGGGTTTGGAATCTTATAAAGAGGCTGAAAATTTATGGTTGAATTATCTCGAATACGTGCGTCGGAACACCAAGTACACTGACGATGAACAAGTCGAGAGGTTACGACGCACATTTAGGCTGGCCTGGGACTCACTCGCAGAGGTATATATAGTATTTATACTTATTGAAACACTCGTGATTTTCTACATTACTTTCATGCATTCTCAATGAGTTCTTATCACGATATTAAATTGCTGTAGTCTCGATATTTCGACATTGTTACAAACGTCATGGTCACAAGTCTTTTCAAGATCACTCAATTAATTAAATATTGTGGTAAGAACCCACTGATAACGCATAAAAGTATTCATACTTTTTTATTCTAATTCAATATTTAATTTTCACTTTACACTTTTTGGGTGTCTCCTTTGAAAAAAAGAGACTCAAGAAATTGTTGTCAGGTTTGTACCGTGAATTTTATTACTCAACCACCTCAACCAATATGAATTAATCAATCCTATACTTCGCCTTTACTTTGCTTGCCTCTCGCTAAAATGTATAAAGTTTAAGCTTCTGTGTATTCAATTGTTTTTATCTTGTGTCAGACATGGGGAGATGAAGCAAATGACTGTGAGATTCCGATGTATTGGGCTAGAATTGAATACAAATTCTTGGAGTCACCAAAGCGTGGGAAAGAGATTTTTGAAGAGTTATTCAGTAAGATAATTTTACTATGCATGTTTATTTTACTATTTATTTTGCGTGACTTTGTTCCAGAAAAATATCAAGCTTTTCCCACTTTATTTTGTTTAATTTTGAATATTAAATTTGTGCAATATTTTCAGAGTACGGACAAAACAAGACAATGTCCAAATATTGGGAGGCGTTAATAAATCTAGAGAGCAATCGTTCGCCTCCTCCGTCGGAGTCCAAGTTTCGTGATCTGCTGCGTCGCGCGCTCCGAGCCGTCACCGACTACCCGCCCGCCGTCGCACGACTCTGGACCGACTTCGAACGAGACTATGGGAAACTGGACACTAGTACAGAGTGCCAAGAAACTTGCGAGGTAAATTGAAATGAAAATGATGGTTTAACATTGAGACAATGAAAAAATATTATACCTCTTAATTTTTTGATATGTTGCTTAATTAAAAGAAAAGAAAAACTTTCAACTAAAAAACATATAGATTTATTTCTAAACTATAATATATAGCCTATGTGTTAACCCGACTTCTTAGTAATATTCATGCCAAATTTTAAGTAAATTCGTGCAGTAGTTTTCTAGTTTACTCCAGACAAAGCTGATTTTTTTTCCATACTAAATGTATTGATTCTGCCTCGCGCCACCATTATGTGAAATGTTTGATAGACTTGTGGCGAGTGTTAAGCGGGAAAGCATAACAGACAGACAGAGTTACTTTCGCATTTATAGTATTAATAGGGATTTAATTTCGTTTTTAATTAAAGAACATGTAAATTTTAAAATTATAATAATCTACAAAACAATTTTAGTTAAAAATACGTGAATGGAGAAAGCAATATCAAGCTATGAAAGACAACATGCTCAACAAAAACGAGATTGGTAAAACAAAAGACAACAAAAAAGGAAAATATGACAATAAAAACAAAAAGACAGACATTAAACAGAAAGGTAAAAGAAAATTGACCAATGATGAAGAAGTCACTGACGTTAAGAAGAAAAGAGAGGAGCCTAAGGAGGTGTCTGTGAGTGTCAAGGACAAAACTAGTTCTGGTGTGAAGAGATCACATGCAGATGATGAGACTGAAGGTAAATTAAAATTACGTAATATTTTTAGTTTAGTATTCTCAACTAAAAATTTTAAAAGTAAAATCTCGAAATACTTCATCTCAATATTTTTATACCTTGATTGTTAATTCAATCTAAACAAAAATTGTTACCGCCAAGAGTCTCTTAACCACTCAACTGGGAACGTCACTTTTCGCTAGATGGTGAAACTGGGGACTTCGTTCGGAATCAATACCGCGTTTGAGCCCCTTTTTAAAAACATTTTTTTCCAATAGTTTTTAATTTTGATTTTTAATTAAACCTTATATTTTTGTAAATCTTTATTACTAAACGACGCTGTATTGCATTTTCAGCGAAAATATATCATCTCCGTAAAATATGAGACGATTAAAAAATGTAAACAAAACAAGTTTTAGAACTGCTCAATTTTGGCTCCTGCCACAGACTTGGCAAAAGTAAACAAACCAATTTGGTTGCCGATCCCAGTTGAGTGGTTAAGAGTTAATAGAAATAATTTATGTATCTTCCACTTTGTTTCTGTTAATTAAAATTGCATTATATTTCTCTAGTTGCTGAGAACAAAAAACAACGTACCGAGTTGTCTGAAACGGCAGAATCGTCAAGCACAGAAGCCTGTACTTTATTTGTCAGTAATTTAGATTTCAAGTAAGTTTATATTCAGCTGTTTCTTAAAAATCACTGTTTACAACAATAATTACAGTATTATTCGATTATATTAAATCCTTTAATTGTAAATTTAAACATATATTGTTATAATCAAGTCATTTTGTACTGAATAAAAAAGAAACAATTCTATTTCAGATTTGATGAGGAGAAATTACGAGAGGAATTGTCGAAGTTTGGTGAAATCGTAGATTTACGAGTGAAAATGGGAGTTAAATCATTTGGTGGATCTATTTGCTATTGTCAATATAAGACTGCGGTGCGTAAACTAAAATAGCCATAGTCTAAAAATAAAAGATTATATAGTGTTCCCTTTTGGCAAAATACATTTACATACATTTTTTTACAGGATTCAGTTGAGGAAGCTTTGAAACACGACCGAACCCCCTTAGACGGCAGACCAATGTTCTTATCGCGGTATTCAGCTGACAAATCTAAACCGAGTTTCAAATACGCCACCACAATGGAGAAAAACAAACTATTTGTTATGAACCTGCCTTACTCACACTGCAACAAGAAAAGTTTGACTGAGATATTTGAGAAACACGGCAATTTGAAGGACATTAGAGTGGTCACATTTAAGTGAGTATACTACAGTGATTTGGTCGATTCAAAATGGTCTCATATGTAGCACTTTTTATGATTGGTTTTAATATACAATAAACCTATGACACAAATAGTGACAAATAGTTTTCATAGTAAGAATAAATAAGAATAAATTTATTGTCATGTCAGTAGTATAGTATATGTTTCTATTCTACTTCTATTAAACTACTCTGATAACCTACCTTTTGTAATTAGATTATAATTATAGGGACGGTAAACCAAAAGGTTTAGCGTACGTCGACTATGAAGACGAGATCTCAGCAGAGAAGGCCATAGCCGCCACGAACGGTCAGCTCATCGGCGATAGGAAAATAGAAGTAGCGATCAGCAAACCGCCGCCCAGAACTAACAAACCACTCGGGAACAACAAACCCGTCACTGGAGGCATGTAAGTAGACATCAACAACATTCATATTGAAATAACGACAATCGGTTTCTTTTGTTATCTAACTTTTAAGTCCATTAGGTCCTAGGTTAAATGGTACCACATATTGCAATGACAAAATCATTTAAAATAAATCAAAATTGTACTAAAACCTTAAAAATAATCTTTGACTTTAAACCCTGTTTATTTCAGGCGACGAACTCAGCTAAGTTTCTTACCCCGCGCGCTACAACAAGCCTCAACAAGCGCAGCCCCGACGTCGGCCGCGCCGCCCGCACCGCCCGCGCAGGCTAACGGCAATCAAAAACGACCACTCTCTAACAGTGACTTCAAAAAAATGCTCGCATCAACATCCTCACAAAACTGAACCATGACCTCACAAAGTTCATTTAACATAGTAAATAACATTCTTAATCTGTATTTTAATCGATTCTCTTTTTAGCTTTACTATTTTAAACTTTTGAAGGCGTTTAGTATCTTTTCTGTATAAGTTCAAGGAAAGCCTTCAATAAGATTAAGTCATTTGATTTTTTTTATAGATATTGATAGTCATCAACCTTACAGTATCAATTTGATACCTTTTACTGTAGCTCACGTTTATATGAGAAGTAAAAGAGTGACTGATTAGATTGATTGTTATCGCTAAAGTGAATGAGTGAGTGAATGATTATGATCGAGATCTGTTTTATGCGTCGTGAATGTAAATAAATTGTATAAAACTGCAATAAAAGCTGGTATTTCACTTATAAAATTACCAGCATTTACATAGTCTCTCTGCTTATTACTCAGCTTCTTTTATAAATCCATCTGGTACTAAATGTCTCAAAATCTGCTTGTAAATCGAAGACTGTTGTATTGTTTTTTGTTGATTTTTTTTATTGTTTCACGAGACAAGCCAGATGTAATATAGTAGATGACAGTAGAAACCTATTTAAAATATGTTTACTCAACTAATTATTACGATCACACCTCAGTGACTATTCTTTAGTGTAAGATAGCGTAAAAAACGTAAGTGTATGGGAGATCCAAATAAAGGAGAACTTGTTTTATTATTTTTGCTATTTCATTCGATTCCTATTTATTTTTCGAAAATATAAACTAACATATATTTGCTTTGAAATCTCAGCAGACTGTCTTATTATGTTTACAATAAAAACAACCAATATAAAATAAAAACAACATTTATTTATAAAAATATACACATTTTGTCTCAAAAGAGAATATAATATAATCTTAATAATAACACGAACGTCTTCTACAATAAATCATTCTGAAAGCATTGCACACAAAGGAAAAAATCCTCTTATACGTATATTTGTACTATAGAATACGAAAATCACACACATGAGCATTTTCGTGATTAATTATTATTCATAATTTAATAAAAGTAAATAATTTCGTGTTCAAAAATTAATAGCAGCTGTTTTATTATAAAGCATTGGCATGGCACCGATTTCGCTGGCATAAGGCTTATAGAATACTAATTATCATAAGACTAGATCATTAATTTTATCATAATTTGAATTCAAATCACAGTAACAATTAATAATTTCATTAATTAATTTAAAAGTTTTATATTATTATTATTTAAACTCGAAGACTTTATAACTTGCAGTAGGTAATAGATAAACCAGCGCTATAGACGACCCTGTCTGTTAGTAGGTAGTGGGTGAATAAGCTAATGTAAAAATATGCTTTTTTTCTATTATTTACGATTACTATTTCATGTTTTGCCATGCTTTCAATTATTCTAACCCTAGAATCACAACTTGGTAACAAAAATTTGTAAACTGGAAGAATCTGTACCCCTCAACTATATAGTAATATTTTAAATTATCTAGACACAATAGTACATTCACAAATTGTTTATAATGACACTTATAAGTAGCACCTGCGACCGCGAGGTCAGTTGATATGTTTTCCGTCCTTCCATCGCTGTTTCGAACGCTCGAACGCTTCTATTATGCACGATCTGTGAAGAAAGGCCCTTGTTATTATATTGATTTGATTGCAATATATTCATGTGCAAGGACATGGTCTATGTAGTTGCCAGGGGAAGCCGAGAATCAAAACAAATAATTATAGCGTAATATGAAACTTCATCCTGTTTTAGTGATAAGTTACTTAAGCACTCAACTGGGATCGGCAACCAAATTGGTTTGTTTACTTTTGCCAAGTCTGTGGCAGGAGCCAAAATTGAGCACAGTTCTAAAACTTATTTTGTTTACATTTTTTAATCGTTTCATATTTTACGGAGATGATATATTTTCGCTGAAAATGCAATACAGCGTCATTTAGTAATAAAGATTTACAAAAATATAAGGTTTAATTAAAAATCAAAATTAATAATTATTGGAAAAAAATGTTTTTAAAAAGGGGCTCAAACACGGTATTGATTCCGAACGAAGTCCCCAGTTTCGCGATCTAGCGAATGGTGACGTTCCCAGTTGAGTGGTTAAAATAACGAGCTAAGTTCTAACGGTAGCGGCTTAGGGCGGTTTTTAAACTGTTTTACACATGCAAGAATTGCAAAGTTTTTGACGCTACTGTGTTGTGTTGCTAATGCTTTGACGGTTGTTTCTGTCCAAAGTTAATCTAGACTTGATCAGCAGATTTCTAGTAGATGCATCAAACCTAAAGTCGGTTGTTGCAAAACAAAATATATTTGGCTCTCGATGGATGTTTTTTTTTTTTTTTTTTCATTTGGTGGAAATCACCGTATCCCCTCCCGCCCCGCGGGCGGCGTATGTGGGAGTTGAACCGCACTAAAACCTCCAACCGCTCACACTCAGCGTCCGAACCCCGGCTGAGGCCAGAACCTAGCACGGGGTTTGGAGGGACGGCGCGACGCGTTACGCGCTCGGCACTCTTTCCCGTCGCTCCGCCTCTCGATGGATGTTAGTTGTCTTTTGATTGTAGTTCATTTGAAACGTCACGGCACGTACCTGAACAAGGACTGGTGCAGTAGATATGCGGAGACATGTCCGGCGTCCACGTAGCGCACCTCGGCTCCCGGCCAGATCTCCTCCAGCGTGCCGACGTCCTCGCGAGGCACGTACGCGTCGTGCTTCGCGCACACCGCTACAACGAACCAGGGCTTTAGACTTCATGTTAAAGATTATTTGGACTCCAATCACTTTAGACTCCATTCAGTTTCAGTAATTATAAAATGGTATTCGTTAAATATAAAATTCAGTTATTAGGTTAAACTACGATCAAATTTAACTAGATATCCTGCTGTTTGGCGTCCGATATTTCATATTCGATGTCAAAATTAAGTATTGCATTATTCTTTGTAACGAATGTGTTTCTTATTGTAATGCGATAGACTTTATTTTCCAATGTACTCGTGAAAATGTATATTATTTAATTTCTAAGTTTTTAAGTGTCGAGATTCTATTTTTATTTTTTGGGACGCTATTTCTACTGAATGTAACTACCATGTCTTGTAGAAGAAGGAAATAAATACCAATGTAAAATTAATCTTACCAATAATCAATGAAGTATCAGAAGGCACCGAAAAATTGCTTAAATGCGTGCATTCATCCATGATACCTCTCATGAACTGCAGTGCCTCTCTGTCTCTCCAGTGTATTTTCCCGATGTCTATCTTCTTCCCGCTCGACTTGAAGAAAGGCAAATTTGTCCAAATATCTGACGTCACATCCGCAATGTTCCAAGATTTACTCTTTTCTTTCTCCAAAACCAGTTCATTTTTTATTGGTTCCTTTATCGCTGCATCGATTTTATTGTTACTTGCATTGTTTAATGTAATGTGGGCAATTTTTTGTTCTTTATCTTTTGTTATTTCCTCTGTTTTAATTGAAGTTGCCTCTGGTGTAATTATTTCTTCCTTTTTGAGTTCCGCTAGAAAAATAAGTTTAAAATATTAAAAGGTGAAATAAAATGAGGTATATTAAATAAAGCATAAAAACATTGTTCGGTTGAAATTGAGATCTAATAAAGAGTATAATAATTGTGATTTAAAGAACTAATTTGGCTATAAATACATTGTGTGCTTTGAAAAAGTAGGTAGCTTTTTAATTAAATTTGTATACGAAATTAGTACTAACCAATTTTACATTTCAGAAGCATTTCCTTCAATTTATTTTCAGTTAATTTATTTATATCGTCAATGTCCTGTGGATCTAATTCGAACTTTTTATTTGACATTAATTTCTCGAACAGTGCTTGACTTATTTTACCTTCATCTAGAAGTTTCTTTAATTCTTCGTTTAAATGTTCTATTTGACTTTCTAATTCAGTTCTATCTACATTTTTTACAATTTTATTATTATCTAACACAGTTTTTGTAACATCTATAACTTTTTCACTTTTGTCATTATCCATTTTATTTTCTTTATATGTTATATCTAAATTTTTGTCATTATTCTCCTTAGTATTACTAGTTGTAGTTTGTGCATGTGTTTGAGCGTTTTCCATAGTCTGTGAGTATGAGCGAGCAAATTTTTTCCCGGCTAAGAAGGCTTCGTCTACTATTGTTACCATTTTGGAAAGCTTTTCTCTATATACGCCGTCTGACAGATATTGATCTTCCAAAAGATCCCAGTTTATTGAATGAGCCATCACACCCTAAGAAAAATAATCGATTATTTATTGTTATGAAACCAACTAATCCAATCAACCACTAATTAGCATCAATGACTCTCTAAGTTTTCAAGTCAATATTTTTAAACATCATAACCTACTCGAAAACATCAATCAGATTAACAGAGTAACGAATTACGCTTCAATGTTAGACCTGTAAGAACACAGCGGACGCAGTCGACCACGACAGGCACGGGACCAGCACTAGAGGTTTCGGCCAATTTGTTGCAGCCAATGACGCCATCTGAAAACAAAATGTCTCTATAATATTGGTGAGTGCGTGTTTCTAAAAAATATTTTTGTCAATTTTCGCAGGAAATTCCGATATCTTGTCTCAGTATTGGATTAAAGTAACTAAAATTGAATCTACAATGTGTTAAAAATTCACGATTTACTAGTAATTAATTTTAAAATGCCTCAAAAGAATACGAGTACGCGATTTTTCAGTATTGAAATATAATATAAAATAATCCACAAAAGTCGCAGTAATAATGACAAAACTTTGGCGTTATAAAATTAATTTCTTACATGACCGCCCATTGAGAGTCCCGTGACGCCAAGCGGCCCGAGTCCATTCCTCTCGCACCAGTGGAACAGTACCAGCGACTCCAGGATCAAACAGCCTCCCATTACGAATATATCAGACACATTGTGAAGGGATGAACGACTGTTTTAATAAAATACTTCTATTATGAAACAGTTAAAAATTAGGTACATTGTAAGAAGAAAACTGACAATTTAATTTTGCAATTAAGAATTTACAATTTTTTACATACATTTGATCTGTAGGTTTACGAAGACCATAGAAGGGGTTCTCCAGGATGATTCCGCCGATACCTGCTTCCTTGAGAAGTGGCTTCACCATCAAGTTACGACGACGCCAGTAAAACTAAAACAGTATACTATCACGTGAAAACAATAAAATTAAGTCACAGCAAGAAAGCAATGCGCAATACTTGGTAGTGGCCATTATTTGAACTAAAAGTTCGCTAGTGAACTAGCGAAAAAGTAATTCAAACTTTTTTTTAATTACTATAGTGTTGAAGGGTACATTTTAATTTTAGGATTACAGGATAGTCACTTATCTACTAATAGTTGCTATAATTATTACATTTTATGGTAAAAGTTAAGAAATTGAAATAGTCGCCGTCAGCTGTGTCGCACGAGCGACAATAATTTTGTAGAATTTTAGGAATCTTCATTCATTCTTTTATCGAAATTTACGTCACGTTACGACGTTTAAGGAAGTTAGCCACATTCTTTTGTTATAATTATCTACTCTAATTAATATTATTTTTAGAGATAAACAAATTCTCTGAATCAGAAAATTAATTATCAAGAACACATTCAATATACCAAAACAGAAAATCAATATTATATTCAGTGAAGACTGACAATTGATAGCAACAAAAGTTAAATCTGGATTGTGTTCAACTAATACCAGTGTCACCATAAACTTAATCAATGAGACATTCTAATAATATCTATATGCATGTAGTAATAAGCCATGAAGATTTAAAATAACAATATCTGGCTACTGTGACATCAACTAATCATTCATTTTATCATGGCCACATGCCAACAACTTGTAAACTAAATGATATAGTGAAGATTATATTATGATACAAGGAGAAACACAAGTGTGAACTATTTTTATTTATGACACAGCACCATAGTGAATTGAAAATATTTTTGTTAAAACTGAGTAAAAGAGACAAAGATAGTATTGCTATCTCTCTTACTACTTGATACACTCTGTTTACAAAACTCTGACGTTGTGAGAATGCAATAGATATTAAAATTCAACAGATGCTTGCTTCATTGTAATTGGATTAAGGAGTTTTAAGAAGAATTCTTAAATTAGTAATGTTTTGTTGAACAATGTCCGCAATGGCTTTTGGCATTGCAGAGGTCCATGAGCGGCAGTTACCACTTACGATCTGGTGGGCCAATAGTTGAATGAGGCGCATAGCAAGCAAGGGAAAATAAAAAGTAACAGTAATAAAAGTAGCAGTCACTAGACCTATTTAGTAAAGCCATGGTAACATTCTGTCTGTGTATAAATTTGTGTGAACAAGCCTATTCTATTTACGTTGGATTAGGTTATTTTTTATTGCTAAGTAATCTACAAAATAGCTGTGTGTTAATCTGATACTTATTTAATTTTAATATAATAATAATATCAGCATGTGGTATTTTTATTTGGCACACACCCAAATTCCAAATTTCAGAGAGCATATCAGATCCAAATTGTTTTTTTAGAGTAATCTATGTTTACACGGAACACTTGTTTACTTGACTTTATCACTGATAAGAGTACAGGGAAAGATAAAGTAACAACAAACAAGAATTCAATATTGATCTGCTCAATATAGATATTGAAAACATTGAACTCTGAATGAGTATTGAAAATTATTGTTTTATCAATTCAAACAAAATCTATGACTGATGTTTTTTATGTTTATCTTTTTACATATTTCATTGATACAGGTTAAGGTTCACCTTTTATGAAAATCCATAGATGTCTATAATAGTTATGATATCATGATTTCAACTACTCTATATTACAATAATCATCATGGATCATATGTGTCAACAAAGTTAGATTTTTTACTGATGTTAGCAGAAGTAAGATTAAAAATTATAAAGGGAACTTACATGATCCCCAGTTCCTGCCAAATGAAGGCACACTGGCTTACAGTTGTTGTCAGCCCATTTCTCAGGGAGTAGTGCTTGGAAGTGAGCCTTCTGTGCTATCTCTGGCACAATTCCTGGTAGGTGCTTCTCAAGGGGAGATGTGAAGTATCCTTCAATGAGTTTTCCTTCAGCAACATTTTGCTCCTTAAAGTTAATATAATAATTGAGTTTTTTTTTGTTATCTATTTATTCTGGGTAGTTTCAAGCTACGAGTGTTTTGAGGGTTTCGGAGTTCATTCATTATTTATATGTAAAATGTGAAACATACTCCGAAGTCATTTTAATAGAAGTGTTTACCTTGGTTATGGTGACCGGGTAGTCTCTATCAACTAATTTGAAGCATTCTTCACGGTTGGACACTACTTTTCGAAACTCGAATAACCTACAATGATTTGTAAACAATGTAAGAGGTTAGGAGTTATGTCATGTTTTTTTAAGTTACCGATTTTTATGTAACACAAGAAAATGCAGTTTATTTACTAACCTTCGCAAGTTTTCTGGCTTACCCCAACCTTTTGTAAAAAATTTAGTAAGAAGAATACTTCGATAGACAGCGTCTAATTTGCTTGCGGACATTCTCTACAGAGTGAGAAATGGGAAATTAAATTTAATTAATTTACTATTTAAATTTTTGTTACCGAGTTCGGTTCGTCAACATATTGGCTGAATTTGGCTCAAAACAACTGACATTTGTTGACAATTTTTGACAAATGACAGTTCTGATTTTTGATGTTTGTGACTAGAGACTATCATGCTTTATATCCGTTTTCCAAATCGATTATAGCATGTCATAACGATCTAACCTTTTATAAAGTCTTTTTATAATTATCTTGATAGGAATTAAGTAGAAACTAACTCTGAGAAATTTGTTATTCTTATTTCAAGCCATTGCCAATTTAATTTGTCTGATTAAGATACTACCGATATAATCAAACCATAGGTTATCGAAAACCTTCTCCTTTTTTGAGGTCGGTTAAAACCACAGACCATACATATATATATGAGAGTTAAAACTAACTTAGAAAAGTTATTCCTGCCTGCAATAAGTTCCAAAACTACTAGAAGTGTTAACTTTCACTGCTTAATATAGAATTAAGTAGGTCGTAGTAGATATTAAAGAGTGAAAAAAAATATTGCAGAGACTAGTAGAGTCTACGTCTTTTAAATGGATCATAGGGTCTAATTTGTTAGATACAATAATACATAAACGTTACAACTAAATTGTTAAACTAGTCACTGTAATGTATTGTAACAACTAACAAGTATAAGTACAAGCCGGCTGGTTTAGAACCTGCGATCTCCCGTACGCAAGGCAAGCGCTTCAACCACTCGGCCACCACGATTCTTACACACTTATATGATTCAATCCAAATGGATGAGGATTAAAATTTTCTTAACCTACGATCGATCGATCTATAGTAGTAAAGTACACGAACTTATAATGACCCATTGCTGGCTCGTACATGATATAAATTATTGAGTCTTTCAAATCTGGTTGTGATCTTCGCAGATCTTTAAAGGGACGTTGTAAAGTCTTCTTCTTGTTAATTTTTTTTTTTCAAGTTTCTCATAAATTTTCCCCTATGATTCGAACCCTCAACAGAAAGTAGGCAATGGGTAGACCGTGATAAGTAGGTCCTTTCACGTCACCTCTTTGTCAGTTGGAGGAAATCGGGGCGGGTGGGATATGTGGTAGTTAAACCGCACTAAAACCTCCAACCGCTCCGCCGCGTCCGTAACCCGGCTGCGGCCAGAACCCAGCACGGGGTTATGAGGGACGGTGCGACGCGTTACGCCCTTGGTACTCTTTCCCGTCGCGCCGCCCCCAAGTAGAGGTACCTAACTACAATTATTATTTTCATAATCATCTTGTTATAAACATAGCAATTAAAATGCAAATTTTTACGTAGGATGATCCTATTAAAATTAAAATGGAGGATGGTCAAAAGCTGAATGGAAAAAAGACGATTTTTATTATGTTCTTAATATTATCACTCAATAAAATACAAGATGTTCACCTTGATGTAATTTTCAATGGCATAAATATGTAGGTACTTATCGAATTCAACTTTTGGTTGTTAACCAATAGAAACGATTAGCTAATACAAATACCTTACCTACTTATTTACTGATATGCCTATCTGAATTAGACGTAGAGCTTTTTGCTCTGTTTATGGAATTGAGGAACGAGTAGACCGAACAAAGCAGCCGATTTTGGTGTTAATTAAAGTCTAGAGAAACTGTGCGAAAATTTTATCAATTTGGGGGCAATAAGGGGTTAGAAAAATATAAAAAGACAACTTTGGTAACCTAGAAGGAGTGTAATTTTTGTTATATATTTTATATTTAATACTTTATTGTAAACGACAAATTTATTTACATTTAGTCAAAAAAGAAAGCGTAGTATCTACCTACTTACTGATCATCAATATCAGCCTATAGACGTCCATTACAGGAGATAGGCGTCCCCCAAACCTGGCCACAACGACCGGTTCTGCGCTGTTTGCATCCAGTGACCTCCCGCGATCCTGACCAGGTCGTCGGTCCATCTTGTGAGAGGTCTATTCACGCTGCGCCTTTTTTTTTTTTTTTTTTTTTTTTCAGTTGGAGGAAATCACCGGATCCCCGCCCGCCCCGCGGGCGGGGTATGTGGGAGTTGAACCTCACTAAAACCTCCAACCGCTCACACTCAGCGTCCGAACCCCGGCTGAGGCCAGAACCCAGCACGGGGTTTTGTGGGACGGCGCGACGCGTAACGCTCTCGGCACACTTTTCCGTCACGCCGCCCCCTCACGCTGCGCCTACCCGTTCGTGGCCGCCACTCCAGAACTTTTTGGCCACATCGGCCATCCGTTTTTCGCACAATATGTCCTGCCAATTGCCACTTCAAAGTCGCAATTCTTTGGGCAGTTATGACGATTATTTTGGTCCTTCTGTGGATCTCCTCATTTTTGATTTGATCACGCAGAGAAACACCCAGCATAGCCGTCTTCATTGCTCACAAGCGTCCAAGTCTCTTATCCGTTTAACTATACCTCAATTAAATTCAAATGTATTTTTTTTCCTTTTGTGAACCTGACAATTAATTAAAGCAAAGTGAGACAATGCAAGGATTGTTTTGCGTTAGTCATAAAAATTAACGTTTTGATTCAGAACAATAAATTGCGTTTCTGATATTTGGCCAATAATTGTTTTTAGCTTTATTGATTTTAATTACAACATTGCCATATATAAACCCTTCATATAACTTAACAAAAATAAAAGATAAAGCATCGCAAACAATATCTTACGTAATCATATGTGGGTCGAATGAGTCAAAGTTTTCAAAAGATACATTTTGTTCCTGTGCCGCAGTGTCCATAATGATATGCTAAGTTTGATATTTAAAGTAAATAAATTATCTTTGATCTGATCTTCACAATGTTATAACTTATCAAAAGATCGTGTTACCATGGGCGTTTTGATTTATGAATAATACGTAATTCAAAAATTAAATAGAATGGACAAGTGTAGTGTAGTTGTGATTATCTCCTAATCACCTACACATAATAATGTTTTTATTTAACGTCTTGAAAAGAATTACATGGTAACATGCTTGACCTGTCCTATCCCGTATCCATTCCTAAATAATTTCCGTATAGCAACGATCGTGTAATAATAAACAATCTTTTAAGCAAAATAATACAAATCTATACCTATAAATGTAAAATTATTACTATTAGATATTAGATATACATAAAATATAAACCTATAATAATGTTGCTAATTTTTGTGCACAACAGAAAATAGCTCTAACACGAGATAGTAGATAAAATATCTAGATAACTCTAAACTTGTCTATTTATCTTAATATATATATTTCTTGTGTACGTGTGTATGTGACTGAACTCCTCCTAAACGACTGGACCAATTTTGATGAAATTTTTTGTGTGTGTTCGTGAAGATTCGAGAATGGTTTAGATTTACAGTTGGTCAAGGTCTGATGATGGAGCTGGAAGGTGGCTATGGGAACTCCTTCAATAAGCAAGATAACCTCATCGTGTTTAGACTCTAATGAAGCGTCCTGATGAGTTCTTTGCGTAGAGGCTGAATGTCAAGGTCTGATGATGGAGCTGGAAGGTGGCTATGGGAACTCCGTCAATAAGCAAGTTAATCTCATCGTGTTTAGGCTTTAATGAAGATAATACTTTTAGAAAATTTGCGGGAACAATTCCTATGCGACGCAGACGAAGTTGCGCGGGTCAGCTAGTTTATTTATGTTTTTTTAAATATTTCACTTGGCTGATTCATATTGTCCTTTAGAGGTCAGTCGGCACTATGTAAAATCCACCTGATAATAATAAGCGGATCGTTTCCAGTAAAGGAATGATGTCATAACTCTTATTGTGAATGTGATTCGATGTACTTGCCAACTGCTACAGCTTCTGAAACCAAATATGGCGTGAAAGTAAATTTTAATAATAATATTTGCAATTAAAAATACTTACGGGGTGTGGCTTCTTTTAATTTGCTTTATGAACTTACCTCTTTCAATCTTTGTTAGACATAGGTAGGTGTAATTATAACATTGTGATAAGGTATCAAGACTGAAAAGGTATTAATGACTGAAGGTCAGGTTAAATATCTTCTCTGAATCCTAACTGATAAAATAGGTATTAATGCTGACAACTTCCCAACTGATGTTACATTTATCACAAATTGAAGCGCTTTAAGCTCTCAACTAAGTCAACTATTAAATTACCATAAATTTACGCCTTTGGAGCTTTCTTATAAATTGATATTTCAAAAAACTTCAAAGTAGATATTAATTCAGCTTTAATCGCATATTTTTCGAAACACAACATAGGTATAGGTAGGAAATGATAACATCAAGGTGAATTATGTTTTTTTCCTGAACCACACGTTTATGAACAGTTTATGACTGAGCTTTATTCTATTGTTATTAGTAGGCTCTAAATACGTCTGAATTTTGAATGATATAGGAAGATATAAGCATAATAATATAGGTAGCTACTACCTAGGTATAGTGAAGCGTAGGCGCAGAAGTCAGTATAAGGCCGTAGCGCAGTCCGAACTGTGTTGTTTCCTCCTCGACTCACAGAAAGACGAACTGAAGTAAGTGTTAAAGTGTTGTGATTTTAAAAAAGTTACATGTGCGAGTGTGTGGTACTGTGAACCGAATTATAAATGTAATGTTAATAATATCAGCATTAATTATTTATAAGGATTATAATGTAACTTTTAATATTTTAATTGAATACACTATTTTAAAATTAAATATTACTAAATACTTTAATCTTCTAATATATAAAATTCTCGTGTCACGGTGTTCGAACTTGAACTCCTCCGAAACGGCTTGACCGATTTTGTTGAAATTTTTTGTGCTTATCCGGTATCTATGAGAATCCGCCAACATCTATTTTTCATCCCCCTAAATGTTAGGGGTAGTCCACCCCTAATTTTTTTTTTTTTTTTTCGACGCAGACGAAGTTGCGTGGGGCAGCTAGTAATTTATAACTTATGTTTATCAATTATTATTTATTAAGTTACCTACCGTGGTTTAGCAAATTGTATAATTTAACTGCTTGCAAATCCGGTAATTCTTTTCTATTTCTACATAATTCTATAAGATAATAAAAATTTTGGTTAGTTATAACATGGGTATCTAACATCCATTGAGACTTGAGTGTGATCTAATATAAAACTATGTTCTATCTAAAGTCACAGTTAAAGTTACTTACATTTACAAATGGCAATTAATCTTAAATCAATCACGTAGGAAGCGTATAAATTTAATGTGTGATCAATACAACCTTCATTTGAAGAGATACTCATTATTTACACACTTATTACGTCATTACGTTTTGCAATTTGGCTCTTATTATAAGTTGTTTAGTAAAATGTTTGAACCAAGTGATTTTTTTTTCTTTACATATTTTGCAACTCTAATTTATTCTAATTGTCCAATGTCTATTGATACCTCTTTAAAAAAATTAATTACTCTAGATAGAGCCTGGACTCTACTTAAACAAATACTCAAGAGAGCGAAGCCCATTAAAAAAATGTCCCAAGACTATACTTTTACAGTATCCATCAAAACTGTGCTGAACATAAAATCTCTTGGTAGAATGTGATATTTACATAGGAAGCTGATAGGAATCGGTTTGTATGGAGCTTTCGCTGCTACTACTACTGCTAAATGTGCAATGTAATATTTCGCAATATGTATTAATGCTGAGAAAGTCTTTTATAACACTGGAAACTGCGATAGCTCAGCAATTACACATACGTTTAACTCTGCCAAGATCACAATAAAATTACTCAACATGATGGCTTTTAAACCGTGATTTAGGTTGTGGCAATTTTTTATTTAACGAACTTAAAAGCCCATAACCTAATCCATAAAAGCCGAGTTAAGGTATCATGGTTATTTACAAAATTGATGATGTTATGTTTGATTTCGCAGATGGGTGAGAAGTTACTTGTATTAGCACCCGTGGTGCTTCTCGCTTTGCTAGCGGGCGTTGATGGTAAGTTGTTTTTGCGTATGGTGAACTAAAAAAGCTAGCTTGCTCTTACGTAACCATTAAAAAAAGACTCAAAAGTAGCAATTTTTCGAAAGAACGTAGAAATAGTAATGAAGTCTCAATTATGATAATAGTATTCATGATGCTCATTATTATTAGACACACCTCTTACAATTATTGTGCTTACAGCTGATGTGCCTATGTATAATGAATCACTGATCTGATTTAGATTTGCAAATATTTAATCAACACTGACCACGCGGAATCGTCCCACATCCGGCAGACTGTGCATTTTTAATATCTGCATTAATTATGTACCATTTTCCTTTGCTTACTTCACGGCAAATAAGGTCATAGGGACTTGTGTGGGTGTAGACATTAGCATACGTAAATGGTTGTCTCCAAGGTTTACTTTATGGTTTTTTACATCCTAAACTATTTTGTTATTGTTATTCTGTAGTAGTCTAGTTAAGTAATATTGATGAGGCAAGCTTTTGTGCGTGTAGGCTTTGTTTTGAACGCTTGTTAATTGATCTTCATTGTCTTTATAAGGTAACGTTTGATGTAGATCATTATAATTAGGATTAATTTATTAGATCCCTTGAATACATAACACATAATATAAATAAATAATTATCTAACGTTACAAATTTATTATTATAAATTTATAATTACAAAGCTTCACATAGTGGTTTAAGTTTTATATCAGGTAATCTACAACAGCTATTAGACTAATGTGTAGACACGATGCCGAACCGAAGAACAATAAGATTTTTCTGAATGGAATTATAATAACTTTAATGCGTTATAGGTTCTTAAGCACTTACTATTTCTAATATAGAATTGAATCCAAGCCAAGAGTCCTAGCATTCACTGCCATTGTTGAATAATCAGTCAATAGACAATACCTAAAGATTAATGAAATTGAATATTTTATATTGCACACATTTGTTTTCAGCTCAGCGCTACTACCATCCCCGGAGTTATCTAGGACGCAATTTATACGAACACGGCCGATCTATATCCGACAACTTGGTGTCATGTGGACCACATACTTGTGGAGTGGGTGCTCACTGCATCCACGGCAGCGTACGGCCTGTATGCGCTTGCCTGCCAGGATACTCCGGCGATCCTCTATCTCAATGTATCAAGATTGAGTGTCTCGGTAAGATTTTTCTTCATAAATAACAGCAAGGATTCAGTATAATGGAATTTTACTTGAAAGTTAATGTCGTCTTTAACTGTTAAATTAGTAAATATTTTTCAGAAAATAGCGAATGCCGCAGCCACCAGACCTGCGTCAACCAGCATTGTGTGAACCCTTGCGAGGGTACATGCGGTGTCAATGCCAATTGCGATGTAAGTTACAAATAAATTTTATGTACTGATTATTTTACACAGAATAGAGTTATACACGTTTTGAGACGTTTTACCGACAACGCAGTATACAAAATTACGCAGATTTGTGATATGATTGTGTCATTTAAATTAACTTAGTATTTCTAATAACAGGTCCGCAATCACATCCCAGTCTGCACGTGCCCACCTGGATACACAGGCAATCCTTTCTCGTCTTGTAGAATAGCTGATCCAGGTAATAAAACATAAAAAAAATACAATTATTGAAAACGTTATGCATAAAAAATCTGTAAAATTAATTTATTTTTCCGTTACTTTATAGAGGAAGCTTGTCACCCATCTCCTTGTGGTCCCAACACTAAGTGCCACGTCGCCAACAATCAGGCTATCTGTACCTGTCTGCCAGGTTACAGGGTAAGTTTTAAAAGATTAAGTTATTTAATTTTGTTCTCCACATAATTTAACACATTTTAGTTGCGCAATGTATTAAAGTGCGATGCGGTAAGTTCATACTGTTCCAGCGTACTAAAACTGGTTTTGGTGGTTTATTGAGGATTTTCGACAGATACTATAATGGAAAGCGATTGTCGTTAAATCATATATTATTTAATATGAACATGAAAGTTCTTTCTGTTGCCTTTAAAATATCAGATGTTGTTCAATATCAAATTTGAACAAAGAAAAGTAAAGTTCAAACACGTTCAGTAAACTCTAAGGAATAAAAATGTTCTAATGATCTGGTTTTACAGGGTAGCCCACTGTCCGGATGTCGTCACGAGTGTGAATCTGATGGTGAGTGTGGGGCCTCTCAATCGTGCCGAGACTTCAAGTGTGTCAGCCCGTGCAGCGACTGTGGAGTCAACGCGGACTGTGAAACCGTAGCGGCTCATCGCGCTGTCTGCAAGTGTCCTAGAGTGAGTCTTTATCTGTTCTGCGCAGAGGATAATGATTGGGATGGGAATTCAATGAATCCATATAAAAGTAACCTGTGGGAGACCTATGAGATTCCAAATGGAAACCTTGGTCTAGATAGTACTAAGTAGATATAGTAGGTAACATTAGGTACCTACTTTGTGTTGATTTCACTTTTTCTTTGGTGTAGGATCAGATTTTGTCTTTTGTACTTCTGTGAATATCTATTAAGTTTTTAGTATCTAGCGATGTTAGTGTTTAATTAAATAATTTGTTAGTTAAATAATTGTATACAACTCTACATTATTGCTTTACATAAAGTATTTTAGCGTCGTTGAGGGGATTTATGATTTATAAAGGAGGACAGAATTATTAATAGGTACTAAACTAATTGTTAAAACACAGGGCTACCACGGCGATCCTTACCGCATCTGTTCAGCCGAGTGCACCTCAGACAGCGAGTGCCCAAGCTACAAACCAGCCTGTGTATACAACGCCTGCATCGACCCATGTATTAACTCTTGTGGTGTTAACGCTGACTGCAACCTCCGTGGTTTGACCCCTGTGTGCTCCTGCCCTAGGAACATGACCGGTGATCCTTTCACATACTGCAGACCTTTTGAAGCCCGTAAGTAAAGTCGAAAACCAACGATATCTTGCTAAAAATGGTTGCTGGTGTCATAATAATATGCCTTTTCTTGTTCATGCTGGTGTTAAATTGCAATTCTGTGAATGACAGGTGATTTGTGTGAACCAAACCCTTGTGGAGCTAACGCTAAGTGTACTCCGGGTCACGATCGCACCGGCGCTGAACGTCCTGTCTGTACTTGCCCTACCGGATACCTTGGAAATGCTCTTGTTGCCTGCGAACGAGTAAGCCAATATTTATAGAATTTTAAATTAGTGAACACATCATGATATTTCAATTCATATTTCAGTAGTTTTAAAAGTAAAACTTTTATTCATTCATTTTTTTTCTTTTTAGGGTGAGTGTGAACTCGACTCCCAGTGTTCCGACCACCTGGCGTGTGTCGGCTACCAGTGCGTAGACCCTTGTCTCGGTAACACCCAGTGTGGCTCCGGCGCTGTATGTATGGCCAGGAGACATCTTGCAGTTTGCACATGTCCTTCAGGTAAATAAGAAACCTAACCTATCTCTCTTTCTTTACCCTTTTCTTAATATGATTGTATTTCCTTAAAATACCTAGTTTTAATATGAAGCCTTAATTTTGTTTTTTTCCTCCAGGGCATAACGGCGATGCTCTTGTGAACTGCTACGAATCTCAATCAGTGGTCGCATCTGCTCGTTACTACCGATACAAGAGGAACGGTGAATCCGACGCTCCTTCTGAGGCTGAAGAAGAAGTCAAAGAAGCTGAAGAACCCGCAACAGTGTCCGAAGAGAAGAAAGAATAAATCGAGATTTAAATTGTTAATAATCGATAACAATAACATTTTACGAGTGTGGTGCTAATAAAATAATGAATTTTTAATTATGTTTTTTAGTTCATTGAATACGTACGTGTATCTTTGTTCTGTAACTCTGATTCTACCTCATTCATTACTACATAAAAAAATATAAATTATTATTTGTTCGTTTTTGTCGTCATGTATGCGGATGAGCTTGTCGGTAAGCATCTAATTTAAAGTAGTTTACGTCGCTCATGGACTTCTTTAAAAGCACGATACTGCAGGGCGGCTAATCTCATATATATATGTATGGTCTGTGGCGGCTAACTACGAGCCACATCAAACCATTTTGAGGAACACAATATTGTAACTGATAAAGTTTCGCATCAGCGGGTTCAACTTCTCACTCTCTCGCCACTCTAACTCTGTCTCAACATTCTTTCTCTCACATATATCATCATCATGTGATCACAATTTAAGCTGGAGTGGTATGTATCGAATTTAACATGCGTGTGTAAATATTATGAAATTAAGTGTATTTGTTTCTGGAAGATTCGATTTTTAAATACATAATAATATTCTAGTTACGAGAAATCTGTCGAATTTCCTTACATAGAGGTTTAAAAAAATCGAAGAAAATATAGTAGGGGTGTGCGAATAATTCGCACTCACGAATTATTCGATATTCGCCGAATATTCGAAAAATTTCGAATAATTCGAAAAGTTTCGAATATTCGTCGAATTTCGAATAGTATCGAATTCGACTACGACGACTACGACTATTTTGTAAACATCTAGCCCATTAAAGATATTATCTACTAAATACAAATTCTTGTCCTATTTCCGATGCATCGTCGTAGTCAAATTCGATACTATTTGAAGATTCGAATTATTTGATTTCGAATCGAATTTTAATATTCGATTCGAACGATATTCGCACACCCCTAAAATATAGGCTTAAAAGGCATAAAGGCTGTGGACACTATCGAATAAAAAGTTTGTTCTTAATTTTGGAAGAGCGCACAATGAAACAGGTGGGGCGATATGTAACGGATTTTTCGGCGGGTTTGTATTTTTGGAACGAAGTTCCTTATTATTTGTATCAGTCTAGACTAGACCGTTTAGTGCAGGTGTCTCTAAACATTGAAGCCTTAGAGCCGCAATGATTACCTCAGTATGTTGCAAGGGCTACATATTTTTTACTGAATGAATTTTGACGATTTATATTTCGATGGTACACGGTGGTTGTCGTAGTGCCTTTTATACTTAATATCTTATGTGATAAATCAAGATAGGTTTTCGTGTTTTTTTTTCTTTTAAACCGTTAATGTTAATAGTTTAAATGAGAGTCGAGTCGGATCGGATCGATGCGACTGGCGAACCGGATTTGGCCCAAGGTCCGTCGTTGAAAGACACCTGATCCAGCTATCATTCAGTGCATTTTGTTTGATAGTACTTTTCAAACGCGATGTGATCGAACTTGACAAATTACCTTGATGCGAAGCGGAATTTTACAAAAGCAATCCGGTCCGTCTAAATGTGCGCGCAGCTTTGTGGATATGAAACAACAAAACGCAACTTTGACAGTGTTTGACATTTCATTTTGATGGAAAACGTCCTTTAGCTCGGTTTATCGAATCTAATGATGTGTGAGCCAGTGTTTTATGATAAATACGTACGAAGAATATAAAAAATACATATGTAACGATGTCCGAAGTAAACATGGATAAGTTCGCAGTACAAGATTTCGTCCCCGAACGTTACGTAAAGGATCTAGCACGATCCTGTGTCGGAGGGGAGGAGCTACAGCAACAGAAGGAGAAAATACAAAATTTAGCTGAAGATACCGCAAGTGCCCTAAAGAAAAATGTTTACGAAAACTATATGCAGTTTATCGAGACGGCGACGGAAATATCCCACCTCGAAGCAGAGATGTACAAGCTATCGCACCTACTTAGTGAACAGCGTTCTGTACTCACACAGCTCTCCCACGCTTCAATCCTGGGCAATGAAAACGCATTATCACGTGAGTCCCTCGACAATCACGATGTCGAGGCCGAGAGGGCGGAGGAGGAACGGAAAAATAAACTCAACCTTATTACTGAGAAAGTAGAATCATGTATGAATTTATTAGATGTCCCAGACAGAAGTTTGCTCCACGAAGGTGATTTATTAGAGATAGATGCAGAAGAAAATACTGCATTACAAAGGATGCATGTGTATTTATTTAATGATTGCCTTATGTTAACGTCATGGATCTCTAATAGACGTGGTCCTATGAGGTATAAGTTTCAAGTTAGTTACCCAATTAAAAATTTAGCTGTAGTCAATGTAAGAGACTTAGGAACAGTAAAACAAGCTTTTAAAGTATTAGCTTTTCCGGACACAAGAGTATTTCAATGTAACAGTTTTGCAATAAAAAAAGATTGGTTGGATAAATTTGAAGTAGCTAAGAAATTGTATATTGAAAAAGAAAATTCAAAGCAAAAGAAAAAAGACAGTCAAGAGAAATCAAAATCTGAATCACTTGAGTCACCTAGTCTGTCTGTAGAGGAAATGCCGTCACCTCAAGTCCCACCTCTGCCTGAATGGTTAGTAGATGCTACAGAAGAGCTTGATGTTTTAATTGTGGAAAGACATTTTCAGAAAACATATGAGTTAATGGTATCAGCGCAAAAAGCTTTTAATACTGAAGAATATAAAAACCACCCACAAAAAGTAGATATACTGAAGAAAATAGAACAAAAACAAAAGAGTTTGATTGAAATATTGTTAAAAGATTTAGATGTTACTCACAATTGGAGTCTGAGAGGTGGTCTGCAATCTTCTCGGCAACCAGTGACAATACTCAACAAGTTTAATATGACTAGTCAAGCTTGTGACCTGTTTTTGACTATTTGCAGTCACACAGTCAAAGTTCATGTGAAAAGGGTACAATTAGAGGGTTCCATTAATACTTATGTCAAACAAGTTGGTGAAGTGTTCTTTTGTTCACTGAGTGATGCCTTAACAGAGTTTATTTCATTATTTCCTAAGAACAAAATAAGTGCTTTTATAGTTTGGGCTAGTTTGCAACTTAGGATATTGATGAGTCAGATTATAAAACAAGTGTTCACCCCGCAGTGTGCATTAGATTCAGTTGAGGACTGTGTCAAAAGTCTAAGGGATCAGTGTACACTGTTTTGTCAATTTGGTTTAGATTTAAGATTTCAAATGAACAGTTGTTTGAGGACTCCTATCTTAAAAGCTTTAAGAGAATATAGAGAGAAAGTTGTTGATTCCATGAAAAATAAAATATCAGAAGATAAATGGACACCAGTGAACATGCACACAAAAGCAGGAGTCAACAAATTCTTGAAACAAATGGAAACATTGGGCCTTATCTTAGCTAAGTATGTTATCAATGAAACATGGGTAGATCTGTCAAGTAGTACTATATGGTTTACAAAATCAGTTGTTACGATACAGAAAATCGGTCTCAAGTTAGTCAACAAAGACATGATGGATGTACTCGATGAATATATTTATTCAATATTTAATTCATGGCTTGTCCTATGTTCAAGCAATGATATTAGTTATGCAAAGAAAAATCATAAATTTCTATTAGAAACAGTGATGCCTTTTATGTTAAGATGTTATAAAGAGGAAGTTGGCTATGATAATGAGAAATTAGTAGCTTTGGCAAAGAACTACGGTGTTAGTATTGCACCATCCAAGAACATCACAAAATACACAAGTAATGAATATTTATGATCATAGTCCATAGTTTTTGAATTGTATAAAATTATTTTTATTAATGCTAAAGCTTTAAAACTGTAATATATAGGAAGGTAAGCAAGCAGATTTTTGTAAGTTTATTTAAATACTGATCAAATGAAATTTTATGTATATGCAAGTTATAAATGAATATAAAATTTTAATACAACAATTATTCAAGATTATCTATTTAATTTAGAATCATTTCAAATTATGGAAGAATAAAAGTATATTTCCAGTATATCAGGGTTTTTATTGCATCACTAAAACTTTTAATAAACTTTATATAAACACAATATGCATTTCTTAAAACTAAAATCAACATATAATTTATGCCACAATTTGTATTGGATTGTAAGCTTGCATAAATACTTTTGCAATAAATTTTTGGATGCTTCAATAGGCAGAGAAAAGTTTTAAAACAAATATGTATAGTTTCTTTAACTTTGCTGTAAATTATCTACTTAAAATCATTTCGTAAAACAAATTTAAATATTAAGAGACTAGTTCAATCAATTTCCATTAGTGATTCAAGGAATGTGTTTCCATTAATAATTTTAGTAGTCAACATAACAAATTCAACTGCTGAATCTTCTTGTTGACTAATATTTCTCAGCACTGATATCTCATGGTAGGTACAGCCTCCAATGAAGAATACAAGAACAACTCTTGGGTTTTCTATGGATGATGAGTTTTCACTCGAACCGGAATTGCGGCGAGCCATGCGAGGTTGCAGAGTTTGTAGTTCGTCTACTGTAGGACCGGGTAGCAAACCTAGTACATCTTGAATGCCTGTGAAAATTCAAAAATTTGAACACAATGACCTCTTTTCGAGATAAACATTATGTACGCTAGGCTTTAAATTGTAATGGCTGCAGATACGTGTGTGTATGCGTCAGTTATTTATTTAACAGTAGATTGTGTGATCCACGCAATAAACCGAAAGCAGAAAACTGAATTTCTGATTTTGATGTTCCTAATCCTCATACAAATAGTCATTTAGCACGAATGAACATCACATAGGATGGTTACTAATTTATACACTAGTAACACATTATTAATTAGGTAGTTTTGTAGTGTAATGTTAAATGATGTTATTAAGGTCGCGCTAACTGTATATGTTTCTAACAGTATCGCATTGTTGGCGTGTTATATGAATATTTAGTTACATGTTTATCAGAGTGTGCTAGTGAATCATTGCTGATAATGTGCAATCAAACATACTGTGGTTTATAAATACCAGTTACAATATTGAGTTTGTCAGAGATAAGTTGAATGAGATTTTTTCGACGACAAGGGAAACTTTCATAACATATATATGTTATCACATACCACTCCATCCTTTATTTTTGGCGATGTGTTCACTGAGTCGCACAGTCAATGGCGTGTATTTGCTTGATAAATAACTCTTCTTTTCGTTATTCTCAGAATCATCTGCAGTGAGGTGTAAAGCCTAGAAAATAATTTATACGTAAAAATGCTGTAAACGGTCGCCGACTTCCACCCGACGAACCGCACAAAAACCTCCTGCCGCCCTCATACGGGATTGTATAGGCGTGCGTCAAGTTGGCAGGCACACAGTGGAATTTAATGTTTTTGAATATGTCGAAAAATTGTTACTAAATAGTGACCGATACCACATAAATAGTGGTACTGTACTTTAAAAGATATATATTCGATAGTCTTTATGTGCCTGCCAACTTTACGTCTAAGTTAGCAGGTACATAGGATATACTGGACGGATCAATTTTATTTATGTATCGAAAAATTGTGAATAATTAGTTACTAATAAATACATATTTACTAACTTTTAAAACTAATTGTCCATTACAGCGCGAATTATTACACTTCTAACGCTACGTCTTCGTCTCGTATCGTCCCCGGGGCGATAAGAATTCACAACACGGTATAAAAAGGATAAAATATTTTATAACTATGCCCACTACACTACTCATGTAAACAGTCCCACTCAGTCGCAACGAAGAGTAAAGTAAAGTGAATCGGATCATTATTCAACATAGTAAAATATGAATTAATACTGTATTGTAATGTTATTTTAATATATAAACCGTCCACAATATAACATCTTTTTGTCTAGATGTTGTTGAATATTATCACACAAATAAATGCATAATCACCTTTCTCAATACAGTGTATTGTCGTGTTCCTTGTTGTGCTTTGAGTAAACCGCACTTCTCCAAGTTACAAATAGTTAGCCATGTCTTCAAGCCGTAAGTTTGCACCAACTCTTTCTTGTAATATTCAAGTATTTTGGGTTTTAGACCAGATCCTGTCGCGCATTGCAGACATATTAAACGTAATACCTGTAAGGGAATTATTTTATTAGATGGTAGATATGCAGAAAGAGGTGAAGTAGAGGAAACATAATAATGGTAATCGTAAATCTAGATGTTTAATTTATAGCTAACAATATTTCATTTTATAAGTGTCGGTGAACTCAAAGCGAAATCATTTTATATTATGAACACAATAAATTACCTTAGTAATTGGCTCCTTTTGCGCGATAAGATCTTCTATGTAGGGACATACTTTTTCATTGTCGATACAATTCAGAAAGTCCTCCTCACATTGTATGATGTCTTGGAAATCAAAACTATCGGTTTTCTGTGGGGTAACAAGAAGGACTTTAAAGACTGCAAAAATATTAAGACAAGGTGTTGTTTTTTACAAATATTAACGAATTGATTTAAGAACTTATTTCATTCAAATTCATCGTTAAGTCGATTTTTTACCCATAAAGGATCATAGCACTTACCTCTTTGATGTATTCAGCGATTGCAGTATGTGTTGCGAGTGATTGCTTGTTCGCTAGTAGCTGCGGCAGCCGGGACACGAAATGTTTGATCTCTTGGACTGATTTGTCCTTATGACGCTCGTTTAGTTGTGTTTTAATTATGCGCGCCTTCTTTGATAACGCTGCTCCTATCTACACAAAAACAATTAATAATTTAACGAACACGCTTTACAAAAATAGTACTGAAAAATCTTATTTTATTTAAACTACAGTTTTTTATATTAGTTACCTCAGTAAAGTCTGAATCGCGTATCTCAGCGAATAATTCTTCGTTTGAGTTTAGTATAACGCGTTTCTTTTCTCTGGCCGTTTCCTCTGGGTTGGGATCGTCTGGTGATACGAACTTTTCACCCGGAAACGTGGCTGTACCACTCTTTATTCCGTACAATTCATCTATAAAAAATATGTGGTATATATACAGCAACTGGATGACCCGCACAACTAACTTCGTCTGCGTCACAAAGGGGTTTAAACAGCACTCGCAATGTGACGATGTGGTGTCGACCCCGGTTGAGGACAGAACCCCAACACGGATTGTGTAAGGTGACGCGACGCTCTAATATTTTATTTATTGACTTACCTATTAGTCCTTCATAGGTGAGTTGCGTCGCCATAACACTTGTAAAGTCAATGGCTCTATCGATAAGCAACAGTTGATCTATGCATGATGTGGGTGCTCCTTTATTTCCAGAACCATGTTCTTCCTTGTTTAACCTGCATAGTAAGTCCCATACCTGTCAAAAATAGTTTTAATGACTGTACTATATTTTCATTTCTATTTTATTAAAAAAAAAAGAATTTTAATATTAGATTATTTAAAATAACAATATTTTATTTAAATGCTATGTACTTTTGGTGGACTGTTCTAATTGCAAGATGGAAATATTAAGTTCAATAAAACAACTTCATAAGTTGTACATGTAATTTTTTTTGCACAAAAACTTTCTGATATTTCATGTAGTTTTAAGGGATGAGAGTCTAGGTCAATGGTGGCCTGCAGTGTCCCTTCATAATGCAGAGGTGACGGGACATGCAAGAATGACAGTCCACTTACGAACAGATGTCTTGTTCACATGTGTGTCCATAAATCAACAAAAGAAACTGGCAAAATTTAAATCAGTATGTTTGTGAACCTGTTTTGCTGCTTGTCCTTTTCCAAACACTCGAGGGATAATGCCATACATTTGCTGGATGGTTCTCAAAGCCTGAGCAGCATTGTAAATACAGCTAGTGTCACCTTCAATGTAGTTTTCCCTAAAATTAATTTTGTATTTAAATAACCTTCACCAGTAGAGTTAGTATTCTACTTTCATAATAATAGAAAAATATTTGGTTCATTTAAAAATTTAATTAAAATTCTTATGAAAAATATTTTAAACAGATAGTCAAACAAGTTAGTGGTTCTGAAAAAACTCCGGGTGAACGCCTCAGTTTTGGCATCTAGCATTCAGTAGTCTAAAAAGTTAATTTACAAGTATGGATTCAGACATCATGTATGTATTTACCGAAAATCATTCTGGAGTTCCAAAGACATAACATCACTTTCAAATGGTATGATATCACATTTAAATTCTTCAATGGTGAGGTTACCCAAAACACCTCTGTTTGTAAGACTTACTTTACACAATTCACTCTTGCGTGGAACAAAGAATAAGTGAAATTCCACTGGTGCTGTTTGCTTAGATCTGTGAAAAAAAACAAAACATTAACAGCATTTGTATTTGACTACAAATAGTTCGGAGTTTTTGCAATTGCAATGCAATAGTTTTAAATAAAACTCATAAAACATGTAACTGAAATCTTTTTTTAAAAAATCCTATATTATTAGTAAATTAATCAATTAATGGTTAACACATGAAAGTTGTGAAAGTAGTTTTGATAAAATTTCTGTAACAGAGCTTCAATCTAACAGGAAAATGTGAATTTAATTAATAACCCACACACAATAAATGAAAATAATCTCATCTCGTCAAGTCTCTAAAGTTTATGAATTTACATGATTATTTTTAATTTATGAAATTATTTTTAAATATCTTGAATTTAAAATGTTGTTTATATTTATTGCAATCAACAGTTAGTACAGCTTATTAAATCAAATTAATTAACTAAATTCACCCGAGGAATGAAAAACCATGGCAAGTACTACCTACTTAAACTAGTATAACATAGTTCTTATTACTATTGTCTTGTATACCTTATTGATAAGATGTAATCGGCAACCAAGTCCATCAGTGAGAGTTTAGGCCTTGTAATAAATATGATGTGCTTCACTGTGATGTTTGGTAAGCTTCCTGGTTTCAGTAGGAACATGTTATTGACTTCATGGTCCTTGAGGAAGGAGTACTGAGCTACCAATCCTACTGGGCCAGCTAGCCAATCATCCCAGATTGTTACCTGAAAAAATATAAATTGAAATTGAATTTATTATTATAGATTGAAGTTACCTTTGTAACTTGGTAGTTGCAAAATGTAATAAAGAGCATCTTTTGTAATGTTTTAAAGTTTGTTATGTTGGTAATAAATTGGAAACAATGAGGAAGTTAATAAAAGTAATAATTTTATTTCAATCGTACTCGCAATGGATTAGTAAAATTAAAATTGTTTCCACTTACTTTAGGTCCGCTGTATTGTTGTAGTAAATTAAGTAATTCAGATCTCATTGTTTCCTGCAATAATGCTACATTTAATCGGCCTCCTGCGAGGTGACTATTCATTTTGGTTTCTCTCATTTTTGCGATCTCTATATATTAATTACTTTAATTTCCTCTACGCCTGGATCTTGCAATTTATTATTCAATCAGCCATTATTTATCACTTTTACAAAATAATCAACAATCACAACTTTATAGTGAAAAACTCTAACATCTAAAGTGAAAACTGAAACACAGTGACAGAAAAATAAACTTTAAAAATTGTCATGATTGTCAAATGTTATTTTGACACATAACAGCTGGATGGCATTTGACAGCTTTAAATCTTTGCCATTAAATCTTTAGCAGGGTGCCCGACCCAATTTAGAGCGTGGGCTAATTAATGACAACTTGAAAATTATTGCTAGTACTTTCGTATTTGTAGTAGTTGTAGTGGGCATAAAAAATACTAAAATTTCTCAGCTTTACAATGATAGTAATATCAATATTTATTACTTTAAATTTTAAAACTAATTTGAAATAAATGATGCACTATGGGTTTAGCATCTAGGTTATTAACCCTAATCTTAGATTTTTTAATGACTGAAGCAAAAGCTATAATTATGTACATGGTATTTTTGAATTAAAAATATTATAAATCCATAATGAAACATAACAAATCCATACACCTACAATCTGTCGCGTATGAGTATCATAATTTACAAATCCTACATTCATAGGAAGAGTAGAGTAGACAATATTAATAGTATCGTTTCCAATTCTCCTTATTGGCAACGGGTAGGACTTACTTAATCAAGTGTTATTACTCTACCCACTATTACATGACTCTTCTACTATATGACTCTACCTAATTACTAGTTTATTGCACGACAGATAAACAAGCTTACGGCCCACCTGATGGTTAGCGGTCACCGTCGTTCATGAACCTCTGCAATGTCAGAGCAATGGACATATATGTATCGTTCTATTGCTTGGGAGTTATGACCAATATTGGTTGTCAATAAGCTAAAAATAGTGTTCAAATATCAGGATGCATATCTGCAGTGCAGCAGTAGTGCTTCTCATGTATTAATGTGTAATATGTGGCACTGCCGGTTGATGTAATTATTATGATATAATATTATGATAAAAAAGGTATAATCTTAAAAAGGAAAAATAAGGTAATCTTAATTGGTGTATAGGGATCACGTAGACGACGTTGCGGGCAGCAGCTAGTAGTCCTATAAAATAATATTAAAAAACTAGTATGTGCTAACTTGGATTTGATAGGTATTCTACTTATATCTTCTCAATTAGGTAGGTGCTTCAGATTTTCATTTTGGAATCGAATTCCTAATATACACACAAAATGATCTCTTCTTGATTTTTATCACTATCCGTTTTGTCTAGGTTACCATCCTGGCGAGGTCAAGCTGACCAACTAATTATCAGCCACAAGAGATGAACGACTTATAGTAATGCTGTGTCAAACTGAATACTTGTAGAATACAAACAAATACGATACGAGAGTCACTCAAAGCGCAATGGAAAGGGCTATGCTAAGTGTTTCTCTGCGTGATCAAATCAGAAATGAAGAGATCCGCAGAAGGACTAAAGTAACTAGTAACCGACATAGCCCAAAGAATTGCATCTTTGAAGTGGCAATGGGCAGGACAGATTGTGCGATTAACGGATGGCCAATGGAGCCGAAAAGTTCTGGAGTGGCGGCCACGAACCGGTAAGCGCAACGTTGATAGTCCCCCAGATTCACAAGCTGGACCGACAATCTGGTCAAGATCGCGGGAGGTCACTGTATGCAGAAGGCGCAGGACCGGTCGATGTGACGAGATTTGGGGGAGGCCTATGTCCAGCAGTGCACGTCTATAGGCTGATGATGACAAACAAATTTTATGTAGCTATAACTGTAACGGTCTTGAAATGATGTTTTTCTTAAGTTTAAATTCAGAAGAAATCTATGCTGAAGAAAACAGTCCCTAATCTTAATTTTGTTAATAAATTATATTTTAATTCTAAAGACTGATTCAATAATATAATTTTCCATACCTAATATTTAATCTTGAATTTAGATTTAAAGAGAAGTAACTGAGACAATGATTAATTTTCCCCGTTCCACATTGTGATTACCGGAGAATACACAAAAACGTGGCATGGCCTAATCAATTGTATGTACCCATCAGCTGGCATATAATGGAGGTTGTATGTATCTATGTACAAAGGATAGCTACGAGTTCGGGTTGGCGGCGACAGCTTATCACTTGCGTGTAGCGGCTCCGTGCGCGCGGCGCGACATCGATTTTTCCACAAAAGTACCGTTTCCAAACCGTTTTCTAGCATTACCAACGCGTTTTCAAGCTGAAAACAAGTGATAGATGACGTAGTAGATTATCTTAAAACACGGAGTGAAATGTGAAAATTTCCCGGGCAAATAATGCGCCACTCCCCGTGGGCAGAAAAGTATTATGGCCGCCCAAAATAAAGGCAAGTCAATGTTAATTTCTTTAGGTTTTCGTAGATATTGAATGCAAGTAATTACTTACCTACTTGTTGTACCTACAGTTCCTGTGTTGCAAAAGCGTTAAGTATGTGAAGGTCAATGTTTCATGTTAATGTAAGTGTTGTTCGTTTTGTATTAGTATCGGTTTGACATGATAACAGGCTGTGTGGGCGAAAATCGGCCATGTGAGTGATGTTTGCAATCTTGTTTTTATGGCGCTGAATGATAAGGGTTGATTTACGTTATATTCTCTCAAATCACTTAACATTTTAAAAAAGCACATTTTTTTACTATACTTATAATTTAATAAGTACTGTACTTAGGTACATTTCTACAATTAGGTAAATTGTTTATTACAGAGGTACACGTTAATACTTAGTTTTTTTTACTGTAGAACCGATTAAATCCTGGAAATAAAATCGTTTGATTCCTTAGTTTTTTAATTTTTTCAGACATTTTATGTGTTTACGTATTTTGTTATGTTGCTATGATTTGATCTTGTAAATAAAAAAAAATCTTGTCAGATTTTTGATATTAAATTAAGTTCTACCTGTTAAGTTCTAGCTTTCCTCTTTAGTCAAAAAATACCATTTTTGATTTTGTAAATAAGCAAATTTAGTTCGCGGTTCACCAACTGTAAAGGTTCAAAGATTACCATCATCATAGAATAAGAAAATCAGTAATCACCTTAAGTACCTACGGCGAACAATCCTCCAGTTTTTTTATTAGACAAAATTGTATAGTTTTCGTTCAAGTCAAGGTCATGATCGATGGATACTAACACGTTATTATCTTCTTTATATTGAATTTCAGAAATAAATTAAATCTAGCTGCTCTTCTTGCCGATGACCATGATTTACTCTATACACTTAGGAGTGTCGTCTGGAGACGTAGGTTATATGAGAAATACGATGGTAAATAAATGAATTACCTAAATAATCACAAAAATTGAGCAAAACACCCTGACTGTTTCAAATAAATCATCCATATAGCGAAATCAGTAAAACCAAAAGAATAAAATATAGGACACTACGCAAAAGTATTCTTGTTACTTCCAGCCTTATATTAATCCGATAATCCATCTTCCTATTGTTTGGAATGATTAATGAATTCATCCTGTAGTACGTGTCCGGAACATAAAGATAATAGCTCTGATATTAACGTTACCTTACCGATTTTCACGGTCTCTTCCGATTATATTTTTGTTGGTTCCTCTAAAATGCGTCAAAGGTTTTGAACTATACCTACTTAAATACAATCATAAAATATAACTAACTATTTATATAACATTTTTCATTTACTGAGATTTCAAAGTTTGACCTCTAAAGATAAAAGAAAAGTAAAACTTTTAGGATGTTGAAGGATTACTTTTTTCATAATAGGTATACCTATTTCATCCAATTTTGCATTGTGGGGTGGGATTTTAGCCGAAAAGTAATATACACACTAATTGTATTAAAGTTGGAACAAAATGTTAGTATTCATTTACTAATATATTAGGGAAATGTAGATAGATAACTCCACATGCGTTGAATATTACAAAATGTTCCTCGTAATTTCCTCGTATTTTCATCGCAAGAGAAACTCAAATAACGAAGTATTGAAACAAATCGCTGAAACACGACTAAAGGTGATCTTCGTTACACAAGGTGAGGGAATCTAATCAATTCAATTAATTTGACACCGGAGAGTATCGATTGGAGAAGCTACGAAGCTACGGAATACTTAACATTCTTCTCATTTTGTTAACAGCGTAAATTGTAATTTAGTAGGTTATCAAAAGTATCATTATAATGAAAAGTGATAAAAGTATCTATAATTAACAATGGGATGGATGGACATTTTGTTTTTATTCTTATGATTTTTTTGGTGTTAATATCCAACTAGCATTGTAAAATAGTAAGTACTTATTTCTTAAAAAAACCTTGTTTTTCTGCGACATAAAGTTGGAAACATAACTACTCATATTACCAAGCTTTCAACGTTTATGTCTAGCACTTTCGTGTCATTCTCTGTCTTCACACAATACGTGCGTATAGTTGAAGGGAACAAATGAAAGCTTTTACCCAACTTTACTACTGAAATTTAATACACCTGACGTATTATTATTAAGATATATGGCGTGTCTTTTGTTCCGTATAATTACGGTTTTAGATAGGTAGTTTTGTAATGCTTCTTTTATTAATGTGGTTTTTCTTTTTATATGCTATCTACTTTAGGTATAGTAGGTATCATCAATACATAGTATAAAACAAAGTCGCTTTCGCTGTATGTCCGTATGTATGCTTAGATCTTTAAAACTACGCAACGGATTTTGATGCGGTTTTTTTTAATAGATAGAGTGATTCTTAAGGAAGGTTTGTATGTATAATAAATGCATAATATAGTAGAGAAACACTGATAAATTTAAAGGTTTCTAATGTGATGTCGTAAATAAGCACGTTTTTTTGCGCTTAATATTGCAAACGCTGGCTGAACCCTACGAGATAGACCAAAATAATGTACTACAGTATTGTTCACCTTAAAAAGTTCAACAAAAAGTAGGCTACAATTTTTGAACCCCTTTGTAACGCAGACGAAGTTGCGCGGGTCATCTAGTATAATATATTTTATTTATATTAAGCTGGAATGGGAATTCCTTTCATCGGAGTTAAGAACCGTGGTATCTGATTTATTAAAATTAAATTCGTATTTGTTTAGTCATAATATTGTGTAACTTTTGTATACAAATTATAAAAACATCGTAGTAGTAAAAGATGTACAATCGGTATAGGTACTATTCATATTATGACCACCTTGTCGAGGGCTGTTATTTATGGCTGTTACTTTTTTACCGAGCACTTGTTACTTTTTGAAAAGTAAATATACTGACTGGGAATATGTACCTAATCATAATATTCGTTGACTACATTTGGGCTTTATATGGTTAGTGATTAGGATGCCGACGCCCTACACACTCATGGTAGTCATTCTAGAACTTTCCTATCGGATATTCCTATGGCAGATTCTCAGCTCATGACTCATAGTCAATTCTAAAACGTCCTCTGATTACGTCAGTTACTAGTATCTAGATTCTGCGTATTTTATTACTTACGGAAGCACATTAATCCACAAATTAGATAATTAAAAAAATCTTAAGAGGCGAGTTTTGTAAAGCAACTTCGTTACTGAAAATTCCAAAAATAATGAAACTCTTAAATTGCGTATTTAAAATTAATGTGTCTCGTTGGGGTGCTTTTGTTCTTTTTTTACACAAATAAATTATTTTAAAACAAAAAGTATGCTAATAGCCACTGTTCATAAATTGAATTTTATCCAACGTATAGAAAAATAAATAGCTAGGTATAATAATAACGAACAGAATAAAGCTAGACATTGTTTATTTTAGAATTCTTGAATTATACAATTCAATTAAGTACTTTCGCCGACAACTATTGTAAATAAAATAAACTCAATTTAAAGTTTGTGTATTTTCAATTGAAACTTTTCAGTCGCGTTTTATTATTCACGTTCTCTTAATAAATTTATAATTCAGAAATAACTATTGTTTAGGACTTTCAGTCAAATAAGTGTTCTTTATTCAAGATCTGATACACTTTGTGAAGTCGTTTAGGTACCGATTAATTCTCGAATATATAGTAGAGCAAATTGATCTATAAAATGCTACTAGATAATCAAACCTAATTTAATATCCTTTAATATATTATGGGTTATCACATATTTTCATCTTTATGTAATAAATATCTTATTGTATTGACAGAAGGAAGATATAATATTTCTCTAAATGGAAGCGAGCCACCTGGGGCCTTAGTCTGTAAATTGATTTCGGTTCCAATGTAAGTCCCAAGCGATTTAATATTGATTTATTTGTATTTTCGGAATTTTATAGAATATAACCACGATGATAGAAGTGGATGAGATTGGAAGTTAAATTCGTTGTTAAAATAATCGAATCGAAGGCATCGCGATAATTCGACTTAGCATGGTTGTAATTAGTAGTATAGTTTATTTTATTTACCTACTCAGTATTCAAAAAAGTTTGTTTGTATGTAGGTACAATAATATATTATCTTAAGCAAATAAAAAACAATGTTTTTACAGAGTATAGAATCAGTTTCGTTGATTTATTTGACGAAATATCTATGAAATTTACGTTAAGATCGATGTTGTTTTACCTATTATGAACATTGGTAAATTATTTCGTAAATAGTAAATACAAACCTTAAATAGTAAATACAAATTACATACTCATGAGTCTCCTATTCACATCTACATTTATCCAGAAATTTCCGTCTCACCAAAATTACTTCGCTTTCACGTAGGTTCTGAAATATAGGGCCCATAACATGATTGATAGGCTTAAGTACTGCGGCATAACGGTTGTAAGCCCCTTACGGCAATTTCTCGTGAAAATGTTCAGTCGACCGCTCGGTGCTCGCTCCGAGGCGATTAATCTTGTTTTTCTGCTATACTTGGGCTGGAGCATATACTTTTTTAAAGGTTTTCAGGGTTCCCTTTTAGCTTCCTCTGGTTCGTCTGACAAACAAGGTTGCGTTATCCTTATATTACATGTATTTTATTGATCGCAATACGTTTCCTCAGGGAATTTAATAAACACATCCAAATCACTCCATTACCTTATCGTGTATTGTTAGAACCTTTGAAACGGAAGCCTTAAATATTAAATCTGAATTTTTACAATCCATCGAACCGATGTCAACAAGGACATTGAAATGGAAAAATATCTGGGTACCTACTGGAATGTGAAGATACGTGAAAATTCTCGAAGTCGTAGTTCCTTATTTATTTGTTGTTCGGAAAATCAAATTAGTATATATTTGTTGTGTAGTAAAACTACATAGGAAAATGGATGTGGGCTTTTCATGCGTTACATGCAATTGGAGAGAAATAGGACTAGCTAGAATTTAGTAGCAGGTAGGTACTAGTATTGAAATTCACAAGTGAACCATAAGCTCTTGTAAGATAAATTACAATCCGTAATAATCTAAATTTAGATCAAGATTGTTATCGTGCATTACGGCTGACCGATAAAGGAAATTGCTTTCTGGATACTATGTAGGTACTTATATTAACGGAATAATTCATGAATTAGTCTCAAATCTCAACTCGACTTATAAGGATCAGTTATATTAAACGAGTAGGTATTTGGAAATCTCTAATACTGTGTGATGCTTGAAGGTCGTACCTTCTTTCACCTTGCTTAAAGCATTCTGATAATTATGAAGTGTTAGTCTTTTTTTCAGTCTAACACGACTCCATTTCTTACTTGATAAAACATTATAATCGACTTTCCATCGTTCTTAGTCATCTAAAATGCAAATCGCTTAGTCTGCCCACAGCTGAAGACCTACTTTTTATTAATTAACGAATTATTATCTTGTAAAACAGTCAACTATATTATTTTTCTGTGATAATTAATTTGTAAGTGAAATAGAATTAATTAGATATAAATTATATTCAAGTCATTACAAGGAGTAAGGTCTGAGTAGGGATTTTGTAGGCTTCAGTTGTATGAAGGCAAAACGAATTGCTTTTAGTCGAGACTTTTAATGGAAAAGTTTTTAGAAAACACGGTAATTGACGTCCTGTCTGAATCAAATTAATGAACGTTTTAGAATTTGGTGTGAACTTGAAAGTTAGAATTTAAAGGAAATTATTTGACATTACAAAGTATTCGTTTTAAAGTCGAATATAATTATATTATATTGTCATAGTAGGTACTAAAACATAAATTATTGTACTTATCTACTCACCCTTATGTCGATAGTTTATCATCTAAAAATACAGACAATCGTCCGAGTTAACACAATGATTATGTTAATGAATGAAAGATTTCGTTTTAAAAGAAGTGGTTCAATTTATTTTCTATACTTCATCGTGGTGTGTGATACTTTTGAGCTTAACTTTTAAATACGGAATATTATGCGCTGCTATCAATAGAGTTGGTATAACATTTTTATTACAAAAATGAAAATGACCGACTTCCATTTATCAAGCATAGCACAAAAACTACTAATCAGATCTTTATCAAATTTATATAAGGTAATTCTCAAAATGTCTGCTTTAAAAAAAAAAAGAATCATCGAAATCGGTTCATATAAAAAAGAAATACACCCAAAACGCAAATCAAATCGTGAAATTTAGTCCGTTCGAAATACACATGTTAAAACATAGATGCAACAGTACTTGTTCGATCTTAAAAAAAAATCAAATGGGTCCTAAGTTGGACCACCTTTCATCTGACACCAGAATCATTCAAATCGATCCACCCAAACAAGAGGTATCGAGGAACAAATATATAAAAAAAAAACAGACGAATTAAGTACCTGCTCCTTTTTGGATGTCGGTCAAAAATTAAATATGGGTATAAACTTTTGTAACCATTCTCTTTGCTCTCTCATTCTGTTTGAGTTTTTCAGTTTGTCTTACACGACTGTCAATGATCTTTATTATTGTAAATAGTTTGTAAATTGTGATCAGTATCACAAATCAAAGTATATTAGTATGTAAGTGATGCATGATGTACCCTTGAGCATGGTGGTTGCTTAGGTGTGTAGGTATAAACATGATGTATAACTTATATGTGGATTTAACTAAATTACAATACAAAACCTACATGGAATTGTTAAAGTAGTAATTTCGATGAAATTAAATGTGAGTTCAGTAGGTGTTATAAAATATTGTTATTTTTTCTCTCCATATGATGAATAACTATATTATCTTCAGTTTACTTCATTCAATGGAGAATTCCTTTATGAATTGGATTTTATATGATCCCTTTTCCCTTCTACAAATATTAGGTAGGAACCAAGCAGAATAAGTTTTCCTACACTAAACTTGTTCAAATGCCTTTGTGAACTACTTACTAGTTAATAAATCCAAAGTCCAACACACCTAGGTGTGGATGAAGTAAATCATAAGAACCTTAGTTTTACAATATTATTCTACCTGAATTTTTATGAACATCAAAAACTCAAGATTTAGACGTAGATTTGATAATTTAAATATTATTGTTGTAGTTGACAACGATTCGGAAGAGATGCCGGTGGCTGCTGCCACCACGGACCCTGATACAGAGCAGAAAGAGAGACTGATAGCTGCTGTTAAAAAGGAAGTCAAACAGTTGATGGAAGAGGTATTTCAATATATTATTATAATACGTAGAATATGAAAAGCAATACTGTCAATAATTAACGGTGTTAAACTTATTTTAAAACACACGTGTTGAGGACGTGTGGCGATCGATTTTCACAAGAAAATTTCAGCATAATGTTTTATAGTTTAAAGTTTGATCTATAAATTATGTAACTGTAATATTTACTACAAATTCTCTTTGGTTTGGATGTAAGTTTGAAAATGTTTTGGAAGCGAAAATGGCGTGGTTCTGTAAATTCGGGGAGCTTACTGAAAGTAATTCAATCGTATAATCGTCTTAATTATGAAGTACTGAAGATCTTTCGCCGTCTGTTAATACAGTTTTGTACGTACGAACTTGTTAGCAAGTCTGAAGGGCGACAGAAACTTTATTACTTTGAAAACTTTGTTAATGGAAAATTTATCTGTATCTTCGAAAATAAGACGTTTCGGTACGATATCTTTCATTTATTGAACTTCGATAAATAAGTTAACCAAAGTATTTCAATTAAGATTTATTTTCTTCGGAAGAATTGATTGCTTGCTAACTATCCAAATTTTAAGTAGGTACCAATATTTACAAGTATAGTGGGTGCTTGAAAACAAAGTGCTGAATAAAAAAATCTGAATACTCTTTTAGTTATACGTGGTGACACATTATCGCTGAATGTTCATGAACATTTGTTAATCGTTCAGAGAATCCTCAACACACATATTATAGGTACTCATATAAATAGGATACGACGTAGATGATATTGAGCCAATAAAGTGTAAAATTGATATTTTTCAAGGATGACTGGCTACAGTCGTACGAAGATATACAATTTTAATTATCAGTGAACGTAATTTTCTCGTTCATTAGTTATATTTCTATCGTATGACTTCAATAACTGTTTCAATTCATAATAATTTAAGTGTTAATCTGTTTTATATACAGGCTGTTACGAGAAAATTTGTACACGAAGACAGCGGTGGAGTGACTACATTATGTGGCGCGGTAGAAGCTTGCTTGGGCCAAGGGCTGAGACGGAGAGCTCTAGGTCTCTTCAAAACCAGCTCCACAACAGCTTTACTTCACAAAATCGCTAAGGTAATGCTGCAGAATACTGCCTTACCCGGTCGGTCAGTCACACCATAAACTATCATATCATACTTCACACAATCATACCATCTTTTCTTCGGCCTTCCTCTCCTCTTAAAACGCAGTAGCTAAATTGTTAGGTTTCTCCATAGAACTGAGAACCTACGTACGAATGTTAATAGGTTTTATGTAACAAAATAAAAACGATTTCAAATTGATTTTTAGTAAGTATTACAACTGGAGTGACTTTCTCGAAAATGTATTTTTCTTTTCGAACTTCACAAAGTAATTTACAATTCTTTTGAACATTCAGAATTACAACTTATATTTGCTTAGTAATATAATTTTATTCGAGTTTAATGTATTGGAAACATTTTAATAAAATACGTCTGGAAGGTTTCTTTTGCATTTAGAAAAAAAAACATTCGTAAGAAGAACTTTTATTTTAAGTCAGCAAATACTGAACTACCATCTTTGTGAGTTCTTCGAATAAAATTGTGTTTTTCAAGAAAAATATTTTTTCATAGTTGCTTCAAGATAATAAAAGTAGGTAAATTTTGGTATTTTTTGTTCTTTTTCTTTTTACAGTATAGACCGTCCTAATTTTATTATCATGAAACTAAAAGAACGCTTGTCGCAACCTCTAAATCTGCTTATGTAGTATGTAAAAAAACGAAAATTAAATATCAATTTAAAGTCATATCTTTTTGTTCATTTTTGTTTCATGAACTCGTAAAATTGTAACAAATATGAACATTTTTTGTATCAATCATACGTAAAAGTTTACATCCAAATGTTATTTTCTCATTCTTCGTGAAGTCATAATATGTGAACCAGCGGATATGAATCTCTGAAATACCAAGGGTCAGTGGAGCTGTGTGTGGTCGCCTACACCCACAACTTTAATTCTCTTATTTAAATGGATTGTTTCGCAATTCCGGTCCTTTAATTAAAATGAGGTGAATAAATACGAATGGGATACATAAACCTTTCTCGAATATATTATATACAATATAAGTGTGTGGTATCGATTTTTAGAAACGGACTCGCGCCTGTGTACTTGGCCCGTATACTGTTTACCTCGTTACTGTCGGTATCCACCACAAACGATAGAAATGTGTTTATTCTACAACGTTTTGTTATGGATGATTGCAGTTTATAACCAATTCGAAGACCTCATGCTAGAGGTGAATTTTATTTATGACAATAATTCTATATAGTAAATTCACACTTTATATACTGATTGATGATTACGTATTATTATTATTCTTATTGTTTTTAATTTAATGTACTTTGAACGAGTACAAACATCAATCAGTATTCAATGTGCATATCTAAGGGTCATGATATCATACCTACATATTTCCTCTAATAAGAGCTTTTCTGTTAATAAGTTTTGCCACTAAGTATTTGCAAACCTTTACTGTACTTACCTATAAATTAGTATAAAAACATTATTATTATATTATTTATCTAATGTTTAATTTATCTAATTTTATATCGCAATCAATTTACTTTAAACCAAATTTCCAATAACATCCTATTACAATCAGAATGCTCGGGTTGGGTACAATAAAGCATTAATGGGAGAATCTCGTAGCTCTCAACTAGATGAAAATAGTTAACGCCGTACATATATGTATACGAGAACATACGTATATAGTCGTATGTATACATGTGTGAGTGTTTACGGTGCACTGGCTCCTGCGGTTGCTTTGTGGGAGATGTGTTTATTGTTCGAAATTGAAGCTGGATTGCTAAAGGATTCTATAAACCGCTTTAATTGAAATAGTGAAATGGAATGTTGTGCTTTAATTCCCGAGAGAATTGCTTCGATGTGAATGTGAATTAAATTAATAATCCCATTTGAAGTGTGAGTCAACTGTGGCAATAAAAACTTTTTAACATTTCTCTTTTAGAGATTGTATTCGTTGTTCAATAGACTTTAATCAAATGTAGGTATATTATAATGTTGATTTTTCGTATCTAATGGATCGTAAGTTAAGTTTCTTAATAAAACCTATGCCTACAGCTGCGTACGAAATATATTATTGTAAATAGTGGGAGGGTTAAAATCTGATTAAAAGAGATTTCAAACCAGGAAACCTGCAATTTCAGGTCAACCTGAAATTTTGAAGTATTGCTTCAAATTAGCTTGTTTAAATATCATACTCGTACGTAACTTGTAGCGTAAGGCTGCTTTGGTCGTCATATGCCCATGGGCAATGGGCTTAGTATGAAAAACATAAAATTCTAATTGACGTTTAAATAACGAATATGCAAAATAAAAGAAGGTACGACCCCTTCTCTATACTATTACATCTATACAAAAAGCACGCATTACAAACGGCAAAGAGTAGAATTTTAACGCTGAATATAACTTAATTTAACGTCGCACACGTTTACCTTTTAGAAGCATAAATTAATTAAAATGGAGCTTTGTAACGACGCCAGGTATATAAATGTTCTTCATGTATCATTCATTTACATGACTTGACTGTAAAATTGAGGTTGAGCTTTTAACTTTTACTTTGAAGAAAGCTCGCTTTATAAATTAACGTAGTAGGTAGACCGCGAATGATGTAATTGTTTTACGTTTTTTAATTCACAACTCAGTATGTTTCGCTAAATAAAATAATAATAAAGAGTGTTTCTATATTAAACATGAATATAATGTAAAAGGCACGTTACGATTGCTATTTTGTTCTGCCTTTTTTTCTACTATTTGAGGAGTCCTAAGTCAATTCCTAACAACGAAAAATCAACAGCCGAAATTTCATAATTTAAATTAAAAAATCCCTTTGAAAGTATGGTTGTTTGTACAAATCCTTACCAAATTATACGAAACGAGTGGACCGTATTTTGGTTTGATAGATAGTACAGTACAATTTTTTGCATTATTTTATAAGGGTTACTTAATTTCAGTAAGTATAAAGGTAGGTATAGCTGTAAGTTTCCTCGTAATATTAAAATAAAATGAATAAATATCTAATAATTAAGGTTAGATACCTACTCATTATATGTATTTGAGTAATACCTACCGCAACTACAACTTATAACTTTACTTAGAATGATGAGAGAAACTTCGTACGCAGATGATAACATTAAGATAAAGTTCGAAGAGTTGTTCAAACGAAACCCAAGTCGTAGTAATCCTTAGGGAACTATCGACGTACATTCAACAAAACTTATTGGATGCTGATAAAATCTCTTAAGCTCTTATTCGTGACGTGAATTTAATGGTCTCGGCATATAGAAGCTAGTACTTTTCGACTTTATTGTGTTCCTTGAAATGTTAAAAAGTTTTCATAGTGTTATAGGATTTTTTTACATTAACATGGATAATTAAAAATCATAAAAAAATATGTATTCTAAACTTGTTTGAATAACTTAAGAATACATTACTATGTGATACTGGTATTGGGTAGGCATCAAAAATACAATTTATTCTGAATACAAAAACTAAAGGTCAAGATAAATAATCCAGATATGCGAAATATAATAGGTACCTTTATGCCCTTTGGCTGTCACAAGATTAATATGAAGATTGTCCGGATAGTTTGTATTGTCTGAATATGAATGCTTTGTTCCACCCAGACATGTTTCACGTGGTCATGATATGAATTCACGGTTTATTCGTTTTCTTTATCGTCATGTCATAATGTGATTATAACAAAAAGATACCGTAAAATACAGATCGCAAAATACACTATTGTACCTACTATATAGGTACTATAATTTTGATGGAAATAATACTGAAAAAAGAGCATAACTTTTTCAATATTTTACATCTGCTGTAGGTATAGATAGTTTTCAGTTTTAATTTGTAAAAGTACAGACTTTATAGAAGTACTATTATTTTCCTACTTTCATACCAAAAACATGAATCTTTCCTAATTATAATTGAAAGTTATTCCCATAGTCATTGAATGGTAATGATTAACAACTCAATTAGGTTTCGCAAATTAAACAATTAATCGAACTGTTGTCCGTCGCTTTGTATTCATTACTCGTTCCATTTTACGTGTATCCTTCTAGTGAAGAGGGCTAATGGGCTGGTTGCGTACCGACAGAATCGATACCACAAGATTGATTACGCGGTTTTATGTAACGTTCGCAAACAATTTTGAGAGCATTTTAGCCAGTATCTTTCTAGATATTGAGAATTTATAGACAATTATCTTTGAAGCAGCGAGCGAGGACTCTTGCTTTAATATTATTTTCGACAACCATATAGGTTTTACATAATATTAGTTACAATTTTTACTTCCTAAATATTATGAGCGAAGTATTTTTAATTTTCTAGATATTATTTTGGAAGTTATCATGTCAAACAGTAATTTGTCTCCCATAAATCTAAGGTTTAATGACAGTGTATAACTCCTACTTTTTTCACAGCATTGTCCTGAAGCTGCTTTAGTGTCTGCTCGGGTGCTGGCTGCTGAAGGTGCTCCGGCGACGAGATCCGCATCTGGAGTCGAGAGACGACCGTCCGCGCCTCGACCTCCGCTTTGTAAAAGAGGATCCGGATCTCTATTGGGACAATCTCCACCGCAATCGAAGTTAGTGTCAAAGAACATAATATTAATTATTATAACGACTCTAAGTATAAATATTCTTACAGATTCAAAAGTAACTTTTAAATCAGTTTTTCAAATAATGTTTTAACAATAACTCATATTGTTATTAAGTAGGTTAAGGTAATATTAGTAACTGGGCTGTAGCTATAAATTCACGTTTTTTTGTTCGCCGAATTTTCTTTTAATGCGATAATAATGGCGCTAAATTTAAGGAAACTTGCTCAAGGGCAAATAAGGTAAAGTTTTTTGTTACAAGGACTTTCCTGACTTACGAAAAATGGGAACGAAACGTCCATTAGAACCTGTCAGAACTTTTTGCCGCTTGTGTTTACAAAAATACTTTGTCATTGTAGAACACAGGTTCGTAACCAAGATAAATAGTCAGATTGTAATACTTTGTCAGAGCTCGTCTCGGTTATTCCTAGCTAATGTTCCAGATTTTTTGATTCATCCAGCAACTTGGGGGGCGTCCATAAATTACGTGAGATGATTTAGGGGGGAGAGGGTCGAGTTAAATCTCATACAATCTCACGTTAGGGAGAGGGAAGGTCTCGACAAATATCACGATTTTTTTATTCTGATTGAAACAAAAAAACAACAACACCGTTTACGTAAGAAACCCACATTCTTAAAAATCTCACGTGAGATTGGGGGAGAGGGTTGAACAAAATCTCACGACATCTCACCAACGGGGGAAGGAGGGCCAGAAAATTTAAAAAAACACATCACGTAATTTATGGACGCCCCCTTGATGCTTTTTTAGGTATGTATGACACCAGTGTTCATCCTTGTTTAACTTAGCATGAGAATTCAATCGTGATCATGACGTTTGCAACGACTGAAATATCGAGACGACTCAATTATTTAAATATCGTGGTAAGAACCCGTTGAAAATGTATGAAAGAATTCAATATGTTAAACAAAATAGTAGGTACCTATCTAAGGTACAGGAAAATAAGTTATTGTACCTACTACAACTTACTGATACGCATTGTTACGTCATGAACTTGGACCCTCATCTACTCTAGCGACATTCGAACGAATCTCAGTAAAATAAAAAATCAATCCCAGCAAAATAACTTGTGAGTTACGCGACACATACAACATAAAATTATATCTAAATTGTTTTTCGGAAACGGATCGACAAAAGTTCAAGTTCAGTTTCCTGGAAAACCTTACGTTTGTAGAATTCTCTGCGTAATAATTTTGCTTGAGATTTGCGCGGCAAGATTTATCAGGGAAATTAAATTTTGCCAGTGACGTGACAAGCCCGGAAAATTCATTTTAAACGACATCCAAGGCCTCGGTCGCATTTGCTGCCTAACGTTATTAAATAGTTTTAATGAAAAATCTTCCTTATTAAACTCCGTCTAGACAGTTTCAGTATGGTTTCAGTTATTAATTCGGTCACGTCATTGTAATTTTATGTAAATATATTTATTAGTATTAATAAACATCATATTTTCTACGCAAACGCTTCAACTTTGGAAGATAAGACAAGAGTGCTCATGACATTAATCTTAGAAGCCAAAGATTGCAACGATTGTACCATGTGACATGTCACAATGACGTCGACGTTAGCGAACAATTTTTTTTTTCATTAAAGATTTATTGATTCTATTAACCACGATAAGCAGTTAGTATACCTAACTGAGTTTACCTAGTTATACTCAGTAGGTATTACTAGGCATCTACCTACTTACTAGTATTCCGGGGAATTTATGTGACAATTATGACGTTGACGATAACTTAATTTAGAGCGAAATCTATTATTTCAATTCAGGGACGTCGAACATTGAGAAGTTTTAACAATAATAAGTTTGTGGAATTTACTCTTTGTTCTGAAACGTCAGTAATAATTGATTTGGGTCTAAACTTGCGTTAATATTACTAAGAGGATTACGCTTCAAACTTCGGGTAAACCTGTTAAAGTCAATATTTAATGTAATACCTAAACTTTCAAAGCAAGCATAATATTTGAACTAAGTACGAAGGATTTGCTCCTAAACTTTATCTGGTTGTAAGGACATTGAGTTGAATAATAAAGAAATATTGTTTTAAATAATATAATTTTAAATGTATAATAATTAAATTGAGATTTTATTTTATTTTTATTGAAGCATAATTGATCTCGCAACCCGTTTAGAAGAAATTATATTAATGTACTTATTTCACATTTGAATAAATATATTGGAATAAATTATAAAAATGTGTATTTGATTAGCTCTATACATCAAAGTATTCCAGTAGGAGAAGAAAGTAAGTAACGACTTACAAACTACTCATTTAAGGTTTAATGTAAACGAAAGTTGGTAGGTACTTATTATTCAACTGAGAATCGGGATTTGCAAGATAAATCTACTCCTTAATACATAGGTATGTGTTTACAATTGGCTTTGGTAAACCCTTTCTATTCTGTTCTGTAAATGGTTTTTATTCCGTAAACGAGATTGGATTAGATTAATCCCTGAGACGTCGTATCGTGTTTCAGAATGAAGGCTCATAATAAATCGAATAAGTAGGTATTTCTTACGTTATAAAATGACATCATAACTTTTTTCCTCGCACACTTCGGATGGAGTTTGTTTATAAGTAACATAAAACTTTTGAAAACTCATATTGTGTTGAGTTCTCTTGAGCAGTGAGTTTGTTCATTAAGGCTGTGAAATGGAGAAGTTTCGTATTCACCGTTATTGTTATGATCATCTGTATACCTACAAAGTGTTTGAAGGACTCGTTAACGATGTTTGTTATTGATAAATTTGAACTGCGTTTTCACTGAGCAGAAAGTAATCTTTAGAAGTTTAAGCCTGCGAATAATGTTTGTTGTTTAATAAGTAATTTAAATCTAAAATTACACTTTTCAATACTGAATTTTTTTAGTTTGATACATTACTTGTTTGCGACTTTTTAAATTATTAGGTGTACAACTTTGCTTCCGCCGTTTTGCATAGATGGCTGTAGCGGTAAGTGGTAGTCGAAATAAATAGATCGTAGATGTCATACAATAAGCTTAGGCATTTGTAAACATAACGCCATCGAAATATTAGTCAATTTGTATCTGGATCATAAAGTTATTCTCGATTAAACATGTCAGCTTACGAGTCAAATTCTCGTCATTTGCGGGAGGTTTTAATTTTCTGCTTTAATATGAAGAAATCTGCGGCTGAGGCTTATCGAATGCTCTCAAATACCTATGGTGAGGCCACTATTAGTGACAGAACGTGCCGAGAGTGGTTTCAATGCTTCAAGAACGGTGATTTTGAAGTCTAAGAAACCGATTGAAACAATCACAGGCGATCGTTATCGCAACGCAATTAATGCGTTTGAGCCGAGCATTGAAAGACAAACGGCCGCAATACAACGAGAGACATGATAAAGTGATTTTACAGTACGACAATGCTCGACCCCATGCGAAAGTGGTCAAGACATACTTGGAAACGTTGAAATGGGAAGTCCTACCCCACCCGCTGTATTCTCCAGACGTTGCTCCCTCGGACTATCACTTGTTTCGATCAATGGCACACGGCCTGGCTGACCAGCACTTCCGATCTTATGAAGAAGTAAAAAATTGAATCGATTCGTAGATCACTTCAAAAGATGACCAGTTTTTTCAACGCGGGATTCGTACGCTGCCGAAAGATAGAAGAAAGTAGTGGCCACCGATGGACAATACTTTGAATCATAAATGTATAACCAGTTTTTTACAATAAAGCCTCAAATTTCGGAAAAAAACGGCGGAAGCAAAGTTGTACACCTGTGTAAAAGTATTGGTTGTGTTCCATTTTGCTAATAATACGCAATTATGTTTAGCTACTTTGTATACTGAGCGGAATTAATTTTTGAATAGTATTTGTAGGTAACTAATAAAATGTTCTTAAGATTCGCTATTTTCAGAAAGTCCTATGTCAATATTTGGATTTTCTTACCATTTTCATTTCGAAGCAATTTATTCCATCCTCTTCTAGGAATACAATTTTCGTTTTACCAAGCTCATCAGTACGTCTGTTTTCCTACGAAATCACTTTTTTACGTGCCTCGCGTACATTGTTAGTCTGATTGTAATTGAACTTCCGGGATACGAAAAAAAGGAATGTTTTCCCAAAGTAAATTAAAGTAGACGTTGGTCTTATTTGTTTTCAATTATAGTCCTCGTTTATTTCATGTAATAGTATGGCATACAGTGTTCAGTGTCCTTGTCCGTGAGACGTGTCTTGCCTTATCCATGAGAGTCAGTACAATAGCCTTATATTCCCTCCAATGCCCTAGCATTACAGAGGTGAACGACGGTAAACACTCACCGATTTTGCAATAAAGAATTAACTTTAATTATTAAATCAGTGCTTTCATAGCATTGTATTTTAGAGAGAAAAGTACCATCGTAGATTGAAGTTATTTTTAAGTGAAATGAAAAGCTATGGGAGTACCAAAGTATGGTTTAGTAAATTACCATGATTGTCACACAAAATTATAAAAATACCTATGAATGGAACCTACCTATGAGTGGAATTTACTTGGAATATCTTATGAAAATCATTAAGTTTGTGTTCCTCTTTTACTTCTGAGTCGAAGGCCTTTCGAAGGTACATAAATTGCTAGTACGAATTTGAAGTATCTATAAAATGTATCTTCATAATGTGCTTTTTACGACATTGTTTCAGTTTTATTACAACATTTTATGTATGGGTTAATCTAAGTTACTATAATCAATGTGTATTGTGTTGAAGTACTAAAAGCGCTTTAAAAAATAATTTCCTATTCGATTCCTATAAAATTATATTATCGAAGTCTACTAAATAACGATTTGGTTAAAACATGGCAACATTTTTCCCGTTTTAACTTTAAATGATTATCGTTGTCCTCAGATACTTGTGGATCCGTATTGCCCTCTTTGAGAAACAATTGGCGAAGATCATCGAGCACCTTGTATCGAATGCGACTCGGTACTATGAGCGTGATGCTTTGGTGGCAGATCCTGACTACGGCAGTATCCTAAGTTCATTATTGGTCGGACCTTGTGCCCTAGAATACTCCAAGGCGAAACCTCCTGTTACGTTCTGGACTGATCCGCCTGCTGATGAATTAGTAAGTTTTACTACAAATATACAGGTTATTTTATTTGGGTTATGATGATCTGGGGTGAATGGTGCAAATAGAATAAACTTTATTGTACTTAACCAAAAAAAGACCAAGTGATTCTTAGCGATCTTCCAGGGAATCTTAGAACTTGTATATTATATATTAATACGACACAAAATAATATACAATATATAATAAAAATATGTAAATGGCTTTTTGACGAATGAATTATTTTATTAATAATTAGGTACAACGACATCGAATGTCTGCTGGAACAACCACACCACCCTCCGTTCGGAGACCAATATTGAACTTCAAGAGAAGTCTCAACGCTTCGTCTGATGATAATTCGTCTGTTAGCACTGGTAAGTTAAACAAAATTCGGTTATAAATATCTAGAATACTATTTAACTTTTTAAATCCTGATTAAGAAAATTCCAGGGAATGAAATGTAATTCTGAGTTTAGATGTATTTTGTTTTTATATAAATGAGATAAAATAATTGGCTGATTAATGTTTTTGTTATATTACATTACCTACTTACTTTGATCATCATCATCATCATCATCAGCTTGTAAACGTCCACTGCTGGACATAGGCCTCCCCCAAACCTCGCCAAACGACCGATCCTGCGCTGTCTGCATCCAGTGACCCGCAATCCTGACCAGGATCCTACTTACTTTATGCACACTAAGTAACTATTTATATCTAGCTACTTCTGACTGCTACGATGCCAGGCTTGCGGTCTCAACTAGATGTTAAATGTTGTATTTAAAGCATTTTAGAACTCCTAATTTACAAAATGTTTTCTATAGTAGTACCTACTCAGAATCTACATGTGTAAAATCTATAAAACCGTATTTTATAAATCGTTTTCAATCAATAAGAAGTTCACGATTAACATTGTTAGTCAGCCATTTGGTTGAGAACGTAACTCAACGACATGTAATATAGAGTACGTGACGTGTACTCATTGACATGTCAAAACAAGAGAATCACCCTGTATAATGAGGTCGTTGACCTTGTCAACATTAATTTTCTTTAAGCTTGTAAATGAAATACATACAAATTATAAATCATTGGTTTTTGAGCTTCTTTCCTAATTTTTTTTTATACAAGTGATTTATTATAAAATTAACAGAGACAAAAAGCACATAGTAGGTAACCCACAAAGTGTGCTTAAAGTGCGTGTGGTTTCTCCGATAATATCTCCCGCACATAATTTTTTAATTTAAAGTTTGTCGAACAAGTTTTTAATTTTCAATCGTTCATTAAATAATTTGAATTTTGTCTCAGCATCAGGAAAAGGTACAAGTGCAAAAGACTACGTCGAAAGTTTACATCAAAATTCGACGGCTACGCTATTGTACGGGAAGAACAATGTTCGCGTACAACCCGTGAGTTTTACTTAGTTAATTAATAAGTTAATTTATTTATAAATTTGCTATTTGACTTCAAATACTTTTGGTAAGATTTTAAGTAGACCCCGCTGTGGCGCCACGGGCGATATCGGGGGCGATAGCGGGGGCGATGGAGGAAGGGGGTAGGCGATGGATGTGGTTCGACCTTAATGGACCGCACCCTTCGCCTCCTCCAAGGTAACTTGAACCGCTCCGTCAGAGCTCAGGACATGCTGCTCCAGAGCATGGCGGAGTGGTCCATCGATATTGCCGTGGTCGCCGAGCCGTATTTCGTTCCCCCAGCTGGCGATTGTTGGTTCGGGGACGATTGCGGCCTGGCGGCCATACACATCCGGAGAGCCGCGGCGATCCCGCCTTTGGTACCGGTGGCCAAGGGTTCTGGGTTCGTCGCGGTAACAATTTGGGACACCGTCGTGATCGGGGCGTATTTCTCTCCAAATCGGCCTACTGTCGAGTTTGAGCAGTTCCTGGACGGGCTCGAGGCGGTTGCTCACCGCCTCGCCCCCCGTCCAGTGATACTCGCGGGGGACCTCAATGCGAAATCGGTCGCTTGGGGCTCCCCCCGCTCTACGATTCGCGGTAGGCTGCTGGAGGAGTGGGCGGTCGCGACTGGCCTCTGTGTACTCAACAGGGGTTCGGTCGCGACTTGCGTGCGATGGCAGGGCGAGTCCATCGTGGACGTTACGTTCGCGAGCTCTGCCATCGCGGATCGCATCCGCGGCTGGAGAGTGTTGGTGGGGGCGGAATCATTGTCGGATCACCGATACATTCGGTTCGATCTTTCCGTCCCCACGCCGGCTGCGGACGCCCGCGGGAGTACGTCCCGGTCATTCCCCAGGTGGGCATTGAAGCTCCTGAATAAGGAGCTCTTGATGGAAGCCTCTACGGTGGCGGCGTGGACGCCTATGCGTCCACACCCCGTGGACGTGGAGGCCGAGGCGCTCTGGCTCCGGGAAGCGATGCGTCGCATTAGCGACGCTTCGATGCCCCGGGTCGGCCCTTGGTCTCCCACGAAGTCGACGTACTGGTGGTCGCCCGAGATAGCGCAGCTCAGAACTGTATGCGTCCGGGCGAGGCGCCAGTGCGCACGACACCGCCGTCGCCGCCTTCCGCGTCGCAACGATCCCGTTGCCTTCGCGGAGGAGGAGGCCCGGCTGCATGGCTTATACAAAGAGGCGAGGGGAGCCATGCGGCTGGCCATCAAGATGGCCAAGGAACAGCACGCGGAGCGCCTTTTAGAGACGCTCGAGGAAGACCCTTGGGGGCGCCCATACAAGATGGTGCGCGGCAAGGTGCGCCCATGGGCGCCCCCCATAACCGAGCGTCTACCGCCTCAGCAGCTGCGGGACATTGTTACGACACTGTTCCCGCAGGAGCAGGAGGGATTTATCCCGCCTGCTATGGGTGAGCCGCCAGATGATACCGGCGGCGTGGCCCCTGCTGAGGTGCCCCACATCACCGGGGAGGAGCTCCGCGTGGCCGTAGTCAGGATGAGTGCCAAAGACACGGCACCCGGACCGGACGGCATCCATGGCCGGGTCCTGGCCTTGGCCATCAATGCCCTAGGGGACCGACTCTTGAGGCTTTACGACTCTTGCCTCGAGTCGGGACGGTTTCCCTCGCTGTGGCGAGAGGGTAGACTCGTCCTTCTCAGGAAGGAGGGGCGCCCGGCGGATACAGCCGCCGGTTACCGTCCTATCGTGCTGCTGGACGAGGTGGGCAAATTGCTGGAACGCATTCTGGCTGCCCGCATCGTCCAGCACCTAGTCGGGGTTGGACCCGACCTGTCGGCGGAGCAGTACGGCTTCAGAGAGGGCCGCTCCACCGTGGACGCGATCCTTCGCGTGCGGACCCTCTCAAATGAAGCCGTAACACAGGGCGGGGTGGCCTTGGCGGTGTCGCTCGACATCGCCAACGCATTCAACACCTTGCCCTGGTCCGTGATAGGGGGGGCACTCGAGAGACATGGAGTTCCCCCCTACCTCCGCCGGCTGGTCGGCTCCTACTTGGAGGCTAGGTCGGTAGTGTGCACTGGGCACGATGGGACTGTGTACCGGTTTCCGGTCGTATGCGGGGTTCCTCAGGGGTCGGTCCTCGGACCCCTCCTTTGGAATGTCGGGTACGACTGGGTGCTGAGAGGCGCCCTGCTCCCGGGCCTGAGCGTAATTTGTTACGCTGATGACACGTTGGTCATGGCCCGGGGGCAAGACTTTAGAGAGGCTACCCGTCTCGCCACAGCGGGGGTGGCCCTCGTCGTCGGTCGCATTAGGAGATTGGGCCTCGCTGTGGCGCTCAATAAATCCCAGGCTCTGTGGTTCCACAGGGCTCGGGTGACGCCACCTGCAGGGGCCCAGATCGTGGTAGGAGGCGTCCCAATAGAGGTCGGGGTGCGATTGAAGTACCTCGGCCTCATACTGGACAGCCGTTGGACCTTCCGGGCCCAGTTTACGGAACTCGTTCCCCGATTGATGAGGACAGCCGGCGCACTAAGCCGGTTGCTCCCGAATGTCGGGGGACCAAACCGTGTCGTGCGCCGCCTCTACGCGGGGGTGGTGCGTTCGATGGCCCTGTACGGCGCGCCCGTTTGGGCCGGACCGGGAAACCGGACAACAACCGTTGTACGGCTCCTGCACCGGCCGCAGCGCGTCGTAGCTATCAGGGTCATCCGCGGATACCGCACCGTCTCCTTCGAGGCGGCGTGCGTGCTGGCGGGGACGCCGCCCTGGGATCTAGAGGCGGAGGCGCTCGCCGACGACTATCGTTGGCGTTGCGACCTCCGTGCTCTGGGCATTGTGCGTCCCCTCAGAGCCGCGGTACGGGACCGGAAGGCCCAATCTCGGCGGTCCGTGCTGGAGGCTTGGTCAAGGCGCTTGGCCAACCCCAGCTGGGGCCTAAGGACCGTCGAGGCGATTCGCCCTGTCCTGGAGGACTGGGTGAATCGCGGCGAGGGACGCCTCACCTTTCGTCTGGTGCAGGTGCTGACCGGGCATGGTTGCTTCGGGAAGTACCTGCATCGGATACAGGTCGAGCCGACGACGAGGTGCCATCATTGCACGAGCGACCTGGACACGGCAGAGCATACGCTCGCTGTTTGTCCCGCATGGGAGGAACAGCGCCGTGTCCTGGTCGCACAAGTAGGGCGGGACTTGTCGTTGCCGGGCGTCGTAGCATCGATGCTCGACGACGACGACTCCTGGAAAGCGATGCTCGACTTCTGCGAGTCCACCATCTCGCAGAAGGAGGCGGCGGGACGGGAGAGGGAGAGCTCTTCCCTCCCCGACCGACCCCGTCGCCGCCGACGTCGAGCGGGGGGCCGGCCTCGGGAGTTGTCCCGGGATCTGGCCCCCTAAGAGTACCGGGTCCAACAACACCGGACCCGAGGGGTGCTGCGCTAGGCATCAGCGCGCACCCTCCGTGCCATCTATCCGGGGGATGGCAAGCCGTGCTCCCCGACCCGGGCTGGTCCTGGGCCGGCCTGGGTCGAGGGAGACACTTCATCACACGGCCCCATCTCGGCGGACTTTTGGTCCGCCTACCGAGTGAGCCGGTGGTCGTTCCACAGACGGCTGCCGGTTCGACGTCCGGGGGTGACGGGGCGATACGTGAGCGACAATCGCGAACGCGTCCTGTCACCCCTACATCATCGGATGTCGAGCGTGATTGGCGGGAGGTTTTAGTGTGGTTCGACACCCACATACCCCACTCGCGGGGCGAGTGGAAGTCCGGCGATTTCCTCCCGTCAAAAAAAAAAAAAAAAGATTTTAAGTAAGTATATTGTTGAACTGAATCAAGTCATAATTATAATTAAAGGCAACCATCGTTTGCAAAGGTTTTAAAAAATGCTGCAATTTGTTTTTAGTTTTGAGCATTCAATAATATATTTTTTCCCTAAAACTGATAAAGTGTTGTAGGTATATAGCATTTTTTCAACGTTAACTTTAACAATTTATCAAAACCTTTATGGCGTACGTAGACCAAACGGATAGCTGTATTAGTAATACTTTAAAGAATAATTTCCACGTTAGGTAATTTCAAATGTCAATACTAAACTAGAAACACGATAACTAAGTATCTCAAAAAATATACATACAATCGAATTTTAGAAAGATGCCGAAGAGCCAATGTCTGGCTACCTGAGTCTCCATCAAACCGCAGCTGGTTTGGTCATCAAGTGGACTCCAAATCAACTGATGAACGGCTATGCAGAGAGTGAAAGCGTCGATAAAAGGTTGGATTATCTTATTATGAAAGAATGTAGTATACTTTTTTGCACTTTTTATTAGTTAAAATCAGTAGTAACATTATTGAACTTAATGATAATTAATTTATGTAAATTGGAAGCAAGAATAGATACCTTACCTATGTTATAAAATATTTTCATCTAAATAATATAATATGTTAGGTAGAGCGAGAAGTTGGTACATGGTTGACATTTTATAACATCTACGTTGTTCGTGAAACTTAGAAAACACGCAATTCAAAATACAAGTTTCACCGTACTTATCGGAAACTTGGAAGTCTTTTGTAGTACTACTAGCTTGTCGAATTTATTGTTTGTTATGTTCTTATAAGTTATTTCCAAGTAACTTCGAGCTCTCAAACTCTTAATTATTAATGTGCCTATTGTTCGTATAGCTGAAATAGGCTTTGGATATAATTTTTGCTACGTCACATAATTGTACAATTTGATGATATAATGTTGTGAAATGTTAAAGTAAAAAGTTTTAGATACTTTGATGCGTGTCACCTAATTATATTTTGATTAGGTTTTTTTCACATTTCAATGTTGTTATTGTGCTTTCATTGTAGATCAACGTGTGTAAAGATTAAAGGTTTATGCAGACTGGCTGATGAGTGACAGACAAATCCACATAATACCTTTCTTAGTATATTGTAAGCTACGTGGTCAGGGTTTGATATAGATAAATTATTCCGTTTGCTTAAATGTTTTTCTCCTCACCTATCAACGTACCACTGTTCAGACAAGGCTTTATTTATTCGACATGTCAATATTCTAGTTATATTATTGGTCTGAAAAATATATTCAGTCAAAATGTTTGCCGACCTCTTCAGTATTCACAAGTAGAGTAAAAGGTTGCGAGTTACGATCCGCCGCACTCGTCCTATTTCAATATTCTTGATATTTTGTGGTCTTTTACAAAACGAATATTTGCCTTATTCTTTTAGTTTAGAATGTAAACTAAAACTCTTTACGAAAATACTAAAATTCTTACTAGATTGGACCTTGTCGTTAGTATTCGTTGGTCCCATAGTTCGAGTTTTAAGAATAAGTATGTTATGTTTATTATAAGAAAACTCAGCTTTCACGCTGACATAACATTCTTCTTTCTATGTCATTTTTTTGTAAGTATTACTAATAGGTACTCCACAGATAACTCCACTCCTTGAGTTTGCATCCTATTCAAGAGCTTCAGAAATCTCTGACCTACTTAACATCGTAAAGTAATGGTCTGCGTAATTTAGTAATGAGATTTGTAATGGTGTGTGAGTGACAGTCTGCACATGCCTTACTCTGTAGTGTTGTGTAGTTTGCTTCGCTGTCACCTAGTGCATGCGTCCTCGTGTCCACACACGTGTGTTCTGTGCAGCACGGACCCGTGCTCGGTGTACCGGCGACGATGTTCCGGACCGCTTTGCATTGACTGGTACGTATTGCTTGCTTTACTTATATTATTTTTGCAATATTGACAAACAAGCCTACGACCCACTTAATGGTAAACGGTTACCTTCGTTCATAAACCTCTGCTATCAACTGCTATCTATCACTTACTTATAATAGACATTACTACAACGAGGTGTTAGAGATAAACTGTAGTTTTTATTAAACTTTTCACTCAATATTCTAAAACATAGATTTCAGCCTTTGCCAAGTCTTAATACCTATAATAGTTTTTTGACCATTTATTTTGTATTGTGTCCAGAATAAATCCAATAAGTTGTTGCTATTTTTTATTCCTCTGTTGGCAATAATTATTTATTTTTAGATACGTGTAGGTGTAATTGCATTCTTAGTTTATGGTTTTTATTGAATAAAACTAATGAAAATAATATTGTAGAACTCGTTTCGCTCGTTACGACTATAAAGCTGTTTAAAACTTCGATAGTAATTTGTAATTAAAATTACGATAAAAACCAGCTTTTGCACTGGTCATTACTCAACTCGAACTGTATTTTATAGCAATTTGATCGATTATAATCTATGAAACTAATAAAAACTACATATAAATACGTTTATATAGGTTATAAACGTTTTATAAGTTTTGTTCTACGATGTTATTATCTGTCTGTATGTCAACGATTTGTTTTTTTTGCATAAGCGTAAGCTTTTTCCATCGCTTATGAACAGCTGGCATTGAAGAGCTACTTTACAGGACTATTCTTTAACCTCGTTTTGCGTGCGAGCTCATGTCTTTGTCTGTGTTTTTGTTATATTCTAACCCAAAGTTTATTTAACATTCTTCTTAATTTATTAATCCAAAGCAACTATAAAATAACATCACTATGCAAATTATGCAGGATGCATAAAATACTGTACAAATAAGACAAAAAATCAAATATTTTTTGGTGACGCCTAAAAGTACATTGACATTTCGTTGGGGCAGTGTTTACTGGGCGATGTCACTGCAAGTCCAGGTGTGGGAGGTGGTGTATGTACACGTGCATCGGTCTCAAGGCAGCGACGCGCTCATACTCGTCGGCCAGGACGGAGTGCAACGACCCCCCATACATTTCCCGAAAGGTAAGTTATAATTTCGAGACAAGTCGAAATCAAGTATGCCTTAAATATTAATCACAAGGGACACACAAGAGTTTCGTTGTAGGGGAATAGGTGTTACTAGTTACGTCGGATTTATAGATTTTTAATTGCTTTTGAAGAATAGATAATAGATAAACAGGTCGATCTGGTGTTAAGTGAGCACTGTAAGTGGTGTTTATCATTAGACAGATACCTCCCGTAATTTACATGTTATTTTATTTTATATGCACCATACACCTTAAAACTATGAAACTAAATGTGTATGGCTACTATGATTACAATCGAAGATTTTAGGTACACTATTCTCTCGTATTTTTAGCCAAATGCACACAATATAAAACTAGTAAACAAGTAGTATAATTATACTAAAACAAACCTAGCATAATACTTAGGTATCATACTAACATAAAAATAGGTTTAATTTCTCATCTTCTTTGATTAATTTGTTTATAATCTGCAGGAGGACATTTGTTGTCCTTTTTGAGTAATTTGGAAACTGGATTATTGCCCCACGGACAGTTGGATCCCCCTTTATGGTCCCAAAGAGGCGCTGGAAAAGTAAGTCATGGCATTTACTTGTTTTTTTTCTTATTTAGAAATAGCCATCAACTTTAAATAAAATAATACGTTGCGATAAAATACTAATTTTATTTTTTAGTTTTTGTATAAAAATTAAATTGGTAAGCAAATATTCATTTTAGTACATTCTAGATGCGTTTGATGTAATATAAGTAGGTATGTCGCCTAATTTACGACATCATTTAAATAATTTCTAGAAAATTATTTAAATCTAAAGATCAGACCACACGAACATCACGTTTTATATTATTTGTACTAGACATTTTTTGGGAATGCTCGTCAGACTGGTTTTTACTTTAGGCTACTTTTATGTTTTCTATAATGCAAAGCAGATACAGCTTATTTTTATTATTATTTATTTTTATTCAGACCTCAGACCAAAGTTGTTGCACACGGTCGATCGTTATAAAATATATGCATCTTGATTTTTTGTGACTAGAATGAACTTAATGATTAAAAATTATTTCTCTGAGGTAACGTGTTATTTTATACTTAAAACTTTGTTGGACATTAAACGCGTAAATATTTAATGTAATTTACACGAAAATATTTATTAAGTTTATTTCTGAAAGATGTAAAAAAGCACTAGTTATTTCTCTGAGATACCTTATCGTAAAAAACTTACAAGATTTGACACTTTGACTAAATATTAAATGTTTTCAGGTATTTGGGAGAGGTAAAAACAGGAGACGTCCTATGCCGAGTCTCTCCGAATGTGGTGAATCAGAAGAAGTGGATCTGGATGAAGTGGCTGGAGATTATGTCTTCCGTATTGTAAACAACGCTATAACTGACAGAGAAGGTAGATTTTTCTAGAAGCTTCGTTAGAATTATTAGGATTCGTTTACTGTTATAAAATTTTATTATTCATTTAATTTCCAATGATATTTCAATTTTAATTTATTCTACAAATAATATTAAGACTGCGTAAAGTTGCAGCTATTGCTAATTTATAAATCAGTGTCATGTTCCCATATTTTCTATTAAATATTTTCTTCACATTTTTTCAATATTCTGTTGTTTTTTTTCAGTCTTATTTATTTTCTACATATATCTATTTAATGCCTTTTGATTCGTTTGTTTCCCAGCGATGCGTCACTCACTCCTGGAACGAGCTATACAATCACCGCCTCGCACTCCTCGTCGCCCGCTCGCCTCCACATCCACGACGTCATCAGATTCATCAACAATGTCCGTGGATTGTCCTCCTTCGGCCGGACTTAATGGTGTTCCACCTCCTATCACGCCGGCTCCACATCATCCCGTGGAACAGGTAAAATTTTAGTAAAGAGTAGACTCGTTTATCTATCTTGCAATAAAACTAAATTATTTCTTTCTTACAATTATTGCCAAAATCATTTATTGCTAAAAGTTTTAAATGTTTTATGTAGGTGGACGAGTGCATCCGGAAGTATTTGAAAATTGACATCAAGTGATTTTGTTTATTTTCTAATTTTCTGTTCAGCCATTTTTTTCCATAATATGATTCTTAGAATTTGCTTTCGTTCGTAGTACTTTTTTGAACTTTTAGCAGTGTGTAGTATATTTGATATTTCATATCTTACTAGTCTACAATATAACTCGTTGAGAAAATTTTTCATGAATATCAATTATAGGTTCAATGACTAGTCATTTTAGTTTATAGCATTTCATAGTTTTAATTTGTATTATAAATATTAAATACTTCTATTTCTTGTTAATTTACTGTCAATGTAATTCTGAATTCTGTTAAAACTATTTGTACTGAGTGAAGCGTTAATTATTTAACATTATGGTAATTGGTTCTCACTTCACCTCGACGCTCTCATTAGTCAATTACTGCCTGTAATTGGATTTAAATGTTAGAATTCTCTCCAGTAATACACAAGGCGTGACGTGGTAATGTTTTCATCGTCTATATTTTAATGTTGTTTGAATTGATATTATTTTATCGACGATGTGTTTGATAAGTTTTATTATTGTTTAAAACTAAATTTCTAACTTTTACTTTTTTTTTTTAATTTTAATTTTGTACTTTTAGTTACTTACGGAAAGTGTAGAAATTCGAATGTTTTGTAGAAAGAACATAACTGTAAGACCATAAAAGTGTTCAGCAAACTTTTTTTTTTTTCGATGACAACCTGGTAATGATTGCGAACAAACAGCGCAGGACAATTTGTTTTGGCGAGATTTGGGGAAGGTTTATGTCCAGCAGTGGATGTCTATAGGCTGATGATTATGATTTCATCATCAGAAATGAATATAACACGATTGGTCGATACATCTTACACCGTAACAGGGACAATGTCTCCATTTTTATCAGTAAAGCAATCCAATCTGAAATGAGCTGATAGAATTTAAAACCAATTTGACTTAATGTTAAAATTATATTGTTACAGACTGCATCAATTGAACTAGTATGCAGTACGATGCGTCGTCAAATAATATCGAGAGCTTTCTACGGTTGGCTCGCGTACTGCAGGCACTTGTCTACCGTCAGAACGCATCTAAGCGGTCTTGTACATCCAAATATTATATCAGGAGGTACATAAAATGTCATATTATTTATGTTAAAATTTAAAAAAATGTGGAAATAATCTTAGTAAAGCATTTTTATGCCAAAAATATTTTCTGTTTTGGTAAATTTGATACCAATTTTATGTATTCAGATGGAGCAGATTCAGGTCTCACTGAAGAAATATGGCGTACAATGACAGATGAGAATGGTGCTGTACTTGACAAAGACGAAGTATATAGACTTGTGTACTATGGAGGTGTTCAACACGATATCAGGAAAGAAGTTTGGCCATACCTACTTGGATATTATGAGTAAGTTTTAGATATTATTTTGGATTTTTATCTGTATTTCGGATTTGAATAATTTTATGAGTTTCATTTTAATAAGCGCGTCTTTGTTTGTTTCAGTTAGTTGAGGGTTAGTGAAGATATTAGAGACCTATAAATTCTGTAAAAAGATCAATCATAACCTTTAACACGGTATTCTTTAAATTCCAACCCATGTGAAGTATAGGTTCCCAAAACCAATATTAGATACTTAATTTTGCTCAAAATAAAGGAGTCCTCAATTTTTTTTTACAGATTCGGTTCAACAACGGAACAAAGAATAGATCAAGACGCGTCGTGTCGCCGTCAATACGAGACCACTATGTCGGAGTGGCTCTGCGTGGAAGCCATCGTGCGACAGAAGGACCGCGAGGCGACCGCCGCCTCCATCGCGAGGCTCAGTGAAGCTCTCGGGAAACTACCGCCCGTCGAGAGCAATGGAGATTCTGGAGAAGTAATAGAGTTTTAGTATAGATAGATATATTTTGTTTCAAAACTTTTTCAAGCCTTATAATTGTCGTGTAGTTTAGAGTGAAACTATTCTGTTTTAAAAGTTGTGCTGTGATCTGATCTGAAAAGTCAGTCAGTTATCAGTAGTAAAAAATACTAACAGAAAAGTCTGAATTTTTAAAGAAAGATTGCGCTAGTACTAGAAGCATCCAAATAATAATTGCCATTTTTTTCAGGTATTTGAGGACGATTGTAGTGTTATATCTGACAACCCGCCCGTTGTGTCTCCGGAACCCAGCGATAATGAGCACAAAAAACCTGAAACCAAACCTATTCTATCTCGAGCACCCAGTATAGATGAGGTTGACAATATCGAATTAGACTCGGAAGGGAAAGAGAAGAATGTTAAAATGAATGGAGAGACTGACACGAGTGATACTAGAGAAATAGATAGTCTTAAAGACATAGATGATGATGATGATGTTCATTTAAAAAGCGTCGTAGAGAACCCCGATATGAGACGAGAAAGCATAGCTGAAATAAAAAGACTAGCTGAAGGCATAGTTCAGAAAGGTGATGGAAGAGGTCTCCTCTGTAGTGTGGATAGTGCCAATATGAACCTTAACGGTACAGATATGAAGTCGTCTGTTGATGAGCATGTAGTAAGCCCTCAACAACACACTAGTGTTATAGTTACTAATCCGTCGGTGGATTTGGCTCCATCTGGTTCTCCAGCTTCTGGTGGGACAACTGGTAAATATTTACATTGTTTTATATAACGATCAAAGAGCGAATTATAATATGTAATTAATGTTTTTTTCATCCTGAATATATGATTATGATGAATTTCACTATTTTTTTAGCAAATGCGAGTCCATCTCGTAGTCCTTTAGGGGTGGTTCGTGAAGAATCTCATTCGGCCGGAGCGTCTTTCGATACTCTTGAACCGACTAATGATCAGCGCCCAGAAAATAGATCCAATTGTGTTTCACCAGCTAGTTCTAACGGAGGAGTGTATTCTGTAAGTTTTAAAATTGGTTTTGACACAATCTTATTTAGTAGTCATTTTTGATTGTACTCTGTATTTCATATTTTTGATTTCAGAATGAGTTAGTAGAAAGTTTCGCTCTGAATTTACATCGAATTGAAAAAGACGTTCAGAGATGTGACAGGAATTATCCGTTCTTCAACGATGAGAATCTTGATAAACTAAGGAATATTATGTGCACGTAAGTAGAGTCAATTCAGTCACGTCGTACAAAATAAATTTTAACGTTCACCGACTCAAGTAAATCCGGTAAATACTTAAAGGGCTTTGCCTTTTGGCCCCCTAATATAGAATATTTGTTGTATATTACAGGTACGTTTGGGAGCACCTAGAGACTGGTTACATGCAAGGGATGTGCGACCTGGTGGCTCCCCTGTTGGTGATGATGAAGGAGGAGGCGCCGGCGCACGCTTTGTTCGCGAGGCTCATGGAGCGCGCGCGGGACAACTTCCCTTCAGGACAAGCTATGGACGCACACTTTGCTGATATGAGGTAATTTTGTACTACTGCGTATGGGATATTCTTTAAAATTTTAAATAATTATTTCTATTTTGTCTTCGTTTTATGAATTCAGGTAGGTAGATATAAATTTTTTTTATTGCCGTCTGCCTAAGACGAGCCAACGGCCCACCTGATCGTAAGTGGTTACCGTCGCTCATGAACCTCTGCAATATCAGTGCAATTATTGTTGGTATGTTAACACTATACATTTTTTTTTGCCATTTATTTTAGTTTGTAAATGGGTTAAATATCATAAACTGTGCTATCCTTTAGTTTTCTTGCTTATTTTATTAATGTGTTTTATATAGGTAACCACATCATTAAAAGTTACGTATTATTTCAGATCTTTAATTCAAATATTGGACTGTGAGTTGTACGAGTTGATGCATGCTCACGGAGATTACACACATTTCTACTTTTGCTACCGTTGGTTCCTGTTGGATTTCAAAAGGGAACTGCTGTATCAAGATGTAAGTTTCAATAAAGTCGATTTAATGGATTTCAATAATAAATTCTACCCAGTGATAAGTAGATTACTTAATAAACTCTTGTTTCGGTCTCGTAATGAGATTATTAATTGATAGTAGTCATCGTTATGTGATTTACGGAGGGAACTGCCAGCTTGTTATTTGCCTTTAAATTACCTATGAAATTACTTGTGAGTTATATTTTTTTTAAGGTTATATATAATAAAATTAATAATGGTCTTCCAGTGATAATGTAAATATTGTGTTAGGTGTTCTCTGCGTGGGAGATGATATGGGCGGCGCGTCACGTGGCCTCCGAGCACATGGTGCTGTTCATGGCGCTGGCGCTGCTCGAGACATACCGTGACGTCATACTCGCCAACACCATGGACTTCACTGATATCATCAAGTTCTTTAACGGTAACCTACATTACTTATTGTTATTAAGGTAAGCATTGGATAAGCGTAGTGGAATATGTTTGATCCCTCCACTGAGGAGACCTGAGCCCAACAGTGAAAATTGATGATATGTTACAATTCAGTACGTAGACGGACTGATGGTAAGTAGCCATTGTCAAAATATCATAGGATACTGCGGTGCGGTTCACCAAAATCCGAACGGAATTAAAACCTTCATACTAATACTCATAGTATGAGGGTTTTAATTGGGCACGAGAAGGGTATGACGCCGCGTGACTCGCTCTTAAAGCAGGTGGAAGTTTACCGATTGTCTCCTACTAAAAACAACAGTATCTTAATAAAGCGCCATGATCAGAAGAGATCTATTTATCCTCAATGGTGTCGAATCGACTGGTTTAATAATTTTAATTCTGTAACAAAGACCAATAAACGCCGTAATTTACATTCCCGACCTAAGAGGCTGATGAAAACTCAAGTCAATGTATGTGGTAACTAATGCTATTCAATAACAATATATTTTACAGTGAATAGTATTTCCTTTTTTTTAATACATACGTTAATGACATCGCAATAGAACCTAAATTAATTTGTGTATGAAATATAGCTCATTCTATTTATGTTGTTGACAGAGATGGCAGAGCGTCACGATGCTTCCGCCGTTCTATCTCTGGCGAGGGACCTGGTACTGCAAGTACAGACTCTAATCGAGAACAAATAGAGTTGTTTATCGTAAATCTAATACATCTCTAAATAGACAATGATCGATTCGTTACGTTACATGATAATGAAGGTCAACCGTGAAATGTATCTGTTTGAAAACGTGAAATTAAAACACTTCCTACTCTCATATTATTTGCTATACATTTCAGTTGAAACTAAAAGTTATTTGTACCTAGTATCCAAATAAATAATTAATTAATTAATCAATAATTATATTATCATCTTCTACACAATCATGGGTTTAATTACAGCTGAACTCTACCTCTTTATCACTTGAAGATACATTAGTATTATATACGAATATATTTTTTTAAAGGCCATCTGAAGGGCCTCTAGCTCATATTCTGATAATGATAGGGATAGTAAAATAAAATAAAAGTAAAATCTCAATAATAGCGTAACGAATCGTAATTAGAAAAATAATGCATGTGTATGTACCATTTAGATATATTAGTAGACATATTTTATCTCTTCTTTATAAAAAGTATTAACAATCCGATGAAATACTACATAGTTTTGCAAATTTTAATATAGACTGATTTTATGTAAATTATTTTCGTGTTATCACTTTGTTTGTATTTTGTTTTATCTAAATTATTATGGAGTATTTTGATTCACCCGAAGGAAAACAACAACTAACGTAAATACTTTTGTGAAAAATCCCGGAGAATTATCTTACTTTCTGACAATACGAGAATAATTATTTCCTAGAATTGATAATTACTATTCTTCCTGCAACTGTATTTGGTAAAGTCCGTGATTAATCATAAAATGATTTAATGAGAGTGTAAAATTGTTTGTTTTGAATTGATTTAAGATCTCCTTTACTTTATTTTAGTTACCCACATTCTTGATTAGGCCTTTTTTATAGCATATAATGTGCTTTCAGCACCATATGAACGTATTAAATAATACTCGGTATCTAATTGCTGTAACAGTAAAGATTTATCTCAAATTTAACTCAACATCGGTTATTTTAAATAGTGAAGGAAAATATTGAGAGAAAAAAATGTCTCCACGTCCATATTTAAGACCAAAATGTTGTGACGTTTCCATTGTCTAAAAAAGTAATTGAATAATGAATAATTTTAATTAAATATTTTTGATTAGGTACTAAACAAATTTTAACATTTTAAGAATTTTTACCATCGCTAAAAAGACAATTTCAGAAATGTCCGTTTAAAAAAAATCAACTGCTCTTTGATCTTATCGAGCGAGAAAACTATTTTATGTAGTAAAAGTTACCTATCTATCATATCGAAGAGCGACCTTTTTTCCCTGTGCCTTTTTGATAAATTCATTTTAAATCCCTATTTACTGATTGTATATTTATAGATGTTTTAAACAATTCCATTGAATTTATCTATATCAAAACGGATTGTATAAAATTACATCATCATTAAAAAGCCTATTTTACCAAATTATTGTATAACCGTATATTTAGTAAAAGAAATAATATATTTACTTATGTTATAATGTTTCAAATTTTAGTTTCGGGCTTATTTCGAAATCTTAAATATGCACGACATGTCGTTCGGTAATTTTGGTATGACTATTTAACTTATAAACTGTATTGTAAAAAATAACTGGAAGAGAGTTCTATAAAAATAATTATTATAGAAGAGCTAAGCAGTACAAGTAATAATATCATCTTACAATAAAAAAAATAAAAAGAAGTAAAAAACATGTAATAAATTCGTAAATTAAAATATAAATACTGTAAAGTATTATAGCAAACTTAAAAATACCTGCACAATAAACTAAAAATAATAACATGTGCACAATAGCTCTTCTTTGAATATTATCGGCTAAAAGTTGAAGTAAAACGTGCCATATTGATCAGAGAGTACGTATCCTCAAAAACATAAAAACGTACACGTAATGTCCACACAAAAATATATTCTGTAATTAATTGATTGAATAGAATATTATTTTATTCTGCTTTATGTCTCATATACCTATTTACATTTGAATATTATTGTTACTTGTCCAAATTTATTGAATATTACGTCCGATAATAAATTGTGAAAGTACAACTATAAAAGCGTAATGTTGTTCTTTGTTTATTTATACGCTAAAAATAAAAATAAAATAGTTTTTATTATAGTAATTTTATTAGCGCTTCCAGTCGTGTGTACTTGTAAGTTGTGTTTATTGATAATTTAAATTTATAAATGAAATAATATATTTACAATTGATTAATTAAAAAAATATTAATAATGAAATTATGTAGGCGCCTATTGTCTATCGTCTATTGTCCCCTTGATGGTGTATAATATAACAATATATCAAGAAAAGACACTATAACAATATTTTGTAGGTAAGTATGTGTGTATTGATGACCATTGACCATACAACATGAAAATTACAACAATCATGGCATGGTACAACATCTTGAGTTCGATATTTTGTTATTATTTAATTAGGTAAATGATTAAAAAGAAATACGTGCCATCTACTGAGAACACCCAGGTCTCTAACATTGTAAACATTAAAAATAATGAAACAGAATGCGCAAAATTCAAAAGCGTTACTTTTTTGTAACTGATCGAAAATAAACATTGATAGATGTTGTAAAGAAAACATCTATTTTTAGTTTATAATTAGTAATAAACTCTTCAGTAGTAAGTATTTACTCTAAACTTGAAATATTTGCATTACATAGTAGATACCTAATTAATACTATCTGAAATCATAATTATTTTATATAATATTTTTTAGTGTTATAACTTGTTTTTCATTCTCGAACAGAACGTATAGGTATACATAATATATTTAAAACCTATGTATACTGTAATTGTTCTTAGCTTTTAGTCGTATTGTGCTGTTACAAAGATAGTCTGATGACTGTCTTATTTCAAACATGTTTTTGATGGAGTTACATTGTTAAAATTTCATCAAAATTAAATGTAAAACTTAAGGCTTACCACAGTTGCAGATCGATAACATCTAAATTACAGTCATATTTCTGTGGATTGCTGAGAGTAAATATCCAATACTTAAAATTAAATATCCTGAGACTTAGTTCGCTCAAATTACGAAGTTCGATAACTCTATGAAATTGATATTGTAATAAGACAGTCATAACTATAAATATATTTACCTATGTATATTGATGTCTGTGAATTAAATGTGATTGTCATACGCTTAATATAGTTCTTATACCTTTAATAGAGCAGGCCTAAGTCCGATAATAAGCCAAGCTTTGTACTTTTTTTATTCCTTGTTGTGTTTTGAACACGAAAACATTTGATTTATAGGATTTTTTTGAGATGCGTAACCACTTTGTTACTAAAGCCCTACATGGTATGATGGAAAAATAATCGCTGTACAGAAAGAAAGATTGTTCAGCTACTCTAAAACAATTGCACAACGGTTTAATATGTCAAAAATAGATATTTATAAAAACAATTATTAAATATTACGGTGTGTGGTAGGAGGTACTGTGAAACTATCACATTTTTACAAACTCCTTCAATTGAACTTCTCAAAAGTAAAATTAGTATTATTATTTTTCTAGCAGTAAAGTAACAAAGTATACAGTTTATTTTTAGTATTTAACTATTACGTAGTAAAATATTAGAAAGGAAAATTAAATGAAATAATTTCTCTGTCGCACCTTCTTCTTGTCATTTTATACTATAGATTTTGTTTCTTAAATTATAAATTATTCAAAACAAACATACCACTTCACGGTAAAAAAGATTGAAACCTTCTTCTTATGTTAATTTGCAATTTAAAGTAATTCATTTTCGTAAGGCATTCTAATTAACATAGGTACCACTTGCATAATTATTAACATAATATTAGATTTCTTTATTTTTCCAATTTGTTTTCAATATTTGGCCATTCCTTATGAATCTATTTTTGTAATAATAATTTTATTTACATAAATAGTTAATTTGTTGCTTACAGACCTTATCTACAATTCGTAAGGATTAGAATAGAGTGTTAAGTATATCTTGTCCTCTAGCTGAACCTTAATAATTAATCCTAATCCTTGTATTAAATGTGTCAACGCTTTTACAATAATTATTATAGGTGTGTTTTGTATTGTCTAAAGCCTAAACAAATCGCGAGAAAAGATATAAAATACTTTTAGCATATACATTCAATTGGAAGTAGCAAACATCTTTTTAAAAAAAAAACATACATAATTGTGGTTACTTTTCTTAATTAATTTTATAACAAAAGAAATCTAGGTAAATTGATAATACTATTTTCTCGCTATTTGTTTAGCTTATTTTATTAATTTTTCCGATGTTAGGAAAAATACATTATATTCGATGTGAAACATTTATCAATTTGTATGTAAGTAGATGTATTACATAAACTATGTAACGTGTAAGAAGTATTTATATAATATAGTAAATATTTAATTATTTTTGTGAAAGTCATCTTACGTCATTAAATAAATTTCCATTTAAATGGACTATATTGTTTTATTTATCGAACAAACCTACGCCGTGAATCTTTAATAAGATAAGATTCATAAAAAACTACATTTCTGTGTCCCTACAACTTTTCCCACAGACTTAGAATCGTTAGGCAGCTACTAGGTTAGAGGTAGTAAGTGATTACATTAATATTATAAGTTTTGAAAAATCTTTCGAATTTACTAACAAATGCTATTATTATTTTTTCATGATTTTCATTACATATTTCGTTACTTTAGTAGACAGATACTCGAACACAAACTATTTCAAATTATTATAATTTTCTATTCGATTTAAATTTATTGAAAATTTAAAAACAGTGTTTATTAATCTAATAATGAATTTCTAATTGTACCTCTACTGCCGCCGTACTTCTCAATCGAATCATAAATGATTGTGAAATTATCAATATTGTATTTCTTAATGCTATAATTATCTGATTAAAATATATAGATAGATATATATATACAATTGATCAATTAAATTTTTCCTAACGATTAATTTAAAAAAGTTTTAATTCTATTACATTAGGCAAGTCGTCAACAGAACCCGGGAAAGGAGAATAATTGTTCCAAGTTTTGATGAGGTCGTACAATGCGTCTCCAGGACAGACAGTGTCCCTGACTTGTCTGTGTCCGACTAACTTGTAATCTGGTTTGATGTAGCCGAGCTCGACGCCAGTAGCGATCAAAGATTTAGCAATTTTGATCTGTTCTGTTGATGGTAGAGTGGCTGTGAAATAAATGAATTATGATTAGTAGTTCAATATTTATTTTTATAAGGGAAAATTTTTTTTCACACTCAACAGATTTGGTATAAAAAGAACTGCTTAATACTTTTAAAGTAATTTTGGTGTTCGGTAGAGAAGCGAAATAACTAAGTAGGTAAGTACTGTACTGTACTGTACTGTACTGTACCAACCCATTACTGCCCACTGTTGGGCTCAGGTCTCCTCCGAAGAGGGATTAGGCATAGTCCACCACGGTTGCCTAGTGCGGATTGGGGACTTCACATATCTTCAAAGGATTTTTAGAATCCTTTTCCGACATGCAGGTTTCCTCACGATGTTTTCCTTCACCGTTTTTAGCCAGTGGTGTTGTGAAAAATTGCACATAAATCTTTCAAAGTAATCTCATAAGTAGGTAAGTGAGGCGACAGAATTACAGGATCAATCTTTGCAAACTGTACCTACTTTGAAAGTCTCCAATGAAACATATGCCGAGACTGACAGGATTGAAGTGTAGAGAGTGGGCACCTAGAGTTGTCCATCCTCTGCCTTCGTAGACCGCTCCATCACCGCCTACGCAAAAGCTGAAAAAAAAAATGAGTGAAAAGTTATTGATTAAGGGTAGAAGCCTGTGTGTTTAGTTAGCTAACTTTTTATTTTTTAAAAGTACTGAAACGATTTTAAAGAAGGTATAGGTTCGTATATAGGTTAGGTATAGGTAAAAGTAAAGACTCGATAGGTTTCAAATCGAGTCTTTACTTTTATTTAATTCAAATAATAGGAATTCTAATATCTCAACTAAATAACTATGTACACACTTGTGCATGAAGCAATAAATAAATAAATAATTCTATCTTACGGCATATCATAGGTTTCAGGTACTTACTTATAGCCTATGTCCGACCAATTTCTATTTTTCATGTGAAAATTCTGCATGGTCCTCATAGCCACACTACACTGTTTCCGAGTGTAACATGCTTCTGGTATGTATGTGTGATGGATCACGACATAGGGTACAGGCGTTCTCAGAAGATTATTTTCTTTAGGCATCATTGCTTGCCACTGTGATCTCGTGACGAAGGGAAAATCATATGTGTTAACGTCGTTTGATGAAGAATCTACTGCAAAAGTAAAACTAATTCAAAATTCATTACATTATACACATTTTATATTATTTTAAGATTCTGTGAACTTTATTTTGAAATTTGTACAGCTCTTTACAAACTTAGGTTATAAAATTCTGTGAACAAAATTTAGTACAATTTTGCTTCATTCCTGTAAAATATAATTACCTGATGAATATCCACTGGTAATACTTGCAATGCCGGATAGAATCAAGAGTTCAAACATTTTCACTTATTTGTTTAAATTTTGTGACACCTGCAAAAATATGTAGTGATATATTATTTTTTCCTGCCTAAACTTACTAATACATTAATCTTCTTTTATACCATGTAGTACCTACTCAAATCTCTAAAGTGACTATAGTACAACTTTTAATCATATTTTTATGAGTTGACTAGTTGAACGGCCTTAAAGAATAACATATCAAACAAATTTTCATAAAATTGGTTACCTTAAACTGATTCTGAACTGATGATAAAATCGATTTTCTTACAGTATGAACTAATATTGATACTTGGCTTCGGGCGCAATTTCATTAATATACTATTTCGCAGCCTCTTTTAAAGACATTAGTTATGTAGTATAGTTATACGGATGTTTTTATAGCTGCTTATTAACCGAGGTAAATCCCCCGCGAGCAGTATCACGACGAAAAGTTATATAAGCGAAAACATTTCGGAAGAAATAAGTTTGGAAATATTTATTCGTAGTCTATAAATTTAATGTTGACTATGGTCTAGGAATAGTTTTAACTCCATTAAAGTTTTTAGAAAAAAAATAGGCAATTAATTAAGAAATATATCAACAATTTTTCATCAGATTCGCTAATTGTTACATGTAAGATGTTGTACTTAATTTCGTTGAATTAGTCACAGCAAGTAGCAAACCACGGATATTCGACAAGGCTTTTCAGAACTGTCTAATTCTTTGAATTATGTCTAATTTATTGTAATACCGTCTAAATATTGTAATATAACATAATATTATATTTTAGTTTAGTCGGTTGAAAAAAAGTCAAACAGACAAACTACAGACAAAGTTTTACATTTTTATTTAGTGCTTCGGCTGACTGCTTTGTTTCATTTCATTTTACATTAACGCCACCAAAAGAAATATCACCTCAGTTAATCATTACCTAAGCAAGCTTAATTAATGTACGTTTACAATACACCTGAATGTAAAAGATAACAATTCGACCACAACAGAGGTCCATACTAGAGACAGAGCAATTATAATATTTAAAACACATTTTCAAACCTGTACTAAAGACATAATTATAGTGCTATTGAAACACGACAGAGATGGGCACAATCTACGCTAAGATTTTGTTGATGTTTAATTTTTAAGTTTTTACAGGTATAAGATACTCATTGATCCTCGCAACTTCGTCTATGTCATCTTTTTGGTTTAGGCAGCACTGTTACATTTTAATACAGTACAACCACAGAACCCGTTCTATAATCAATGGTTTTCGCAGCGCACCTGATGTAGGAAAGTTTCTGGGTATTTTTTTCACACCTTGTCCTACATTATTGAGGTTTTAGTACGGATCACTATTTTTTAAACTAAATATAGCCTATTAGATGTCACTCAGGAATAGGGTTAGTTTTCAACGTTGAAAGATTTTTTCAAATCGGTGCTGTAGTTTCGACACAAACAAACAAACAATTCCTCTTTATAATATTAGTATAGATAATATTTGCGGGTGTCACATAAAGTTTGCGAGAAACAAATATAGTTATTGTCTGCATAAGATACGCGAGCCGTGAGGGCCGTGACTTTGATAGGCTTGTAATAAACCAACAGGTTTCTAAGACGCAATGAGCATGTGTTTATAGGTACTTTGCGTTATTAATTTCTTATTTCCATTTCAATTCATGTTCATTGATCAATGTAGTTAATCAATTTTGTTGTTCGGAAACTAATAAATATTTTTTAACGTAATCATATAGCTGTTTTTGATAATATCCTAATACAAAATAAAATAGTATAAGTAGGTACAGTAAATAATATTTAAGTAACTATATGTAAATTTACATAATATTTTCGTTTTTAGTTTCGGAGTACATACGTGTAGGTTTTATTTTCAACTATTGCAAGTTTATTGTCATTGTTGTTTAAAAGCAAAGTTTACGCTAGGAGGTTTGTATCAACAAAAGAAAAAAAAAATGCAACATAGCATGACTTCGGATTTTTCTTACGATCGACAGTCGTTGAACCACGCTTTTCATGTCTTTAAATCCTTCACTAGTAAGTAATAATTAATTACATACGTCAGTTTACTAATAAATGCATGTTTTTAGTACCTATCAGTAGTTTTTTAGATGAAAGCAGGTACTACTAACTACTATAATCAGTACGAATACTACTATTACTATTAGATACAGAATTTAAAAAAAATGCATAAACTTTGGCCTACCTGTAGATACAGAAAGATGTATGGTACACGACGATTTAATTGATTACGGTATATGCACAAAAACTGTTCATTTATATTTTAAATAGTAATGTAAACTTCAACATTCAAACATTTGTACAATAGTAAATTGTGTTGTTGACCATCACTCGGACGGTCGTCTAAAAACTGAATTGTTCAAGCCTTCGGAGGCTAACATAATTGACATCAAAATTGATCTAAAGAGTGGTTTTTATGCCACGTTTCAACTATTTTTATTAAAAGGTAGTTGATGGTAATTGCTCTTGAGAAAAGGCGAGCCATGTGTGATTGACCAGTTATAGTTTGTTAGATTAGTATACTTAGTAAGACTTGTTAGTAAAGTTATTTCAGCACAGCGCAATACCCAATACCGAAGAGCTTGGCTTTCTTATACAACATAATTCAACAATTACCCAATGCGTTTTTATCCCGAGACTCTTACTTATTTACCACATATTTTTTTCAATTAAAATGTTATTGAAGTTCATTTCAAAGAAAACAATTATTATAATGACAATTATTATAATGAGTAAGTCTTCCCATATTCATAATTTACACTATTCACAGTTTGGTTTGTGCAATAACTCCGTAATTTATTTAACAATAATTTGTGTTATGTGGATTATTAACATATTAATATTAATTATAACAATCACATATACTATTCAGGGTGTTTTCGTTATTTTACTTTTTAAAGACACCAATTCTAGCGTGAGATATTTAGTTCTACTTTAAGGATTTTGTAACACAAGTTGGGAACATTGTAATTTGGCTGTGGAATAAAAAAGTTCTTGTGAAAATCGATCTCTCTTTAAAATTTTGAATCGTTTTTTTATCAAGATTTCTCTGTTCATTAGTCACCTGATATAGCAAACAACATCATGATTAATAAGGGACACTCAAACCAAGAATCACACCAAGTAAGCTTAATAACCATTGTATAATATAATATAACATTATGTGCATAAGTGTACAGTGTACCAAACGTTCTTGAACTACAAAATACCTAAGAGCAACTGTTCCACTGGACATCTGACTCCTGTTGCAATATGGCGTAATTAGTCTAGAAATCAGAGCAATGATGAAATCTTTTAGTGATAACTGTTAATGAATTGTCAAGAAATGGTTAATTTTGATAATTATGGGAATTGAAATGGTTCTTACTTTTTAGGTAAGTACTAGGTTTGATGTTTAGGCATTGATTGTTGACTGTTAGTGAATAGTAGTGGCGTACAAGCCATCGAAGCAAATACGCATAGCATAACCAAAGCTTAAAATAACATTCGTTAAAAAACAATAAAATCGATTAAATGCTATCTATTTAATAGAAATACACTTATCGTTCTTATTATTGTGTGTATTGAGCGTAAAAGTGTAGGTAATAAAATTGATTGTAAGTTGCAAATTTTGTAAAAGATTACATTTTATTTTTATTTCTGAATACCCTGTCCAAAATATACATGTACGCCACTAGTAAACACAGATTCGTAGTTAGGTAAAGGGTATCTATCATACATTGTAGGTATTCTTTTTCATTATAATTGTTGATTTGATTTACAATGTTTTTGCGACCAAGATGTTAATTGCAGCAACAGTAAATCGTTGTCTTTAAGTCACATGTTAAGAAAAATTGCACATGATAAATTATGTTAACTTAATTAATGATGACATTAGTCTACTGCCGTCCAAACTCATGTAATGACTTTTTCAGTAGGAACGTAGGTAGGGCAACGACAAAATAATGGATGCATTGCGACAATAATGTAGATATTGTATTTTACGATCCTTTCAGAAAGATAGTTTTATGCAAATTATTTGTACCCTATCTACTCCAGGATACCTAATTTTAATAGTACAGAACTATTGAAACATAATATGTTTAAAGTGTATATCTAGCTAATTTTAGATTAAGTATAAGAACTGTTGGAGAACCAAATAATTAAAAAATGTCATCTCTAAATTTACGTGAAAATTGAACTCTGTTTATTACTTTTGCATAAAATTTTATTTCTCCTTGGACGTAAATAAAGCTGCTACAAATTTGTAGTGACGAAATGGTTACTACTACACATTAAAAGGTCACCTAGGCTATCTAACACAAATATTAGGAAATTGAGGCTAGTTTTTGACCGACTTCCAAAAAGGAGGAGGTACTCAATTCGTCTGTATGTTTTTATGTTAGTTCCTCGATTACGTTTGTGTAGACCGATTTGAATGATTCTGTCAGTGTCAGATGAAAGGTGCTGGTCCAACCTAGGTCCCATTTTTTTTAGATTGAACAAATACTTTCGGATCTGTGTTTAAAAATGTGTATTTTGAACGGACAACATTTCACGATTTGCTATGCGTTTTTGGGTGTATTTCTTTTTCACATGAACCGATTTTAAAGATTCTTTTGTTAGAAAGTAGACATTTTGAGCATTATCTCATATAAACTTGATAAAGATCTGACTGGTAGTTCTTGTGTTATACTTGAGAAATGGGAGTCGGTCATTTTCATTTTTGTAATACAAATATTTATATAAAATAATTATAAATCACAATTACTACCTATCCTGTTCCAATTATTCTTTGATTTATTACTGATAGAAATCAAATTTTAATGCCATAGCTTAATGAGGCTATACCTTAATTTATATCGATAAATCATAAACTGGTCAGTAATGATGTAGAATCAATTGTTTCAATCAATCAATGTTTACTTTTGAATTTCGTTGTAAAGTCGTTTTGTTATTGGTCAGCGGGTGAATGAACGTCCTTTCCCTTGGCGCTTCACTGGACACGGAACGTGCTACTCGACAAATTGTTTTTACTATTGTGACTTTTCCTAGCAGACAAATAAGAAAAATACTCGTCACTATATTACTATTAGTAGTCGTCTTCAATGATTACGTATTAGGATTCGTAGTTCAAATAAGTCAACCTCAATGATTTTGTCTTTTTCAATTCATTCCTTTAAAATTTAACTCGAAAACGATAAAAATAATTAGTTTTTACATTTGTATTATAAAAAAAAAACGAATAAAAAGGATTAAGGAACGTTACCATCGATTAAAAGAACGAAAGAACAGGACTCTACTTTTACATATATGTACCTAACGAAAGACGAATCTAAAACTTAATTTCTGGTTTACTTGACAAAGAAAACACCAAACATAATAAATTAAGATTTATTAATTAAGTTTAATAATTGAGTTATTTACAAAACGAATTACCCAGTAAAATAAAATGATATACCTACTTAAAATGAAGTAACGTTAATACATTTTAATTTTAAAAATCAATATGACCCGGTTGGTAGTGAGGCCAGTTGGATATTTCATTTAATAGAGTGCCTCCCGGACATTCAGTCGCCATGGCTTGGTTGTGACCTATTAATTTGTAATCAGGACTGATGACTCCATTTTCTACTCCTTCAGACAACACCTTCTTTGTTGTTTGTAATTGTTCGGCAGGTGGCATTTCATCTGTGAAATTAGTTTGTTATATTTATCAATTGTTTACATCTACTTGTTATACAGGATCAGGAAATAATGCTACCCGCAATTATGTACAAAATTTAGACTATTTAGACCATTTTTGGGAACTTTTAAAAATTGTATACCAATCTCCTGTATACAAAAACCCTTTTTTAACTTTTTAGAAATTATTTGGAATAAAGATATCATGGGAATGAAACCCGATCTATGAATAAGTATGGCTAATGGCTATACGTACTAACTTTTGAGGAGCCTGGGTTGTCATTAAAAGAAACAGAGAAGTCTACAAAGTTGTTTTACCTCTCCAGTCTCCTATTAAGCAAATACCGACGCTCAATCCATTGGCAGGTCCAGCATGAACTCCTTTGACATTCCATCCTCGACCTTCGTACGCCACGCCATCACCACCGACGCAAAAACTGGAAATAAAATAATAAAATTATTCAATTTCATAATTTAATTGATTAAAATGAATTGTCGCGATCCATGTATGATGATAACTTTTGAAGGACTTTACCAAATTGTATAATTGAATTTTTGTTTGTAATTTTCGTAAGATGTTTTACAAAAAAATACAGTTTAATTTTAAATACCATTATGGAACGGAATTACTGTAAAATCTTTTCACAACACAATTGATAGTTCAGTGAACTTCGAAGTACCTAATAGTAAAAGTACACGGAGTGGAAACCTTAAATGGCCCTTCTAGGGGAACTGCTCGAAATGATGTGCTTGATTTTTTATTGATTAACAAATAGTTTAATAATAATAAGTTAATTATTACTCTTTTGATAAAATTGAATGACTAAAATGAAAAAAAAAAAGTTCGTAGTTTTCCTTTTATTCAATGAATCATTTTTCTTAGAAATATTTAGTCGTCTAAGTCACTGTATCGATTAGTGCAATAAAAATATAGAATGTGATATTTTCTCTTTATACCAGGTTCGATTCCCGGGTGTACCAAGATTTATAAAAAATCTATGAATGCAATTTTTTTTCTTTTCAAACATAAAGGGATGTTTCCTTTATCAAAATTCGCCAAACACCATTATTCCGAGTACTTCGAGTTTAAAGTTTTAATCAAGTTTAACATTCCACCCTGTATATTGCATCAAAGCTAAGAATTAAGCACGACACTAGATTATTCATTTCGTCAGTCTTATTTGTCGCAGACATAGTTCACTGGCTCTCACAAGTGTAATAGTTACTGCATAAAATAAACGAACTCATCTAAAATATCATCGAAACAGTTTCAATGGTTCAATTAATCAGAAGCATGACTCATGATCGTAGGCAGAACTTATTTGTACAGAAACAAGCGTTGGTCACCTTCAAACTCATAGTGGGTATTTCTCACTAATCTAAATAAAAATACAGTTTAATTTGATTTTATTAGTCTTGTGTTGTTCTTTTTAGTCGGTTATTACCCTAAAACGTGTTAAATTGTTGTGTGAACTGTTTAATTGGCGTCTTGCATGTAAGATAATATCATTTTTTTTATTTAGAATTAAACCGAATTTTTGTAAATGTATGTAAACATACATTGCTCTACAATGCTCTATATAATGAATTAGAAATTTTCTGGCTTAGAATCTTTAGGTAACTTAGAAGACAGAAAGTTTTTGGTCTATATTTAAACATATATTTTTTCTTTACTATACAAGTAGGTAAAACACCAAAACGACATTGACGGTTTTCGTTAGATCGAAACCACTAGCATACCGGGTTCATAATTCGGAGACCCCTGTTATAGATCATCATTATATCTCGTGATCTGTTTTTTCAATAACGTACAATTTCTGATATGTGAATATTATTTTGTGTACTTCATTATTGTTAACAATTCTGACACCTAAAGGTTATCTCTATTTATTTACGTCAATTCAATAAACGGACCATTTATTATTTATCAATTGATTTCTTTATGCGTTTTAGTTAATTGCGGAGTTAACGGAATAATTATGAGCAAAAATATTATTATTTTTTTAAATTATCCAATTAGGTATACTACTTATGATATAGGTATCGTTTATCAAAAACTTTCGAAATTAATCAATACTTGTACTGTACCAAACCATTACTGCCCACTGTTGGGCTCAGGTCTCCTCAGAAGAGGGATTAGGCATAGTCCACCACGCTTGTCCAGTGCGGATTGGGGACTTCACATATCTTCAAAGGATTTTTAGAATCCTTTTCCGACATGCAGGTTTCCTCACGATGTTTTCCTTCACCGTCTTTAGCCAGTGGCGTTGTGAAAAATTACACATAAATCTTTTTCACATTTAGAAGGAAGCGCTTCGACCACTCGGCCACCACGACTTCCGACCTTTAATCAATACTTACTGATATCCAATATCACCCCATTTCAAAGAGATGTGGTATCTCTGCATGCTCCTCATATCAGTCTTGCATTGTGATGTGGTGTTACATACAGTTGGTATGGCGGTATGATGTATAATTACGTAGGGCACTGGTTTGTTTAAAGGTCTTAATTTGTGCGGTGAAACAGCGCCCCAACATTCTCGCGAACAAAATGGATAATCTGTGGAAAATTCCTTAGGTATATGAAACAAGTTTTAGATGTTAGTGCAGATTTGATCATTGTTTGTAGATCAATTTTAAGTCAAACAAATCATGAATCGTATAAAGAATTAAAAAAGAGATAGATAAATATCAAATAAAGTTTTCAGGTCATAGGTAGATAGATCTATTTAAAAAGGACGTAAATACAACTAAAAAATACAACTGATTTGCTTACCCTTTCCTATTAGTCCCGGATGGCCCCCTACAAATGAACATAACACTACAAATAGACTAAATGATAGGAACATTGTGTCTTTAATACTGTTGAATTGCAAATAATAAAAAATCATGTAATCTTCGTTATTTATACAAGTATAATGCGCAGTTATACCGAGTACTCGAAATTATGAAGAGACCAGGCAGAATCATTAGCGGGGTACTTTCCCGCGTTTGGATTTCAAGGGATTATGACTCATTTTATTTACAAAATTAAATAAACCTACTGTATATTTTCTACCTGTATTAACTTATAGAAATAAGTTTTTCGTTTTATCCATTCCATAATTTTGAATAATGAATTACTGCTTATAAAATAATCGTCTATTTTTGTGCTAATGTCTTTACTTTTATTTTTTCAGTTTGTTTTACTCTGTTATTCTTTTTAAAAAAATGCCTAATTTGTAGCCCATGATCATCGATCTTTCTTTTTAATTTATTCTTAAACTTTGCCGAAGCTCTGCTTATTTTTTCTATTCTGAGCTTAGTATAAATCCTTTTTCGCCGCCTTCAGCTAAGCCCTGTATATATACATACAACACATGTTCTTTTGAAGAACTTTTTCTCTTCTATTTAATATAGTACTTTGAATTAGTGTGATTCGTTTTGGAACAATAGAGAACAATCAATGGCGCCTCACTTCCGTCCACAGTTACTCCTATTATGACGTTATTTCCTGTTTCTTTGGCACTCCTGCACCTTGAGACTATGAATTGATCAAATTCACTGTAGCATAACAACGCGCGTATTTATGATCAATTAGAATAGTCAAATCAATAGACACAATAATAAAAGTATGAAGGTAAAGTTTAAATTCAAACCTTTTATAAAAAAATTCTTTCTTTAACAGCTGCAAAGCCATTTTTAATACTTATTTTAATCGCTCCTAGTAAAATTTTATTGGCAAATACACTTATACTGAAATGTTTTAAGCGGAGCGGAGTTTCGTTATTTTCACGTATGTCCAATATACCTACATATTATATACACTTATCTACTTGTGTGTGGCTATATTACCTATAGATTTCACTACTTAACAAACGCCAATTTTGGTCATTTCCCAGTTGAGTAGTAAAATACACGAGTGAGAAAGTATAGTGTAAAAAGAACTGAAACCTACGTGAGATGATCAGCTTGTATTTTGTACTTAAATTTTTATTCATTAACATTATAACACCCACTAATTACTATATGTATCTATCTATTATTTAGATAAATTATAACTCCTAATGAATAGGTACATATATTTAAGTTTTTTTTTTTAGTTGGAGGAAATCACCGGATCCCCGCCCGCCCCGCGCCCTGGTATGTGGGAGTTGAACCGCACTAAAACCTCCAACCGCTCACACTCAGCGTCCGAACCCCGGCTGAGGCCAGAACCCAGCACGGGGTTATGAGGGACGGCGCGACGCTCCCTCCGGAAGCCGAACCGGCAGCCGCCGGCGATGCGGCCACCGGCTCTCTCGGTCGTCGGGCTTTCCGAAGCCCGACAAGATGGGACCGCGTGTAACCCTCCCACGGAATACCCCGATGAGTCAGAACCACCGTGGGTACATATATTTAAGTAGAATAATCATAATTATTGTTTACATAGAAGAGTGGAAAATACCCTAATAAGTCACGCTTTGATTTATTGAATTACAAAGCTAGATAAGTGCAGCAAAGTTGGTAACGAAGTCAAGGATAGATTGAACTAAGAATTAGTAATAAAACTGTGAGCTTGCTCGTCTTGTTTACTAGATAATTAGATAGTTTAAATACCATTATCATCACCATATGGTATGCGTGTATGATTATATCTTTAAAAGTGCTTAAGAGATTTTGATGTGTTTTTTGATCGATAAACTGATTCAAGAGAAGTCTTTATATACTGGTATTATTGTTATATATAATACTATAATACTGGTAGTTTTAAGGGCTTTAATGTAGTAACCGCCTTTGGCTTATAATGAATAAGAAAAATATAACTGTAAATTTTTTGTTACTACTTTTAATATTTATTTTATGAAACTGTACTTTTTTTTTTTAATTTATGTTAAGTTTGTTTTACGTTATTTTTTATTTTTTATTTTTATATGCTAGAATTAGAAGTGTACTATGTTATATAAGGGATTAAATAAAGCTTTTATTATTATTATTTATTATTTAATGTAGTAACCACTTTCTCGATAGGTACTCCTTTTATAGTAATGAAAAGTAATTAAAATATATCTAATTTATAAAGGTCTTGTTTAAATCGCCATTTACTATTTATAGTTTGTAGAGATTTCATGATTTATTTAAATTAGTTAATTCATTATTGAAACTATTTATATGATCTAATAGTAATAGGAGCATTCAGTGTAAAAAATAAATCTTATTCGAGTTTAGAGTACGGTCAATTAGTGCTCGTACTTAAAACCTGAATTAATAATATTTCTATTAATATCAAAATAACGTAAATTCAACTTTAAAGAGTTGAATTACTATGTATGAGTATACGGTACTTACCCGAGAATATAAGTAGGTACACATGTAATGCTTAATTATGTTACAGTAAACAGTTAGGTATAATTTTTAGGTATAATATTATTTTGGTACCTACACCTAAATCATAATATATTTTTCCACTTCCTAAAAATCTTCTAAATACGAGGATATCGAGAATTGCATTTATTTTCTTTTTTTAATCACTACAGAGGTACCTACGACCTATCTGTACCTAAATGATTAGTCGAGTACTCTCTACAAAGCCAGGTCACATAGCAAGGTACTTTAGGTTTATGGTTTCATATTGCATATAAAATTATAGAAGTCTTTCTGAACCTTTAAAGTAGACAACTGCTTGTTAATTCTAATGTTTTGACACTATTAATAACTGAGTTTTTTCAATGTGTCGGGATGACAACGAACTTCTTTCTACAATATGTAGTTTGTGCCGGTGTAACCTTACTTTTTTATATAGGTACTTTGGCAATAAACTTAATACAATAAGCAATAACAATTCCAATGATTAATATAATATCATAATCACAAATTTATCATTTAATTTTAACGTAAATGACTTAGTGATTTAATAATCTTAAATCACAATGTAGGTAAAAATTAAACCGATAAAACAACTTCCCCTTTTCCCTAATTAATAGGTATAATTAATAATATAAATTACGTCATAATAGAAAATATTAAATAATATATAATTGTCATTGTTGTTGTTAAAACCGATGAAAATATCCTAGCTGATCTCTATACTGAAAATGGTACAGAGTAGTACAGACCTATTTAAATAATATTATTAATCTATTTTTGCCCCATACTTCTAAATCATAGGTAGGCAATAATGATGTTTCCTGCAAAAATGAAAGATATATATGTTTTTTTATATAATAAGCTTGGAGCTTTTGAGGCTAAGCATAATTTAAATTTTTGTATATCTTTCTGAGTACGAATATATTTTTTCATACTTTTTCGTCTGCCAGTCATGACTTGTTTAAATATCATACCATAAAAATCAAACACAACATTCCTGATCTCGACAATCTTTTCAATTAATTGATATCTAAAAAGATAATGCATGTATTATACAATAATAATCGTTATCTTTTTCAATCTCAATATCGCAAAAACAATCCGAATTGAACCAAAATCTAAATTATGATTTTCCATGACGATTCTGATGACGATGAATTTTTTTACAAAATTTCTTGGTGATAATCATGATACGTCAGATAATTCACAATTAGACCTATCTAACCAAACTTTGGTCCTAACCAAACTTTAAGAATTTATTTTTAAATAAAACTCCTTAATTACAAGCTTTTAAGATCCTAACTAAGACAAATAAAACAAGCCCAAACACGACGAGTCTATCTTGTTTATTAGAGGAGTTCCTATGGCTATCTTCCGACTCTATCATCAGATCAGCTCCATCATATTATTGCATTGTCACGTGAAATACATCTGCTTGCAAAATGTCAGCTTGGTCGGACACCGGAAACTTTGTCAAATTCAACTCGCAAGATTCCACCCGAACATAATTACATAGTTACATAGGTACACATAGTTACATCCAGTGCAAGTAAATATAAAGACTGTAAAAATGAGATAGTTTCAACGTCCTAGCATCCAATCAGTTTTGAAATCTTTTGGGCGGTTTGGTTGACATCTCCAGTAGTCAGCATTTCTACTCGTATTGAGTGTTACTTAATAATTTTTGTCTTGTGATACACAACATAAATAATTTGGGCACAAAATAAATTGCGTACAATGTAAATTATTATTAAAGAAGTTTGGTTTTTGATATGATAAAGATTTGTTGTTGATGAGAAAAAATCTCGAATCGAAAGTCGTAAAACTATTTCACCACCAATAAATCAAGCAAATCACATTTAAAAACGAACAGCCATTAATTATTAATATTTAGTAATACCTATAACAAGATCTTGAATTTTAGTAGCTTTGCGCTTCAGATTTATTTCTAATACCTACCAATAAGGACTAAAATATTTTCATAGAAGTTATCTCTGACTACACACAAAAACAATGACTCACTCAGAGCTATGATAACATTAGATAGTAAATCTATTAATGACTGACGACATCTTGCTTACATCTCCGCGATATCAATCAAATTCAGAAAGGGTATTCACCCAACAAATTTTACGGTACCACCCTTATCAATGACGTCAAAACTTGCACTGTTTATTATTGGTTAAATACTTACTTACCTAAAAATACAACAAATATAAATATAGTGCCCAATGAGACGAACATATAAAACGTTCATTTATGTTTATAGAAACATTGATTGAATGACTACAGAAGTGTCAACATAGTTATTATACCACTAGTCAAGAATTCATTCATTTCGGTGAGTACTACAATTTTATTTCGAGTTTTCATTATTGCTTCAGATTTTTCTTCTAAGGAAGAAAACTCGTTCGTAAGTTTAAATAGTTTTAATATTTAGGTAATTTATATATTTGCAATATTTTACTGATGTAAGTATAATTTTTCCCTTGTTTAAGAAACTATTCTCGAGTATTTATGTAGGTACATCACGATCTAAATGTGCCTATGAAGAACTAATTTCCACATATTTGTTAGAGTTTTAAAAGAAAATGTGCTTACCTATAGTACCTATCTACACGTATACAATCTGAGAGGTAAAATCTAGTAAATAATATCAAGTAAATCTCATAAATCTCAATATCAAAAATACATCAAATTATTGAGGTATCATTAATTAAATTTCACGTGAAACGGATACCAAAAAATATGTCAGGTCGTGGATTTTGATGACAGTTGGAAGTTATGTCCGTCAGTTAAAAAAATGTGCATTATTAATTTTAGTTTTTTTGGCCTGTATTTTAATTAAATACCATTATTAATACTTGCCTTTATAAACTGCTTGTAGGTATTTAGTAATGATTTCTTAATAGCAAGATTTTTTTAATCAAGTAAGAAGACAAAGACGGAAATTTTCTCTGTTGATATAATAGAATATAATATACTACACAAGAACAAATCAGTAATCAATGTCAATTAATATCGCTGTATCACACGAAATGTATTTTGATTGATATGATAACAGAATAATTATCTCGTATTATTTTGAATTACGACTACAATGAATTGAGTCTCATTTAGTATTTGCAGAGCATTTCATACATAAACATTATACATAATGAATAGGTAAATAAAATATGTATGAGTAGATATATTATAAAGAAATAAGATCAACACGGTAAGTTGAAATATGTACAATATTAGTATTTTAGTTTCATGACATTCAAGCTAAAGCTTCATTCAGAATGACACAAATAATCTATATAAAATCAAAGAAGTAAATTCTATTGTCCTAAGTTTTATGACCTTATTTTTTAAGTTGTATGTAGAGAAAATTCATCGCCAATAAGTAGGTACGATATTAAATATCTAATATTTTCTTATTTACAGAAAAAATGGCCGTTCAGTTTTTAATTGCTGTTTGCTTGAGCTCTTTGGTAGCAGCTTCGCCTGTTCCAAAACAGTACACAAGCGGTAAGTAAATCAAATTATGTTGTTTAGTTTTTCGATAACGTTTGATTCTGGAGTAGACAAATGGATCTGGTCTGGATCTGGTTGATGGGACATTTTCAAAGAAAACAAATGTTTATAGTCCACTTAATAACACTAATCATATTTATTGAATACTAACTGATCCGTGTTACTTCGTCCACGGTACAATGACATATAATATAACCTATTTCCTTTCTCGAAAAATGGACTATCCAACACTGAAATATTTTTTCAATCGGTCCAGTGGTTCCTGAGGTTTGGGCATTCAAACAAACAATCTCTTCATGTTTCTTTCATCTTTATAATATTAGTATAGGTTAAAGCAAACCTTCCGAGCAAGATTATAATGAAATATTTCTGAGTAGGATAACTAAAATACCTAAATATATATTGTCAAATAAACAAACTCCAACCTATAGTTACCAGTGTGAGTTCGTTTCCTCAACCGATAAAAAATTATAGCAAAACATTAAATTTTCCTATTAATTGTCAAATATTGTTCTCTTATCAGTTACAGAGAACTATTAGATTTTCCCGTTGTATTCCGTTATTGCGTAGAACTTATTATGAGTCACCGTTTTGGCAGTGACCCCGCACGCAACGAAATGTTTCGTATAAGTTTCTGCCAAATGTTCTGTGTTACTAATTATGAATAAATTATTATGATTCTATATTTATATCTATGTATTTTATTGTTAATGCGAAAATCCTCTTGGAAAGCCAAGAATTATAATTCATTATACAATTAATATTTTCCCCATTACAAAAAAAAGTTACGTTAAAATAACTTTTTATTTACGTAAACATTTTGCAACTTATTATCGGTTAGAAAGAAAACAAAAAAAAAAATGTCTTCATAATGCAATAATCCCAAACAGCAATGTGTAAAAATGATATAATAAATAAAGGGTAGCAAATAGAGCAAAAATACCCAACCAACAAATCTAGAAACATCAGGTCGACAAAGTTCACCTACACAGTAATTGATATCGTTATCAATTTGTGTTTTTCCAGAATATTCGTTTCCGTACGTTAGTCGCGAAGAATGGGGTGGAAGGCCATCCACAGCGATCGTTCCTCTCGACATCAGTCCGGTTCCTTTCGTAGTGATCCACCACAGCTACATTCCCAGAATATGCCTGACACGAGCTGACTGTGAGAGAGATATGCGTAACATGCAGAATGTGCACCAACTTACCAACGGCTGGTCTGATATTGGATATAGGTAAGTAATTTCTACCTAAAGACATTAATTTTGAATTGTAACTTACCTAAAGATAAATTGAAATCTCCTGAACTGGTGTTTTATTAATGAAATAGCATGGAACTAAAACATCTGAAAACAACAGAGTGAATCCAATTGAAAGGATCTAGGTACACAAAATGCTAAGGAGCTTATGATACTCATATAATAATAATATAAAAAATATTACATGCACATATTCATTATCGTTATCATTAAGCTTACCGTATAAGCCGTACCGATTTTTTAAATTAAAGTCCAAAATTTATATTTAAAAAAGTGAATTATCTTCAATAGGTAGGTAGGTAGGGGAAAGTTGGGGAATTACGAACACCTAAGGGAAAACTTAAATATAACAGTGGTTGTTTATCGTAGAGTTTCTTATATTTTTTTATTGTATAGTTTATTTATTTGGCTAACAAAATCACTACTTAAAATTCATATTTTTAATAAAACACTAAAATTTGGAGGAAAAACAAAACCCTCAGTGTTCGGCTTTACCCGATGTATGTATGTCGGTAAATTAGATATGAGTTTGGTATGTACCAAAACCACCAAATTCGGAATTACCCCACGTTCGTGTTTCCCTCACTTTCCTCTACTTAAAATCAAAACTTACGTTTACCTAAATGATTATAAATATATTAAATTGGAATGTTATATACTACCATGGGTAGGTTTTAACATTGACTTTGAAGTAAACTATGTCCTATTTGTTATACAACTTTAATCAATTGGAAGTGCGAGTAACGTAATCTACAATTACCTATCGTCGTATCACAGCAAAGTAGTAATTTTTATTTTTCTTTGTGTATCAAACGATAAATCCGATATCTGTATCAAAAGGCACCTACAGCGGAAATGTTTATTGTGCAAATTTATCATTTCATTAAGTGATTTCTTTTGATTTTTGATTATCAAAAACTTCCTTGTTTCGAATGCAAATATTATAAATATCTGAATCTATCATAATTTACCTACATATTTCAGAAAGTCTCAGGTTCTTGTCTCAGGAATAGTGTAATTTCATTGGAATATCTATCAACTTTTCACCATATATCTGTGGATTTTTATTAAATTTAGTTCTAGGTACATTATATTTAAAATCGAAGTTCCAGCAAAAAAATAATTGTAATAGTAGGTATTACTAACAGGGTTATTGAAAAAATGTATATATAAAGAAAGTCAAAATCGGTCCTTCACTTTTTCAGTTTTCGTTAGGGAATTATCAAATTGATAGATTTAATACATACCAAGAGGAAGTAGAGGATTACGCTGATTCTTATCAGTGTGAATGTTACTGTCCATGACACATACATACATTATTTATTCATTATTTCAGTTAAGGATAAATCATTGTTGTACATCATTGTTGTTATTTATTTTGAAAAAATGTTTTTTAAGCAACTTGGTCATTCACCTCACATCAACTGGGACAAAGTTACAGATCCACTCTGTATTTTGTAGTTTTATGTTTAGAAAATATAAAAAAATTAAGCCGTCAGTCTGGTCTGCATTTCCGAGTTGGGGTATTTAAGGAGAACTATAGATCAAGTTTTCAGCATGTCCTCAAATACCTACCTATCCAAAAATTACCACTAGCTCTCGGACAACAACATATGCCGCATAATTACTCAAGCTAGTCCACTTTTTTTTAGTTTTGCAGTTGGCGGTGAAGGATCAGTGTTCGAAGGTCGAGGTTGGAATGCAGTAGGTGCTCACGCTATCGGAGTAAACACGCGAAGCATCGGCATTTTACTTATTGGAGATTTTGTTTGTGAGTTTTCTTTTATTTTATAATGGACAATGAACATTACGATTTATCAAAAAAATATAAATAGAAAACGCACATACTTAGATACTTTTTAAATTAAAATATACGATATTCATTGCAGCCGAACTTCCACCACAAGTGCAACTTCAGTCGACAAAGGCTCTCATCGCAGACGGTGTGAGGCTCGGCTACATCCAACCTGACTACAAAATAATTGGACACAGACAAGTTACCCCCACGGAATGTCCCGGACAAAGATTGTTCGACGAGATTTCAACGTGGGACCATTTCTCACTGAACTGGAATAATTAATCTTACAATTTAATGATAACATTTGCAAAATAGAGGCTTTCATTCAAATATTGTTTATTTTTTCCTGGTTTTTCTTAAATAATATCGTGAAAATTCTTCGGCTATTAAAGGAATGTAAATATTGTATAGTAAATCAAACACATTAATTTAAAAACAACACTACTTAACCATGAACTACTAATAAAGTACATTTAAATGCAACTATATTAGGTATTTCTTAGGTTGTTTATCGCAAAGTAGGTAATATACATAGTACCTAGGTCAACAGGAAAATACTGTAGGGACTTTTTAGCTCAAAAGTTAATAAAGAAAATAAAAAGACAATTAAATAATTTAAATCAATGTTATCGTTTGCAATCAATGCAGACGATTTTGGGCGCGTAGTTTTTTGTAGTTACAATCAGCTTAACTACATATTTAATCAGATAATACCTATAAAATTATAGCTCATAAACATTATGGCATTAAAATAGGTATCTCCTACCGTTATACCTTTTTATCTTCAAGATTTTATTTGTTGCAATAACAATTAGTATTTTGTTTTTGATGCGAAATACTGGATCCACCTTAAAATATTAAAATAAATAGTTTTAATAGATTTGTATCTTTGGGCTTAAGTCTCCTCCATAGGGGTTGTATCCCAGAATCATAGATACATAATATATCTTCAAAATGTTTTTACAAAGTTTCCCTTTTAGCGTTGCAATAACGCGAAACGCATCGAGCAATTTTCATCTATCGCCAATTCACTGCGCTCTATTATTCTATGAGGCTGAAAGTTTTACAATAAGAAACCAGAAAACGATCGTAAAATCGGATCGTCTACACGACATGTAAAGTTTTCGCGGCACGCGCTTCGCCGCGCCTATTTATAAGTTCCAGTGGCCGACATCGAATTCCTCTGGTAGTCGCGAGTTAAACGCCGAATAATAACGGTGTTCCTACCATACACCTCACGGGATGAACTCTGTGGACTGTGTACTGTGATTTTTTAAACAGAACGGTGAAGAAAACGTAAGGATTTCAGCTGTTATTGAAAAGTTTTCCGCTAATCGAGTAGTTGTTTTAAAACTAGTTGACAATGCACTAACTTTAATGGTCTACTTTTTTTGTTCAAGTTGAAGCTGTTTATAGATTAACAAATTAATGGGTTTCTTGTATGATTTTCTACAACATTATTCTATTGGAAATATTCTAATTACCTAAGGAATTATTAATGAAAACATTGCGGTAGTTACAAAAAATTAAAGAACATTACATTATTTTTTACCGTTTACTTATTAGCTTAAATCATTTTACACACAAAATGCACAAAAAATACACTTAATAATATATAATTTTATTAATATATTAATCCACATAACAGCTTCAGTTAGGTAATTCCTAAGTTTATAATCTAGTAGAATGCAGCGGACGTGACGTCACAACGCGGATGTATATCAACGTTCTGTTTTGATCTTTTTATCACGTTACGTTTTTAATCGCCTATACGCTGCCAAACATTTTTTCAAGTACAATGTTACTAGTTTCCTACATCTCTGAAATCTTATTATTTTGGAGATGATGTAAAAAGGAACTTTTGTATATTTCAATGTCTGTGTTTAATGTAACAGTCGTGTCGTTCATCATTTAAAAATAAAAGAATGTAGGGAAGTCCTAAATTAACAATGATACAATCAAAATACTTATATTGATTTCTAAAATTTTCTTGATACAAAAATGGTAATACATTCCTAATAAGTAATAAAGGCCAATTAAAATAGGTGCCATCAATATGAGAGTAGAGTCTAATGAAGTTAAATAGTTTAAAAAAAGATGTGACAGTTTATGTAGATTTTATTGTAAGGGTAATAATGAGGTTCTCTGAATTCTCTCTTTGTTAACCCTCCCTGCACTATTGCAGGACATAATATAAGACATTTAGACGGTAGAGCTAATTGACAAGATGCTAGTAACCTTCACCAGAGCTTACCTGTTATCAAAACTGAAAATTGCTATTATTCTAAATTATTAGCGTTTTTGATGTTTAAATTGATCAAGAGTTTGGCAAGACTACTATTATTCTTATATAAGTAATTTAGATTTTTAATATATTCTATTTATATTATTATTTATCAATAACGAACAGTTATCACGGAACAACAATCCTATACCTACGTATCTCAGTCAATCTCAGAATACTTTACATTAAATAAATGTGCTATATCTGATCTTACTTGTAATAATAGATATTTGTTATGTTAAACAAGTTGTTCCTATTATAACCTAAGTGCTCTTGCATTTATGCAAAAACTACGTCAAAGTAAATAAAACTAAAATAAAACGAACGCAGTATGCACTGTTGTGATATTTCAAGAAAATGCATCAACATGAGATACATTTTCCGTTGTCAAATAACTGGAAAATAATAGAAGGTATAACACATAACTATTTTTTTTTCTTAAAAGATTTTAAATGAAGTCGCTTAAATAGAAAAATAATATAAATAGAAAAATCAACATAATGAGCCGATGAGTAGACTGCTAGATATAAGTTTCTCTCAATTTCGCTTTAGTGACCGATTCTGTGCTGCCTGCATCCAAAAACCTGCCATATGAACCGACTGTATACTCTACATTCATGCATCCTCATTTCATTTATAAATAAACATTTTTTTATTGCAAGATAGATAAACGAGCCTAGGGCCCATCTGATGGTAAGCGGTACCGTCGCTCATGAATCTCTATCAGTATTAAATTAGATCATAAATAATCATAATGTTGTATGTATTCAGGTTAATTTTTAATTCCAGTTCACTGATCTTAGGTCCAGGTCTTATGTTAATTTTGAATTAATATTTAAAGTAATTTTAATCAAGCAATAATTTGTTTTAATGGATGTTTAAGCTCAGACCTCAGATTAAATAGAAAGACTAAGTACATAGCTTAATGAGATACTGAACACATTTATTGCTGAATTCCACTTTGGTCGAAAGTTCCAACCAACAGTGAAAATTTTCGTCTTCCGAGTTCAAAATGTGTTGCTAAGCGAATAACTCAACAACGTCTGGACCTATTTGGCCAATTCTTTTTTTATGTTTGTTGAAGTTCAAGGATGGTTTTTACGGCGAGAAAAATTCAAATAGTTGTCGGGAAAAAAGGTATAATGTTAATTGCTGTATAGCCGTATAAGGTTCACGCAGACCCGCAGACGACGTCGCGGGCAGCAGCTAGTTGTATAATATAAATGAAGTGGTGAAAGTTAAGAATAGGCACTATTAAGATGAATTTAATGAGTATTCATTCCATTTACTCGACTATACCATTATTTTTTAATCTTTGTTTGTTACGTGTTGTTCCACACACGTCATACTATAACGTAAGCTGATTAAAATTAGTGTAGGTCTCACACGAGTCACCTCGATCTTTAGTGTCATCACAGTCATCTCAGTACCGTTGAACTTTGCCTTAACTTTGGCAAGACGAGTTTAGTATTCTAGTCCAAGTATCTTCCTATCATGAACTCTATCTACTTCTATAATACCTACCTACCTACTTCTATCACATTGTTAATTATAGGAAGTCCTGTATCGGTAGGCGATAGATAACAGCCCTTCATTGCCCTGGCATTGCAGAGGTTCATGAGCGACGGTGACCGCTTACCATCGGGTGGGCCGTAGGCTCGTTTATCTATCATGCAATAAAAAAAAAGTCATATTTTAAACTCTCGATGTTTTTGATTTTAATCAGGTATAATTGAACCACTGAATCGATTTTTATAGAAAACACCAAAATCAGAATCTGTTAATAGTTGACGTAGTTATAAACAATATAAAAAGTAGTACCAACCGAATAGAGTGGAAAGTAGAGTGACTAATGCACTATTTGCGATTGTTGTATCTAATTTCAATTCTCTAATTCGTAAAACTAAGAACAGATTGACGTAGTTGTGATACTAAATATAATAACTTCTGCTTATGAAGCAAAGTGTGTGTTAAAAATATATCTCTAGAATAATTACGACGATGACTCGAGATAAACGGAATTTCACACGAGACTATATCTAACATTAGTACCTACCTATTTCTATGTTACATTTAGAAAATAATTGTATAATTGGTAGGTAGTTCATCCATATGGTGCACACATATACTTTTGTGGAGTATTATTTCCCTAATCTGTTGAAGAAGTTGAGATAAAATTCAGAACTAAAGTAAAACTCACAGATACCTATTACAAGATTTAAATTTCACTAAAATTATAATTATAGAACAAATACAGTTGTATAAGTACTACGCATTAAATTATTACAATCGTAAAGAGCATATTATTAATTTATGCTGTAAGCTGGTGTGCACTGTTTAAACTTTATGCGATAGTTAAAATTGTACTGTAAGAAATAAATCACGACATTAACTAACACTTAGCGCAATAATTTCGTAAAAACAAAACAATAACGGCATGTATCTAAGATTAGCGATACAGCATGTGACTTGCTTCAAATATCTGTTTTAATGAATGGTCGATGTTCGGGCCAACTCCCTCCAGCTGCTATTCCTGAAGATTTGCCGCTAATTTAGGATTATTTATGTCTGTGTCTGACAGCATAATTATAGTAAAGACTGAAATATGGCCATATAACTATTTAACCATTTAGATGAGCATATAGAAATACGTAATGAAGTATTTTCTATTATTTTAAATACATTAAGTCTTTGTTTTTCTTTTCGTTCTCAGAACTTCCTTGATATACAATGTTGTAAAAATAGGACCTAGTATCCTATAGGTATAATTCAGAATAATGTAAAGAAAAAAAAATACGTGTTCTTTTGTTTTAAATGGGCATTTTATTATTTCATTCACGGCTCAAATCCATAAGCTGAATTTATCCAATATAAATCCAAAATTATAAAAAAGTCTAAATAGATTATTACTCGTGAATTAATTGGTAGTAGAGATACATGTCTTTACGAAACTCTACATTGTCATCGACTTTTGCTTGCTAGCAATTGTCCAATGAATAAGAAACAAAAAGAGGGATATTTTACTTTTTATTTTTCTGAAAAACGCATTATGTACCTACTTTTTTTTTCTCAGACCACAGCATGCCGATCGGCAACGTGAGCAGGGACACGGCGCCCAGACGGGATAGCTTTAGGCCACCCTGGGTGAAAGAAAAGGAAACTGAGAGCGCACCAGCATGGACACAGAGAAAACTGAAACCCGTAGACAGCTTCGGGAAGACAGCGACTGCCGCCGCGGAAACTACAGAACCAGCACCCGTTGCTAAACCTTTAAAACGTATGTACTTTAAGAAATTAAATACAAACAGTTTTCAGACAATTGTCAATTGTATAATCTATACTAATTTCATAAAGCTGAAGAGTTTGTTTGTTTGTTTGAACGCGCTAATCTCAGGAACTACTTGTCGGATTTAAAAAAATCTTTCAGTGTTGGAAAGTCCATTTATCGAGAAAGGTTATAGGCTATATTTTAAATATTTTAAAAATTAGGGATCCGTATGAAAATATCAAATATGTAACACAAGATGAATAACAGAAAACCTATTTATGCGTACGTTGCAAAAAACTATTGACAGTAGAACAAAATGATGTACTACGGGTTTTTAGGTCTTAGTAAGACAAACAAAAAAGTCCGCGACAGCATATGTATATCTAACTATCATAGTTTAGTCACAATAACCGCTTTTATTTTTATAAAATAAGATTTCGTCCCGAGATTGAATTTAACGTTAAATGAGTATCGTTATGTTAACCCTTATCCCAATTAAGTATAATATTATTAATGTAAAAGTAAATTACTTTTTGTTTTATTCCAATCGGACTTTTCGTTTAGAAGTTATCACGAGTATAAAACGCAATGAATATGTGGATGCACTTCAGGCCACGCAAATACGCGACGGCATTGCGAGTACTGTTGTAACCCCTTTGTAACGCAGACGAAGTTGCGCGGGTCAGCTAGTTACAGTTATAAGTTTTCAGTAAATTACCGTAACTTGTCAATACTCCTCAGATGCGCAGAACCTGTGTTTCGACTATCTTTGGCTTTTACGCGGGAAATGAGATATCGCATTTTATAATCTTGTCAAATCAAATCTATAGATATCTAATCTAGATTGTACCTACCACTGAAAAGTTTTATACAAGGTTGACGTTTAATAAAGCAACTCATGGCGTCTTTAATTAAGTAGTCAGCATATTGTGATCTTCCATAGCATTTGAATAACCATTGTCCATGGTTATTGAAATATAGTTTATATTGTAAACCGTTAACCAAATCAAAGTGATTGTATCAGTTTTTGATATCAGCTGCTACATTCAATATCACATCCTGAATAAGTGTAAAATTATGTACTCACATATCGTTAATACTAAAAAATGTTCATTCCTGATTGTGGTATTTCGTTAATGTTCTTAATTTATTTCATTCTTGTAATTTAATAAGAACATTTAGATAGCAAATATAAATGATAGCGTTTCGGACAATAACTTTGTTTTGATAGTAATACAAGACAGTTATAATGGAAATAGCTTTTTGCACCATAGAAATGCATTTAACGAAATTTACAATCGTATAAAAAAATTGGCGCTTTTCATCTTCTCACATCCGTCACTCGACTAGACTGGATGTATCGTTTGCAAAACAAACATTCAACAAGAATTCAAACAAAATTAAATACAATCTTCATATATGTACAAAAAAAATTACGCGCCACGATGAAATGAATGTTATTGTGATGAGAACGATAAGACTTTTCCGTCTGTCCGCGGGATTAAAATGAATTCTAAATACTTAGTAAACGGATGATAGAGGTCAAGTTTCGCTCTACCATTGTGAACGGTATCCACTTATAATCAGCTGGTAATCAGGCTGGCGGGAATGGGTTCCTTAGTATTAGAACCACATACTGTAACATAGATTAGGCACTGAAATCTGTTTCAGTTTCAGATGAAAAACAATTTTCATTTTTTCTGTTGACGCTGCTTTAATGGGGGGCAATAATTCAAATTACGTTATTTGTAACAGTGTATTTGTGGGTATTCGTGTTGATATACATATCTGTACACAAATGACGTCAGCAGCCTGCCAGAAAGTTTGGCAGGAGACACGGCCTCTGAATAATTGACTCCGAAACCGTTCAGAACTTTGTTAGTCTGGAGTGTGGAACCGAATGACGTTGGTGTGCCCACTTACGGGAATTATTGTGTATCGTGTTGACGCCAGTTGCTTTCAAGACTTTTTTGAGTGCGTGAAGTTCTAGCAAAAAGAGTTTTTACGTTTAAAATAAATGAGGCAGCTTATAACGTAAGTAGGATTATTAGCCATATATGTATTAGTCAGAATAAAGTAATTTTCTGTGATAAAATTAAACTCATAAAATCTCCGCGAAAAACATTAAACGATTTCTTTGCCAAATTTTTAGTTTTATGGCCTAACGGATCAGTGGATTAGTATCAACCATTTGCGTATTTTTTAAATTTAAACGCATTGTCAAATTCCGGTAAATAGAAATTTCGAAAATAATTTATATTGTAGAATTTGCTATTTAGTGACGTATCGTAACGTCGAAGTTGTTAAGAAGATATTTCGAGCACGACGCCGACCATCCGGGATATTTTTAGAGAGGACAGACTTTTTACAAAATAAACGAAGTTGTTGGGGTTAGCGTCTGATTTATAAGAGATACGACGATATCTCAAGAAAACAGCTACACGAACGACCATATCTACTACAGAATTGTACTGTGATAGATATTTAAACGTTAAAGTTGTGACTAACGAAAAATAATAATCCGACGTTAGTTATGCCTATAAATGTTGTTGATCAGAACGTAAAAAAATTGTAATAAATACTTCGTAGTCACTTCGAGAATGCTTTTAATGGTCTTTAACTTATGACTTAAACTATTTACACCTCTATAAAAGAACAGGAAATATCTACCTTTTAAAAGTACAGTAAAAACTTTGAAAAAAAAAACAATTTAAGAAAAAAAGAAAAAAAGCACATAAAACTATGTAATTGGTATCCGTATTTTACACATTGCCCCGTAAGATTAAGATGGAAAAGAAAAGAATAAGACATGAGACACAATCAAAAATAGGTACCTACATAATACTAGGTGTAGGTACTAGATACCTACACGTCCAGAAGGTGTTCTTAGTTTTAATATTGTACCTACTCACATCCTTTATTCACTGGTACAGTGAATTGTGACATAGCATAAACAATGAAGGACTTAGGTATATGTGTTTTTTTGGTAAAAACTCTTCTTAACTTAACAGTAGTAGATGACTAATATTACTTAGTAAATTAACTTAATTTACAATATAGTACAAGCCAACTCGTCGCCTCAGTGCTTGTTTGGCCTATCTGCATTCGAGCAAATTTTACAGGAGACAGCAAACAAGCACGGAATTTTCTTTAAGTGCCGTGTTGAGAAAAAATTTGAAATGAGATTTTTATTGTCTTAGAATTGAATATTTAAAAAAAAAAAATTACCAGTCGGATGGAAATTTTATTCTTTATAATACTGCATTAAAAAGTCATTTTCGTAAAAAATGTCAGATAGGCCAAACAAGCACTGAGGCGACGAACTGTTCTTATGATTGCTTACATATGTAATTGTAAAACATGTTCACATGACATTGCATTTGCATTGCATCAAATTTATTTGTTTTTGAACGATTACTATTACGCACATCAATCTTACTAGTCTAGTGGCCTCATGTCTAGTCATATGAGATAGATTTTATAGAATAAATACTACATTATCAAAACCGTAATCACGGTAATGATGGCCATGATTTCATTTATTTTTCAGTCTAACTTCAAGACGAGGGAAATATTGGCAGTCCTCTCATGTCCATGACAATGCATTTTAGCTTCATTAACTATGACACTTTGCTATGTTATTAAAAGAAATTACCTCATTTTACCAATTTTTATACTCAATCTTGGCGTTTAAATAGGGAATTTGACAAATAATCACGCTAAAATAGCGAAGGCCGGCCATCTTGGCAGTAGCCATGTTTATTTACGTACGCGAATGCCATCACTGCACCGCGTCGGGGCTGAAACACGTGTTACAATCAATTTTACATTTCTTCGTCATGAATCTGGAAAAAATATTTTTCACACACAAACACAAAACATGTTTTGCAAAATTGTATTATCTTAGTATTTCTAAAACAGCAGATTTACACTATTTAATGTTATGTAAATTAAATAGATTCGTACATACTTAATCTGACATTATTTTTTATTTTTCCTTTCAGCTGTACTCAAAAAGCAGGCCACAATAAAAGATAAATCAGAGAACGGTGGATCTGAGACAGTAGAAGAAAAATTAGTCAAACCTTCAGCTGCAAAACAAGCGGATAAACTTGCCAAACAATCAGATGAAAAACCACGATTTACAAAATCTGCTTTAAAATCAGTTGACAAGACTGTTAAGCCAGACGAGAAAGTAACTAACGATAAAACTCCGGAAAAATCATCTCTAAAAAGTGTTAGAACTATTGATGATAAAGCAAAAGAAAAATCGGTTACAATAGTTGACCGAAAACCGGATAGAAATGGTACAGATAAAATCGCCAATGACAAAAACTCAAGTGATAAAACTTCCAGTTTGAACAATACAAAAGTAACAAACAAAGTTGGAACAACCGAAAAACCTGTTTCAAAAACTATTACACCTAAAACGAACCAAACAACTGAAAAACCTGCATCTAAATTAAGTGATAAAACTACAAAATCAACAGTAGAAAAACCAGCAGCGAAAACTACGACAGTCGAGAAACCTAAAGAATCGCCAAAAAGTGCAGGAACTGAAAAAACTGAAGACTCAACTAAGATGGCCACAAAACCTCCGTTAGAAAAAACACCATCAAAGGTAGGTAATTCTTATATTACTTAATTTTATTATTTGATAAAATTTACGAGTATTTTAGTAACATCGTCTTATGGCAAAGACAATCAAACCAGTCAATGTTTCAGAGTATTTACTGCAGCAAATACTGCTCAGAGTCATTTTGTTTTTGTATATATTATTTATAAATACAATGAATATTTATGTTACAGGTTCTTCGCAAACCTCCACTCCAAAAACAGCCCTCAAAAGACGACGTTCAAGTAAAGAAATGGAGAGATCCTCTATTAGAAAGAGTAAAAGAAAATATAGACAAGACGTTAAACAATGAAGTACCTAAAGGACACACACTTACCAAAAATGAAAGTTTAAGAAGTAAGTAGTGAAAGTATTTAGTTAAAGCACTTTATCATTAAGTATTACCTAAATTAGGTTTTCACCGCGTGTATACTGAAATTAGTACAGTACTTAATTAATACAGTAGGTAAGTTTATAAGTATCGACTATCGACGTCAACATTGACACACAAATACTTTCTCGATTCGCTATTCTTAGATGATGAGTTGGATCTCTGATGCGTATCTTTGTCATTATTTTTAATAGATACTACACTACTACAATACAATACATTGGCATTGTTTTTATTCGAATACTGTATTTTGTATTCCAAGATGTATCTTCAGATAGATCCTTTAAAATTTCTGTATATTGCTTATTGGCAAAGTCAGTTATTTCAATCACATAACATGTAAATTAGAAGTTTAAGAAATAATAATCGTTACGAAAATTTAACTCCGACTGTAAAGTTTTCATGTTAATGTTACAACTAAACTAAATAATATATCTCAATTAAACTCTTCAGAATTTATACCTATTATAATTTCACACTGATTAAGGACAAGGTGTAGGCATATTTACAGTCAACGGAAATTGTCAGTACTCTTCAAGTGCATCACCTAACGATCTATACTCTTTGATCTCTTGTGCGCTAGACTAGTTGTGGTCTAAATGCGACTCAAAATAGTATCATCGGTAGTTCCGCGTGCGTCGCCAACTCATCAGGTGCGAATGCAAATGTCTCAGTTAAGATGAGAACTTAGCGCATTCAGTGCACCTGAATTTTCCTAAAATTTTTGCATATTCTTTAATAATTATCAACTGCAGACTGTTAGTGTAGTTAGCTTAGTGTTGTATAAAGTGAATAATAGAATTGTGTGAACAATGGCAGAATCTGAAGATGGAGAAATGTTTAAAGGTCAGCTTGATGCTTAATTTAGTGCCTATATTTATAGATTTCTTAAGTAAAAAACATAAGTTTAATCTGGGTGGAAAAAATTACAAACATCTCAGACGTGTTTATGTTTCATAAAAAATTAAGTTAGTAAGTTTATTTTCAGTTTTTGTAGTAAATAAAGGTAGGTATAATGATATAATATGTTTTAAATAGTCCAAGTATCCAATAAACTCATATAAACGTGGGAAAGAACTAATTGCTACTTTATTATTATTTGTAGGTAACAAAAAGTATAATATTAAATACACCTAAGAATTTTTTTATTAAATTAACATAATAAGTAAATATTCTTCGTAGTCGGGAACTAATTATAATTTCTTCAAACGTGTCTTAAACTCTGTAGACTTTTTACCGATATTTATCTTCTCATAAATTAGATGATATTTGAAAACTTTCAAGCAAAATAAAATTATTTTTATTCAGGTTTACTCAAACCAACTCCACCACCAATGCCACCACCTTTACCACCGAAGCTACCACCACCACCGGAGTTCAAAAAGGCGCCGGTCGACCCAGCTAAATTAAAAAGAATAGAACAGCTACGAAGCAGACCAAGAAAGCGACCTGACTGGAGTGACATGATGAAAGAAGTGGAACAGGGTAGAAAACTTAAACACGTCGAATGTAATGATAGGTATGTACTGTAACTATATAAAGATAAAGTTGAAAGAAAATATAATTAAGAATTATTCCAGATAGTTTCGCCACTAGGGCTATGTCATGATCAGGCACTACGTAAGGTGAACTATGATTAATAGGTGTTACAGTTGATTCATTTCAATACCTTTACGAGTCTAACAACTAACACATCTGATTAAGTAGACACCCACGGTTGATTATTCATTTCGTTACTATTTTTTCGGTATTGCAGTGTAACATTTTATTGTCCTATATTTTCAGATCTAACCCGATAATAACTAGATCAACTATTGTTAAAAATAAAGAACAATTTATATTCGAATCTGAAAAACCAAACTCTCATAATGAGTTGCTTAAAGAAATTAATAAAGGTATTAAATTGAAGAAGGTTAAGACTAATGACAGAAGTAAACCTAACTTGGAAGGTTTGAGGAAGTTTAGAAGACAAATGACAATAGAAGAACAAGTACAAAAATCAATGTCGCAAGCAAATCTTGCAGCTTCACCTTCAGGCATTATCGTTCCTGAGGTAGGTGTTAATTATAAATTAGAATAATATTCACTTGATGTAGATTGCATGACAGAAGTAAATAAAATTGTTTGCTATAATCAAAGTGGTATTTTAATTTCTAGGGAGTCCCTCCTGCACCACAAGAAGAAGAAGAAATCGATGAAATGGATGACATCGACAAAGTCAGAGACGATTTACAATCTACAAAACAATTACTGGCGATGGAATTGAGGTAATTAATACATTATATAAAATAAGCTGACCCGTGCAAATTTGTATGAGTCACAAAAGCATTTTCCGTTGCACGTTGGTGGACATGTCTGTGCTAAATTTCGCATAGGTATATATTACTTATTCATTTAAACTATCCTCCTGTTTATACCACCTAGTAAAGAAGCCGAAAGAATTAACTCGTATAGTTTTAAGATTAAAGGATACATAAACCGACAGCTTTCTTATTTGGTCTTATTTTTGATCTTTAACGAAAAGTATTATACAAAAATTATTACATAGCAATGGACGAATATAATTATCGATAATGGACAAATAATATATTAAATATCGATTAATAAATTTCAGAACAAAAGAAGCCCAAGAGAGAGAAATCAAACGACTTCAAACCAGAATACAAAACTTAGAAGCAGAAGTGGCTAGGGAACGTGCTATTATTAAACAAGAACAGCGTAAAACTGTGATATCAGTAACAGATGCTTACGATGAAAGATTAGTTAACAACCTAAAAGAAGAAGTCGAAAGAGCCAAAGAAAGTGCAGATAACTTAGAAAAGAAATATTTAGAAGCAGCAGAAGAAAGAGACACTGCTATCACAGAAGCAGAAGAATTGAAGAGGAAAAATTCTGAATTGGAAAAGAAATTGGAACAAGCACTGGCTGTGAGTATTAATTGTGGTGTTATGCTTATTACAACTAAACATTCAAACAATAATAAATTCACAGAAATAACCTTGGCTTTGAATACATTACTAGCACGCGCACATAACAATTATGCTATTAACTATTTTAAGCTTTGCTAACTTTTCAGGGCAAACTTGAGGATTTGTATTCGTCAGAGGAACCTATGTCATATTATCAGAAACGACAACTTGAGTTTGAAAAAGAATGTAGGTTATTAAATATTGATACTAACTCGCCTGAAGCGCAAGAGTTGAGAAAAAGAACTGCTGATGCTAACAACAACACAACTAATGCTGCTTTTACTAACAATATTGATGAGGATCAGGTATGATAGAGTGACTGGGTAAAGATTGTTTTCCATGTGCCTATAAGCTTTGTTTTTTTAGAAACCTACACAAATACAGGTAAGTTACAAATAGATAAAACATTCAACTGTAGATATCTACTGAGTGATGAAAATGTTGATAATTAGAAAATATTGAATTACTGATACATATTTAATTTTTATAATTGATCACTAAGAAACCTTTTCTGTTTTTCAGGGTATTATGCCAACTGGTTTTGGTTCAAGGCGTTCAAGTCACGCTGTTAAACAACTTTCAGTCACTAAGGATGACAGTTTTGAAGAGGAATCAGTATCTGAACCAGAAGAGGTAAATATTATTTTATTTGAGGCATGAACCAAACTGTACCCAACAATAAAAACTGAGCAATTTCTAATCTATTCTCTTAATAATATTTTTAGGAGGAAAGTGAAGAAAAGAAGCAGAAGAGGCTTGAAAAAGAAGTAAGAAATATGAAGAACAAAATCAGACATTTAAAAGAGAAACAAGATCATATGAAAAAAGAGCGAATGGGCTTTAAAATGGCTCTGAAGAATCAACAGGCAGCACTTAAGTAAGTAGAACACAGATCAGATTCAGTATATTAATGAAATTTAAGGATAGTAAAGGATTCATGTTTTCTTAATAGGGATGAAAAACGTAAATACAAGGAATTGAAACGTGAAGTTGATAAAATGGCAGCCATGATGAAAGAAGTCGGATCAGATGAAGACGAAGAAGAGGAAGAGGAGGAAGAAGAATCTGAAGAAGAGAAGAAGTCGGAATCCGAGGAAGAAACAGAGACTGAAACAGAACAGGACACTGAAAGCGAGACTGAGAGTGAAAGTGAACCTGAGGTAATGTTTCCTTAATTTACACAACACAATTTAAATTAACGGTAATTGTAGTGATATCAGAAAAGTACAAAATGAATAATATTTTACAGTTACGCATTATATTACCAATCTTATTTAGATATTCTATATTTTTCCAATGTAACCTATAATTAAATATTTTAATCCCTAAGAGATCTCTCGAGACAGTTGATTATTCAGTATTAAATTTTAAATTTTCACGTACCTATAGGATGCTCCACTGCCGAATAAGAAAGATAATTTGACTAAACGAGTGAAGCGACATGAGACAAGGGTGCATGCTCTGAAGAAGGGAAATGCTTTGCTCATGGCCAACGTAGACAGACTCAAGGACGACGTTTTGAAGCAGAGGGAAGAATCAGTCACATTGCAGAAGGAGCTTGACTCTCTTATTGATGATCTTGAGTGATAATATTAATAGAATAATTTATTAAGTTTTTATTTTATATTATACTATTTCATTAAATTTTAATATTATATGCCTAGCTTTCTAATAACATTATTGTAAACTTATTTTTATATAATATTTATTCAAACCACCGTTGCAGTAATTTTTTTACCTACTATTGTAAATTAACTATTTGGGATATTTTACTCCGTCAGTAAAATAATTTACTATTGAATATTACTATAATTAGTTCTTGTGATTGTAAAAAGGTGCGCTCTTACCTAGTTCCGTAATCTGAAAATATACATACCTCTCCATGTAATGAGTACAGACGTACTAGGTAGTAGTAGTAGTACTAGAATAATACTTATCAATAAATACCTAGTAATACACAGGTAATCCAATAAATAGGAAATATTTATGCCCGTACAATAGATTATGCTTACATTCAATTAACACTTACAATTAAAACCAGTACAAGAAAAATCAATGTATCAAACTGCTTTCTTCTACGTCACTTAATTTAAGTACATAATTATAATTTGCATTATTTCGTTAAAATCATGTGATTTGTACATATTAATTTTAATGGCAATTTTTGTAAGCAACAAAAAATCTAATACATTTTTTAAATGACCTACCGTTGTGTTTTATTTCATAGCTAAATCAGAAATGTGTGAGAATTAAGAAAGTAGGAGTTCCGTTTCCTGTCGTACGGAATGGGAAAAATCTACAGAAGTCAAAATATGTAATATCTCACATCATACCTGACCGCAACTTAATTAATGACACTAATATTTTTAATGAAATATTAATGACTCGGGAATTGCTAGAAATAGAATATCGCGAAGAATAGGAATTGAAATTATTAGCAGGATAGTTGAGAGTAAGTCCTTGCTGTTTAATAAAATAGTGCAAAAAAAAAACACGAGAAAAGTCAAAAATGTCAAAGTCAAAATACTGTCAAAACGTAGAGTTGGGAAAAATAAACAACTTGACGTGGACTGGCGCAATTTGCATTGACCAACACTGATAGTAGAGTAGTACAGTGTGTGAGTAATAAGATATGGATTTATATAAAATGTGTAATGTATAATAGAATATGCTATGCAATATAACATCCCGAAATGAAGTTAACAGTTTCATTGTTGAGATTAAAATTGTATTTTTTTGAATTAATTATGAAATGTTGAAGTACATCATGGTATTGTGCTGATTCAATAAAACAAAAATAAAAAATGACATGTCAACCGAGTCAACTGAATAAAAAACACATGAAGTCACATCACTACAAAAATTTAAATCTACAAAAACGGTTGGCGCCGAATCTCGAATCACGAATGTAGATTTTGTTGTTTGTTGATGTTTTCTTGGTTTTATCAGTTTACAAAATAGTCCAAAAATAATAATTTTGGAGACTAAAACACAATGGCCCCAACCGATGCAGTTGTTTCAGCTCCGACGCTTGGTTCTAAGCCAAATCCGCGTAATAATGCGACGATGTTCAAAATATTCCAAAACGTCCAATATAATGTTGTACAGCACAAGAAATACGTTAAAGAAATGAGTAAATTATACAGGAAGGTAAGTTTTGTAAACAAGTGTTCTTTACAAGTCAAGGGTAATCATTAAATTATTAGTTGTAATCTTCCAAAACTAATGTTTATTTTGCAATTTTGGAGATCTTCATTTCAATTTCTTTATTTATTCCTAGTCACTGAAATAGAACCCAGTGATATCCCATTTATTTTACAATTACAAGAAGATAAAGACACTAAGAACTACATGTCTCATTTAATTATTTGATACTTATTTTTGGATTAACTATCTTATACTGTATCTGAAGCTAAACCTAGTTGTAAGTTAACAGAAAAATATTAAAATGAAATAAAGAATTTTATGAAAATTGTTTAACAGCTAGACGAAGACACATTCCGAGAAAGTTTCAAAAATGCTCTCATGTATCTCTTCACGTTTGGTGACACAAGTGCTAATGTTGATCGTGTTATACAATTTGTGGCTACATTCTGCACTTCCTTGAATGATGAAGAGGAGTTTCTGTTGTTTATTTTTGAAATTATATTTGATGTGAGTATACATTTTGGATATCTGATACATATTAATTTAATATGAAGTCTATAAACTAAGATAAGATTAACTTTAAGCCATTTTAAGTAATTAATACAATGAAATCTAGTTTAGTTATGTACATCTGTCAGAGCTGTTTCTCTACAATAAATTAAACACTGCACAAGCTGAAATTATGTAAGGAAACCTAAACAAATAATGGTAAAAAAAACAAATTCACATAATGTGGACACAACATCCAAAGTTTAAGTTTGTGTATAAAGTATTTACTTTTACATTTTTCAGTGTCAATGTGTTTCTGGACAATCGGTGAGGTATAGAGCTAGCCAGTTGCTTGCAGCCGTCTTAGCAGCTCTTGGTGAAGATGCATCTCTTGATGATGATCTCTGTGACAAACTTCTTGCATCACAGGTGAATTTTTATTCAAGATGGATTTGGGTTAAAACAGAAACTATAGGAAATTTCAATTAAATTATTTTCTTAGCATTATGTATAATTTTTTTTTACTTTTTTCTACCTAACACTGTACTTATATACTTGTCAAAGAGTTCTAATTCAAAAATATTGTCAATTATCTTTTTGTATTTTGATTTGCAACAACAGTTTCTATGATAATAGATGCAAAGACTACAAGACACTCGTGGGGCAGTCCGTTGCCGTGCCGCTCTGGCGCTACAGCGTCTACAGAACCCAATGGAACCTGATGATGAGGTTACCAGAGCCTACCGATTTCACATGAGCTGTGACCCTAGTTCATCTGTGAGAAGGTAAATTTACAAATATACTTTCAAACTTGAAAAAAATCTACAGTGTATTTTACATGTGATTTCTATTTTTACCTAAAGTAACATTCATGACACTACTGTGGCAAATAAGTAAGGTGATGTGAATGGACTCATGACCAAAAAGAATAGAACACAATTTTAAAATTAGCATACTAATACACTCCCTTAATGTTATCATAAAGAAAATTTTCATCATCATCTTTTATTATTTCCAGAGCCGTAGTGATGTCAATAGCGAAGTGCACTCGTAATGTTCCGTTTGTTCTGGAACGTTTGTGTGACGTCGACGAAGCTGTGCGTCGTGCCGCATTCCTGTACATAGCAGCCATCAACGTAACGCAGCTTAGAGTTAGACAAAGAGTATTATCACTTAAGGTAAATTCAAATAGAATAAAATTAAGTATGACCATGTAATAAACAATCTTTCTTAAATATGAAAAAGAGAAAAAAATACATAATAATAATTTATAATGAATTGTATTTTGGATGAACCCTTCTAGATTCCGTCTGTCCATGCATACTATCTTCATTTCACAATATAGATGAGTATTTAAATTACATACTAAATAGTTGAATTTACAACTTCTTATTACATAGGTTTACCATTTCCATCATCCAGTTTTTGTTTTAAATGACTATTTGACTGTAAATTCAACTGCCAGTCCTTCTAAAACAACATTTAAAATCCACCTCTTTTCGCTATAGGTCGGTCTAACTGAACGCTCTGTCAGGGTTCGGCGCGTTGTTGAAGAAATTTTAATACCGAGCTGGCTGAGCTCTTTTCAAGGGAACATCATACATCTATTGAAAGCGATACGATTAGACAACGCACACGACGCTAAAGATTCTCAATATGTTGCTGGGAAACTATTGGAATCTTTGTTTAAGTAAGTTCTATGGCTAATGTTAATTTAGTTGAGTTTTTGATACAATTTTTCAGTAATAAAAAAGGGTAAAGGATAATGTTTGTCATTAATTACTAGAGTAATAAAAATAAGGTACATTATTAGAACATGAATTTTATTGTCATTGGTGGCGAACCAAAGCTTGGGGAACTATAATTTTTAGTTTGAAAATAATATGAAAATCAATTAATTTAAATCTGTTTTTTTAGTCATAACTAAACTTATTATTTTCTTTCACCAGACGACTTCCAATATCGGAACTATTAGAATGGTTGCCAACAGAAAAGAATTTAAGACTAATACCAGCCGAGAAGCTGAACAAAGAAACAGCGTGGTACTGGAGACATCTAGCAGAACACTTGCAGAAGACTAACGATGATGAAACATTGGAGACAATTCTACCTGATCTTGTCGTACTTACTGGATACATAAGAGCGTAATTATTTATTTGTTTTACAATTTACATAAGACATTAGATAGACATTATAGCCCCTACTACAAGGTTCATAATGCAAGTCTAGAGTAATGACATATAATGATAAACATATCAAGAATATCGACAGCGTTAAACTTCGACTTTAATGCGATGAGCGTTGAGCATAAATTTGTGAGCATTATGTAATTCAAACTGTAGACTATGTATCTTTGTAATACCGTAATTCTAATGAAGCATATAATGCATGATAAGTATTTCAAAAATGGTTTTACCGTGTTTTACACAGCGCATACCTAATAATGAGTTTTTTAGTAGTAGAAAGAGAGAGAGTAACTAAGATGAACTTAGCTTGACACGCTACTGCGTGTCTAGATTATTCCAACATCTACAATTTAAATCACAGCATCTTTAAGCAGAACAACATATCAAAGCAATTTATTTATTTCAGTATTGTAGAATCCCCGTGTCCGTCCGAAACGGAAGATCCCGCTGGTTTCGGTACTCGTCAGTATGTACTGCACGAGCTCGCCAGCATGATCAGCGTGTACGACGCGTCAGATCCAACCGGAAGGACGGCCTTACAAGCACTTATAACTGATGTTCTTACGGGTGAGGTTTTAATACTTACATGCAACAAGGTGGCGTGTATGGCTAAGCTGTTTTGTCGTAAACTTAATGTTATGTGGGTATTTACAAATTAGCGTTTTAACGGTTGTATCCTACTAATATTTTTGGGACAAATGCAAACTTTTTCTTAAAAAAAACATTAAAAATTCTACAGAAATCCTCTTTGTTTTCACTTTTCCAAAAGTAATGTTTTATAATGCTCAGCTGAAAATTGTTAATTAAAATTTAACATTTATTAGCATGTACCAATTGTAAGATACTTGTATTCCTATCATCTCTGATATCACAGAAATATAAAGTTTTCATGAAATTGTCAAACTTAACTTAAAGTATAATAAACGAAATTTAAACAATATGACTACAGCAACAGTATTATTATTAATAAATAGTACAGTATAAGTATTGTTAAGGTGACTACGGTCCCCTGACGCCGGACGTGGTGCGCGCGTTCGTGTTCGCGCTGGAGCTGGTGGTACCGGAAGTGTCGCCGCGCATGGAGGTCATCAGCGGCGTCATTTCCGCTCTGCGCGACCCGCCCGAACTCGAGACGCCTGCCGTGCCGCCGCCCGTCGTCGATACCAATGAAATGAAACTAAAAGTAAATAGTCCCTACTGATATTATAGATGCGAAAGTAACTGTCTGTTACGCTTTCCCGCTTAAACCTATGAACTGATTTTGATGAAATTTGGCACAGATAATCTTTAGACCCTGAGAACGAACATACCTTTTAATTGAAAGTGAGAAGAGAACGAAGTTGCGCGGGCCCGCTAGTACTAAATAGAATCACAGTCTTGGCTTTCTGTGAAAATACTGAAGTTTACATTATCTCTAGTACTCCATTAAAAATCTGAGTTAATTATTATACAAATAATTAATAGCAATGTGCACTTTTATTTAAAGAGAGCAAGACTTCGCGTTTCTTTAAATGTGGCCATCGAAGCACAAGAGGAAGCCGTGAGAGATCAAAATTACAGTCTCGCTGCTGAATGTAAAGCTAAGGTAAATATAAATGTAGATCAACCAATTCTGTATATTCCTAAATCGAACCGTTTTTTATGTGTTTTTTATTCAAGAAAACTTAACAATGTCACGGCGCTGCCTCAGCTATTGTTGGTAACATTAATTTTGTTCCATTCTTGTTTCTGAAAAAAACAATAAGTTATTAAAGTCTGTTTTGTAGTAACCTTTTTATTTGTGTTATTTTAGGTCGAAGACATCCAAAAAAAACTAGAGGAACTGACTGTACAGCCGGCTGAACCACCTGCGCCAATACCGGTCAGTGTTAAAAACCTCTGCTTATCAAAGAAAATTATTTACTTTGTGTTACATATTCGATATTTTCATACGGATCCCTAATTTTTTTGAAAATAAAATTTAGCCTATAATCTGACCAGTAGTTCGTGAGATTAGCACGTTCAAACAAACTCTTCAGCTTTATAATATTAGTATAGATTCCATAAGAAAGTGGTTCAACACATATATAATTATTTTTGTTATAGACAATAAGAGAAAAGTTATCGGACGCGGCGACGCTCAGTAAATGTTTAACAATATTGAACAGTGCACTCGATACTACACAACTACAATGCATAACTCCTATGTTACGGATGATCTTCAATGAGCTTGAGGTAACTACCATAAAATTCAGGTAAAACTATAATATACTATAAATCTTCAGTCTGTAATCAAAATATGTTTTAAGGTTGAAATCTTCCAAAATCCGGAAATACTGGAAACAGCTTTAGAAACCGTCGCTCTATTCGGGATATTGGACAAAGAATTTGCCAAAGAAAACAAGTCATTCTTCTTCGCAAATGTAAGTTATTTTGTTATAATCCAAAAATATTCTCAATTACAGAAATATCTACTTCTAGATAATTAATCAAGTGCTTCCTGAAAAAAAAAAATTGGTTGCCTGGAAAGTTTTACGTGACAACGACTCGGGCATGGTTAGCCCGTCTAAGAGCGAGAGAGACAGACATAAAAAGTGAAAGGCCCGCGTGCCTCTCACTCGCTCTCATTGTGAGCGCATAACGTGAGCGGAGCGTAACGCAGTGAAGTGAAGTGTCACCCGGCAAACCAATTTATAAGACGTTGTCACGTCAAAAATAGAGTTCACTGTATTTAATCTTCATTTTAAATAAAAAATTAAATAGCTATTTTGCTAAGAAATCCTACCAATATTTTAAAGAATAAGTGTTATATTTTTATTTTACAGCTAATAGACACATCAAATGAAGTAATAGTGTCGACTGTTCTGAAATGTATAGTCGATTTATTGTGCGTACACGGAGCCAAAGTGTTTGAAGATGAAACTACTGAGATCACTGCAAACGAAACCAACAATATGAACGTTTCACGAAAACGAACCACTTATATTGATGCTATTGATGATGAAGGTAAACTATGATACTGTTAAACCAATGTTTTTTTTTTCTTTTGTTGTAATGTTTACATTATTTTTAGGCACTTTTTAGCTTTGTTAGTTTGTATATAATTTAATTATATGATAAACTGTAGGCAGGTGGCATCGGGTTTTTTAGGTTTCAGCTGCAAACAGTGCTTTTGATCTTCTTTGAGACCATAAGCTTTCGGTGAGCTGAAACCTATTCGCACGCCACTGAGGAAAACCTATCTTGTAAGGTTTTATTTTTTAACTTTTTTGTACCTTGTTTAAATAGGTATTATACAGTTCAATGTTATAATAATATGAATGTCCTCTATGTGCGTGTTGAATAAATGATTTTTCTTTCTTTCTTTCTTAAAGTGATCCTGCATCCAAGAAATCTTAGATAAGCTTACAGATAAGTTGTGATCGTTTTTTATTTGTCTAGGTAACATATCGGAGTCTGCGATATCGATGTCGCCAAATCACAGTACTGTTATAGAATTACTACTCAAGATAATGGACAGTGCCGTAAGTTTAATTATGTTATCAAAATTCATACTAATTTCCTCAACTTCAAAAAGTAACTTGTTAATTTTCTATTTTCGATAGTGTGCAGCATACAGATTGATAATAGTGGAAGGAATGTGTCGCCTACTTCACTTGGGTCATCTAGAATCGCCTACTATACTTAGTAGACTCCTATTGCTTTGGTTCAACCCTGCTACAGGTAAGAATATATATATTTTTTTCTAAGGATTACTCGATGTTTTTGGCAGTAAGAAAATAATTTATTTTTACTCCACAGTCGATGAGGACATACTTCGCCAAACAATTGGAATTTTCTTCCAAACGTTTCCAATGTGTGTTGATGGTGCTCAAGAACAAATACAGGTAATGTTTCAAAAAATATTACTTCTGAATATTGGTAATTAATATATTTTTCTTGTAGAATGACTAAATTTATGTTTAACAGAAAGCAACTTTACCAACGTTAAGAGCTCTGGCAAACGCTCCTGCCAGCTCTCCTCTATCGGAAATCGACCAAGAAGCCGTCGTTAGATTCATCGTATCACTGACTAGGATTAACTACGAAGTAAGTGACACCACTTATTCAGTAAATAGGCTATCAAATGCAAATCCGTTTCCTTTCAATAATATATTCTAATTGATAATTATTTTGTTTTCAGTCGGGTGATAGTCAAGGTGGCATGGCGACCATCTTGTGCCAGTACATAGTGCGTCGCAGCGGAGCGCCCGAAACGGGGTTGGCGTGTCGCGTGCTGGCGCTACTGTCGCCGCCACGAGACGCGCGACTCGCGACAGAACTAGCCGCCATGTTGCGGGACTTGTGTCTGGTTAGTACACGTTCCAGTCGGAGACAGCGCGATGTGAAAGAGTACCGAGTGCGTAACGCGTCGCGCCGTACCTCATAACCTCGTGCTGCGTTCTGGCCTTAGCCGGGTTTCGGACGCTGAGTGTGAGCGATTGCAGGTTTTAGTGCGGTTCAACTCCCCATAATTATAATCCGGTGATTTCCACCAATTAAAAAAAAACGTTCCTGTCACTACAGACAAGGCGCCGTGCCAGTGCCGTGCCAGTACACAGTGAATCATGGTCTAATTAACTGGTTTTAGACATTTAACTAATAAAATCGGCACTCTGCTAACACTGTCTTCATTTTATTTGCAGAAATTACCCGAGAAACAGTCATGTCGAAATCTAACACGCTACCTTGGCGCTTTGGAAGCCACTGAAAGAGCCAGTCTCAACAAAATGTCAGGTATAATAAATAATGCCTATGAATTATTTCTAAACTACTCTAACAAGAACATGTCCGGGTATTTGAAAAAAAAATAAAATAATAAATGGAAAGATCATATAAAAATTAGTTATACTACATTTTTATTTGATTTCAAAAGATAGGTAAATTAAAGTAAAATTATTTTTTTTTTAATTTAGTACCGTAAATACACCGACAGATCCCGAGCGTGTGTGACGTCATAATGTAGTATTTATACCAAATTCAAATTTCGATCCTCAGAACTACTCGGAAGTTAACAATTTGACGTCACAGTCAATCACGGTGCGTTTAAAGTCACGTGATTTTTGATCAAATTTAAAATTGTTTATAATTAATTGAAAAAAAAATTGACGTTTTTTTGTATTAAATATGAATATTATTAATAATAAAGATTTAAAATACATAACAAAAAAAAATTATTTTTCAAATTCCCAATTCTCAGAACCTACGTATAAAAACATGAATGATGTTTGTTTCAGTTGTAACAGAAGGAACCATGCAGGAGGACACGATGATGATGGGTCGCGCTACTACGTCTTTACGTAAGATACTCTATCTATTTTTAATTTGTATGCATACTTATTATATGTCTACTGCTGCATATAAAACTTCCATGTTTACTCAGTTTATCGAATCTAGAGCATAAGTAATACTCAAGTGTCTATGTTTAATTATAATTAAAAAATAAATAAGAAATAATGCTTTACTAGTTCTAAAACAATTTACAGCACAACCGATAGCGCGAAGTACACACGTGGTAGTCAACGAAACAGTCGAAGAAGAGATTGAAATAGATGAAACATCGCCCACTGAGATCGTTTCTCGAATATCAGAAGGTGAGTAATACGATAGTTAAAACAATAGTATATAGTCGGAAAATCCACACGTCACCATTGAGAAGCCAATGCACCCACAAAGAGTTACGGTTTGGTGTGGGTTTTGGTTCCGGCGGCATCATTGGAAAATGAGCAAGGAGCCGCCGTTACGGTCAATGGCGAGTGTTACCGTGCCATGCGAACACGAATTTTTGTTTCCAAAAGTTGAAGAGTATGACATGGACGACATTTGGTTTCAACAGGATGGCGCAACATGCCACACAGCCAACATGACAGTCGAACTTTTGGAAAATGCAAACTTTATATTATGGCCCACCATATGCTAACATTACAGTTAAAGTTAAATAAAATAAATAAGAATAAGTACTTAAAATACTACTTTATCGCATTGTTATGTTAATTTAAACAAACCAAAATTTTATTCTTATCTTATTATATTGGTCCTAAACATTATTAGCAGGTACTATTTCGATTAGTAAGATTATAAAGTTATACAATCTGCCTCAAATTATTTAAGTATCATAAATACCTCGAATATATTTCAGAACCTCAATCTCAAGCTGAAGATAGTAATATAAAATCAAACAGGACGTCATCTGAAGTAGAATCAGCTTCAATACCAGATTCTATGGCTACAGTTTCAGATTCAAGCAGCGGAGTATCGCCAGTAAAGAAAGCTAAACTTACTAAAGGTATTTTAGAAAACTAAATAACAAAAACATGTGAAAATATTTATTTTACTAACCGTAAATTTATTACAGCACAAAAAAAGAAAGCCCCAACAAAGAAATCTGAAGAAACAGCAAAAATAAAATCCACAGAGAACACTAAAAAGGCAAAACCAAAATCTGATGAAACTGAAAAGGGTGTGAAACGAAGTCGATCACAGCGGTCACTAGTAGACGTCGATAGAGGTATAATTTCGTTTGTATAAGTAAACTATAGTAATCCGTTATGTTCTAAAAATTAATTAAAAATGCTTAGGTCACGTTCCTAAGCAGATTACTGAGAGCTGAGTAGCATAACGGCTGGCGTACTCTATATAATAAAAAGCCCTATAAATATATATTAATTTACTTATTAGTACGCTTGAAAGATATTGTAGCAATTAAAAACTTGAGAGGTGTCATGGGACACCAGAATAGAACGAAGTTCCTTTCGATTAAAAGATATCTTATAATTTTTTTTCCTAACGCGGTAAGGAACGTGTTTTAAAAGATTTGGATCACAGCGCCGTCTAGCTATAATCATCTAAAACAAAAAAGTGTCGTGACAACTTTTCGTAAGATTTTTTTCCGTCTAGCTGTCTTACGATAACGCGCGATAAGGAACTTCGTTCCAATAATAAGAAACTAAACCTACCCTACCAGTTTTGAAACAAATGACTTCAAATACTATTCAGTTCAGGAAAATCATGAAATACATTTATTTCAGCTAAAAAGAACAAAGAATTATCCGGTAAGAAGTCACCTCCACAACAGATTTCGCCCAAAGATCTCGACACATCGAATGTAACGCGACGATCCACGCGCACCACACAATCCTCATCCAGTCCAGAATCACCAGCCAATAATAAAGTTAAAAATAATAAAAAAGGTACTAACAAAATCAATTACTTTTCAACTCTCAGATGTGATCAACTGATAGTTGCAATACAAATGAATAATTTTAAAGAACTGAATTAAATAAATTTATTCAACTCAAAGACAACCTCATTGCCCTGGCATTGCAGAGGTTCATGAGCGACGGTAACCGCTTACCATCAGGTGGGCCGTAGGCTCGTTTATCTATCACGCAATAAAAAAAAAGATGTCATTTTTCAACTATTGTTTTAAATAACATCTCTAATTTAAACTAGTGGGTCCGCGCAACTTCGTCTGCGTCACTTTCAATTAAAAGGTTGCCTATTTTTTCCTCAGGGTCTAAAGAGAGGTTTAAGCGGGAAAATGTAACAGACAGAGTTAACTTCGCATTTATAATATTACTAGAGATTCGATAACACTTAATCAAAAATAATCACACCAAATTGACATAATATTATACATTTGTTATATACCTACTCAATACTCATGTTATTTTATGACTCCACAGAACCCGTTCGCAGAGTGACTCGGTCATCGACAGGATCTTCTAACAGTATTCCAGGGAGCTCACAAAACTCTGCACAGAATAACTCATTCGACGATACCACACTACACACTATTATCTATGATAATGAAATAGTAAGTCAGATATTGTTTGTTTAAATTTATTTGTACTAAAATAGTGGCGAAGACTCTGTACAATCCCATTCCTATCGGCTTCCCTTAAGATCGATAAGCTTTGTTTCAGCTTAAACTGATTCCATATAACTTGTTATGCCAATCTCTTGTATCAGAATATTGTCACCGCTGTGAAGAGATCTTATTATTCTTCCACATATAGTATTTAGATGTATCCAAGAAAATAATTCTAATCCACTAAGTATTTTTCGTGTAAAATTTTAACCATTCGAGCATTCCTTTGAATTACGCTTAAACATTAACAAATCTATTTTTCAAAACTTATAGGAACAAGAACTCATCAACGATTCCAGTGAACTCACGGAAACTAAACGCGCATCAAAGTTGAACGTCACAATACCTGAAACACCCGATGCGAGTGATGAGTAAGGATTTTTTTTTTCTAAATTTTTCTGACTTTTCTTTCTTTATGCAACTTATTGCCGTGACAACGTCTTATAAATTGGTTTGCCGGGTGACACTTCACTTCACTGCGTTACGCTCCGCTCACGTTATGCGCTCACAATGAGAGCGAGTGAGAGGCACGCGTGCCTTTCACTTTTTATGTCTGTCTCTCTCGCTCTTAGGCGGGTTAACCATGCCCGAGTCGTTGTCACGTAAAACTTTCGCCCGTATACCGACTTTACAGGCAACCAATTTTTTTTTGCTATTCCTCTACTTAATTTACGACAAGATATATTTTTATTTGGAAAACAAAACTCATTACAAATAAGCTTTCTTCTTATTCATTTCGACTCGTTAAATAAAAATCCACCATCGTATGCGTATGGATTAAACGACTTTTTTTTAAATACATAATTTTCTCACAGATCAGAGCCCGAACTAGAGATTGTAAAGCCGAAAACAAAAAGAAACACAAAGAAGAAGTAGTTTTAAGCATACGTATTTAATAAAATTCTGTTTTTACAAATGCAGTTTTCTTTATCTATAATCCTATGATTGACTTTCTGGCACATTGTTTTTATGCCAACTGGGTTTGTTTTGCCATTGTGGCCAGTTGTGCCAGCTTTTGTCCCACGGCTTCCATCTTTGTTCCCACTGGGGGTTTTTGTTTGCTTGATTGTCCGTTAGTTTGTCTTCTTTGTTTTCGTTGCTGTAACCGCCGTATCCCCACCTTAAAAAAAGTATGACAATCAGAATACTCGTAAATCCAGCGTGCTGTTTCGCAAAACTTGTCTATTATTCTTTTACCTATTTTCATTGCTTCCGTTATTGGAGCTAGTATCGCTGGGGTCCCCAAATCTATTGCCGAGATCAGTATCAGGATTATTATTCTTTGCCTGTTGGTATCTTGTTGTTACGAATTCTGCTGCTCTCTCTGCTATCATTATAGTCGGAGCTGCTGTGTTACCTGTAACAATATTTTTTATATGAAAAAAAAACCAGTCTAAGTAGCTGTGAAGCTAAAAAAATGTTTTTGTTTTACCTGATGGTACTGTAGGCATTATGGAAGCATCAGCGACTCTTAAACCTGTTACAAAAACAAACAGTTCATTGCAAAACCAAAGCCTTTTATAAATAAAAAAAAAATGTATGAAACCATCGAAAAAAAAACAAATTAGAGACGACTTACATACCTTTTATTCCATGCACCCTAAGTTGCATATCAACAACGGCCATAGGATCAGTATCGGGTCCCATCTTACAAGTACCGACTTGGTGGTTTTCTGGAGCAGTGTGTAGTTGCGCTAAACATTTGAAGAACTCCGGTGTAGGAGACACACCGCCGCCTTCACACTCGCTTCCATAGCCTTCTGTCGGAGTCATGCCGTACTTTTCACGCATTATCTGTTCCGAAATTAGGATTCTAAAATACTAGTCTTGTCTTTTGAAGTTCCTACACCTCTATTTTTAGTTTCAAGAAATTTACACATTATAATAAAAACCAACTTATGACAATACAATTTTGTTATTTACCTACTACGACTATTAAAATTTTATTACACAAATTTTATAACAATTTAACCCTAAAAGGGTTGGTGGTGGCAATATGTGTGCCACCAATATTTTAATTATTTTTCCACTTTGTAGCATCAATACTTTAAAACTTAGTGACGTTGCGTAAAACGGAACATATTGTTGGTGTAAAAAATTTATTAATAATTACATTATTATTATTTTTTTCTTAAATAAAAGTTATTAAAGTACCCACAATAAACCCAAAAAACGAGTTTTTATTTTTCCGAGACACAAAATTGCTTCTACCAGTTGAAGGGTTAAAACGATATTTTTCTCAACGTTACCGTAGTATTAGCCAGTTTGTATGCAATTTGAGCAGCATCAACAAGCACGTCCAACTCGTGTTCATCCAAGAAGTAGTTAGGCTGCATGAGTGGTGGTTGTGTTGGGTCGATTGACTGCAGAGAAATATACCCGCGACTGCGTGGGTGTAATGCTATTGCTGATATTCTGTAATATAAAATAAAAAAATACTGAATCAAAATATACCAAAGTATTAGTAGTAACAATTTCTGTGAAATTACAAAAGTTTTGAAAATTTAAATCTAAAAAACAAAGTTCGAATTTAGTGCAAATATTATAGTAACTCACGTGATCTCCCTCTTTTCTGTGACTTCTTGAAGCATTTCGTCATCGGGTACTACACCATCTCCACACGATGAGTAATATCCTCCGAAGAAGAATTGTATATCTGGATGACGACCACCAGAAGGTGCATACCGAGAGTTAACAATGCCTGTTAACTAAAGATTTCGTAAATAAATACCTACTTATAAATTGCTTAAGATCTATAATAATTTACTACAGTTCTATTCAGCCCTTAGGAAAACATCTAAATTTATTACTACTACTATCGAACATAAAATGACTAATATTTAAATTAGGTAAATATTTGCACTCACTTGAGACATCCCCGTACCAGACATAGGACCCACTCTATTAAGCATGTACTCCATAGCAGTCGCCCAATTCAAAACTGGCACTTCAGGTTCCTTATTTAATGTAAAGGAGAGTTGTACTCCGATATGATTGTGTAAATTTTGTCCGACACCTGGCAGGTCCTGTATAGTCGGTATGTTGAATCGGTCAAGAGTTTCTCTTGGGCCCACTCCGGAGAGAAGTAATATTTGCGGAGAATTTAGTGTACCAGCTGAAAGTATTGCCTGCAAAATGGAATGAAATTTAAATTTATGTTATTTACTTTTAAGCACTTGATCGCATCGTTGGTTTGGTTGGTTAAAAAATCATAGTAAGCGAGCTAAGCAGGTAATCTGACGACACTCATTATTAAAACTTCAAAACGCGGAGCGGTACCTGCAAACATTTAAATTAAAACTCAAAATAAACTAATTAGAGTGTTCAACTTCTTATAAACATAATAATAATAATTAAGGAGCTTTTCGCTATTAGACCGTGCACAGATACAACGATCGGAACAATGATGGTCGATTCAACACGCCACATGTCGGTCACCTCGTGGGCCAGGTCCAAATATTTTAGCAGTTTTTCTTTTTCTGCCTTCACAAGGTTCTCGTCATGTGGAATGGTGACATCGATCAACACTGCCCGATGCGCATCCCGATCTATTATCACTATGTCAGGCTTATTAGCAGCAATAGTCCTGTCAGTGATAATAGATCGGTCCCAGTAGAGCGTTACATGACCATTATCGAGAACCGGCTGAGGCCAATACTGGTAATAAGGTACGGCGGCTTCAACAAGGTCGTATTTCAGAGCAAGTTGCTGATGAATGATCTTAGCTACTTGGTTATGTCTGTGCAAGTACTCGCCGTTAGCAAGACGGGAACAACCGGAAACGATATGTCTAATAGACTCTCCCGGACGGTGACATGCCCGACAAATGTCGACCGTCCCATCCTTTAGAATATATTTGCGGTAGTTGTTCGTCATGATAACTTCGTCCATAATTGCTAAGACAAAACCTTCAGTCTCTCCGAAGAGGTTACTGTATCGTAGCCAAGCCACGGAGGCTAACTGATCTACATCAGGACCCGTAAGGGCCCGGTAGAATCGACCGTGTAGTTCCTTGCTCTTCCATACGTCCGTGCGATCCGCCACACTCATCACCTTCGGCGCTCGCCAATTCCCGTTCGCTAAGGATAGCGGAGTGAGTCCTTTATCGACTGCTGCTACATCACGGTACATACCCACATTCACCTTTTGGAAATATTCCCGAAGGTTGTATATCTCTCGGTTGTGCAGATCCTTGGCATTTAACATGCCACGACCCCCACACTTCCGAGGTATATACAGCCTCATAACAGATGAGCGTGGATGGTGCATCCTGTATGCCGTCAACAGTCGCCGAACTTTTCTATCCAGGGCATCCAGTTCTGATTGCGTCCACTTTAGAATGCCAAAGGAGTACGTCAGTACAGGCATGACCCAACCATTGAAGGCTCGGATCTTGTTTCCGCCAGACAAGAGGCTTTTCAAAACCTTTATCAGGCGGCCGAAGAACCGATCCCTCACCGATTGCTTCATATCTGCATCGACGATACTCAAAGCTTCGAACATTCCAAGGTATTTGTAGGTTTCCGACTCAGACAGAGATCTAAGCACCTCACTCTGGCTAAGTTGCAAACTCTCAGAGTTTACAACTTTACCTCTCTGTATATCTATGACCGCACACTTATCTACTCCAAACTCCATTCCAATAGCTTTACTAAAATTGTCGGTTATTTTGAGTAAAGATATTAAGTCTGGTTTTTTAGTAGCAAATAATTTGAGATCATCCATGTACAAGAGATGTGAAATGGGCTCACCCCCTCTCTTGAGTCGGTAGCCTAGCGTTGAATCTCCAAGTAATGTACTTAGAGGATTAAGCGCCAGACAGAACCACAAAGGACTCAGACTGTCACCCTGGAAGATACCCCGCCTTATCCTTATCAAGCTCGGGGAGGCCGGAGAGCCAACATGTCCTGGTTGACGAAGAAACGTAGACCACTGACCCATGCATGAACTAAGAAAGGAGCGTAGCGTGGAATGTACTTTATAAAGCTCTAAAACTCTCATTAGCCATGAATGGGGCACCGAATCGTACGCTTTCTTATAGTCAATCCAAGCCATATGGACTCCCTTTCTGCCTCGACGAACTTGTTGCGTAATGGCCATGTCTATGAGGAGCAAATCCTTAGTACCTCGGGATCCTACCTTACACCCATTCTGAGAAGGTGACATTATGTCATTTGCCGAAATATGTATTTGAATTTTTTTTCTCAGAATGGATGTAAGTATTTCTCAGAATGGATGTAAGTATCTCAGAATGGATGTAAGTATCAGAATGGATGTAAGTATCAGAATGGATGTAAGTATCTAGCTTTCGACCGTCATCTAGAGAAGCTTTCGCTCCCCGGCTGGGTAAAGGGCCTGATTCAGAAGGCGGTCGTTCTTGACACGGCGCGTATTGTGAGGAGGTTCCTCTCTCTTGAGCCCTGACCACTGATGGCTTGGGTCGTAGACTCCGCCTGCAGTGGCCCTCTGTTTTTTATATTGTATTTTTAAATTTATTTTTTTGTAATGTTTTTTTAAAAATATAATGTAAAAAATAAGCTAATAAATGGATAGAGAATTAAGGAGCTTTAAAATATTTTTTGATTTATTATTTCGTTCGTTAATTGTACACTGTTACTTGTAAATGTAGGGACCAATTAGTAGCGATATAATTAGCATAGTAATTAGTGGTAAAGACGTGTACTATTAACTTAGTTAGGATTACCTCCTTTTTAACTCCGACTGTCCTCGTTTGGCCATCTTTTATGTATTCTACAGCAGTAACTTTCTTTTCTAACGGATCTATGATCACTCTTGAACCTAAAGCGTTTAGTAAAACGTGTAGGTTTTCTCTGTGTACTGCAGGACGAAGGAACGCACGAGCTGAACTGAAGCGGGACCCTCCACTGTAAAATATAATTCGCTTCATAATTAGCAACTCAAAAAGTGATATTTGAATATATAGAAAAAATATTTACCTAAGTATTTACTACTCTAACTTAATTAGATTGTAGATATTATAATCATCGAATAGATTCGTTATTATTTTATCGACTTATTTATATAATGTGTGCCGGATATCCAATTAATAGGGATTAATTGAACATCCGGCTCGACGGACCAATCATGCATGATGTCACAAAATTCGCTAATTAAATACAAATAGGTTCTATATTTGTGTTCCCAATAAAAACAATCAATAATTAATAACTAGGTAAGTAATTCACTTACTCGGTCATAGCTTGCGCGATGCTAAATCCTGTTATAGTTTCTCCATTCAAATCACTCGTAGGAAGATATCCAAGTTCAATGGCGGCAGAAACTACATCATGTGCAAACTGCGGTGCATGACGAAACTGAAAATAACGTAAGAATAAGCTGAGGTATTTTAGGAATGAAAGCGATAGTCCACGTTATTCATTGCTCATGAGCTTATGCAGTCAAGTCGAAGATGCCAATCTATCTCCTAACAAACTAATACTAAAAAGCATAAAAATTACCTTTTGCACTGGCATCGGACCCCCGGTGGTATGATATTGACTAGAAACTCCATTACCGATTTCTTTATTGTCTTCGCTCTTTAAGAAATGTGGTAGCACATCGAACCATGACCACCCCGTGGCTCCATTAACAGCCCACTGATCGTAGTCCGCGGCGTGACCTCGCATGTACATCATACCATTGATAACAGAACAACCCCCTAAAAAGGCAATATAGAAAAATCACCTAAACCAAAGAATATTTCACATTTCTCTAGACTCTAAAAGTTAGGTAAATCTAGCAGCATCTAATGCAATTTTATAAGAAATTTCTTGGCGCATTATTATTATAAACATCCTAAACAGATTGTTAGCTCTCCATTACATTTTTTTTTTATAAAACTAACATAAGAAATTTAGGCAATATTAAAAGCATTACCCAACATCTTCCCTCTAGGCCATGAACATTTTCCTCCGTCAGCAAGACAAGCTTTTTCTTGAGGTTCAGTATAATATTGCCAGTCAGTTTCATCGCGACCCCAATAAGCCGTCACCCAAGAAGGTACAGACGATTGTGTGGGCTCATCTCCTCCGGCTTCCAATAGTAACACCTGGTTATATAAAGTAATGTAAACAAACGCCTATATAATGTAATAAACAAACACCAGTTTTGAAGAGTTTATCATCAGAATCGCCTATTCCGATAGGAGGAAGTTCCACTGCTTATTGCTAAAAATATTACATAAGACTCACTAGGTGGAGTTAAGACTTAGAAATAATCATTAGTATCTTAATAGCTACTCATTATTACGACACAGTTTCATATTGATATAAATTTTATCAATGTAGGATAAACAAAAATATTGTTCAGCAAATTTGCTAATTATGGTATCAATGATATATGTAAATAAATTTATCTTATACAATTTAATTAGGTACCTATCTAATAAGCGTTGTGTTTTATTTAATTTGCAATATTTATTTAGGAGTTTTTAGTTTTTGCACAGACAAAGTGATTAAATAATACAAAAGTGATGTTGAATGTCTTTGTGCATTGGCTAATTTATTTTTATAGCTATGTTTATCATTGAATTGTTCTTTTTATTTTAATGACGTTAAACCTTGACTTTTTTCTTAAAATGTATAATGACGATGTAATTAGCCGCGTATGTTGGTAATTATAAACCACAAAGGTGTTTTTGTTGAACAGTAAAATTTTTAAACGAATCGTTTGTTATATGTTTTCCTTTATTTAAGTATATTAAAAAGCAGCGTTATATAATTTACGTTTAAAGTTAATCTTCTTAAGGAAAAATATTTTACAACACACGCTGTTCAAACAAAATAAAATGAGATTATCTATGTCAATATTATTTTGCTGTAATGCTAAAATTGAAGTAGGTAGGTATATCGGTACATAGCATATGCTTTAAACCTAATAGTAGTAACAAAAAACAGTAGTATATAACTACGTCAGTATAAAATCCGAAAATTAATTAAATTCTTACAGGTGGTAAGTATATTTTAAAACAATTGACGGAACTGTGCTTGATATGTTCTTCTTCCACAATAAAGTTAAATGGATGTAATTGAGTTACAATTAGTACTGTATTACAAAAGCAAAGGCTACAATCACATTTTTCTTCGTCACAAAATTATTGATTATAATTCTTTACCACCACCACCACCTCTGAGTTTACTAGCCTAGACAGATACTTATAACTTCCCCCAAAAACCAGCTTCACTGACTAGACCTGTGATTCCTCTAAGATCCTTTCGCCTCTTTGACTACTGCCACCGAAGAGGTAGCCGTATTTTGCGTGCAATATGATTTTCCCTTTGTTGCAGTATCAAAAAACGGCGATAAAAATATTTTGTAGTTATTAATTATGTAATATAAATACCTTCCATTGTGGGTTCTCTGAAAGTCTAGCAGCTACCACAGCTCCAGCCGTCCCTCCACCGACGACCACAAAGTCGTAACTATCATCGAGTTGCTCTCTGCTTTTCACTCTGTTACAAGGGTCTGCCAAGTCACAACGGCCATTGACGAACGATTCCAATATAGTCATGAAGAGTAGGAATTGCCCTGGACACGATGCCGCCATCGCTGGACCCACCTCTTCGATGGGACATCCACATGTCTAAAAAAGATTGGAATCACAATTTACCTACATAGGAAGGAGTGTGCTGCACTCTAAAAATATTACTAACTGACTACCTAACTACAGTACTAGGTCATATATTGGATACTTATTTTTTGCCAGCTAGAATTCACCAAGAATGTAGGAATTACATTGTAGAGATCCCTGCGCGACGGTAACAACCAAGTTACGTTCGGGACGATTTTTGGCTCGTCTGATTACTTGGCAATAAAAAAGAAAATTAAAGATTGTTGTCATTTTTTTTTCAATTATTAATTGAACTGGAATATTAATGAAAATGATATTAAAATGAAAACTAATAAACCTAATTGTGGGAATGCATCTCATATCAACGTGGATAAATTATTTGCAAATATTCTGTCAATATTATTCAATAAAAAACTACCTGCGCTTTTTTAAAAATATCTTACATATGGTACATTCACTATGTTACACAATATATTCTAGTTAATAGTTTTTACTGTTTTTCGTTTTAAGTAGGCATTGAATAATCATCACGGAATGAACTAATCGTAATAAGGAACACAAAAAACGGGTATTTCCTTGTTGGGCTTATTTTATAGTCATGCAATATTTAATTGCGATCTCGTGATAAAGGAATAAGTATGTAAGTATATTGTTATGAAATTATAGTCATCATCCATAGAAAGGTCATCTGCCATCATTCTCACATTAAAAGAATATTACCTACAATAAAGTGCTTTGTACCTACTTATCTTCTTTCTTTATACATATGAAGTTTACCTACCCTACCTACCCTTTTATTTATAACTACTTATTTGTCATTTAGCGATAGACATATTGGTTGGTACAAAAAGTCTAAATTTTAATACTTTTACTCTATTGACCGTTTGTTCAGTTTCCAAAAAAAAAAAAAAATATACACGTACCTCGCTCGCCCGTATCATCTTCGGGCTTTAAGAAGAGTTTGATGTTTGTGTCTGGAAATAAAAAAATGCACGTCATTTTTCGAATCAGTTCGAAATGCAGGAATTCAATCGTGGAACCTATTAAATTAGGTTCTTATTCCTAAATGTCTGTTGAAGTGCTACCGATTAAAACAAAGGAATAGATAGGAAGTTAAATGCTGGTGAAGACAAAATTTCTACTTTCATTTTTCTTTCACCGTAGGATATATTTTTTCTAAAAGATGTCATGTTTTACAATAACTTAAAATTTGGAAAACATTGTTCTTAAATACATAATGGTTAAATATAATATTCAGGTACTTTCATATAGAAGAAAACGATTCACGGCTTGATACTCTTACGTGAATGAAGGTAAGTACCTAGGAGAAACTCTATCCGAAATAATTTTCCACACATATTCAGAGAAAAAACACTAAAATTCAACGGTTGATCCCTTCGCAGAATAACTCCGAGAATCCCTCAGTTAAATATAAAACGAGGTTTTGAAATCTTCTTATATATAAAAATGAATTGCTGTTCGTTAGTCTCGCTAAAACTCGAAAACGACTGAACCGATTTGGCTTATTTTAATCTTGAAATATTCGTAGAAGTCCAGGGAAGGTTTAAACAGTGAAAAATACCCGGGATTTTTTGTGTGACGCAGACGAAGTTGCGCGGGCCAGCTAGTCATCAATAAAAATATTACAGTGATGTCGGCGGGTCTGTACAGTTAGATCATTATGTTATGCAAATATTTACTAATCCTAAAGATTATTTAAATTCTTGACATGTTTGTCAACATCCTGGAGGTTTTTGAACTCCGAACAGACCTTATTAGCATTACAGTTTTCAAAGATTTAGGTATTTAAAGAATAAAAACCGGCTTTTGGGTGCAAGGAACCCATAAAGTGAGAACCTTATGGGTAAAAAGTAATTTATTTAACGCCTTTACTAATTCAATTCAGCACTACGTATTATAGTGTCTGGGATCTCCAAAAAATAAAGAAGTAAGTTAGAATATTTATTAGTCGACCGCGTCATGAAACTACTCTCATAGATAGAATACTCACTTAGAGTCAAAACTATTAAGACTACCTATATCTTACAGCTTCTCAAGATTACGACACATACAAGTCCTTTAAAAAAATTGTTGAGTAGTAAATTTACGATGACATAGGTAAGTTAGCCAGTAGCCACATAATTCGAATACAACTTCAAATACTATCCTATAAAAAAAATCATCCACAATTTCGCAAATAAATAAACCAGCAAGAGAATGCTACTCTACCAAAATCTACCGGGAAAGTAGATTCAATCAGGTAAAATGTGTACGTAATTTAGTACTTAACAAGCTGTGTAATTACTAAAGGTTGTAGGTAGTTGTAACTATGGGTGGTAACATAGCACTTTACTATAAACTTGACACATTTGTCATATATCTTTTATTGAAGATGCATGCTATAATGAAGTAATAATTATACAATACCCAGCATGCACTTCAATGACACATGCTGTAACTTATAGGTAGTAGGTGCTACAAGAAATAAAAGTCAAATATTTATCAAATTAACATATGAGATCCAATGTGTCTGCTTTCTTACAAAAAAGTCATCGACATCGGTTCATATAGAAAACAAATACACGCAAAAACGCACTGATAATTGGAAAATTTCATCCGTTACATTTTTAAAGACAGATAAAAAGTTCGATCTTTAAAAAATAATTGGAACCACAGAACGACCATCACCTCCCATACGAAATAAGAATCAACCGAATCGGTTTACTCTAAACTATGAGGTAACAAACATAAAAAAAATAAGACAAATTGAGTACCTTTTGGGAAGTCGGTCTAAAAATAGTCATATGCGAGGTAGCGAGAAGAGACTAGCTTTTATTTTATCTACTTATTATTTAAAAACACAGTGGTATGTCTTTATGTTTTTCACCAAATAGCCTTAAAATACCTAGATTATTATATTTTTTAAATTTTCATCTTATCTTCAACCGTGATAAATTAAAAAAATCATCAATATTAAATAAAATTATTTAGAAAAAAATCCAAACCTTTTTTGTAGTCACTAACACACTCGATAAATAAAGATGAGTCCGAGAGCAGGTGAGGATGATTCCGCAAACCACACTGAACTAACGCAACCTCTACCCAGGCGTTGTTTACTAAAGCACCTCTGAACACATCGTGTATTTTATTCCATTTGAACTGGGTGATGAGCAGGGTATATGAGTCAGATCTATTATATTATCAGCGAATGCAGTATAAAAATCAGAACTGTCAAGTAGGTCTCGGTACTGAACTTTGCATTAATTTTAATGCATAACGCTTTTTTAACAACAAAGATGAATAATCTTTAATGACCGACCATAATATACCTACGTAGAAATTTTATTCTTAACTTATCGTCGCCTCAGTGCTTGTTTGGCCAATCTGACATTTTTTACGAAAATGACTTTTTAATGCAGTATTATAAAGAATAAAATTTCCATCCGACTGGTAAAATATTTTTTTAAAATATTCAATTCTAAAACAATAAAAATCTCATTTCAATTTTTTTCTCAACACGGCGCTTAACGAAAATTCCGTGTTTGTTTGCTGTCTCCTGTAAAATTTGCTCGAGGGCAGATTGGCCAAACAAGCACTGAGGCGACGTTATATCACCCTCTTAAAGATTTAGTCATTTATCTTAGACAACCATCCTAACAAGTCAAAAAAACAACTTTCTTTTCAAATGATTACATACCATTTGTTTATAAAATCATGTGTCCTTCAAATTTTTCAACACAACAAACTGAAGATGATATTAACTATCTTTCATCATCGCCCAAAAACCTCAGCAATATCTAAAAGGTACACGTGTTATTTTCCTCATAGAAACCAATAATCAACCAGTTACATTATTAATCATAAACTTTATTACATATAACAAAAAAAAATACTCGTCTTGTTTTTGTCAAGTAACCAAACAAAGTCTATGGGATTTCCACACACAATTTTATACGCTTCAAAACATCAAAGACTCTTCTGACCTTGAACTAGACCTTATAAATACTCGTAGTAACCAAATTAATTGTTGGACAAGAGAATTTGAATTCAACTAATTAATTAAATGATAGGTAATATTAAAAATCCTACCATACCTAACAACAACAAACAACGCAAGATAACAGTTTAAAAGTGAGATAATAATATTACTTATTATCCTTGATATCAAATGCAATAAAAATCGCTCTTTAGGTATGCTTTTATTTTCGAAAGGCTTCAAAAAGTAGGACTTTTAGCATTAGTTTAAAAGTAGCTGCTCATTCCATTGTAGTACCTAGTCCTACCCTGTCAATTATCATTGAATCAGAGTTTCCCACTCATCTATGCAATAAAAAATACTTATTTTATTGACAATACTAAATGTATACTTTGTAGTTTCAAACATAAAATTGTAGACAAACTAACACACATGGTAGAGTAAAACATTTAGCAAGGTAAAATATATTTAAATCTGCGGCCGTAATATTTATCACATAAACATTATGTTAGTTTTTTTCTAAACGATTAAAGTCACAGAACCGATGTAACCCGGAAACCGAGATTCCCATGAACACAATTAGAGACCATGAACGTTGGTGCAATCACAAATCACAATACGTATCCATTACTAATGCACTTGTTCCGGTCGTTGTCCAACTGTCCGTTTGTTTTATATCGGCATCATGCTGTCGAAACGGGTCTCCATACAAAGTAACAAAACGTTAACCAGTTTCAGTTCTAACAGAAAATTTGGCTACTTCATTTGTAAAAAAAATATCAAAAAAATTTGAAGTTACCCAATTGTTTTGTTCAAAATGTACAATTTGGCTATTGTTCGCGACAGCAACACTACTAGAAAATATATTTATGCACTCAAAGACTTTCGATCGACTTAAATTCTACTGATAATATTTTCTAAGATATCTCAAACGGCAAGATATACTAGAATATCTATTGAAGTTTGCCAAGTTATACCTATTAGATATGTCGTCGCCTCAGTGCTTGTTTTGTCTATCTGCGCTGGAGCATGTATGTACATAAGAGATGTATGACAATATTAAGCAAGAGCAAAATATTCAGTATTCAGTACGAAGTAAGGTGGGTTTACCAAAACACAAAAAAAAACGATGATACAACAAAAACAATTCATAAACTCAACGAGATAAACTTAACAGTTACAGAATGTGTGTAGATAGATAGATAGATAGAAAATTCTTTATTGTAACACCACATAGAAATAGAATTATAGTGATTTTGTACAAATAATACAGTGTGACAATTGGCGACCATGTACGGAGATAAACTTATTTAAAAATACAATGTATAAGTAGGTACTAATAATATATTACTATTAAGTACAGCGTGCACGTAGTGTAATTGCCTATTTGCCCTGAACTCTCTCAACCTTTTTTTCTTACGATGGCTCTTTTGACACACGGTATTTCATACTGTACTAATTTAGCTAATTTACTACATCTACCAAATAGGATTCTGAGTCTTTTCAGCTTCTCAGGAAATCCTAAATCTGTTCTAAGTAATATTCAGAAGTCATAATCCTTTTCTATTGTAACGCAGGCAGATATTTACGAGCTACGTGATCTTTACCGTCGCTCATGAGCCTCTCTTTGAACCTCTTTAACAATAATATGTATACAGGCCAGAAAGCCCAAATGTCTTTATACAGTTATAACACAAAGAGGATCAAAAATACAGTTTGGTCATTTTAGTCTTCTATAACGTGTTAGGCAAAACCGCTATCATCGAATGTATTTATGTATATAATCCTATTTTAATAACACTAGCTAAAATACTCCGCTACTTATTAATTTCTATTGGAATAGAGGTATTGAAGATCTACAGCAAATATCACAGTAGGTAAATGTCTTTTGTTATTTTGCTTCTGTAAGTGTGAAATTCCAAATTCACAAAAAAAACGATGATACAACAAAAACAATTCATAAACTCAGCGAGATAAACTTAACAGTTACAGAATGTGTGTAAGTAGGTACTAATATTATATTGAATGGCTATATTACTATTAGGTACAGTGTACATGTGAGGTGTCGCGACGGGAAAGTGTGCCGCAGTGCGTAACGCGTCGCGCCACCCCTAACAACCCCGTGCTGGGTTCTGGCCTCAGCCGGGGTTCGGACGCTGAGTGTGAGCGGTTGGAGGTTTTAGTGAGTTCAACTCCCACATACGCGATTTCCTCCGACTAAAAAAAAAAAACAGTGTACATGTAGTATAATTGCCTATTTGCCCTGAACTCTCTCAAACTTTTTTTCTTACGATGGCTCTTTTGACACACGGTATTTCATACTGTACTAATTTACTACATCTACCAAATAAGATCCTAAGTCTTTTCAGCTTATCAGGAAATCCTAAATCTGTTCTAAGTAATATTCAGAAGTCATAATCCTTTTCTATTGTAACGCAGGCAGATATTTACGAGCTACGTGATCGTTACCGTCGCTCATGAGCCTCTCTTCGAACCTCTTTAACAATAATATATATACAGGCCAGAAAGCCCAAATATCTTTATACAGTTATACTGTAAGTGTGAAATTCCGAATGCTAATTCGTAACAATTAAACTGAACTGTACCCGTATATTAGTAGTTCTAATGAAACATATCACTATGGAATGCTGTACAGATAAAGATATGAAATATAGTGTACCTAACGAGTAACCTTATTAAGATGAAACACACCATATAACAATTAATAAAAAATATGTGTGTAGATTGGATAATAAGACCAAAAGAATCCGTATACCCGTAGATAGGTACTATGGGCTAAATTGAAACAGGCCTACGCCAAGACTGCGTTAGAGGGATAATGTAAGATTTTTGATGAAGTCAAGTGAAGATAACTTTTATGCTAAATTGTTTCTAGACTTGATTTATTAGTTGTCTCTTATGTTTGAACTAGTGGTAATAATGGCTCTTTAGTTCAAAGTATCAACAATTTTTTAAAGATATTTTCCTGATAATAAAATATTAGGTACCTCCATATGGTATGTATTCTGCTTTTAAGTATAACATAAATAGGATTATGTTGCTTACATAACCTGCACCCTCTTGGACATTGACATCTACCTATATCTTTACAAACTGGTTTCTGGGCTGGTTTGGTAAAATTCAAAAATATCTTTCCTTAAATACTTATAGAGTGAAACTGTTTGTGTCAACCGAAGTGGGGTGAATGACCTGCTGAAAAACAACAACAGTTTTATTTTTGGTATCCATTCAACTTTTTTTAAATCTATACTAATATTATAAAGCTGAAGAGTTTGTTTGTTTGTTTGAACGCGCTAATCTCAGAAACTACCGGTCCGATTTCAAAAATTCTTTCACTGTTGGAATGTCCATTTATCGAGGAAGGTTATAGGCTATATTTTATTTTGAAAAAAATTAGAGATCCGTATGAAAATATCGAATTTTTAAGACAAGGTGTAATATTAAAAACCTATTTATGCGTACGCTGCAAAAACTATTGACAATAGAACAAAATGATATACTACGGGTTTTTAGGTGTAAGTAAGACCTACAAAAAAGTCCGCGAGAGCATATACCTAACTATCATAGTTTAGTCACAATAACCGCTTTTATGTATATAAAAAAAAATTGTCCGAAAAATTAATTTAACGTTACGTATGAGTATCGTTATATTAACCCTTATCCAAATTAAGTATTACGTTATCAAGAGTATTAATGTAGAAGTAAATTACTTTTTGTTTTATTCGAATCGGAATTTTCGTTTAGAAGTTATCACGAGTATAAAACGCAATGAATATGCGGCCGCGCAAATAACAACGCGACGGCATTGCGAGTACTGTTTGAACCCCTTTGTAACGCAGACGAAGTTGCGCGGGTCAGCTAGTTATCATAATATAGAGTATTCCACTTCAGTTGGCACAAAACTACAGACTCACTTATAAAAAGAACATTAAAGATTTCGCAACCGTTTACCCTAATGCAATTTAAGTTTAATGTAGGAATATTAATAATATTGATGTTATCAAGAGTTTGGCAATTTTTACTATTATATTAGTTTCGTTTACTGATAAAATTGCCTAGTCCTACCTATTTTAGACATGTTTCAGAAACGAATGGTTGCCATATATTTTTTAAATGCCTTCTAAAATTACACTGCAATTTGCGCTATCGCTGCTTGCAACGGTTTTTATTACAGCCTACAGATATACCTACATTCTCTGTTCGACGACTTTAAATTGCATATATATGCTAAGTTGTATGTCGGTACGCCCTAATTGTTGTTTACAAACGGTGCAGCGCGTAGCTATAATATGCCAACATCGATGATGCGTAAATCTACGCCTTCGTAAAATGGTTTTAATTTACGCAGTTGTTCGTTAGATATTCTGCTATTGCACTAGACACGTGAGGCTCACTTTCCTTAAATAACATCCTAACTTCATCTTAAATGAAATGACTAAATTATCTTTAAACTAAATAATTTAAATTGAAGAGGTCTTTACAAACCTATATTGGGTGTTATGATTTTCCAAGCTATTTAAACATAGCAAGTACTTGAATACATCTGCTATATTATTCTCCGTCAGGCGCAAGCTTTCATTGTTGTTGATAATTTTTAAATAAATATATATGTTAACGGAAATGTATGAAATCCGTCATTGTATATAATTCCCAGGAAATGTATATAATTCCTAAAATCGCACGGAAATGTGTGAAATAAATTATTTTTTACACTTTTCCTAGCACTTTTCCAGCAATCGGAGATGTAAAAAAATTAAGATATTGGTGAGTACGTGGGGACAACAACAAGAACGGTCAGTTTGTTAATTTCCTTAGAAAAGGACTTCTATTTAAAGTAAAACTATTTTCCCAACAATTAAGGTTAGGTTACGTTAGTATGCTGATAAATATTGCTAACCAACATAATGCCATTAGCAAAAGGAACCATTTGAAAAGTTTGATTCAACATTTTATGAATCATATTTTCAGCTATTCAAGGTTTAACAGAAACTTATTCGATATTATTATTCCTAGGATAGCTTTGATTGCTTACTTATAAATATTTACTTAAAAACTTATTCGGTGAAGTGTCTTATTTTTCATAGAAAGCCCTAAAATATGGTAATACCTCCTAGGTGAAACCTCTTTAAGCGCTTCCATAATAACACTCAAGTAAAATATTCCATTTTCAAATGAAAGAAAAGCAATTTACTTCTATTTACCTTACAACTTACAGAAGTTCTGTCCGAACAATAAATTTCATCCATAATTAAAACCTAGTCTTCCCATAATTCATATTCTAAAGTCCAGTAGTAAAAGCACAACCCTCTGAAGAACATTTTTTTTGAGAAGCGTTTATTAGTAACCTATCAAAGCTTGGATAGCTATAATGATGGTTTCACTAGTTGTAGTTAGACAAACACAGTAAATGGTGGAAAATAAGGTACTTTAAATTTTGAATTATGCGTTTCACCTTGTTCCTTTTGGTTGATACAGGGTGGACAATCTAACGTTTGCATTTTGACCTACTGTTTATTTAGAGAATGACAGCTCAACTGTCATTCAATTTGTGTTCATAATTTAATTAAAGGTTTGACATCTACGAAATGGGACGCTATACGCTTGAACAAAATTGGGAAATATTGAAAAGTTACTTCCAAAGTACTGAGTCTTCAGTCCAAACTGTAAGAAATGTGAAAAAAAAAATCCATAAAAATGATTGGCCTTCAAAGCAGTTTGTGGATCAATTTGTGAAACGTGTTCGAGAAACTGGATCGTTGGTGGACAAAACAACCCGTTCACGTTCTCGAACATTGCGCACAGCCGAAAACATTGCTGCTGTAGCCGAAAATGTCCGTGAACATCCATCAACTTCAACTCGTCATCGTTCTCAAGAATTGAACAATTCACGCACCTCCTTGAGAAGAATTTTGCACAAAGACCTCGGTATGAAGGCTTACAAAGTTCAATTAGTCCAAGAACTTAAGCATCATGACGATCCGTTGCGTTTTCGGTTCGCCCAATGGGCAGAAGATCGTTTGGCCGAAGATGAATGAGCATTTTTACCGAAAAATCGTCTTTTCAGATGAAGCCCATTTTCACCTCGGAGGCTATGTCAATAAGCAAAATTGTCGCATCTGGGGGTCGGAAAATCCACACGTCACCATTGAGAAGCCAATACACCCACAAAGAGTTACGCAGGTATGGCAGGTATTGTTGACTTTGGTACTTGTTTATGGTACTACTAGCTACACGAGGTAGAATGATTTAATTTTTTTGTCTGCAACTGTTGCGTCAAAAAATAAGTAAGTGAGAATAAAAAAATATGGACAAAATAAGGCGTTGCTTAAAATTACGTCATCTTCGTTTAAAAAAAACTGATTAATGATGAAAAAAAAATGAATACTTATAAATTCTTAAAGGATTAGATAAATAAAAATCATAAATTAAAAAGTTATTAAATTTTTTATTCATACATTTTCAAGTTCGCTCTACTAGAGTATAGTACACAGTTCACATTCAACTTTATACAGCTTATCATAGATTTTTTTTTGGTTTTTTCATCAACATTTTGTATAAAAAGCTTTGTCAGGCAGTGTCGTAATCAGTAAGAGGTAGAGATTCAGTGCCAGCCGTGACCGTGGGGAGCCCAGGACTCTTCGGGGGCGGCGGCGGCGGCGTGGGCAGCAGCGTGGTACTGAGCAAGGTGGGATGCTCTGGCGTGTTGTACCTCAGGGGTGTCGACTACGTATTGCCCGTCGTGGGTCAGCTGAATGTGGGCCTGGGCAAATACAAAATAACCATCATTGTTATGTGTAAAGTAATTTGGAAAAAATGAAAGATTGCTGATGTGTCTCCGAATTTGTCAGTAATTTAGATCACCAGCCATTAGATTGTGAAAAAGTGGTCATATAATTCACGATATAGATTATAAATTGAAATTTTAATTAATTTTAAACTATAATGTACCTGGGGACCAGTCCACTTGCCGTATCCGGCAGCGTAACCAGCACCGTGAGCGTGAGGAGCGGCGGCGTACGCGAGAGGAGCGTAGGATCCGGCGTGGGCGAGCGCGCCGTGGGCTGCGTTAGCGTGGGCGGCGGCGTGGGCGGATATGTGGGCTGCCTTCAGGTGAGCTACCTCGGGGGTGTCGATCACACGACCGTCGTGGGCAAGGGGAGCGGGACCGTACTTAAGAAGACCTGGAATATAGTTGTAATGTTATTAATTATTCAAGGCAAGAAAAGGTTTTATAAACTAAAATACTGGAATGCTTAACTTCTATATCAGGATCAAAGACTATTTTTAGACTATCTTCTAAGAAACACTAGAAATGTTCTCCTAAAATGCCTGTGCCATTCACTAAATTTGAAACTTGAAAGATATTCTAGAGAGAATAAACAAACTTACCAGCAGCAGGTGCGCCGTAATGCGCGGCGGGTGCGTATCCAGAGTAGCCTGGGCTCCATGCGCCGTGGGAGGTGGAGGCCTGGGCGTGGGCAGCGAAGTGCGCGGCCTTAGCGTGGGCTACTTCGGGGGTGTCGAGCACGTACTTGCCATCCGGGCTGAGTTGGATGGGGGCCGGCGCTCCTGCGTAGTAGGAGGCCTGAGCGAGGCAGAGGGTGGCTGCGAAGATAACCTGCAACAATAGAAAGTAAATATTAGCCACTGTCATGGAACAAAGAGTAAATCTTGTAAAAAACTTAGATTTTACTTTGTTCGAGAATTGTTTCGCGAATATTTAATTTAGACCCAGATTAATTCAGAAACTAGTTGATATTAAATTTCACAATAAGCTGCTACGTACTGTTAACTAAAGCTGAAACATTATTTTTTGTTGTGCCTCTTGTTCACAAATTGGCTTCTGAAACCACAATGGTATTCGCTGTTAACAAATAATATTATTCTGTTTGTAATCATAGGACGCTCATTCGATTGGTAACACATGTTCTATTGAAACTGAATGTGGTAACATGATTTATGCAAATTCTATCGCACTTTTGACGACATTGACCGCGAAATAATCGGAGCGAAACCATACGATTTCACGCTGCGTTCAAAAAACAGATATCTAACAACGTAGTAAGTACGTATTTAGTGAAAATCAGTTAAGTACATAATATTGTTGTGTTAAAAATTCAATAAAAACGATAACTTCATCTAGTTTTTGGATATTGGTATAGTAGATATGTAATAATGTTGGTTAATCATGTAGAGAGATCGTTCAGCAATAGTAGCACGCAACAAATCACCACCATGAAAAGTAGCAAGACTAAAATATTGAGAAACAACAAATTTAATTTCCTGAATTTCAAAAGGAATTCAATTCAGTTTCATCGGTTACATAAATCGAACTCGTTGAGCCCGTTCGATCCTACGTGAGTTGTGAGCCTCCTACGTGTCTATTCAGTGCTTAGTCCGTGACAGCGAATCGCAAAAGGAATATTGACTTGCAATTTATTAACTCCTATTACACGGGTGACTGCTCTCAAATCCGCGAATTAAAGTGACAACTTTTTATGCAATTTCTAACAAGGTATGATACTTGAATAGGTTATTCACCCAGATTTGCATAGATAAAGTTAGTCTAGATTAAGCCTGTTTGTAATTGGATCGCGAACTAGTGTTACGCCGACAACCTGATCTCATTTTCTGACATTAAGATATTATATTACCACTTAATGGGAACACTTCATTTAGCATTATGCCAGTTTTGAGCGAATAGTGCAAATGTAGATTTTATCGCGCCAAGTGAATTCATAGTTTGTTAATTTGTAATCGAGTTTCTCACGGATTTTTATGCAGTTCATACACTAATTCAGTGTCGGTTTACATCAATTAACCTTGTTTCACAACTATTACTTACAATCCATGTGAATTCCTACAATATATAAGAATTTTGCGAAACAAAACATCAGCTTTTTCTCAATTAATAAATCAAATTTTCTGTAGAAAGGATAGCAGTAGTTAAATACTGTTTAACTTTACACTTTTAACTTGTAACTAAGTGCTAAATCTACTGGTAATACTGGACTAAGCACTGTTTACTAACAAGTAGCTGTCGGAATTACGCTTAACTGAATATATAAATTTAGTTTTGAAACAGCGCAATTAAAAGTGAAGTTTTATCTGTTGTAGGAATTAATTAGAATGACTAATTATTTTACTAGCATTTTTAAAATATTTCTGTTTTCTAGTTGAATTTTATTAATTTTTCGTTTTCCAATTGGATTTGGCAAGGTTTCATTTCAAATAAAAGTATTGTTTTAGTAACTGTGAATCCCACTATTTTACACTTAAATTATGTACTTAAATTATATAGGTAATTTGTTTTTTATCTGTCAGAATTGTTTTTTATCTAAAATTATAATATAGCTACTACATGAACTTATATGTGTCTCAATGAAGTAGTTACATTTCGAGGATTTCATCGAAGCTCAGATCTTTTTATTAGCTCTATGTTGCATTCTGAAGCTATGACTCTAGTATGTTCAATCACGTAAATCAAGTGCTATCGAACGTATTGTTGGTTCCACAGTATATATTTGTCTGTTGCCAACACAGCTTTGATTTACGAAATAGAAAGCATGAATTGTTTTCTAAAAGCAAAAACTTATTTTAAAATCATTCAACCGTTGAATTTCTATTTAAGATACAGTTATTATTTCATGTTTTTTGTTGCTGCATCGACTTTATTCTTCGACGAACAGAATTGTTGGTGTTGAATGCATTTTGAGTTGATATTCTCTGGAACTATTGTAGATTTAGAAAATTCTGTAAGCTTGTAAGCAAAATTCATTTTACCTTCTTACTTTTTAATTGTTACATAAAAGTAATCGACGGCTAAAATTTAAGATATGTGTGGCCCTGCTCATTTTAACTTTCTATGCAATAAAATTAACCTGATTCACTTTATTATAATTTTAAATGCATGTGCTATTATATTTAATTGACCAATTTAAGAATAGTGCGAATAATTGTTGCATATATTTAATTCATTAGCTTCATGGTTATTTAGTTATTTTTGCATTATTCATTTGACGCAGTCTCAGTAGAAAAAAAACGATACTTTATTATTTCTTGTTCAGTTCAACTTGTTCCCTAAAATTTCTATTTTACTTTAGTTTAGCATTCATTTCTTAATCCTTATTTTGAATTGTTCATTACATTTTAAAATATATAATATCAATGAAAACGTAATTAAAATGAAATCCATAGGCCATTAAAATATTTATAACGCCAAAATATTTATATTAATCATTGAACCAACATTTAAATATCAATTACAGGGCTATGACCATTTGAATTATTGTACAACGTAATAAATATTGATACATAAATCAACACTTCTAAACAAATTCAGGTCGGTTTACGAATCAGGTGTTCTAGTATATTATAAACGGTGCTGTTTCAAAAAACAATTGAAAGTTACGAAAACTAATATGAACAGGTATTACGAAACTAACTAGCCAAATAATATTACATGGAGGCTACGGTTTTATTTGAGTTTGACAAATCAATTAATACTTGAATTACATAATATTGCAAATCAATATTATTTACTGTGCATGTTTTAAATGACTTAGGGTCGAATACTGGATCAATTTAAGGAAATTAATTGAAAATACTAGACGTCTTGAAGTCGACACTGGTTTTTTATACTTTTATAGGTTGCACATTAGGCCAAATCAGTGTTACGTTTAGAACGGACCGAACAATCTTTCTGGGGAGCGATCACGCGCATTGATCCATTTTACAGCATTGTAGAAAATTGCAAAGGACAACAGACAAAGGTAATGCCCCATAATTTGTGGGCGTGCCCCATATCAGTTCGCGTTTGCATTCTGTTGCAAAATAAATGTTTCGTAACCGATCGGAATTATCATTCGACGAACTGGTGCACAACTAGTGCAATACGTTGCTCAAGGGGAAGTAGGCGGGAGACTATGGTGCCCGAAGGTCGTGAAAATACGGAATCATACAAATTGTTGCACGCTTTGTTACATTTTATTGGTTATCGATATTTTTATTGCTTTTACGTGTAATGAAACTTTACTATATGAGGTGCTTGTGAAAGCGTTCTATTCACGGTCGTTATTGAATTAGAGATTATGAAATCGTTCTAACACATTTGAGATTTGGCAAATTTATTTTTCTAGATTTTAAATTAGATGTATCTTTATAAATTACTAAAAGGATTCCATATATCATTGAATTTGTGCATTTGCTAAGTCGGCGTCGAAGTGCGCTGAATGTGTGTCACGTAAGATTGCCCGCCTACTCCGCGCATCGTGAAATGAAGATGCGCCCGCCCATAACGCACGCTGACGCATTTAACTATCATATATTTAATTCGCTTTTAAAGAATAAGTATTAATTAATTATTTATTTTTCATTTGGATTTCATATATGTTTTTATAATCATCTATAATCGATGTTTCAAAATTTGAATGTAGATTATTTACCGTAGGCATTACCAAAATAGATAATATTGAATAATTCATCAATCACATTGTTCTCAAAGGCTCGTGCTCCAATGTTGGGAGTTGACTGATTCAGTCAATGTACATTGTAGGCTGTACATTTCTGAATTAATATTATTCAAATTTCACTATTTCAACCTGACACACGATACAGGTGCGTCGGTGTCGAATGCGTGAAGGTTGCGGTTTTAAGGGCTCATAGTAAGTGTGTCATATTATAATGATTTTTTTATATGACATGATTTATATATATTTTGTACTGATGATTGATGTATTAGTGAAAAAAAGACAAATTGAATTTTGGACAAAAAATCTCTGTACTCACCAAAGACTGCATGATTATTAATTTATTTGTTTTGTGTTTCGGAGATCTCAAACGAACTAGCTGGGCGCTGCTGGGTATCCAGTACTCGCCAAGAAATTTTCGCCTAAGCAACGTGTGTTCACAACCACCTTCCAAGACGGAATGTCGATTGGACACACTCCGCCCCTTTATATATGAAAGACCCCGCTTTAGTCGAACGTAATTGGAAACAATTAACTGGCCGGCAAGTGCAATGCTGTAATTTTTAATTTGTGAGATGTGCACTGGCGTTTCCGCCGGAACTTGCCCGCTTTACTGCCCGGGGTGTTTTATTGAATCACTGAATATCGATTTTACATTTATTTCATCGGTAAGCCTTTGTGACAAAATGTTATTCTAATTAACAATATAAAAAGTATCTCGATGCAATAGACATGTAATACAAGTTTTGGAGTTATTTCTAATGTTCTTTTTCAATTGTTATTGAAATTGAGTTGGAGTTGTTTTGATCGATATTACAGGAAAACAAGGTTATGGCATTATAACCCTTCTAAAATTCTGAGTTAGTTTTGTTCATTCTGGAATGCCCGAGGCGAAATCAAGCTACATTTTCCTAATGGCACTTTATTCATATGTTAACAGATACTAATGTAATATGACAAACGTTATTTTATTAGGATTAAGAAACAGTAGGTATACTACCTCTCTGTGCGATGTCATATCTGTTTTTTTCATTAGTTTGCTGTAAGAAAACTCATATTTAAGTTAAGCTCGCCTTTTGTGCTTATTTTTTAATTACTATAAGTCACTGTAACTTTCTTTACCTGGTGCACAATAAAGTATTAAATAAGCTATGTTTTTAGCGTTAGAAATTTTTTGCCTTCGTGGAAAGTGGAAAGCTTTAGAGATGTCGTTCGAGAAAAGAGATGTGTATGTTATTTGGCAGCCGCTTTTGGAAAAGGATGATTAGCAGATTAAAACATTTTTTTATTAATAGCTACTTATATCATACTGCGTTATCGTTGTAAAATGAGCCATAAACATTTGACAGTTTGTGATACATGAAATACCATAAAATATTTATGCACAAGTTTAATAGACGAGTTACTGTGATTGGATGCTCAATCTATTTTGTTCATTCTTAAGACTTGATTAATTTGTGGTTCCATAAATAATAAAGATAGCCACCCCATCAACAGTTAGTGGTAACTGATCCTCTTGGATCTTAACTTTAATATTATAAATTAAAAAATGAAGAGAAATAGATATAGATAAAGATAGGTTTGGGTCATTCCATTTAAAATCGTCTAATCAGCAAAGCTGCACCGTTTTAGATTTTTGTGAAATTTTGAGGGATTCATCTCTAGGGTCCCTAAGAATGAAATTTACACATATTTGATTTCTATGAGCACCCGTTTCCGAGCATTTAAATAAAAACTTTCAAAAATCTCCTTTTTTTAGGTTATTTAAAATTTCCTCAAAGTTTTGTCTGTTCAAATTTTTTTTCATTATTAAAGCGGAATCCTTAGGGGGACAGACTATAGTTTGATAAAACTCAACGATAATTTTGTTTATAGCGACCCACCATTAGCGAGAGCAAACCAAAAATGAGTGTTTTTTACTCATTTTTCGTGAATTTCAAGCGACTCTAGCGACTAATCGGTTATGAGTTAAGAACTTCTGGTTGACAGGTAATTCCTGAATGAATGTCAAGGTCTGATGATGGAGCTGGAAGGTGGCTATGGGAACTCCGTCATTAAACAAGATAACCTCATCGTGTTTAGGCTCGTACCCTTATATATAATTTAGGAAAAAATAAAAAATATCGACATAATTTTTGCTGCCAATAAACGACCGGTAAGTGCACTACACATTAAAATAACAAAACATAACCTAAAAAAAGGAGATTTTTGAAAGTTTTTATTTAAATGCTCGGAAACGAGTGCTCATAGAAATCAAATATGTGTAAATTTCATTCTTAGGGACCCTAGAGATGAATCCCTCAAATTTTCATCAAAATCTAAAATCATGCAGCAACCATTTTTTTCATTTTTAGACGATTTTAAATGGAATCACTCGTTTGTGTTCTGTACCAATCAATTGAAAAAAGAATATAAGTTATTGTGTGACAATAATGCATGCCACCTTTACTGAGTTTTATCGTGAATAAAGATATTTTAAATAATGTGTTTAGTAATTAATTTAGTCTCACTGAATAAAATATTATGTCCGTTAATTTTGGTTCGCTTTCATGTATGCAAACAAGAGCTCTTTAATTAGGCATAGGTGTAATTAACACAAATTGTAATAGGTACTGTCGAAATTCTTTAATTTAATTTGAAACGTTCTACTTTTTTGTAATCACTGTACAATGTACATGTCATCTTATATTGTGAAGTAGAAGTCGTATTGGACTTAGTACATTTAATGAACTATTTAATGGAACTTTGTTCGTTATTCAGGACGTCATAAGTAATTAATGCAATTTATACGTATTTATTGTGTTTGAATTTAATTGAATACGTACGTTTATTAAAAACAAGTACATTAAATTTTATTGATAACTATAATATAAAATCCGCAGTACAGCCTGCTTTTAACATTTTACTTAAATATTACTGGAATAAAAGTAGTCCTGTTATAATTTCTGCTCTGTCTAAATCTATGGTTTAGTAGATACATATGAATATAAACAATTTTGCATATTTTTTAGGGAATGCGAACATTTCCAAACATTTGAAAATTGGCGAATTTTCATTACATCTTTCCATCTAGGACAGTATAGTTCTATCGACAGATATTGCTCAGTAACGTAGTATAAACAACGTAATACCAATAATAGGTCTAACTATTAGTTTATAAATTTTAGAATTATTAATTTATTTTATAAGACTGCAGGAAATCCTTCTCAGATTTGGTTACATAGACATAATATAATCAATACATACATTATTTTCAACACCAAAACATTGTAATTTAATTTACTATTACAACAGGCCAGCCTCTAAATCGTGCTTGCAAAACGCACCTGATAACAAACCAGAAAACAAATAACTTAGAAAGCTTGTTAAAGTCTAGAACATGTCTCTCTCGATATTGGCACGTCGAGAATGAAAGTGATTAAATATCGTCTTCAGCATTAATTAAAGTATGTTTTATTCTAGATAGTCTTTTGTAGACGAATAGTTTTGAAAAAAAAAATCATTAATTTCAAAGTAACTAGTTATTCTACTGATGGACTTGCAAGTAGGTTATTTGTAGGATGCTAATTTGACAATAGATAGAATAATTGGATTTGTTTTCACTAAATTTTCTGGACACCTCAAAAATAAAACTATGTAGGTATTACCACGATCTCTATCACATGCATCTTTGATTATTTAGTTCCGCTACCCTATAGTATGTATTTTTTTGAGTTTGTGGAAATCACCATATTCGCCCTTGGGTTGAACCTAAAATCTGCACCCACTCACACTTAGCATTCGAATCCCGACAGAAGCCCGAAGCCAACACTGGTTTATACGGGGCGGTACGACCCTGTAGGAGAAGAGGTTGGTTTACTTTCAACACTCAACGATACTTAATGTCTAAGTCTACTTGCATTAAATAAAAAATTAATGAAGGGTTTCAGTTCGTCGTATCCGTTGCAGTTCCTGACCACACAGATCCTCGTCCCCAAGGTGAACGACTTATGTGTTACATTTACTATGAAATATTATATTCCTGTACCGATTATTCGTAGTTCGTTTAAAAGAACCGCATTTTTCGCGAGCTAAAGAACTCAACTTCAATGTCTTATTTTATTTTGAAAGGTTTTTATACTCCCAGTTGAATTGGAAAAAGTAAAAAAGCAAGAATTAATTAGTTGACTTATTTTTATCAGACCTGCAGGTAAATTTATGGTCTATCAAAGTAAAATGTCTACAAAAAAGAACTCAATGTAAACCTCGCCACCCACATCAAAAATAAGTGCTATCAAACATTGTTGCATACCTTACAGCTGCAAAAATGTAAATAACAAAACGAATATAAATACTTGTGCTATATGCGTTAAAAATCATATGTTTTTCATATATTTGTCCTTTCGAGAAACATAATCATATTATCTTATAAATACGCCTACTGTATGAAAAATATCATACTATAAATTCAAGCGCATTCTACACTTAAAATAACATAACAAATAACGTTTCATTCCGAAGCAATAAAACACTGATACATTTTCATTATTAAAACTATAATAAAATTTAATGACGTTAAAATATAATAGTATCGTGAATTGTGGTTCGTGTTGGTTACTCTTCCATAAAAGGACGACGTTGATGTCTTTTGAATGCGCACTTTATGAATTGCTTTATTTTATGGGACACTTTTAAATATGCTTTTCTTCAGCTTATTATTTATTTATCTTTCGTTCACTCTTAAATTAAATATTTATGATGTATTTTTACATGTCGTATCTTTTCACATTATATTCTTATTTAATGGTTTACGTTTAATTCAATAACAACTTAGCTTTAGGTAGATCCTAACGCTGAAAAGTAGGATTTCACATTATCTAGATAAGATAGATATTTCCATCTCAGATTGTCAGCGCACAAAATAGTTGAATACCTAATTAATTAATCATTACATAAATATGTTCCCACATGTATAATACTTGAAATATCATTAATTTTTTTCTTCCTTAAAAATAAATTAAACTATTAACAAAGACTCCATGTCTAAACAGTTTTTCTGTTTATCACAACATCAAAAAAAGACAATCTCTTACTTTATATCTGTTACATACAAACAAATATTACTTTACAATAAAAATACGTAAACATTACGAAAATGTAACAAAGCAACGTCCACAACATTCTCTTGAGATCTAAATCAGACTCATTATCTGAACCAATAATTAATCGATCAGTTAATGACTTGTCATTGTTCTCGTGAAAGCCGAATAGTGAAATCAGCACATGTAGTATATTATTAAGTACTACATATCAAGATAAACCTAAATTATTTACTAGGTATACAATTTGTTCAGAGTTGCACAACAGAGCCGGAACTCTGATAAAAGGTGAATGATTAGCGCTCAACAAGTGTCGGCAACGCCTCGTTTTTATTTTATTTTGTAACATTGAAACATGTAACTAAAACATGTAAATGGGGTAACACATAGCGAAGAATGGCGGGATGATCTTGACCTCTATTTGAAAGTTAGCCCTCCCGGAGTGCTACACGGTGTTGCAACGTGGGGTAGGGATGCAAAGTCAGCTCTCTGATATAAATTATACTCATACTTATGTAGAAGTCATGAGTACTTGATGCGTATAGTTTAAGCAAAATTATCATGTTTATTTTATTTAAAAAAATACGACGCACGTAGGCATATCAGTGCAAAAACTATTATCTAATAATAAAAAATAGAAGTTATTATCTAAAACAAAATTAACGACATCAAAAAAATATTATGTGGATGAAGATGTAAGAAACAAACTAATTTCAATATTCTAATCTAATCTTTATGTCTTTTGCAATTCATCTGTCATAAAAATAGAGAGGAATAACAAAGCAAGCATCCTTTTTTGCTCATTAAATACTAAAATATAGAACAATCAAACAATGTATTTGTGTATCATCATTAAGTATAACGAAATTCTTTAGATAACCATTTCCATATAAATACTCAACAAGTTACTACTTAGATTGATAAAATAACAATCATGATAGTTCGGCGTCGAGACATTCCAAAGCGGAACATAGAAATACTATGTAAAACACGATCATGCATATTTACTTTTCAAATCGATTGTGCGCGAACATAATAGTTTATTATGACTCCGAGTGGGTGGCCCTAAATATTTGATTGAACTTAGACATTTAATCTAGAATAGCGGGGCCATATATCAGCTTAGCTATTCAGTTTATTGTTGTCGATACATTCTCAGACAATTAGCATGACTCGAGGAAATACTGTTGAATTAATCAATTCGATTATAATAAGTTTTTTCATGCAATGTATTAAAATATGAAGCAAAAAACGTAAAGGTGTTGCGTTGTTGAGTTTTACTTGGTTTATAATTTGTAATATTTTTTTTCATTGCCTAATACGAGCCTACTTGATGTAATGGATTTGTGATGTGCCAGAGTATAGTAAGATCGCTACTTACTACTACCATATTAGAATTAGGCAGTTAAATATGGACACAAGCCTAGATTTGGAACTTATAGTATGGATCAAAATTTTCGACTTTCTTCAAACGAGGGTTGAGACCAAGAAATTCGGAAATGGATTTCAACTCCTTATTAACCCATGAATGTCGTGATCAAAACATTTACCCTAATACAATAATTTGTAGGTAAATGTGAAGTAAGAAGTTAAGCTTACATTAAAGATATTAAAGCAATGTTTGCCGTTCATGTATGAATCTTATAAATAATAGATACTTTAACTTTATCCCAAATTGGGATACTTAGTTCAATCAGTCCTTCAACGGACAATGGACTAGTTAAGAGCTGCGGGAGGTTGCAAATGTCAGTTTAGTGTTCGTGACTTCTCATCGAACTTGATCGAAGTTAATAAAATGATTTTATCTACGCCATAAACTTAAGTGACATGATTTAGATTTAATACACTAGTTTAGGTATATTCGTTTAAACAAAGCTGTATCTAATATAGCAATAGAACATTAAAGTCTTGTTGTAAAGTAATAATTTATATTAATATGTTGATTATACACTCAATTCCCTAACTTTGCAAAAGTATATGAGCAAAGGCGGTTACTTGACAACCCATAAAAAAATTATAATAAAGAATTAGCAGTAAACTACTCCTACCAGTCGTAAGACGCCGCATTTTGCGTTATAAATTTCATGGCTTGTCTTCACTAACTATCTGTCGAATATATGAAAGGTTTTTTAATACCCAAATAAGCAAGTCAATTTCTTAATTTTGTCGGGCATCCTACAAAGGTAATGCCGCCATCATCTCAAAATGTCAATGATATTAAATTAATCAATAAAATGCCTGTATTTTCATTTACTCTTATTAACCGCAGCATACAATGGCGGGGATTTCTGTAATTAGTATTGAAATATTATCACGTTCACATATCCACGGCTTCCTTGTCAATTATAGTTAATTGGGTATGAAAAGCACAGTTGACGTAAATTCGACTCGATATTCGCGAAGCTACATACTGTTGTAAATTTTATTATACTTAACTTTTACAAATTTTTAATATAGAATACACATTATCAACAAAAAAACATCAAGTAATTATCAAAGTTATTAATAAGTTATTTTTACAACATAGACGACTTTATCCAGGAAACCTTTTTAAATTGAGAACACGTAATTTCTGTCTAATTTAAATCGGAGGGTTTTGTAGGTATTATAAAAATAAATCATTCATATTTGGAAAGCTCGCTATGTAAAAAGTATAGCATATCTGTTATCGAAGTTGCTATTGAATTAGAAATTCATCAATGACATACAACAACTGGCTCAAAATGAAATTAATTCACATTTCGTAGTAAATCATAAAACTAGAGATAAGTATGTAAATTAATTGAACGATAATATTTCCGAGTTCGGGCGGGAACGAAGGGCGGTTGGTTAGTTGTGAAATAAGGGACCTAGGCAGGGCTGCCAACATTCCAATAAAAAATAATATAATAAAAGAGATTTTAGAGGTTCATTAGTTGGTTGGCACAGCTTTGTTGTAGTGACGTCACTCTTCGCAAAATACCTACAAACACTTAACAAAAAGTTGAAAATCTGACAGTTGGGCTGCTACCTATCACTAAATATGCTGTAATCAATATGTCTAAAAATTAAAATACGTGACATTTATTGAATTTACATAGTGCCGCGTTTACATATTGGCTCACCAAAGTCCAACACACGTAAAAAACAAGTGAGGGTGATGACCGATCAACATGTAAACAGGGGCTTTGTATGGATTGATATTAAAACTATGTCAAACACCATTTAATAGTTGGTCTACCAGTCATTTACGTGCATTGGAAGTTGGCGATCCAATATGTATACGCACCGTAAAGTTTATAATAACCCTTATTTCGTTTTGTTTTTCGAAGCAAACATTTTTTAATGAGGCTCCACTGTCATGGCTGCCAAGTTGGTTGATAAATCAATTCAATGATGCAAAGAACTTCTAAATCGTATAGATTAAAACAAAAATAATGTTAGCATCCCTACTAGAAGTGACCGGCCCGGATTGAATTCCACCGAATGTCACGCAATCACTGACTCTTGACATTCAGAACACTAACAGCCCTCTCATAGAGCGATGCGAGATCATATCAGATAATTCCATTAGTACTACATCTGCGTTTGTTTAATAGCACTCATTTGTATTGAACTGGACAGCACTATTTTAAGAGCGGAAAATTTAAAATTTTACTGTCATTCTTTATCTTTAAACAGCTTTTCTACTCTACTCATGCTATGCTCTACGGTTGGCTTAATTTTTTTATTATTTTTTAAACTACTTTACGAAATTTTAATCATCGATTTCCATCCTTGTGAAAACATTGAATCGATTTTAATTGAAAATTTATTGCTAATACCGTTTTTTATGTGCCCTTCTTCTACCTCCCTTGTCGCGGAAGCTTAAACAAGTACAAATGTAGGTGACCTACCGAATGCGCTTAAATTTTAATATTACGAGTTGAAAATTGTCCTTTTCACAGTAAAAAGTCTTTGTTAAAATTAAGTGATCTAATATATTATAAAGGCGAAAGTTTGTATGGATGTTTGTTACTCTTTCACGTAAAAACTAATGAATGGATTTGAATGAAACTTTACCACAATATAGCTTATACATCAGAATAACACATAGGCTACAATTTTTGATAATACGGGACGAACCTGAAGTCCACGCGAACGAAGTCGCGGGCAAAAGCTAGTATATCATAAATGAAATGAATTCAATCCAAACTAATCGTTCATTCCTATAAATTCTACTAATGCCAAAATAAATTATATCGATAATCAATTTCGGACACACTCAATTGAACTTTAAGAACAGCAATAAAATACTATAGTATTACAGTTTCCGAAGGTCATCCTAAACGACATGTTCAATACAACCATAACGTTTACAATCACTTTTAAGATGAAACGCCCCGGGGCTTATCGCGGGCGCGTCAACGCCACGAGAAACACTTATAATATAATTTATACAAATAATAAATCATCTCAAGTGTACAAGACCTAAATCTGTCCTTAATTTGTTACCTGTTAAATAGTTCATACTTTCGATGTACAAGTCTGTACAAAAACGAATTATGTACTTTAATTAATGGCAGAACTAGTTTTAATTTGGATTTTTTTTATTTCTTACAAGACTATTGATTGACATTTCCGATTCTTGAGTAAGATTTTACAAAATTAATCGGTTCGATATTCCAGTCAAAATAATACAATAACTGGCAAGTTGACCATGAAGTGTCGCATCTAAAGTAGATAATTAAAACAAAATAGTTCAGAATTTAACAAATACCGCATGAATGCAATTTTTTTTGTTAATTATAACATACAAGTTTGATGATAAAAATGGCACCCTCTACCAATTAGTGTCGTGAACAACTGGAAAAACAAGTATTCTGGAAAGACATTTAAATCTGACTTATTCTTATTGACGTCTCTACCCGTCCTCTTGACATTCATTATTGTCAGCAATCAAGTTCGTCAGTAAAGTATGAATAAATATACAGCCGTGTAATTTCCGTAATAAAATAAAAAAACGACTTTGTAAATGAATGCAAATGAATGCTGTACTTATCATTTGGTCAGACATGTTGACATTTATGTCTTAGAAAAGTGACAATAGAGACAAGTAACAAAAAATTGGAATATAAATAGACACACGTCGTTGAAATATTGTTTTCTAATAAATTGTAGCAGAACCATATTTAATAACAAAACCTAACTAGGATTTCCTGCGGTTAGATATCCAATTCATTAGAGTTGATTAGAGCATTCGTTACCCAGTACATATTTATCTACATATTTACAACTAGCTCTTGAACTAAATACTTTGAATTCAACTATATGTATTTATTAATATATTTATTTTTTCATCTGTAGAACCTTTTATCTCTATACATCTTCTCTTACTATCATAGTAAACAGACGGTTACCCCTAAAAATCTAGTTCACGATTGCCTTACATCAAACAACGTATTTAAGATAAATGTATCGATATGATAATACTATTAAAATGTTTGTACCCAACGATACTCACACTAATGTCTTCATTAATCTTGTCAGTATTAGTCCACGGACTTTTGAAAAACCAATGAGAATAAAAACATAAACTTAGAATATTAACAATTGATTTTTTAGATTACAAAAGTATTGAAAAAAATACGTAGGTGTTAAATTATTCAAACAAAAATATTCCTTAAAAATCTTAAATACCTATAATAATGAATTGCTGTTCGTTAGTCGCAATAAACCTCGAAAACGGCTGAACCGATTTGGCTAATTTTAGTACAGAAATATTCATGGAAATCCAGGAAAGATTTATTTATTTTTTCCGACCATGTGACGCAGACGAAATTGCGTGGGCCAGCTAGTTTAAGATAAAAATAAAACGGCGAAGTAGTATTAATAAAGAAAAAAAAATACAATGGTAATGTTCATTTCAAAAGCTTTCCACCAATTTTAATCCGCTTGTACAGCACATTGATCAAATTATTATTTCGTAACGACTTGTTAATTATTATCTATTGACACCTATGATTGACGCACTGCACACGTGTTTAGATATATCAATATTAGTTACAATAAATATAATATTTATTGCTAGTCAATACAGTTGTTTCTTCCGTTTATCGAAAAGATTAAGATAAACAAACTACTTGAGCGAAATTGAAAGCATACATTTACATATTTAGAAGTGGTTCTTAATAATAGGTACCTATTCAATGAATTGTGGCGACATGATATGTATTTTGTTTTGTAATATTTATTTTTTTATTAATTCTATCAAAATCTAATATATATATATTACGACAATGCTTATTACAATATGTCTAAATACAATTACCTAATATTTCATTTCAAAACTTATTACCGTGTAAATTTGACCCTAATGAATGACCCGAACAAAACTGACTGGTAGCTTCCAAATATTTTCGAAATATTAAAATAGCATTCACTTGCAATTAAAAACAATGTTAAGGAAATTATTGACAAAACCGTAACCAATCGACGGACCTTGCCCCGGTAACAGAATCATAATTATAAAGGAACGATAATAATCGTATCCACGGACCACCTGTTGCACATTTTCGTGCATGCACTTTAGCAACTAAATACATTGCGTTCGTCTCTACGTCACAACGATTTAGAACTAAAATGCCATTTGATAATGATCTTTAACTGGTTGGCATAAAGTTCATGAATGTTAGATTTCTTCAGTAGACAGCAGAGTGCGTGCGTGTACCGACTATTGGATTTCTCGCTCCATTTATTTCTGAGTTATTAATCAGTTTAAACGCATTACAACTGTTTTTTTTGTATCGTTTTTGTTGTCTGACCATTTTGTTTTACTGTGGGAAAATTGAGTTGTTAAACGGAAATGTCAATCGAAAAGCGGATATGATATTTTTAATATATTGAGGAATGAAATTAGGTTGCAAAATAAATGAACCACCATATTAATAGCATAACTTAAGGCACCTAATAAAGATTCAACTATCACATTAATAGTACCTACTACTACCACACCGTGCACGGATTTATGGTCTCGATATACCTATTATTTATTGCCCTTTACAAGTTTAAAAATGTCAGCAAAAATAAATGAAATAAATGAAAAAAAAAACTAAAAGACTGCTCAATAATTTACAAAGGTAATCGATTAACATTTGCTTAACAAATCAGTTCAATCCATTTTGATATTACAAATACGTACATCTATCTTCCCACGTCTACATGGATTACTTTGTGTTTTAATAAATCTTTATTTATTAACAGGGGTTAATGGTTACCTACTGTATAAATTAATTTGAAACTGAGCCAGTGACAATGAAACCTATGTAATGTCCATGCAAATCATTGTAGGTATTCGTTTTTTTGTCTCTACCAACTACTAATCACTTACCTATATAAAATGTCGTTTGGCTTGATTTAGCAAAGATTTATTATGCGAAGAGTTTTAAGATTAATCAGTGTAGACAATAATAGATTGATTGAATCTTGAGCAATGGAAACATGGGTTCTGACCTGGATTTACTTTACAAACATTCTAAAAAGCAGTGCTTATGAGATTGAACCAACCGCTAATTCAAAAAACATTAGTTGCATCATCCATTTCAGTAAAACACATTATCTTATAACAAAGCAACAGTTTAACTGTTAATTTTTAATCACGTCGTATTAGCTAACATTAGTAACTAGACCATGCACAAGCAAACATTCAAAAATTCATGAATTTACGATGCGACGCTTACGTCATACTAAAATTGTTACGCACTACACAAAATCAAGAGTCAAACATAAAATATTAGACAGAAAAGATAATCAAATAATAAGTAGCCATAAAAAAAATAAAAAATAATAAGTAATTAATTTAAATTCCTGCAGAAATACCTACTAGATTTTTGTATTCTATTTACTTCAAAAAATCAAGTGGCAAAAATAATTATAATCATAGACTCAAACTATGACTGTTAATATTACTTAATTATTTTATCAGAGTTTAACCATCAGTTCAGATCTATTCAAAATCGCGAAATCGACTCGAATTCGATAACTTCTCGACTCACAAACGCTTTCCACATTCGTGTTTCATCAATTTTTTATTAGAAAACTTGAAGATCGAAATGTTTCGCGCATTCTAGAGGCACTGTAAAAATCCAATATGAATAACGAAATTCAAAACCTATTGTTCTAAATAGTTTTCGTTTTTAAACTCCACGAAGGTTTAATGTTTAATTTGACCTATTCACTCACTGTAAACAATAATTTCATATTGCTCATCATTCAGCCTACTGATAGAATTATAAATTCAATTTTACAATCATATTCATTATTAGTCACAATGTTGTAATCAATAATTATCTACCTATCATTAAAAGCAGCTGTTTGAAAAGTGGTTTAAGCTGCAGCTTTCATTAAAAGCAATCTTTACCATTATCTGATCTAGAAAATGTTCGTCTATTACTAGGTACCTACTGAGTGGACATGCAGGTAGTACAGTATACTGTTGTCTATCGCAAAAGCACAATTTGCGTAGCGCGTCGTGCCGTCTCGCATATCTCCATGTTGAGTTTCGGCTTCAATTGGGGTTCGCACTGAGTGTGAATGGTTGGAGGTTTCTGTAAGGTTCCCCTACATATCCCACCCGCGACGAGTGGAAGCCCTGTGATGTCATTCAACAAGAAAAAGTTTAAGAGACTACAAACAAAAAACATAGGTGAGCATACAAATGCATGCGAAAGTCTTCGACATGATACCACTACTATGGTTTATATTAAAGTATATATACCATATAACACTTGAAAATGTGTTTGGAGTCCGGCAAATATTATACTAAATACCTCCACCAAAAACATTTGATATGTATCAACAATGTACAATTCACGATTTAGAAACCGAAAACTTCCTTACGCCAAAAACACTTTCACTACTACTTACATTATAAAACTAATTTATTTATTCTATGTTAGCACGTGGTATACTGCTTGCTAAAAATTGCTTCATAGAAAAAATCGTGCATCAAAAATGTTATTTAGCTACGTGACAAATTGCAGTTGCAACCATCGGGGTTCTTTGCGAGTTAATGAAAACCAGTCGAGCCGGTTACTTAACTGAATATTGTCACGCGATTTGTGACCACGGAATTTATGTTATTGAGCCTCAAATTAATCATATTTTATTTGCTGTATTAACATAAACTATAAGTTCTGCATAAAATAGTCTAAATACTATTTAAAACATTTTTAAATACTAATTGACCCTCTGATTAATAACCCTTTAGACATGGTTATTATACCTAATTAGACTTTTAAACTTTTACCTATTATTTACGGTATACATCAAAATAAGACTTTTACGACTGTACCTACAAAAACAGTTATGAATGTAGCAAAAAATTTGCACAGAAATCTACATAGTAATAATGTTTATGATAATTTTATTTTAAGTAGTTTATGCATTTAAACATCTTAGAAGAGCTAAATTTAATTATCCAACTTGACTGCACTCTGTTTAGTATTTGTTGTTCCGAAAAGTAAAAACATAATTAGTACCGCCTTGACTATTAAAAGTATTAATACCTAATTTCAAATTCATAAATAAACATCCGAAACTATTTTGATATAGTGTAAAACAAGGAAGCTACGGAACCCCCGCTGCGACCACAAATATAAGTCCGTCAGAAATAGTTTAACGCAACGACAAATTTAATTAACTGCATACACATTTTAACACCCACATGGTCTATTTTTAATAACTTATAAAGAACGACAACATAATGAAAGCACTATTTAATTGAAAAAATAATAAGAAAACCGAGGCTAACCACCGTTTGAAACCAAATTAAGTTAATTATTTTAGTGTAATCAGTCCTATAATTTGCTGCGGGCTCTAACATAGTATTATGCTTTGGTAATATGGATTAATTAAATGTAATTAGTTCGATTTACACGTTAAACTGTCAAGTTATATTAGCGTTCCGTTGAAACATGAATTTTATTTAAATTCAAACCCACCTAATTACTGTTTACAGAATAAATATTTTAAAGTCAAAATATTATTAACATTCTTTAATTTTATTAAACAGAACAACTTAAGTGAGATTATCTAGTTTAGCTAATCTTTTTTTACAATTCCGTGATTAAATTGATACCAAATATTTTTGAACAAGGAATGTGACTATGTATATATACTAACGAACGCTATTGTAATTATTAAGGGGACTTATCACTGCTGCTACTTTGCAGAAAATTAGATACAATGAAGAATTTTGAAATGCGTCCTTGCTCGTAATTCTGTCATATTTTTTTTTTGTTACTGGTTGAGTGTTTTGCAAATATTTAATCGTTTATATCGTTTCACACGGATAAAAATTTTAAATGAAAATACAGATATCAAATAGAAACTTTTCTGAATTTAAGACCTTTCCGTCCCAGTTTTCAAACATTCCGTGAAAGTCAATGAACATTGTAGATCTTCTAGCTAAAGGCACCGTAGTATCTACTGAAATTACAGAAGTTCGGAAGTAATGATAAAGCTTTTTTGCTGCAGAAAATACTTATAGTTTTATTCCGATCAATAATTACGTGTAGATTTTACATTTGAATATAACTGACTCCCGATGTTCCCCTTTATTTTATTTACACCCAAAATAATAATACATTAATATCCGTATATCTAACCTATGAAGGTTGAATTAAGCTATTATCTCCGATGCATACCTGCACGTCATGTTATACAAGACGTGCACTTATCAATGTCTCGTTTCTCATCAAACAATGGAAGGCGGAGTTAAACCCACTGAGATGTTCATGGATAGTTTCATTGACATTGTTGATTCGTTATATTGATTGTAATTATAAATTATCGCTTCATTAGTAACACTTCGAATGTATCATTGAGAACAAATGATTGCGGGAGACATGCCTGAAAGAGGTAGGAAATAATGCACATTGTTATGTTCTGAGTACTACCGAGATTATGTCCGTGGATCGGATTTTTGCCCATCTCTCACACCCACCACTTTAACTCCTATGTCAGGATCGACATTGACTTTGTAATCAAGCAATGAGGATCTGTCTGTGTATCTGTGGAAATCAACCGCTACATTTTATCGCTATTTGAGAATTTCAAGTACATAGCGGATTTTATTTCAGATGCACTTCTGCTTTGACAAAGAATTTGTATCGTTCTGTGATCAAATAACCATGCGATTGGACCAGAACATTTATTTACACATTCACAATAGTTGTCATCAGCTGTCAGGTAGGTACATGAAATTAATTTATTTTTAATTTTATTTATACTGCTAATGTAAAGCAGGCGAAGTTGCGCGGAGCCACTAGTTGAAAATAAAAATAAATTTAGGCTACTTGCCTTACGTGATTTACGATATTTCTCACAAAGCTTTTTTAAGTAAATTATTAAGGAAACATTAAAAATAATTGCAGACTATCTTTACATCTTTACCTAAATGCAAAATAAGTAGGTTTAATAAAACACGTTGCTTTTACGTACCTACATGAAAGGATTACTTAACAGTTACTAAAAATTAATTACTTATAAACTACGTCATTTCGACAGACAGAAATTCTGTAAAAGGTCATATTTAGTTCTTTAGAAAGTTAATTCAAATTTGTTTACGAGGATTGGCGAACTCATAGTCTAGCTGGTATTTTATATTATTTGTTTTGATTTCGAAATCTTGAAAGTGCTAAAATTTTAATAATAGGTAATCATATGTTTTTGAGATTGTATTTTAACAAACAATAAATTGCTTGTTATTTTCTTATTTAATATTATTATACCTTATTTCATATTTTCCACCTCTCCTAACTAGTGACTAATACCGATAGCTATAATACTAAATTCCATTAACCAAGTTAAGTACCACTCAATTATTGATAGAGTCTATATATTAAACGTTAGTCGTGAACCTTAAAAACAGTGTTCAACGTTAAAATATTATTATATAAGCTTAAATGTCGACTTGATTGAGCTATTGTGCTTTGCTGATACCAAAATCGATAACGACACAGTCCTGATAGGTAATTAATTTGGTTCATTTGACAACCTACAAGAACCTGTATCGATATTGGACTTAGCAACAAGCTGGTTTGTAAGAATTTAATCTATTTGGATTAAGATGATTTTTGCTTTCATTCCTAGATATTATTATCCTATTATTTACCAGTTTATTTTTATTATATTTGTGGGGATGGGAAAGAGCTCCATATGACGGTTATTAGGCATTGTTAGGTTAGATTACTTAACTAATATGAAATCTACCTCACAATTCTATTCTGCAATCTTACGTTAAGAGACAAACTGTAACGTCATCATTTGACTATTTTTGCAATAAATAAATTCTTGCTCTGGTTAAGCAAATCGCCGGATATGTGGGAGTTGAACCGCACTAAAACCTCCAACCGCTCAAACTCAGCGTCCGAACCCCGGCTGAGGCCAGAACCCAGCACGGGGTTATGAGGGACGGCACGATGCGTTACGCAGTCGTGCATGATCCCAGCAGTCGCTGTATAATGTAAGAAGGATAGAAATGCTATTCCAAAATGTATTAAGATACCCGAAAGTGTAATGATAAATTTTGTTTTTTCTGACGCGGACGAAATCTACTACATCAAATAGTACCTAAAATAATCAAATCATACTGCTATAGGCTTTTTTTCCGTCAGTCTTCCTCAGGGTGGTAAAAAAAAAAACAAAAAACCTCAGGGTGGTGTCCGATGAAAAGATTTATTTTATTTTTTTTCTAATTTCTTTTAATTTAATATTTTATCGTAGTTACAAATTAAAAACATATTAGTCAATTTCTCGTCTTCTGTCTATGTATATTTAAATATCTTTGTCAGCGGTAAGGCACGCGGCGTTAACAAAAGACACTTATTTGTAACGATTATGTTGTACTGCGTATAAATGAACTAATTTGCGTACCAGTTTAGTAATATTTTAGATATTATAGTAAATTATATCGTTGGTAAGTATGCGACTGAAATATACAAATTGGTATGATTAAATGGCAAATATCTAATAAGTTCAAGCCAATAGACCGTGTCGCAGGTTACGACAACCTACAATTTGTATCTCATTCTATTTCTCTATGTATTCATTAAATTAATTCTTAATAATAATTAACAGGACTCTTTTATTACAGGGAATTGTGAGATAGGATTTAATATCGCAAATGATCCGAAGGATCGATAGTCAATATCAAAAATTATCGAATAAAGGGTACCTAAATGAAAAACTTACAAGGAACTTAGATTAAGTTAATTAAAGAAATACGAAATATTTGCATTAAGTAAACTTGTTAAATTTAAATGAAATTTGATGTAACCCACGGTGGGTGGGTACAGGTACACACGTGATTTGTTTTATTTTAATACTTAACCGTAAAGAAAATTCGATACTCCTACCTCTTTCCATCTTTGTACTCATATCTAGTCTCTACCAATTTAATGCTTAATATAGGGTAGCAAAAAGAACACACCAATCGATTGTAACTGCAAGTCAGACTCGACCTCGTCTGTCTATCAAAAAAAAAACCAAATCTCAATCCTTGAACCAAAAAGCAATCTTTCAGTTTGACAATGTAAATGGATCGAAGTCGGAAAAATGTTCTATCGATTACGTGTCAGAGTCACATCACTCAAGCATTTACCCCAGATACATATCGAATACTTTAACAACAAATGGTCACGGATCACAATCAATCAACTTAATCGAGTCGTAAGGAGCAAGGCTTTGTGTTAGCGTTAATGTACACTAAGCAGAATAGATCCTAGAGTTTGAGGCGTGCCGGAAGATAATATAAAATATTGTGATTGTCTTACATTTACTTACAAGATAATTACATTTTTTCTATTATATAGGTAGATACAGTTAGTTTAACCGAATAATTAAAAATGAGTGCTCTTATTGATGAAATTTTCATTTGTCGATTAGGTAGGTACTTTATTTAACATTTAATATTTTTAACCATATACATTATTCTAAACTTTACTAAACTTTACCTTTACCTTTAACTTTACTAAACTCTAAATTTATTAATACTGTTGTGATGGTTAAAAGGTAACGTGGGTTCAACATACCAATAGGTACTTACCGTCTGTGAAAATATTGCATATTAATTTATCGCCCTAATCGAAAATATTAATTTTTCAATCCAGATTTGATAGTTATAATATTTTACTTAAAACAAATCTTTTATTACTGATTTGGATTATTTGGTAGACTTGGTAATTGAGGTATTTTGAAAAAAGTATTTTTCAATAAACACACATTTGTTCCTACACACCCTATTTTATCTTCCAACTAGATGACCCGCGCAACTTCATCTGCGTTACAAAGGGGTTCAAAAATTGTAGCCTATATAGGCGCGCGCCGCCCGGCGCAAACAACTACGACCCTGCATTTTAAATTTGTAATATCTTCGGTAATATTCACTTAAATTACATGCAGTAAAAAGCATATTGATCTATAATAAATGCACAATTTATTTAAGGTACTTAATTGGATAAGGATTAATGCTGTATTGTTTAAAATCACTTCGTAAATAACCATTTTTTTAGTAAAGAATAAAAATGGTTATGCTGGGTTATCCCTAAGAGATAGACATATACCATCGCGGACTTTTTTGTTGAACTTTTTAAGGTGAACAATACTGTAGTACATTATTTTGGTCTATCTCGTAGGGTTCAGCCAGCGTTTGCAATATAAGCGCAAAAAAACGTGGTTATTTTCGACATCACATTAGAAACCTTTAAATTTATCAGTGTTTCTCTACTATATTATGCATTTATTATACATACAAACCTTCCTTAAGAATCACTCTATCTATTAAAAAAAACCGCATCAAAATCCGTTGCGTAGTTTTAAAGATCTAAGCATACATACAGACATACAGCGAAAGCGACTTTGTTTTATACTATGTATTGATAAGTACCTAAGTACATAGTAGTACATACACATAATTTTAGTCACCGTTGATCCTTAGCAATAATTGTTATAATCAATTAGTTATCTTGAAATATCTTAGCGCCTATCTTTATCTGATGTTATTGAAAAGATCAGAAACCACTTGAGTAGTTGTTAAAGGTACTCTACTCAAAGACTTTACAAAATAGTACTAAAGTAAAATACTATAAACACGATAATAATAGTTGAAAATAAAAAAAATGAATCTGTCTAATTTAATTCCCCTTCAATCAATTTAATCATGTTTGTTGTTATTTAAATTGAAACACTTTCTTGTATGAGCAAGAACTTTAGATATGGGTAGGTATACTCGGAATGTAATCTCTATGTAGTATTAGTAGTAGTATTAGGTATCTTGACATAATTTCGATTATTTATTGCAACTATAATCAAGTAAGAAATTATATAACCTTATTATATATAAAAGTGACATAAATACATCATTAAATAATAAATAGTTTAATCTCATATTAGACAAGAATGTTAATGTCCCCCATACATGGCATATGTGCCATAGACGTCGCGTGTCTGAATCGCGATACCTGTCAACTTAAATGTTTGAAAATTCTTTTAAATTGTTTAACCATTACTTATACACAACATTTCTGATATAAAATTTCCTTATACAACTTAAATAGAACGAGTTGATAGGCATATAGTATTTTTACTTAACAATCAGATTATATATTTTTAATTATTTTCAATGCTTCAAGTTCTGCACTCGTCGGTTTGAACTTTAAAAGTATTTTATTTATAATATGAGAAGTGGCTTTAGTAGGAATTTGTAAAAAAAAAAAAACTATCATAAAGGAGAACAACTAACCTATAAACTTGTATGTAGGTATGTACTTACTCATTCATTGGAATAAGTGAATTTAAAACTTTAAAAATATTTATAGTAGATTAAGTGTTAATCTAAAATGTATTTAAATAACTGTTACATATTCATTCCAATTAAATTAGTGAACTTAAATAATAGTCACCTAACAATTTGCAGGACAATCATTGAAATATTAATATTCTAATTTATTTAATTATAATGATTTAACATGAAATCATATGTAAGAACCAGAATAGCCGTCGGCATGAACAATTAAGATCTTAGATTCCAGTACAATCAATTACGCTAAATGTCGACTTGTTTTTTGTACTTGACGCCTCGGCGAGACTGCTTTATTTGAAAACATGGTGTTTGCATTGGCTGTCAAATGATAGAATAAATAAATCTTGTAAACTCCTGTATAAATAAGAACCCATTTTTGAGAAATAGATCCTTCATTACGTGAGGGTAAACTACTACTATAGGACTTTAAACTGAAGTATATTGAAAACTTATTTTATGGTATTTCAATAGACTTCATAAGATTCTAAAGTTTTTTGAACTAAAGTAAAACTTTGTATTGCAAAATGCTGATATTTTAGGTACCTAGGTATATTACAAATTTTATGATCTTTGCAATTACTAACTTCGAAAAATATATAATAAATAAATAATAGCGAGTTATCATGAAATCTCGACATAAACTTTTGCTTACGAAACCAAAATTTTTATGTAGGTATTCATAAGATTCATGAGATGTAGACTTCAGATAAGCATATTCACGCCTAAAAGACAAAAGTAGAACAGTTCCTAAATTAAAACATTAATTACTGAGACATTAAATAAATTTATTTTGTCGAGTAACTGTACTTAGATCACATTACAGCCCACCTGTTGATATGACGTTTTGAATGTCAGGGCACAAGGGAGCTGTCCAATTCCTGCGATAGATGATCTATTTTTAAACTTCTTCCAAGAAATACATGACTCTGTACTGTAGCAACTCATTACTGCCTAATGCTAGGCTCAGGTCTCATCTATAGAGGGATCGGGCGTAGTCCATCACGCTCATCCAATGCGTATTGGGAACTTCACATATCATGTAAGGATTGTGAAATCCTTTTCCAATAGGCAGGTTTCACAGTTTTTAGACAGCAATTACGATTTAGGTATTCATTTCTAACCCCCGATCTCTCGTACAGAACGCAAGCGCTTCAATTACTCGACCATCGCATTTATCAAATTCAGTTGTCACTTACTAGGTTTTCAGGATCAACAGCATATTAACTCTGCTACCTGTTAAACATGCACCAATTTACAAGTTCGAGAAATGGACCAATTGACACTGGAATTAAATTTTAGCAGAACTGGCTTAACGTCCTTTGATAACCGTTTTGAAATCCTTGTAGAATTTAATTATATCTTCAATTGATATCTAGGTATGTTAATGGATTTGGATGGTATTAAATAATTTGCGATACTTTTTATTGGGTTTATAATTATGTGTAGGTATGTAAATTAAGAATGACTGTAGGTAGTTGTCAGGTACTTACTGAATATTTATATTTATGAGTAATGATTAGTAGTCTACTTAGTTTTTTGTTTCAACTCATTTATCTAATTATTGTTGCTATGTATAGAAATCCGTAAACGTCTGTGTGACACGAATGAAAAGTAATATAATAATTATAAATTTTTCCTTTCTTTCTTTATGGATGTTAAAATGTATCGAATAGAGAACCTTATTTCAAACTGCATAGACTTTTATTTCGTAATTTAATCCTAAATGGTTAACACGTTTTAATATGATAAACAAAAAAATAAGCCTAGTAATCATTTTCCTAAAGTTCAATTACAAAAACATTCATATTAACGCTCGGGTAAGCAATTTATTAAAATAAATTAGAAAGACAATAAAGCAAATTCAGATTATAGTTAACGTTTACCCGCAGTTAATTACAGTTATTTCATTAATAATTAACATGATTTTGATCTTTGTATATAAATCGTTTCATTGCGATAATTTAATGAATGAATATGAAACAGTGTAGATATCTGCACCAGATATAATTAGACCAAGGTTCTGTTAAATACACAACGAAATGAGTGAAGATAAGGAAATATATCCGAATTTAAGTAACTACCTACAATGTCATTACTTTGAAGTGATGAGCGGCTCAAGCATGAGAAAGGTAACTAATTTCTATCATATAGGTAGCAGCTTACTACTACTAGGTAATTACCTAGTAGTAGTAAGCTAATAGTTTAGCTGATAGTTTACTGGAGTTTACTTAAAGGATGCCTCGGAGACTTTCATGTCAAAACCAAAATAGTAATCTCTACCATTTCATCGGGGGGGAAAGTGTGCCGCAGTGCGTAACGCGTCGCGCCACCCCGCATAACCCCGTGCTGGGTTCTGGCCTCAGCCGGGGTTCGGACGCTGAGTGTGAGCGGTTGGAGGTTTTAGTGAGGTTCAACTCCCACATACCCCACCCGCGGGGCAGGTGGAGATCCGGCGATTTCCTCCAACTAAAACAAAAAAAAAAAACCATTTCATCGAAGAAAAAAAGCTGATTAATGTAGAGCAAAAGAAAAAGGTTTACAACACTCAATGTTAACACTACAAATTAGTAGGTACAAATACTACGGTTCAATTGCTTTAAGGTATTATGTGTGTTCTTGCAGCTAACGCAATGTGACGCCTTTTTTTTTTTTTTTTTTTTTTTTAGTTGGAGGAAATCACCGGATCCCCGCCCGCCCCGCGGGCGGGGTATGTGGGAGTTGAACCGCACTAAAACCTCCAACCGCTCACACTCAGCGTCCGAACCCCGGCTGAGGCCAGAACCCAGCACGGGGTTTAGAGGGACGGTGCGACGCGTTACGCCATCGGCACACTTTCCCGTCGCTCCGTCCCCGGACGCCGAACCGGTAGCCGCCGGCGAATACGGCCACCGGCTCTCTCGGTCGGCGGGCTTTCCGAAGCCCGCGAAGATGGGACCGCGTGTCACCCTCCCACGGAATACCCCGCTGGGTCAGAACCAGCGTGGGTCGGGGAGCGCGGTCGACCATCCCCCGGTCGCTCTTGCTTAAGGCGCGTGCTGAGCGAGACACGACGCCTTCTTGGGTCCCCGCTCGCACTCACATGCGTTGGGGACCCGAAACTCTTAGGGGGCCAGATTCCGGGCGAGATCCCGGTTCCGGCCCCCTGCTCGACGGCGGCGGGTTGCTGTCGCTGGGCGGAGGGAAGCGTACAATCGCTCCCTCGCACCCCCCGCCACCCTCTTCTGCGAGATGGTGGACTCGCAGAAGTCGAGCATCGCCTTCCAGGACTCGTCGCTCTCGAGCATCGACGCCGCGACGCTCGGGAGCGACAAGTCCGGTCCTATTTTCCTGACCAGGACACAACGCTGCCGCTCCCACGCGGGGCAGAGCGCGAGCGTATGCTCTGGCGTGTCCTGGTAATGTGACGCCTAATACTTACTTATCTAATGACCAGCGCCGGACTTGGATATTTGTAAGCAAAGGCTGCTTAAATTTTAGAATATGACGAACGACGAATTCTATACAATGACGAACAATTCTTTTTAACAAAATATTACAAAACTTAAAATACGCTATCCTTTCAATTTTTTTTTAATCCAAGTAGAAACAAACATTCGATGCCCTAGGCAATTTTTTTAGCTTCCCAAACTTCCAACCTTCCAAACCTCTCAAATTTCCAATGTAGCTAAGACCTATTCCAAAAAAATATTACTCAGTAACCTTAAACCTCGTCATAGCCCTTGGAGTTGAAAACAATCTCTGTTTAGTACACACTGAACTAGCCAAAAGTCGATCCATTCTATTAAACACCTAAATCAAATCAACAAATCGCAGAATTCTTGTGATACGGAACTCCTAAACACCACATTCTCAGAAAATTGGCGTAGGCAGTCTGACTAATTATTCTAGTATTTATTGATCTTGAAGCAAATTATTGCAATTAAATTGTTTTTGATTTAGTGATTTGATTTACGATCCCTTTTACATAGTTAAGCTTAGCATTAAATTTAACCGACTCTTAATCTGCCACAAATTAAATGCTCTCATATGAACCTTAACCTCCGCAGTAAATAAGTAGGTAGATACTATTGAGTTTATATTCATTCGTTCTATTAGGTATGTCTGAACAAGCTGGCCAACGCAACTTCATCTGCCTCACAAAAGGTGTGTCAGTGTTTTTTTCTCGTATTTGTCAACGAACGTACCTACTTATATAACATTCTAAGGTCTATCACTGTCTGCCGACGGGTGTAGTGAGTACCTACGTGCTCTACTATATTCTGCAATATCTATATATAGATATATACGTAGGCCAACTACTTGAATCTATATATCTATTCAAAAACCATACCATAATCCGCTGCATAGTAACACCAAACAATGCAAAACGAATAAATCCACATGTGATCATTGATGCAGAAATCTTAATCATACCTTGGTATAGATAAATAATAGCGCAATATAAATACAATGCTTTCGACATTTAATACATTAACACTTAAAGCACGCGTTTAAATGACTTGTAACGGCTTGGCCATAATTCTTTAACATATTCTTTTGACTTTGCTGAGAAATATTTTATACAATACAAAACAGGTCATATGAGATATAATGTGCATTTATTTTTCATTTTTAATTAAGAGCATTGCCACACTAGGCCATAATATGCAATGTCATTATCGGCAGGTGTTACGCGACTTACCCAATTCGTTTCTATGACAAATGGACATAGTAAATATATCGTAACAGAACAATAATGGCTGTGAACTTTACTAGACGAGGTTTGTTCACATGACACGTTTAGAAAAGTTTAATTAGGTATTATATTTTTGTATATTTTTCATAGTTTTTTTAACTTACGCAAATGCATAAAAAATCACTTTAATTAAAATACAAGTAATTCTTCTCATTTTTGAATTATTTCTCAATTAATTTAGAGATATGTGTACGATGTTCTTTATTTTTTTTATAAATGCTCAGATTATGGAGTGTTTATATTACATATTTTTACATTTTTGTATACATTGAAATTTGCCAAAAAATTTGCGATAAATAATCTCCAACAGATACAAGCTGTGAGCGATAAAACCAGGATTTTGCTACATAAGTTACAGAATTTTATATTGTTTTAAGTTTTATTGTAGTTAATGTATTTTTGGTATATTCAAAAAAATATCCTGACAATGAAGGTTCATTAGCGAAGGAAGTATCAAACTACTTAGGATCGGGTGGCCCTTTAGCGTGTCTGCCTACATAGCAATAAAAAATAAATCCTGTCAAAAATCGTAAACTATTTTAGGTAATAACTAATACATTAAATTATAATCAGACCATGCGAACGTACCATTTAAGTACGTACGTGCCCGCCAAGATTAATTGGTTCAGTTATTTATACAGACGTATATTCTAGAATCAGTCTACTTCTTGCTTCCGCGTGATTGTCAGCTCCGTTTTAATTGATATACTGAAACACCTTGTAGAGGACTATTCGCATGCAAATTGTTTGTAATCTAATGCAACTTAGTAACTGACTTAAAGCCCCAAGCCTGTTTTGCGGTGGGGTCTTTTTTTAATTACAGAATACTTGTTTTTTAATTATATTTAGCATTTAATCATCAAGTACTTTTCAATAACTGCCCTGTTCTGTTCATCATAATATTGAGACTTGATGTAGCAATAATAATAGATTTAATAACTGTTCTGTTTCATCGTTCAATATACGGTAGGTACATATCTACTATTCAACGGCATCCGCTGCAAATTCGACAGGTTAATTGTTTTTAGCTCAACTCGGTAAAATTTCTGATAATTATAGGTGATTCGAACAATTGGAACTCAAGAATAATTTAAGGTACATAGTTACTATAGAAAATAACGATGAGAAATATATATGTATAGCAGACCAGACTAACAAATAAAACACGAACTTAGAAAGTTCCTACCTACTCATAAACGCGGATTAGTTACCAAACTTATTGGATTCATTCAAACTTAAGACCCGTTAAACTACAAGTCAAATAGGTATTATTTACCCACAGCCAGTAGCCCGCAGATGCCAACATTCTTTATACCTACTTTGTTTACTGTCCAAGTGGATGGTCTCTTCAACCAGTTGAACTAAAATAATACCTATTAGGTACTGAAATATCAATCTTGCACCTTTCCTAGTACCTACTTAATAGATGCTTAATAGTAGGTATTAGTCCTAAAAAAATAAACAACAATTTATAAAATTGCCTAAATACTCGTATGCTGCCTTCAATATTTTCAGAACTATACCTACTTCAAGTCGTCTTCAACCTTATAAGATTTATGCTAGATCCATTTAATTTAAAAAACGTTTAGATCTGATAATGATCTATGCATCTTGAATCTACCTATATATCTATTATCTTTTTTGTTGCATGTTGGATTGCTGAAAATATTCGGAACTTGTCAACTGATATTTCGTTTTGTTTGTTAAGTAAATAATCGACATTCTTGAATAGCGTGCTTATCGCTCTACTGAATATTCTGAACATTGTGCAAAATAGATTAAATCTTCATTCAAGTTATTGAAAATTTACATTCATGGTTACAAAAATTTGTAGAAACCTATCTTTTCCTTACATACCTATTAATTTCTAGGTATTTTTTAAGTGTACGATTGTGTCGATCTATGATAGGTAATTGCGAATATCGAACATTTTTATACATTGGACAATGAGAATGCGAAAGTTCACCTTTTAAACAAAAAGTTCAAGGTTCTAACTACATAGCTGGATTTCAAGATTTTCTGGAAAAAAGATATTCAAGTTAGGCGCAGTTTCATAAAATCTTTATAATTTACTGCTAACTAAAGGCGTATGTATGTTAAGCGATAAGTAGCGTCCTTCAATTCCCTAACATCGCAGAGATCCAGAGGTTACCGGTCGCTAACCACTTACCATCAGGTGGGTCGTAAACTCGTATGCGTCGGAGCGTTATTGTAAGTTTGTAAATTTGTATAAGGATTTACTACTGCAGAGTAATTATTTTGTGTCATAATGCTCATTTGCTCAAAACTAGTCCGTTATTAGAGCTCTATCGAACGAGCACTAGTGGCACTGAACATGTAATTTTCTTTATTATCAGATAGTGAGCAATTGCAATGAAGAAATACCAAGTAGGTCTAATATCCATCCACTTAAGCAACCGATACAAGAATGCTAGGGCGTGGCTCTTTATCCACAACCACCAAACTAAATCGAATAAACTTAATCAAACCGTTCAATTACTAGGTATTATACCTAGATAATATTAACTATGTAGTATAGACAATGTATCTATTATATTTCATATTATCTTTTACAGCATCTGTTTTAAAATAATTATGTTATCGCACGCCGCCCACAATTATATCAAACTCTGATAGTCAATTTATCAAAACTACGTTAACCTAAATACAATATTTCCGTTTTTAAAGACACCCAAGACAACCGATTAATAACACGAGCATTATTTCATTCTCTAAAACAATAATAAATTGTACGACCTTTAATAAGATCGACCCACATTACGACCTTTACCACCACACCCAAAACCATTACTTTACGTTTAAGTTTCTATTTGTAAGCTTTAAGCATTGCATTAACTTTTAAGTCCGCTAGCTGTAACTATCTATTAGGTACTTAAGTATCCAGTTAATGCTTTCAATATTCAATTCATCAACTTAGGTTTAAAAATACTTAGGTCCTAACCCATGAGATAGGAAGCATCTACTTAGTCCCCCTGAAAGTGTGAAGGTTCATTTGTATATACTACTGACTATCGGGCGAAACATCGGCTGATTCGAATGGTAAACCAAAGAAAATCCATCCTTAATAGCCAAATTTTTTTTTATTGCCTTGCGGCGGACGAGCCAACGGGCCACCTGATCGTAAGTGGTTACCGTCGCTCATGAACCTCTGCAATATCAAGGGACATTGAGGGGTCGCTACCTACGACCTAACTTTAAGGACCCTCCTCAAGCCTCAATTAAGCAATCAAGTTTATTAATTCAGTAAAACTAGCCGAACCTTGACTGCGCCGCAAAGGAACGCCAGTTTATACCTAGGTACTTGTAATAGATAATTTGCAATATTATGCACCTTCATTTTGTTTAGACCTAGACCAAAGTTTAAGTTGTTAATAGTATAAAACTTTGAAAGTTTCTTCTATAAATTTCTTTTTATTAAGTTTATTGTTTATAGTTACAATGGTAGTTTTCAAATTTAATATTCTGGTCACACTGGAGTTGTTATGACATGTCCGACCGGCTTTCGGCTCACAGTTCGGCTGGTGACTCATTGCGGCTTTCGACCTTGATAATACTAGCAGGGTGTAGTCTGTTTTGATGTTAGTGTTGCCCGATAATGTAAATCTACAGAAATTTCTGGAAACTTTTTCAATACTAAAGCAAGGCCAGACAAGTTTCTTCCTACACCATTATCTAACCTATACAGCAATTCGATGAGCCTTTATTTAAATCTCCTAATTATGTAGCTTATTAATAGGTATTTAATACTGTAATCTAAGAAAACAAGTCATATTCTTAAATGTTTTTTTTCTTAATAGTTTACTCATCTTAAATAATAACTACATAAAATATTAATCAAATTGCTAGTAGTACTAGTGCTAGTAGTTGCTAGCAACACAATATATTGTCGGTTTTCTTATTCAAGAGCTAGCAACATTTGAAAAAAACTGAATTGACTCATTCAACTCAAAACTCCTAAATTGTTGTTATTGCTTTATTTAATCAATTCTTCAATCATCTCATCTTATAGGGAGGTAAGTTTTATATTTTTTGATTACTTAATATTTCATAACTAAACTGTAGGAAATTATGATCTACTGATCTAATTCTAAAGAAAACAAAACCTACTGAAATAGTCTGCAATGTAGGTATCCTATCAAAATGTTCTCAAGGTATAAAAATAGGAGGACGGGATATCTTTTATTCTGCACCTACTTTAACTAATGCTAATATGCAGGTGCAAGATAGTACCTACTACTGCCTACTTACCTGTTTTGTTGAAAATTAAATGTCATTAAATTCATAATACCTAGTTCTTAAAGGAATGAATGAAGTGAATAGATTTTGTTACTTATCAAATTAAATTATTGAACGAAATGAGCTACAAAGTTCGTAGAATAATAAATAAATGAGTAGATAGAATCATAAACCTATAAATCTATGGGTAGAATAACTAATTTTTATTTAAGTATGGACTGTAGGTACATAATTTATATTACTATGTTTTTTTAATCGAATTTTTTATTTTATAAACAGATATTTAGCCATGTCCCGCTATCGCGAACTCGTCAATAAACACACAATACATATAATACCATAAAAAATATGTTAATCTCTTTTTGAATATCAAAATATCTTGATTTCTTTATTTTGTGATTCTTTTGACAAATATCCTAAATCAGTCTCCCAGATATCTAAGTAACGACTAAAAAGTTTAAAAAAACATATAAAGCTAAAAATTTGTATTATATTTTTCAGCAAACAATGGCTCCGTTGATTCTGGAAGGAGAAACTTTGGGAAAGAAACACAAACATTATAACAAATTGTTAAAAGATGCCGTTTCTGGAAACTTGCACCTGGAGACACCCCACCCGGAAGATGATATTAGTAACTTGTTTTTGATAGACATAGCCTGTGAAAAGAAAGATGTCACCTTTATTTTGGATGCATTCAAATCATCAGACATGCTCTATGTTTCAAGAGCAATCAAAAAAAGTACTTGGCTTATCACTGACAAATCATATAAACACATTATTAACCCGGACTATCTACATGCAGAACTATTTCCACAAATGATGACCAAGGCTATTAAAAAAATTTTGCTTCACATAAGGCTTCATATAAAAGATGAAGAACGCGCCGAAGAATTTTACCGACACGAAAAAGATGAAAATGTCGCAAATAAGTGGCTATGTAATTGTTCAGCAAAGTTTATTGAAGAAAACATTAAGAAAGATCATTATTATGATAGTCACATACTGAAACGCCTTTGTGAAAAATCAATAAATATTTTAGAGAAAAGCGAACGCTTTAATTCAGAGATATTAAAGGAAACTATGTTCTTTTTAAATAGTGAAACCAACAGATACTTAAATATCATAGAAAAAGTTTCGGATTACAACAGGCCCCATTTTAATGCAAAAGCAACGAAATTCTTAATGAAAAATTGTTCAGATAGAATCATCAACAACTTTGCAAAATATGCAAATAATATCCACATTCCAACATTCATAAAATATATCAAAAGCAAAGATATTGCAGACTTTTTGATAAAACAAGTAAAAGAAGCTGAAGATAATAGACAGTTGGGTTATTTATTAAGATCTGAAAAAATATTCAATTTCTTTGAAAGAATTCCTCCATCAGAACGTTACGAACTCGTTAAGAGACTGTTTTTAGAAGAAAAAGTGCCATTAACTGAAAAGGATTCGAAAATAAAAATATTGCGAGAGTTCCTACAAAAATCTATTAAGAAATATGAGTGGTACAAATACGCACCATTTGATGTTGCGTTTGTTGAATTAAGAAAATTAATTCAAGTAGAAACATCCGACAGTGACAAAAACAATATGCTTGATACACTAATTTCTTGTGCAAATCAAAATTCATCAAATATTGAAACTTTATTAAAATACTACAAAGAAAAGCATATAAAAGACTCAATTTCCTCTAAATACCAGTTCATGAACGAACTTAACGACAAAACGGAAATTTACAAATACAATAAAAAATTATGGAACATTATAGATAGCATATTCAGAGATATGGATTTATACAAAGAATCAACGGATATCCATAGTCTTGAAAAATTGGTAGAAATAACTATCGCATACAAAGTTTTGCACAATGAAACAGTTCCAGAGGTTATTATGAATAAGTTTAAATTTCAAACACTAAGCTATCATAGAAAAAAAATAAGCAACGAAGATGGAGAAAAACTATTTACGTTTTTGTATAGTTATTTACTTGCCAAATTAGAAAAAACAGTATCTACAGTTGAAGAATTCGTCGAACATAAAAATCATTTAATATATACACTAACTCTCATAGAAGATTGGAAAAAAGATCTTTCCAGTTTCCCTAATATTATCAACAAAATTAAGGAAACTGTTTCACTAAAAAAGGAGCGATCTTGGACAATTGAACTAGCAGATTTGTACAACACCAATAAAACATGGCGAAAACTTATGTTCGAAGAATCTATTTTCATGGACCCATCTGCAGATACTTGCGTTAACGCACTAAAGCACGGACCGAACTTGTTGACACGATATTATAAAGAAGTACAATCATTACAATCTGATGATAGTATATGTTTAAAATTAGCACTCCAAAAAATACGCATTTATTGGTCAGACTCTCTAGCATTGGCTTGGTCAAATGACTACAAAGATCGTCTTAAGATACCGAAAAACTATAAAGCTCTAACGCGTGGTATGTGCTATTTATTGCCACATACGAATCTAATAGAAATTATAGTATCTTATGCACCGACAGAGGACAAAATTGATTACAACAGTATGGATGAACTCAAACTCAGCCTTCAAATGCATTTCGCTAAAAACATGCATTTGGCGCGTCCACAACCATGTCCAGATATTGTCCTGAATTATGCTAAAGGAGATTACATAAAATTTGCTTTACCATCATTATTGGCTATATTTTATAACTTAAATGCAATCAGTAGTCGTGAATATTTACCGAAGCTTTTAGACACGCCGGTGTCTTTACAAAAACATATAATACGTTTAGCTTTCACGGATCTTGAATCAGGTCAACTTGCTGAAATATTCTCTAACTTATGGCAAACATCGAAAAACAAAACAATTCGATGTATGATTTTCGAGTTCACATTCAATCTTTTATGCAAAACCAAGGATACAGAGGAAGCAAAACGTATGTGGGAGAAATTTGAGGTGTTTGTTAACGACTTATCTTTTGAAGAAGATAAAAAAAATTACGAACGTCTATCAAAGGTCCAGGATGTACCTGATAATATTAAATCGCACTTTTTAGTTAAAAGTTACGAATTCTTAAAACGCCTTATTCCTAATATGGTCACCGACCGATCAACTTACGAATGGTACGTGGAAATGCTGGAAGAATACATAAGTAACATAATGGAGCAAATGAACACCCAATTTGTCGAAAAACTTATAGCTGAATATCTAGAAAAAATGTTTGATACTACTCAATATAAATCATCGTCGTTTCGGTCATCTTACCGTATGATTAATATAATTTCTGCTTACCTTTTAACCGCTAAAGACATAGAAAGCCAAAACGCAAAACAAATAAAGGTACTAGAACCTTTGATAGCACGCTCTTTTGATATGTGGAATGAGTTTAAAGAAGGTAGTTATTTCGTAAGAGAAAATTTTCAAAAGTTATTAACTCAACTTTCAAGTGATTTAAACACACAAGTCACGTCGAGAAAAATGTTAATACCATCAAGAATGTTTACAGATATATTGACAAAATTGAATAAATTACCTATTTCCGAAAATTATATTATGATTACCAAATGGAAACTGTCACTCTCTATAACAAAATTGTTGGAGACCACAACTGAAGAAAAATGGAATTCAAAATGCGTTGAAATATCAGAAGCATTTGCACAAAATTGTTTGGAATATTTGAAACAAGATGTTAAAACACATTTTCAGTGCATCTACATCCTTTTCTCGAAAGCACTTCAAGAAATTATTAATTTATCAAGTACTGATGACTGGAAGTGGTTAGTTTATGAAAAAATGCTCTCGGATAAAGATTTTATTCAAGGATATTTAGCGGTTAACTATATGTTACCAACTTATGAAAGTTATGAAACAGAATTAATGGAAAAAGTTACCAAGATCACAGACATCATAAAAGAGCATCCCTCGGTAGAAGTGAAAATGCATTATTATTACAAGTTTGGAGAAGGCAAACGTGGTAACGGACGGAATTGTATGCCATGGGGATATTGAATAAATGGACATTTTGATATTGCCTTTAAGATAACAACATTATTCATTGCATTGTAGCAACAGTATTATTGTCAACACACAACAAAACGCACTAAATTATATACGCTTTATAGGTTTACGCAAGGGAAAATATTGGAAATGTTTTAAAATGTAAAGATTAATTAGTTATATTCGAACTCCGTTCGTCGAGCATGCTTGTGCATTTAGGAACAAAATGCTAATATTACGCACTTTTATATTTATTACCTAACTTTAACAATATTGCACAATATATCAATATTTCATCTGTTAAATTTTATTTAAGTTCGTTAATTACAAATTGATTCATGTTATTACTATAGATAAAGTAAGTCACTTTAATATAATACTTTGAATGTGTCTATCTGTAGACAAAATTGTCTTTAATGCCTTTCTTTTGTTTTCAGTGTTTTCACCGACAATACCTACTATTTAGATTACGAATTTATATGTTCATGTCCATTTTACTTAACTAATCAGTACAATTTTATTAAAATGAGTGCTTTTTTAACAGAATAAACAAGTTTATAATCGTTTTACTGTATTTTTATTTTTTTCATAACTACTAAAATTGCTTTACACTAAGAAGGAAATGAAGTATTATATAAGAACGTTGTAAGAGTAACTATTATTTGAGAGTGGAATTAGAACTTTACCTAAATTGACATGCAGCTTAACTGTTGCAAATACTTATTAGGGTAGAAAAAAAACAAGTTAAATTTTAAACTGCTTATATTTATACTTAAAACTAACACGTCTGATCATCTCATCAACTACTTATGTCCAGTTAAATCCGTAACTGTTCGCAGTTTACAATTATGGAATATGTAAAACTAACCTAATGTCAGAAGTTTACAACATTCAGTGTGCATTGTCTTCAATTAAATCAATATTCGAATATGTGAAACATATAAATAGCTATATAGAAGTTACAAAGATCTGTATCATTGTACAGGGTGAATTTTTCTGAGTGAAATCTTACACTATTGAGGAAAATTCAAAACTAAAACATTGACATAGTACTGATTCAAAACTATCTCATATCCTGTTCAAGAATAGATCTTATTGTTTTCGAAAAGAGTCACACTTTGTACTATTACTGTATTCGAAAGTATTGCATTTTATTTAAAAATCCAACATTACTTTTTTAGAAACTATACGGCCAGTAAATACTAAAATTTACAAAAACTAAAGATAGAAAATACATATAATCTTATGTTACATCTGTAATTTACTACTACTTTTTTGAATAGGTACTCAGAATTTCTTGTTAAATATTGAATTGAAATTTTGCTTTACAACTACGTGATCAAAAAAATTGGGTGGCATTTAATTATACAACTTAATTTTTTTATCTTAGTTTTATATCTAATATATAAAATTCTCGTGTCACGGTGTTCGAACTTGAACTCCTCCGAAACGGCTTGACCGATTTTGTTGAAATTTTTTGTGCTTATCCGGTATCTATGAGAATCGGCCAACATCTATTTTTCATCCCCCTAAATGTTAAGGGTAGTCCACCCCTAAATTTTTATTTTTTCGACGCTGACGAAGTTGCGCGAGGCAGCTAGTAATATATAAATATCAAGCAAATAAAAATTTTTGAAAAATATATTGTAAATTCACATGAATAGACAGATTAATTTGCCATTTTAAAAGATTTCAGTAGTTTTCAGTTATAAAAAGTTTTTAATCAATCCAATATCTAGACGGTACATCTAATTTGTATGTACTGTAGCCTTTTCAAACCTAATATATATTTAAATATCTTAGTTACTTCTTGATGATGAGTTTAATCAAAAATTGTAACTAATTGGTCACCTCTGGAATATTTTATTATTAAGAATCATTCATTATACATTCAAAGATGAAATGCGTATCTCTTATACACTAAAGTATAAAAATAATTTTCCACCTAAAATCACGATGCACAAACAATCAGTGGAAGTATGTGCACAAAAAGAAATTTTCTATTTAAACAAAAAACTAAGTCTATGCAATTTCATAAAAAAAAGACAATTAAAATTCAGTTACAATAAACAGAAGTTTTAACGTAAAATACTAACAGTAATTTTTTCCATTTGAAAACACTTTTCTCTCATGTTTGCCATTTTTCAGTTTCAATATATCTGCTTATATTTTTACTTGAAGATACTCACCAAAATGTAGATTACCTGAAACAGAAAATATTATTGTTAAAAATCATAACATCAGCAATTTATACTGTGCAAACTAGAAGTCTTTTTAGAAATAATAATTTCTACTCCATTAAGTGCGAAACTGTGTGTACTCCATATGAAAATTTAAAATGCTAATTAGCAAACCTACACATTTCTAGTCCTCATTATTTCCTTCATCCAGTGCAGGTGTATGCCATGTGAGTCTTTCTTCATAAAATTGTATCACTACTTGTGGACACCTGACATTTGCTTGTTTAGCAGGTACTAAATCCGCTTCGTCTGTGCCTTGCCATTTCATTAGGAACATTAGCTCACCACTACTATCAGTAGCACCTGTAAACAAAAATGATTTTATGATTATTCTTAATTTCTAATAAACTTGGACATCATAGAACAATTAAGTGAAGTAAACAGAGCCAAGGTGGGTCTATCTTATTCAGTACAGGAGTTCCTATAGCCACCTTCCAAATGCATAATCAGATCAGCTTGTTTGTATTGTCACGCAATATACATATGTATGCATAGTTTTAGTTCAATCAGAAACAGGGAACTCGCAATATTTAACCAATTTAGCCTGAACTTACATAGGTACATAGTTACATCCAGTGTAAGTTAATATAAAAATTTTTAATTGAGTCTTATTCTCAGGTTGACTCTCTTTTCAATATTTAGTTTTTATGAATAAAAAAAAGCTCTTTCATTTCCATTTATCCATGAGCTACATAACAAATCTGTCTCATAAAGCTTGACAGTCACACATAGTAACTGGTCATTATGTCTATCTACTACTATCAACTTTTAAGGTGCAGTCTCAGAAAAATAGGACAACCTGCATTAAAAAATATTTTAATGATTACAATGGATTAAAGAGCATTTTTGACACTTACCAATAATTTTTTCAGGTTCTAATCCACGGTCAAAACCTGATGCTTTTTTGTCATCTGTTTTGGCTTTCTTAGCTCCTTTAAGGTCTGGTGTGGCTGCTGCCGATTTACGTTTTTTCGAATCTTTATCAGTTTTAGACATTTTGCCCTCTGAAATTAAAAACATTTTTTTATAAATAATTACATAAAACAGAATAACTATAATAAGAGCTTAATTTTTCAAAACAAGTAAAGTAAAAATCCAAATATATTCATTTAAATCTTACCAGCTTCTTTTTTCTTTCTTGCTTCCTCAAATGCTGCAATGAGATCAGGACAGTCAAGATTATCCTCTGGCTCCCAAGTGTTGTCTTCATCACTGTATCCTTTCCATTTTAGATAATATTCGATCTATAAAAATACACTTTTAAATTTAATAACAATATAAACCTTGATATTTTGTGTTGATATTGAAAATTTGGAAAGTCATAGTGTGAACTGACAAACATGTAGTTAAGAATTTAGTTGTAATAATAAACAGTGGGGTCGTCGGTGGCTTTAGTCGTAGATCTCAACTTTTATATTGTACTTTTAGATTTAATTTATGTAAATGTTTTTAAAAATATAATGTCAAAATAAATGTGGAATAAAGATAATGTTGCTAAAATACTAATAATGAATTTTACTCACAACACCATTCTTTACACGCCGATCTAATACTTTTTCCACTGAAAATTCTTCTTCACCCTCGGGTTCACCCTCTTTTTTCTTATCAGCCATTTTCTAATTATAAAAGGATATCAAAGATGTATTAAATGGTTTTAATCATCATAGTGTAGTGGAACTGTTACAGCAATACTTCCAAAGTATCAACAAACAACACATAATTATAGTCTAAGTTTATTACAACATTTTATACATATTTTTATCACTTTGCGTCCTCGTTGTGATTTTTTTTGATATTTTTTTTTTGTTATGGCGTTGTTCGTACAAGACAGAGCAGCTATCCTTTCAGAAATTAATGTACGCCAAGGCAAGATTTGAATAATATTGAATAAACACAGTTACTGAAGACTTTCTCAGTTTCCATTTAGTATAATATACTAATTATGTTTAATATAACAAAAGCTATTTAATTCCAACGCCACGATACACGTAAATGTTGCTATTACCTGCTAGCCTAACCTTGTATAAGCACAAGTTGTTGCTGTTGTATGTAATGTATAGTTAAGTATTTAATTACCGTATTTAAGTGCATCTTTTTCGTATTCTTATACCAATGTCGATACTGTTTCTAAATAAACCACATAAAAGTTAAATATCCGGCTTTCTACAAGAAGCGTCCCGCCATTTTGGCCACAGCAAATAGACCAAACTAACCCTATTATTTATATAGCAGCTGTGAATGAACAATTCAACAATTTAAATTACGTTACAATAAGGATCCTTTAGACATTACTTACCTTTATCAATAACACTAATATTAAGAACTATTAATTCATAAAGTTAATTTGGCCGGCACAAAACGGATACGTTAACCACTGTGTGTGTGTACTATACTTTCTGATCTGTGGTGCGACCAAATCGATTATTTATTTATTCGTAATTTGAATCGATTATTCGGAAAAAAATTAACTAGAATAGTTTTCATTAAAATATTTATTTACGATCTACGTAATTTGAAAATATAACTAGGGTGCCCAACCCAATTATGAGCAAAGTCCAATTAATGACAACTTTCAAATTATAGTAAATAGCGACATTTTGTTTTATTCCGGTGTTAATTAATAAATAGAACATATCTTCAGCTTTATAAAAATATCACTTTTGATTGTTATTACGTTCATTATAATGATGAAAAATTGATTAAAAAAACATTTACCTAAAACTGTTCGAAATTTGAAATTCTACATACAAAATGTACGAAAGTTGCTAATAACTGGGCCTTTTTTTACAGTTGGAGGAAATCACCGAATCCCCGCCCGCGGGTATGTGGTAGTTGAACCGCACTAAAACCTCCAACCGCTCACACTCAGCGTCTGAACCCCGGCTGAGGCCAGAACTGCAGTAAATAACAATATAAAAACACAGTTGGTTACATCAATTCAGTTTAATTTACGCAGCAATTCACATTGTTTTATTTATTTATTTATTTGGATCATCTACAAAATTACATGTTTACAATTATGAACATTATTATAAATAGGTATTAAATTTTCATGCAATTTCACTTAAAGATGAACACATCATGCATAAGGTAAACACAAACAACACAATCCATCATTTATAACAATATAGGTTCTGTAAAACCAATAAAACTATCAAGTTACATTGAAAATTGAGAGAAAAAAATAAATAAATAATAATTGCATATTGAAATTAAAAAAAAAAAAAAAACATACAATTAACATTTTTACCATTTAGTTTGTAAATAGAAGGCAATTAATTATAAAGATAAAATTGAATTAAGAACAAATAAATTATAATGAGATTAAAAATTGATAAATTTAAAAAATAAAAAAAATATCGAGCATATAATTTTAAGAACTTATACTTTTAAGAACCTTTGCTTCGAAAGTGGATGGCTTATCAAAAAATATGTCAATAGTGTTATCTTTGGCTACGAACTCGCCCAGCAGTCTACTGAGTCTAGGTAAGATTGAGAAATGGCCCAAATTTGTCCTGCATATGTTATTTGTAAGCAAAGGAACCGGATAGCGTGGCAGACGTACGGGTACCCTTAACGATACATGGCTCAAAAATTCAGGGTCGTCGATTAAATTATTCACTAATCTATACAAAAAATTTATGTCACTAATTTTGCGCCTATCACTTAAATTCATAAGATCAAACGTTTTGAGACGTTCTTTATAAGGTGAATACTGAAGTGAGCCATGTAAATAATATTTTGTGAAACGTCTCTGTACACTCTCAATACGATCCTTGTGTGATTGGTAATGGGGATTCCAAACAATTGAACAATATTCAAGTCTACTTCGAACCAAACTAGTGAATAACATCCTCCTTGTACTCAGCCCGAAATCCTTCGCATTCCTGAAAACAAATCCCAACATCCTTCGAGCGGATTGGCATATATTATCGATATGATTTATAAAATTGAGCTTTGCATCCAAAGTAACCCCCAGATCACGAACGACATTACACTCCTGCAATATAGAATCATTGATTCTATACATGTCACTCGATATGATACTTTTGCGACTACGTGTAAATGTAATAAATGAACACTTCTCGGCATTAAGTATCATTCGATTACGCCCACACCAGTCGCACAACCTATTTACGTCGTCCTGAAGAGCTACGGTGTCATCGATATGAAGGATCCTCTTAGAGATTTTAAGATCATCCGCAAACATAAAACACTTGGAATTTAAAAAGCATTTGGTGACGTCATTTATGAAGATATTAAACAAAAGTGGCCCCAGTATGGATCCCTGTGGAACTCCTGAAGAAGCACAGAAAGAATGAGAAGTGTAGCCCCCAATAACAACTGCGGATGGCCTTTCATGTAAGTAAGAGGTGAACCATGCGAGAAGAGACCCGCCAACGCCGAAAGCTGACAGTTTATTTAACAGCAATAAGTGATTGACCTTGTCAAAGGCTTTGGAAAAATCAGTATAAATTGTATCAACCTGTATACGGGAATCCATAGCCTCAGAAACAAAACTAACAAAATTCGAAAGATTAGTCGCTGTTGATCTGAAACGCATGAACCCGTGCTGACTCTCCGACAAACCCTGACGCACATGACTCATAAGCACCGGATGCAAGAGAGACTCGAACACCTTTGATAATATTGATATTATTGATATAGGTCTATAGTTGGCTACATTGTCACGACCTCCCTTTTTGTAAATAGGAACTATTCGCGCTTTTTTCCAGATTTCAGGGAAGACACCGAGCTTCAGCGAGCTATTATATATCATACAGACTGGGTAAGATAAAGATGGAGCACACCTAGATATAAATATAGCGGGAAGATTGTCTGGACCGGCACCCTTACTCAAATCAAGCTTTCTCAACTTTTTAAAAACTTCAAACTGAGTAAACTGTACAAAGCATAATGAGGAACCGATGACAGTCTGGAGCATACTTTCCGAAGTGGGATCGACATCATCATTTTCATACACCGACGAAAAAAATGAAGCAAACAAATTACATATATCAGTTTCGTTTGAAGCTGAGGAATTATTTAATGTCATTTTAGCTGGGTATGCATTAGAGGATTGCTTTATGTTTTTGAGATGTGTCCAGAAATATTTAGGGTTACCTGCAATATTTGATTCAATAGATTGAATAAAACGTTTGTAGCAGCTTTTTATCATGGTGTCACACTGAGACCTTAAACTTTGAAATTTAACCAAATCTAAGGGATTTTTATATTTTTTAAAGCGTAATCTAATTTTATTTTTATTTTTTAACAGTAAAATAAGTTTGTTAGTGAACCAAACGGGGTATTTCTTATTTCTAGGTTTCTTTTTAGGTGCATTTCTTAATATTATTTCATTCAATTTATCGTAAAATGCTTGAAGCATATCATTAACATTATTCTGACTTAAAAGTTTTAACCAAGGTGTAGCATTTAGTTCTTTTAATATTTTGTCATAATCTGCTTTGAAATAATTGACTTGATCGCCACTTTTTTCTGTAAATAATTTATTTGCTTTAGCTTTAATTTGTATGTCTAAAGGTGGATGATGAGTATCGACATTACTGATGGGATTTTTATTTTCCGTAACAATCAACTCGGTACTATTAGATAAAATTAAATCTAAAATTTTTCTATTATTATTTAAGACTGAATTATATTGCTGTAATGCATTTTCTGCCATGAAATCTATAAAAAATGAATCCAGGTTACACCCACTACACGGCTCCAGGTAACTTTTATTGGGCTGAACAGACCACTTTAAACCGGGCATATTAAAATCTCCAGCTAATACAACATTATCATTACTATTAATAACGTTATTGGTACTTTGTATAAAACTTTCCAATGTGGATTTATGCAAAGGTGGTGGCAAATAAACCGCACCAATTGCAATATGGTCTAATTTGCCTCTTAACCTTATATCGATGCAAACCCAGAGATCCTCACATTCACTCTCCCACTTCGGAACACGACGCGAGACTATACTATTTTTAACAGCTATTAGAACACCACCTCCTTTTTTTATATTTCTCTTTTTATGTTTAATAATTTAGAATATTTACTGACTGTTGCCACGTATCTTTTAACTTAAATATACCTGTGTTACTATGCACCTATCTATGTAAGTTTAAGTGGAAGCTTTTATTTCAAAAGTTTAAAATAAATTATATTTGATTTTCTTATGGAATTTTATAAACGATTTTTTTTTTAAATATGGCAATATTGTCACCACATTTGTAAATTGTAGAATACATATACGAAGTACTGTGTTCAGACTAAGAATTCCTTTACCTCTTTCCTGTTTAAAATCTGAGCAAAAACTTTGGCTTGCGACAAAAGTGCCACAAGACAAAGAAAAATCAAAACCCTAGGCAGAATACCCGTGAGAGGGCTCTTTTAGCTAAGAAAGACGAAAAACCGTCATTGATGTCGCGCGCATATCGAATCTGAAAACAAAAAACTAACAACACAAAAAAACTAATAAAAAACAATTCTTTTAGCCGTTTAAAAGAGTGTCGAATGAAGTGTAAAACTATTTCCGATGTCCACAAGTTTGAAGCACGTTTGAAGTAATATTCCAAGATCCCGAAGCGATAAGACACAACTTATTTTCACATAAATGAAACCTCATGTTCTCAGTAGTCTCTTATGTGCTCAGAATACCTGCGCGCTTGTGGAGCTCTCCGAGTGACACCTGGGCAGGTACCAGGTGTGAAAGGTAACTAAAATTAATACTTACCTAACTTATTTTCTCATGGCTGATTTTTACATATATTTTGTAGAGTATTATTATAAAGTTATACCATAAGCGTCAGACACTTTTCATGGGCCAAAACTTTTGTCAGACGCTTTAAAGCTCTACAAAAAATAAATTAACTTAACTTATTTTTACATATCTGACATTTAAATATGTTGTTCATACAATTGTTACGAAGTTATATTTATTAGGTGTACAACTTTGCTTCCGCCGTTTTGTATAGATGGCTGTACGGTAAGTGGTAGTCGAAATAAATAGATCGTAGATGTCATACAGTAAGCTTAGGCATTTGTAAACATAACGCCATCGAAATATTAGTCGATTTGTATCTGGATCATAAAGTTATTCTCGATTAAACATGTCACCTTACGAGCCAAATTCTCGTCATTTGCGGGAGGTTTTAATTTTCTGCTTTAATATGAAGAAATCTGCGGCTGAGGCTCATAGAATGCTCTCAAATACCTATGGTGAGGCCGCTATTAGTGAAAGAACGTGCCGAGAGTGGTTTCAATGCTTCAAGAACGGTGATTTTGAAGTCGAAGAAACCGACAGAAACAATCACAGGCGATCGTTATCGCAACGCAATTAATGCGTTTGAGCCGAGCATTGAAAGACAAACGGCCGCAATACAACGAGAGACATGATAAAGTGATTTTACAGTACGACAATGCTCGACCCCATGCGAAAGTGGTCAAGACATACTTGGAAACGTTGAAATGGGAAGTCCTACCCCACCCGCTGTATTCTCCAGACGTTGGTCCCTCGGACTATCACTTGTTTCGACCAATGGCACACGGCCTGGCTGACCAGCACTTCCGATCTTATGAAGAAATAAAAAATTGAATCGATTCGTAGATCACTTCAAAAGATGACCAGTTTTTTCAACGCGGGATTCGTACGCTGCCGAAAGATGGAAGAAAGTAGTGACCAGCGATGGACAATACTTTGAATCATAAATGTATAACCAGTTTTTTACAATAAAGCCTCAAATTTCGGAAAAAAACGGCGGAAGCAAAGTTGTACACCTGTGTAATTAGTCAGACAAAATTGATTGACCAAACGCCCCCTAAACAGCAAAATTATTCTGCCGTGAGTATGAGTGCGAAAGCATTATGCGCATGCGTCTTAGAGTAAATATATGAAAAATACTTACGGTACAGCTTCCGATATAAAATTATTGCATCTTTATTTCAATATTAACGTAATAATTAGTCAGTATGTAAGTAAATTAATTCATTTAATATTTCTGGTATAATTAATCTGTTCATAGCTATTTTTACGGTTAAATTCATTTACATTGAAAAACCTTTAAATCATGTTTTGACAGTATTCTATTTTGTGTAATAATAATAAATAAAATAGATACGCTGTAATTATTTCAAAATAGCTGAAGATCACTATAGAGCAGGAACACTATAGATTTCACAGATAAACATTTGAATAGTCTTGAAAATATCTTCTTGTCTGTGCTCTTCGGTTAATAATTCAGGATCATTGCAGGAATCTCAAAAAACCCTTCTAATTTGGCAAGGAAGTCCTACAGTAAAATGCCTTGAAATAAACCTAGTTTACAACCCACAAAAATACCTATTACCTAGGATTAACTTATTTTATTATTTTCTTTAAAGTTCAAGTTGATCACAATTACTGCCTTAAATCAAAGCCGAAATTCATTCTTCATCATACGTACAGTAAAAGGCCTTCAAATGAACCTAGTCTACAACCCACGAAAATACCTAGACTGCAAATTAAATTTATTTAAATGGAGTATCTGGGACTCGTACCTCTTGACTAAATAAACTTCAATCGGTTTCGCTGTCGCATCTGTACTATACTTTCTGATCTGTGATACTGTATACTATTAGGTTGTACTCAAAGGACACATACACAATACACAGAAGAATTACACGAATGAGAGAAGGGGAACTGAGTTAGTAAGACCGTCTCACTCGCTCCGAAACGCACCTATAATGCTTTCGCGCTCATACTCACGGCAGAATAATTTTGCTGTTTAGGGGGCGTTTGGTCAATCAATTTTGTCTGACTAATTAAATATAACTTCGTAACAATTGTATGAACAACATATTTAAATGTCAGATATGTAAAAATAAGTTAAGTTAATTTATTTTTTGTAGAGCTTTAAAGCGTCTGACAAAAGTTTTGGCCCATGAAAAGTGTCTGACGCTTATGGTATAACTTTATAATAATACTCTACAAAATATATGTAAAAATCAGCCATGAGAAAATAAGTTAGGTAAGTATTAATTTTAGTTACCTTTCACACCTGGTACCTGCCCAGGTGTCACTCGGAGAGCTCCACAAGCGCGCAGGTATTCTGAGCACATAAGACACTACTGAGAACATGAGGTTTCATTTATGTGAAAATAAGTTGTGTCTTATCGCTCCGGGATCTTGGAATATAAGCGACTATCACAAAACTAAAACATCGTAAACAATGTTAATGTACAGGATTTTGGGTACATTGAAACTTCAATAGTAATAAACAAATTGGGTTTATTACAATAATAATATAATAACATATAGGCCGAAAAACATTATATTGAACGTTCGGACATTAGTAAAAATTTTGTAATAATTCAAAAAATGGCGCGAAAAAGATGGCGCGCTGATTGTCTATGCGCGGAGCGGGGTGACCCCCTCCCGCGAGCCGCGTCCCAGTGTTGCTGGCCGCTAACAGTGGTGAACGGCGTGAACATCCTGCCGCCCTTGAAAGCTTCAGCTTTCAAAGTTTTCAATTGATGGAATTATACAAATTCTATTATAAGCCCTCTTCACCACGCCCTTTGCTGTAGTGATGTCCGCGACCCGAGTCGTGCCGTAGGAAACCGGGTATAGTATATGTGAGACGCGCTCTAAACGCCATCTCAGAGGTAGAAGGTTATCTTCTTTTAAACAAACGAGATGTCCAACGCGTAGATCTCGCTGACTGGTGCGCCACTTCGTTCGCTGTTGTAGCTCAACTACGTATTCTCGGCGCAACCTCTCCCAGAACCGCTGTCTCAATTGCTCTATCCTTTTATATCTGTTAGATCTGGAGCATGTTACAGGTGTAGACGGAACAGAAATTAGTGGCCGTCCGACTAAAAGTGTCCTGGAGTCAATGGAGATAGGTCAGCAGGATCGAACGAAAGAGGAGATAACGCACGATAATTATTATGCCTTTAATTTGTATGAATAGCATCGTTAGTTCCTCAAACGTCAATGAATTATTACTACCTACGCGCTATAAATGACTTTTAACATATTTTATACCAGCCTCCCATATCCCTCCAAAATAATGAGAATATGTGGGGCTGAAAACAAATGTTATACCTTCGTTAGCCGAGTAATCATACATAGAATTATGACTAGACCGTATCACTTTGCCCAATTCCGCATCAACACCCTCAAAATTGGTGCCATTGTCGTAACAGATCGAAATCGGTTTAAGTCTTCTTACTACAAAGCGACACAGTAATAAAAAAAGTACTTCAGTGCTTAACGCGTTAACAATCTCTAGGTGAACCGCCTCGAGTGCGAAACAGATAAATGAACATAAATAATATTTAGACTGGCGACTACCGCGATCAGTCTAATAACAAAAATAAACAATTAATAAAACAATTAGGTATGGTCCCACAAAATTAACTCCATTAAATATAAAGTTTAAAAACAAAAATACATATCTGCAATTCTTACAGAACGTAAGGTATCCAATATTGGCTGAGTAAATATACGTTTCAATCAAGTGCAAAGCACGCATACCTATTGCCTAAAATAAAATAATTGTTGAATGATTAAACTCATTAAAGGTAGAAGTCTTCATATTTTTATATTATTTCTTAAATTAAAAATAAAACATAGGATAGATACGTAACGCATCGTTTTAGTCGTATCAAATTTTAAAAATGGAAGCCCTTCCCACTACAGAGTATAATTTCCTAGTTGTAGTTGGTCGAAAGCTATAGAAGCCAAATCGGCTTAGTTAAAATTAGTAGGTAAAATTATTATGCCTCCGTTTAAATTTACAGAACAATTGATTATTTTCATTTATACAATAATTATTATGAAATAACTTATTTAAATTCCTAGTTGGCATCTTCATGGAATACCGACCGTTAGGTAAGCGGCGTGTATTTTCAAAGAAATGTTTATTATCACAAAGTTGAACAAAATTACAACACGCTGATTGCTCATTGTGAACTTCTCCTATTGGTCCTACTACTAACCACCCAAACATTGACTCGTGTAAAATCGGCTTGTGTGTACCGAGCCTTATTTTATTTGTACCTATAATATCCCAGAACACATCGGCTCCTAAAAGTATATCAATCTCTGAGGGAGACCTAAACATCGGATCAGCTAGTAGCAAGTTATCAGGAATCCCTAAGCTTTGTTGTATAGGCAAGCTTGGTAAATAACTAGTAATAGTAGGAATAATTAAGCATGTTGTTTTAATTTTAGAATCATTTACACGTGAACCTAGCTCGACGGTACAACGCTTCGAAATATTCAGAGTTGCATTATTAATGCCAGAAATACTTAAAGGCTTAGAATTAATAGTTTTAAGATTCATTTTTTGTTGAAGGTTTTGTGTGATAAATGACTTTTGGCTACCTGAGTCTAATAATGCGCGCGCACGGTAAGTTCCTGTCTCACAAATAATATTAACTACAGCTGTACATAACAATACTTGATCAGTGCAGACTGCTGAAAGCGACACCGGTAATGCGGACTGCACTTCATCACTAGGTATAGAACTAGAATCGGATATATCGTCCTTATGCACTAACGTGTTATGCCTCTTCTTACAAATACGGCAGGAGCCACGTAACCTACACTGTGCCGGCGCATGGCCGCTGCGAAGACAAATTTCACACAATGATAATTTATTTACGTTATTAATTCTATCATCGATACTCATGTTTTTGAATTTAGAACACTCGTACACTAAATGATTTTGATTACAAATAAGACATAATATTTTATTATTTAATGTAGAAACGACTAATGAGTTAGACCTTTGATTCGATGATTTAAATGTAGAAATAGGTTTATATTCACGTTTAAAATTCTCTGTCGTTTCTAATACATTGGCGCGGTTACGAAGAAAATTATTGAATTCCTCTAAAGTAGGTAACTCGCTTAAACTATTTTTATAACGTCTAACTTCGTGGAGACCATATAAATTACTAGAGTATCCCACTTGTCAGTAGGTTGACCCAGCGTATTGAGAGCGCGTAAGTTTTTAGAAATATGATCAATTATAAAACGTAATGATTTATAGGACTCTCTGGAAAGAGGTTCTATGCTAAATAAAGCTTTTAAATGGTTATTAATCAACAATATTTTATTATCAAACCTTTCACATAATATGTTCCAGGCAATCTTATAATTTTCAGAAGTAAACTCGATCGATTTTATTACGACACTCGCAGAGCCCTCTAGCGATGACCTTAGATAATGAAATTTATTTATATTTGGGATTGCATCGTTACTATTTATTAAAGAATCAAAAGTGTCTTTAAACTCGAGCCATTTTAGATAATTTCCATCAAAATGAGGTAATGTAATTATAGGCAATTTTAAAGAATTAAATTGGGTATTAGTAGACCCAACATTATCATTTACTTGATTTATAGTCTTTGTATGGAAATAATCTTTAAATTGTTGAGCAGTGCAAATGAGGTTGTAGAACTGAGATTCAGTAGCATCCCGTTCTGTGAGTTGTTCGTCAATCTCATTTGATAATGACTCGATATCAGTTTGTAGGCTATCAAATTTGACAAGTAATTCTTGGACGGTCGTAGTACGCATAAACAACTCTTTAATATCTAAATCTGTTACTTGCGAATGATCGATTTGCTCAAAATTCATTAAAAAATCTTTAAAACGCGTCAGACGTCCTCGAATTATACTTCTCTTTTTTATTAAGTCTTTTAAACTACTCTCCTCTTTTGCACTGGTCTTTGACCCCGCTTGAGACATTGCGGCAGTGATATTAAATGCAATTATTACAAAATAGGCAAAGTAATACGGAATAGTCTGACCTTATATTATGTAGGATCACCCGTAACTGCGATGATAACCCGGCGTACACGTAGGCAGGTTATAAACTCAAAAAATCACTTATAGCTTGTCCACTAGACCAAACGAATATAGGTAAATAATTACAGTTCCGTTTGGTAGGACGAATACTGCAAAAGTTAAAAAATGTTAATACTTTAGTTGTAAAGAAAATGTATTTTACGGAAAATAGTTAATATTTTAAGTAACGAACTTTATAGAAGTTCGACAAAATAATTTAATTAGGGAACTTATAGCAAAAAGAAACAATCACTATTCACACAAATTGTAATAGGCAAAGAAAATTTAGGCAAATGGATTATAGAGCAAATATTAAATGTGAATGTATACGAAATAACTCAGAACGATCGTACTCCGCTCCAAACTCTGGACACTTATTATTTTATCCTTGTTTTGCACATCCAGCTTCATTCAGATATTTGTTTATCCAATTGCTTTCTTCAGTTCCGTAAATTGACGGCAACTTTGATGAACGCTTGCTTCTTTATTCGGTCCCTGTTCGGGCGCCACTTTTCAATGTACAGGATTTGGGTACATTGAAACTTCAATAGTAATAAACAAATTGGGTTTATTACAATAATAATATAAAAACATATAGACCGAAATACATTATATGGAATGTGTTCGGTAAGTGAAAATTTTGTAATAATTCAAATAATGGCGCGAAAAAGATGGCGCGCTGATTGTCTATGCGCGGAGCGGGGTGACCCCCTCCCGCGCGCCGCGTCCCGGTGTTGCTGGCCGCTATCAGTGGTGAACGGCGTGAACAGTTAAACCTAATTAATAAGAGCAGTGCATCGGTTCTCCTAAATTCGATCAGCGTTCATAAAAATCGATCTCTAAAACTCGACTTGTCGCCACAACCGCGTCGTGAAAATAAAGCTAAATCGAATGTGTTTATTTGACATTACTAGTAAGAAATAAGTACAAAAGAAATACTGAATGACCTGAAATAATTGTAGGTAATTGTAATTTCTAGTTAGTGAACTACACGAAAATGCCGTAGAATTGAAGAAGGTTTCAATAAAAATACAAATAAAATAAAATAGATTTAATATAGGGACAATTCGTTTTCGATTTAAAAGTTCGATTAGTCTTCGATAGTTTTGGCTCATCCTTATCTCTTCCATTTTGAAATCAAGAGAAAGAGCAAGAGAGAACTCCCTCGCTCGCTCTTGGCACAGATGAGTGGTTAAAGAACTTTTTGAATGAAAATTTACTGAAAATCTACAATGAAGAATGAAGTAAGTTTGAATCAAAAATTGTCTATGAATGAACTCCACGAAAGTGAATGACTGACTCAAAACTGAACTGTGACAAAAAAATATACTTGCAAACTTTATACTATAACTAGTTGACCCACGGAACTTTACTTGCGCCACAAAAGAAGGAATATACCAGAGTTTATCCAATGTTATGTCTACGACACAATTGACGTGACCACCAAATAAATAAAAACAAAATCGGTTTATTAGATCTCAAGACTATTAAATCATTTACTAATATACAAGACTAGCTCATGTTCGCAACTTTGTTTGAATCACAGTGGGGTTCAGATAGCACTTGCCATGTTATCTTGATATTTTTTGTAGCTGGCAGCGGTGAATTTATCGATGTATCGAATTTCTAGTGTCCGACCGAAACTGGTTTTTTGGCCGAAGTCGAAACCGGAACCGAACCTTCGACTTGGCTCTTAGTTTCGGCTGAAACCGAAACCGAAATTCGCAAATTTTAAAATGTCCTTGACTTTGGTGCATATTATAATTTCTTCTCAATTTTCTTTATTCAAAAATGGGGTCAACCAAAAATTATATCACGTATTACGTAAGGGAAAGGAGGAGCAGGAGGGTTATTTGAAAAATGTGACGAAGTCTGTCAAGGGGGAGAATATTTTTATCACCATCTGGGTTTTAGGAAGAGCAGGAGGGTTATTTGAAAAATGTGACCAAGTCTGTCAAGGGGGAGAATATTTTTATCACCATCTGGGTTTTTCAAAAATGACAAGTTGTAATAATAGGGAGGAAAGAAGTTTTCAAAAATGTGATCAAGTTTGACGAGGGGAAGAGAGAGGGATTCGAAAATGTAACCTAGTGTGACAAAGGGTTGGGAGATGTTGTGTCAAAAATATTACCAATTATGACAAAGGGAGGGAGTGGTATCCAAAAAATACGATAGTCGACTGCAGTCTTGCGACTCTTGTATGGGGGGCTATCTGAAGATATCCTCACGCAGAATACCCGGCTTGGTCAGAACCCACCTAGGTCAGGGAGCGCGGTTTACCATTCCCCGGTTTCTCTTACGAAAAGTGTGTGTTGAGCTATGGCACAATACCCTCTCGCATCTTAGTAGGACCCGATATTCTTAGAGGGCCAGATCTCGGTTCAGATCCCGAACCTGTTCCCACTTCCAACGGCGGCGACCAAGAGCTCTCACTTACATGTTCTGCTTACACGCTTCCTTCTCTGAGATGGTGGACTCGTAGAAGTTGAGCCACGACATCCGGTAACGACTTGTCCTTCGTTACACGGACCTGCTACTTCCATGCAAACAGCGAGCGCATGGTCCGTCGTGTCCAGATCAGATGCACAATGCAAATAACTCGTCGTCGGCTCCACTTATATCCGATGCAAGTACTTAAAAAGCAGAATCCAAAGTTATTATGTACCATAATTTAAAATATTAAATCTCTTTTCAAAAAGGACAAATCATAGCCAACAACCAAGACCTTGAATTTTTGAGATTGAGTTCATCGACTTTCCTAGCAACTCACCGTTGTATGAGATCAAATGGAAGTAACCGGTAATAGGGATCACTCTCCCAGACGTGGAAACAGTACTCCTCTCCGCGTCAGACCTGAGCCTGAGAGTCAAACTGAATTCATTCCAAACGGAGACCCACTCTAGAGAGTTTTCCAATTCTAATTAAGTTTTAATCGACTATACTGAACCTAATTTCGAAGAGTGGTGGCCGATATATGACGCATCCCCAGTGCTGTTTTCATAGCAATGCATGCCATGCAATTACCATTGATATGCAGCACTCAAGCATTAGAGGGAGCACCGTGCCTTGTGGAACGCCAGTGTTAATTATAGTCATGGTATCAGTCTACAACGACTGCCCAAAATATATGACCAATTGTGGTAAGGAAGAAGGGGTCAAAAATCATGAAATGTGTTAACGTAGTTTATGAATAACCCTGAGCAACATTTAATTCTGTAGTAATAAATCTACATGACTCATATTTTAGAACATTAGATACTTAAAATTTCAGAACTCCATTTATCCGTTATCAATCTGTTATCAAAAGTTTCGGTTTAGCCGAAAATTTCGGCCGAAATTGAAACTAAGGCCGAAACTCGAATTTTGGCCGAAACTTTCGGTCGGTCACTAATTAATTTCCCATCAAAATGTTCTTTTTGGTATAAAACAAAAAGTATTTTACTGCTTTATTAATACACTATTGACAACTAATTAACGTAATGCTTAATGAACTCCAAACCCGTCGTTTATAATTTTGTTCCATTGTTTTGCAGCGCACGTAAATGTAGGTTTCCGATTGTTCATCTTGGGTTGCAAAATCGCTATTTTCCTAGGGACCACTTTCTTGTAAAAAATAATATAACTTACAACCTTCCTCGATAAATAAACTAGCTAACACTAAATTATTTTTTTAAATCAGACCAATACTTCTTGATAATAGCACGTTCAAACAAACAAACTTTTTGATGAAAGTATAGATATGTGTTATCATATTCCTGAATAAATACGTAGGTTAGTTTTTCTACTATTAAATAATAAAGAAAAGAATTTAAAAATGGATGGACTGAAGTTCGAGCATCGGGGTTGTTCACCCTTTAAATATAAATGTCACATTTAGTTCCAAATTCGTCACCTTGCGTTTCAAAACGTCCGGCAATTTCTAGAGGATGTTCAATCCTGAATTTAGTCGCGCAGCGTGATGGATTAATCATCCTTGGATTAAAAATACATATTGTCTGTGCTGAGCACCATGACATGACCAATGACCATGGACGAGTGCTGAACGGCAAAAAAAAAATTAATGTCTATGCTGTGTTACGGGAAAGTTGTAAATAATTTCGTAGAAATCTCTGATGCAGTTTTAATTTATCTTTCATAAATAATTATTAATAAAGTCGTTTAACATTATTATCAAAAACAGTGTTAGTGATGAAAACTCATAAATGTACAACTGTATGAAACAAAAAACTATCATTGCGCACGATACCTCAACGCCATTTTGAAGCAAATTTTGTATGTAAGTGCCAAGTATTTCGCAATATTTTCATATCCCATCCCCTAAACAAGGGCTACAGTTAGTGAATATTGATAACAGTGTTCAGCAAAAGGATTACGAGCCGAGGTTTAGTGATGAAGTGTATTGAAGAGCTATCAAATTTTGTGATGACATCGAGGTGGGTCGCAGAATCGTTTAGTTGGAGCTAGCATTAATTAAATTATTTAGTGAAATTAAAGTGACAAATAGGTTTATATCTCGGAAACTCTGTGTAGCTAAGAGTGCATAAAATCTGTACAAATTTAAAGTAAAAGTTGACTGTCGGAATTGGTGTTATCGTTGGCGTTTCCGTCAATTGCAGATAGCGGACGTCGCGGAGAATGGCCTGGGGCCACAGGACTGTTATTAACTAACTGACGGACGCCGCCGGCATCCAGCTGGCGCAGGCAGTAAGTTTAACCTTATCTTATATATGGATAATGAAAACTGACATTGATTTTTTCACATGTTCATCAATGAATTTAGTTCACACATTTTCACATCTTAATTTGAACAATAGACGCGTAAGAGCAATTAACTATCAACATTAACTTTCATTACAAGAAAAGTTCACTGATCTTTCAACTTGAATAAATGAAATTGTAAAAGTAATGAAACCTGACTGGTAATTAATATTTAAAATTATTCTATTCTGTAAAATTAAGTCAAACTTCTATCATGATCTCCTCTTTAATTTTACTATTTATTTTCAAAAGATATGGTGCTACAACAAGCATGATTGTATGTAACTTTTGATTACCTTTGTATAGCTCATTTTAAGGCATTGTCATATTTATTTAATGGTGTTTGCTTGTTTTCTCCAATCAAAGATTCCAAAATCTAGTTTTTACACATTTGTTGACAATATCTCTATGTCTTCTCCTATTTGTATAATAATATTTTGAAGGATTACATTTTCAAACTCTATTTGGATATTTTTATATTTAACCATTTTATATGTAGAATGTCATTCAAAATCAGTCTGTAATCCTGGTTTAATATACAACCACATTCTTTATTGAGTTTATCATATATTGAGTATATTATAAATTGTGAACACAAATAATGATAAATAAATAAAAAATCAACTTTAACACAATTTGTATTTATAAATGTTGTGTTAAGATTCAAATTCAACACCTGTAAAATGGTATGTGTGGTGACCACACCAAAAAACTTCCACTACCAAGTTGAAGTTTTTTATACATATTTGTAATGTAATTTAAAGGTTTTTTTTGTTGTTTGATAATAAAGAAACCTACCTACCCAAATTAACACAAAAAGGGATTTTTCTTTCATCTAATCCAAAAGATCAAAAAGTAATACAAGTTAATTTGACTTATGTACACACCTATTGTATTGTATGAGTTTAAATTATTACTAAAACTATGATTTATTAACGTCTAATAAATATACTTATTCCATGTTTTATACACATAGATTATGGAACCTCTGATTGAATATGTGAGTCAGTGAACACTTTCAACTCTTATTATTATTTTGTTTCTTTCTCAAGGTAGATCTGTAGCATCAGTAATTTTAGTGTTTATTGTGAAAAATGTAATTTTACAGGTAAAGATGCCTAGACCGGGAAGTCTTAAAGATCCATATATTGCTGAACTATTCAGCAAACATGACCCAGAAAAAATATTTGAAGATCTTCGAGAAATCGGTCATGGATCATTTGGGGCGGTATATTATGCACGCTGCAATCTAACTAAAGAGATTGTGGCAATCAAAAAAATGTCATACTTGGGAAAACAGAGTGAGGAGAAGTGGCAAGATATACTCAAAGAAATTAAGTAAGTTTTACAACTTTGGTACTTAAACTTTGAAATTCCTTAAATTTTGTTATGATAGATTACATAACTAGACAAAAACTCCCATCTTCACATTTTCGGATCGCAAACTGTTTTAAAACACTAAGAATAAGTATGCAATCCATGAATATTACTGAAATCCAATCGATCTACACATCATGTAACATTAAAGTGAAACATGTAAACCATTGTTGTTTTCATTAAAATTGTTTTTGATTGACTTCCAAAAACGATGAAGAACTCAATTTGTCTATATTGTTATGTTTTTTCCTGCATAACTTTGGTTAGGTAGAGCATTTGGGATGATTCTGTGTCAGACGAAGAGTGTGAAGGGTCGTTTTGTGTTCCCATTTTTTTATATGGAACAAGTACTTTTGGATCTGTGTTAACAAATGTTAATTTTTAACAGACAAGATTTCGTGTTTTGCTGTGCGTGTTTGTATTTCTTTTGTAGATGAACCAATTACAATGATTCTTTGTGAGAAAGCCGAGACTTTGGACATTATATCAAATAAATTTTGATAAAGATCTGACTGGTACATTTTGTGTTATTCCTGAAAAATGGAATTGGGTTGTTTTCATTTTTGTATTAAAAATATTATTCTTATTGAACAATTGTTCATATTAATGAATAAACAAAAATTAATTGTGCAGATTCCTTAAACAACTGGATCATCCAAATACCATAGAATATAAAGGATGTTACAAAAGAGAGCACACTGCATGGCTGGTAATGGAATACTGTGTTGGCTCTGCATCTGATATAATCGAGGTAAGTGTTTTTTTTGTCAGGCTACTTGTCAAGTCAACTTAATAGTTATGTAGTGTACACGCAGCGAGACAAAGGGGACGCGTTTTTGAGTCTGCTGCAAGTACGCCGTTTGTCCTCGGCTCCCACTTCGCCGCGCACACCTCGAGAGAGAGCACAGCAGTTACGGCCAGACTTTATTAGTCATTTTCCGGAGCTTACATTATATTTTACGTCTGTCTACTGTAATTATAATTTAATGCATTGTTTGTGATTACTATATTTTTTAATTATTACAGTACATTTAATTGTTTTCAATGAGTAGTTTACTAATATTAATAAGTTTATTTCCCAATCCAAAGTTTTCGATCAAATAAATTAAATTATGTTGCACATTTGGCATTCTAGGTATTGTGATGACTAAGCGGCATTTGATTTGTAAACTAAAGTTTGAATTTATGAGATCACAAAACTTATCTTAATTTTCTAGGAAAATGTTCGAAATATGCTTTAATCATAAATTATTATATGAATGCGTCACAATTATTATCTTTTTCGTCACACTATTATGTATGACTGTCATTAAAATTTGTTTTGATGGTTGCAACAAATCATGGTCTGCTTAATTCTTAAACGAAGTATCGTCTTGATGCGGGCACTGATCCGCGAGTGACTATTGCAGTTGCGTCACTGGTGACACTGATGAATAAGCAATGTACAATGCAGATTATGATGTAGCTCTTCTAGACAAAAAATCTTGATAACCAGTTATCAATGCGTGTCATAAGAGAAAGAGAAGAAAAGTTTTCTCCTGGTGTCGAAATTAATTTTCGAACTGTGGCTTAATTAAGATTCAAACACACTAGAATATAAAAATGTAGGTTTCGGTCAGACGATTTGCCAAATTTTATGATGTAACATAGTTTATCATTAAAATCAAGTCTATTTTGAAATGATCAAATATTATGAATTTTATAAAAAATATTGCATAACAATGTTGAATGTGTTGACGCAATCAAGATCGCAAACTTCTTCTTTTTAAGCATATTTTTCCTATATGCAAAAAAAAAATTAAAACATTGATTTTGTAATTTAACTCTGATTTCACCAATGAAAGTGATTGTACAAACTCTTTTGTTGTGTGTTTTAACCAAGGGTTTCTTTATTGAATTTGAATATCTTAGCGAATTTTTTTTTTAAATCAGGTTCACAAACGTCCACTACGCGAAGAAGAAATCGCGGCCATATGCGAAGGCGTTGTCTGCGGTCTCTCTTATCTGCACAGTTTGGGTCGGATCCATAGAGACATTAAGGCCGGTAATATTCTCCTCACTGAGATTGGAACGGTTAAACTCGCTGATTTCGGAAGTGCAAGCATTAAGTGTCCAGCTAACAGTTTTGTGGGAACTCCGTATTGGATGGCGCCGGAAGTCATACTGGCAATGGATGAGGGTCAATATGATGGAAAGGTCAGTTTTTACAAATAACAAATTATGAATTAATAACCACTCAACTGGGATCGGCAATAAAATTGGTTTGTTTACTTTTGTCAAGGCTGTGGCAGGAGCCAAAATTGAGCACAGATCAAAAACTTGTTTTGTTTTAATTTTTTAATCGTCTCATATATTACGGGGAAAATATATTTTCGCTGAAAATCCAATACAGCGTCATTTAATAATAAAGATTTACAAAAATATAAGGTTTAATTAAAAATCGAAAGTAAAATTTATCGAAAAAATATGTTTTTAAAATGAGGCTCAAACAAGGTAGTGATTCCGAACGAAATTTCGCCATCTAGCGAAAAGTGACGTTCCCAGTTGAATGGATAAAAGATTTATCATTTTAAATTGATTATTTATTATAAAACTGGTTAGCAATAGTCGGAATTGTAGGCCTGATATTTCTTTGTTAACTTCAAATCAAAATTTCAGGTGGATGTGTGGTCATTGGGAATAACATGTATAGAATTAGCTGAGCGGAAACCACCTTACTTTAATTTGAATGCTATGTCAGCCCTATACCACATTGCATCTAATGACTCCCCTACATTACAGGTATGTGCAATCCTATTCTCACGTGTTTACCTCAAATTAATTTGAATCATTTCAGTGATCAGAATTGGTTTACAAGATAACTAAAAGAAGTTAAACTGTAGTAGACAATACTAAACCAAACCAATTATATTCTTATTTTTACTAAACTTACTAAGTAAAAAGATAAAATTAATAAATAGAGAAAAAAATGCTTGAAACTTTAAAGCAGTAAGAGTTTAAATTTCATATTGCAGGCCACTGAATGGACGGACACGTTTCGTTATTTCGTCGAAGCTTGCCTACAGAAGAATCCACAAAATCGTCTGTCATCCACAAACCTTCTTTCGCATGCGTTTATTACTCGACCTCGCTCACCAAACGTTTTATTAGACCTCATACAGAGGACGAAGGCTGCTGTACGAGATCTTGATAACCTCAACTACAAAAAGATGAAGAAAATACTGATGGTTGATGTAGACAACGAGAGCGCAATTGGTATGTTTTATTTTAGAATTGTTTATATTACAAGACAATTGATCAAAAAAATTGATGCATATTGACAACTGTAGCTATTTTAGCGACTTTTTGTTTCTAATATTCCATAGAATGTTTATATGACAGTTGTGATGTTTACAGGTGATAGTGAGGAGACCATAGAGGAGCCTTCAGGCGGAGACAGCTCCAAGTCTAACTCTGCGACGTCGGAGCACAGTGCGGCAGGCGCTTCCAGTCAGAGCTCATCCTCAGGCAGCTTGAGGAGGCGACCGCATGCAGTAAGTGCTAGAATTATGATATAAAATTCGAAATCCTCATTTTGTAATATACTAAACCATGCATAACAACGTAAAGTAAATTGGCGATAAAGTGTAGTTTTATGACATAATTTATTTTTTGTTGTCTATATGATTAAGGAACAAATATTTTCTTAGTTTGATTTACAACAAAATCTATTTCTTTCCTTCAGATAAACGCGAATCATCAACATCAACAACAATCACAATACCAGTATGTGAATCATCAACCTTTATTACATTCCACAAGGTAAGCAGATTTCTTATTTGTTTGGTTGTGAATTACAAGATATTTAACATGTTTCATGCTTCCTTCTTTGTATATAGTTGAGCTTTAGTAGATTTGTTGAGCTTTTCAATCTATAGATGGCTTAATGTTTAAAAAAATCTTCGTTATTGTGATGTTTTTGTGGCATTTATTTTATCAGTATCAAAAAATTCAATGCACAAAATAGTTTTAACAGTAGAGCGTTTAAATTTGCATGTTCAGCACTAGACAGCACCGTTGCCTTTCAGAGCGAGCAAGAGCTGGCTTTACTCATGTTGGTGTTTCGTACGCAGAGAGAGCGAGAGTCCCATACCGCCGCCAAGCGACGACTACGTCAACAAGGACGTAATGAGAGAGTACGCCAACCGGGACTCGCTCGGCGACGATTACGGCGACGACTACGCGAACAGGGACGCCATACGCGAGGCTCGGGAGCGCGACCGAGACCGACACGCAGACCGACACGCAGAGCGGCACGCAGACCGGCACGCCGAGCGACACTCGGACCGACACTCCAGCGACTACAGGGAGTACGTCAACGCGCCCTCCACGTGGCAGAACAGCGGCGACGACAACAGGAACACGCAGCGACGACAGACCAATAGAAGTTAGTCTTTACTTTCTATACCACATTACAAGACCAACATAAAGATCTTTTTTGTCTATGGATGTCAACATGATTAACTTGAGTCATAAAAATCACTTGTTTATGCGTTTTAAAACATTCTTATGGCATTTTTATGCTCGTTTGCTAATAAAGCCGTATTATTTAAGTTGGAACTCGTACAGATTTTAAAAAAATGTCTTCCGCAGGTATAAGTAACAATGTATCGGCGGCGATGTCCCTCGTTTCTGATCACGGAGCGAACAACTTTGCCACGATACGTACCACAAGCATTGTCACAAAACAACAGAAAGAACACAATCAAGTGAGTAAATAACATATCATGTTATTCAGTTTTAGTTTATTTAATAACCCTAGCAGAGTTTACTGTTAATTGTATAATGATTTATTGTCATAAAATTTAAACCTATTTTTATTTTATCTTGTGTGTAAGTTAAAAAGTGTTAAACATCACCATGCACACTAAATCAGTTTGGAAACTTTACATCCAAATTGTATTTCGGATGTTTTCTGTTATCATTGTGAAGTGTATGTGGCGACCATTACCGTGCCAGATCCTGAATCGCGCTATCGATGTTTGCAACGTTCAGCGAATAAATACATCTAAAATCTACTACAGGGGCTTCAGCCTGACTTGGCATACAATATCTCGCCCGGTCGGAGATTACCCTTTGGACTAATACCATCGATACCTAAATGTAGTACAAGGAATTAGTTTTGACAGTGCAATAATTGTTTCAGGAGATGCACGAGCAGATGTCGGGCTACAAGCGCATGCGTCGCGAGCATCAGGCGGCGCTGCTGAAGCTGGAGGAGCGCTGCAAGACGGACGTCGAGGCGCACAAGACGCAGCTCGACAGGGAGTACGAGTCGCTGCTGCAACAACTGTCCAGGGAACTAGAACGATTACAGGTTACTTATACTATCACTTTACTATATTTTATGTCGTGTAGACAAACAAGCTAATATGCCACCTGATCGTAAGTGGTTATAAATATCTGTCATGAATTAATTAAAATGTGGGAGAACAGTAACGGAATGAGTTGCGACCCGCCCTGTTCAGTTGTGCTCACTTTATTAACATAAAATATGCTGACTTTCTTAGTAATGAAACGGGTTTCCTAATAAGAATAGTGTTTTCTTCTAATAGGTCTTGAAATGGATTGCAGATATTATTTTGGGAAAAACATTTTAATAAACACCAAATCGTATTAAATTCTTGAGAGTGAATCAATTTGTATTTTGATTAATTTCAGACAAAACACGCTCAAGAACTTGAAAAGAAGCTAAAACAGAATTCAGCTGCAGAAAAGAAATTAATAAAGGACATCACAACACGACAAGATCAAGAACGGAAAGCTTTCGAGACTCAACGCAAACGAGAATACAAGGCTAACAAAGAACGGTGGAAAAAAGAACTTAGTATGGACGACGCCACGTCCAAGAGACAGAGGGATGCCACCCTGCAGTATGTAGTAGTTTTAAACTTAAATTCCTATTTTAGAAATATACTTTGTCTGAAAATAGTTTGTTTTCAAATTTACTGTTCACTTTTGGATTCAAAGAAGTAACCCCAGCCATTTGCCGCATTTCATACATCTTTGATCGTTTTGGTTATATTAACAGTTTGCTTATTTTATGACGCAAAAAACTACAAACTTAAACATTTTGGATATGAAACTTAAAGTTTAGAAATTGGTATAATTAAAACTGTAAATTGATCTTCTATTCAGATCTCAGAAGGATAATTTGAAGCAAGCAGAAGCGGCGGAGGAAGCTCGGCTCGTGCGATCACAGCGAGAGTACCTCGAACTGGAGCTCAGGCGGTTCCGGAGACGCCGTATGCTCGGCTTGCATCATAAGGAACAAGAGTTACTTAGAGAGGTAATACATTTACTAAACGCACAATAATAATTAATAAATTACAATTACAAGGAACTTTGGAACTCTCCAGTGACTATTGCGTATACTCAATCCATGTAAACTTGGTTTAGTATTAGTTACACATTTTATTTCGGAATGCATTTTAATATAAAAAATTGGTTGCCTGTAAAGTCGGGCGAAAGTTTTACGTGACAACGACTCGGGCATGGTTAGCCCGCCTAAGAGCGAGAGAGATAGACATAAAAAGTGACGCGGCACGCGTTCCTCTCACTCCCTCTCATTGTGAGCGCATAACGTGAGCGGAGCGTAACGCAGTTTCTTGAAGTGTCACCCGGCAAACCAATTTATAAGACGTTGTCACGTCAAAATTACACACAAATAAAATATTTCAAATATTGTTACAGGAACTTAACAAACGTCAACAGCAATTAGAACAAGCGCATGCGATATTGTTACGTCATCACGAAAAAACGCAAGAACTCGAATACAGGCAACAGAAAGGCGTGCACGCGCTGAGGTACTGTTTACTACTTTTGTGATATTAGAATAAGTATTTGAAATTTTTAGCTTTTCAAAATAGGTTTTACTTTTTTAATTATTTTTTATAAATTTCACACAACTTACATACAACTTTTAATTTACATGCATAATGTTGATTTTCAGAGAGGAGCAGCTGTCAAATCAACATGCAACGGAACTGGCCAATCAACGTGATTACATGCAGCGCGCTGAACACGAACTAACTAAGAAACACGCCTTGCAACTCAAACAACAACCTAAAAGTCTGAAGGTACTTAATATTCTATTAATCATTTTATAAGATAGTCCTGAGGATTACACTGTATACAAATAAATAATATTTTTTATCCTTTAAATCTGTATACATAGCTTTAATATGACTGTTAGCAATCAAGTAAGGGAAACAATTTGTTTTTATTTCAGCAAAAAGAAATGCAGATTCGCAAACAGTTCCGTGAAACATGCAAGATTCAGACTCGTCAATACAAGGCACTTAAAGCGCATATATTACAGAATACTCCCAAGGTAAGTGGTATTTTTCTTTTTGACCTTTTTTTTTTAGTTGTAGGAAATCACCGGATCCCCGTCCGCGGGAGGGGTATGTGGGAGTTGAACCGCACTAAAACCTCCAACCGCTCACACTCGGCGTCCGAACCCCGGCTGAGGCCAGAACCCAGCACGGGGTTTGGTGGGACGGCGCGACGCGGTTCGCGCTCGGCACTCTTTCACCCTCCCACGGAATACCCCACTGGGTTAGGACCAGCGTGGGTCGGGGAGCGCGGTCTACCATCCCCCGGTTGCTCTTAACGCTAAGGGCGTGTTGGGCGAGACACGACATCTTCTGTTTGGGTCCCCGCTCGCACTCACATGCGTTGGGGACCCAAAACTCTTAGGGGGCCAGGATCCGGATCCAGATCCCGGCGGTCCCGACCTCGACGACAGCGGGTTGGTGGGTTGGGCGGACCTATTTGTTGGACCAGGACACAACGCTGCTGCTCCCATGCGGGGCAGAGCGCGAGCGTAGTTCCGGTGTGTCCTGGTCACACCCTACACAATGATGGTACCTCGCCGTCGGCTCGGCCTTGATCCGGTGCAGATACCGCCCGAAGCACCCGTACCCGGTCAGCATCTGCAACGCCCAAAAGGTGAGGCGTCCTTCGCCACGACCCACCCAATCCTCTAGGACGCGGCGGATCGCCTCGACGGTTCGTAACCCAAGTGGGGTTAGCGAGACGTCGCTTCCACGCTTCCATCACGGACCGCCGAGATTGGACCTTCCGATCGCGGACCGCTTCCCGCCGTTGTTTTTGAACTTAGTCTATGTTTAAGACCTCCCTATGTTTTACTTTACCATGGCTTTCCATTGTACTGAGTTGTTTAAAAACATGTTATTACAGGAACAACAAAAGGAAGTCATCAAAACTCTTAAAGACGAGAAAAGGCGTAAACTTGTATTGCTCGGTGAACAATACGACCAGAGTATTACAGAAATGCTTCAGAAGCAAACAGTCAAATTAGATGAGAGTCAAATGGTGAGTTGAATGAAAAATATTCATAATTTTTATTTGGTGCATTTATCTATAAATTCAAGTCAAATAATTGGTATTGCTAACAGATGGACTGTCAGAAATTGAAGATGCAGTTAGAGCATGAGCTGGACATGCTGACGGCCTATCAGAGTAAGAGCAAGATGCAAGCCGAGGCGCAGAGGAACCGGGAGCGGAGGGAACTCGAGGACCGGGTCAATGTCAGGCGAGCCTTGCTTGATCAAAAGGTTATACAAAAAAGTCACAATAGCCGCTTTTATGTTTATATAAATAAAATAATATTTCATCCCGAGATCGAATTTAACGTTAAATGAGTATCGTTAAAAAAGTTACAGTTATCACGAGTATAAAACGCAATGAATATGTGGGTGCACTTCGGACCGCGCAAATAATAACGCGACGGCATCGCGAGTACTGTTTGAACCCCTTTGTAACGCAGACGAAGTTATAATAATAATAACCCTAATGCACTTCTACAGTGTTAGCCCCTCCAGGGAGAACCTTGCTATCATGTAAATAAACGTCCATGTTGTCTTATTAGTATTGTTATGTACAGATGGAGATGGAGATGGCTCAGTTCGTGGCGGAGCGAGCCGAGCGCACGCGGCTACTGCACGAGAGACACGAGAGGGAACTCGCGCAGTTCGACAGCGAAAGCGCAAGGCTCGGTTTCAGGTAAATTGACAGTGCTATACATTGATCTCTTGTCTCATTGTTATCTTTGCGGTCTGATTCTATTTTCTTATAAAGGTGCAATTGTCGATGTTTTGGTTCTTAAATCAATGTACGCCAACTTCTGCACTTTTATTGACTTTTGTTTTGTGTACACACTTAGCCGAGCCGCAAAGCAACGCATCTTATTGCAACAATTTTTGTATGATAATTTGACAGATAGTGTTGAGGTCGAGTCATTGTGGTTTTATTTTAAAAAAATATGAATTAAACCACATCGGCGCATTAAATTGTAATAGTCACTTAAGTGTGTGCATTTCTTAAATGGTACAAATTTCGTGTATTTCACGTCTCAATGACGATCCACAGTGCCCTGGCGATCACCGAAGGCAATCGCGAGGGTTACGGCGACGAGGAGCAATCTCTGTCGGGCTCCATGTTGTCGCTCGCTCACAGCAACTCGTCGGCGAGCTTCGCGGCCGGATCGCTTTAACAACGACACTATCTCGCGTACAAACATACAACTCATGCTGTTGCCAAAATCGTAATCATATTCAAACTATTACTGAAATAACTGAACCTTAGTGGGCTTAGTGGGTCCTTGAGTGCAAACAAACAAAATGCGAGTAATACAAACCAATGACATCACGTAGGCTAATGTCTAATGCACTGGTAATAAATTAAAGTATTATTGAATAAGAAGTTGAAGTCAATTTTCACTAGTATACATATAAATGACATCACATTTTTCCACTTTTCTTATATTAGTGTGGTAAGTCATGAAGGAAAGCGGCGTTACCCAGTTTTACGCCCAAATGTAATAAGTGCTGTAAAATTAGTTAAGCTTTCGATTCGGTTTAAAACAAAAAAAATTGAAGTCAAAAAGAAACTCCGACCTTTTGTCCATTTCATAAACATTTAACAATTCATTTATTGTAAATGCTCTAAGCGTACTCACAACTAGGTAGTAGGTTCCATTTTGTATTAAGAAATAAAAAAATTGAAATCGAAACTACCTCATTAGGCTTTTAATGATATTACGATAAATTAATCGTTTGTATATCTGCAATGTGAACTGTCACAAACGTTTTGGCAGCAGCATTTGAATTCGCCCTACTTATAGACTGTACAGCCCTCCCACGGGAAAATAGTATTTAATGTAAAGCTTTCTAGGTCTAAAACCGATAACGCAAGCCTAATTTATTATTTTTATTTTATATATTGTTTAGTTACGTCTTCCAAATGTACACGAGCGGCAATTTTACTAGTTTGTACGAGTTTTACGGGGAGGGCACATCCTATTCTACACCAATAAGTTGATTGCACTCCATGTAAATAAATGTAGTTAGATATTATAGATGCTTCAGGCTCGACGGATTAAACAATCTAATTGAATTTTTAAAACAAACAAATACTTCAATGTTTCATAATGACACCAAAATATAACGCACTCAATCGTACTGATGTTTTTATACTTTACCAAGTTTATGTCGATAGTAATAATTTAGGATTGATTGACGAATTATGATCATGTACTTGCTTTCAGCAATAATCACTATTTTGTAAATTCTTGAAGGATGAAAAGGATCCCTTATTACGTCAGAGTCGAGCCAATATAGTCTGCGCAACAATACATTGCCAAAAAAAACTTACATGTTTATATTTGCAAAAAACTTACATGTTTATATTTGCAACAATAATTTAATAATTGTTTTCTCATAGTTAATTAGAATGTATTGTTGCGTAGTTAACTATTGCTGAAAATTTATTTGGTGTGATGAGGTAATTTGAAATGTGAGCTGAAATTAATGTTATTCGCGGCGATGAGAGTTGCCATTGAACAATACGCTTGTAAAATAAAGGACTTAACACAACTGTTCCGTCGATTTTATGTAATAATGTAGATTAAAATTGTCCTTGTAACTTTATTCAATCAATCTGTACTCTTATTGACTCAAATTATCTTAAGTATAAAATCCTCGAGAGCTTCATTACCGATCTCTTTATTCGTAAGGCATATTTTCACATTTATAATATTTGGCCGTCGAACCAAAATGTAAACGACGAAACGAACCAAAACAGATGAATATAAAAACGACGGAGCGGTCCTAAAGCTAGAGCTGTAATTAGTCTATGTTATAATGATTTTTCATTACAAATATATCATTTCTGATTCAGTTTTAAATTAGATGATCATGATATTGAATTTAAATTTGTTTTTTTTTACTTTAAGTTTATCGTTTTATAGTAGCCTATACTTAGTCGAATGTATGTATTCATTGTGTACTCATACAGTCTTACCCGCGCGCTTCTCACATACATTCGAACTTTAAACAGAAGAGTATAATTTATTTACATTTTAGATAGTCAAAATTGTAAAGTTCATATCATTAGTTTACTTTAAGAATTTTTTATATGTAAAAATTGTAAAATATTGTTGGCCTAGATTTGTTTTTGTTGAATCTTAGTATCAAATTTGCTATGACAATTTCTAAATTATCACATAATGTAACATGAAACGCTTTATAACATAACGAATAATGCAGGTGCTTTTAAGCGTTTTTAACAACTTACTGCCGATTAGTTTTGTAAATAGATATTTTATAAGTATTAGTTAACACATGGTTTGCCTTAGAGAAGTAGGGGGCGCGTGGGCTTCGACAGATTGTATATAAATATTATTGGTTGAAAGTCAGAGTGCGATCAGTTTCCGCTCGGAACATGTGCTATCGTTTATTTACTATCGAATTTAGTGCCCTTAAAACATAACTATAATATTGTCTACTAAGCTTCTTACCAGTCATGTATGTATAGATGAATACGTATTTAATTTTAACCCTGATTTTAGTCATAAATATCCAAATTTAGTTAATACTATTTTTAAATTTATTTTATAATATTATGATTAAAGTTATCTTCCTATATCACATTGCTTGTAAGCATCACACGATGTGATCGTATCATTAATAGAATCTGATACAGATTTATTTATTATTTTTTTAATTCATATACTTACTTAATAATATCCATATGAAAACTTCTGTTCCGGATAGTGTCACATACTTGCCTCATTTCTTTATACAATTTGCTTAATTATTATTAGATAATGCAAGAAGCAAGTTTGTGACACTACCTCAATATAGTTTAATTCCTTGCAATATTCCACTTTCTGAAATGACCAAGTGAATGACAATAATCTATTGGTACAGCCTTACTCGATGCGCCATCTTGTTTTGTACATAAATTGAAATTATCTAAACTTAAATACAGCATTAAATTTATTTTTCATAAATAATCGCAAACATATTTGTCGCCTACTCCAGACGATAGTTTAAAATAGTTTTTTTATGAATACGAGATCTTTTGAAAATGATGCACAATGGAATTGAATTGTGATGCTGTAAAATTCGCTTGTGTGCAATACAATTTTGCTACAAAAAAGTAGGCTCGTAGATGAATCGCTTGCTGCCTTGGTCTTTACTTAAAATGAAGTTTCTCAAGACTTGCGAATCTTCGCGTAATCATAGTTTGTAACTGGTGAGGTACGAGTATAGTTTGTAGATTACAGTTTACTATCCTTGATTCCCACCACTTAGCTGATTAGAGTTGATCTTATCAAATTAACGCTTTTCTAACATTTCACAAAAGAAAACAACTTAAATAGAAGTACCAAACTCTTAGTTAGAGGTCACATATTGTGTACATTGTAACTATTTTTTTTATATTTTACCATTGTATAGTCGTTTATTATATCACCGATAGGTAGTTAGAAATATGTTGACAGAGGATAGGCAAGGTGCGCGGGGTAGTGTGGCCGCACTTTATTCTGAATGTTTGCGGCGCGTTTGGTGCACCGTTGTTTACTTTCTATTTTATTTTTTGTTATATATTTAAATAACACAATCGACTTGTAGTTTTAATAATTATTATCATTAATTATTATATTGTATTATAATCTTATTAATGAAAAAAAATCAAAGTGAAAATAAATAATAGAAGGAAAACTATTACTTGATTTTTATTGTAACTCACCCAAAGCCTTTTCTCAGGTGAATGATCTAAATGAAAACATTCACATAATTAAAAATCTATATTTCAACAAAGTAACTTCTACTTACCAACAATATCGAAGTAGTAAATCATAACAAAACTGATAAGATAGTAGTGTTTCATGGATATTAATTATTTGATTTATAAATGCTAAAATTAAAAAGAAACACACATAACTGTGGCGGTGGATAGGTCTTGCTTGCATTCATCTATTTTTAAATCATTTGATACACCATTAAATATATTGCCACATCTGTGCTTATTCCGTAAACGCATAATCTTAAAACTGTTACACTTAAGGACAAAATTATAAACATTTCGCAATACAGATTGTCATTTAGAAAACTCTTAAAATATTTCGTTTACATAAAATTCGTAATTTCGATTTTTAATACATTTATAATTGATCTTATTTACATTTCTTTTATAAAATTAATTTAAGGTGCAAATTTCAGTTTTCCGATTTCATGATAGTTGCAATGGTTGAGGCTAAACTCTCATACAGCAGAAGATTATAATTGCAGGCTTACAGACAATAATATTAACATTTATTATAACACCGTATGTTTTAGTTGGTTTAAAGCAGACAAAAAATATCTTTTTTTAAAATGGTATTTGTATAACGAATGTCATACGTTTACACTGCTATAATGGCTACTATGTTGTAGGTATGAAAGTGAGAGTAGAGCACTGCACGAATTGTTAGAATTATTGTGTGGGCGAAAATTCAGTGGGTTCAAGAATACGACAGTGCATTTCTCTGATTAATGGCACAGTATACGCAACACATTCGTCCCATCCTGGGTTACGCCAAGTACTTTCTCTTGTTTCACGACGAGCTTTCAAATCCTTATAGCCTGAAAACAAATTAATAGTAAAATTAATCATTAATTACAATTCGCATGCGTACGATTTGTTTGGGGGCGTCCATAAATTACGTGAGGCGTTTAAGGGGGCGAGGGGGTCGAGTCAAATGTCATCTAATCTTACGTTGGTGGGAGCCCCCCCCCCTCTCGGCAAATATCACGCAACTTTTTTTCTGATTGAAACAAAAAAAATATATATTTTGGTCCATTTAATCCAGATTCGTAGAAGTAGAAGTATTCTATTGTTAATTTTTTATTATAGTCTATGAGCCAGCGCCTTTTTTTCATAATGATTACTAACAATCTGAATATTTGTGAATTGTGAGTAGCTTCAATTTGACGAGATGCCCAACTTTTTCCTACACTAATACAGTATGGAAGCGTCAAAGGTGTTGAATGGGTGGAGGTTCCAATTTTATTACTAACAGCTACTTTATTAATTAAATCTTTTATTACAAGTTTAAAACAATAATTGTCCTACGAAAAAAAAAAGAAAAAACTGTTGCTTAGCAAATATTTCCTTTATGAACTGGTCATATTGTCCTACACATTTAGTGGTACCTTTTCCAATCCTACGCTTGGAAACAACACATTAAGACACATTGCGCCGACCTCATTTGAATGGGATAAGGTACAGCGAAAGAAGAAGAACTAGTAGTATCGAATTTATACTTACACCAAATATGATGAACATTGTATAATCGTCCAACTTGTGAAAAATATCCCGCAAAAGCTTCATTTTGCGCACGTCGGTAGGTAAGACCACGTGCCCAGTTGTTACCCCACTCAATCATAGTTCCGGGTTTCAAACTAAATGTAAATTCATGAACAATGAGGGATGTCTCACTTTTTAGGCAAAGAACACACTTCAAACTCAGTATGTGGTTGTTTTAATTATAACCATAGTTCAGTAATAAATCTATAGTTTTAAAAGTGTCTTACTAGATTATTTTATTAGTTATGCAAGAACCTCGATTTTCATTGAAAACAAACTGAAAACTTAAAAAACAGAACAATATAATTTCTGTTGGTTTCCAAAATAAACCAGTAAATAAATACGGAATCAAAATAAATATATGTTGTAGTCGCTGGTACGCGACCAGGCATAACTGCGCCTCTTTTGTAAACTTTAATTGATAAGACTCAAATTAATTTAATACTAAAAATTTTACCTGTATGACCGAATTTCGTAAATGTTGTTTGAAGATCTTGGTTCTCCAGCTGGCCAAAAACTGAATGCCAGCAAATATTGGAGATGTCTTGATCTGACCATTTTACCTCTTTCTTTTTCCAACAATTTGTAGCCCTAAAACCAAAATTAAAGAATATAAATGTTACTATATACATGTACATTGTGGAAGTGGCACGACGGGAAAGAGTGCCGAGTGCGGAACGCATCGCGCCATCTCTCATAACCCCGTGCCGGGTTCTGGCCTCGGCCGGCATTCGGATGCTGAGTGTGAATGGTTGGAGGTTTTAGTGCGGTTCAACTCCCACATATCAGGCGATATCCTAAAACTAAAAAAAAATACATTGTGCCAGTTATTAAATTCAGTGACATTTGGAACAATAAAAGTGTTTTAATTTATATTTAAAGTGGGGATAAGTTTCTCATATTTAATCTTAATCAAAACGAAGGTAAATTGCTGTAAATACTAGTTTTTAAATTTCTTGTATATTCATTATACCAGATAATTCATTAGCATAAAAGCTTGATCATGCTTAGTATTCAGTATTTTTTTTATTATCACTGAAATAAAATGATTTAAATAGTCAAAGTTTTATCACATTCAAAAAGATTATCAGGATGGTTCTTTTGTGATATTAAATGTACTTGATAAAAATTTGAAGTTGCTTAATTTATATTAAGAGTAGTAAAAGACCATTAGGTAGAAATAATTTGATTGTTAATTAAGACTTTTTCATAGATTTACTAACTGACTTTACTTGAGTGGAGCCTACAGAGAATCTCAGCAATCAAGACTAAATTTTTTTGTGAAACTCCTCAACTCACGTTATCATTTTTAAACAGTTGTTTTGCTTTGTCAATTTTTTCAAAACCTCCAACATATTTGAATAAATGCAAAGCCTGATCCATGTCTCCAACAGAAACGGTCCAAGATCCCACCAGTTCACATCCCAGGTCCGCCTTATGTGAATGTATTAAATCTACATGTTGATTGCTGTAAACATTCAAGATGATATAGTTTTTTTGAAATTACAGAAGTATAATATACTATGTAAAAACAGAAAATAAATATTATAAACACAAGTAAAGCATCATTTTATATTCAAATAATGCTTTTTCTGTGTCCCATTGTACAGATATAATATATTTGAAAGGATTGTGGTAGGATCCAGTTTGTCGCAGTTTGTCGACTCTGAAAGGACAAACATTCTTGACAGTCTATTGTCCATGTAAGCTCTGTGAGATAACAATTTTGTAAACAATAACGTGCGTGAGCGGTCTCGCCGATACATAACGTTATGTTCTATTTACGGAATGTTGCATAACAGGTCAAAATATATGATCTAGAGATTATGAATCTGTAACTAACTTACATAAGATTTTCAATACATAATATACATACTAGTTTTTTAAATAGTTGTCCATAGAATCCGGCCTTATGTTGTGTGTATGAAGGGCATAAATAACTTCCTTATCACTGAGCATCCGACTGTGTGATTCTTTCGTCGGCTCGATTCTTCGTACAAGTAGTTTCGAAAGCCACCCATCCTCGGCGTTTAATCGTGCACTTGTGGATATAACTCTACAATAAATTAATCACAGTGGATGCAATGGATTAAATGAATTACATACGAAAAAAACAATGACACCAAGAATGTTCAAAATACCTCGCATTTTTCGGCACTAGTTTACTATAAAACGATAATTTGTTAAGAGAATTCATGATAGCTATTAAAATAACACAAGCTAATCTAAACGATTGCCGAACTACCAAATCGAGAAGTGATAAAAAATGTTGTTATCATCAAAATTGACAAAATCACTTGAAGGTTATCTCGAAAGTCGAAATTTGAGAAAAAAATTGAGTTTAGTGACATCTATTGACGATGACCGCAATTTTTTTAAACATGTCACATTTAAATTGTCAGCTGTCATTGTCAGAAGTTTAGAACTGTCAATTTCAGATCAAATCAAAGATGTTACATTGAATGGATAGAATGTCCGAATTATTTATTTTAATTACAAAATTACTCAAACGATTTGTACACATTAAACTTTCGAGTACGACGTAAGTGTGTCTGTTAAAACTATTTTAGTTCCAGGTTATTCAATTTAACAAAACATCAACATTGATTTCCGATACGATTGAGCTATTTTGTATCACTTCAATTAGCACTGGCCGTATTAATCGCAGAATGTATTATGTACTTGGATGTAAAACAACTGCCTACATGGCAATAAAAAAAAAGAAAATGTTTAAGAGAAGGTTTTTGGTTTAAAATAATATTGCAATTTTTTATTACGTCAATAAGTGGTAGTAAAATAACAGTGTTTATGCCTAGTTATTATTGGTTCTTTCTGAGTAAATCCTAAAGTTTTAAAGAATGAACTATTTCACTAGACCACTAATTTAATACGTACACTACTATATTTTTAGTTTTCCATCTACAGTTTAAAATATGTAGGTTTTCAGATGACTGACGTCAGATGTGTACGTTGCTCTTAAGTCTATTCTATTCTTTTTGTGTGGCATCGCTGCCGATATCTGTTCGACAATTTCTGCCAGCTAATGCTCTTAAGTCCTGTCCATTAACTTTATATCTTTGGTTTTGAGTTGTGACAATCCATGTGACAAGCCGTGTCAAATTGACAAATGACATTCCAGATTGTTGACATTTCAGGAGAGAATTGTTGTTTGTTTCATTGCAGGTAGAAAAATTGTTTTTCTTCTTTCTCTTCAAGGTTTAAGTAATATTTCAGCGGCTTCAAGGTGTTGCAAAAAGTTTCGTCATGGGTGAGTTGTGTTTACTATACGTTTTTGTACAAAGTGGTCTCAATAGTGGGCGGTGTTACATTGAACGAGATTATCTTGTAACTATGTCTGTTTGTGCAGCTTCAAATGAGGTGACGAAGCTTCAGCAGCATTTGACATTGCTGAAGGAAGAGTACGGTAAACTCCAGAGTCATTGTGCAGAGGTGGAACGAAAGTATACACTAGCTGCAGCTTCTGCCGGCGACCTCAGCGAAACTAGTTTTGTCGCCAGACTTTTGATGACCGTTGCTTCCTTGTACGGCAGAGAAACCTATTCAGATATTAAGATCAAACTACAGAACAAGTCTATGCCTGGACACAAGTTTGTACTCAATGCTCGCTCTGACGACTGGAATGAAGAGGCATTAAAAAACTTGGAAGAATTAGGTTTGTATTTACATTTTTCTTTTACAACAATAATCTTCTTCTTCTTTTATTTATGGCTTCCGTCCAATAACGAGTCGCCAAGATAATTCAACCAAAGTTTCAGTGCTGTTAGAAGTTATTACTTGTTCAACTAATTCTACAAAGAGTTTTGAACAAAAGTTATTTTGGTATAGTTTTTTTGCAGTTCAAATACACAATTGTAGACATAATTTAAGTAAGCAGTGAAAACATAAAGATCAAATACTTGTACTGTTGTTTCGTGAATAAATATATTAATAATATTTTGCAGATTGGTCATGTCTACCAGATGAAGTAGGATCAGCTCTTCTGAAATGGTTGTACACAGACGTTGTTGATTTAAGTAGAGGAGATTCTTTTGCTCTGCAACTGATGAAATCTGCGGCAAGTTTTAAATTATATGGTCTGGTGAATAAATGTGAACAAGCACTTATTGCATCTGTTGGTGTTAGGTAAGAATTTTAATTAGCATTTGATTGGTTGATATTAAATAAGTTCACAAAATTTGATAGTGCATAATTTCAGTTTTTATTTCTGTATATTCATTATACCACTCAACTTGGAACGTCACTTTTCACTAGATGGCGAAAACTGGAGACTTCGTTCGGAATCACTACTGTGTTTGAGCCACTTTTTAAAAAAAATTCTAATAAATTAATTAAACCTTACATTTTTGGAAATCTTTATTACTGAACGATGCTGTATTGCATTTTCAGAGATAATATATCATCTCCGTAAAATATGAGACGGTTAAAAATTGTAAACAAAACAAGTTTTAGAACTGTGCTCAATTTTGGCTCCTGCAACAGACTTGGCAAAAGTAAACAAACCAATTTTGTTGCCAATCCCAGTTGAGTGGATAGTACAATTACTGGATACATTGAGTGGTTACATTCTTACTTAAATGGTAGATTGTTATAGAAACACAAAAATAAACTATTCATTTCGAATTATTGATTTGTATCAAAATATCCTCACAAAAGCATATTTTAACATTCTCCACAGGACCTGTGTGAAATTTTATTCAGCAGCTGATGAAATCGGAGCCAATGCATTGAAGGAACACTGCTCTGGACTTATTTCTGCACATTGGGATGATCTAACAGGTATGGAATTATTATTTTAATAAAGCTAAACATGAAAGTATGGAAAGAAATAATTAATTTATGTTATTGTATATACCTAGTTGACTTTTTCAAATAGTTGTGAATAGCAAATAGCTTTCTGTTTAATAATTATTGGAAAGTTTTAAGAGAAAATCGCACAATGTTGCCAAAACCCTAATCTATATTTTTTTGTATGTTATTTAGTAAGTTAATTATTGCCAACAAAAATTATGGAATAAAATGAAGTTTAGAACATCGTGTTTGCTTATTCTCTCAAGAAAACCATCTTTCTTGTAAAAATATATTTATCTAATCATAACACACTATCATTTACCAAACTTATTTGATGTAATCACTAGTTGATCTTGACTGATGTGCTTCTGGCTGATTGCAGTTTCACCTATCAGGTCAAACTTTATCCTATTGTATTATAATTCTTACAATGTTGATTAACATAATATTCAAAATGGCCAACACACACATTTAGATCTAAATTAATGTACAAACATTACTTTAGATGTAAATGTGTGTGTTCAATGTTGAAATAGGTGAATTTTCTAATGATGGATCATATTCAAGCACCATCCCAATTCAAATGCCATATCAATAAAAAAAAATACTACCATACACCCTGTATAGTAATTGCTGTGTGTAACAAATATCCAAACACAAAGTTTTTTTTAAGTACTACCTAAATAATATTTATTTTGTAATATTAAAGTTTCATATTGAAACAAAATTAGTTTTAAAACCCTTATGTATTGAACAGGCGATGACTTTGCGCACATGTCATCGGCACTTCTTTACCGCATGTTGAAAAGTAAAACTCCGCAACCACTCCACGGCGCCGTCAGACTGATGCGAGAAGATGTTGTGTTCCTGTGTCTCGTTGAAAACCACGCTAATGTGAGTAAAACATTTACTATAGTTTTTAGCAAAATAAAAATAACATTTAATATTTTTATTTCAAAAATAAAAACGACCGATTTCTATTCCTCAAGCATAGCACAAAAACTAGCTGTCAGATCGTTACCAAATGTATATGAGATAAATGAGATAATGTTCAAAAAAGGATAATCGAAGCCGGTTCACATATAAAAGAATAAACGCAAAAACGTATAGCAAATTGTGAAATTTTGTCCGTTAAAAATACACTTTTTTAAACACAGATCCAAAAGTACATATTTGATCTTAAAAAAAAGTGTGGAACCTAAGTTCTACCCTCATCTTTCATTTAACAACAGACTCATTCATATCGGTCCTACTAAACTAAAGTTATCTAGGAAAAAATTGGCAGAATCTTCCAATCAATAATTGTTATTTAGTAATTATGAGCGAATTGTGTAGGAATATCATAAATTATTATATTTCCTTGTGTGTTTGCACCTACCTTAGTACTTCTCTGCACCACCCTAAGGTCGACTGTATTTTTGTGCATGATAAAGAATAAATAAATAAATAATGCGTGAGGTTGTCGTAAAAAATGATTAGTAGGTATAAATCTGCCATATTATATGTTTTTGGATCCTGCATGTTGAAGCTATTCGACGTAATATTTTTGTGTTTAAATGAATTTAGGATAGGTATGGAGTAAATTGAAACAAAACTTTTTAATGATCTTTCTTGTCTGTTGAGGACAAAAAAATCCTTGTATTTGAGATTGTTGGGAATGAGGATCCAACAATAGGGGCATTTCAGAGCCGATTGGTAGATGATAAACTAATAGAAACAGAATCCGAGGCGTAGAACATAGACGCTAGTTTTTACTTAATACAAACAGATATCAACTATGTAGTCTCCATATCTAATTAAATTTCTGATTAGAACACCAAAGTTGGCAAGATAAATGACACACAAATAATATAATTAATGGTTTGTTTAAGTAATACACAATAAAATATAGCATTTGTTCGTTTATTTCTTTATACACATAGATTCGAAATAAAATTAAATACTAAATTAAAGCAAAATTGTGATATAACTTGATTTTAAGAATTACATTTTTGGTAATAAATTGCAAAGTTTAATCCGTCTTAACAATGTACAAACTATAAGGCTTCTCTGGTTTACGACATCACTTAGCAGTCTTGTCACGATTATTTATTAAATAAATTTGTACATAACATACTGTATTATGACTAGTAGTTTGTATAAAAACTAACTTATTAAACATACCATTCTTATTATAATCTTTAAAAATTTCTTATATTTCTACATAGGCATGCAATGGTTCCTAAATCCCCGACTTAATGTGAAAAATATGCCAGTCTCGTTTCTATTTGCTAGTTAAAAAATTATAAATCTATTTTTTGAGATATACCTAACTATTAAGTTCAAAATACGAAAGATGTTCAGATCTAGACCGTGGCCCGCCACTTGGTGACTCCTGATCTAGAATTGTTACATTATGTTTAAATAGTAAAAAATCACATTGTTTTACTTAATTATCTCGATTTACTGGTGTTGTCAACAGTTGTCCTCTTTATTTTGTTTTATCACACGTAGATAATAGAAAACCCATCCTGTATTCTCATTTTGCCCAAAAATAATTATGGAACTAATTGGCCAACAGCCAAGCTATTGCGAATGTTTAAAAGCAGTGCTTTATTATTTTTTCATTTCAAGTTGTCAAATATTGGAATCTATATCTTACCATCCACCGATATTAGGACAACATTACGTTACAATATATTAAGCTTTAAGCTTCCTTTTAGCATCGTTAAATTTATCTACATATATAAAAATGAAGGTTTTTCTTTTTACATAATATGTAGATCTATTTTATGATCCATTTTAGATATCTTTCAAAACAAACATTTTCAAACTTTTAACTTATAACATTCAGAGAAAGAAAAACGGAACCTAAAATTAAAAATGAACTCAGGTACAATCCGTTTGTTCCATTGCATCCGTCTCCTTCGCAGTAACAGTAGATAGTAACAGTGACTCTCTCGGAGTCGCTGGGATCTTCGAAGCACGTCGAGTTATACGCATTGTATATTGTAGAAACATACTCCCATCTTCCATTTATCCTCTTTTGCTCCCCTTTCAGTGTTTGTAATGCACAACCACGTTTGGTACCCGTCGAATTCACTGAAAATAAGTAAACATTTAATATGAATATCCATATTAAAAAAATGTTGATTATTTCTGAAACCTCTTCACATATCGTATGAAAATAAATGCAGTTTACTGTTTCGAAGTTAATTAACACACAAGCGCCAAATGCCAAACGAGTTTCCTTATATGTGTTTACGAAATACGAGTGAACTTCAATTAGAGCCTACAACTGGCATCCAACTGCACATGTAAACAATCAAACCATATCCAAATATGAACTATTCTTAGTCACACTTCCAATTACCAATTTACATTAAATTTAATCAATTTTTCCTGTACAAATGGGTAGGTACTGTCATAAAATAAAAGACAGACAATTATTTTGTTCAGGAGTTTTCCTTCTTGGGTTTGAAATATTTAAAATTGAAATAGGTCTAAAAATATATTAATAATATTTCTAGTTTTTATGTTTCGTAAAATATCATCATTTCTTTATATAATATCTTGTGAGAAGTCGGTCAATATGTTGCCATTTAAGAAATACAAAGTTGACCTGTTTTCCTTAGAAATAAATGTTGTATGTCCATCTGTGAAGTTCGCACATATGGCAGCAACTCCTTTATAGATATATTACGTAGCAAAAGTTTTACCATACTTCGAGTAACTTTATGTTTAGTTAAATTTAATAGTGTTGTAGGTACAGTGGACTTATGGCCTAAGGGAGATCTGAAAGATCTCCGACCGGGCGAGGTAGTGTATGTCCGTTCAGGCCGAAGCCTACTGTAGTAGATTTCGAGTGTCGTATATATGCGAAGATTTTTGCAAATGTTGTAACCGCGATTCAGGATCTCGGGCGCTATTATTGGTCGCCACTGTGTAAATGCTCGAAAATTTTCGAATAGATTATTTAACTTCAAAAGTACTTGCCGTAGGCATAATGTGTTTACAATCGTTGATTTTTGAGAACAGTTTTATCATACTTACGACCATTATCTACTCGTAGATAAGTTTGTTTTTTATAACATTTAGTTGAGACAGGACACTCTACAAGAAATTTTTCACTATAGTCGAATACTTCACATAAATTTCGTCTTGTGTAAGTGTCCTCTGGATCGCACTCATAACACCGCAAACTCATCGAAGCTGCAAAACAAAAAAATAATAATTAAATTAACGAATGGAGATTTTCAATAGCTTGAACTAAAATTTCATGATATTTTAATTGTAATGCTGCTAATCAATCAACTTAGAGCTTGTTGTTTTAGCAACCAAATTCGCTGTAATAATACAACAAATCAATTTCAATCAAAAATAGTACTTGATGAAACGATAAAAACATTATATTTGTTTTAAAATCTTTATGCAGGTACAGCGTTATACATCAAGATAAGTAAAAGTTACAATATGTATAAGTAGCTAAATAGTAGTTAGTTACTATTTAAAGTCTCAACAGTTACAGTACCTAGTGGTCACTTAAATGACTACTTAGAACCCAGACAGGGATCGCGTGACTAAAGGGAATAATAAATTAATTAATACCTCTGAGGCTGTTAATTCTATTTAATTTGAAATTTTTTATATGCCTACTCGACCCGATTACTTGTAACAACGAAACCGATGAAAATTTGCAAAAAATATAGCAAAAACAGGCAAATTTTATAATTTTTCGTAGTATGTGTATGCAGTTCATAGAATCAAAATAAAATAAGTTTTCCATTACGCGTTTACTAAAGGAAGTAAAATAATAATTTTACTGGTAACTACGCAACATACCTTTTTTTTTTTTTTTTTTTTTTTTTTATTTTAAGTTGGAGGAAATCACCGGATCCCCGCCCGCCCCGCGGGCGGGGTATGTGGGAGTTGAACCGCACTAAAACCTCCAACCGCTCACACTCAGCGTCCGAACCCCGGCTGAGGCCAGAACCCAGCACGGGGTTTGGAGGGACGTCGCGACGCGCTACGCCATCGGCATGCTTTCCCGTCGCTCCGTCCCCGGACGCCGAACCGGTAGCCGCCGGCGAATACGGCCACCGGCTCTCTCGGTCGGCGGGCTTTCCGAAGCCCGCCAAGATGGGACCGCGTGTCACCCTCCCACGGAATACCCCGCTGGGTCAGAACCAGCGTGGGTCGGGGAGTACGCGGTCTACCATCCCCCGGATGCTCTTACGCGAAGGGCGTGCTGAGCGAGACACGGCACCTTCTTGGGTCCCCGCTCGCACTCACATGCGTTGGGGACCCGAAACTCTTAGGGGGCCAGAATCCGGGCGAGATCCCGGTTCCGGCCCCCTGCTCGACGGCGGCGGGTTGGCAATTCGAGAGCGGCGTACAGCCTCTCTCTCTCAGCCCCCGCCACCTGCTTCTGCGAGATGGTGGACTCGCAGAAGTCGAGCATCGCCTTCCAAGACTCGTCGCTCCCGAGCATCGACGCCGCGACGCCCGGGAGCGACAAGTCTGGACCTATTTGTTGGACCAGGACACAACGCTGCCCCTCCCATGCGGGGCAGCGCGCGAGCGTATGCTCCGCCGTGTCCTGGTCACATCCCACGCAATGGTGGCACCTCGCCGTCGGCTCGGCCTTGATCCGGTGCAGATACCGACCGAAGCACCCGTGCCCGGTCAGCATCTGCACCATCCAAAAGGTGAGGCGTCCTTCGCCACGACCCACCCAATCATCTAGGATCGGGCGGATCGCCTCGACGGTCCGTAGACCCCAGGTGGGGTTAGCGAGACGTCGCTTCCACGCTTCCATTACGGACCGCCGAGATTGGACCTTCCGATCGCGAACCGCTTCCCGCAGGGGACGCACCACGCCCCGGGCGCGGAGGTCGCATCGCCAGCGATAGTCGCCAGCGAGCGCCTCCGCCTCCAGCTCCCAGGGCGGCGTCCCCGCCAGCACGCACGCCGCCTCAAAGGCGACGGTGCGGTAACCGCGGATGGCCCTAATAGCAACGATGCGCTGTGGCCGACGCAGGAATCGGGCGATGTTTAATCGCACCCGTGCGTCGGCCCAGACGGGCGCACCGTAAAGGGCCATCGATCGCACCACCCCCGCATAGAGGAGGCGCACGGCGCGGCTGGGCCCCCCGACATTCGGGAGCAACGCAACATACCTAGTTATATTACGTCACGTATAGCATATCCTATCCTTGTTAATTCTTACTTCTATCGAAAGATGACCGGACTACGTAATCTTAATTCGTGACCAATGCATGATGGTCAAAATGAAGAATAGACTGGATAGACAGTAAGGGTTCTGTAGGACACGCCGTTAACCCTTTCAGGTAAGATGGCTGAGACTAAATATGCGAATACTACACAATATTTAAGTTATTCTGTAAAGTAAGAGATATCACTAGAAAAACATTGTAGGGTGTACAAATTTAATTTTCCTTTTAATTTCATGGGAAAAATTTTAACACAACGTACCAACGTTAGACATTCATTAAAAAAATATCGATTCAATAATAATCAATAACGATTTTTGTAGAAGGGAAAAATATTTCCCGTGAGCGTGAAAGGGTTAAGTTTTATACTAATCGATTGTAGGACTAATCTTCTTTCCAGTCTTAAATTCATTTACAAAATAGGTTGATAGAACATTTATAATTGATTGTTTTGTTTATAGTTATGTATGTACCAATCGTCATCAGTAGGTTTCTGTGGTAGGGGTGTTGCTAATGTTTTGACAAAAGTTTAGCAGTTGTAGAAGGAATCGGCTTTCAGTGAATTTGAGGGATTCCAAAATAAAGTCAACCTCTTGTCGTATTGCATTCGCGAATTTCGAAAATTTACAACAGTTTCTAGGTAGTTCAGAAATGTTCTTGAGTATTTGTCTTACAATAAAAATGTAACTGTCCAGAGTTTGTATCGGACGTAGAGACCAAATTCCTCGCAAATCTAACAGCTTAATTAATTCGAATAACCTCTCGACAATTGAATGAAACCGTTTCCAACAATTAAAGTTTATATAATCTTTAGGAGCTCTATTAATAACTTAACAATCGGTTGCTAACAACCGATTGTTAAGCAAACAAGCGACTTTATTGGATAAAAAACGTTACATTCGTATGATGATGATACTTAAAAAAGAATACTTTATTTAATTGCATAGTTTCATTCGTTTTAGAAGTCTTGTCTAATTTGCATGATAAATTTGGGAATTGATAAAATATCCAGCCGAATGTAGGAAATTATTAGTTTTTTTCGTGCTATGTAGGCTGAGAAGCTGACGGACCACGTACTCGTAAGTGGGTAACTGTCATTCAAAAACCTCAGCAATGTAGCACTCTACCTACGGCTTACCTTTAAATTAAAATAATTCTTTGTTGCTTGAGTGTTCACATGTGTCTATTTCTGATGATAAAGTTTAATTTTATTGTACTTGAACATTGAATTTTAATCCTACAGTTTACAAAGCTTAGTTTCTTTGAATGCGTATCGATACTTTTAATCGTTTTACGTTCGATTCAGCCTTCATTACGCCTACAAAGACGTGACAAAATTTTGAACCACATGTGTTTGAATGCTAATTTATGTATAAGTTCGTTGCCCACATGATTTTAATTCTCTTACAAGTATGCCTGTTTATGGTTAGGTGTCTTGTTTTACTGTTCATTGTGGCAATCGGTTCCTTTATACCACTTCATTAAAACACTGTATTATGTTGAAGTAAAATAAATATATGGCGTGAGTGTTTTCAAATAAACAAATTTTTGTTTAGAAAATAAATAATTTGTAACCTCTGTAATGTTGTACATTTTCTAAAACGAATAAATTTACCTACTTGTTAAAAAAAATTGAGGCTTGCTTATAAAATAAATAAATAAAATTGCAGAGGGACATTGATTTCCTTATCGACATATAGTGTTTTTTATATGTGGCAATGTGGTGTTCGTATACTGATAAAACAACATAATATTATTGATAGTGGCTAACTACTCCGTATTGTGGCAAATTACGATTTAATTAATGTTGTTGTTATTTTTATTATCGCATTTTCATGTCATGTTTTTAACGGCTAGCTTTCAAATTTTAATGAATATGTATCTTAGCAAAGTAGTATTTACTTTTGTATGTAAAAATAGTATACACACAAATACAATGTAAACGTTATTGTATTTTAATTTTCGTGATATCCTTAACAAAACCTGTTTTTGTAACCAATATTTATTAAAGTTAACGGGCACTCGATTCATAAAAACGTAAGTAAAATAAACTTTTAGAGTACTTACGTTTCCAAAACAGTGTAAATGTCAATAAAAAAAATAGTATTTCCATTTTCCCGCTCCTTTAAATATACACAAACCACGGAAATCCTGAACACTATTGAATAATTTAATTTACATTTAAGACTAGTTTGCAGTGTCTATACGAGCGTTCGAGCGATGTACACTCGTGCTCTACCCACTGCTGTAAGGCCACCTATACAGCTACACTCCACACTAAGTCATGATTCACAGGAAGGAAGCCCAGTGGCAAAACGGGGCATGTCCAAATACTTGGAATAAGGTTCTTATAACTGCACGGATAGCGTTGAATCACACGATCGATGCTGGCGCCGGCGCGCGACTGAACAACTTTTGGCGGCGCTTCTGTTGTTTGATCACAATAATAATATTTCTCGTGATGCCCCCTAGTCGCGTCCCCACAATGCAGACAATTCAAACAATTTCCGTTTTTGCAAAGTTTTGCAATACTGCTTTGAAAAAAAATTAAGAAATATATCGTATTTTACAAATACATACGACTTTGTTGAATGACATTGGTATAAGTGGTACAATAGACGTTTTCAAGGTTTACTCAAAGATAAATTTATCTTTATTTATATGTGCGCATGAGCTTATTATCACTCTACGATAAAAATTTACACAGTTGTTTCGGACTGTCACTTTCAATCGGTAACTGTACCTGACTTTCAACCTCATTATGGCACATTTTGCTTCGGACAGAAGTTCAAAAATAATCATTTTTTTAGCAAAATAAGCAATTTTTATCATGAAATATTGTATTTTAAGAAGTGTCTGTTGCCAACATAAAACATTTTCTTATGTGTATAGGTTTTAGCTCAGTATAGAATGCTATTATAAATATTTGAGTATAATAAATTGTCTACTTTTTTGAAGGTCAGGCACACGTGTAACTCATTTAATTTTGTACTATAACGTCTAGCTGCTTCTGCGCATGCATGCTGTATAAAGTTCTTACAGTCTAAAGTTCATAAAAGTAAAAGTCATCTGAGGATCTTGTTCAATTATAAGTAATTATATTTATGATTTAAACACATATCAATATTATAAAGCATTTTAGAATGTTATGCAATGTTTTACTACTGTTTAAAGTTTTGGTGGATAATAGAGCTTTTACCAAATAAGATTTGCAACATGTTTTGTTAGCCTCATTTCCTTAAACCATTTTGGTCGAGTTAAAGCAAAATCGTACGCTAAATATGTAAACTGGACGGATTTGTTTATTATTTCTGAGCACTAAGACTGCTTAAATCCGCTCTGTTCCATAACATTATTTCAAAGTGTTTCTTCAACGGTATAAATTATTAACATTTTAAAAAGAATTTTAATTCAAATATGCACAATATTTGTAATAATCAGGAGATATGAAATTAATAGCGTTAAAATAATGGTAAATAAAGGGTTTAATAGAATCATGCGTATGCGATGAGTAAGTAGATAAAACTGAGATAGACTGCCATTTTAAAGAAATTTTTATTCTAAGTTAGGCGAACACTCGGTCTAAATGTTTGACAATATTTTATTATTTCGCATGTTTTTTGCTTCGTTTCAAATTAATTAGGAAGAACTTAAAAAAATACAATTTTATAAAATCGTCAATTTTAGACATAGACATCTTTTATTGATTGATTCTAATAGGTATCTTAAAATCAATCAATGAAATACAATACACTAAGAATAAAATGATCACAATGCGTCAGAATGCAAAACAATGATTTCATATTATTACTATCATCACATTGTGATACTCATGTTTGCTATCGTAACTAACATTACAATAATTTCATTGTTTGTAATGAAAAAGCTCTCAGTTTTTATTAGTCATTCGGCCAGGAACCGCATCCTCAGTATAATCCGTTTAATGTAAACGGTTACGTTGTATGAGTAATAATGTGACGTCTGGCGTCGAAAGTTCATTGATCTGAATCGACATCCCTTGGGATAAATACCTATACTAATATCTTATGGGTAATGACCGGTGACCCCTTTGCTTCGATAGTGGAAAATAATTATGGGCATTTCCACATGATTTGAACTCAAATGCACTGATAAAATCCAATATAAAATATTAATATGCTTCTCATAGTATTATTTTTTTGGAAACACTGTCAACATAATTATTAAATAAAAGGATTTGACAGTAGTAGGCAAATCAAGTAAAAAAAAAATCGTTAAATCAAATCGAAGTATGAAGAGACTCCTTAAAGGTAGGTCGTAGAGGTCGTAGATATGGGCTCCGCAGTGACCGACTGTGACCACTTAAAATGAAGCCCGTTGGCTGATCTACCATCATGGCAATGAAAAGATTATTAAAATGTACAGGCTATAACAGACAACAAAACTACTGGCACATTATTTGTCATAATTCCCTGTGAATGCCACTTATTCATTTTACTAATATTTGTAACTATCAATTAGCATAATTAAATATTCAGTCGAGCATTCATTGTCATTTGTCCGAAATACTCTGAAATAAAGTAAAAATGTATTATTCTAGCACAGCTCACGAAATGTAGGAGTGTTTAAGGTTTTGTTCAACGCTAATGTATTAACTAAAGCTAATTATAATTCAAGAGCTAAGTGAGAGTAAATTAGTTTTATAAATGGTTCACGAGTTCTTTTGTACTGCCTAACCTTATTATTTTGGTAATCAAAGTGATTCAGTGAGACAGTATATCTTCCTGGCATTAATAATGATAATTATATAATACTTTGGATAATTACACTCCACAATAACAATTCATTAATTGCAAGTAAGGATTAACTACGATTTGTATAATCATGTTCTTTTAAAGATTTCTTAATTAATCGATCGAATCACAATACGTTTTGGGGAAGGTAGCGACCTGGCTGTCCCTTCGTATCGAGGAGATCATTTTGGGCAACGTAACGTAACCGTTTCCCGTCAGGAAGGTCGTTTCCTCCAATGAAAAAATATATTATAATACATTAATGTTTGTGTATTTTATGTGTATTGATACCGACTGCCCAGTTTTACTACATATCATGTAATAAAACAAAACTCCTTACGATTTCAAATAGCAATCGCCTCATAGAAGACTAAATGTTCTTTATTCAATGATGTCTCTACATTTAGAATAAAAACGGTTCTTGAGATGCACAGAATGAAGATAAGAAGTAAAAAATATAAACCGCAAAATAAAAATGTTTGAGTTAGTTACTTACTAGTTATTTTTTTTATTTTCGTCCATCATCTGGTTAATTTTACATTTCGGTAAATGACAATATCTTAAAATTAATTAATATAACAGGAACTCGCTTATGTTATAATTCGAATACAAATTTATAATAAACATTATTTAACATAATATGGATTTACGAATTAACTATCTGAGAATGTCCTTATCCGTAGAATTGAATAAGAAAAAAATACTACTAATTTAAAATGATAGGTAGATATAATCACTGAAGCATTAAATAATAAATAACTGAAACTTAAATTTTCCTGGAATTTTACTTTATAAGGGAGTGTTATTTGTAGTATTCGAGTTTAATACACAAAGTTAGGTGTACTGTACTGTACCAACCCATTACTGCCCACTGTTGGGCTCAGGTCTCCTCAGAAGATGGATTAGGCATAGTCCACCACGCTTGCAAGTTAGGTGTATTATAAAGCAATCATTAGTAGTTCAAAAGGTAACAATACCCATTTAGGATAGAATATATTACATTCTAAAAGTTTAGTGACTAAACTATACTAAACATGAAGTAATAAATTATTACTCGTAAAAGCAAATAATATTAGAGCCAAGCAGATTAATATTAATGAACATTTCAAATAATTAGGGAATAATATTATAAAGAAAGGCATTTAAGATGGTGGGAAAGGTCACTCCAGTAAGAAATCTTATTAAAAAAATTACATAGATTTTGACAAATTCGGTTTACAAATACAAAGCCAGCATTTATCACATACTTTATGAACGGAAGTACAACTATTTTTCGAAGTGAAGGACATCGAGTTGTAGTTATTTTATTAAATGTTAAACATGGCACATAACCTACAATTAGAATGTATTCTGTTCTTGATCATGTGTGAGTTTGACATTGGTAGATATGAAACGTTAATATTTTTTTTCTTGTGTACAACATTATCAATTATAGCTTGGTTAAAAACAACATTTTAAGTTTATGTATTATTTTAACAAACGTTTCATTCAAACAATCAATAGTAATATTAAAAAAGCATCATCATATTATATTAGTTCTCATACAACCAAATACAGCAAATATTTGGTAACATTTATTGTCTTAATTACTACACTTAACCAGTAGACTAATTCGAAAATGAAAACTTTTTATAAATCTTTATCACTTATGCAACAATATCACAAAAGATTCAATTTTGAACCGAACGAAATTAATTAACCTAAAATAGTACAATTACTACCTAAGGCTATTTATATATTTCATTAAATTAAAAACGACGATAACTCCCATTATATCGGTGTAACCTTCGTGGGTCGTGGATGGTGAAGAGTTGCAGAGGTTGCTTCGACAGTAACAATATCTGAAAGGAAAAACCAAAGCATTGAAATGTTCAAAATGATTCTTTATATACTGAACAAAATTGGTATTGTAAATTAACTAAAACAGCAAAAACAACAGAATGATGAATCATCACAACTGCGATAAACACGGACATCCGTAAACGCAGATGAATAATGATCGATCAATATGAAATATTGTATATTCATTATTATGTTAAAATAAAAATGAGCTATGTATGTATATACCTACGTAGTATGCTAAGGCATGTGATATGTAACAGTTCAGTTAACAAATGATTAAGTACCATTACTTTAGTAATTTGAGGAATATGTCATACTAACTTGTAAGGCAAGTAAATGTATAACGGGACATTGACAAGTAAAATAATAAGGTCATGACTCATACCTCGTAGGTGTAGTTCTTTGCCCTTTATCATCCATATCCTGGCAGCCTACTTTGTACGGCTCCAAAACTTCAGTCTTTGGTGACCAAACTCCGTTTCGATATTCTTGATAATCGTACTTTTGAGGTGCACAGTCGCGCAAGATTCCTTTTATTCTTACTGAAAATTAAAACAAAACAACATTAGTCCAAGAATTGATTGTTTCGTTAATATTGTAATCACAATGAAGCAAAACCATTCTTTATAGTTTAGTTACAACAACCCATTTTAATTTCGTAGTATGTAAACGTAATTGGCAAAGAATTTGGTTTTTTCGGTATCTTGTATTTAATAGATAAAATAAACTAAAAAAAGATGATTTTTTGAACTAACCTCCATTCTGAATATCAAGATGGAATTCTTGTTTCATGCACATTGTAGAGTAAGGACACTCAACAATAAACTTGTCCGAGTGGTCGAAGTGAACGCAAAGTCGATTCGTGTTGTTGTAGTAGGAACCAAGAGGAGGGTTGATCAGACACTGGTAGCACTGCAACGATTCTACTCCTGAAATAACAACAAGAACAGTTAACGTTTTTGAAAAAGTATAGAAAAATATAGAGTCATAAACAGTAATTTAATTGGAAATGTAAAAACAGTTTTATACTTCAGACTAAAAAGTGATCATAAGATCCATGTTTTATGCTTTATTAGAAACTAATTATTCTAACATTGTCACGCAAACTCCCTATATTCGTAAAAAAAATATATGTGCTTCTTTATGTACGTGTCATCAGTTAATTAAGTATATCAGAGTATTGACCTGAGACGAAGGTGTGGGATGTCGTCTTTGAGTTGCCATTTGCGTAGATTGATCGCAATATCGTACATTATTCTTTCAGTATAAATTAAACTTACCTTTTCAAATAACAAGCTTAAAACTACGCAACGGATTTTGATGTAGTTTTGTAATAGTTACAGCGCTTCAGGAGTATAGTAGGTATATACAAATGTGTATTAAATCATATATATATACTTTTTTTTGTATCGCTTCGTAGGCAGGTGAGCTAACGGGCCATCTGATCGTAAGCGGTTACCGTCGCTCATGGACCTCGCCATTATCAAGACACTGCGAGGAAATACCCTTCTTCAAAAGATGTTTGAAGATTCTTCAAACGTTGTCGAAGAAGGACAAGTCATAGAAATTTTTAATGGGATGTCAGAAATAAATACATTTCTATGCGCCTTGCACATTGCAAAATGGAATCAAATCCTCACTTTGTTACGCTCACTTAGTAATTTACCTTCAAATCCTACAATATGTTAAATGTATGTGTGACATACATATACTGAGAAAGAATGTATCATATTTAAATCCAATATGTATTAACAATTAATTGGGATATTTACTTTTAAAAAGAAATATTTAGAAAAAAAACCCTCTTGTTTGGTGTTTTGTGCTGCTATGACATACGCTACTATTACCCATATATATATGTAGTTCATTTTTCCTACAGATTTTGTCTGAATGTTAAATAGAATAATGATTTATGAAACAAATCTAGCATATTAATAAATTGCAAGTAATTCCTGATGTTATTGACTTATTCTATTCGTTTGTGAAACTAATGTAAGGATGATGTCATCATTATAACACGCCTATTGCTTATAAAGTATAAATGTACCTGCATAGTTTATTTGTAGATTTAATGAAACATTTTCAAGGAAATACAAGTTAAAGTTCAATATACGATAATAATATTAATGTTATTTATTAATTGGCACAATTGACCACAATAAGTAGTAAACAAAGTTGTTTTTGATTAGCACCAAAATTCTATTAATTGTGAACAATAAGTTCATGATTCATCAAGCATTAACAACCACCATTTGAATGGTATAAAATTCATTAAAACAAATAAATGAAAAGCCTGTGATTCATTGATATAGATACCAACTTATACATATCATGGAATCCAAAAGGTAGACTGGCAAAGAATGCCTATGGCATTAAGTCGTGTACACTCTTTTGTGGATGAAATAAATAGTAGGAACTTTAATCCTTTATTGACATGACAATTTACGGCAAACAAAAACCATGTGACATAAAGTATTTTTTACCCTTATTAATTTAGTAGGTCATGGAAAATGTCAGCTACACTGCTAAAATATGTTTTATATTTATATGCAACGAGCTGTATCAGTGTGGATTTAGAATATTATAATGATCGTGAAATTTATAAATACAACGAATACACAGATTGGAATCAATCAGCTCCGGTAGTGCTTAATTTCTCTTTTTTTTATGAAGATGAATTACTGTATCACAAACTATCACCATAAAATACAGGAGAAAATATGATTAAAAATAAAGAACTATTTCAGGTCATGCAAACAAATGCAGGTGATGATTCTATCGATGTGGATATTCCAAATTCAAACCTACAATCTAAAAATACTTCCCCAAAAGAAAATATAACAAAACAAACACATTATAATAGTAGTGTTAGATTACTGAGATACAATGCACGTGATTTTCAAAATCTTCAACCAGCTCTAGATACATTGCAATACAAAATGAAAGCATCACCAGAGAACCCTCACATTTGGTATGTTGCGGAAGATTATCCGTGTTGGAATTTATCAAAACTCTATGGTGAATTAGATTGGACAACTAAATCGGATTTAGTATTCGCTTTGAATGGTAAAGTATTGACAAATGTTAAGATTGGCTCCCGTACAACGAAAACCAAATATATGAATAATTCATACTACAGTTTATACCAAAAAAAAAGTGACAATATATGGTGCCAAAATAAACCTTGTTACGCTGATCACACGTTATGCCTTTTTTCAAATACCACTAATAAACGTATGTGTGGCAAGAAATATACAGTCTCCTTACCGAATCACAACGAAAGGGTTGCCTTAATGAATACCATAAATACAATGCGAAATGAGGTGGCCAGTGGTACATCTTATAATTATAAGCATTTACCAACAGCTGCAAATATGAAGCAAATGTTGTATGACCATGATTTGGAAAAAATGGCAGAGGCATGGCTTTGGCAATGTTTGCCAGGTAACCCGCCGTGTTCAGCTCTCGATTCTGATTATGTTACACAACTAGAATGCATAAAATTTGGTCAGCGTTGCTGTTTGTTAACTAAAAAATACAGGCACATAAATGGAGGGCGATGGTAAGTATCATGTTTTTTTTATTGCCTTGTAGGCAGACGAGCTAATGGGCGACCTGATCGTAAGCGGTTATCGTTGCTCAAGGACCTCTGCAATGTCAGAAGACATTGCGGGGCCGCTACCTAAGGCCTGTCTTTAAGCCTCGTTTGAAGAAGGACAAGTCATAGCGTTCGGGAAACACCGAAGAAGTTTTGCGCATTTTCTTAGTTCTCATATATTTTCAAAGATTATGGATCCCCGTAGGCAATTCGTTATGGATCAATATACATATTAGGATGTAATGCAATGGTATCATCTATAGTCGCACTACACCTTGCTGTAAGTTTCTTAAATACCGGTAAAAATATTCTAGGTGTTTATACAGGGTGTCCCAGAAAGTAATGTCAAGCGGAGGTCCAGCGATAGAGCACACCTTTAAGTACCCGAATCAACCTCATGTACATATATTCCGCGATTTACATAGTTTTCGAGTAATTAACTTGTTTCATCAATTTCGAATAAGAAAGTATAAGACTTCTTCGAGATTTTTTTTTTGGCAACTTAATATTCACGACTTGTGATTTTATATTTCAAATAATAAGCTTCATAATTTGTTCCTAGGTCTTAACAAGTTTACATCTAGTAGTTTTATATTTTAATTTAGTTCACTTAAACTAAAATACGTAATGTTTTATTTACATTTAAGCATTCCTTTGCCGGAGTGTTTCGTGCCTGCAATTATTGGCTGTATCCACATTTGGTATTTACGTGCCGCTGAAGATTTAAATAAAATTGATATAGAATGCGGTCGTGCTTCAGAAAAAACATTTCAAACGATACAACTGCTGCAGGCTAACACTGAGCGGGTTGGATGTGCGTACGGCACAAAAAGAAATGGTGATATAAGAGTTTTGTGCAATTTTGCACCTAGTGGAAATTTTATAATACTATCAAAATATTATTGTGGATTTATCCAGAATAAAAATGTTAGGGTTCCATACTTCTTGAAAGAGATCCTAGAGAATGACACATACAGAAATAATAAAGTCGGAAGTCTACTACAATTAAATTTGTCATCACAACAGCGAAGTTACTACAGTAGAGCAAATAGTACGAATGAAGATTTTTTCGTCGAAAAAACTTTTGGTGATACGGAACAAAGTATAGTTTGGAAATTCTATAATCAAGAATGGTATCGGAAAAAGATTAATTCTTTGTCGAATGGAACGATAGAATTGGTTACCAGATTAGTAACTAAATTCATTTTTAAAGATCCGAATCCGAGTCCTGTATGTGATGTCAAGAAATCAGTGTACATTATTGGGGAACCTGGATCTTTGTGCGTTCAGAAGAGCACAAGATTCAGAGCTCTTTGTTTTGGACTCAACGATCCTGTACAAGCATACAGGCTTGTGACTGTAGTAGCACCTGCTGTGTTATTCATACTATTGTTGTATAATTTATTTAGTGGCGTTATGCGACAGAATAATTATTATTAAAACATTATTCAATCATTAAGAAATCAAACATTCATTAAGATTTTGCATACTCAATAAATGTTTAAATAATGAAAGCAGTATTTATATCCATAGCTATATTGTAATTTATAATTGTACATCAATTTCCCTTAATACATGAAAATAGGTTAAAATTCAGATTCCAAAGTGATGTATACTTCTGTAGTTATTAAAAAATAGAAAACAGTAGCTAATTGGTGTTATCCGCAAAACACTCAGTCTCATTATACTACTCCAGTCTAAGACAAGTTTAATGCTGTAATAATATAACATTATTCTCAACTTACAGAGAATATTGCGTCGTTTAAAGTTATATTAGATGTTTGAGTCATTTCCTATTCGTGTAATACTCGGAACAAATTCTAACCGTTCGATAATAAAAATTAGGTATCGTTTGAACACGCATGGCTTATACAATAGCTACTTCTAGATTATGCTGTATTTTCAACATTATTTATTACACATTAATTATAACAATACCATTAAAATTTTTATTCGAGGTCTTGAAAATCAGAAAGTATTTAATTTTCTAGACAAGTATATTTTGCTCTGCGTAAAAATAAATAACAAAGCTTATAGTTATTGCAGTTTACGAAATCAAAGTATTTTTCTTTTGAAATATATTTTTTAGTCAATCTTTAAGTCTATTTAAATTTACCAGTCACTAATAATTATTTTTGTTCTCGAAAGAGGTCGTTCTTTAAAGATTATTTGTACATTTTAAAGTCATTCAAGGCCAGCGACCTTCCTAATGTTTGGTGTAATTAAAATATGTTTTGCACCATCAGCAAAACTAGTTATAAACCAGAAAACGTTGCAACATCTAACGATACTAACCTGTATTGATTAAGGATAATATAGTAACTACAGGCATCAGGTACTTCTCCATTGTATAACGTACTATCACAGCCTCCTTGTGTGCACACTTCACTTCAGAAACTATGATTTTGGATTCCCTCGGCGGGTAATTGAAAATCTGAAATTAAAATAAAGAAATGATTTTTTACAATCAAGACCTTGAATGTGTACCATGAAGTCAATAAACTAGCCTCTAACTTCCGGTACAAGAGGAAACGAACCCTATATAATTGAATGGTTTATTAAAAGTTTAAAGGTTTATTTATTTATTTATTAAACTTTATGCACATAAATGGTACAATGGCGGACTTAATGCCTAAGGCATTATCTACCAGTCAACCAAAGGTGCTGTAGAGAAAACTATGGTAGGTTTACGTTGTTATTTGGCCCCTATTATTTTTTATCATTAGGATCTGCCATGAAAATAAGTCGTATAAGCTATTTTTAATAAAATCAACAAATAACTCTAACATGGTCATTTGAAATCGTATCGTTTTGAAGCTATGCTGTAATGCATCAGTCGTGTTCAGTAATAACGCGTGGTGAATTGGCGCATTCGCCGGTCGTGCTCATTTCAAGGTCCTACCTAGCATATCTATAATATGGCCTTTCTCTGAACCAATATGCAGTAAAAACGAGCATGGGCTAGCATAATATGAAGAGTTATAATTTTAAATTAATACGGAAATGTCTCAACGTGAGAATGGTAGTGAGTGTAAAATAATAATTAATTTATTAATGTAATATGTACTGTAATAATGTCAGTCATTTCTAACACCACCACCTTTATTGCCAATATACAATAAAATATTCAGTGTCACTTTACAAATAGAGTAAAAGAACTTAATCCAGTATTCTGTGGTTATTAGTTTATAATAATGACTTATTTACAATGTTCACTGGTAGTGAGTAGAATAGTAACGGTTGTCGTCCAAAACATAATATAGTTAAAGATACAGACTACTTTTACGTGATTATTGAGACTAAAATACCAAATTACGTGCCAATAGATAATTTATCTTCAACAATGTTGCTAATTGCCGTAATTTGAAAGTAAAATATGTGACATAAAAAATTAAAATTTAATTACTTAATTAGTAGATACTTACTTTATTGAATAAGATTAACTTTTATGTGTTACGTAACCACTCGAGCCTAACTGGAATAACAACCGAGTTCGAAATATGAACTGCTCAAACTTAGAGTCAAAAGAATTTCAAAATACTGCACGGTATTGCGTGCACAACCGTCAACCATGAAATAGGTACCAATAATGCAGACTAGAATTCACATGTGTGCTTTGCAACAAAGTTTTAGACAGTTTTAGGTGATATAGGTTTATTTGTGTTCAATGTTTTCATAACTAAGATACAGCAGTGTCAGTTCAAAGTAGTTTGCTTGTACCGAATTAAAGACTAAATTAGATAGCTACTACAACTGTTAGGGACCACTGAGATAGTGCTGTCGAAGTCAACTAACCATGTCAAAGTTATACAGTTCAAATGAGTAAAAAAATTAAAATAATGGGACCGTTATCTGTTATTACGACAAAAATATTTAAACTATAACAAATTTAATAAAATAGTGATAATAAATTCTACCGCCTGATATCACGCTAACACAGTGACACAAATAATATAAACAACTTTTGTATCATTCTGTTTTATTGATCCGGTTTTGAGGTTTTTGCGACACGCTAAAGTTACGTCAGTTTTTCTCTTACCGACGGACGGGTTAAGGACAAAGAAACCTGTTGAGCCATAATATTGTCATTCTCTAAGCAGCCTTACTGTTTATTTATGGAATTTGTTATGTAAATTTTTGTGGACATTAATAGCGCCCTTCGCATTTTTAACTAATTCATTGCCACATCTAAATTATTTACATGCAAAAATTTGTATAAATCCAAAATGTAAAACAATCTTTTCGATAATGTTTCACTTATTTTTAAATACCTTTTATTTTTGATCGTTTACCACACGATTTTTTATAATTACACCACTAATTAACACACTGTTGCTATGTTAATTGTAAATAAAAAATCGCTCTAATAAAATATCTTTGTCCAAAACCAAATTGATTAAAAAAGGCATTCGAAATATTACGATATTGATATTATGACTTTTCTGCTTGTAATGTAAGTGTATTTCATAATTCTACTAATGGAGTCTGTATTGCAGATCGTATCTTTTTTTCAATCAAAACAATTATTATGATCAAGTACGGTAATAGCGGTTGCATGAAACTTGTAAACAGTTCATTAGCACTAGGTGAATACATTAACATAAGCAAGAATAAGAGTAAGAATACTCAGAAATTTAATTACTTTTGCATACGAATAGAAAATATGTTCGCGACTGCGCCCACACTTGTTATACAAATTTGTATTCAAGTTCATTCGCACGATGAGTAAGTGTTTGTATGTACATAAATAACTATAATATACATATACAGATGTACAGAGCGTTGGCGATGATGATGACACGAGAAGAGACAGCCATTTATCTAATATCAGAATTACCAAAAACAGACCATAAGAGTATATGTGACGTTTTTGAAGTTACGTTATTGAAATAGTCTAACTGAGAATTTAAAAAAAAATTAAAAGATATTTAAACCAGTTAGAAGTGCATCAGTGAGATCTTGAAACTCTAGTTTAAAAGACAGTAATTGTCGTTTAGTTACACTAAAACAAAAACACTTGTAACTGTATCTCATACCTGTTTATCTATTCTTAGAATTTGCATTATGCTCTAAGATCACCGGTCTAAATGGCATTGATTCATGTCGATTCAGCTCTACTTGTCAATACACATTACGCATACAAACCTTGAACAAGTTCTGTAGGTGAATCAGTCAATGTCTTCAGTTCAAAGTTAAAATTACAATAGAATTCTTTGACATTGTATACGAAATCTACGCGTAATAAAACTCAACTACTCGAGCTTGTCATGTTAATTAAGTAAATCAATATTATTTACAAACACAATTAAATTTATTTTTGGACTCCAAAAGTATTATTTACTTTTTTTTAATGTACATTCTCAAGTGTTTGTAATTTCTAGGTATAAGTAATAAATTTATCTAGATGAATTTTCGGACTATTTGGTTTTAAGCTGTCCTTAATGATAAATTCAAAACAGTCATGTTCACATATAGAACAATTTTTTTTCTTGTAAATATTGAATGTTGTTGTGTACACCAGCCCTGTCATAATATGACTCAGAGTCTCTGATTGCTACGACAATTGGTGTCTTATATTGGAATGAATATGACCTGTGCTCATCCTAAACACCGTTTTGATTCTGGACAATAGATCAAGTTCTACTAGTTATATTCGTATGCTTTGACCACTACTTTGTCAGAATCATCTAAAGTAGGTACCTGCTCTACTTACAATATGATTTACGATTTTAATATATTAAATACTTCATCTTATGCCAAAAACTGGCAAAAACTGTTGTAGTTAAGAATACTTGTCACATATTATTATAGTAATAAGCTGTTATCATTATTATCAATCAAGCACAATGTTACGTCATTAAACACCTTGGATAGAATAAAATTAGGATTGTAGAGTACGCAGAAAGCAAACAATGACCTGATCAAAATCACATAAGTGCACGTGTGGGCACACATACTGATTAAAATGATGTCATTGATGTAATCCTACCTACTTGCATTTATTAACATTTTTCCGTTTTTAATACCTAATGTTTTTAAATAAATTGGTCCTCGTGCATACTCTAGTATAAAAACTGACCAATATTAAAAATTCTTGAGCATAATAATTAACTTCATAAAATTAAAACCGATTTTCATAATATTGATTTGATAACTTTTTTTTATTGCCTTGTAGGCAGACGAGCCAACGGCCCACCTGATAGGAAGTGGTTACCGTCGCTCGTGAACCTCTGCAATGTCATAAATCTCTGAATAATTTAAAAAACTTAGACATTATATGGGTATATATGTATAAATAGTGTAAAATAAGAATCAATAATATAAATAATTATTGTTACAAAAATTATTATACAACACTTCAGTCCCCTGAGCATCAAATGAAATAAAATTTTATTTAGTGCATGAAAATATGAATAAATAATTATTTTGCAATTGTTATGAAAGTTGTAGCTTTCTACGAATGCTGAAGACAGTAAATACAAGTAGACAACGTAATTACTGATTTCGTGACGGAAAATTATGTATGGGTACTTTAAATAATTACCAACAATCCCAGACTTGATTTAGTTCATGCTAATGTTCTTTGAACATCAGCAGATATGAAAAAAGTGTCAACATGAACACTTGTAAATAAAACCAGAGTTTTGGAATGAATATGAAATATCTTTCATAATACCTACATGTTTCATTGTCTCACAAACTTGTGGTCGTGTTGATTGTTAGCACTTCAAGATCGTAGTGTGCACGTATCTATTATGCAAATTATCATAAAATCGTTATTATAAATATCCTTCAAACGTTTTACTTACAAAGTAATTTAAACTGCGTTAATTTAAAACGCACGCAAGGTCCTACTCATTGACTGCACGTACTTTGATATAAAGCCAAGTCGCGTGCGGTGTTTACTTCGACGTATCAACACAGACACTCGCGAGTTTTAATTATTTTTATAATAAATCGTGTTAGTGCACGTGCTGTGAGCGTTTTGTGAAGGAACGCGAGCGGACCCGTATGCTACCAAGAAACAACTACACTGAACTGAGAACACTTATTGAACACTGAACGCACGTTACGACTCATTTCGTAAGATTGGCTCGCAGTCGTGCCGGTCGCAAGGATTTTATTATCACAAAATGGAACAGAGTCTTTCAGGCAATACTATAGTTACAAGATTTTATCGTTGAAAAACTCAAGAAAGCCATGACTTAACCATTTTTTGTGTTAATTGAGTTGTAATTTAATTTATCATTTTTCATTACATTAGGAATAAAGTTGCACATTGATATTTTGTTATTTTTTCATGAAATTTATTCATTGGTTTTATGTAAAATAAATTAAGTGGAAATTATAAAAAACATAATATCATAATATCTTCTGTAAAAGATTGATACAATTTCGGATTGGATTCATGAATGAATCACTCGGTACCTAAGTAAAATTTGCAGTCATAGTAATCCACAAAATCGTGGTATGCTTTTATGAATGATTTATAAAATTGTAAATTAATTTACGAAACGCTGCATTTGCACATTATAAATCACGACAATCAAACAAAAGTTTCCCAAAGTATTTGCGAAATTCCTATGGTTGAATGATTGCGTCGAATTCCTCGGGCTCTGACAAATTATGGTTTTCCATCAACGTTTTGTAATTTTAAACAGAATGACAAAATATTTAATAACCGTTCAAATAATAAGTTTTAACTTTATGCTTTAAAATTTAAATCATAAGCAAACACCTTGTTTCCGAGTTCTTTGTGTATTCTTGTCTTTACCTACATACCTAATGCGTATGTTTCTGATAAGCACGAGAAAATTTTGTTTTTTTGCAACCGAATGAAATAACTGTGTTTAAATTACCTTAGTTAACATCAGAATTTATTTGAGCGCAAAACTGTCCCGTTGTTGAGTAGTACTGACTTATTGTAATATTGCAATCTATATTAATCGTCACTACCAGGTCATGTGGTCATAGTTATGATGATAGTATACTTGATTGTTTGCATGAAAGTTTCTCGGAATAAGCTATATAACACCGAACGTAATACCTAACTGATAAACCTACTTACAATGTCAACTGACTCTGACCAATTGAAATAATTCAAATAATGTTATGAAAAATAGAAGCACATCTAGGTAGACCATATTTTATTCTAAAACACAGATTTTCCAAAACCTTAAAAAAGTTGTAAAATATAAGAAGCATAATGAAAGAATCTTAAAATCATTGTCATTGATGCAGTCTATGATACCGGATATTTTAAGTTTAGAATTTAAAATCATTTTTAAAATTGCGAATTCATCTTCAAGAGCGTCACAATTTATTTTCGTTGAGATTGTAAGGACCAACCTGACTGTGAAAATAGAAAATCGATAATAATTCCGAATATATTTTAGGTACCTAAACATTGATTTTTGATATTTGATACATATTTATAAAGTTCCCAAACAATACACAAGGATAACAAGTGTTCCTTTAAAAATTGGAACAAAGTATTGTGTAATTGTGAAAGTACACTTTTGTAATTCATCAAGTTACATTAATGTGTATGCGACTTGCATTCTAGAAGTATAAACTCATCGTGACCTGTGTGTTAATTCGATCTTGACGTGTGATTTATTGCTTAGACATAATATTAATGGTGTTTAACACAATTAAAAAGTGATTACTCTTTACTGTAGGTATGTAAGCTAAGCTCAAAACGGTTTAATGCTTCACACTCAGTGATTTTAAGACTTATTTCTAAAAGACCAGAAAAAAATCGTTTGCAACTGTATTACCGTACAACCAAACTGGCTTAAAAAATATATTAATTACAAAAATTATGAACTTTGGTTCACATTTAATTATTGCAAGATGACATTTACAAAGTGTGGTATATAGACAATCACTTCATATGAAAAGAACCTCATGTTAAACAATGTATGTGTTTCCCAATTAATACAATAATGAAACAATTCTCGCGAATTTATTACGCGAGCATGCTGTTTTTTATGAAATAAATAAATTTCTTTATATAATACTGTACTGTACTGTACTGTAACAACCTATTACTGCCCACTGTTGAGCTCAGGTCTCCTCAGAAGAGGGGTTAGGCATAGTCCACCACGCTTGCCCAGTGCGGATTGGGGACTTCACATATCTTCAAAGGATTTTTAGAATCCTTTTCCGACATGCAGGTTTCCTCACGATGTTTTCCTTCACCGTTTTTAGCCAGTGGTGTTGTGAAAAATTGCACATAAACCTTTTTTTCACATTTAGATTTAGAGGTACAAGCCGGCCGGTTTTGAACCCGCGACCTCCCGTTCGGAAGGAAGCGCTTCGACCACTCGGCTACCACGACTTCCTATACTACGACGACTATAATACACGTTCATCAAATCAAAATTACGTTCTGCACTTCACCTATTGGCAATGATGAGTTGTTTGACGTTACTGTTACGTGCAGGTCCGTGGGTGTACTCAAGAGTGAATTGTTAAATATACTTACGTAATTAAAGACTTTCTGACCGTATTTTTATTCAGTTTTTTTTTTATTTATGATCAATTAAGCAATATTTCTGTATACTTAAAAAATATAAAGCTAGTACTAATTATAGGTGTAGAGGTCGGGGTGTTAAATACATTTTATTTTGTTACAATGTTTGATTTCCCCTCTGTAAGTAACGTAATAGTTAATTGATTATCACACCAATTGGACGAAATGCAGATTAATATGATATCTGTTCTCAGATCGCAAATATCCTTAAAATTTTCAAATCATAGTCGAACTTTGAAATCAGTTTATTTCACGTTTTTGTTGTAATTTATAATACTGTTCACGTTTTTACTTTTTATATGCATTCAAAAGTTGAATGTTCCAATGTTTTTTTGTTCACAACTACCGTAAATACTTTTTGTTGATAATTCGATCAGTCAAAAATAGATGAGTCTTAAAATATTAGTTAACGGAGATAAATCTTTAAACACCCAAATACTGATCAACTAAGACATTCTTGTGTTTTTCAGTCGATAACAGAAAATGAAAACTATTCCCTAAATAAAAATTTATTTACTTTTTTTTATTTTAGACTCTGAACATAGTTGGATCTGATATACAAAAAACACTAAGCACGGTAACTGCTTCCTAGTTCTAAAAATATTCATTGTTGCAGTTAACCGATATAGTGAATGCTATGTCATCAAGAGGAGAGCTGCCACTAGAGCTGGCGTTACGAGGACGAAGTGCGTCCATAGCCACAACACTACTCCAACACCAGGCCGACCCGGACTCCAGGGGGCCACGTGGTAGAACTTTATTACATAGGGCCATAGATTCACGGGACGCATTTTCCGCCAAGTTCCTGGTTGATAACGGCGCTGATCCTAATCTAACAACAAAGTAAGTGTTAATGATTGTTAGTAGCAAACACTGCTGCTAGAGTTTATATACCCTTTTTCATCGCAGCTATAGATTCAGTAAGTAATACTGGCACTAATAAGTTTATTTTTGCTATTTTCCTTTGCTTTTGCTAAATCTTTTTTGCAAATTCACTACTGAGTCTATTTAGTACTCAAAAGAAAACATCAATCTAAATATAAATATAATAATAACATAGGTAGTTTCTTGTATTAATTATAGATTGTAAGATTATTGTTGTTATCAATATTACATTATTTGGAGAAAACAGAATAAGCGTAACGTATCGTACCTTAGCCGAATAAAGAAAATCCAAGTTTGTAATTAAAAAACACTTTTCGACTTACTGGGACATTAAAAAATATTGATGTGAAGGTCGAAAGAGCAGGAAATATCCAGCAATAGACGGCAAATGTGTAACAGTTGACAATCAAATCTGAACTTTTAGGGAAGAAGGTGACACAGCATTACATCTCATCGCTTCTCTAACTTCAAGTTCATGCGATGAAGAAACAATGGAACAAATGACTGCAATCGCTGAAACAATGACACAGAAAAACGCTGACATAAACAAACAAAATAGAAAAGGATTGTAAGTAAAGGTCGCACTGTTTTAAGGTCGCATTTACATCGTCCAGAATGTTCTGTTCGAAATTTAGATTTTGTCATGACTATTATACCTGTGACTAATACATGATGGTATAAAAAAAAATTTAAACCATCTTTACATTTATAAAGATGGTTTAAAATATTTAATTTATAACAGTTTAAGACGTGAATGATTCTTTAATTGTGTAATAAAACAAATGAACAACTTGTCAGAATTTATCAAGTCTACATATTTCCAGCACACCACTACACCAAGCGGTCATAGCGAGAAATCAGAAGATATTCGACATATTACTTAGGCAGCCAACCTTGGACCCAAATCTACGTACAATAACGGACGAACATCCGCCATTGTATTACGCGCTCGTTGACGACAGACGAGCGTCGATATCGTCCAGCGAGACTCTGGTTATGAATGGTTCGAATCCATTCGATACTCCGGTGACGAATAAGAATGCTTTTAGCGAAGACCCGGTCGAAGGCAAGAGTGAAAGCGTGGTCGAAAGAACTTTTGCAGCCAAGTTACTGGAAAAGGGATGTATACCGAATCCGTTGTATTCTGGATGCGGTGATAGTCTTCTGCATATATTGGCACAAGGATGGTTTGAGGTATGTTTGTAGTAAAATTGTTGTAAAGAAACGTAACTGTCTTGAAACACTACTTTGAAACTATTTGATGGACGAAACAAAAGTAACTTTTCGTTTTATCTAACTATCAATTCAATCAGACAAAATAAACTTCTTCTCCCTTTATCTCGGATTTAAATTAACTAATTCGCTTTCCTTTTACTGAATTCTCGTTCAACATCCTATATTCATAGGACTCAGCAGTATTCCTAACATCGCACCTCCATGGCGAGTTGAACCACACTAACGAGGCGGGACTCACGGCCCTGCACGCCGCCTGCGCTAACGGACTCGCCCGCCTCACCACCGCGCTGCTCGAGCACGCCGCGCGACCCAACGTGCAGACCATATACGGAGAACAGGACGATACTGTTTACAGGTTAGGTTATACAGGGTGTTGGTAGATTGTCGAGTGGTTGGATTTACCTTTGTAAAGGTATTTTACGAGTTTGAACTTGTTCTTGTACCTGATTAAGAAGAAGAAACCTGCTTATTAGGAAGTGATTTAGAAACCATTCGAAATTTTGTCTAACCTGCATTAAACTAACGTGATGGACTATATGATATACAGAGATTTGAGCCCAGTCGTGGGCAGTAAAAGGTTTTACGGTACAGTCCAGTAGTCTGATTTTTCTTGCCTAATTATGGTGAAAACTTTTATCTGTAAATTACTGATTCCCATTTTTTTTGTTGTAATTGTTGCACACTAATTTTGATTTTAAATTACAATAATATTCATAATTAAAGCAAAGTTATTAATTTATAGACAAACTCCACTTCATCTAGCAGTATTGAATAACCACGAGGGCGCGGTTCTAGCGATCATAGAACACAAAAAGTTGATAGAAAAAGGAGATTATCCATCGACAGACCGAAGCAACGTCACCTTAGTGCCTAATCTCAACTTGAAGAACTCTGAGGGCGACACTCCTGTTAGTCTAGCTCTGTCTGAAGGTAAGTCCTATTTCCTGTTGGCAAATTTTATATGGCTTTACCTTGTTAAAGTCGGCCTAGAAAGGATATTAAATCTAAATGTATTTTTTACCAAAATATCGGCAATCTTCCCAACATTATCTATTCGGTGCACGGTTTATTTAATTCAATCTAATATATAAAATTGTCGTGTCACGGTGTTCGAACTTGAACTCCTCCGAAACGGCTCGACCGATTTTGATGAAATTTTTTGTGCTTATCCGGTACCTATGAGAATCGGCCAACATCTATTTTTCATCCCCTAAATGTTAGGGGTAGTCCACCCCTAATTTTTTTTTCGGCGCAGACGAAGTTGCGCGAGTCAGCTAGTAATATATATAAATAACACATTCAATGTATGAAACATAATATACGTCAGCTAATATAAAATTATGCATGTTTTTGAAAGTTTTTTTCATATTGATGTAAAAAATTTTTTTTGGTGTTTCACTGGTGATAGTGTCTTGTATGCTGTTTCGCTTGGGGTCATTTGTTTTAGATTGGCTAGTTTGGTTACTAATTTTGTATAAAAAAATGCTATAATACCAGGTAGCAATTTCATATTTGTTTTTCATATTTATGTTCGAAAATAATAAAAATATGAGAAATTGAAATGAACTCGTTTTATTATGTTCTATCTTATTTATTTCTTAATAAGATAGAACATAATAAAACGAGTTTTATTTCGACAATTTACAAAATGAAGAATAACAGACCCACGCTTTACCACAACGTTTGAAATTACTACCTGGAATTCAACTACATAGTTTAAAAAGTTTATTTTATTTAATAATATTTTACATAAAGGTTCAACTGTTTTTTGTACTTTAAACTTTTCTTCACAAAAACCAACTCTTAATTTCAAAAATAAAGCACGATTCTAGCTTCTATGCACGAACTTTCCATTCTCCATAAACGAAAAAAAACACATCAAACACGGTAAGTGACAATATTTTCTATATATATCATACCGCTCTAGTCGTCAATTGTTTGGATTACAGCTGGAAAGATTTGCATTCGAATCACGAATATTCTGAAATATTTTGTTGCGAACCCAGGTCACAAGAACCTAGTGGCCCCGCTGGTCGAAGGCGGCGCCGACCTGAACGTTCGGAACGGGAAGGGGTTCACGTTGCTGCACCAGGCCATCGTCGAGGAGGACTCGCGCACCGCCATCTACTTGCTCGACCACGGCGCCGATATGAACGCGCTGTGAGTACACACGAGATGAGAGATCTATTGTGTTTATAAATTATATGAATATTTTTCAGTCAAAATTTAATGTGTCTATTGGTAAACTTAGGCATAGGTAATTTCTGTAGGTCATAGTTGATTGACCTACACCTATTTATAAAATATAAAAAAAAAATCGTTTTCATCAGGACGGAGGCCGGTGAAACTCCATTACAGCTCGCGATACACTGTCGCCTTGGCTTAGTCGTTGAAGCTCTTTGTGTTAGAGGAGTGGACATGAGTCGACTCGACGCTAACGGCGTACCTCCACTGTGGGCCGCACTCGACTCCGGACAGGAGGAAGTTGCAAGTGTTAGTATACCTTAAATAAATGGTCATTAAGACCACTTTAGTTTGATCATTGAAAGTTATAAATACATTTCAGATATTGGTTAGAAATGGAGCAGACGCAGATTGCTGGGGACCCGGACCTGATGGCTGCATGCAGACGCTCTTACACAAGTGAGTTTTGGTACAACTTTGAGATTTGCAATGTCATAATAAAATGTCATCGTTTACATTAATTGGTTTTATTTAGAGCGATAGATGAGAACAAAGAGGCGTTAGCTACGTTTCTGATTCGTTCTGGTTGTGACGTGGAGTCCGGTCGTCGCGCCGGGCTCGCCGGAGAGGGCGCCGAGCTGGCGGCCGAGGCACAATCACCGCTGCACCTCTGCTGCACCTGGGGACTCACTGACGTCATACAGGTAACAAGCGAACACACAATGACGTCATACAGGTAACACGCGAACACACAATGACGTCATACAGGTAACAAGCGAACACACAATAACGTCATACAGGTAACAAGCGAACACACAATGACGTCATACACGTAACACGCGAACACACACTGACGTCATACAGGTAACACGCGAACACACAATGACGTCATACAGGTAACAAGCGAACACACAATAACGTCATACAGGTAACAAGCGAACACACAATGACGTCATACACGTAACACGCGAACACACACTGACGTCATACAGGTAACACGCGAACACACAATGACGTCATACAGGTAACAAGCGAACACACAATAACGTCATACAGGTAACAAGCGAACACACAATGACGTCATACATGTAACACGCGAACACACACTGACGTCTTACAGGTAACACGCGAACACACAATGACGTCATACAGATACTCACAATCATGATTAATTACAAGGTTTATATTGCAATCTAAATTTGAGAAACTACCCTATTTCCGATTGATCTCACATTTTGACACAATGCAATAATATGACAAAATGGCGCTTATCTAATGATGGATTCGGATTCTCATTGGAACTGAAGTGCTAAACAAGATAGACCCGTCGTGTTTGGCTCGTCTTACTTGTATTTACCTGCAGCACCCTACTGCTACATGATATCCAGGATCTTAAGAACTTGTATCAAAAAAAATCTATAAATAAAATTATTTTACTATAATTAAATAAAAGCATACTTTTCGCATCATTTGCAGACACTACTCGAACACGGTGCTAACATCAACGCTAAAGACGCTGAAGGTAAAACTCCGCTTCACATCGCGATAGAAAACCAGCACGCGGCCATCATCTCTCTCCTTCTAACGCAGCCGAATATAGATCTGACAGCAAGGGACAACAAAGGTGTGTCACCATTCGCGGCTGCGCTCATTGCACGGAATAATAAGGCTGCCCAAGCTATACTTGAAAAGAATCCATCTGCAGCTGAACAGGTATATATCAAAAACGACAATTTTTCAAAATAAATTTTAGACAAAAAAAGTGTTTTTACCTGTTTAGATTCAATCAGATTATTAGACGTGAACAATATGTATGACGTAATAAATTATTATTTTGTAACGTTAACTGTAATGATACGTACATCATTGTAACCTTATTTTACCTTATTCATCTTTGTAGTAAAAAGAGAGTGTTTTAAAAAAAATCTAGAGACCCAATCATAAACTTTGTTGTAGGTGGACAAAAAAGGTCGCAACTTTTTGCATGTCGCGATTCAGACTTGCGATATGGAAAGCGTAATGTTTCTACTTTCTGTGGAAGTTGACGTGAACTCACGAGTACAAGACGCAACACTAGCGCCACCTTTGCACCTAGCGGCGAATGCTGGAAACGAAGTTTTACTCAGGAGTTTGTTATTAGCCGGAGCGAGACCAAACGACAGGGATGCTCATAAGTAAGTATGAAGTATGAAAGCTTCAAGATGATAATGTTAATATTCAGGAATAAAACATATAACCGGTCTAATTGCAATCGATAAGTGTAATAAAATCAAATAGGTGAACAAAATACCACAAGTTCACCAGTTCAATGTATTTACGACTATCTTTGCGGGTTTCCATAAAATAAAAGTGGTTCGAAGTTGTGTTTCCAGAGTTTATTCATCCCATGGTATTTACTGACCATGATTCCCCTGTAAGAGAATAGGCATGACGATATCCATATTGTGGGTACACATTTACTATTTACGAAAACATAATTTCGGTAACAATGTAATGTTTAACTAAGTTTCAAGCCATTTTTAGAATTTCATTTCAAATATGACCGATTGTAATGTTTTATTGTTTTAATTTATTAAAAATCTCATTAATGTCAAGTTTTTAAGTAAAACCAAATCAGTGTTGTAAATTCTTTTAGTATGTAGTTTCCTACAATATGATTAAATCTTCGCATCTTTGATACTATTTTCATGTCTGTTAGAGATGTGCGTGTGTGGACTAGTGTACGTTCACGATGTACGTGTACATAATTGTTTCGATATTTCGTGAAGACGCACAGCCTTGCACGTGGCGGCGGCGGCGGGTCACGCCAGCATCGTGTCGGCGCTGGTGAGCGACGGCGCCGAGTACAGCGCGGTGGACGCGGCCGGAGACAACGCGCTGCACGTCGCCGCGCGCGAGGGACACGCGCAGGCCGCGCGCGCACTGCTCGCTGACTGCGACATTGACGCGGCCGCTACTAATCTTAAAGGTAAACAATTATCTGCATAAGCGCTGGGTGATCACGTGCATAGATTCATTATTAGGAATTCAAAACATAACCGACCTTTTTGGATAATTGTGGAACTTTTATTAAATATAAAGTGACTTAAGAGGTTCTTTGAATTTTGTATTTGAAAAGTAATAGTAACCACGTAAAAAATTGGAGCTATAGGTTTTTGGATTGTATCCTTCTATTTTGACTTACATAAACTATCTTATGAACTTGCGTTTTATGATATGAAGATGACTGAACGACGACTTTAAACTCCCATTTTGATTACATCTTAACTTTAATGGAAGCGGTGGTACAATTAATTATCTATCTACCAACTATTACTCATTATTAACAAATAACATTCATTTATTTTTAGGAAGGAATCCATTGCATGAACTTTGCTGGTGCAAAAAGGATAACGCTGCCACAATATGCGAAATATTTTTAGAATTTATGCCTGACTATCCCATCAACAGAACTGATTTACAAGTACGTATCTTACACGCCACATTTACATACTTTATATTGGTGGTTCTTCTAAATAACTGTTAGCTTTATTTTTTTTGTTCATTTGAATAGGATCTATCGTCTTTATAGGCTATACTTTTGATTTGAACGTAATTTCATGTCGTATTAAAAGACTACTACATATTAGGGATGTTGCGAGTGTCGATTTTTGGAATGCGAATATTCAATTTTGACCTTTCAAACTAAAAGTTCAAGGTTTTTTATTAACAAGTCAGCTGTATCTTCCAAATTGTCATTTTCATTTATTGGTACTTTAAAATAAGTACTTATATTTTAACTATACTGAATCTACTTGGAAGGGTGGAGTAATTACCTTCCCCCCCCCCCTTAAATTATCTCGATAACGGAAGGTCGTAGACCTATCGAGTTTGGGCTCATTTTAAAGGGCACGTAGAGACCTTTATCTTGGCTCCGTCCAATTCCCTCTATATCTACACAATGTCTTCCTAAAATTTGTAAAAACATTCGCATGATTTTTTGAGAATGCGAATATTCGTTACATCCCTACTACATATTAATGTTATGAGATTCTGGCAACCCACATTACACACAGGTGATTATTTGTTCACCCCGATTTCCCCCAAATCGTGTATTGTACATGAATCTATGAATAACAGAACACTTGCTTGATGCAGGGTAATTCTCCACTACTGCTCGCCTACATGAACGGTCAGGGCGCGATGTGCCGCGTGCTGGTCAAGGCGGGAGCTTGCCTCGCACAGGAAAACAAAGAGGGAATCTCTATATTTAACTACCAGGTACATTAAAAACATGAGACTTAAGTTGTGTTACTGTGTTATATTAATGTCGGTTGTAAAATCTCACATTTCAATGTAAACAGTACGAAAGTAATAAAGGTAAAGAAAATTATGCTTATCTCTACTAACTTGAGATTTCATTACTTATCATTGGAGAAAGAGCGTCTTTAAAAAGTAAGCTGAAATTGATGGAAAACGAAGGAATTGTTTGTATTTTTTTATTTAAGTTGCTAATTAGTTTATATTTAATTAGGTGGCGACGAAACAACTGTTACATAGATTGCTCGACTCTCTCCCTAATGAGGCGCCGTGGGCGGACAGCGACCTCTGTCAGGAGTGCGGGACCAAGTTCACCATCACTATGAGGAAACATCACTGGTGAGCTGGAGACTAAATCACTTTTATATTCAATGTTTTATACTATAGTTCTGCCCGCCGTAACATTAAAAAACCCATTAAACTATTTTATAAATTTCCAGTCGCCATTGTGGTAGACAGCTGTGCAGCAAATGTTCGAGTCAAGACATTCCAATACTCAAGTTCGGAATGAACAAACCTCAGCGAGTTTGTGAGATCTGCTTCAATGTTCTGCAAGTCGGGGCTAGTTAGTGGGTGCGAGTGGAATATGGCTTTTAAATCGATTATGTGATGTGACCTTTTATGGTGAAATCATTATGTATTTTTTTAGTTAGCCGTATATTATTTTGAATTTAACAAGAAAAAAACGCTTGGACACAGTATTCTAAATATATTCTATTTTTTATTTAATGGCATATCAAAAAAATATATTTTCCTTCTTGGAATGTCTGTCAATTATAATCTAAGTTTTAGGGATCCAACTTTATCGAAAAATCTTTTTGCAATAATTTCAGTTGTCAACTCAGTTCAAGGTGTTCCTAAATAAGTTCAAAAATACGGCTAACATTAATACAGATTTTATTGAATAATAGAATAAAACCACTGTTCATTGAAAATAAGTTGTAAACTTCCAACATCAGCTATTTAAAATTAGTTTACTTGAAATAATAATAAATACTGTGAAAAACATGTTTCTGTGAAGAGTAGTAAATGTAAACTATCGTTCTCAAATTCATATTGAACAGTTTTTATTTTACACTTGCAAAGTAATGGATTTAACTTTCGTAAAGTAGTTTATTTTAAGTCACAATCTATATTCTTTAAAATTATTTTTGTAAGTTTTATTACTAGCGAAGCGCGTCCATTAGATTTACGGCCGAATGAAACGTAGTGCCTCGAACTTGTTTGTAATATTACTGAAATTATTAAGCCAAAGTTTGAAATTGCTTTTATGTTCTTACTTTAACAATTAACACAGAATGCTAATTGCTGCTGTCAATTTTGTATTTTTTGTTCAACTGAACAATGTTATTGTATTTATGATATTATCATTAGATTTATGTTAAAGAAATATAATCATTCCTTTTATCCGGCTAGGCTGTGGAAATTTTTGACTGGGTACTTATCTTCAATAGTAATGAAAGTGCCATTTCTTTTAAAATTTATTACGTCTTGTGTGATATTCCAAAGCTTAAATTCTTTAGTACCTATTTATGATGATATATTTTTTCTTTTAAAATTTTATATAATATTGCTATAATATAAAATGTTGTAACCATATTGTTGTTTTATTACTCTGCTCGTCAGAACACATGTTGAAACAAACACAAACATTTTAATAAAATCGAAAATGTCACAAGATCATTTTACACAAATAAAAGAAAGGAATAACATTGTTTTGATATCCCAGAAAATATAATGTTAATAATACTTTACTTAATGTTGTTGTGTCTGGTGCAAGTCATGCACAGCATTAAGAGAAAAAGTGAGGATGGGAATCTATTCCACAACTGGGCAGAATTAAATTTATTTAAAACACCAAAATTCTTAAGTTTGTATTATTTTTATTTACAAATTAACAGTAACAACTTTGTGGATTCTCATAATCTTCACATAAATAAATTTGCTAAAACTACACATTCCCAGTAAAATAAAGGATGCAAATGTGATAGATACATAATCAAATAAAAGCTTTACTTTAGCCTTTTGAAAAGGTCTTTAGTGACGCATTTGTCAAGAACATGGATGTAGTCAATGAGTTCTTCCTCACATGTCTCAGCAGTTTTAGATCTGGAGTTCACACGATCATTGCACTCTTGGTATTTAGACCACAAGTTTTGGGCATCAGGCTTCTGGGAACACTCATCCTAAAATAGAAACAATTATATTTGAGTATAATTTTTGATTTCATACTTTTACACTTTCATTTGTCATGTACAAAAAGTAGTCCCAAGATGTTCGAGAAGAATGTTCTTGAAGAACATCTTGAGACTGAAACAATAAATTTTAATTGAAAATAATGAACACATTTGAAACTAGTGAATACTGGATTCTATTTTACCAATATTAAGTTTAAAACATAAAATTACTAAAACAGTCATTTCTTTCTTAATACTTCTGAACTATTTCTGCAGTCACGAGTGGATTACTAACAAAGTGAGCTTAAATTAAAGGTATAAACTACATTTAATTTCCACTGAAACTACTTAGATACCCAACTTAAATAAAACATTATTCAGAAAATATAATTTATTTTGTTATTTTTCTACACTAAAAAAACTGAAAAAAAACCTGGAATAATATGTCCTTGTCGTCTTCATTTCATTTAAAAAAACCTAGAAATATCATAAAAATCGTTACTTGTGAAAATTACAAGTAGAAACACAATGTAATCTCCAAAACATAACCTAAAATATATTGAAAATATTTTGAACAAAATGAAGTATATATGGCCTTAGGAATAGTAAACTATAAAATTTTTCGTACCCTGAGTACTTGCTGTGGGTCCACGAGCTCCTCCTCTTCAGCTTCTTCAGCCTTAACTACGGGAATAATTTTTTCGGACATCTTGCCTAAAAATTAATAACTGTAGTTGTTTAGAAGTTCAGATTAATGTTTAATTTATCGTTGTATAATTTTTGTACAGTTTTAATCTCCATATTACATAAATTATACCTCAAAATCGCTTTGTACGATGACGCAACGACCAAAATCCAAAATTCAATACTTTTTGAAGGGATGACAATCTGACACTTCTGACAAATAATCTGTGACAATATCTGTTTAATCTGTATTTGTGACCATAAAGTGACACAACAGGGTGAAATGACCAGATATTCTACTTTCCATGTAAAACATCCATTTGGCTGGGGCCTGGAATGCATCAAAAAGTATTTAAAATTTTGTTTTATTATCCGATAACAGGCAGGAACCAGAATTGTTAGGGAAATGAAGATATTTTTTTGGGAAATTCGTTTTCGTCTCGTTTTATTTTTTTTTAAATATGATCTATTTTTTACTTCTTTACGGCTTGAGTCTCTTCTCTGTTCTATTTTAAATTATCATCTATGGGTTTTATAATGTTATGTTTCAAATAATTTTATTTGAATTGAATGTTAAAAGTGAATTCCAGATACAGTAACCAATGGCTAACATTATTAAAAATAAAAACTTAGACATGACATTGTCAAAATGACCAACATTACAATATGAATTTCAACCCATGAAGTACCATAAATATTGTAGCATAAATCTTAACAAACATGATTAGAGAAATGTAATACTTTACAAAACGATTTATTGTATTCAACTGAGTGTATCGATAGTCGTGTTGTTGTAAAATAATAAAAATGTTGTTTCGAATTACCTGAGGTTAATTAGATAATTTAACAATTATACAGAACAAAACCATCCAGGTGAGTTAGTTTTTATAATATTTTGTAGTCGAAAAATTTGATGTAACCAGCCATAAATACTATAAATTTATTAAATTTTATGTCCAATATTGTATGTATTATTAAGTTTTGTAAGTATAAAAGAATTCATTCCAATGACCTTTAATGCATTTACATTATTATTGGTTTCAAATCAATTCATTCTTTCTGTCAAATCTTCTTCACAATGTTATTATTTCTACTAAACATTGAAAGAAAAACATACTGGTTATTGGTAATGTTTCAGGTAAATGATAAACACTCACCACAAAAGCAAACTGAGTAATGTTATTGTTAAATAAATAAACTAAAGAGGTTATGTCCTGCTAAAAAAAAGTACTATTTTTGTTTCAGAATGAATGGAGGAATGGAGCACAGAACACCTGGTCATAATGTGGTACTTCACAAAGCACCTAAAAACTATAAATTGCTTATGGACCCGTTCCTTATCAAAGGAGCTACAAAATTGTATCGGTACGATGGATCTGTACCTGGTGACCCTACATACCCAACAGTTCAGTGTAGAGATCCGAGATCTCAGCTTTCTAGAATATGGAATAGATTGGAACCAGCTGATTTACCTGTACCTAGGCAAGTACCTATAACAAACAAATCTTTAAAACAACATTACTGTAATGTTATAATTGTTTGGTAAAATTTAAATGCTTCAAGCAGTAACATTATTTTATGGAGTTTATTATATCTATTGATAAAATAAGAATATAATTAGAAAACAGTAAATTAGTAAGTGATATGAAATTATAAATTAGAAACCACATAACCTATTTTAGCATGTATAAGTTTTGTCTATCTTTCATGTATTTAACATATTTCTTCTGATGCTTAGGAATAATATTGTGTTTTTACCCTTAATGTACATTGCAACGTAAAAAGAAACAAGTATTATCTCTAATTTACTAATATTTTTAGTGAAAAATGCCTTTGTTTTTATTATAGCTTTCTACAGTAATACCAACATTGTAGCATAATTTTTGACACTTCACAATGGCGGGAATTTCAAAATAGTGTTTTCTTTTCAGGTTCAAGATTGATAAAAATTATATTGGAACACCTCCTCAAATTGAAATTACAATTGGAAACTTAAATGATAACATTGATAAAGCTTTTTTAGCTGATATGATGAATAAAGTTGGTCCTTATGAAGAGTTGACAATATTTTATCATCCACTGACTAATCGGCATTTAGGATTTGCTCGAATAGTTTTTCAGGAAGTAAAGTATTCTAGATTATGTGTAGAAAAATACAATGGAAAATCTGTAATGGGACAGGTATGTGTGTGAAATTGAGACAAAAATATATTCACTTTCAATGTGTAGTGGGAGTTCTCAGAGAATTGTGATTTATGAGCAAGAGTTTAGTACAATAGCTTAACCCAAATGTATGGTTTATATTGGATTCTGATTGGACATCACTTATTGTTAATTAAAAAAAAATATCTGGATTTTTTTGATAAATTACGTTTTTAATATGTATAGAATATTTTATTTTCCCTTATTTCGTAACCTATCTATTGTTTGTTGAAGGTGCTAGAGGTATTTCATGATGCATTTGGAAAAAAATGTCAAGAATTATTTGAAAATAAAACAATGGAAAGGAGGCCACAACCTGTTCCTGCTATGCTTCCTAAGCTACCAATAGTAGAAGATGTACGAATCCAAAAACCAGTAGATCCTGTTTTGACAAAGCGATTGGAAGAAACAAAAATTACTGAAAAAGTATGTTAAAACAATAATTTGATATGTAACCCTACAGACACCTAACTCCCACAGATTAATCATTATAACAAATCACTATATCACAGGATACACAGATAAGATTGCACATATTGACACTATGCATATTATTAAAATATAATAACTAGACTTGCTTATCTAATAAAAGTACAGAAAAATAAAAAATGCATAATGTTTGCAGGCCGATTCTGATGTCATTACACATTTATGTCCAATTGTTACCCTTCAAACCAGTGTAAGAAATAACTAAAAGCAAATTTTATTTCTTTGCTAATTCTCAGGAACCAACATACTCCAGGTACAAAGATGTAGAACACAGTGACAGTAATAGTCGTTGGTCCGACGAGGAGCGGGACTACAGACATCGACATCGCAGGAGCGACAGAGAAAGAGACAAAGATAGAGATAGAGAAAGGGACAAAGATAGGGATAGGTGAGTGTCAATGAAATCTATAATCAAAGCATTCTTTCTTTAATGCAATGGCTGGTATACAATCAAACATCCAACTGATAGGATGTGGTAACTGTTACTTATGGTTCTCTGCAACGCCAAGGGATAGCAAAGCTGTAATATTATTTGTACATTTAAATAAAGCTTGCTACTTTTAATCATAATGTCTTATGAATAATATTTTCACAAACAAAACATATTTTTTAAATATTATTAACTACTATATTATACATTCTATAAAGTTCAAAATTATTCTGTCTGTGTAAGGATTTTATGGTATACACTCAAATATGTAAAAGCTAAGTGAATAGGCTATTCAGATCTATTAGTATTTAACCTCTTAAAAGTGATGCAATGCAAATAGTTTTATTTAATATCAAACTATTTTACAAGCAAACGGTGCCGAAGGAAATGCAGGAGAAAGTATGTATATCCTAATTATTTTTTAAATAAAATCCATTAAAAGGCTTTGTATCAAAATTGTAGAGCAATTTTTGTATTGTGATCGTAGTGTAAGAATATTTTCTTTGATCTCATTAAAATAGTTTGTATTGCAATTAGTTTTTATGACATGTATTAACATTATATATAGGTAGTAGGTACAAATAAATATCTTTTGAGTTGACTGCATGCACATTGTAGATATTTTTGTAGCGTAATGTAGCAAAACAGTAGGGTTGAAATTTAGGTAAGTAATCATTAAGATTATGAATTTTAAATAGAATATCAAATATAAAAGAAAGATAACACAGGTACCTACAAAATAAGTGATATTATTAAATAAATAACTTTAATACTTATACAAATTAAATTTCTCAAAATATTACTTCAGTAGTTTAGTTATTCTATCAGTTGTATGTGAGTTAAATTTGTGTAATGTGTTATCTAGATATAGGGATAGAGAGAGGTACTCGCGCAGTACTACGGAAAGCACGGAGCCTCCCTACCCCACACCGAGCCACAACGACGTGTCCTATACACCGGCGCCCACCGTACCTTATGACCCTTACTATCAACAGGGGTGAGTCAAACTAGCATCATTTTATTATACAGGGTGTTTGTAAAATAATGAGTCATTTTTTATGTTATGTTAATCAATCAATGAACTGAAATACAATTCTGTATGGGTCATTCCATGTCAAATCGACAAATAGTTGGACGCGACCCCCACCGATTCGGATGATTTTTGGTGGAGAGTTTTGTCTCATTATAAAATGAAGTTCTGCCAAAGGAAAAAAAATTTAAAAATTTTTCCTAAGAGATATTCAATATCAAAAATTTCATTGTTTTTCCGATTTTATGAGTTTAGTTGTTTAATATTTCAGAGACTACTGAGTATTAAAAAAAAAACTCTGGTATAATTTCAGAGGATACTTAGAGGTATGAGAAAAAAAATTTTTTGAAAAAAAATTTTAAAACTGATCAAAATTAAAAAATTTTGAAGTTTTCAAAATCGTGAAAAGTACCCATCGCGGGAAAATTTTGGCCTGAAATTTTTTTATATTATACTTATAACATATCTAAAGATATTCTGAAATTTTCAGAGGGGTGTTATTTTTCGTTTCATAGATATGAATTTTTGAATTTTGAAAATTGAGGTCTAAAATATTTTTTTATGTTAATAGGATGTGAAAATAAAAATATTTCAAAATTGTGTGTAATTATCTGTTTATTTAGAATACTTTTTAACATTTAAGGCTTCCGTGATCAAATGAAAGGATTAAAAGCATAAAGGAAGTATTTCAATTTTAAGACTGTAATTCCTCTTGTCCTTTCAGAGTTTGCTGCAGTTTATTTCGTACGACGAAACCTTTTCACCTTTTTCTCAATCTTGAAAGAAAGAAATGATATCAATTTTAAAATAAAAGATTAATTGCCATTAAGTAAAAAAACTCGAAATTCTGATTTTCCTACCTGGTTTTCATTGGTGATTCATCGATGATATCATAAACATCAGTGTTTTTTAGGCGGCAGAGTGTGACACTTTTAACATTATTTAAGTTTTGATTTAAAGTTGAATCTATAATATATTTTGAAATATTTTTGTTTTCACATCCCATTAACATAAAAAAAATATTTTAGACCTCAAATTTTAGTAATCATGTAGTAGAATAATGATATTTAACAAAAAAAAATTATAAAAATAGAAAAAATTTTTTTTTTTCAAAATTCAAAAATTCATATCTATGAAACGAAAAATAACACCCCTCTAAAAATTTCAGAATATCTTTAGATATGTTATAAGTATAATATAAAAAAAATTCAGGCCAAAATTTTCCCGCGATGGGTACTTTTCACGATTTTGAAAACTTCAAATTTTTTTAATTTTGATCATACTCATACCTCTAAGTATCCTCTGAAAATATACCAGAGTTTTTTTTTTAATACTCAGTAGTCTCTGAAATATTAAACAACTAAACTCATAAAATCGGAAAAACAATGAAATTTTTGATATTGAATATCTCTTAGGAAAAATTTTTAAATTTTTTTTCCTTTGGCAGAACTTCATTTTATAATGAGACAAAACTCTCCACCAAAAATCATCCGAATCGGTGGGGGTCGCGTCCAACTATTTGTCGATTTGACATGGAATGACCCGTATATGATAACTCACTCACTTACCATAGTGTTTTTTTAGCTCGTTTGAAGGTGGTTTAACATCACACGCCGTATGAGTGAAACTACATTTTTCTACGCATTTATTGCACTCAAAAAAAAATTCCTAGAAAATTTAGTTAATATGAAAATATTTTGAGATGAGTGTTCATTATTATTGTTGTCGATCAGGTATGGGTACGGTTACAACGCCAGCAATACTCCGGGAGCCGTCTGGTGGGGAGATTGGAGACATCCACACCATGGACACCATTCTCAAGTTAGTACTATGCTGTGTAACAATAATTTTATTATCACTCAAGTAAAATTAAGACTAGGATGATTAATACGCAAATAAAATGTATCTTCTCTACAACTTATGCAAATGACACTAAATTTTAAAAATTATTATTAATTGTACCTCGTCATCATCAACTTTATATTTCTATTCATAAATTTTTACAGAATTGGGGTTGTTCATTTAGATATTTGACGCATTCGGAATTAAAACTCGTTTACGCTGATTCCATCTAGCTTCATTATTTTTGTGTTGTGTTCTGAAACTAATACCAATGTCATTGCGTGTTTCTAACATATACCCATTAACAACTACATTATATTGTGTCCGTTTGAACTGTAACAGTTTATGTATCATACGGGATTATGCTCTTTTGTGTAGTAATTGAAAAAACTGGAAATAAAATAAGCGATAAAATGCATTGAATTTATGAGACGTAAAATGGATTTCTTGATAGGTTGACTCAAAAGTCTTAAAGTATTTAGATTTATTTGCCTTTTTATGACATGATAAATGTAAGTACATTAGTAAAGTAAAACAAGTAAATACGTAAATCGGTTGTAAAGTTGGAGGGCGGCGCGAGTACTGCGCAGTGGAAGGCGACGCCCGCCGCCGCCGAACAACGCTCGCCCGAACGGAACATCCCGCTTGAAAACAATAAGGTTACACTCTCACAATAACTACTACACGTTATGCACTTCTTCAATTAAAAACAAACGTAAATTTTACTGTAATCGTCTGATGATCGTAGTAGCACTTAGCATTTAGCCGTATTAAACAAATAAAGTAATATGTATTACAACAAAAAACGTATAAAGATTCAAAATTAACATTTAATAATAAATTATAGTAGGTATCTTAATTCCAAATCTACAAGGTTTCCTCTACTGTACACCACATTGTACTTGACGACAGAGATACATTAAATGGAAATTATGTGTATGTTACACTATCTGTGTTATACCATCAAGTTTGATATTAATAATAATATCAATTGCAATGTATGTGAAAACATAAACATACTAAAATTATTCACAAATTACTAACAATAAATTGTTCCATTAATAAAACTATGTTAAGGTTATAGTTGCATGTTTTATTGGTGTTGCCGTTAATATAATAATTTACTTGCATGTCATTTTTAATATAAAGGAATTGTAGTAGTTGTAAATGTTTTAAGGAACTCAAACAATCTTTTTACATGAATTAATAAGTATTGAATTGATTCAGGAACTTCCGCCGGTTGAAAGTAAAGTAGTTGAAGTAGTGGAACCGAGACCCCCTGAAGATGCGACAGATGGCAAGGAACCGGAAATCAAACCACCTCCGCCTGCTGAAGAATCTAAAAATGTTGATCTTGATACTAGGTACTTTCATTTAAACATTTACAGTATAGTTTTTTTATGAATACCACAAACGCACTGTATAAGAAATTGTTTCATATTATAAAATGAGAAAGAGAACTATAATTATATACACGGTGTCTCAGAACTATGCGACATGAACGAGATGTACCTTAAATATTAGAGATAGGATGTTTTGCTGAAAGGAAACATTATTTTATTTTTGATGTTTAAAAATACTGCATTCACAGACTTTTTATAAATCGTTTGGTTTGTCTTATAATCGAACTAACAAAATCGGAAAAAATCAACACCCTGTATTTTCATGATGTCAATCGAAAGCCAGTTAATTACGAATAATCTTTGCTAACAAACATAGTGTCTTAAACTCTCTGTCACACTCACTCTACCTGCACTTTTGAGAGTGAGACAGTTAATATAGCTGTCCTTGTCACTTATTCCACAGAATAGCAATGTTGTTGAAGGGTGCGGGCGGCGGTGGAGGACTCGCTCCTCCCTTCTTGTCGCTTGGCATGTCGTCGGAGGAGGAAGACGAGGACAGGTTACCCTCTAAAATACCTGACCTTCTCGCGCGGAACCCTCCTAGTGATGACGAAGGTTAGTATTTAAATTTTATCTAAATATGACTGGATAAATCGATAAATGTTAACTTTATAATATTTTCGGTAATTTTAAGAAACTATTATGTCCCATCAGGATATTATTGTAAAAGTGCAAAAGAAAGACGATAACTTAAGATGTTTTCAAAATATGTCTGACTCAATTTCACCACATTAGGTTCAGCCAGTGAAGATAGAGACAGTATAGTATCAGTTCCACAAACAAACGAAGTAGACTCCGAGCCACTATCAACGACGCCTTCACCCTACCTGTCCAGAGATTTGTATTTGGAATGCCTTAAGGTTACAATAGCGAAGGTAATTGATGAATGAGCTTATTGTAGGCTATAAGTAATTAAGAAAGCCCAATTCTTGCGTTTAAGGTGGAAGGAATCGAATAGGAAGTTTTTGTGAGATGTGTGCTGGAATTGTTCTTAAATATGGATCTTAGTAAGACTTAAAGTTTACTGACTCAATTTTATGCAGTGTGTAAATTGATTTTCTTTTATTAAACAGAAAATGAGACAACAACAACGTCAACTTATACCGGCGATAGACAAAATCGGTTCAGATATATCGTCGTCGGAAGATGAATTGTTGACCGGCGAAGAGCCCAGGAGATCGCCTGTCGCTCCGCCTAGTCAAGATCGCGATCAAGACAATCTAGATGATGATCAAGTATGTTACATTGAGGTTTTACTGATTTGAGATTTTAATTCGTCTTTTACTTTTTGAGTCTTGTTACACTAGAAATTCTTATCCTCATAAAATATACAAAGTTTAATAATGTGAAAAATAATGATTTAGATGTCGTTGTCATCATTATCATCCACGGAGGCCAAGATCGAAGAGCAAGTGCCCGCAGAAGCGTACTACTACCCGCCGCATCCGCACTACTACCAGCCAGCAATGTGGCCGCCAACTGGTATGACTTGTTGATCGATATTTCATGCTATATTTTGTTGGTCGACAGTTTTGTTTTGTGGATTTAGAAAATTACATCATCGTAATATTGTGTTTTAATTGATTAAATGTTTCAACAGTAAATTATTTGTAAGAGGTACGACTAAAAATATTTAGTACTGTATTAACAATATTAAGATCACGTAAAATTTACGGTAAAATTTAACGTCATAATGAAAGTATGTCGTAGGAGTAGTAACTTAATATTAAATTCGACGATCTCGAGTACGTCTAAATAAGATAAGGTAATTTCCTATTGCTCAATAGGAAAAAGAAGATTAGTAAGAATGTAATATAGTAGAACCTCGATAACTTAAACCTTGATAACTTAAAACCTCTTATAACTTAAAATATTTTATGTTTCCCTTGGACTTTAAGTTATGGAGGTTCGACTGTACTCTCATACACATTATTATTCTGCACAGCGTACCCTCCCCCCGGCTACGGCGCAGTGGGCGGAGACATCCCGCTCGGGTACAGCGCGCCGCCCGGCTTCCCGCCGCCGCCCGGCCTGCCGCCCGGCCTGCCGCCCGGCCTGCCGCACTACAACTACGCGCAGCCGCACGCACACGCACAGGTACACACGTGTACTAGGCAACAGATAGATTAAGAGCGTCACAGATATACGTATGGACGCAAAACTACACGCACATGTGCGGGCGTGACACGTCGTGATGCGTGCTGACAGATATAATCTAATATATAAAATTCTCGTGTCACGGTGTTCGAACTTGAACTCCTCCGAAACGGCTTGACCGATTTTGTTGAAATTTTTTGTGCTTATCCGGTATCTATGAGAATCGGCCAACATCTATTTTTCATCCCCCTAAATGTTAGGGGTAGTCTACCCCTAATTTTTTTTTTATTTTTTCGACGCAGACGAAGTTGCGTGGGGCAGCTATTTAAATTTATAATACTTGCCGTTTTTATAATTTTTATAGTGTAGTTTTTTCATTACTATTACGGATGAATAAAAACTGCTAAAGTACTTTTCGGAAAAACATTGTCTGAATGGTCCGGTTTCTTCGCTTATCATCACAGGTAACACTAGTACCAGTCTTCATTTTCGGGAGTGCTCTTTCTACACCTTGTATTACCAAACATTATATCACCACAATCTTTCAGGAACTGGATAATCCTCATTTTGCAACAATCAACAGTGTAATAGAACGAGTAACTGCGGAATTGAAACAAATATTAAAAAAAGATTTCAATAAGAAAATGATAGAAAATACTGCCTTCAAAAACTTCGAAGTTTGGTGGGACGAACAGAGTAGAAAGATGAGACAAGTCAAACCCAAGGAAGACAATCAACCTTTGCAGGTACACTCTTACTCTTACATTGCTTAGTATTAATTATAAAGACTTTGTAAGTTGATTTTATTAGGACAAGTTGTATTTACATTTGTCATCATCTCAATATATTTGTAAAATTGTCGTAGCACAGTTACTGCCATATTCTCTTCTTTTTACATTTCAATAAAAGTGTGCGACGTGATAGCGAGAGTTTGTACCCTAGTTATTCATTTAATTCAGTATTTACATTATCTACACAAAAAATGATTACCAAGCATGAACCAATTAAAAATCTTACTTTTTATCTTGAATCAGGATATCTCAAATAAGAAAGAAGAGGCGATGGATTCTATAAAGTCTATAATGGAGTCTCGCGAGCTGGGCCTAGATCTGGGCGGGTACGGCGTCGGCATCGGGCTGGGCCTGCGCGCCGCCATACCCAAGATGCCGAGCTTCAGGAAGAAACGGAAGATACCCTCGCCCGTCACCATGGACGACGACTCCTCCAAACGACTCAGTGATCAGGTTACAATACTAACCATAACTACCACCAATAAGGCCTTTCAGAGCTAAATGCGCATCAAACGGGGTCAGATACTTCATTACATAATAGCATGAGGTGATTATGATACCAACTCGAGGACTTTAATGAGCCACGATTCTAGTTTAGCAATATTATAAACACTGTCACAAGAAACAAAACTGTCATAGGAAAAGCTAGAAAATGATAGTTTAATGATATTTGAAATTAAACTTAATTACTTCTTGTTTAGGAGGAAATGGTGCAACATTCTGATGAAGAGAAAGAAGTACCAACTAGTCCTAGGAACAGAAGCACAGGATCATACTTGTCTAGAAGTAGGAGGCGACAGTCTAGCAGCTCATCCAGGTGAGATACATAAAAAGAAAACAAGATACTGTAGTCACTGTGTATTTTATGGATTCTTAAAACTATTCCTGTTTGTGTGTTTCAGGTCATCGTCATCATCGTCAAGTAGGTCGTCGTCAGAAGAATCAGAAACAGAGCGGAAAGGACCAGCGCCTCAAATATATTCTGATACTGATGATGATTCAGAATTAGATGAGGCAGAGGTGAGATACAACTTTAACTTATGTTTTTTAAGTTTCTTTGAAAATAACTATGGATTTATAGTATTAAACTAAGATATTCATATTGGTCATTTTCATTTACAGCTCAAGGTTGTGTCAAATAAGGAGAGGTTAAGGCGAGTGTATTCGTCTTCTGATAGTGAGGAAGAAAGCCGAAGGAGAGGTACTTTACATTTTTACATGTTCAAATTAACCGAAAATATACCATATTAATTGTATCCACTAAAAATTCAGAGTAAAATAGCAAGACTTATGATAATTTATTTCCAGAGAAAACTCCAATACCACCAGTAGAAGCATCAGACACGGAAGAGAGACTAGGATCACCTATCATGTCACCTGAAGGACCTCGAGATCTAATACTTGATAGAGTATACTCTGATTCTGAAGAAGAAAGAGAATATCAGGTAATCTTATAAAATATATTTTTATTTAACTTAAAAAATGTAATATTTGTAGAAGACAGTTTTTTATTTACGTATGTTTTTTTTGCTATCGTAGGAGAGAAGGAGACGAAATACAGAGTATATGGAACAGATTGAAAGAGAGTTCCTAGAAGAACAACGGAAAACGATGGAAGTTGACACTCAACCACAACCTGAAAAACCTCCCGACAAGAGGTACATACTTACATAATATCAAAGCCAACCGAGAAAATAAAATAAATGATTTAAAAACGACATAATTATAAATTTCACATGAGCCAAGGAAAGAAAACTCACAATAACCTTTTTTTAAAACATTTCAGCATACCAGATAGTAAGCCGGATGAATCACTAAGCAGCCCCGTCAAGAATCACGTTAAAACTCCCGAGAAAAAACCGGACACGGAAGTAGAAGATGGCGAAATCACTTCGGAGGACGAAACGCTCAAGAACCGCAGGAAGAAGGAACGACGCTCCAAGAAGACGGAGAAACGACAACGAGTCATCTCCGTTAGCGACAGCAACACCGAGACCGCAGCTGGAGTTAATGGCGTTAAGGAAGTGAGTCTGATGAATGATCTGATAGATGATTTGGACAGAGAGAGACAGGAAAATGTTATCATATTCAAACCACATTTTCATATACTATGTATTAGTTTGTACGTAATTCTTTTTTTATTGCCCTTTCCCTGCTATACTTCTTTACGAGTTTCATTTTGCCTTTATTACGTCTTTTCTTTATGGAACAACAGGATAACCGCACGTCCTGTGGCGTCACAGTCAAATCGTGACAGTTTATTTAAGGTTCTTATGCTTTCATATTGCATTATATGGAACTCATTTAGCCGTAATAAATATACCTAATTGAAAAGCAATTATTAAAATACGATATAATGTTTCAGGGTAGCGGCGTGTCGGAGACGTGGTCGCCGCAGTCTCAGACGTCGCAGGCGTCACAAGCGTCGCAGCTGTCGCAGGCGTCCCAGGCCTCGCAGGTCGCGCTCGACCACTCCTACTGCCGCCCGCCGCCCGACGCCGAGCCCAGGCTCTCCAACCATCTACATCATGACCACGGTAACACTGTGCACATTCTACTTCACTTCTATACAATTGCCTTTTTTGCATTATCAACTGTTTTATATTTCATGTTAGGTTAGAATATTAAATGAATATTCTGTATGCAGCATTCAGCATGAAATTAATTAAATTTAAGATTCTTTAATGGTTTCATTGTTTTATTAGGTTACACATGGATGGCTGAGCCGGAAGGCACATCGCCGGTCGCCGATCCGCCCAAAAGTGAATCTTCAAGTTTACAAGAGAAAAGACCTTACAAGCGGAAACATGAAACGAAGAAATTATCAGAAATACAAAATAAGTAAGTTTTAATAAAAAAGGTAGAGAAATTTTAATTAAAAAGCTCGATTCAAAAAATTTTTTGAGTACTACAAAGCTGTGGTCTCCAATCTACATACGAATTAAAAACTCCATTGACAGCAAAGCTTACACAAATACACAACAAAGCGCAGTAGACCTCTATGCACTGATCATGATGATTTGATAGCAATAAGAAAAATGTTTACAAGTTTACAATGATCGTTTGTTGTATTTGCAGACTTCACGATTCCCTTACGTCGGACTACGAGCCGTCGTTCCCGAGCGTGCAGTTCAAGGCGCGCGAGATCATGGCGGAGATGACCGTGATGTACGAGTTCCTGACGCGCGGCATCGACCGCGAGGACGTGGAGTACCTGCGCCGCGCCTACGAGCAGCTGCTCAGCGGCGACGCGCACGGCTACTGGCTCAACGACACGCACTGGGTCGACCATCCGCCCACCGACGTGCTCTACGGCCCGCCCAGGAAGAAGTCCAAGCGACACAACAACATATACGAGGATTTACAGGTTAGCGCGATAACACTGACACGAAACATGCGATTTCAGTTTTGAATTGATATTACCCATTTAGCAAGTTTTCGATCAAAATTTCTGTTATAACTACTTTTCTTACACAACTACCTACTAACATTTTCCCGTGATCATGGCACTTCAACGGTGTTGGAGTATCGAGATCGTTCATTTAATAAAAATCGTTGTAAGAACCCGTTTAGTAATTGTGTGATGTAAATGAAAGTAATGAATAAAATTAAGTGAAAGTTAAAAAAAAATGAGTTTCACTTATAAGTTTTTCACATAAGCATATTAGAGAACAATCGTAGATATTATATTATTTGATTGCCACACAGGGTCACTCAAGTGGTTCAGCCCGTACGGAGGGTTACTACAAGTTAGATGCGAAGATAAAGGCTAAGTACAAGTACCACCACGGCCGCACCACCGCCGCCGCCATACAGGCGCAACCAGACGATAAGAAAGCTTCCAAAATGCAACTACTCTCCAGAGAGGCCAGATCTAACCAGAGGAGATTACTTACAGCGTTTGGTATGCTTATTTCCTAATATCATGCATTTTTGAAAGTAATCAATTATTTTGGATGTCATATTCATTCATGATTTTTTTGTTTACAGGTACTGATACAGATTCTGATCTTCTGAAATTCAATCAGCTCAAGTTCCGAAAGAAGCAGCTCAAGTTTGCAAAATCTGGAATCCACGACTGGGGTCTATTTGCTCAGGTACGTCACTGTAGAACGCGCATATAAATTCTGAAGTCTCGTTAATTATTAGTAATTAGTCTCTTCTAGGATAGAATATGGGTATATAATATAGTGAACCAATAAACGCCTGCTACAAGGATTATTATCTACTAAAACGATTTAAATTAACTAACAAGCCTAAATAACTTCATCCAAACTATCTCGAATAGAAGTGTATTGCATACTAAAGTTGTATGTTTGTGTGTGAATAGGAGCCGATAGCAGCGGACGAGATGGTGATAGAGTACGTGGGTCAGATGATCCGTCCGATAGTGGCGGACGTGCGGGAGGCGCACTACGAGGCGACCGGCATCGGCAGCTCATACCTGTTCCGCATCGACCTCGACACCATCATCGACGCCACCAAGTGCGGGAACCTCGCCCGGTTCATCAACCACAGTTGTAATGTGAGTATCCGCTGTGGACCTGTACACTTATACGATCATTCATAAATTCTGAAGTGGTGACTGGAAAAATAATTATTCGACATTTTTTTTTTTTGTATATTAAAAATGTTTGATTTTATTAAGAACTTATATGTATATTTACAGCCGAATTGCTACGCTAAAATTATAACTATTGAGTCACAAAAGAAGATTGTGATATATTCAAAACAACCGATCGGCGTTGATGAGGAGATCACCTACGACTACAAGTTCCCGCTCGAAGACGAGAAGATACCGTGTCTGTGCGGCGCCGCGCAGTGCCGCGGGTTCCTCAATTAAAATCATGTACATATTGTATCACTCGTTATATCTGCCTCCAACTACGCTCAATCATATTGGAAAATAAACAATTTTATATTAAATTTTGTAAATGTTGTATTATGGGTCATGAAACTCGCGTTTTGATGCTCTTGAGTTAGTGATTTAAAGATATTTGTAGTTTTTTGTATTATTCAGTCAGACAGACAATTTTAAATCTCGATTATATAACCAAAGGTAAGTACTATTAGTTCTACTCTGTTTTTTTAAACCCAGAATCTTTGCAGATTCGCTGAGTACTTCTTTAAATCTGAAATTTAAATGTATTGTTCCTTTTGGCAGCATAAGCTGTCATTACCTATTATCTAATGCAACGTAAAAACAGGCGACATTAGTTGAAAATATAAATACCTTCATATAAGCTTATATTCAGTGGCGTGCGGTCTATAAATGCAAATATGCATTACATACCCCAACTTGTCAAACTCTAATATAATACTAATATAACTCTAATATAATAACACACGATATACACTGCACATTCTCTTTATTTGTATGCATTTAACATAAAAAGGTAATCAAATGGATCAAATCTTACATTCTGCATATCCTGAGTGGAAATAGACATGTACGCCACTGCCCACGTTATTGTAACCAACAATTCTGCAAACTTATAAAACTCTAAAGCATGATGTTGCATACTGGATTGTATCACAAATTAGAATCTTAGCATTTCAAAAATTTTAAGTAGTATGTGTATTAAAATGGTGCGTATTAGTATAACCATAGACTAAGAAATAAGATTTTTTTCTGAAATGTCTGTACCTCATATGCGCGATCGAATATTGTATAGTTCTTAATAATAGTCATTTAACTGTGTTTTTATAATGACTATTTACTTAGACATGTCTAGATAGTAAAATATTCCAATTTTGTGCTCAGCTTAATACATCCATTTAATATTGTGAATCGAAGGCAGGCATGCTATGGCCCAGTGTATTGTAGTTGAAACCTCATTGTATTATATTATTATTTTGACTGAATCTAAAGATATGATTGACTAACGTAGAATGTCGAATAAAGTAATAAAACTTGTATATTGTATTGTGTTGTAAATTGTTTGTGTAAAAAGATCTCTGCTATTTCACCACATGCTAGTACAGTAATGAAGTACATGATCTTGTAATCAAATGGATTTCAGAAGAAATGTCTATCTTATGATTGGTGTTGTGTAGTTAGGTACGTTTTATTAATTTGGAAAGTTGATTGAAGAATAATAATATATTATTATAATAAAGAATGATTAGTTAAATTAACTCTCAACTTTCTGGATTCCACTTTGTGTAATTTAAAATGTAAGTTTGTAAATAAATGTACGACAATTTTATGTTGTATTTTTTTTTATTAAATCAGTTAGGTATTAAACTTTCATATTTAATATCCAGGGAGGAAGGATCTACATTCTACATTATGTTTGGTAGTTGGTTTGATAGATTAAATAAAAAACGCTCTTTAAAATTTCGACTTTCGAGGTGGTATTTTCACGACGCCGTATTTTTCTATTAACTAAGTTACTAATTCCTGTATTAAATTTCTTTAAACACTCGCGGTTATCTACATCACTTAAACTATCGGTTGTAACCTCTCTTACGATCAGAGCAAATGATCTTTGTGATGACGAGCATCTCATTGAGGAGCTGAACCACGTACAGAAGGTACTTCGGCGAAATGGGTATCACAGAGACCAATGCAGAGGTACACCTAATAAGCGTCGGCTGCCGATGGTTCAAGTTGAGCGCCTTCCGCTGTTCTTACCATACGTTAAGGGTATCACAGATAGAATTCAGAAGATTATGGATAGGTATAGTGTAAGAACAATATTCACAACTACAAAAAAGGTCTCACAATATCTCGGATCTCCGAAGGACAATTGCGCACTAGAACATCAGGGCATTTATAAAATCGAGTGTAGTTGTGGAGATTCATACATAGGCCAGACGAAGCGTGCCGTCTCAACAAGGATTAAAGAACACATTAGGGCTATCAAAAACAACGAACCCCATAAGTCAGCAATCGCTGAGCATGTGCTGGACTCAGGGACGAATCACTGGATGCAGTTTCACAAAGCCAGGGTTTTGTCATCTGAACGCCGTTACATACCAAGACTGGTTAAGGAAGCTATTGAAATTTCGAGGAATAGCACTTTTAATCGGGGTGACGGCTTCAAACTATCCTGTATGTGGAATCCAGTGTTAGACGAAAATAAAGCCAAAAAATCTAGTTTTGAGACGGCAGCCGATACTGTCAGTGTGGTATGTCGAAATGTGAGTTCGAGTTCTAGTGGTACCGGTAAACGAACGAGAAAGAGGGTAGACAGATTTGTCTGCTCTTAAATGACCTACCCGCAGTTCTTCAGTCTTCCCGTGATCATGGCGCTTGAAACAGTGCTGAAATATCGGGACCTCTCGAATAAAAATAATCGTGGTAAGAACCCGTTTAGTAATAGTTTAAGTAATTCCTGTATGTTTCTTAACTACTTAATATTTAGATAGCAAAGAAAACAACAATATTATGTAAGACAAATTTAATAAAATAACGTTTACAGTAACATAGCTTACACAATAACGTAAAAACAAAGGCTAAGTTATCGAAATCACAGATATATTAAGTAAATGAATTCGCAAAATTTTATTTTTATCGTATAAATTCCAAACAAAATAGAAATTACGAAACTTATCCAACTTATTTCGAAAGTGTTAAATATATGTCATACAAACTAAAACATTTCCTAAAGTAAAAATAAATATTACAATATTATGTGGTACATAATTAGTTATGTGCGTCGTCATAATTAAATTGTAAATATAAAACTAAAGTTATCATTGAGCAGTTATATTATTTTACATACCAAAGTACTCTAGTACTTGAAATCAGGTACAGATTTTATTGAAGATTATAAAATTCGATGACATATTTAAAGTAGACAATTAGCGTAAAATACCCACACAAGCAAAATTTAAAAAAGCCGTCTTTTCGTTTAGCGATCGTCATTCATATTCGGTGACAAAACTATCTTGTGTATTAAATTTACGTCATTTATTTAATTGCTAATTCATCAAGCGGATTGTCCAATACAAGAAATCACTAAGCCCATTTTTAAGGTATAGAGGTAGCAATATAAGATCGTTAATAGTTAATACTTTCTTCATTGATACAATAAAGATTTTGATTTTGCCATTCAAGACGGTATCTAATTTACACTTTTACATGTTTTATTGAAAATATTATGATAAATGACACTTGACACTATAAAGTGCTGGGAAAAGTGTAAAATAAATGAAGTATTACTACATAAAGTACAGTTTGTCATATTGGTTCATAAGGTTAATTTCTAAAACAATTAAACTTACCTATTTCCTATATTAAAAAGTGAATGTGAAAAATGGAACACCTAAAACATTTAGAATTTCTATGGTTTACTGAAAACGAACTTGTCTAGTAAACATTTCAGCACAAATATCTGCTGTGTGTTTTGAGGATTCCGTCGTTTTTTCTTCGCTTGAATCAGAATCGAATTCAGACGTTGAAACTGGTGACTTACGACCTTTAGAAAGACGTTTGAGACCAACTTCCGTGGTTAAAATTTGTTTTATAACTTCATCTGGCGTTTTATCTTTCCGTTGTTTTTCACGCAGCTGCCTTGCCCTCATTCTAATATCTGCCAGAAACCCTGTGTGAGCTTCAATACTTTCTTGTGATATATCTTGAGGGGATAAATCTGACATCGATTGTGCTAAATCTGTTGAAGATCCTCGAGCTGAAACAGTATCTAAAGACTCCACGGAAGCGCCAACACTACGGAAAGCGGCCATGCCATCCAAAAGTAAAACTTTATGACCGTCTTCATCTCTCGTTCCTACGATTATACCGCTGGGAGCAGTGCCCAACAAAGTCGGCTCCCGGAGTTTTAAATTGAAAATTTGAGGCGTGTAACATTCCGACGCACTAGAGGTCAATGAGTCTGTGTCGCATGTACAAGGAGGAGCTTTATAAGCTTCATCGTTTATGTAAATAATAGTTACTTTTTCTTCACCAATGACGTATAAGAATGGATTAACGAATTCCCATTCGTGCACAGCGAGACTCCATTTGGGTTCTTCGTTACGAGTACGCTGTCCATTTCGATCTACGAAAACCCCACATTCAGCATAACAAAGCAAAATTTCAACAGGATTTTGTCTGATTAATAAGATAGCTTTGGGTGGAGATTTGTTTTTTGCAGCAGCTGCGACGGCTGGGTTTTCCATTGCGAAAGATTCGAGAGAACCGGATGGCAAGTTAATTTTGAGAGGTCTCTCGCCGGCTATATAGAGTGCCTCTTCTGTTAGTAGAAGCGACAGCGGCGGTCGGTCAACTGTGAGGGAGCGACTAATTTTAAATTCTGAAGATGAGTCATCGTAACGGAGTAGGAACACTCGTCTACCGCACGCGACAGCGGCACAGGGACCTCGCACAACGTCTTTAGATATACACTGAAATAGAAACGAAAGTATGGATTTAAAGAAATTTAATACCTGAAAAATAAAAACTACATCTTTGGTTTAAATTTCGTGTGGCCGAGTAAATAGTTGCAGTATCACAATATTGCATTGTCCGCAATAAAGAGGTGGTTCAGAAGCAAAGTTTTTTTGAAGTAAGTTTTTATATCTTTGTCCAAATTCAACGTTTTGAGTGCGCTGTGATACGAGTCTTCACTCCCTAATGAGCCCAATGTACTCAAAAGATTGATGATAAATGAGCCAATAAGTAATTATAAAATGTAAATAGAAATACCTTTATAATATGCGGTGGTGTGGAGTGCGGTAGTGTGATGTCGTCGGCGTGTAGCGCGGGGTGCAGCGTGTCGGCGCGGCGCAGGGCGGACAGCAGTGCAGGCACTCCCACGTGCAGCGCGCCCTCCGCACGCAACAACACCGCGCGCCGCCCGCACACACACACGCCGCGCACGCCGCCCGCGCCCGCCAGCTCCACGCCGCCGCGCAGGGAGTGTAACCCGTCCACGCAACCTGATAACAAACACAGTCGAAAATCCTGTATCAAAAGCGTTAACGTACACGCTTTTGATATGAAATAATGTATAAATTCAAATATATTTCATAAGTGGTTTAGTCTATCTAAAAATAGAGCCAACAAAATCGAAAAAAAAAATCTAATCATCTAATAACAAATGACAGTTAAGTAAAAATAAATAAACATAGTATCTTAAAGAAAAGTAACGACAAGTTATTGCATTAATTTTACATTAATCATACCTATAGCGACAGCATCTGGTGCGAAGTAGAGTGCTGACATTGGCTTAGTTTCAAGTTTGGTTAGGACGGTGGGCGTGTAGCCCGACACTGGTGCGGGCGCTACTTGCAGCTTCGAGATCCAGTCGGCGCGCTCTGATATACTGCCACAGACTATCGTAGCTTCGCCTCCTCGGGCTGAGTTCTCAAGTCGTATCTGTCATTATAAATTAAGATTTTTCGTAAGCATGCATAAACAACTTATCTTTGCAAGAACGACGATTTAAATTACGGTCATGATTAATATTACTCTAAATTTTCTATGCATGTTATCATTATACTCGAACAATGAAATAAATGTCGTTAGTTTAGCTACAAAGTTTGACAACTTTTAGAAACAAAACTTAACAAATATTTTTTATTGATTGTTATTTTGTTACATGTAAAATTTTACGGAACTCTATTACGAAATGTTTAATAAAAAGAGAAATAACATCAACTTACAGTAAAGGCTCGATTGATATCATTTTGTGGCAAATCCTTGACGTCAGTTGACAATAACTTAGCGCGTATATCCTTTCCGTTGAGCGTCAGTATGAGCGTGCCGTCAGAACTACGTGGCATCACTCTGTCCCGACTACCATCAGACCTAGGAAGTAAATTATCACTAAATTATAAAAACTACAATTTAATAGATTAATATTACTTTCATATAAATAATCTCAATCATTTATTTATAAATGGCAAATGAAGTTCTTCAAAATCGATCACAAAATGTATTGTATACTACACTGCATTTTTCCTAGCTTACTTACCATATAATCTCCAAAGAATTATCTTTTACTCCGTCGGGAACATCTATGCTCCTCTTGAATCTAAAAAAATGAATTTAATGACAATAAGTAAACCCAAAGTTTTTTTTATGAATTGAACATAAATAATGTCAAATATTTACCCATTCATGGATGATCTATTTTTAGGTTTTGCTACTTTTGGAGTAGGAGGAAAACTGAAAAAGAAAATAACAATCAATTGACATTAATAATATATTTCACATTTGAGATAGCCAGTCTTAAGTGATCAATTCAGAAAATTGTAATATTACAATTAAAAAAAAAATTGTCGTATTTTAAATGTACTTACTCGATATCACTGGCATTAGAAGCAAGTTTGGCTCGTAATCTTTCTACTTCTTCACGAAGTTCTCTGTAAACATAACGACAATTTGTTCTCTTACTCAGTTACTTTTCTTTATTTTATACAAACATTATATTACTTTCGTCTTTACAATATAGTTAGTTTTAATTATTTTGATTCAGTTACCTGTTGGCGCGTCGTAGCGGCGGAGATGCTGCGGATCTTCTTCCAGATCGACCAAACAACTTGTTACTTATTGAACATTTCTTTCGATTAGCTTCTTCTACTTTCGCCTGTTTACAATATCAATTCTATTAGTTTTATTTTTTTTTTAAATTACATGTGCTAAGTATTAACAATTCCCAATGACTATAACATTAATATTTAATAGTGGTAATTATTGAGGTGCATTTGTTTATTTACTAAATGTTAAATGAGTAAGTAAATGAGAGGAGCAACGTACCTGTAAGAAGTCGATGAGTTTAGCTTGTTGTCTGAGCGTGGCGTCTGCTTTGGTTTCCCTGGTGCGCCACCACGCCGTCGCCGCCTCGGCCGCCTCGCGCGCCGCCGCAAGCTCCTCCTGAATAGTACAACGTATATGTCTATCAAACTGTCATTAAAACATGCATTGCTGAAACAATGTTATAAGGACTAATAAGTATTGCGTCAAGCTGTGTTATTGTTAGTGGATAGTACGATAAACATTAAAAAAAATCGAATCTGGGGTTTATGTTTCTCAGCGTGTGTGTGTGTGTGTGTGCGTGCGTACTCGTATCTGTATATGGTCGTTGATATTTATAATTTATTTGTTTATACCTGCGTGTCTGCGAGCGCGGCCTGCAGCTGCATTGCGTGCGCGTGTTGTTGTTGCGTGCGCGTCCGTAGCGCGGCGCACTCCTCGTGCAGGTCGCGCATGCGTCGTGCGGCGCTCGACACGGTGCTCTCCGCACTTAACTTGGCACTCTCTAATTCCGCCACTAAACTTTCCAACTCTATAACACGTTCTTCCCTGTTGTCCAATCGCTCCTACGAACAAAAAATATCAGTCATTATTTTTTTAGCCAAAGGAAGACCAAATCCATGTAAATCAGCGGATGAGCCTTTAACGAAACTTCTAAAGCATATTATCTGGATAATTCTTTTGCAACAGGCGCGTTAACTTAGGTTGCAATATTCTAACGTGATCCTTCGAGCCGGATATATTCCTCAAATAAAATTTGTTAAAATTTTAATGTATGATTTATGTATAATTTACCCGCAGCATCTGTAGCTGATCATCGGCGTATTTGGCTTGTTCCCGCGCCTCTTCAAGCTGAGTGTTTGCGAGTGTGGCGGCTGCCCCTCGTTCTGCCGCTTGCTTCTCAGCCTCCGATAAACGAGTACGACATGTTTCTAATTCTGACCGGACGCGTTGTAGTTCATTCTACAAAAAAAATCATATATAAAATCATATAATTTCGACTAAAAATACAAAAAATAATTTTCCAAACACAATACCTCCAAATCTTTATTTTTAAGTTCTTGTATATCAGTGAGTTTCTCCAAATCCGTTAACTGTTCTTCCAATACACTACAGGCTTCTTGTAGTGCTTTATTGTTCTGCAGGCCGAAAATAAAAAATTAAGTTCAATTCAATAATTATGGCAACCTAAATCTAAATAAAAATATCTACCAAAGTAAAATGTCTATTGAAGGCACTGAGGGTGCTGTCTGCAATCCTACATCTTCCTTGCAACAGATCAGTGGCCAACGCGAATCTCATTCTCTTCGACCAACCGCTATCTTTGTTACGAAGAAAAGATCCGCCGTAAATGTTCCGCAAATAAAACGGTTTCGGTCGTATGGGTGGTTTCTCAATAACATTTATTCTACATCTATATGTTGGATTCATAGTATTATTCTTATAGTCTATCACTATTAGCTCCAATATTGCTTCGAGTCTTAACAGCGAATGATACACCCCACAAATTCGTTTGTGTTTGTTGTTGTATTTTAAAACATGTTTGTTTCAAAACAATTGAACAATTCCATTCAGAAATATAAACATAACCATCTCATTGCTGTTATCTCATTGTTGTAAACTAAATAATGATTGTTTCTTTTGCGAGTATTACTAATATATACAAAAATATTTAATAATCGTAAGATTAAGTAAAAATTAAATTTATCTTCAATTGAGATTGAAATTTCACAATTAATAGTTCAAAGTGGCCGAAAGTTTAGTTTGTATAATGCAGCTCGCAGACTCATTTTATACAAATTTACCTCAAATAGCTCTGTATTCCTATGCTTCAGCTCTTGTAGTTCGTCCCTGAGTTGAGCTCGTTCTCTACTAGAGAGCTCTTCTTGTTCCTCGGCGTGCATGCGTCGCTTCTCGCTGTATTGCAACTCACTTTTCAGTTTGCGTATATCATTACGTGATCTGGTAGAAAATTAAGTATATCAATCTCTTCTAATCACTATTTATACCCCCTGTATAGTTTATGTTGTGCGTGTATGTGCATGCGGGTGTGTGTGTTTGTGCGTGTGTTTATTGCGTGCTCGTGTGTGCGTGCATGCTCTTGTGTGAGAGTGTGTGTGTGTGTGAGAATCTTATAAGATTCTCCTTAAAATTTGATGTTATACCTGTCCACTTCAGCTTCTGCTGTTGCATGTGTCTTTTGTAATTTTTCAAGTTGCTGTTTCAACTTCTCAACATCTTTAGTAGCTTGTTCGAAATTAGGTCTTATGGTGGTTATTTCAGTTTGTAAGTCCGAAGCTTTTTTCTCAGCTGTTTTACGAGCTTCTATTGCCATAGACAGTCGTTCTTCAACTCTTTTTAAGTCTCGCGCTGCTGATTTTGCGTCTATGGAGAGCTCATTATATTCGCGTTCCTAAATACAAAGTTTAAATTCATTAATTCAGATTTTTAAGAAAATTTCTAAGGATATCTTTATACAGGATAACTGGTAAGATATTGAACATATTGGAGGAAATGACGGTTGTCGGCTAATAAATATATTGTGGGATAGATCAAATAATAAGGTAAAATTTTCAGTGCCAATTTCGTATCTATCTAATTCCAAATCAAGTTGAAGTCCATTAATTTTCTAATGTCTCACCAATCACCGTGAATAAACAATCAGTAATAATTTATTGCTTACTTTCCGCCATCTAGCCAAATTCGCAGCCCTTGCTTCTTGACGAAGTTCAGCTAATTCTTCAGTTTTAGTCTGTAAACAAAAAGGTCAGTAAAGTTCTGTAACAGATTTAACTTTTTTGTCAAAGTTACATTTTACAAAAGCTGACCATGTCTACTGGACTGTCGGGTCTCATGTTAGTCATTGTTTCCCAACTTGTTGACTATTAAGCGAAAATTATAATGTTTTTCATCTTGCAACCTGGTAGAAAATACGGAATATTCACTACTATTACACCCTGTATAGTCTGCTATAGTGTGTGTGTTAAACATTTTAACCAACCTTTCAATTCCCCTTAAAATCACAAACTAGAGGCGAGATAATGCCGACCTGCAGTTGTTTCTCTGCCCTCTCCAGTTGTTCCTTGAGCAGGGCTAGTTGCGCATGCGCGGCGTCGGCGAGGCTCTCCGTGTCGCTGTGCTGGTCGTCGCGCGGAGAGAGCGCCGCCTGCTTGTCGTCGCGGCTCGCACAGCTCATGCACGCGCGGCTCTCCAGGGCGGTCACTTCGCGCTCCAACTGACGGACCAGCTGCTCCAGTGTGTTCACCTTAAGAAGTTAAAATTGTTAAGGGTGATTGATAACGGACAACTTTTAAAAGATATGGCATGCATTTGAATGTACCACTTTCTATTTAGTTATTTACAGTCAAAATAATCTGTTTTAAAAAACTTTAAGATCCTGAATATCATGTAGCAAAACAAGCAAAATGAACTCAAACACGACCAGTCTATCTTATTTAGTACAGGAGGTCCTATGACCACTTTCCGAATCCATCATCAGATCAGCGCCATTTTGTTATATTATTACATTGTCACGCGATATACTTCTGCGTGTAAAATGTCAGCTCAATCGGATACCGGGAAGTTTGTCAAATTTAACTCGCAAGATTTGACCCTTACTTACATAGGTACATTAGTACATAGTTACATCTAGTGCAAGTTAATATAAAGCTTGTAAAAATGAATCGTAACAGAGCCGTAAAAGTACCTTTTCCCTATGTCTAGCATCTTCCTGCAGAGCGTTGGTAGCGCGAGCGTTGGCCTCCGCGAGTCGCTCGTTGAGTCTAGTCTCGGTGCGTGCGCTTTGTTCCTCTAACGCCGTTTCTCTTTTTACAGCTTCTTCGATGCCGCGTTCTAATTCCTATTAAATATAATTGTTTGAAAATATTTCATCTTCATCTATTTGTGTGAACTAATTGCAATTCAGATAAATGTGTATGAATCAAGCTTGATTACTGGTAAAGGATGAAACTGGCTTTTCGTATTAGTTTAACAAATTAGTAACATTTGTACTTGCCTGTACTTGAGCAACGAGAGTAGACACACGAAGTCGTTCTTGTGCTAGTTGCTGTTGAACATCCTTCAATTCCAATGACGTCGCTTCTTTCGTGCGTTGCCTTTCGTTTAGAATTGCCTGGGATAGAAAAATAGTAATTTTATAACTTAAAATATAAAATAAATTTCGAGTATTATATATTTATTTTGTTCATTATTAATTTTTTAATTTGACATCCTAATTAATTAGTAAACAACTTACTTTTATCGAAACCAGTTCCTTCCTAGCTTCGTCCAGTTCGGCGTTCAGTTTATTATTTTCCGTTTCGATCTCCGTGATTCGTTTCTCGAGTAGTTCCTTCGCTCGTAGTTCGCGCGCGGCGGCTGCCTCGGCGTTGGCGAGCCTCGCGGCGGTCTCCCGCGACTCCGCCTCGCCACCGCTAAGCGTCTGACGGCGGATCGCACGCTCTTTTGCTACTGAATCCTAGTAAATAAAGTTATATGAGAGCAATATTGTGGTTATTTCTCTATGCTCTGTACGAGTAAAAAGTAAAAAATCTGTGTTAGATCAACAAAACAAAAAATAAGATCAGCACTAGGATTTAAAAACTATTTGATAACAAACAGATTTATATGTCGAAGTGATGTTCCATTCTAGTTCAGCTGGTGTAACGTGAAGTGATTAATCAAAATCTTTGAGTTATTTCACATGAGCTTTAAGTATTTCTTAGACTCAACACATAATGAAGAACAATAAACATATTTTTCACATCAAATTCAAAAAACTAGGTTTAGTGAAAAATACTTTTAAATTAATTATGACTTTGTTTATCTATGCACAACTACATACACGATCTGTATTATATTATGATATAACGATAAACAAATGTTATTTACATTAACTAATTACACTAACTAGTTTAATTTATGAACAGCTGTTACTTATCTAAAACATTAAGGCAGTACTCATATCTAAGGAAAATCCACTACATCACACTAAACTACCTACAAAACTTACAATAGCTTTCACATTAATTTCCGTTAGTCTTCTATGTCGTAACTCTTGTACATGCTGTTTTATGTCCTGTTTTTAATAATTTAGAACAACAATAAATAAAATATTGCGATTAAAAATGAAGTTACAAATAGATTTTTAAAGATGGTATTTTTTTTTACATTTAACTATAATCAAAATTAAATTATTTAATAAGTTATGCTGGTATAGTATTATCTATCGGTAGTATAGAATCAAATATTTATTTTAAGCATTGTATCATGCTTCAAATAGTAAAATTTATGCAAACCTTATAATGTTGATGTTGTAGTCTCTGTGTCTCCGCAGTAGCCAGCGCGCGGGCACACTCGCCTTGTAGTTCCGTCACCCTGGCTTCCAATCCTCGTAGCTCTTGTTTGAGTCCGTCCCTCTCCGCCACTAAGCTCGCTATTTCACTTTTCGCTCCACGTAACTCTGAATTGCTACGTTCCGCGATACCAGAACTCAATTCCTGGTTTGTACGTTGGAGAGCCATGCGTTCTTCTTTTTCCACTTCGACTTGCCGCTCAAGTCGTCTTCAGCAAAAAATATTATTTAAATATGTAAACAAGGCTCCTAAGAATCGGCAGTGTTAATGATAAGACACTATGTTTGTTAGGAAAGATTGTTCCTAATTAACTGTTCTTTCGATTGGTATCATAAAAATACAGAGTGTTCATTTGCCAATTTTGTTAGTTCGATTATCAGGCAAACTAAACAATTTACGAAACTAAAATGATGTTTCCTTTCAGCAAAACATCCTATCTCTAATATTTAAGGTACTTCCCGTTCATGTCGCATAATTCTGGGACACCCTGTATACTAGAATTTTTAGTTCTATGACTATTCATACCTATTCTGCAAGCTAAGCGCAGTGATCTCAGCTTGCAGTCGGACTCGTTGTCGTTCAGCTTCAGCCTCGAGTTCTCGTCGCGTGCGGTCGGCGGCGGCGCTGGCGGCGGCCTCCGACGCTACCAGCTGGTTCTGGAGGGACGCTATCTCTTTACTACGCATCGCTGCTAACTTCTCTGCTGACCTGTTCATTTATATTATTGTTAGGTTTTAACTTAAAAAAAAATCGTGATGATTAAGATAAGTTGTCTACTTACTTAAATGTGGCTAAATCAATCGCAGTGCAGTCGTGTGAAGCATTAAACCCACCCGTACTCTCTTCGTGATCTTCCGGGGCAACGTAGGAGTAGCCTGACATATACATTTTATTAATAAAATTGTCATTTCAATTTAATACAAAAATCACTCACGTTTTAAATGTCTTACCGACAAAAGGTAATTGTCCAGCGAAAGGTGGTCTAGATCGGAAAAGTGATGCGGACGGCGAAGCGGTTTGTCTCTCAGGAGGATGGAAGAACGAAGCGTCTTCCGCTCCTCTGATGCATGGCACCCAGGGTGGAACCTACAAGTACTCTTAGTTAGAAGCTATAACATTACAATATATTCACCAGTACTGTTTGCGGTATCAGTAGTAAATTATGGTAGTAGTAAAAAATGTGCACAGTGAAAACAAGTAATGTGTAAACATTTTTTTTTTAGAAAACAATTTTTATATTCATTATATCTTTGTAAATTATTTTTTTGTACAAACAAACATTTTTGTGAGTAAAAATATCAACAGACCGTAATTTTTTTGATTCTTCTACATCCCTATACTATCCACTAATTAACTTAAGTACATAAAATATAGTTACCTGTTCTCGAACATTGTGCACGGGCAAGTGTGCGAGGGCGGGGTGCTGCAGCGTGTCGAGGTAGTTGTAGCGACGCGACACCGACACGCGCAACAAGCCCGCCACCAGCGCGCGCCACTCCGCGGACGGACCGCACGGGAGCGGGTCGAACGGAGGGGCGCCGTCTTCACGCTCATATCTACACAGTTTTAAAATAAACAATTCAAACGAAATTTAGACTAATATTAATAAATTATAGTAAGTATAGAGCTATAGAACTAATAATATAATGAATAAACAAACTGCATGTTGAAATTGTATACGTAAAGATCAAGAGAATGGTCGTTTTATCAACTATCAGTAGTATGATTTACTGTAGAAATGCACTCCTTATTTTAACTCAGCATCTCTACGATCGCTCGTGGATGTCGTCATTCCTTAGGCTTGTAGAAATACTAACATCTTGAGGCCAGTTAAGATGCAGATAATTCATAATATTTTTATAATCTGATAATTTGAATCTCAAGCAAGTTTCTTGACAGTTGCAGAGGTTTATGAGCGACGGTAACCACTTACCATCAGATGGGACATAGTCTCGTTTATCTAGCTTGCAACAAAAATAACTTCTGACCACAATTTTATATGTAAATGATTTTCGTAAATAATTTTCAAAAAACTCACTTTTGTATGTTACTCAGAACTTCCATCACACTATCTTCATCTCCTGAAGAAAATGGTCTTCTCAGTGTCACTAATTCGAACGCAACTACTCCCAGAGACCAATAGTCGCAAGCTGACTGTAAACATAAATGTAAAGTGTTACTTTATTAAGTTTCTGTAGTTTTCAATCATTAATTTTGAAATTGCCAATTAATTTATGGATGTTGTTTAATTTTATTTGAAAACTACTGAGAAATTGCACCTAGAAATATTTCAATCAATACTTAATATTCTACTACCACCACCAAATTCAACAGACCGTGCAAACAGTGATTAGATTCTAGTTAATGAGTTCATAAGTTAATACTTCACTACATTTTATTACGGCAACATTTCATATTAAATACACTAATCTACATTCAAACAACACACAGGCATCCCGCAACAAAAGCTTAAGAGATCATCCCAAATATTATGTACTAAAATGTATCCTAAATTTGGATTTGAAAATGAAAATTTTGTTTTATTCACATCACCTCACACATTATTTCAAGGTTTGATTACAAGATAACCTTTAGATTATAATTTAAAGGTTTATTAACAGGTAATAAAATTTATTACTTTTGAGTTAGTTAAAAATAATATAAATAACTTTTATGTAGCAGTTGTTACCTATATTTTAATTTATTTATTAATTAATTTCAACTGTCGTACGCTTACGCTAAGTCTCGGCTGGTTTGTGGTGGAAATGTAAAATTATATGTAATTGTTTTTAATTTTCCGTCTTTTGTATCATTTTTACGATAAATAAGTATGTCTATGTCATTATAAAACTAAATTCATTCAGTGCACTCTTCAACAATGCATGTTCAACAATAGGGAGATCTCTTGGAATGTTAGATAAGTTAAGCCGCTTCACACAACTAAAATCAGTGCCTTCTCATGAAATAGAACAGATAATATGAATAATCATAATTATATTATAAAAATGTACATTAGCATTTCGAATAGCGATATTTTTCGAAAATTTTACTCAAAAAACTTTACACCACCAAAGTCACTGAATTTTGTTCTGTTAGAGTCCATCCACATCACATAATAATAATCCACCTGAAATTAACACAACACAAAAAAGCATAGGTGGCATTAATTTCTTGACGTGCCAAAGGCATTATTGTCCGCTAGTGAGGACAAGTGATGGTACGGGAGACCATAATCTACCATTACATTATGCTGTGTATCATTTTACAAAAACCCCTGTTGCTAATGGCACACGTCATATTATCTTGTTAAAGATGGCATGAGGCGTTTCGTTTTTTTTTATTGGCACATAGGCAGACAAGCTAACAGGCCACCTGATCGTAAGCGGTTACCATTGACTATGGACCTCCGTTGTTACATTGATATTAAATGTTATTACAATCAGTTTGTGACCTCTGGTAAATTAAAGTTCAAGCAGATTGTGACTTCTTGTCATTAAGTTGAGTCACTTGAGCAAATCGCTCTTTCGGGAAGCAAAGGATGTGGGCGGACGGTGTCGCGGTTTAAGCGGAAGCGTTGTCGTGCAAACCCACAATGGGCTGGTCGTGTATCCCGCGACAGTACTGCAGACACACAGTGTGTCGAGCCGCGCAGTCCGCCGCCGCCAGCAGCTCCGGCGCCACGTAGTCGGCCGTGCCGCCCGCCGCGCTCGCGCTACTCCCGCCGCCTTCCGACAGACGCAAACAGGAACCAAAGTCGCCCAGCTTCACGTGACCACATCTACAACAATACATGCACTAGCTATTCATCATTATCATATTTGGACTATGCAAACATGGGAAATTTCTGAATCTAAGAATTTTATCAACCAACTAGTTCATAATAACACTACACATATACTACATATCCAAATTTCCACAAAGTTACTCTGGTGGTACCCCTCAGTGTCCCCTGACATAGCAGAGGTTCATGAGCGACGGAAACCACTTACTATCGGGTGGCCCGTTGGCTCGTCTGCCTAAAAGGCAATAAAAAATAAAAAAAAGTCAAAATGTTTTTTTGGAGTTTAACCATCATACCACATACACTTAGGTGACAGTGCTGACTAGCTAGAAGTTAATTTATAAATATAGAGCTAATTAAATTAGTTAATAACTAATATAACTTTACAATGTTATTTATTCTTAGTATTCTGAATTGCTCACTTTCGCTTTACCTGTCAATAAATATGTTATGGGGTTTAACATCTCTGTGTATGTAGCCCATCCCATGCAGTGCCTTCAGAGCATGTGCAACCTGTGCGATGTAAAACGCCGCATCACGTTCTGATAGTGGATGGTTACGACGAGACATCAGCCCGGCTAGATCACCTCCGGAACACAGCTCCATTACTAAGTAAAGATTGTTGCTATCCTAGGGTGGTATGAATATAAATATTAATTGGTAACATTTAAAAAAAATTTTTTTTTATTACAGTAGTTTAAGTATCTTCTCTTTTAATTAATATTAAAACTAAATAGCATTGATGACAAAGATGTTCAAACAGCAAGCAAATGTGGAGAAAAGCTTTTGAATGGTGAAATTACATTAAGTTAGGCTGTTGTTTATTTTGTAGCCCTTTTTTCTGAAATCAAATGATTCATTCACTACTGCAATTTATTACCTGAAAAGCATATTGTAGTCTTGGCATCCACGGACTAGTTGAGAGGGCTAATACATCCCTTTCATCTTCAGCGCATGCAATTGCACGCTTCCTAGACTGTTCCTTACGTAATGTTTTCAATGCATACACATCACCAGTTTGTTTCTCTCTGACCATCTGTTATATACCAATGTTGAATTAATATATTTTTTAAATTAATTATTCAAATGAAAACATTTTTTTAAATTTGTAACAATAATGAAATTATGAAAATTTAAAATCTGGTTGCTAATGACCTAAATTTTCTGCATTCCCCAATTCTAAAGACAAAATTCAAATTTCTGAAGTAAAGAGAGTGGTAGCAGGTTACATATTTTTGAACAATTTTGAACTATGAGTTATCTATAAGTTTTCATTTTATTTATTATAAGTTTTCAGCTAACTTACATGTACTTCACCAAAATGTCCTCGTCCAATAGTTTGAACCACTTCAAAATCAGAAATACAAACTCTAGTCCTCCGCAGTTCTGCAAGAGTGCTGCGATCTAAAAATAAATTTTACATTTCACACATACTTTACGTAGTAGAACATTTGTTACCTTTTCATTATTATAATACTATTAAAATAAATAAGATTGTGGTGAGTATGAGACTATAAATTCTTTATTAACGATCACAGCAAAATGTAGTTTGCTTCTGAAATAGATACCTAACCGCGAGACTTAGAGGTCTTTATTCAACAGGTTCACAATCACACCTTACTGATGATAGTGATATTACTATAGCAGTGCAAGTTAAGAACTGAATCAATCTCGCAGTGATCACCCTTTACCACATGGCTGTTCTCACACATGAAAGTCAGCAGCACATAACAATGCTACTCCAATAAAGTTGAGACAGTAGAAAGTCGTGATGTTATTAATAATTGGTAGTAATAATAATTGGTAGTTTTAGTAAAATACTCACATTTGTCCACAAAGACTCGAACCAATTCATCAGTTTTCTTGACGGGATCATCATTGCATTCATCGTAAAGAACTGTAAGTGCATCTAGCAACGCCTCTCGATCAACTCGCTTCTTGTTTTTATGAACACCACTCGTCACTTTTCCTAATATTTGTCGATTTAATCGTGCTATGCGTACGGCGATGGCTTCTTTCGAAGGTTCCATTTTGCACTATTATTTCACACCTGCTAGTTAGAGTTCATTGAATTTGTATCCATGTTTATTGTTTATTTTTATAGAGCGCCAACATTTCGCCGTTGATTTTTCAAAATTCAAAGTTCAAAAACTTTGACATTTCCATAATCGCGGTGGTTCAAGTTTGTTGTCGATGGTTTTTGAATTTTTTTAGGTGTGTTGGTCATTGGTTACTACTTTGAACTGTCAAAAAAGCAAAATTTATACCGAATACCGTTTTTTTTTTTCAATATTCAAAGAAATGCTCGCTGAGCTTCGCTGCTCTGACTTCTTCTTACATTATATTATTAACGTAAATACACTTACATATGTATAAGTCATACAAGGGTACATACAGACTGTAGGATACTTTTCTCATATATATATGTATGGTCTGTGGATACTTTGGTCATTCCCACGATTTACTTATGAACAAGTTGCCTACCTACTTTTGGCCGAGGGTACAATTTACACAGACCCATAACATTTATATTGTATAATAGATATAACATAATAGACATAAAATATATTATTTAGAGCTGAGCCAGTTGAGCCTTACATAGGCTTACATAGGCTCAACTGGCTCAGTAGCAAAAAGCATGACAAAATACATAGACAAACTACAAGCTAACATAGATATTACCATTTTACAAAAACAGGCAGCAATACACTCATCAATAATAATTATTAAAGTTCTTGGAGACACAGTATTTACAAACTCACAAAGCCACACAGACGATACACATCCACTCATTCACACAACGCATCCAAACACACAGACAACCTCTTACACTCCTAACACAACAACACAAACACTCACACAACCAAATCCAGGAACACGTAGACGCAGAATAAGCTCTGACGACACCCATATTATAATTATCATTTTTCGTGGGTCATGGGACGGGGTCTTCTACAGAAAACCGGCTTAAAAAAATTTGTTGCCTGTAAAGTCGGTATACGGGCGAAAGTTTTACGTGACAACGACTCGGGCATGGTTAGCCCGCCTAAGAGCGAGAGAGACAGACATAAAAAGTGAAAGGCACGCGTGCCTCTCACTCGCTCTCATTGTGAGCGCATAACGTGAGCGGAGCGTAACGCAGTTTCTTGAAGTGTCACCCGGCAAACCAATTTACAAGACGTTGTCACGTCAAAAGTCAAGAACGCGAGTCGTTAAACCCATGAAAAAATTATAAATATTAGATGACAAAATTAGTTTAAACTACATGCCTAGGTAATATTATGGCCGTAGTGAATTTTAATGGATCCAGGTGCGATTTTAATGCGAATCATAAAGCATGAAGGCCTAGCTATTTTAACAAAAGATTAATCTTTTTTATGAAATGTAAATAAGGGATATTTAATTTGAAAAATAATATAATTTGAAAAATCTTTTGAAATAGTAACATATTTTTTATAATTTAAAATAACAACTACGTCTTTAATAGGTGATAATTTCAAATTTGAGTAGTAGATTCTCCCACACTAAACTGCGTACACAGATCCTCTCTTGGGATATGAGATTTTGGGAGTCAATCAAGCTCATCAGATTTAGATAATATTATGTACCTACCTGTAGCGCTTATAAAGGTTGTACGACAATGAGATTAAAATATATGCAGACTAGAATTTTGTAATGCAGATGAGAAAAATATATTGAAAATTGATTCACTCGGTGTTTGATTGTTTTTCTTTTTAACAATAATGTAAAGGTTTCTTTGAGCAAAACGTGCTATTTAGAGTTGGTCCTTGGAGGGGTCAAATTCCACCCTATATGAATTATACCCTACAGTAAAATTAAATGTCTTTGCATAGAACATATATTATATTACATATTTATAATACAAAATATGATACCTCCAAATCTATCAAAATAGAACGTGTATTTGAAATTCTGATGTTTTGAGCGTCACAGAGTAGAATGAAAAGGGTTTTTTTTTAGTTGGAGGAAATCACCGGATCCCCGGAGTTGAACCGCACTAAAACCTCCAACCGCTCACACTCAGCGTCCGAACCCCGGCTGAGGTCAGAACTCAGCACGGGGTTATGAGGGACGGCGCGACGCGTTACACCATCGGCACTCTTTCCTGTCGCGCCGCCCCCAATGAAAAGGGTAAGATAAAAGATAATAATTTTACTGCGGCAAGTAAAATCATAATTATTCATCTCGTGCGGCGGCAGGTCTTTTTGGACCCAATAGCATTAGTATATTGGTGGAATGACGTTGAACCCAACTTCCTTAGGTTTGATTCGACCCGAGATTTGCCCAACAGCAAATGAGAAATAAAGCACGAAAAGCGGCAGGTTAAGATCGACCTGAACCGCACTAGAAAGTATTTTTAGTAGCGGGATAGGAAAAAATAAGGGTACCTCGAAAATAAAATAGAAAAATGAGACACCCTGAAGACCATCACCTTTCTGACCACTATCACCTCATCTGACATCAGAATCATTCAAATCGGTCCACCCAAACTAAAGTTATGAATAAAAAAACATACTTACTGACGAAATGAGTACCTCCTCCTTTTTGGAAGTCGATCAAGAATAGTCAGTCATAGTCCATCATGACTATCACCTCAAGGTGAATCTTCTGGAGGTACAAGCACAAGTCACAAGCTTGATATTATTATAAGTGTCTACTATTTTTAATTCTATTTTAAAAATTCACAGACACCTCTATCACTAAAATTGTAACTCCCATACATAAATCAATCGGGTATAGATATCCACATTTGACATCGTGGTAAGTAGTATGTATTAAGGAACTACTAACAATCCACATAGAAAACATAACATCCTATGTATAACTACGTCTGATACATAATATTGGAAGGCGTAGAATATTCCATTTAGTGGAAAATACGAAGAGCACTTAGACATTAAATTAGCAACGTATTTAAATTAAATTCCTAAAAAAAATAATTAATGATGATCATTCACTTTATTTTGTACAAAACTTGTATATCTAAAAATACTTTAAATGTTTATTGAATGCTATTTAAACTATTACGGCATCAAAGTGAAGAAACTCGTTTGGCTAGTCTGATTATATATTTTATTATATTTAGTGGATAAGAGCTGCGTTTCGTGAACGTACCTCATGCTAACATAATGTTTAATATTCTCTTAATATATTTCAGTATTTAAAATTGTACACTGGTACATTACAGATAAATGTTGGCGATCGGTAGATTTTGTAGAGTCTATCATCATATTTGGCAAAGGATTTTAATAATACTTGGATGTATTTTGCCTACAAGATACGGCCAAGTACCTATTATTAGTCTATCGAGACAAGCCTGTAAGGTAAATGCAAAATAGGTATTAACTAAATAAATCGAAACACTTCGAAAGAACTGATCTACATATTATCTGTTATTGAGAGAAAACGGCAAAATGAAGAATTTTAGTCATTCTTCATTTTGCCGTTTTCTTATAATTATTTCTTATCCTGAAGGATTCTTATAATTATTCTGCTATTTTCTTCTAAAATTAGAAAATAGCCCGTTATTTATATTATTATGTTGACAGAGGTTGTTGATGTTTTATTATAAAGTACAATATTTCACGAAGGTAAAAATACCAGCGTAATATTAATTTATACCAGCGTAATAAAATTATTAAAATAGTTAGGTAGTATCTACTGTTATGTAAGAAAATGTATTTTCAGGAAGCAACTGTTTCGTGAGTAGGATCAAGAAATATAAGATAATTTTGTAGCCCTTACGTAAGTAGGTAGTAATTAGTTACTTTATTTTTAGCACCTCTATTGTTTATGTGCAAATTGATACATGTAAACTTCTTCATCAATTTAGTTGTTTATACCCTCATAATTAGCAATCATCATCATCATAATCATGCCTATAGCCTATAGACGTCCACTGCTGGACATAGGCCTCATAATTAGCAATAGTTCTGTCTAATTAACTGGGTATAGACTACAACGTAGGAACTTAAAAGAAATCGTAAAGATATGAATATTCTGGATGACTCACGGTTAGCACTGTGAAGCTAACCGTGTGTTTCATTTCGAACTTCTTCAAAATCAAGTACGTATCTATCTTTATTGTTACCTGTATTTTAAGAAGAACCTTCCTATTTATTCCTTTTCCTACGTTAACTTGAAGAACTTGAAGAGATAACAAAGTAGGTTTATTCAGTTCTTATGATATGCTATCTCACAGAATAAGTACAGTACCTAAATAATAATAGTATTATAGAATAAGTATAGATAGTATAGACATTAGTTGAAACTTAAAAAAACAATCGTATTAATCATCATGCTTTTATAAACAAACAATAAGGGAAAAACTCTAACAAATATCCAAACCAACGTTCACAATGAGGAACAAAGATGTATAACTGTTCGTCATTCTGAATATTGTGAAATGTGCAAAAATAACAAAAATATCCTACTTGAGCTTGACTTTTAAAATTAATATTATATAAAAATAAAATTATCTACGTGATTATTGATACTAGAAATATTATTAGATTTGAAAAAAAATCCTGATCTTGATACAACCACAAAAACAAAACAATAAAAACTGTAGGTACATATACCTAATCTACTCATCCATAATATAATCGTGACAACCGATTTCAACGCAATTTTACAAAATACGTTACATTGGTTCAGTGTAAACTCAACCTTATGGTATACGTTTTCAATCAGCACGCTTATTTATAAAAGGTGTCAGTTCAACTTGTTGGCAGTTTTGCTTAAACTTAGCTGGTGTGCACATTTACATTATTAGCTAGATCGCAGACGTGTTTGGTTGTCGCGTTGTGAAACATGGCATTCTTACAAGGGCCATCGCTCAAACAGACTGAGATCATAAAGCAGGAGTTGGGGGAAGGACCCGGAGACATAGAGCGGGGTGTTCGGGACCTTCAGAGCATGCTGGCGGCCACACCTTACCTACCAGAACCACAAACTGTTGGTATGTCGTTAATATGGGTATATTACTATTTAAATATAATCGAGGATATACTAGGTACTATAAATTAATTACAAAGGTACTAATAAATGCATAGTTCTGTTACGCGCGCAAATAGGAAGTAATTTTACTGCGACTATCACGTTTTGGATTTTGCCGATGCGAAAGAATTGTTTTCAAACAAATTTTAAAGAATTTCTGAATACTATTTTTTTTTTTTAAGATTTTTATGAATTTAACGACCGTTGAAATCTTGATGAAGCACAAAGACAGTCTAATAATTGGAATACTAATTAATAATTGGTACTAACAAATTTCATAACGTTAAAACCAATAGGTAATTTTTACTTATCCTCAGTACATACACACTACTATTCATTCTCAATTTATGTAGGTACATTATGGATACTTAGCAAGGTTTTATACCTACATTTGGTACATTTAATTTAAAATTACTTTACCTCATTTACCTAATAGTCTTTTAACCAATTTGGAAACCTGAGTAGTTAGATGACTTAGATGAGGTTGTTGAGGTGAGGTGATACGGAATATCTTGAGTTGTGTATGTAGGTTTAAAATATAAATATATGTTTCATCTTTTGTACCATCTTTACCTAAATATAGCAAATAAAGTATGTCTATATCTAAAATCAAAATATTTTCAGAGGATTCTAATAGTAATACTTAATTTAAGTTTTGAATTATTCATTTTTAGAAGGAAAAATATTCGTGTCGTTTCATACATAATATTTTTTTTTTTTTTTTTTTTTTTTTTTAATTATTTAGTATACGTAATTTTATAACGTACACTATTGTAATTACAATCTAGTCTAAATCAGACTAATAAGCAATTTTGTTTTAACCTAAATTACTATATGATTTTATGCT